>JAQPPZ010001776.1:0-1280833 GCA_028583015.1 Wollemia nobilis | reverse complement strand
TTTACCTAAATATATCTCTTGGATGTTTGTTCGCTATGGTATGATTTTAATTTTTGCATTCTTCCATAGGTGGAATAAATTAATTCGATGTAATTAGCAACCCTTAGCTTGTAATTTTGATCTTACATCAAAATTATTTTTCGAGAAGAGAATTAAGACTTTTGTATCCATATTTTGGTAGAAGTGTGATCTTGTTAGGTAAGGCCAAAAGTGTGTAAGAGTGCTCATAAGATCTATTAATGTAGCATACAAAGAAGTGTATATGTAAGCCTATGGAAATCATTTAGATAAACTAATAGACATGTTCATGTAAACCTAAGGGCACCCTTCACATTTCACCCTTAGTAATAGTGGTTAATCCATTTTTATGGATAACCTTAAATAAAGGGTATAATTTAATATTATATTATTGCAATTTTAACCTCAAAGTTAAGTGAATGTCACTTTCAAGTTAACTACTAGTTGGGGTTTTGGTATCACTATGTGCACCCCCTAGTGATTGATTCATTGTGATCAATGAGTGATATGTGAAGATTTTATGTAGATCCAATAAGCAACCACCCCTTATTCCTTCTCTCTTTCTTTCTCATGTATATCAATGTTATCTTTAACTTGATCTATTTGTGTATGATTGTGTTGAATTTATGTTTCAAAATATGTTTTTAGAAAATATTATGAATTCAAACATGGTGTTAGAGCAAGAAGCATGGCTTCATCACACAATTATAGATTAATTTTTTTTTTTTCGTAATTTAACATGCAATCATAAAAATGATTTTTTTGCACATAATTTGCTAAAGTTTAAAATGTTTAAATTCAAAATTGGTTTTGACACCAACTTTTCCTACCCAAATTAGATCAAAATATTAATCTTGAAGTGAGAATGCTAAATCAAAATTAACCCACCCAAGCAACATCAAATAACAATTATCAAAAATCAAATCTCAACTAGTTTCATCTTCCAAGTTGGTGTCATGATATTCACAATCTAGTTTTAGATGCATTTATATATAGATTGACATATTAAAAAGCAAATATATAGACACCTAAATTGAAACTAGAGAATCTCAACAAAAATACACTAAATCATGAATCATTCTAAATAATAAAAATATGCATTAAAATCCAAATCTAAGCCCAAGGTGTATGTTACCTAAGTCTTAAATCATACATCAACACTTAAGTAGCATCAAAACTCATCAAAATTTCAAAATTTTAGCAAAACACTCTCCTTAAGCCTTTTCATCATATTGTAAGAGTGTTTTATCATTTTATACCATTGTTAGTAGTACCAACTACATTATTATAATATAATTAGTGTTGATGATTAAATTATTAATTCATAATTAGAAAAATATTAAGATTAACTAGTTAACTAACCACTCTAGCTCCATGCAATCCATCAACAACTTACTTTTAATGGATGTGTCTCTTATTATGAGTTTAACACCTAATTTCATTCCACATCTATAAAATATCACTCAACTACCTAACTTGCAACTAGCACATTTAACCCAACTCTTGCTTCATTTAATATAACTAAACTCTTGATTGGACTTACCTTGGATTTAACATTATATTTATCTCCTTGATTGTGACATGATGAAAGCAAGCAATAAGTAAAATAAATAAGGTTGAAAATTTTAGTGTATACTGATATACTGCACACTGTTATAATTCCCAAGAGTAGAAATACAAAGCATTACAATATTTGAAGAAACAAAATAGAATTGATTGGTTATTCCATGGATCAACTTTGTATAAATAACAAAGTTGATCATTGAGAGCTATTAGATTACAACAACTCATCAAATTTGATCTAGACTATAACTGAGAGTTCACCTGACTCATGAAGGAGTGGAAACTCAAGTAAGTCTATCCTAGTAGAACTTAAGAGAATGATTACTTATTCTAACACCCCCCTTAAGTGATACTAGGGGTGTATTGTAAAAATGAGTCTCGACAACAGAGCCTGATGAGGTACTCATGTACAATGGTTTCATTTTGAGTATATGGTAAAAACCCAATGGGAAAAATCATCTATCAAAAGGAAAAAAGGAAGATGTATGTCTTCGGTTTGTGAATATTATCCTCTTAAAAAAAAGGATGAGTCCCGAAAACATGGCCTGATGAGGTACTCATTTACAATATATATAAGAGATGGTGAAAAACCCACATGGGAAAAACCATCTACTATGAAATAAATAGGCATGTCTTTGGATGGCAAATATTATCCTTAATAACACAAAAAAGTAATGAGTCTCAACAACATGGCCTGATGAGGTACTCATGTACAATATGTAATGGAGAGATGATAAAAAAAGTACATGCAAAAAAACCATCCTCCAAAGAATACAATAATAAAAGGAGAAGTGTAAAGACCTCTATTTCAATGTAGCTGTAATACTCAAAGTTTCTCTTACAACTGTATGTAACATAGAGAAGGAAATCACTTGGTGAAGATGTCTGCAACCTAATTTTCAGTTGGAATATAGTTCAAGTATATGTTCCTATTTTGAATATGTTGTCAAATGAAGTGCATGTGTATCTCAATGTGCTTGGTGCACTGATGTTCAACTGGATCATATGCAATATGAATTGTGCTTTGATTGTCACACCAAATAGTAGTAGGTTTTTCATTGGAAAACCCAAATTATTTTAGAATTTTATGAAGCCAAAGAGCTTCATGAATTGCTAAAACTTCTACCTTGTATTCTACCTCTATATATGATAAGACCACTACTTATTATTTTTTGCATAACCAAGCAATTGACGAAGAACCAAGACAAGAAAAATAGTGAGAAGTTGAATATCTATCTTCTACTGAACCTACAAAATCTGAATCTGTATATCCAATGATATCCATGGATTTATTAGAATTTCCCAAAATAGACATGCATAGCATTACACAAAATATGAAGAAAGAGTAGAACTGATTGATTTATTCCAAGGATCAACTTTGTATAAATAGCAAAGTTGATCATTGAGAGCCATTGGATTACAACAACTCATCAAACCTGATGAAGACACCACTGAGAGTTCACCTGACACATGGAGGAGTGGAAACTCAAGTGTGTCTATCCTAGTAGAACTTAAGAGAATATTCACTTATTCTAACACCCCCCCTTAAGTGATACTAGGGGTGGTTTTTACAAATGAGTCCCGACAAGAAGGCCTGATGAGGTACTCATGTACAATGACTTCATTTTTGAAGAGATGGTAAAAACCCTATGGGAAAAGCCATCAATCAAAAAGGAAATAAGGAAGAGGCTTGTCTTCGGATGGTGAAGATTGTCCTCTTAATACAAAAAGAATGATGAGTCCCGACAACATGGCCTGATGAGGTACTCATTTACATTATAGATATGGTGAAAAAACCCCTTGGGGAAAAACCATCTATCACAAGAAAAAATTTAATATAGAGGCATGTCTTCGGATGGTGAAGATTGTCCTCATACAATTATAGAGTCCCAACAACTTGGCCTGATTAGGTACTCATTTACAATTTATAGATGGTGAAAAAACCCCTTGGGGAAAAACCATCTGTCACAAAAAATATCCAAGATAGAGGCATGTCTTCGGATGGCGAAGATTGTCCTCATAATATACATGTTGTTGGAGAGATGATAAAAAAAACCACAAGGGAAAAAACCATTCTCCAAAGAATATAATGAGAGGTGGAAGACCTCTGTGTCAATGCAATTGTATTACTCCAAGTTTATCTCACAACTGAAGGTAATGCGAAGAAGGAAATGACTTGGTGAAGATGTCTACAATTTGATTCTCAGTTGGAATATAGTCCAAGTATATGTCCCCATTCTGAATGTGTTGTCGAATGAAGTGCATATGTATCTCAATGTGCTTGGTGCATTGATGCTCAACTAGATTTCATGCAATGTGAATTATGCTCTGATTGTCACACCAAAGAGTTATAGGTTTGTCATGGGATAAACCAAATTCCCTTAGAATTTGATGAAGCCAAAGAGCTTCCTGACTTGCTAAAACTGTTGCCCTGTATTCTGCCTCTGTAGATGATAAGGCTACTTTTGTTATTTTTGCATAACCAGGCTATTGGCGAAGAACCAAGACAAAAGACATAGCCATAAGTTGAACATTTATCTTCTACTAAACCTGCCCAATATGAATCTATGTAGCCAATGATATCCATGGATTTTCCCTTATATAAGAGCCCAAATTGAGTAGTTCCTTGCAAGTAGCGGAGGATTATTTTTGTTGCTTGCCAATGACTAAAGTGAGGTTGATGGGAGAATCTAGATATGAGGCCAACAACATATGAGATATCTGGATGAGTATGAGTAAGGTATAATAGACTCCCTACAATTTGATGGTATAGAGTTGCATCACATAGAGGGGATGAGCAGGAAGTACTTAGATTTATGCCAGATTGAAAAGGTGTAGGAGAAGGTTTGTAGTCTGACATTTTAAACCTCTGAAGAAGATCTAGAGTGTATTTTTGTTGACACAATGAAATACCTACATTTGTTTGATTTATTTGGATCCCAAGGAAGTAATGAGCTAAACCTAGATCAGCCATATCAATTTTTTTAGAGAGGGAGTCTTTTATAGTTTGAATGTGATTGAAGGTACTACCAATGATTAGAAGATCATCAACATATAAAACAAGAATGGTGATTTTTCCTTCATCTCTCCAAATGTAGACTATGTTATCAGACTCACAATGAGAAAAACTTGTGGAAAGAAGGAAGGAGTCCATATTTTCATACCAAGCTCTAGGAGCTTGTTTGAGACCATAGAGAGACTTGTTTAGCCTACAAACAAGAGAGGAGTCTTGAGTGAAACCAATAGGTTGTTCCATGTATATCTCTTCCTTTAAATCCCCATGTAAGAAAGCACTTTTTACATCCATTTGAAAGACATACCACTTTTGGGAAGCAGCCAGAGCAAGAACCAGTCTTACAGAATCCATTTTAGCAACTGGAGCAAAGGTTTTGGCATAATCAATTCCTTCAATTTGAGAGAAACCTTTGGCTACTAGGTGAGCTTTGTGTTTGTCAATTTCTCCATTAGGACCATACTTTGTTCTGTAAATCCATTTACAATGAACTAATTTCCTTCCTTTAGGCAAGGGAACTAAATCCCAAGTTTTGTTTTTGATTAAGGAAGAGAATTCATTTTCCATGGCATCATCCCATTCTTTAATACCAGTTGCTTCTTTGAAGGATTGAGGATCAGAGGAAATAGATTGACAGACAAGACCAGTGCCTATGGAGTTGGTTGATCTGGATGATGGAAGATTTTGGATGTAAGGAGTAGCTTCTTTAACAATGGTGCGGGCCCATTTTGGCATAGAGGAAGGAGTAGAAGGAGTGGAAAGACATTGAGTTGGAGTTACAGGTTCCCCATATTGATTATCAATCTCTAAGTTAACCTCTAGAGTTGGTTCTTCATAATATTGAGGTTCTATTATAGGAGAAGGCTCAATGGAGGAAGAGGAGAGTTGAGGATATTTCTGAGGGAATGTTTCATCAAATTGTACATTCCTATGAAAAAATACCTCATGAGTTGAGGGATCAAGGAGCCTGTATGCTTTCATTTCCTCACAATAACCAACAAAGATGAGCTTTCTACTTTTCTTATCTAGAGCCTTCCTTTTCTTCTTTGGGATGTGCGCCCAAGCAGTACACCCAAAAATATTGAAGAAGGAAACATCTAGTTTTGAACCAGTCCATGCTTCTTCAGGAGTTAAATGATCAAGAGCTTTATGAGGTGTGTGGTTTTGAATATAATTGGCACAGTTAATAGCTTCTGCCCAAAAAACTTTTGGAAGATCTCTTGAATGGAGCATACAATTTGCCATTTCCTTTAATGTTCAGTTTTTCCTTTCTGCAATACCATTTTGTTGAGGATTATGGGAGACAGAATGTTGATGAATGATGCCATGATTTGATAGAAATATGGAGAACTCATTACTATAGTATTCCCCCCATTATCTATGTGAATTTGCTTGATTTTGCAAGAGGCCTGATTTTCAACTAAGGCTTTGAAGACTTTAAAGTGGGATAGAACATCACTTTTATATTTCAGGAAGTAGACCCAAGTTCTTCTAGAAAATTCATCAATAAATGTTAGAGCATACTTTTCTCCTTTGAAAGAAGGTTCTGGAAAAGACATCAAGTCACTATGGATTAATTCTAGAGGGGATGAGGCTTTTAGAGAACTACTTGGGTGGAAAGGATCTTGATGTTGCTTTCCAAGGGCACATCCAGGACAAACTCCATCAATAGAAGAGACTTGGGGTAAACCTGTTACCATATCATGGGTGCTCAATTCCTTTAGGTAGTTGTAACTAAGATGACCAAACCTTTCATGCCAAATTTTACTTTCAAGATCTCCATGAGCCACAAAATAGGAGGCCCCTTCTAGATTTTTGAATCCTTTGAAGTGAAATAGGTGAGTGTTGTGATCAATAACTCCTTTGGCTATGAGAGAATGGGGATCTTGAAAGTCTCTTATCTCAACTCCTGTTGGAGAGAAGAGAACTATTTTCCCCTTTCCAAAAGTACAAATCTGATAGATGAAGAGGAGATTTGTGGCAATGTTTGGAACATAGAGAACATTATTTATAGAGCCACCATCAATGGTTATGTCCCCCTTTCCTTTGACTGGGATAAAGGAAGAGTCACCCACTTCTATGCTACATGTAGAACTTGAGGAGATAGAAGAGAATGACTCATCTGAAGCAGTCATGTGATGAGTAGCTCTAGAATCTAGGACCTAGTAATTAGAGGAAGAATTGGAGGTTTTCCCTTGAACATTTAGGGCTTTCCCTATTTTATTTTTATTTTCTATATTTTGATCCTTCATAGCTGCCTCTAGTTGTTGTAATATTTTCCAGCATTTGTTTATAGAGTGACCATTCTTTTTGTAGTGAGTACAAGTTATGGGATTCTTTTCCTTCTTTTTGAATTTTTCTTTAGAAGAGGTGGAGGCTACTAAGGCTTTTGAGGAAGAGGAAGAAGAAGAGATTTCATATCTTGCAAGTTTTGTTTCTTCCCTAGTTAGTCTATCACAAAACTCTTCTAAAGAGGGCATTTTAAAGGTTGCACCAAGAGCATCTTTGGTAGATAGAAAGGTGGTAGCAAAGATTTGAAATACACCATTTAGTTTAGAAAGGATTAGATAAATGCATTCTTCTTCAGACTTAGTCTTCCCACTACCTTTGTATTGAGTGAGGACCTCTTTGAATTTGGTGAGGAAGTCAACAATATTGTTGAAGTCCTCAGGAGATAGAGTTGTTAATTCTGCTTCTAGTTGCATTGATCTAATTTGATCTACTTTCCCAAACAAGGTCTTTAGTTTCTCCCAACTTTCATAAGGAGTTTTACAATATGTAATGTGAAACCACAAACTTTCACTTACATTAGAGCTTATAATTCCCATAGTTTCATACATTTTCCCTTTGTGAACAAATATTTCATATTCTTTTTCAAACTCAGGTTGCTTTTCTTCTAAAAGGTGAGTGAGCCCTTTTTGAGAAATGAGATTTAAAATTTTGGGCTTCCATGTATGGTAGTTATGAGGAGTGAGAGGATCAATTGTATTCATTGAATTCATTTTGAATTGAAGTTAACCCAAAGTTCCCCCCTTTAACTTTAATTTAGAGAATGCAATGGATATTAGTTACAGAAGCCTGAACGAATAACCAAATGCCCCAAAATTACCCACCCTAATGAGAGGGAGACTATAAGTAATTTGAGGAAAATTGATATGAGTTTGAGGCTAATGAGAACAAATATGCCAAAGCTTTTTAAGATACATCAAATAACTCAAAAATACCCACCCTAACGAGAGGGAAACTATAAGTATTGAGGAGATTTGAAGTTTAAGATTGTTTTAAAGAGAACAAATATGCCAGGCCAATATATCTATCTATCTCAAATACCCACCCTGACGAGAGGGAAACTATAAGTATTGTTTAGATAAGATACTTGGAACATAGGCTATATCTTCCAGACCTATAGTGGTAATCTTAATAACCCACCCTTACGTGAGGGAAACTATAAGTTATATTAGATTGCCAATATGGGTGAGAGGAGATAAAATACTTGTCTCTTGAAATCTTCAAAAAATATTTTTAGATTAGATTTCAAAGTTTGAGAAAGAGGTAAATATATTATTAAAATTTATTTTTTTTGAATAAGAACTCTTTGTAAGAAACTTTGTAATCAATAAAACATTTTCATATAATGATTTGCTTACTAAGAAATATTATTAGGATTAATTTGATCACAACACTAAAATAATGATTCAAACTAATAATAATAAGTAAGCTATGAATTGAAATATTTGATTAGAATCAAATGATTTTAGAAAAAAAAATATTGTATGATTAACTATAAGCAATATATTTTTTAAAATTTAAAATTTTACTTTGGATTTTATTAGAGAGATGTGAAGAAGGAAGAATTTTAAAAAACACATAGAAGAACACCCCCCTAAAAAAAATTGGAAGGTGCACAAAAAAGCACCTAAAACCCCCCCAAATTTTTTTTAATTTTTTTATTTACTAGCTTACAAAGGACTCGTTTCACTATTTGCCCTCGAAGGAGGCGAAGTGAAAAAATGAGTGATAATTTAAAGCTAAAATAAAACTTTAGGGAAGGAAAATAAATGGATTTTTTCCTTTGAAATTGAAGAAAAAACTCGTACAAATATTTTATAGAATGAATGAAATTAAAATAAGACCATTACACTTCGATGTACTTTTGAGAAGACTTTTTCGTTGTTCGCACGAAGATGAAAGTTGAGGAGATGAAGCCTTCGTTGACGCCAGATGATGCCTTCGGTAAGCCCTTGTAGAGGATGCCTTTGTTGACGTGGATCTCGGAGATGCAACTTTTGAAGAGGTAGCTTTCATTGGTGAAAGCACCCTTCAACCAGACCATCCAATGTAGGTTGAGTGCTCATTCTTTTGGTGACACTGAAATCATAGATGAATGTCTCAAAGATGCAACTTTCATTGGAGAAAGGACCTTGAAACCTGCAAAAAAAATAATAGAGGTGAACAAGGGAAAGAGCAATGAAAAAATGAAATGACTTATATCAAACTTGATACCACCTCATAGCGCCTCGGTAGAGAGGATCGAAACCTATAGAAAAAGGGTAGGATAGGCGAACAAGGAAGAAGAAATATATTAAAAAACCATTAGTTACTCCTTCAGCATTCGGACGCAATGTCTTGAGCAATCTAAAAAACTTTCTCTGCATAGATATTCATCAGAGAAATTAAGCTCAAGAGAAATAAAACAATGTGAATCAAAAAGAGAATGGAGATAACTTAAATAGGATGAAGGAGAGTTGTTGCAAATCATGAACTGAGAACAAATCCACCGATTATCGGTGATTGAAAGGTATCTCGGTTTAAGAGCGTCTCCTATGGAGATCATCGATATGCAAAAGTAATGATAGTGAAGAGCAAGATACGTCGATTAAAGATGGAGTAAATGCAACTGACGTGACGAAAATAGCTAAAAAGATAAATTTTAAAAATCATGAATTTTGAAAGAGTCTCTAAGGTGTGCCAAGCGTTATAGATGGAGAGCTACGATTTCATATCTCCATGAAAGGAGATATGGAAATCATTGGCATCACGATCGATGGCACCCAAAAAATATGGGTGCCTCGATTGAGAGCGTCAAAACGCTTCTCCGAGAGCAACATGTAGGTAGCAACCAAAAGTTAAAAGAGACTCTAAGGTGCACCAAGCATTATAGATGGAGAGCTACGATTTCATATCTCTATGAAAGGAGATATGGAAATCATTGGCATCACGTATCGATGGCACCCAAAAAATATGGGTGCCTCGATTCGAGAACGTGGAAACGCTTCTCCGAGAGCAACGTGAGGGCAACAACCAAAAAAAATCCTTCTCCTGCAAATAGGAATGACCTTAAATAAAGGAAAATAAATTCCTTTTAATCAAGATTTTTTTAAAAAATGCTTGAATAAGGTGTTCCTTTTTGGAGAAAAAAATTAATATATATTAGAATGGGTATAATCTGGATAGAAAAATATTTACTTCAACAGTCAATCAAACTTTTCTATTTTTTAACATGAGAAAGAATAACCCACATATATATATATATATATATATATATATATAAAAAATATATAGTATAAAACTATATATAAGAAGAACTTATTGAGGGCTTAAATCCAAGGAAAAAAATTTGGAGAAGCCAACATAAGAATCAAAGAACCAGCTCCTAGAACCTCCAAGAAGGAATGCTAGCAAGATCTATCCTACTCTGGTACCATGTTAGAATTTCCCAAAATAGACATGCATAGCATTACATAAAATATGAAGAAAGAGTAGAACTGATTGATTTATTCCAAGGATCAACTTTGTATAAATAGCAAAGTTGATCATTGAGAGTCGTTGGATTACAACAACTCATCAAACCTGATGAAGACACCACTGAGAGTTCACCTGACACATGGAGGAGTGGAAACTCAAGTGTGTCTATCCTAGTAGAACTTAAGAGAATATTCACTTATTCTAATATTTTTACTTCTTGCCAATGACTGAAATGAAGTTGATTTGAATAGGAATCTAGATATTAAGCCAACAACATATGAGATATATGGACAAGTATGAGTAAGGTATAACAGACTCCCTACAAGCTAGTGGTATAGAGTTGCATCACATATAGAGGAAGTGCAAGAAGTAATTAGATTGACTCCAAACTGAAAAGGTGTAGGAGAAGGTTTACAATCTATCATTTTAAACCTTTGAAGAATATCTAGAGTGTATTTTTATTGACATAATGAAATTCTTGCATTTGTTTGATTTATTTGAATTCCAAGGAAGTAATGAGCTAGACCCAGATAAGCCATATCAATTTTTTTAGAGAGGGAGTCTTTTATAGTTTGAATGTGAGTGAAGTCACTACCAGTGAGTAGTAGATCATCAACATATAGAACAAGTATGGTGATTTTTCTTTCATCTCTCCAAATGTAGATTGTGTTATCAGACTCACAATGAGAAAAACCCGAGGAAAGAAGGAAGGAGTCCATTTTTCATACAAAGCTCTAGGAGCTTGTTTGAGGCCATAGAGCGACTTCTTTAGCCTACAAACAAGAGAGAAGTCTTGAGTGAAGCCAGTAGGTTGTTCCATGAATATCTCTTCCTTTAAGTCCCCATGTAAGATATCACTTTTTACATTCATTTGAAATACATGCCACTTTTGGGAAGCAACCAGAGGAAGAACCAGTCTAACAGAATCCATTTTGGCAAATGGTGCAAAGGTTTCAGCATAATCAATTCCTTCAATTTGAGATAAAACTTTGGCTACTAGGTGAGCTTTGTGTTTGTCAATTTCTCCATTAGGCCCATATTTTGTTCTGTAAATCCATTTACAATGAACTAATTTCCTTCCTTTAGGTAGGGGAACTAAATCCCAAGTTTTGTTTTTGATTAAGGAAGAGAATTCATTTTCTATGGCATCATACCATTCTTTAATACCAGTTGCTTCCTTTAAGGATTGAGTATCAGAGGAAATAGACTGACAGACAAGACCAGTACCTATGGTGTTGGTTAATCTAGATGATGGAAGATTTTATATGTAAGGAGTAGCTTCTTTAACAATGGTGCGGGCCCATTTTGGCATAGTGGAAGGAGTAGAAGGAGTGGAAAGACTTTGAGTTGGAGTTATATGTTCCTCATATTGATCATCAATATCTAAATTAATCTCTAAAGTTGGTTATTCATTATATTGAGGTTCTACTATAGGAGAAGGCTCAATAGGAGAAGAGGATGGTTGAGGATCTTTCTGAGGGAATGTTTCATCAAATTGGACATTACTATGAAAAAATACCTCATGAGTTGTGGGATCAAGGAGCCTGTATGCTTTCATTTCCTCACAATAACCAATAAAGATGAGCTTTTTGCTTTTCTTATCTAGATCCTTACTTTTCTTCTTTGGGATGTGTGCCCAAGAAGTACACCCAAAAATATTGAAGAAGGAGACATCTGATTTTGAGCCAGTCCATGCTTCTTCAAGAGTTAAATGGTCAAGAGCTTTATGAGGTGTGTGGTTTTGAATATAGTTCACACAGTTAATAGCTTCTTCCCAAAAAACTTTTGGAAGATCTCTTGAATGGAGCATACAGTTTGCCATTTCCTTTAATGTTCGGTTTTTCCTCTCTGCAATGCCATTTTGTTGTGGATTATGGGAGATATAATGCTTATGAATGATGCCATGACTTGATAGAAATATTGATAACTCATTACTACAGTATTCCCCCCATTATCTGTGTGAATTTGCTTGATGTTGCAAGAGGCCTGATTTTCAACTAAGGCTTTGAATATTTTGAAGTGGGATAGAACATCACTTTTGTATTTTAGGAAGTAGACCCAAGTTCTTCTATAAAATTCATCAATGAAGGTTAGAGCATATTTTGCTCCTTTTAGAGAAGGTTCTGGGAAAAACATCAAGTCACTATGGATTAACTCTAGAGGGGATGAGGCTTTTAGAGAACCACTTGGGTGGAAAGGTTCTTGATGTTGCTTTCCAAGAACACATCCAAGAAATACTCCATCAATAGAAGAGACTTGAGGTAAACTTGTTACCATTTCATGGGTGTTCAATTCCTTTAGGTAGTTATAACTGAGATGACCAAACCTTTCATGCCAAATTTTACTTTCAAGATCTCCATGAGCCACAAAACAAGAGGCCCCTTCTGGATTTTTGAATCCTTTGAAGTGAAATAGGTGAGTGTTGTGATCAATATCTCCTTTGGCTATAAGAGAGTGGGGGTCTTGAAAGTCTCTTATCTCAACTCCTGTTGGAGAGAAGAGAACAATTTTTCCCTTTCCATAAGTACAAATCTGATAGACAGAGAGGATATTTGTTGCAATGTTTGAAACATAGAGAACATTATTGATAAAGCCACCATAAATGGATATGTCACCCTTTCCTTTGATTGGTATAAAGGAAGAGTCACCAACTTCTATGCTACATGTTGAACTTGAGGAGATAGAAGAGAATGACTCATCTGAGGCAATCATGTGATGAGTTGCTCCAGAATCTAGGACCCAATAATTAGATGAAGTATTTGTGGTATTCCCTTGAATATTTAGGGCTTTTCTTATCTGTTTTTTATTGTCTATATTTTGATCCTTTATAGCTTCCCCTAGTTGTTGTAATATTTTCCAACATTTGTTTGTAGAATGACCATTCTTTTTGTAGTGAGTACAAGTTATGGGACTTCTTTATTTCTTTTTGAATTTTTCTTTAGAGGAGGTGGATGCTACTAAGTCTTTAGAGGAAGAGGAAGAGATCTCATACTTTGCAAGTTTTGTTTCTTCTCTAGTTAGTATCTCACAAAATTCTTCTAAGGAGGGCATTTTGAAACTTGCACCAAGAGCATATTTTGTAGATAAAAAGGTGGTTGTGAATATCTGAAATACACCATTTAATTTAGAAAGAATTAGATAGATGCATTCTTCATATTTTTTATCTTTGCCACTGATTTTAAATTGAGTAAGGACTTCTTTGAATTTTGTGAGAAAGTCAACAATATTGCTAAAGTCTTCAAGAGATAAAGTTGTTAATTCTGCCTCAAGTTGCATTGACCTAATTTTATCAATTTTCCTAAACAAGTTCTTTAGTTTATCCCAAATTTCATGAAGAGTTTTACAATCTGTAATGTGAAACCATCAGCTTTTATTTACATTAGAGCTTATAATACCCATTTTTTCATACATATTTCCTGTATGAAGAAATATTTCATATTCTTTTTCAAACTCATGTTGCTTTTCTTCTAATAGGTGTGTGAGCCCTTTTTGAGAGATAAGATCTAAAATTTTGGGTTTCCATGTATGGTAGTTATGAGAGGTGAGAGGATCAATTTTATTCATTGAATTCATTTTGAAGTTAACCCAAAGTTCCCCCCTTTAAATTTAATTTAGAGAATGCAATGGATATTATTTTAGAAATGCCTGTAAGAAACACCAAATATCACAAAATACCCACCCTAACGAGAGGGGAACTATAAGTAATTGAGGATATTTGATATTATATTTTAGGCTTTAAGAGAATAAATATGCCAGGTCTATATATCTTTTCTCTTCAAATACCCACCCTAACGAGAGGGAAACTATAAGTATTGATTAGATTTCATACTTGTAACATAGGCTTTATATCATTTAGACCTATATTGGTTATCTTAATAACCTGCCCTTACTTAATGGAAACTATAAGTTATTTAAGATGTGAATATGGTGTATTGGTGATATAATGTATTTATCCTTTAGAAATATTTAAGAAAGGATAAATAGATTTTAAAAATTGTGTACTTCAATTTTAAGTTACTTTGTAAAAAAAATTAAAAATTAATCAAAATAAGTTCTTAATAGAGAGATAAGAAAGGAAATTAATATATAATGATATGTTCTCACTTTCATTTATTAATATATCTTTATACTATATTAAATAACTTTTTGAAAAAAACAATTTGAGCAAAGTAAGATTTTTAATATAGAGATTAGCTTTAGAATATTTTAGAGACTAAATAAAATAGAGTTATTTTATTTAGATCTTTAAATGATATGAAATACCTCACATATATTATATTACCAAGATATATAAACAAAATACTTATAATAAAGGTAATAATGCAAAATAAAGGAGGCAAAAATGATGCAATAACAAACCCCCCTAAAGCGATATATAGGTGCAAAATAAAAAGGCACCTATCAACACTCCCAAAAAAAATTGAATTTTATTGAGATTACAACTTCTTCTTTATCTTTGTGGCCACTAAAAAGGCCCTTAAAGAAAAATATAGAAGATAATATGACAGAAAATATGAATATATATATATATATATATATTATTTTACATATAGAGAAAAAAATTAAAGAACCAGAAGATTTGCGAGTGAAAAGTTGCACAAGAGACGTCAATAGACAACGACGAATCTGATTTCTCCAAGGCTACATCAAGAGGCAGCGATGAATCTAGATTTGAAAGCGGAGAACATTTCGATATTCATTGAAAAAAGAGGATATTAGTCCAAAAAAAATCATAAAATAAATAATATATATGTTTTTGGATCTACAAGCAGGATGAATCTGAATTCACCAAACCTACGTCAATAGGTAGTGAATGTAAATTGAAAGCTGACTCGCTAAAAAATGAGGAGATTAGTGAAGAAAACCAAAAATATTATTAAAAAACCACTAGCAATATTTTGGATCCACTACCATTGTGCTCTGCTAAATTGTAATGACCCTCCCCCAGTCTAATTTTCAATAATTTATTTTGCTGATACAATTTGGGTGAAAACACAGACAATCCAGAAATATAGAGGTATTTTGTTTTTTAATTTCAAATAATGAACTAGGGCACAACAATTATAATGATTTCAATTTTGGAAACATTAAATCAATACAATAAAATTAATACCTCTATAAACCCTAGCTGATTTGATCTCTGTATAGATAAATATGAAGGCTCAACCCTTCAAATTGGAACTCTATGTAGTGTCCCCATTCTAGATATTCTTGTGTATAAATCTGTGTCTCGGTGTGGAAACCCCAACTCTAGAAGACTAAATAATGAAGTCTGAGTGTATTCCATGTATGGAAATACCACTGATTGGCCTGAGGATAATATTTCAACCCCGAAGTCAATGTCTCCGTAACAGGTTACCGACTCTCACAAGCTCTAGAATATTTTCAATGTCTCTTCTCAAGAGTTCTCCAAAAAACCAAGAGGGAAGGAAGAAAAAAATAATCCACGCATAATCCAAATGATCTTCCAAAAGCCTTTTTAATATTTCATTTTAGGGTTCTCCCAAATTAGGGCAAAATTAGGGTTGTGCACACAAAATAATTTAATTTCTAATTTTCTCTTATTTTCCCTCAATAGGCCCCCTTGTGCACTAGGTTCAACCACTTAAAGTTATTTTATAAAGTGGCCCCTTTTTACAACGTTATAAGTGACCCTTTATAATATAAAGTACAAACTTTATAAATATTAAAATAATATGTCACATAATGAATTTAACTTCAGCCATTAAAATACTGGACCTCCGCTTGTCAGAATGAAAAAATATGAACATTTTTGGATACCCAATTCACTGAAATGTAATACCTTAGCTTACCCATTGACTGAAACCCTAAAAATAGCCATTGTTAAAAATAGAAATCCCATTAAATGACCTCCAAATTAGCCAAAATGATAGTAAATCAAGAGCTCTCTGGGTTTTGTCACATATTCTGATATCTCTAAAGGCTCCCCTACATCTAATTTAGCCTACAGGAGCTCATGTATAGGCTAATATGCTCTACACATTGATTGCCTAGAAAAAGGGATATTACAGTCCACCCTTCTCAAAGATTGCTTGTCCTCAAGCAATATTCATACATACTCCAGTCAAGTATCTGCATCCTGGTTGAGGTCCATCAAATCCTTGGATCCCATAACATCCTCAAAAATAAACCACCATGTTGATGCTACGCCACTCTAATCACATATGGAAATCCACTATGCACGGTTAGCTCAAGGCTAAACTGTAACACCATAATATGATCATTCCCCAGCCTAAAAATAAAATTTCTACCTAAGCTAGAATGAAATATCTCATGCCAAGTAATATCTGTGAAATCTCCATCATAGGCAACTGCAATAACAACTCTGAAACTACCTTCATAATCACCATCTAACAATCTCAACTCAATGCTTGTCCACCTGACGTAAATTGGGTGATCCCATGTCCCAAAATCAACTACAACCAACAAAGAATCCTCTGAAAAGATAGTGCCCATCATCATAACTAGATTGTAGTGATCGTTACTCAACCTAGTGGAGTGTAAGTTAAACTGTATGTCACTTGAAAAATTACACACACCCTACATGACAACCCAATTGAGATGCAAATCAATATCCATCAAGCGACTGATAATGTAGTGAATAGCAATGCTAAATTTGAATATAACCATTCCATTAATGCACCTACTATAAAAATCTAAAAATACTTTGTAAACACTTAGTCTTTAATTTTCCAAATAGCTACCCCAAAATAACCATTGCCCCAAATCAGCAATAAGCATGGGAGAATGGGAGCATCATTACAAGATGTATCATTCAAAAACAAAGAGTGACTGCAATGACACATTCTAGAATTCCAAAAATTCATCCAAAACTGGATTGAGTTAGCACGAGACACATGTTCGCTACAAATATAAAACATAATAGCTAAAAATAAAAGTTGGACCATGTCCCAAACTGAAGAAGCCCTCCAAAAAGTCATCAACTCAACAAGTTTCCCATTTTCGCTCATGATTTATTTCCAATCCATTTGTATGATCACAAATATATATATATATATATATATATATATATATATATATATTGGCTAATTAAAAATTGAGCAGCAACATACCTTCCATTGTTTTTCTCAACCATCTCCTAAGGCACACACCTTCCATCATCCTCGATGCCCAAAAACATAAGCATGTGATCTTGGGTGTAGAAATTCATCTTCCCAAAGGCTCTGTCATACTAGAGCTACATCATACCATACATCATATGAATGTTAACTATGGAAGATGTAGAAATATATGTTGGTACAAAACAAGGCCTCTCCATCACATCAGTTGCTTGTTCATTATTAATCTCCTCTCTTTGTGGTGTGTCTCCTTCACCATGCCACCATGATCATGATGCATCTCAAAAAGTGGGTTATCAAAATATGTCTCATGATCCATTTTAAATAATGGATTGTTGACCCACTAAAAACTATCATTATCCTTATGCTCATCCCAATCAACCTACTAATCCACAATAGTATTCTCTAACTAAACTAATTTTAAGTCCTCCCCTATGCTATCTAGTTCTTTAATTACTTTTTCAATCTCCTTTGCTCTTTCATTGTTCTCTTTATCTCTAAAATTTATGATAGCAGCAAGTTCCCTTTTTTTTTCATGTAACTCCATATTAACACCTGTCAAGGAATCTCTAATTGTGCTAAGCTCAAGAGTGAGATCATCCACCTTATACTAAGTTTCCCTGTCATGAAATCAGGCATCATATACAATCCTGATTGTTGTATCCTTGTCTTTGATCATTTGCAAGAACACTGATTTCATTTCATGCATTATACTCTCAAGTTTTTGTAAATCGACAATGGAAATGTTTTTGTTTGATTGGGTTTTAGGTGTCTTTTGAATGAGAGTTTAAAAAAGCTTCATTGATTCATCCAAATTAGATAACATGTGCACTTCATTTTCAGCTGACACCAATAACTTGTTCTTCCAGTTATCCTCAAAATTATCAAGATCATGCAATATAAATGGACTATTGATATTATTTAAATCATAATCAAAATTAGTTTCATACCTTTTAGTAGTGTCTATAAGGTTGCTCTGATATTCAAATATCTCTTCATGAGGAATTACCTTACTAAATAATTTGTCCTTCAAATCAAGGAAGGTGTGACTATACTGAACTCCCTTATCCACATGCTCTATCTCATGAGAAATGAATTCTTCTTCATCAATAGTCTTTGAATCTTTAGCTTCATCATCATTGTGTTTGGATACTTTGTTCATCTTCTCAAGAAGTTTCATTTTTTCATCTCCATTTGGTTTTTGCCTCATACGTAAATCAATTTAATCTTTACAAGTCATTAGGGCATGAAAACCATCATCATGAACCTTCCACTCCTAGAAATGATCAAGTAATTTAGTGACTATAGGCTTCGCTTTTACCCAAGGAGGAATTGTAGGTGGAGAATATGTCATAATAGTAGCCAACTAATTGATATATTTTTAAAACTCTCTCTGGCCCTACCAAAACTCATGCTAAAACTTATTCCTATCACTGCATAGCTCCATCTTCATACCGGACTAACCAACTCTCAATTGAAGAAGTTATGAGAAAATACACCAGATATGAACCCAAATAGGCTAGCAGAATAAGTTGAGCTTTGATAACAATGTAGTGACCACCCCCAAATGAACACCAAGAGTTTCTATCCTGGTTTTTGGGTTTTTGATAGTATTGTACTGTTTTTATAGCTTTTTGCAAATACTTGAATTTTTTTGGTGTTTTTTGCAATAATACAAAATTCTAAAAATTAGCAGCAAACTAGAAATGCTCGTAACTTTTAATCTACTACTCCAAAGCTACGAAATTTTAACATAAGTTTCTTCTAATACAAATAAGTAAATCCAGTGAAGAAAACTACATAGAAACAAATGTACCCAGAAATATAGAAGTCTAAAAGAAATCTGAAAATTGTCATCAGCAACAAGGAACTTCACAAATTCATATGATAATATCGAAATACAAATTTCTCCATCTAGAAAATTGTAGATTTATACACCCAATAAAGAGGCACCTCCAATACAAAAGTGAAATGGCCCCAAAATGAGGTGATTCAATTACACTCAGTAACTCGGACCCTATGTGGATGTGTACAGTTTGTCAAATCTAAAGTTAGGTTTCATAATATATCACCAATATGCCCTCAAAGCCCATGATTTGCTCAAAAAAAGGTTCAACTAGGTCAAATAAACCAAGGAATGAAGTGATGCTCAAAACCTAGCTCTAATGAAGTGACAATAAACTGTAAAAATGACCCTTCAAACTATACGACCATATGGGAATGATGACTATAACTTATTGTAACACGAACTCTTCTAGAAATATCTTCAATAAACATCTAAAAATCTACTCTTAATTAAGCCTAATGCAACCTATGAAATAAGATTACCCTAAAGCCCCCTAAGATTAATCTTTCAACTCCAAAGGTGTTGATCCTGCTGGTGGTTTTCGTCACACAACAAGCAATAAAATCTCCCCTAGTATCCTCATTGTCCAAGAAATCATCTTCCTCTAACTCTATTTAATAACACTATTAACCAATTCATGTGCAGCAGTGGAAGCAACCAATTCTTGCCTCCAAACTTCCAATAACATTGATAAGAGTGGTTGGTAAATATAATCACTTTCATCTATAATAAAAATCATAATGTCTCTCATAACTGCAATAACATTATTAGAATGTTCTTTTCTATCTGAAGCAATGAAATTATGAAATATTTTGTAAACCAACTCATCCATGTCTAAATCTAAAAATATGTTGCCCATTCTAGTTTTTGCAAATAATTCAACTACAAAAACTCTCCTAGAGAAATGATAACAAGTAACATCCTCCAAACTTTCAAAACTATCAACCAACAACTGAAATATTGTTCTCAATGTGTCATCATTATAAGGAGCTTTAGGAGCTGAAATTATCAAAATTTCACTCAAGCAAGAAGTGACCATGAGTCTTACCTCCTTATCCATGTGTTTCAACCATCTAGGCTTGCCCAAATATTTCACCACCGGAGTCATAGCTACTTATAATACCTAATAAGGTGATGAATCCATCATATACAAATAATCTTCTACCTCCCCTAAGACATAGTAGAGAACAATTTTTGACTGAGATATGAATCCTAGTTTTCTTCCTGCATTAGTAAGCCTTTCGACCAACTTATTTTTTCCAAATAGTACCATGATCCACAATTAAAAATTTAATGTTCAATAACCCTAGGTTTCATTTCGGTAAAATTCCACCACAAACCCTTCAAAAGTGCCCACAAAAATTCTAAATGATGATCTACTCATGGATGTTGAATCCTCCTCATGAAACCCTAATTCAGATCTAATCACAGGATGATAGGAAACCAGCTCTGATACCAATGTAATGACCCTTCCTCAGTCTATTTTTCAATCTTTTATTTTAGTAATACAATTTGGGTATAAACACAGACAATTCGAAAATATAAAGGTATTTTATTTTTAAATTTCAAATACTGAACTAGAGCACAACAATTATAATGATTTCAATTATGTAAACATTAAATTAATACAATAAAATTAATACCTTTGTAAACCCTAGTAGATATGATTTCTATATAGATAAATATGAAGTCTCAACCCTTCATATTGGAACTCTGTGTGGTGTCCCCACTCCAGATACTATTCTGTATAAAGCTTTGTGTCCCTGTGTGGAAACCCCAACTCTAGAGGACTGAATAATGAAGTCCGAATGTATTCCCTGTATGGAAATACCACTGATTGGCCTACGGGTAATATTTCAACCCCAAAGTCAATGTCCCTGTAAGAGGTTACTGGCTCTCACAAGCTCCATAATATTTGCAATGTCTCTGCTAGAGAGTTATCCAAAAAACCCAGAGGAAAGGAAGAAAAAAATAATCCATGCATAATCCAAATGATCTCCCAAATGCCTTTTTAATATTTCCTTTTAGGGTTCTCCCAAATTAGGAAAAAATTAGGGTTGTACACAAAATAATTTAATTTCTAATTTTCTCTTATTTTCCCTCAACAGGCCCCCTTGTGGACTAGGTTCAACCACTTAAATTTAATTTATAAAGTGGATCCTTTTTACAACGTTATAAGTGACCCTTTATAATATAAAGTACAAACTTTATAAATATTAAAATAATGTCACTTAATGAATTTAACTCTGGCTATTCAAATACTAGACCTCCACTTGTCAGAATGAAAAATTTGTGAATAGTTTTGGATACCCATTTCATCGAAGTGTAATCCTGCAGTTGACATGTTGATCGAAACCCTAAAAATAGCCACTACTAAAATAGAAATCCCATAAAATGACCTCTAAACGAGCCCAAATGATAGTCAATCAAGAGCTCTCTGGGTTCTACCATAGATTTTTATATCTTCAAAGGTTCCCCTACATCTGATTTAACCTACATGAGCTCATGTATAGGCTAATCTGCTCTACACACTGACTGCATAGAAAAGGGGACATTACATAAATTAAGTAAGCTTAAGTACCACCTCAACATTGTGTAAGACACAGTAAATCGTCTACATAAGAAGAGAGGGAAGGGATCCTATGGAGGATACGACTTTACAGATGATTTTTCAGATTGAAGTCCCACCAAACTGAGGGATTCTTCACCAAAAATTCCACAAATCTGCTATAAGCGCAATAACGGATGAGGAAGCTCTAGGGAGGCACCTCGAAAGAACTAAACATCCAAATTTCTCAATAAAATTTGAATATCACAATGCATTCAGGAGAGAACATTGTTAAAACTCGAGAGAATGCATATGATGTAAATTTCATTCATTTAGATGAATATATAACAAAACCGAAGCTCTCCAATGAAGCATCGAAGGACGATAATTATGGAGAGTCTTTAGTGAAATTGAATGTTGGAGAAGATATGTTTTTCAAAATTTGAGAAGAGTTTTGAAATACCTGTTAGTGCTAATCGTCGTGTGCCAGGAAGATACGTTGGAAAATATTCCAAAATGGACTTTGGTTTACCAAATTTCCACCCAACGATTTCGAGAGATAATTTCGGATATCAAATTTAAAAAACGTAGGCAGAGACACCATGATTTTTAAATAATATCAATGGGCCTTTTTTTACCAAATTGCCATCAATATTGACATCGAAGACAGAGCATTTATTTACTAAAGAGATTCAAAAAATATATCTAACAACCAGAACGATACCCACGATTTTATTGTTTTCAAAAAAGGAAATGCCTATGTGCTTTGTCTCCACTAGTGAACATATGCCATGATGGTAATAATGCTGCCAATGCAAGTATGCATTCACTAAAAAATAGAAATGCAGTGATGGTTTTTGGGCCAATGAGTTGCATTCGAGAAGATATATGGAGATTTAAATAGGCCTTCGAGGAGAAGAATAAAAAGTACAGGTAAAAAAAATTCAAATATCTATATTATTTGAAAAAATGGTTTGAGAATTCTACATAATATTGTAAAATACATCAAGTGTAACTATTTAGAGATTACCATAAACAATATATCAAATAAAAAATTGTAGATTTAAAAAAATGAGGAATCTAAAAAACCTCTTCTCTTTTAAAAAAACCAAAAGATAAGATATGTGAACCAGTTCATGAAACTGCCTTCAAGAGAGAATGCCTAGCAGAATCTATCCTACTCTGGTACCATGTTAGAATTCCCAATAGTAGAACTATAAAGCATTACAAAATTTGAAGAAATAAAATAGAACTGATTGATTATTCCATGGATCAACTTTGTATTAATAACAAATTTGATCATTGAGAGTCGTTAGATTACAATAACTCATCAAATCTGATCTAGACTATAACTAAGATTTCACCTGACTCATGAAGGAGTGGAAACTTAAGTAAGTCTATCCTAGTAGAACTTAAGAGAATAATTACTTATTCTAACACACACAAGGAGAGTCTACCAAAATTTTGATCATTTGAGAGCTTGTGCCACCACTTTAAATACTTTGTAGAAAGAAACAAAGGGAAATAGCCATTGATTATCTTCTCAATATAACACTTTTTTTGTATTATTTAAAATAGAGTTTTTTGAAAGGGTCCCCACAACCTTATACATACCGCCAAACTCTCAACCATAACAACAATCTCCAAAATATTATACCTATTAGGAATAACCGAGAGAGTTTAATTCCTAATAACCATAATGATTCCAGAGAGAACTTAGAAAAGTACAACGCCTTGAAGGTAAAATAAACTCTAAAAAACTTTGATCAAAGAGAAAAGTGAGACCGAACACCCCTTCCTACGAGAGCCAAATGGATGCCCGACTCCTCCTTACAAAAATAAAGCATCATGAGCCTGTTTCCTAGCAAGAGAGACTATGTCATTCAGGACATTGTTTTTCCACATAGAAAAAGCAGCATAGTGGACACCACGGTTGGCCAGCATATCGACCAGTGCATTCCACTCATAGAACACATGGTGAATATTTACCTGTTTAAAAGAGTACAACAATCTCCTATCTTCGGCAATAAGATTGAGAATTTTCTAGCTAGGTGTATACTTCTCTTTGAGCATATTTATTATGTTCAAAGAGTTGCCTTTGATTTCCACATTTTGATAGCCAACATCCGCTTACAATTTCACCCCCATATAAGCTGCACGAGCCTTCATGAAGTGTGAACATTGGGAATCAAGGGGTTCAAAAAATGCCATGAGGATGTCACCATTATCATTTCACACAATGTCGCTTGCTCCAGCCTTACCGGGGTTACCCTTTGAGGCCCCATCGAAGTTGAGTTTTAGCCAATTGGGAGCCGGATGGGCCCACTTAATTCTTGCTCTAGGTTTAGGTTCGGGGGGGCCGAGGAAGAGGGCTCCAACCCAATTTAAATTCCAAATTAGCTTCGTCGAAGGAGGAGGGTGCCTTGGGAATTTTACCCACAAAGGTAGCTAAGACATTCTCTAATGCTTTGTTAATGATCTTAGTACCCACCCTAACAGCATCGGTCTCAACGTCAATAAAAGCACGGGCATTCCATTATTTATGTATCCCCCACCATGCATGGGGAAGCATAATTTTCCACAACCAAGATAGTCATTGGGACACGAATGGCGAACACCATTGAAGGATGTTGTCCATCAATGTACCTAGAAATACCCAATAAATGTTAAACCAATTAAAAATAAACATAAATACCTATCATGTGAATGAACAACTGAGGAGAAAATGTTGCATGGATTCCTAGTTCGATTTGCATAGATAGCATTTGTTCACCATAATGTGACCTCTCTTTCGAAGATTATCCAAATAAAGTATTTTATTTTGAGCCACTAGCCAAAAATAAATATTGATCTTTGGGATCAATATTTTAATCCAAATAATATTCACTGGAAAAGGAGCCTCATATTCCAGGAGAAGGAAGGAATAATTTGATTTCACAGTAAATTCACCTTCAAATTCCTTGCTCTAAATCAAACGGTCTCTAGAATCATCCTATCTGATCACATTCCTGTTAAGTTCCACTAAAATTATTTGCAAATTGACCAAATCATTTTAGTTGGACACCAAATAGGGATGATAATTCCATGAACGCCTACCATTGACAATAGGCATATATTGGGAAACCTAAATTTCACCTTCCTCCATCACTTTCAAAGCAAGAGCCTTGAGATTTGGATCATCCAATAATGGCTCTTCCCTCAACCAATGGTCTTCCCAAAACTTGATGTTTCTCCCATAACCAATGATCCACCTACTTTTAGCCTTCACAAAGTCCCTAATATTCGTTAAGCTTCTCCAAAAAATGGAGCCTCTCGAGGAGAGGTCATCTAAAAAGAAATAATTAAATCTGTATTTCACTTTAAGGATAGAACACTAAGGTCTCTCGGCATTCAAAGCAACCAGCCACCTTGATTTACCAACCAGGGCTCTATTCATAACTACTACTCTTTTCAAATTAAGACCCCCATCCTTTCTCCTCTTACAAAACTGATCCCAAGCTACCAAGTGGTACATGCCTTTTAAATATGATCCATTCCCAAGAAACCTTTTACAAATACGATCAATTTTGTTCGTTACTTTAGCAAGGAGCATGAATAAGGACATGAAATAAATGGCTATGCTCTCGAGTGTGCTTTAAACAAGTAACCCCTTCCATTCTTGGCTCATCAACACCCTTTCCAAAAGGCTAGTTTACTTTGGATTATTTCAATCAAAGGGTCCCACAGTGATTCTTTCATTCTCCCCATGAAGAGAGGTAGACCAAGATAGTTCCCTTGCAACGTAGCAATCCTACAATTGAGTATATTTGCAATATTTGATTGCTTAGCTTTCGGAGTGTTAACAAAGTAGAGAAAGATCTTCGTAAATTTGATCTCCTAACCATCAACTTTCTCGTAACATAATAATATATTTTTAATATCCCGAGTGAAAAATACCGATGCACCACTAGCAATTAGAGTGTCGTCAGCAAATTTGTGATGAGATACGTGCAAACATGGGAGAGCTGGACAAAGACCCACCTCCTTGCTCAACCTTCCAATCGCTCTCCCCAAATCCTCTGCCACAAAGAGGAAGAGGAAGGGGGAAATCAAATTGCCTTACCTCAAACCATAGTGAGACTTAAAAAATCTAGACACCGATCCATTCACTAGAATGGAGCACCAAACTAAAGAAATGCAAGCCAAAATAAGGGTGACCCACCAATCTTTGAAGCCAAACTTCCTCATCACCTCTTGTAAGAATGGACACGTCACTTTGTCATAAGCCTTACTAATATCAAGCTTTAAAATGAAAGCCTATCAACCACTTTACTTGACCGAATGAAGAAGATCATGCATGACAATAGCGCCATCTAATATTTATCTACCCGAAACAAAGGCACTCTAAGCCATATCAATGAGATTTAGAAGTAGCCCCTTGAGTCTGTTAGATAGATCCTTAGAGAGGAATTTATATAAATAATTGCACAAACTGATTGGTCTAAAATCCTTAAATGATGAGGCATAATCCTTTTTCATAATTAAGGCAATCAACATGGAATTTAGGTATTTAGGAATCTCTGTTGATCTTTGGGTTCTTTCAGATCCTCCACTACCTCAGACCTGTAAATATTCCAATATTTTTGAAAGAACAATGGACGAAATCCATCAAGCCCTAGATCATTTAAAGGCCCCAGGTCCTTAACAGTAGTAAATATTTCATCATCTATGAGCAGGATCTCCAAACCCCCATTCATTTCCTCTGTCACCAACTTAGGAATGACATCTAACATAACACGTTCCACCACCAAATCTCAATCTGGGGGGACCAAGAGGAGAACTGAAGAAATTGATAGCCTCCAATTGAATTTCCTCACTTTTCTTGATAGAGTTGCCATCCTCCTTAATAATCTCCACTATTCTATTCCTACTCCTCTGTCGCATGGTGGACGCATGAAAGAACCGTGTATTCTTGTCACCTTCTCTTAGCCATAATTATTTCAATTTTTGCTTCTAGTGCAACTCGATATCCACTTGTTTGTTATGATAATTGGCTAAGCACTCCCTTTCCTCCCTTAATAACACTTCATCGAGTCCCTGTTACTCAATCATTTTATCTATTTCAGCAACCTTCTTTTTTAAAGCTTCCAGCTCCCTAAAGATATTACCATACATGTTATTGTTACACCATTTTAATTGATGATGAAGCCTTTGACTTTTGAAGGTAACTTTAAAAAGGCTCGATCCTAGTGCTTCCTCATCCCACCATTTTTCACACAATCCTCAAAGTTAGGGAAGTTGCACCACATTGCTTCAAAGCGAAAGGGTCTCAGAACAAAAGAAGAGTTTTCAATAGTCTCTAAAAGGAGAGGATTATGATCTGAGCCCACTCTATGCAAGGTGGAAAGCATCACATCCCCAAATAAATTGAGACTTCCAGATGAAAATAGCACTCTGTCCAGCTGACTCAGGATAAAACCATTATCAACCTCCTATTACTTCATGTAAAATTCCCCCCTTTCAAATCCATGTATCGTAATTCTATGAAATATATGAAATTCACCAGGTCAGCAAGACTGCGCTCTTTAGGACCGCTTCCACCCCTTCTCTCTGAAGGATATAGAGGGGAGTTAAAATATCCAATCACTAACCAATGTTCATGAATGAAGGTTTGACGCATTTCTAGCAACAAATTCTAGAAATATCTCCTTTCATAAGTGGT
The DNA here is from genome assembly GCA_028583015.1 of Wollemia nobilis. Lineage (NCBI taxonomy): Eukaryota > Viridiplantae > Streptophyta > Pinopsida > Araucariales > Araucariaceae > Wollemia > Wollemia nobilis. The sequence continues at coordinate 1,253,299 of JAQPPZ010001776.1, read as the reverse complement.
ATTCGAAGCGTAGATATTGGAGACCACCCAATGCCTTTGGGTTTTGTTGCACCAAAAAAGAATATTTATCACTCTATGTGAAGCAGAGATTACATGGCCATAAAATTTATGTGAATTCCACAAAAAAATGAGTCCACCCATTGTTCCCACAACTTCACTAGCCATGAAACCCGATTCCTTACATACTACCCTTTGGATCGATCTCCACGACTCAGCATCAAGATTTGATTCTTGAATGCATAATATATCAGGGGCCAATTCTCTTGTTAGGGACACCAATAATTGCTTCTTAAAGGAGTTATTAAGCCCTCTTATGTTCCATGAGCATATTTTCATGGGAAAGAGGAGCTCTCTTTATCTCCACCACCTACTGACGAGCTCAAGAAACCATCCAAGCTCAATCATTTTTTGCCTTCACCAATTTTTAGAGCTAGTCTAGAATGACCTCCATTGGTTGTAGACTCATTTGCCTTTATTTTCCTCCTTACTTTAGACACAGGCCTTCTAGGTTTGTAGGCCTTGCCCAAATCCATAAAACATCTTCTATAACTATGGGTTTTAGGGCCAAGAGAGCCCTTATCCATTACCATCGACTAAGAATATGGGGAAGTAGGAGCCACATACATAAATAAATCTTCATTTTTTACCATATATGGGGAACAACCATCCACACGGTTGGCCACACCAGGAGATAAGGACAAACAATGAGCCACCGAGGATTATGGGCATTCCTGTAAGGACCCTACTGGGATCACCATCTAGGATTTAGAGCATGATGGACCCAAGTCTTTTGCCAGAGCATTTAGACACTCAAAAGAGTTGTCTAAGGGGATAGAAGCCTCTCTAAGATTGACTTCTAGAAACAAGTCCACCTCTAACCTATTATAATTCTCCATTGCAAAATACAAACACATTGGTTTGACCAACTCATCCTCACTAACCACAAGAACAAACAAATGGGAGGAAAGAGGGGGAGCCAAATTTTGAAGAGCCACCAAAGGAGCAGCATCTTCCTTGATCGATGGGGCAATCAATGATTTCTTCTTCCATATTCTTCACTTATTTGAGGGTAAAGACCAAAGAAACTTGCTAACACAAAAAAAAAGGGTCGATATCTTCCATTTCTCCATTGTAGACACAAATCCTTGCAAGCACTGCACCCTAGTAGGGGCATCCCCTGACTTTATTTTGCAATGTAAAGATGAATAACCTTTGCCCCCATAAGATGAACATGAAACACTATCATGTTCATAGATGATTTCTTGTTCCCACCTTCCTGCTAGATAGTTGATCAAAATAGATTTTGGCAGCTCTTTGGATAAGTTCGTGAGAACACTCAAGTGAACAAATTGCATTTTGGCTTTCGATATGGAAGAGGCATCAAAAGAGATAAATTTCCCAATTACATTGGAAATATGTTTGATGGATTCATGCCATAAATAGATATGGACATCAGGAAGACAAATCCAAACCATAAACATATCCACTTTGCGAGTAGTAGAGTTAAACCCAGAGTCCCATTTCCTCAAATACAACCCACGCTTTTCAAAAAACCATGACCCCTCTTCCAACACCCGATCAACATCAGAGGGGTTCAACAAAGAAAAAAGAAAAAAAGTTCCTTGGGAGAAGATATAAACAGAGGCTTCCATACAACTTCCAATGGTTGATGGCCCATCTCTTTAAAGCATCAACATCCGGTCTGCTCCCGAAGAATTTTCCCACTAAATTACCAGACAGATTCGCCAATAGAGAGGACACAATTGAGTTAGAGAAAAAGATTTAAAGTTGGGGATGAACATATCCATAAACAACCTGATTGACTAATTCTATGCTCCCCCCATTCCTTTTGGGTGCAGCCTCCCCAATATCTTTGCCACAAGGCTTTTCCAAAGAAAGAGATTCCATCGGTTTATCCAGAGCTTCCTCACCCGAATACCATATTTCATCAAAATCACACACTAGCAATGCAAAAGAGAGGATCAGATGAGAGAACCACTTAGACAACTGCAATAATCCAAACACAAATGCAAACTAATTAAATCCAGCCAAAGATCCACCAGAGCGAAGAGCCACAACCGTTGAGCAAAGCGAGAGCCAAGAGCCACCTTCTCAATATAACACTTTGGGTTTTACATATTTTCTAATTTACTTTCATGTATATTTATTTATCATATCATGTCTTATATCTCATTTATTAATATGTTAATAATAGTATTACCTTAATACTTGGTTGTGCATTTTAGTGTATTATAGGGTGATGAAAACGTTGTAAAAGAAAACACCATACATCAACTGTTGATAGCACTATCTAGCCTAGTGTTTTTGACATTAGAAAAAATAGTGATAGTGCATTATCATCATCATCCTCTAGTGATTTTGATATATATGTAGTAGAAGGAAATTTAGAAAATAGTAGACGTACGCTATAACTTATATTTTTGTGCATTGATCATATTTTTTTAACAAAATATTATCATACAATCCTAATATTGCTATTTTGTATCAATTTTATATCATATACTTTGATTTATGATTCAAATAATATTTCAAATATAATATTTTAGATCTTATAATTTAATCTATTGTCTTGCATCATTTTTATTGGAAGATATTGCCTTGAAACTAGATCTTACAATATTAATTTCTTAGTTTAAATATTTGATATTATATTTTGTAAGGTAGCTTATGTTAGGGTATTCTTAAACATATACTACAAATATTTCATATTCTTATCTTCTATTAATGGGCTTAGTCACTTTCATAAAAGTAATAATATTTATTTTGTTATCTTTGCCCCCTTTTATTCAATAAGTTAAATAAAGGTTAAATCCATATGAGTATAAAAATATTCTTTTGTATATTTCTTCTACAATTTTAGATAATATACATGCTAGGCTAAGGTCTATTCTATATTTTAAAGCGTTTTTCATAGGATCATAAATACTAACTTGTTTGGAAGACTTAACCATCTAATTCACAATCAATAGTGTCATTGGAATCCATTCTATTGATTTTAGTTTTAGTAGTTGTAATGCTTTAGTGCTACAATAGGACCATGCTTTTATCAAGTAACCAACAAACTAGTCTAAATGTAGCTCAAGAAAAAAAGAGATAAAAGTTTCTATTTTATATGTTATATCATTGTCTATTTAATAATTTTTATTTTATTGAAAACTAAATTAAAACAATGTATTGAATGATGCAAGCCTTGAATATATAATTATCTATATTTTGCTATCATGATTAAGCAAGTTATAAGTCAATAACAACATCAAATGACATAAACTAGGTATGCACCAATTTTTCCTCCTTTGTAAACTTGTTTATTTAAATAAAATTAAATAAAATATTAGAAGAATCTATCTTAACATTAAAATGACACATCATATTATAAATTAATAATAATAATTATTTAATAAGCTATGCATGGCTTCTATTGGGGGCCACTTCCATTATAAAAGAAAAACATTACATTGCTCTCATTACATTTCTAACAAGTTAATTAAAGCATATACAACTTTATCTTTCTATAGAAAAGATTCATCGTTTACCCTTCTATCAAATATATTCTTCATATTCTTGAAACAACTAAGTATCCACAATCAACTCCTTCTATATCAAATGCCTTCACAATTTTAAAATTTGTCAAGATGAAATTCAACACTATGAATGGCTAAAATATTTGTTGCCCAGCTTCTATATCTAAAAATATATTGTCTATAACAATATCAAAATTTCTTAATACATTTTTTTACGATTATTCATTCCACTAATATTCCAAGATATTATTTTCTTTTTAATTTTTTAACTTTATTTGAGGGTTTATCCCCACTTCTTCTTAACACTTGTGATATTTTTTTTTTTTATATCAATATCCCTTTGTGTTTCCATTTCTCTTTTTTTTTTCTTCTTGGATCTTTCTCTATCTAATTTTTCATTTCCAACAATACTTTCATATTCATCAATCTCTTCACTCTTCTCACACTGCTCATACTAAGACTTATCATCTTTAGGTTTGCCTTGTTTTTAAGGATCCGAAGTGCAAGGAATAAACTCAAAAGCAGAATTTTTTTATTTTTTTATATCAATTACCTTCTTATTTTACCCCAAAAATCCTAAATTGTTATGGGTCTCCTCTAGCCTCATTTTTATATTATTCTGCTCTTGAAACCTTACAGTGCAAGGGATAACATCTTCACAACTTTCACTTTTATTACCTAAAGAGGATTCCATACTACTAGAGGAAAATGAAGATGATTCACTTGAAATAAACTTGATCTTTTTTGTTTTCTTTATTTTGGGTTTTATCTCCATATCTTCTTTTGCACCTTTAATTCCTTCTAAAATTACCAATTTATTTTATCGATAGGATTTATTTAACTCTTTTTTTGGAGTGGAATATCCTTGATCTGATCTAGCTTCTTTTATTGTATGATTTCCTTGCTTCATACTGAATTTTATCTCATTACTAATTTTTTTGTCTCTTTATTCATAGTTTTTACTTTGCAAACTCTTGCCATGTGTCCAATCTCAAAAAAATTGTGGCAACAAAATGAAATATTTTCACAATCTATTTATTGATCCCATTTTCTTGATTCAGATTTAATCTTAATGGATTATGGCAAAGGTTTTGAAATATCCATATAAACACATATTCAAGCATATATAGTATGTTTTAAATCCTTAGTTGTTGATCCTTCCTTGATGAATTCCCCTAGGGTATTTCCAATATTTTCTAAAACATCCTTATTTATAAGCTAATATGGAAGTCCAAAAAGCCTAACAAACACTGGAAGCTTATTAATTGTTTCTATCTAAATGAAAAAAAATTCATTCCATGGTCTCAAATAAAGTGTATCTCTTCCCCTAAACCATGGACCACTAACCATTATTTTATCCCTATTTTTTAAACTAGAAAACATGATGAAGAAAAAATATTTAGGAAGAAAAATCACAGAATAATTTGAATTTAATCCCCACTTCCACTTGATCCAATTTTGAATCTCCAAAAACCCTAGACATGATCTATGGAACTTACATATTATATTTTTACTTTAAGAACCATTATATAATTCTCAATCATCTCATTCTTTATACTTACTTCTGGTGTACCATATGCTACCTGGATTAAACTTGCCATGTACTCATTCTTTCGCTTATCTCCAGCTTGGGAATTCATACTTCCAACTAGGGAATTTTAATTTCTAGCTAGGGAATCCTGACTTCCCATTAGGGCTTTCAAAATGACTTTCCTTCCATAATTTCTAATGGGGCTTGCTCTTGGCTTACACTACCTCTTGGTTCACACTCTCTTTCTTCTTGCATTCGCTATTGCTTCTAACTTGCACTCTCTCTTGTGTAACACTTGCTCTAGGCTTGCACTCCCTCCTAGATCAAAATTTCTCATATATCTTCTTTTTCTTGGTATTCCTTAGCTTTAGTAAATTTTTGGAAACAATATTCCATGCATTCATTGTAAGGGTTTGAAGCATTAATGTACTTTGGATGAACCTATTAATATTTTGTCATGATTGAATCCTGGCTTGCACTTCCTCTTAGTTTACACTCCCTTTTGGTTCACACTCTCCACTACATTTCACTCTCTCCTATCTCACACTCACTTCGATATTGCACTCCCTCTTGGCTCACAATTGTCCTCTCTTATATTTCTCAATATTTCTTAGCTTCAACAATTTTTAAAAAATAATTTTCCACACATTCATGGTAAGGGTTTGAAGCATTGATGCACTTTAGATGAACCTATCACTCTTCTACCATGATTGAATATTTGTACTCACTCTCTCTTGTTCCATAATCCCTTTCTAATATCATTTACTCTTGGCTTGCACACTCACTCCTAGCTCATGCTTGCACTCATTACTGCACTTACTCCTATATTACGCTTGCACTCACTTTTAGCTACACTTACTTGCACTCACTTTAAATTACACTTACTCAAACTTAATACTGCACTTACTCCTATATCACACTTCAACTCACTACTGCACTTACTTCCAACTCACACTCATACTCGTTGCTACACTTACTATTGGCTTGTGCTTGCACTCACAGCTGCACTAACTCCTAGCTCATGCTCACACTTGTAGTTATAGAAAATTATTATTTTTGAAGCATACATGATAATTTAAATTTAATTACTTTAAAAATCATTACAAACATCCTTTATTTTTATAAAAAATTATAGTTTTCCCTTCTTCATTTTTTACATTTGTTAATCATATGAGAGAGAGAAAAAACATTCCCTTTGCATTATTGTTTTTATGTTTCTAATTGAAAATTAGAGCTATTGCAATTTAGTCTTTAAAAACAAAAATTGAAGTACTTGTTGCATTTTTACTCTTTGAAAATTAAAAATCAAAGAATCTTCTTTTTTTGCATTGAAAAATCTTGTTTCATTTGAAAATAGAAGTTAAAGAAATTTACTTTTTACATGTCATATTTCTTTAGATGTTTCACTAAGTTTTATTTAGCTCCTATTATATCAAAAATAATTTATCTTACACTTCTCCTAGATTACCAAAATAAAAAATTAAAAAATACTATTTTCTCACTTCTTCTTAAGCCTTTAAAAGGGAAAAAGATCAAAGGAATTGCTCGTTATTATTTGGAAGGCAAAGCAAAAAAATATCTTTCATTATGTCCTTTCTTAGAAGAGTTTCTTCTTTTTTTTTAATAAAAAAATTATTCTTCTATGAAAGATATTAGATTCAAGTTTATCTTAGATTTAACACTTTCAAAATATTTAATATTTTCATAACTAAACCCTTGGCTAAAACCCTATTGAAGCTAAAAATATATATCTCTTATCCGTTTCTCCTTTTTTAAGGTGTGACCCTCATACCTAGGAGTATTTTTTTTTAATATATAAAATACCATACTAACATGATATTACAATCCTAAATTCCATCTTGGTCATTTTCTTATAGATCCATTATTTGAGTATTACTTTTGATAAAAAAAAATCGAATACCTTATCTAGTTCTTCATCTAGTAATAAAATAGCATCTAACCTCAGTTGAGGGGAACTTATGTTAGCATCTCCTAAATGTAAATGCTTTTTTATTTGAAATGATGGGAGTTTCATGTTAGCAATTCTTTTCAAATTAAAAATATACAACATATTTCTAATGGATGCCTTAAGAGTCATTATTTCTATTCACAACATGCGCTTTAGCTCAGTATGGTACTCAATACTTGAGCTATCGTTATTTTGAGGATCTAGGCCATATTTTTATTTGTAGATTTAGCTAGACTATTTTCTTTGGGCTAGGACAATATTTTCATGACAATGCCTTATCCAAAAATGATGTGTATCAAATATGATCCAAAATGTATTATCATTATAAAATATATCATAAGTGTCATGATGATATACTCCAAAAGTTATACTATTGACTTTTATTTGGTTCTCTTTATTGGGATAAAATTTAATAGCCTCTTGAAGTCTAATTTGTTATCAAAATAAAACCAATACCTATGTTATATTTAAGGTTTATTTTACCAATAATGTCTAACCCCTATTGTTGAAAATGGTTCGACAATAATTATGGTCTAGAGGGGTAATGGTGTTTTTCCACTCTTTCTAACAAATAATAGCAAGATTGCATATTTTAGCCCATTTGAATATGGTAGAAGCATGTTGAATTTGTAATTTGATTCATGGTCAAGATTCAATATTATATGCAATGTATTGTACATGCCTAAGGATATTTTATTTTCCAATGTATTTATTTTTTTGTAATATTTTATTATGTAACATTGTTATGGATAAACCTAATTTAATATTTATAATCAACCTAAAGCCCACTTGTTATGTTATCTTAGGTTAAACTTTGTGATGGAATTAAGGGTTTTGATATAGCTATGAATAACCCATCATAGTCCTCATTTCTTACTGAAGTGTGGTGCAATATTATTTATGCATAGTGATTATTTGTGGTGCTTATAGGTACACCCCCAAATTCTTATTTCAATATATGTATATGAATTGAGTGCATAGTTTGCTTTAGTTTATTTATAGAAAATATTATGATTTCAAACATGGTATTAGAGCAAGTATGGATCTACGTCACTTGGTCAGGCTAGAATGTTATTCAATGCCTTAGATTATTATTCCAAAACCAAGGGATATTCTTCCTTTTTTTATCTTATTCTCTTCTTCTATTAAGAGATAAAAAATATTTATTTTTATCTTTATTTTTATCTACGTATCCAATATCCTTGAAAATTTCCTATTATTTCTAAGAAAGGCATCTACATGAGATAAAATTAAAATAATAAACTATTAAAATGTTTTAAAGAATTTTTTCTTTCAATCATTGCTTTCATATTGCAAATCTGTCTATCTCATCGATTTCCAAATTGATGTTCTTCTAAGTCACCTTTTCTCTTTATTTTTTACTTAAGGGTATTCCTCTCATTTTTCCATTCCTATCAACACCTTCATCCTCATAAATATTTTTTATCTCTATAGATTGTTTATAATTATACATATACTTTATTTTTTTATGTTTCCCTAGGGAATCTAAAGTGTGAGGAAAAATATCGAGAATACTTTCTTCTTTATGATTCACTAGAAAACCTGAATTACAAAAAACATTATCTATAGTATTTAATTTATCATGGTACCTTAAAAACCCTACATTGACATGCATAGTCTTCATACTTTTTTGTTCTCAATTATTCTACTCATGAAACTATAAATCATAATAGATAAAATCTATACTATTTTTATTTTTATTACAAGAAGTTGATTTCATGGTATTTTACAAAACTAAAGATAATTTACATTGACTAAACATGATATATTCCTTATTTATTTTAACATAGTCCACATGTTCATGTGCATCATTACTTCCTTCTAAATTAGAACTTGCACATTTTTATTCCCAATTCCTTAGAACTTTTTCAATTTCTTCAAGTCTTTGATATGAGTGAATTGTTATGGCCTTTAAAATATAATTATATCAAAGGGGATTTCTTGGGATCTTTTTTAGGAGTGTAAAGTCCCTAATATAATTCAAATTATAATATAATATCATCTTCTTACTCCATATTGAATTTGGTGTCTTACCAAACATTTCCATCTCTTTTTACATTATTTTTACTTTTATAATCTCTAGCTATGTATCTTGCATAATGACATTAGAATGTGTTTCTTACATAATGGTCTTGTTGATCCCATTCTTTTAGTTTAGATTAATATTAATAGATTTTTGTAAAGGTTTTTGGATATTACAACATATTTTAGAGTACATTCAACATGCTTCTACTTCTTCGTAGTTGCTCCCTTGTATATGGATTCCCCTAATATATTACCAATATTATTCAAATTATCCTTATTAATAATTTGATATGGATGTCTACAAATCGTAACCCATATTTGAATCATTTAATAGTCTATATCTCCACAACAAATAAAAATCACTCCATGGTCATATCTCCCCCTTAACCATAGGTTGTTATATATTTTTATCTTTGATTTTTTTCTAGAAAATATGATGATTAAAAATCATTTTAAAAAAAATATCATGGATTAATTTGAATTTAATCATCATTTTCATTTTATCTATATATGGATCTTTGAGAAGCTTGGCCAATATCAATGGAACCTACATATTAATAATATTCTACTCATTCATATCGTCCATTATAATTACTTCTAGTGTAATGTATATTTCCCAAATAGGGATTACCATATATTTAATATTTTTCTTATCCCTAATTAGGGCATCCATTAATTAGGGCATCCATGCATATTGCTAGATTATCCTTCTAGTCAAGGCTTTTCTAAATTATTTTAGTTTTATAGTACTTAGCTTTGTCTCATAAGAATCCTTTATTTCTAAATTTTATATAGAAATAAAGGGGAAAAAATGGTGAGGCCCTAGTTCTAGCTTGCTTAGAAATAAATTGGATAATATTTATTGTTTATACACGATTTGATGTGCATTTCCTAAATGAAGGGAATGATAACTAGTTTGACACCTACATTGTATGTGATAAATTTTTAATACAATTGTCTTTTAAGGATATTCTACTTTTACTTTCTAGTAAAAAACATAGAAGGTAAAAAATAAGAAATAAAAATTAAAAAAAATAAACTTCTTATCTCTTTTATGTTCAAAATAAGATCTTAAGTTTACGATAAATTTACATTGGTTACTTAAAATAAACTATTTAACTTCTTAGTGTTATCCATTATGCAACCTAAAATATATGTTGTGTTGTGTGTGTGAGAGTGAGTATGTGATAGAGGGAGATCAATTTAATAGTTTTTAATATAAAATTAAAATATCTAAATTATGAACAAACTAATTTGAATTAAACTTATATTTTTTAAAAATAAACAAAAATACAGTTTTTATTTTTATTGGGATAAAATTTGGCTTTTTGAAAGGGCCAAACCTTTTCACAATCCTAGAATGGTTTGTATAGTCTTACCAACCAAAAAGCCTTTTCTCAAAATGCTATAGGACTTTCAAAATACTAAACTACCTTATTTTAAAACTCTACATATTTATATCCATTACCTATCTCTTTGTATTCATATCTTTGAAGAGTCTTTAGATAATGGAACCCTCAGTACACAAATCCACAAATATCTAAATAATGGAACTCTCTACATACAAATCTACATATCATTAGAAAATGGAACCTTAAGCAAACAAATACATACATATTCACAAAAAACGAAACACTTAGCAAAATCTCACAACAAATCAAACCAACTAATTTCTTACTCAAAACCTCAAAATGCTTCTTGAAAGTCACAAATCCACACATCTCCAGAAAATAGGACTGTCAATAAATAGGTCCATAGATCTCCAAAAAATAAAACTTTTAGGAGACAAGTCTACATATCTCCAAAAGATTGAACTTTCACTAGATAAATCTATAAATCTTTAGAAAAAGGAACTCTCAACAAAAAAAAATCACAAATCTCTAGAAAATGAATCTCTAAGCAAAAAAAAATATAAATCTAAAAATAAATAAAACCTTAAAAAACAAATCCTTTAAAACCTAAATCTACATATTTTCTCTACTTATAATATATATATTTTTAAAACTTTTAATTATATATTATAATTTAAATAATAAAATATCAAAATGGTACGAAAGAGACATTATAAATATCTATATAAAAATGTATACAAATAATAAAAAAATAAATTTACATTTCTGAGATAGACCTCCAAAATTTGTAAGAACTAGGTTTATAAATGTATTTTTATGATCTGTACAATTCATCTTTCTTTTCCTATGTCCAAAACAAAATTGTTCATCTGCTATATACATACATGGAAACATCGACTTCAATACAAACGTAATACACAAACAAATAATATATAATTGTATTTCACACTTTATATTACATGCGACCAGTTGAACGCCTTTCATTTCGAGACGAATTTTCACGTCGATGTGATCTGTTAAATCGCATCTAATAGCTACCGGCGACGACCTCTAACGGCTCCACCCAACCAATTCTGAAGACAGTTTTCAGATTATATCGGCTTTAAGTTATTTTTTTATTAGTAAGGAAATTGGTAATTTTATCTATAAATCCGAAGTTTTAGGTAAAGCACATTTAAAGATCCAAACCTTCAATGGAATTAGGGTAGCTAATTGGCAGTCACTCAATCCTACCATCTTACTTATCCTTTTTAAATTTTTTTTTTTATAAAAAATATATTAAAATGTATTTTTTCACAATTAATTTATTAAAATTATTTATACTTAAAAATATATAAATTTAGATACATTAGGATCTTTAAGCCTAATTTTTTTCCAGAGAACATTTTAGGATATGTTTTTTTAACATCTAATTTGTTAGAATTATGCATATATAAAGATATATAAATTTAGATAGAATAGGACTACATAAAATTCAAATCTTCAAATTATTTCTATTCATATCTTCTAAATAAATAGTATTACCATAATATTAAAAGTTACCCTAATATTAAAAATGAAAAAAAAAAAACAGTCCACCATCTAAAAGATATATATAGCAGTATATAAGTCTGAAATTGGGCTCACTGATTCTCATTCCTTAAATTCCTTGCTTTGCTCAATAATGGTTATAGTTAGTTAGCTCGCTGTTCATGCCGAAAAATCTGCATGTGACCGACCCCAGGGCTGTGCTTGGATCTGGAGAGCCGCTGCGCGCTAAGTATGTAATTTCCTCTATGAGGGGAAACAGAAGCAGAAGACGGTATGCTACCCTTAGGTAGAATATTGTACGCCACCTCCTGGCCTTTAGGTGATTCTTTCTTTTTGTCGTCCCCGACATCATTCTCCTCAAACCTAAACATCAATTTGTTCTTATCGATCACGCTATTCTCTCCAGAGTCGCACTGTACTCCGGATTTTTCGACAGGCTCCTTGAGAGGGGCCAATCCCGCACCTCCGACGTCAAAATTTAGGCTGGGATCGAAGGCGGCAGGATTTTGAAGGAGTCTTGCTCCGCTGCTCGACTCGATTACAAAAAGAAAAAAACATGACAGAGTTATCACTATTATCGCTAGCCTCTTCATGGCTAGTATTCCGCGCGGTATACGCGAGATTTCTAACATGGATGAGGAAACACAACAGGAAGAGCTATAGACAAAGGTGTAATAAGATTGGGAGCACAAAGCTTTGATTTAGAAAAGTATGGAGGACTGAGTTTAATATATGTTTAGTCCAAGGTAACGGCTTGATTGTTCGTGTTCGCACTTGACTGCACCCGCCGCACTTTGCAGCACGCAATCTTCCTTGAACATTAGCACGTAGACGACTTATAAAGTTTTATTGACATGAGACTGATTCAGAGTGTAGAGGTCGGGAGACGGTGGTAAGTGGGTTGAATGGTTCAAAGACAAGCCAAGCGACGACGACAAGGTAAAGCACGGATAAGAGAGCGATCTTGGTAGTGTCGTATGGAAAACGTGTTTTCTTAAAGAGGTTAAATGTTTGAATTTATTTTTATTTTTTTTTGTTATTGAGGAGTAGGTGGATTGGTAAGTGTCAGGTATTTATCAAGAAGATATTTAGGGGGAGTTATTTGGAAAGGTAGTAGTCTAATTTGAATCCTCTCACTGCGTGACAAATCTGACAAATTGACAAATCGAGGATGACAGTAGGAATTTTGAGTGACCGAGTCAATAATAAGTGGAATAGGTTTGGTGGGGTTTGGTGGCAGCAGTGTCCGAGTCAATAATAAGTGGAATAGGTTTGGTGGGAACAACCCCTGTAGTTTGAACCCTGACAAGTTTTGTAGGAGCAACCCTGTGGTTTGAACCTTGCTAAAGCAACCTCTGTGGTTTTAATGTTGCTTATCAATTGCTAAACATAATGTGGTTGGAGCAACCTACGTGGTTTTAACATTGCTTATAAGTTACTAAACATAGTGTGGTTGTGACCAAATCTTTTATGTAACCAAAAAAATAAAAATAAATAAATATATATATAGGAATTTTTAAAATTATTTCAATAATTTACATTAAAAAGAATAAATTTTGGATATGTAAATTATAACCATAAGAATTATAAAGATGATTTATGTTGTTTAATTTTTAATTTATTAATTGTGAAATAAACCAAATAAAATGATTTTATTTATGTCTATTATCTTAAAAAAGTTTATTGCATCAAATTAATATAATTAAATGAAGTATGGTTTACAATCTTATTTACTTTTTAATACAAACTTAGAATTTTTTGGTTCCAAGTTTCAATGTTTAATAATATTTAATAAAAAAGTATTTAATAAAATAAAAAAATTAAGCTTAACCTTTTTGAAAAACTTTAACCTTATTTACTTTTCATCAATAACGAGGTGGAATAGGTTTTGTGGGAGTAACCCTTCTGGTTTGAACCCTGCTTCTCAGTTACTAAAAGTTTGGTGGGAGCAACCCCTGTGGTTTGAATCTTGCTTATCAATTACTAAAAATAGTGTGGTTGTGACCAAATCTCCTATATAACCAAAATATATATATTTGAATTTTTTAAATTATCTCAATGATTTACATTAAGAAGAATAAAGTTGGGATATGTAGATTACCAATGATAAGAATTATAATGATGATTTTTTGTTGTTTAATTTTTAATTTATTAATTGTGAAATAAATAAAATAAAATGATTTTGTTTGTGTTTGTCTTTAAAAAGTTTATTGGATCAAAATAATTAATGTAATTAAAATGAAGCATGGTTTACAAGTTATTACTTTTTAATAGAAACTTAAAACTTTTTTATTCCCTGTTTTAATGTTTAATAATATTTAATAAAAAAAGTATTTAACAAAGTTACAAAACATTAAGTTTATTTTATGTGACAAGTTAAGTTGTTTTCTTTATTTTAAGTTTTTAAGAAAGTTTAACCTTTTTTACTTTTTAATATAAACCTTCCATTTTTTATTTAAAGTTTAAAGTTTCAAAGTTTAACAACATTTTAAATTGTTTAACAATATTAAAAATCAAAAAATTTCTTTATTTTTTCATTTTTCATTTTATGAAAAGGTTAATAAATCACAGGTTCCAGTCTGTATACATATGGAGAAAAATTATCTCATAATGACATATATCATGATTATAATTTCATTCCACATCAATATCTATCTATCTGAGACTCCACCAAACTTTTAGTTTGACTTTGAGTTTGGGTCGGCCTTATTAGTAGTCGCAATTTGGCAAACCTCGGAGTAGGTCACGGTAAGAGTCTTATAGGTTTAGAAATGCCAAAGTCTCGAGGGCAACGTGATGGGTGCTCCTCGTCACGGACTCGGTGGTTTCGTCAACTAGCTCAATTCAGATAAGCGTGCCATACAAGGAACTCTTCGTCACCGAAACAATAGACCAGAAAGTGCATCCGATAAATTTTCGCTTTTGATATCTAAAATGAATATTGTGTCAAACTCGCCACCTGTGTTTGCCTACTTTGTGACTTAAATTTCTAAAATTAACTGCTACGAGCCAATTTGTGCAACTGACATGATATCTTACTTTCTTATCGTCGCAATCAAACATTTTTAATAAGACTCTGCTGAATACATCATCGTCGTAAGTCCATGCCACTAAAACGTGGTATTGATTTTCAAGGTTTTCAAATAGTTTTTCAGTTTTTCTTTTACGGATTCTTCTCATTCACACTACTTCCTTTGCAACATTTACGGATTCTTTCTCATTCACTCTACTTCCAGTTTTTCTTCGCATGTTCCGACTTTTGAAACGTTCCACATTAAGTACACTATCAGCATTAATGCCTCGTCTACCTAATTATCTTGTTCTACCCCTTGAATCCACGGTCCCATGATTTAGAGTACATAGTAGTTCTCTCAAAGTCTTATCCATCTCTGAAGGATTTAAAGTTCCTAACTCACAATTTGTAGATGATTTTGTATTATTTCTAAGAAATTTCCAAGTAGAATTTAACCATGCATCCCAAATATTGTGCGACTTTAAGTGGCAGAATATCAATTCATCTGATCAAACTCTTGCTTCTATCGGATGGAAACAAACATTATGATTCGTTTATTATGTGTATTCCATTTAGTTTCGAAGCCTGTGCATAGGAGTTATAAAAATGGTTTATAGTGAACTTTCATTAAATTTATTTTTTAAATATTTCGTAAATATTAAACTGAAGACACATCACCTATACCACATGCAAATAACTCTATAGGATAAATGGCACAATGCACATGCTATGAGATTAGCCCTTACGGTAAGCATCTATATGATGGAAAAAGGGGTTATTCATGTTCTTGAAGGAAATGATAAATCTTGTTTAAGTCTAGGATTCAAATAACTTCTATTGAAGCGTCATGTGGACATACATGATAAACTAGTTATTTCTTTTTTAAATATTTTTATTTTTTCATGTTAATGGATCACTCCATGTCATGAGTATCCAAATATATCTCTTGGAATGTTTCTTCGTTACGGTATAATTTTAATTTTTGCACCTCTTTTATAGGGTGGAATAAATTAATTCCATCTAATTAACCCTTAGCTTGTAATCTTGGTCTTATATTAAAATTGTTTTTCTAGAAGAGAATTAAGAATTTTGTGTCTCTATTTCAATAAAAGTACGTGTAATCTAATCTTGTTAGGCCAAGGCCAAAAGTGTGTAAGAATGCTTATAAGCTTTATTAATGCATCATAAAAAAAAAGTGTATATGGAAGCCTATGGACATCATTTACATAAGTCAATATCCATCTTCATGTAAGCCTAAGGGCACCCTTCACATTTCACCCTTAATGATATTGGTTATTCCATTTTAATGGATAACCTTGAATAAAGGGTGTAATTTAATATTATATTATTGCAATTTAACCTCAAAGTCAAGTGAATGTCATTTTGAAGTTAAGTACTAGTTGGGGTTTTGGTATCACTATAAGTACTCCTAGTGATTGATCCATTGTGATCAATGAGTGATGTGAAGATTTTATGTAGTTCCAATAGGAAACCAGCCCTCATTCCTTCTCTCTTTCTTCCTCATGTATATCAATGATATCTTTAATTTGATCTACATCTCTTTTGCATATGATTGTACTTGATTTATGTTTCAAAATGTTTTTTTTGGAAAATATTATGAATTCAAACATGGTGTTAGGGCAAGAAGCAGTGCTTCATCACATAATTATAGAAAATAATTCTCTTTCTCTTCATGATTGAATATGCAATCATCAAAATAATATTTTTTGCACAATTTACTAAAGTTTAAAAATTTTAAATTTTAAATTGGCTTTGGTACCAAAATTTCCCACCCAAATTAGATTAAAAATTCAATCTTGAAGTGAGAATGCTAAATCAAGTTAACTCACCCAAGCAACATCAAATAACAACTATCAAAAATCAAATCTCAACTAGTTTCATATTCCAAGTTGGTGTCATGATATTAATGAACTAGTTTTAGATGCATTTATTTATAAATCGATATATTAAAAAGCAAGTATATAGATACCTAAATTGAAACTAGATAGTCTCAACAAAATACACTAAATCATGAATCATTATAATTAACGATAATAAATGCATAAAAATCCAAAGCTAGGCCTAAGGTGTATGTTGCCTAAGGCTTAAATCATACATCAACACTTAATTAAGTAGAATCAAAACTCATCAAAATTCCAAAATTTTAGCAAAACACCACCCTTAAGCCTTTTCATCTTATTCTATGCGTGTTTTATTATTTTTATATCATTTTATACCTTTTTTAGTAGTTCCAACTACATTAGTAAAATATCATTAGTGTTGATGATTAAATTGTTAATTCATAATTAGAAAAATCTTAAGATCAACTAGTTAACTGCCCACTCTAGCTCCATGTAATTTATCAACAACTTGCTTCTAATGGATGTGTCTCTTATTATGAGCTTAACACCTAATTCCATGCCATATCTATAAAATATCACTCAAATACCTACCTTGTAACTAAAAACTTTAACCCAACTCTTGTTTTAGAAAATCTAACTAAACTCTTGATTGAGCTTACCTTGGATTTAACACTATCTTTACCTCCTTGATGTGACATGATAGAAACAAGCAATAAAGAAAAGTAATTAAGGTAGAATATTTTCATGTATATTGATATACTACACACTTTGGTCATTTTAGAGCTTGTGCCACCATTTTAAATGTCTTGTATGAAGAAACAAAGGGAAATAGCCATTGATTATCTTCTCAATATAGCACTTTGGGTTTTACACATTTTATAATTTATTTTTATATATTTATTTATCATATAATTTCATGAATCTCATTTCCTAATATGTTAACAATGGTATTGCCTCAATCCTTGGTTGTGCATTTTATTGTATTATAGGATGATGAATTTATTGTAGAAGGCAATACCATATATCAAAAGTTGATAGCACTATCTAGCCTAGTATTTTTGACATTAGGGCAACTAGTGATAGTGCATTATCATCATCATCCTCTAGTTATTTTGATATATATGTAGTAGAAGGAAAATTATAAAATAGGGGACATACATTATAACTTATATTTTTATGCATTGATCATATTTTTCTAACAAAAATTCATCATACAAAATATTAATATTTCTATTTTGTATCAATAATAAATCATATAATTTGATTTATCCTTCAAATAATATTTTAAATATAAATCTTATTTTTTTACAAGATTTAGATCTTTTAATTTAATCTATTGTCTTGCATCGTTTTTATTGTAAAATATTGTCTTGAAACTAGATCTTACAATATTAATCTCTTAATTTAAATATTTGATATTGTACTTTGTAAGGTAGCTTATGCTAGGGTATTCTTAAGCATATACTATAAATATTTCATATTCATTTCTTATATTAATGGGTTTAGCCACTCTCATAAAAGTAACAATCTTTATTTTGTTATCTTTACCCTCTTTTATTGAATAAGTCAAATAAGGTTAAATCCATATGAGTATAAAAATATTCCTTTGTATATTTCTTCTTCACTTTTAGATAATATCCATGCTAGGCTAATTTATATTCTATATTTTAAAGCATTTGACATATGATCATAGAGACTAACTTGTTTGGAAGACTTAACCATTTAAATTCATAGTCAATAGTGCCATTGGAACCCATGCTATTGAATTTAGTTTAAGTAGTGCTAATGCTATAGTGCTACCATAAGACCATTATTTTATCAAGTAACCAACAAATACTAGTCTAAATGTAGATCAAGAAATAAAGAGATATAATTTTCTATTTTATATGTTATATCATTGTCTATTTCATCATTTTTATATTTTATTTCAAACTAAATTGAAACAATATCTTGAATGAGGAAAGCCTTGAATATTTTACTATTTATATTTTGCTATCATTATTATGCAAGTTATAGGTCAATTCAACAACAACATCAAATTATGCACCCATTTTCTCTCCTTGATGAACTTGTTTATTTAAATTAAAAGAAAGAAAATATTAGAAGCATCTATCTTCACATTAGAATGACACAACGTCTTAGAAAATCATTATTTTTTAATCATAAATGTTAATATAAATCTAATTACTTTAACAATTCATTACAAACATTCTTTGTTTTATAAAAAGTCATAGTTTTTCCTTCATTTTTTGCATTTTTTAATTTCAGGAGAAAGAGAAAAAATATTCCGTTTGCATTGTTGGTTTTATTTTTCTAAAAAAAAATTAAAGCTATTGCAATTTAGTCTTTCAAAATAAAAAATTGAAATACTTGTTGCATTTTAACTCTTTCAAAACTAAAAATCAAAGTATCTTCTTTTTTTACATTGCAAAATCTTATTTCTTTTGAAAATAGAAGTTAAAGAATTTTATTTTTAACATGTCATATTTCTTTAGATGCTTCATTAAGTTTTATTTAGTCCCTCGTATATCAAAAATCATTTAACTTACACTTCTCCTAGATTACCAAAAGAAAAAATTAAAAAACATTATTTTCTCACTTCTTATTAAGCCTTTAAAAAGAAAAAAACAAAGGAATTGCTTGTTATTATTTGAAAGGTAAAGCAACAATTTTTCTTTCATTATGTGATTTCTTAGAAGAGTTTATTCATTTTTTTTTACAATTTTTTTCTTCTATCATAGATATGAGAATCAATTTTAGCTTAGATTTAACACTTTCAAAATATTTAATATTGTTCATAACTAAACCCTAGTCTAAAATCCCATTGAAGTCAAAAACCATATCTCTTATCCATGTCTCTTTTTTAAGGTGTGATCCTCATTACTAAGAGCATTTTTTTCAAATCTATAGAATACCATACTAATATGACATTACAAGTCTAAATTCCATCCTGGTCATTTTCTTATTGACCCATTATTTGAGCATTACTTGATGATGAAATTTGTTTCGAATACCTTGTCTAGTTCTTCATATAGTAATAAAATACCATCTAACCTCACTTGAGTGAAATATATGTTAATGTCTCCCAAATGTAATTATTTTTCATTTGAAATGATGGGAGGTCCATGTCAATAAAAAATATTGCTTTATTTTAAAATAATATCTACAACACATTTCTTATGAATACTTTAGGAGTCATCATTTCTATTCAAAACATGCTCTTTAGCTCAATATGGTACTCAATATATTTGAGCTATCATTTTTTGAGGATCTAGACCATATTCTTATTTGTAGATTTAGCTAGACTATTTTCTTTGGGTTAGGACAATATTTTCATGATAATGCCTTGTCCAAAAGTGATGTGTATCAAATTTTATCCCAAGCATACCATTGTATTATCTATGATTGTTACAAAACGTATCCTAAATGTCATGATGATATACTCCAATAGTTAAAATAACAACTTTTGTTTGGTCCTTTTTATTCGGATAAATTTGAACAACCTCATGAAGTATAATTTTTTTATCAAAATCAAGTCATAGCCTATGTTATATATAGGGTTGATTTTACTAATAATATCTAATTTCTATTGTTGAAAATGGTTTAACAATTATTATGGTCTAGAGGGGTAATGATGTTTTTCCACTCTTTCTAACAAATAATAGCAAGCTTGCATATTTTAGCCCATTTGAATATGGTAGAAGCATTTTGAATTTGTAATTTGATTCATTTTCAAGAGTTGACATTATGCAATGTATTGTATAGGCCTAAGGGTATTTCATTTTCCAATGTACTTATTATTTTGTAATATTTTATTATGTAAGCCCAATGGGCCATGGTTAACATTGTTATGGCTAAACCTCATTTAATATTTATAATTAACCTAAAGCCCACTTGTTATGTTATCTTACGTTCAACTTTGTGATGAAATTAAGGGTTTTGATATAGCTATAAATAACCCCTCATAGACCTCATTTATTATTGAAGTATTGTGCAATATTATTATTACATAGTTATTATTTGTAGTGCTTATAGGCACACCCCGAAATCTTATTTCAATCTATGTATATGATTTTAGTGCATAGTTTGCTTTAGTTTATTTCTAGAAAATATTGTGAAGTCAAACATGGTATTAGAGCAAGTATGGAGTTGCCTCACTTGGTCATGCTATAATGTTATTCAACACCTTAAATTATTATTCCAAATCCAAGGGATATTCTTCCCCTTTTTATCTTAATTATTTTCTTCTATTAAGAGGTAAAAAATATATTTTTATTTCTATTTTTATCTGTGTGTCCAAGATCCTTGAAAATTTTCTATTGTTTCTAAGAAAGGAATCTACATGAGATAAAATTCAAAGAATAAACTACTAAAAGATTCCAATTATTTTTCTTTCAATCATTGCATGTTTTCATGACCCTCCCTGGCGATCTTTGTGACATGGAAAATAATGTATTAATCAATGATTCTTTAATACTTTGTTTTATGTAATGGAACTGTTGTGTGATGTTTAGTTTAATTTTTAGAAGAACATGATACTGTTGACATACTACCAATGTACAGGATTAGGTACACTCATGTTTGGAAGAGATAGAATCATCCACTAAAAGTAGGGTACTTGAGGTTGGTGAAGTGATGATTAAGGCAACTCAGGAGTGACATGGATAGATACCTTCATATAGGTATGAATTATGAGTAAAGGATAATTGTCAAGAGCCAGCCACCTAGAGCCTCAATTGATAGCCTAATAGCTGTCGTAAATTTTTTGACTGAGATGGGTAACAAGATTGATGGAAAGACTCCCTTTTAGTTTAGATTGCATAGGACTAATTGTCTTTTACTTCATAACTTTTTCTTCATTAATGGTTTGGAAAATGTGCATAAATTGATTTTCTTAAAGCTCTTTGTTTTTCTTAAGATCTTTCAAGCGAATAGGATGATGTTAGTATTCGATATATATATATATATATATATATACACTTTATTATTTTTTAAATGATAAATAAAATTCATTTTAAAATGATAAATTAATTAAATGATAAAAAGAATTTTATTTTGTAATAATTTAAATTTTCTTTATTATTATTAGAAATGGATTTTCGTATTCAAATAAATTTTTGGAACGTGATTTAATCACATGTTTGAATTAATGAGAACTTCTACTAACTTTAAAAGAAGGAGGAGGCCCATTTATGTTAAAGCATGGAAGTAAGTTAAATAATAATAAAAATGGGATAATATCCCAACCTACCACCATGGAGCCAAAGAAAATTTATGGAGGTAGATGAACTTTCGCAAGGGATAAGACAAGAAGTCAAAGATATGGAGAGGGTTGATCATTCTTGGGCAAAGAAGGAAATTTGCATACACTTGGAGAAGAAGGTAAGAACTAGTAGGTATCAAAACCAATGAGCTTGATGTTTAGGAAAGCTTGTGTCAGTAATATCTAAGATCGGTTCATAATATAGCACTCTTGTTTTAATTATAAACTTACTAAGAGTAAGAGAGTTCTGTTCAATATTTTACATTAAACCTACTATTACTGGTTGTATCTCCCTATTGCATCAATATATCTAACTTAAAAATGATTTACCCATAACCCAAACACCTACTAAGTTTTAAATAGTATTGAGAATCACTCTCTCTCCTATGTCAAATCCATAGCTACTTGAGTCGCACACATGTGTTCTTCATACCGAACTGGGTATGTGTAGGCACTAGGATGTACTTCCTTATTCTCACATGGTTATTTGAACCCAAGCGTAAGTTCATTTGGGTGAGGACAACTCCTTGGTTGTTTTTTAACCTTATTCACCTACATGTTGGGTTGCTTGGCTAGCCCTCCTCTAGGTAGCAAAGCTTCCGCTGGCTAGTATTACCTAGACCAAATCCAACACCTTGATTTATGCGGGTATATTTTCTTTCTTGTGTCAAGAAGTGTCAACCATGGGTGATGTTGAGCAGATTTGCTCACCTATTTTTGGGTAGTGGTGAACCTTGTGTTGTCCCTCAATACCCATTGTTTACTTTATGAACCAATAGGAGGGGTTTAGTGATTTTCCTTTACTGCAATTGGCTATTGTCTTGTCCTTCCTTGTTGAGTATCCTCTATCATAGAGATGGCATGGAACCATGGTTTTGCACAGTGTCAAATATTCATCAATTAGGTGAATAATTGCATTTTCAAAAATTCAAATTTGCAAATTTTGGGGACCCGAACGTTGGCCCTTTTGTCCAAATTTTTTAGGAAAAAAAATTAGGTGTTAGTTGGTCGTGCATTGATAATAGTATCACAGATATTTTTAAAAATTCACCAGCAATCCCGCCTAAATAGAGGACCCTTTTCGCCATAAAATTTTAAAATTCCTAAATTAGCCTGCCTAATTCACCAAGTATACCACTATATATAATTAACACCCCCATGATACTTTTTCATTTTTGGATCTTGTTCTACACTAGACAAATATCCCAACCTAGTTCTGCACCAAATTGGACCTATTTCTGCACCATACAGGATAGAACCTATTTTTTCTCCATATTAGACCCATTTTTGCACCAGACCAGACCTTGTTCTACACTAGACAAGATCGGACCCATTTATGCTTTCGGATCCTATTCTGCACTAGGCCTATTTTTGGATCCTATTATGCTTCTATATGGACTACAAGACCCTATTCTACACAAGGCTAATATTTGGACCTTGTTCTGCACCAGGCCTATTTTTGAACCCTATTCTGATTCTGGATGGAATACCAAACCCTATTCTACACAAGGTTGATATCTGGATCTTGTTCTACACTAGCTAATTTTTAGACCATGTTCTACTTTCGAATGGATTACTAGACCCTATTATGCACAAGGACAATATTCAAACCCTATTATGCACAAGGATAATATTCAGACCCTATTATGCATAAGGACAATATTCGGACCCTATTCTACACCAAGACTATTTTCAAAAAAAATTCTACTTTTGGATGGACTACATGACCGTCTTATGCACAAGGTCAATATCTAAACACTATTATGCTTTTGGATGGACTACCAAACCCTTTTCTTCTTATGTAAATACTATTAAACCATGTTCTGCACCAGGCCTATTTCTAGACCCTATTTTGCTTTCTAATGGACTACCAAACCCTATTATGCACCATGCATATTTTTGGACTATATTCTACTTTTGGATGGACTATGAAGAACACAAGCTTATACTGAGAGGGGGTTGAACAGTATAAGACCACTTTTTACTTTTCTTTACTCAAGCTATATAATCCAATATATCAATGCAATGTCAATAACAGTAATCAAAGCAATGCACAAATCACCACACACAATAGAGACACCAATTTAACGTGGTTCACCCAATGTGGGCTACTCCATGGAGAAAATATTTCACTAATATTTTCTCAATCAATCTCTTGGGAATCCTTTCCCTATTACAATGTTTATGGACCTCTATCCAAAGGAGACACCAATCCCTAATCAAGTTTATGGATATCTATCCATAGGAGACACCAATCTCCTCAGCTAGTTTGTGGATCTCTATCCATAGGAGAACTCCTTCTCCTCTGCTCTGGTTGGTGATCTTCTAGAAGACTACTGCCTCCACTACTCTAGGTTGTGGATCTCTCTCCACTGAAGACCTCTGTCCTCTCTACCCTAGCTAATGGATCTCTATCCACTGGAGACTACTATCCTCTACTCTATCACCTCCAAAGCTTGCTCTCAGCTCTATCTCAAATCTACACTAAACACAGTCCTTCGGTCTAGCACAAATCTACTCAATCTCTATCTCAAATTTGCACTAAACATAGTCCTTCGGTCTAGCACAAATCTGCTCAATCTCTATCTCAAATATACACTAAACATAGTCCTTCATTCTAGCACAAATCTGCTCAATATCTATCTCAAATATGTACTAAACATAGTCCTTTGGTCTAGCACAAATCTACTCAATCTCTGTCTCAAATCTACACTAAATAATCCTTCGGTCTAGCACAAATCTGCTCAATATCTATCTCTGGTCTAGCACAAACCTATCCTCAAATCTACACCAAACTATGTCCTCAAATCTATCCTCAAGCCTTAACACAAAGCTTGACTCAATCACAAATCAACTTTACTAGATCTGCCCCAAACCTTAACTCAAGGTTTGAACAAATCAATCAATCAACTCTACTCACAAGTCTTCTCAAAGACTTACCTCAAATCTGTCTACAAGTCCTCACTAGAACTTGTCCAATCTTCTCAACAAGTCTTCACCAAGACTTATCTCAAATCTGCTCAACAAGTCCTCACTAGAACTTGTCCAATTCAAAAAGTTAAAGATTATCTAAATTCAACAAGTCCTCACTAGAACTTGTCCAATCTGCTCAACAATTCTTCACCAAGACTTATCTCAAATCTTCTCAACAAGTCCTCACTAGAACTTGTCCAATCTGCTCAACAAGTCTTCACCAAGACTTGTCTCAAATATGCTCAACAAGTTTACTAGAACTTATGATTGTAAGCTTCCACAAAATCTCACACAAATCTATCCTTAAGTCCACTCTAGGACTTACTCAAATCATCTCACAAGCTTTCACAAAATCTTATTTAATCTATCATAGAAAACTTCTTCAATCACACAAACAAGCTTCACTCAGATTCTTGTTTAATCTCATAAAAACATATAGAGAATGGTTAGAGACTCAATATGCTTCACACTCACAACAATGCTCAATCACTTTCAATCTCTCTCTTGTTTTTACCATATAAACATATAGAGAATTGTTAGAGACTCAATATGTTTCACTCACAACAATGCTTAATCACTTTCAATCTTTCCTTCAACTCAATTTAGAAATAAAGAACAATTTGTTTCATAGAACTTGAACTATCACTCCAACACTTCCAATCAACTAAGCCCAATCAACTCCACTCAACCAATCACTTAATGAAATCTTAGTCAACAATGCTTATCAAACAAACCTCACATAACAATGATACTCATGATCTTTCACAAACCCTAGTTCAAGATAGTTTTTCAAATTTTTACAAACCTAGTTCAAGATAGTTCTCAACTTCACATAACAATGATACTCAATATTTCCAACAATGCTTATCAAACAAGGTTTCTAGTATCAACTTTCATTCTAGAAAACCCACATCAATCAACATTGGATTTCTCAAAACCAAACTCAACAATGCTTATCAAACAATCCTTTTCACTCCAACTTAGCATTCACAACATCCAACAATCACTCTCAAGGAAGATGTGCCCTTACCTCTTGTTTTGAAGAAGATTTGATTCTCAAAACCTATCTCAATCACACTCACTCTTTGCCAATTTCAAAGGTTAGGTAGCAATATCTTCTCAATCATTCACTCAATTTGATCCCTCAAAATATTTCACCATACATAGCAATAAATCTCTTTTACACCTTATAATATCCACACTTCAAAATGCAAACCAACAATTTGTGTAAAGAAAATAATCACAATAATTTTTCTTTATAAACCCTTATCTCTTTAACACATCATAGCTTATCCCAATTAAAATATAATTCCCTTTTTTCAACCTTATAACTCCTATTTCAATTCACTTTATCAAAAATCACAATAAAACAATTAACCTTTAAAAACCTTATAACTCCCCCTTAATAAAAATTAATCATGCCACCTTTTAAACCTTAGATGCAATTAATATTCAAAAAATTTAAGTACCTTTGTCCTCGGTGGGATTCAAACTTCCACTTGCACCTTCCACAGTGCCCTAGTCATGGCCCACATGCCATGTGAGCTAGGCGCTCACCTTAGAACCAAAAAGTGCCTCGTGCACTTTGAAGCTTTGCCTTGGCACCAAAAACCAAACACATGCACCTCAACAAAAATGTTGCCGTCGAGGTTCGATCGTGGGACCTCCCTCCAATTAGCACCCTAAGCCACAACCACCTACCATTGGCCCAACCACCACGGTTGGCTATGAGGCTTCAAGCCTCCTCCCTTTTATTCACTAGTTGACCACCACGTAAGCAAAAGACCTGTCCTCTTATTCCACGTCGTTCACAATTTTTGCATGCACTTCGATTAATTCGTTTGAAGGATAATGTTTTTGTTCCAAGGCATATGGTATATATATTAAATTTTCTCTCCCTTTTAACACGTCGATGGGTGGAAAGGATAGTCGATGTCGGTGCCTTGAATTTGATTGCTTGCCCTTTGTAACCCTAACCTTAGGGTTATTAAATTTAAATTAATTTATAACAAAGTTATTATAATTAATTTAATTATTTAGGTCTATACTTTAGACCTTTAATATTATAATATAAAATTATAATATTATTTTCTTGGGCCTTCCAATTGCTCTTTTAGACCTTATTTGACCACCTTAAATATTATAATAAGCATATTATAATATTATTTTCCCTTAGGCCTAGAAGCAATATTTTTCTTGCACTGCTCATGAAAACTGATGCTTGACCTCATGTTGCTCACTGAAACTGACTCTTGACATCAATGACAACAAAACTTGCTCATATTTCCAACAATATCCCCCTTTGTCATTGATGGCAACCCAATTACCTTTTACCATTTCCTTTACCTTTTTTGTTCTTCTCCCCTGATTGAATGCTCTCCCCTAACTCAAATCTCTCCCCCTTTGACATCAATGGCAAAGGGTCACCTTTGGGGCTCGGGGCTAAGAATGAGACTCTTAGCTTAGCCCCTCCCCCACCTCCTCTTGAGGTGGTTAATTATGGGGTGGGAGTATTTCTACTCCCAACAAGCACTGATATTTACCTTTGTCCACTTTCTTCCTCAACTGATCCTTTTGATTCCTCTGACTATTCTTGTTCCTACTTGTCTCTGGAATTTTTTCTCTACACCACTTTGTTGTATGCCCATAATTATTGCACTTATAACACTTAATGTTGTTATTCCTTGGAGGTGCAACTATTTTGAAGTTTCTTCTGGTGAAGCCATATCCATTTCTATCATGAACCTTGCAATTTACTTCCTTGTGACCAAACTGATTACAAGAGTAGCAATACCCTTGAAAAATATGTCTGTTTCTGAAATTCCCATATTCTTATCTTCCATGTGTCCTGCATTGTGAAGCCTTGTGCCCAAACCTATGACATGAGAAGCATCATCCATTGAAACTACCTTGCCTTGACCCCATTGGTCTCTTAGTCTCTTCTACCCTGTGTTGCTTCCTGTTCCATCTATTCCTTATTTGTGCATTGTTCCTTTTCCTATTGAACTTTTTATTGTCCAACTCATCCTCAGAAGTCTCACTTTCTCTTACACTCTCTTCTTCTGAAGCTTCTTCTTCTTCAGAGCTTGATATTGACTCCTCTCCTTGTTTTCTTTGTTCCTGTTCAAATCCAAGTCTTGTTTTGTTTGATGAATACCTTTGTACCTTGATAATCTTGTCTATGGTTTTTGAGCTCTTCCCAAACTTGTGTAGCTTATCTTTAGACTCTTTTACTTCCTTCCTTAACCTTTCACACTCTCCCAACCTTAGCTTCTAACTTCTCTTTAAACCTCCTTGTCTTAGCAATTGAGTTGGTTAGATCCTCTATAAGCTTTCCTTTCTCTTCATCACATTCTTGAAATTTAAGCTTGAGTTTTGAGTTTTGCTTTCTTACCTCCCTTAATGCATCAAGGGCATGAATAAGCTCACCCTCAAGATCAACTTCTCCTTTCTCTGATTCTTCCTCTATTTGTTTGCCTTTGGGATCATCTTCATACTTTTCTGACTTGTCTTCTATAGGATCACCTCCTTCTTCCTCTAATGCCAAGAGTAGATTCTCTTCTGGTCCTTCAAGTGTATCTTCATATTCATCATCACTGAAACTAAATCCATTCCTTGTACAACTATCTTCAATATGACCAAAGTTACCACATCTAAAACACTTGAGAATTATTGGTGATCTTTTCCTAACCACTTCTTTTTCTTTTGCCATAAATAGAACTTCATATTTATCTTTATCTGAGGAACTTTCATCACTATCACTTGAACTCTTACCTACCTTGTCTGCATAGAAACTCTTCTTATACCTTTGGAAAAACTTCTTTCCTTGCTTACCTTGTCCATCCCTACTTTTCTTTTGGTACTTGTATTTTCCTGTTTCCCTATTCTTATGATCCTGTTTTTCTTCATCATTGCTATTTCTAGCCTCTAGACAATCAGATGCATAATGACCATATTTTCCACAATTAAAACATCTAACTAATTTTATACCTTTATACTTTCTTGAGTCCTTGTTCCTTCTGCCATAATTTGCTTCTTCATCACTGGATAACTCATTGCTTGAATCTGACTTCTTACCCTTTGTCTTCTTAGTAGCTTTGAAGGTTGCTTCCTTCTGGGGAATAGGTTCCTCTTTTATTCTCATCTCAAAAGCTATGAGAATGCCATGTAATTCATCCCTTGTCAAAATATCAATATCTTTTGATTCTTCTATAGCTGAAATATTTTCACTAAACCTTTTTGGAAGTGACCTTAAAATATTATCACACACATCAGATTCTTGAACTTCAAGCCCAAGTCCTTGCATGGAGTTAACAACCTCGTCTACATGAAGTAGGTATGCAACAATGTTTTCTTCATCCTTCATCTTTAGGTCTTCAAATATTCCCTTGTAATTTTACAACTTTACCCTTTTGACCTTTTTATCTCCTTCATATATACCTTGCAACTTATCCCAAATTTCCTTTGCTGATTTGCAGTGCATAACCTTTATAAACTCTGTTTCATGCAAACCTTTCAAAATTCCATTCATTGCTCTTGAATTGTAATGATGTAGAAGCTTACCATATTTATCTGTAGGTGGAGTAGTTGGTGGTATGTATCCATTCTCAACTACTTCCCATACCTCATTTCCAAGTGCCATTAGGTGAATCTTCATTCTCATACTCCAAAGTACATAATTATTCCCATCGAACAATGGTGTTGAATTCCCTGAAGATCCATCCTTAGAATCCATCTGTGTTCTTGTAAGCTTTTCCTTCAAGTTGTTAAACTCTTCCAAAGGAACCCACTCTGATACCAATTGAAGAACACAAGCTTATACTGAGAGGGGGGTGAACATTATAAGACCACTTTTTACTTTTCTTTACTCAAGCTATATAATCTAATATATCAATGTAATGTCAACAATAGTAATCAAAGCAATGCATAAATCACCACACACAATAGAGACACCAATTTAACATGGTTCACCCAATGTGGGCTACTCCATGGAGAAAATATTTCACTAATATTTTCTCAATCAATATCTTGGGAATCCTTTCC
This sequence comes from Wollemia nobilis, assembly GCA_028583015.1. NCBI lineage: Eukaryota > Viridiplantae > Streptophyta > Pinopsida > Araucariales > Araucariaceae > Wollemia > Wollemia nobilis. The sequence goes on along the minus strand of JAQPPZ010001776.1, from coordinate 1,223,175 downwards.
CTATTACAATGTTTATGGACCTCTATCCAAAGGAGACACCAATCCCCTAATCAAGTTCATGGATCTCTATCCATAGGAGACACCAATCTCCTCAGCTAGTTTGTGGATCTCTATCCACAGGAGAACTCCTTCTCCTCTACTCTAGCTGGTGATCTTCTAGAAGACTACTACCTCCACTACTCTGGGTTGTGGATCTCTCTCCACTAAAGACCTCTATCCTCTCTACCCTAGCTAATGGATCTCTATCCACTAGAGACTACTATCCTCTACTCTATCACCTCCAAAGCTTACTCTCAACTCTATCTCAAATCTACACTAAACATAGTCCTTCGGTCTAGCACAAATCTGCTCAATCTCTATCTCTTTTCTAATCTCTATCTCAAATCTACACTAAACATAGTCCTTCGGTCTAGCACAAATCTTCTCAATATCTGTCTCAAATATGCACTAAACATAGTCCTTCGATCTAGCACAAATCTTCTCAATATCTATCTCAAATCTGTACTAAACATAGTCCTTCGATCTAGCACAAATCTTCTCAATATCTATTTTTGGTCTAGCATAAACTTATCCTCAAATTTTTTCTCAATCCTTAACACAAATCTTGACTCAATCACAAATCAACTCTACTAGATCTGCCCCAAACCTTAACTCAAGGTTTGAACAAATCAATCAATCAACTCTGCTCACAAGTCTTCTCAAAGACTTACCTCAAATCTACTCTACAAGTCCTCTCTAGAACTTGTCCAATATGCTCAACAAGTCTTCACCAAGACTTGTCTCAAATCTACTCAACAAGTCCTCACTAGAACTTGAATTAAAAGTCTTCACAAGATTATCTCAAATCTGCTCAATAAGTCCTCACTAGAACTTGTCCAATCTTCTCAACAAGTCTTCACTAAGACTTATCTCAAATATTTTCAATAAGTCCTCACTAGAACTTGTCCAATCTGCTCAACAAGTCTTCACCAAGACTTATCTCAAATCTTCTCAACAAGTCCTCACTAGAACTTGTCCAATATGATTGTAAGCTTCCACAAAATCTCACACAAATCTATCCTTAAGTCCACTCTAGGACTTACTCAAATCAGCTCACAAGCTTTCACAAAAGCTTATTTAATCTATCATATAAAACTTCTTCAATCACACAAACAAGCTTCACTCAGATTCTTGTTTAATATCATAGAAACATATAGAGAATGGTTAGAGACTCAATATGCTTCACACTCACAAAAATTCTCAATCACTTTCAATATCTCTCTTGTTTTTACCATAGAAACATATAGAGAATTGTTAGAGACTCAATATGTTTCACTCACAACAATGCTTAATCACTTTCAATCTTTCCTTCAACTCAATTCAGAAATAAAGAACAATTTGTTTCATAGAACTTGAACTATCACTCCAACACTTCCAATCAACTAAGCCCAATCAACTCCACTCAACCAATCACTTAATGAAAGCTTAGTCAACAATGCTTATCAAACAAACCTCACATAACAATTATACTCATGATATTTCACAAACCCTAGTTCAAGATAGTTCTCAACTTCACATAACAATGATACTCAATATTTCTAAAACCACACACTCACATAACAAATACCAATTTCCAACAATGCTTATCAAACAAGGTTTCTAGTATCAACTTTCATTCCAGAAAACCCACATCAATCAACATTGGATTTCTCAAAACCAAACTCAACAAAGCTTATCAAACAATCCTTTTCACTCCAACTTAGCATTCACAACATCCAACAATCACTCACAAGGAAGATATGCCCATACCTTTGTTTTGAAGAAGATTTGATTCTCAAAACCTGTCTCAATCACACTCACTCTTTGCCAATTTCAAAGGTTAGGTAGCAATATCTTCTCAATCATTCACTCAATTTGATCCCTCAAAATATTTCACCATACATAGCAATAAATCTCTTTTACACCTTATAATCTCCACACTTCAAAATGCAAACCAACAATTTGTGTAAAGAAAATAATCACAATAATTTTTCTTTATAAACCCTTATCTCTTTAACACATCATAGCTTATCCCAATTAAAATATAATTCCCTTTTTCAACCTTATAACTCCTATTTCAATTCACTTTATCAAAAATCACAATAAAACAATTAACCTTTAAAAACCTTATAACTCCCCCTTAATAAAAATTAATCATGCCACCTTTTAAACCTTAGATGCAATTAATATTCAAAAATTTAAGTACCTTTGTCCTCATGCGGGATTCGAACTCCCGCTTGCACCTTCCACAGTGCCCTAGCCATGGCCCACATGCCACGTGAGCTAGGCGCTCACCTTAGAACCAAAAAGTGCCTCGTGCACTTTGAAGCTTGCCTTGGCGCCAAAAACCAAACACATGCACCTCAACAAAAATGCTGCCACCGGGGTTCGATCGTGGGACCTCCCACCAGTTAGCACCCTAAGCCACAACCACCTGTCATTGGCCCAACCACCACGGTTGGCTATGAGGCTTCAAGCCTCCTCCCTTTTATTCGCTAGTTGACCACCACGTAAGCAAAAGACCTGTCCTCTTATTCCACATGTTTCACAATTTTTGCATGCACTTCGATTAATTCGTTCGAAGGATAATGTTTTTGTTCCAAGGCATATGGTATATATATTAAATTTGCTCTCCCTTTTAACACGTCGATGGGTGGAAAGGATAGTCGACGTCGGCACCTTGAATTTGATTGCTTGCCCTTTGTAACCCTAACCTTAGGGTTATTAAATTTAAATTAATTTATAAATTAATTTATAACAAAGTTATTATAATTAATTTAATTATTTAGGTCTATACTTTAGACCTTTAATATTATAATATTATTTTCTTGGGCCTTCCAATTGCTCTTTTAGACCTTATTTGACCACCTTAAATATTATAATAAGCATATTATAATATTATTTTCCCTTAGGCCTAGAAGCAATCTTTTTCTTGCACTACTCATGAAAACTGATGCTTGACCTCATGCTGCTCACTGAAACTGACTCTTGACATCAATGACAACAAAACTTGCTCATATTTCCAATAGACTATCGGACCATGTTTTACAAAGGGAAAAATACATCTCTTTATGGACTACCAGACCCTGTTTTGCTTTTGGATGGACTACATTGCCACTCCCCTTGGAGCCCCCTGATGACGTAGTAGGGGATTGCCCCTACTACACCCTCCTTCATGGAGTGGGCCAAAGTGTGACTAAAAAAAAGATCTCTAAATTACAGAGAGAATCAGGCTCCATGACCAATATCATGTTCTGTACCTGATCTATCATCAGATATTTGTCTCCACCTAGTTTGAGGCTGAACCATTTTTTGCATCAATTCATGGTCGAATCTTTTTTTCCACTTGATCTAGTGAGAACTTTCAAATTCACCAATATTTTATAATTGTTTTTAAAAATAAGGTAATTTTCCATGTCCTCCTACATGAATTTGGTTAGGATTCACCAGGGTTTCGTAATAAACTCACCATTTTTTACAAGTATATTTCGGGTCCGACCCCTTATGCATAACTCTATACTGAGCCTTCCATCCTCTATCTTGTTGTTGTGGTGTTATTGTTAACCTTAAAGAAGGAGCTCAAAAATATTAGGATGTTGTGAGTCGATTAGGGTAGAGCACTATAGCATAGGAAGTTGCTTGCTTCTTAGACTTTGTTGTTGAAATATTTTTTTCATAAATTTTTTATTGTTAAATAAAGAAATTTGTAATATTTTTATAGATTAAGTAATGGGACTTAATTTAGGAAAATAATAAGATAAGGTTTATTTCCTAAATTAAGAAATGAGACTTAATTTAGGGAATTAAAGGAATTTGTATTATTTTTATAGATTAAGTAATGAGACATAATTTAGAAAAATAATAAGATATGGCTTATTTCATAAATTAAGAAATAAGAATTAATTTATGGAAAAAGAGAAATGTGTATTGTTTTTTTAGATTAAGTAATGAGACTTAATTTAGAAAAATAGTAAGTTATGGGTATTTCATGAATTAAAAAATGAAAATTTAGGGAAATAAAGGAATTTGTATTATTTTATAGATTAAGTAATGCGACATAATTTAGAAAAATAATAAGATATGATTTATTTCATAAATTAAGAAATGAGACTTAATTTAGGGAAATAAAGGATTTTGTATTATTTTTATAGATTAAGTAATGGAACTTAATTTTAGGAAAATAATAAGATAAGGTTTATTTCCTAAATTAAGAAATAGGACTTAATTTTCGAAAATAAAGGAATTTGATTTATTTTTATAGATTAAGTAATGGGACTTAGTTTAGGAAAATAATAAGATATGGTTTATTTCATAAATTAAGAAATGAGACTTAATTTAGGGAAATAAAGGAATTTGTATTATTTTTATAGGTTAAGTAATGGGACTTAATTTAGGAAAATAATGAAACATTATTTATTTTATGAATTGAAGTAGAATGCTTTTGATTTATAGAAATAAATAAAAAATACTATTTTATGAATTGAGGTAGAATGACTTTGATTTATAAGAATGAAGGAAATTTGTTTATTTAATGATAAAGGTATGGGACTTTAATTTGTTGAATAAAGGTTGAAATAAATTGATTAAAGTAGAACCTATGATCTAGCTATAATGGTTGAAAGACTCTCATTGGGTAACGAGAGGTGAAAATGAAAATTGAGTTTTTTATATCAACTATGCATTAGAGGGGTAGCTTTTTCTATTTAATTTGTATAGTTACAATTTGAAAAAGTGATAAGTAGATGCATTTAGATGTATGCCTATCTTGAATAAAATATCAATAAAATACCAAGTGTCTTGTGAGTACAGTATTCATTATATTCATTTATGAAACTAGGGTATTAGTTAGTTTGAAGGGTAGGACTATAAACTGGTATTGCCCATACATAGTTTTGAATGTTGTTTTGTGAGTGTCCTCATCACGTATTCTTAGATGATGATACGCTGATATTAGGTCGATCTTGGTGAATATTGTGGCATCTCTCAGTTGATAAAATAATTTTTTGATTCTAGGTAAAGGATATTAGTTCTTGATTGTAGATTTATTTAACATCCTGTAGTCATTACACAGTCTTAGAGAACCATATTTCTTTTTCACAAATAAAACTAGTGCATCCCAAGGCAACACACATGGTTTTATTAAACCCTTTATAATACCCACTTGTAGCTACACTTTCTATTCTTGCATCTCAATATGATTCATCCTATAGGGATATCTATGAATAGGTTTCAATCTTGGCATAAGGTCAATCATGGAATCAAATTCCTGCATAGGAGGAATTCTAGGTAAATCCTCTAGAAAAATGATGGGAGTAAAACTGATGGGATTAATATTATTGATACAAATGAGTTACATATATAGGCAGAAGGCCTATATGATAAACTGACAAGTGTCAATATAAACTGACAAGTGTCAAAATAGAGGCATAGTGCACTTTAATTCTAACATTCCCCCTTAAAGTGCACTATCCTAACTAAAGAAGAAACAAAATACCAAATGTTTGGAGTGAAACTTATGGGATTAATATTATTGATACAAATGAGTTACATATATAGGCAGAAGGCCTATATGATAAACTGACAAGTGTCAATATAAACTGACAAGTGTCAAAACAGAGGCATAGTGCACTTTAATTCTAACATTCCCCCTTAAAGTGCACTATCCTAACTAAAGAAGAAAAAAAACAAGTCAACATTAGGTAACATTCCTCCTTAATGTTGACTTTTCTAAAACAACCTATCATCCTCTCTTATTGCTGATTTGGTCTAGGCTCATGCTCTTTGTGCTTGGCTCTCCAACTATGAATAATGCTAGATTCATTGTGTATACATCTCGGTCTGTTGCCTTAGGGTCAGCCACTTCCACGGGTCTGTTGCCACTGGGTCAGCCATCTAAGTGCCTCAGGGTCATCATGGGTGCCTCAAGGTCAGCCACTTCTGGGTTTGTTGCCTCTGTAGGTCATCCTCAGAGGATGTTGCCTCTCGTAGGTCACTGACTAGATTCACCATAAATATCAAATCTCTCTTTATGGTGAACTCAATCTAGAAGGTGTCGATCTTAGCCGAAAATGCACCTTAATACAAATGAAAAATGAGCCATATAAGAGTGTTGGTCTTTGCCAAAAATGCACTCAATACAATAAAATGAGCCATAGATCAAAATAGGAGGAGAGAAGAAGAAAATAAGAGAATCTTCTAAAGTGTCTTCGTCTGTAGTCTTCAGAAGTAGATCCAAAAAAAACCTTAGATAGAGTCTAGGGTGTCTTTGTTTGTAGTCCCTAGTATAAGTGTCCTTATGGTGACCATGTCATCCCACCGAAATGCATGGGTAACTAGCCGCTGCATTCACCAAGTGTATAGAAAAGATCACTAGGTACAAGGATCACATATAAAATTACCTTGGGAGTGTCGGGTACAACCGAGAGTGCACTCCAAGGTAAAAATAAAATTTGAGGCTAAAAAACTGAATTGAAATAGCCTCAAAATTACAATATGACACCACCATTGTGTCCGTCATGAAAAAACATTTCCAATGACTATAAACATGGCTATAGTCGAATCTTAATAAGTCCATCCATGGGAAAAAACAACAGTTTGTCACTTAGGCAACAAATACCCTTTCCACCTTACAGCAAAATTAACATGGGCCATGTGGGCCATCATCTGAAAAATACAATAAGAGGCCATGATGCCTTCCACTTCCACTCTCCATGTGGAAAATACATTAAAAAAAATTTGAGGCCATATTGTCGACCAACCAAAGACTTCTACCCACTAATGCAAATGATAATAAAAAAAAAAGAACATGGGGATTATCAACATAGTCACAGCCACATGGCAAACCCCACATACAAACTCCATGTACGAGTGATGACGGCGGTGTCGAGGGATTTCTCGACAACCATCCTACTGAACATGCTTTCTTTTCCAGTGACACTCACGGCGAACCCGGTGACCTTCAACACCGGCCATCCGATGAACATTCCACATAGTTTTGGTAGTGGTGAACACAAATTTCGGCCTGCATTTTGAAATGTGCTTTTCAAGTGGTTGTCGACTATGTCTTCTTCCATGTCTACCATAAAATTGTCTGCCACTTACCATTCCATCGACGTCGATGACGTCTTCACAAATCATAGTTGTTGCTTTTGCGAATCTCAAACTACCACTCATAAATTCATCTGTAGGCCTCTATGAGAGTAATTTAGTGCTTCATCAGAGCTTGACCAATGATATCTCATCCACTTTCTACTCTTCGTGGATCGACTTTGCCTTTGTCTTGATTTCCCCTACCTGACGGTGTGATTGACGGATGCCATGACGGTGGATCTCTTCATGGGCAAAAGTGCCAACTGGAGCTTCCAAAATGAATAGGGGTGGAGCAGCCCCTAGGATGCCATCTACGGGCACTGTGATGAGAACACACACAAATGGGAACCACCAGCAGTAGTGTTGAACTTGACTCAAAAAATTGATCCAAAACGGGTCAAACGAATCTTAGCCAATAGGCAATCTGCACAGAGATCTCGAGTAAAAAATTTACAGTATTGTTTTTGTTTTTCAGTATAATACAAAAAAAAAAATCTTGGGAGGAGAGGACGATGTCGTCTGCAGGTATGGTGACCGCTGCGCTTGCTTGCACAATCTCCCGATGATAAGTTGTACGCTGTTGCTATCCAACATGTACCAGAGGCCCGACATGATCGCATCTTCAAATTCAAACTTCATTCACCCTTGGCAACTCCGCACCATGCCCAACCCCTATGGAGGGATTCATTATTGTAAGAAAGCAATCTCTCAGAGCATCCAAAAAAGCAAGTAGGGAAAAAAAATTTGGATCAAAACAGAATGGCGAAAAGTCTTTGTGTGGAGGACCTAAATTTTGAAGAAGATTTCATACCCATCTTTGTACATGGAGGGAAAATCTGCATAGGTATCGTCGAAATCTCAACTACAATCCAAAAGAGCATCAGCATCAGAGGCTTCCATTGCCATTTCCTTTGAATTGGGAAGCGCATCCAAAGCTTGTTGTTCCTCACCAAAAAATAGAGTCTGCTGGGTTTCATCCAGCCATAGCGACATTGTCGCTCGGTTTAAATCCCTTAAATTTCTACTATCATGGTCGTGGCATATGTGGTCAAGCATCTTCTTCAGATCAGCCCCCTGGTTCGTGGACGCCTCCACCGTAGCCATTACTGCTACTATCAGCATAAGAACAAGCCATAATTTGCATCTACCGAGCCTCGATCCAGTGACCACCCATTATTTTTATGTAAGAATATTACAGCCTCCATGGGACCGTAGGCATGGCAGTCGACAAAGCATAAGAGGAATACCATTGCCAGATCTTCCTGCAATCTATAAAAAGAAATGATCCCTAAAAAAAAATTACAAAAAATAGTTCATGACTCCAAGCTTGAAGCTTCAGGGACAGCCATTAATGATATCCTTTTCTACGGACGGATACATATGGGGAAAATTGATCACTAAAAAAAATTTGGGAGCCATGATTTTTTAAAATTCTGGTTTCTGATCCATTGTAAACAATGGAGAGCATACTCCCTGTTTTGAAAAAAAATGGAGAAAATAAGGGGGAAAGGATGAGGGGGGAAGAAAATGAGGGGGGAGGGAGGATTTCCATGGGGGAAATCCCCCATCAAGGGTTTCATAGGGCAGTGAAAGCCTGCTCTGATACCAAATGATGGGAGTAAAACTGATGGGATTAATATTATTGATACAAATGAGTTACATATATAGGCAGAAGGCCTATATGATAAACTGACAAGTGTCAATATAAACTTACAAGTGTTAAAACAGAGGCATAGTGCACTTTAATTCTAACAAAAAACATCCTTAAAATCCTATAAAATTGGGTCCTTCCCTAGAACCTCTCTCTTTTGATAATATCCTACTTCATTGAGTTTAACAACATAAACTATCCCTCCTTTCTTGAGGGTTTTCTTCAACTGCATAGTTGATAGCATCTAGCGTTTGAATACCCCTTCTCACTATGAATTATTAGTATTTGCTTACATTTATATGAATACTTTATCCATCTATCTTAGAAATTGATTAAGTATTTATGGACCTATAACCAATCCATCTCGAGGATCACATCAAAGGCATGAAGTGGAGCTACATACAAGTAACCTTCAATGGTACCACTAGCTAAAGTAAATTATGCCATTGGAAAATATTAGTTTACTGAGTAGGTTTACCCTAAAACATACTCGATATTCAAACCATGGGCTAAATATCCTAGTATTTCTATAATATCCCATGCTAAACTAGAAGAAATAAAGCTATTTATGGCCCCAATATCAATCAAAATATTCACTTTCTTATTAAAAATATTACCTTTCACAAGCAATGGGGTAACTTGCCCATCTAGTTTTTTATTCTCAGTTGCAACATAGATTTGATGTGCAGGTTCCTTTTTCCTTTGGTACTAGATGTGCTTGTCCCTAGTTGATATAGACACCAAGAAACATAATGATGGATTCTGTAGTGATAACACCCATCCTTGGTTCCTTGCTTCATTTTTGGCTTCTACTCCTCTACCTTACTTGCTGGAGCTAAAATTTATGGTTTCTGAGGATGAGGATTTGCATTGTTGGGATTATTTTTTGTTTTATTTTGGAAGTTCTTCTTGAACCTTCCATGTTTCCCATCATTTCTCTTCTCAAACTTCTAAGGGTTCATGGTCTTTTGATCTTGTTCCTCTTCCTATTTCAAGAATCCTTGACTATTCCTCTTCTTTAGTGCTTGTTGATATTGCTTCGATAGGGTAGCATAGTTAAATTGTAGGTGGGACTCTACTTTCTTTGCCAAATAATACACTTTTTGTAAATATTCATGAGCCTAAATTGCTACAAAAAGTGTATGATTTGGCAAAGAAAGTAGAATCCCACCAAAAATTTAACTATGATACCCTATCGAAGCAATATCAACAAGCACTAAAGAAGAGGAATAGTCAAGGATTCTTGAAATAGGAAGAGGAAAAATATCGAAATACCATGAAACCTTAGAATTTTGAGAAGATAAATAATGGGAAACATGGAAGGTTCAAGAAGAAATTCCAAAATGAAACCAAAAATAATCCCAAAAATGCTAATCCTCATCCTCAGAAACCATAAATTTTAGCTCCAACAAGTAAGGTAGAGGAGTAGAAGCCAAAAATGAAGCAAGGACCCAAGGATAGGTGTTATCACTACAGAAGCCCTCATTATGTTTCTTGGTGTCTATATCAACCAGGGACAAGCACATCTAGTACCAAAGGAAAAAGGAACCTGCACATCGAATCTATGTTGCAACTGAGAATCAAAAACTAAATGGGTAAGTTACCCCATTGCTTGTGAAATGTAAGATTTTTAATAAGAAAGTGAATATTTTGATTGATATTAGGGCCATAAATAGCTTTATTTCTTCTAGTTTAGCATGGGATATTATAGAAATACTAGGATATTTAGCCCATGGTTTGAATATCGAGTATGTTTCAGGGTAAACCTACTCAATAAACTAATGTTTTCCAATGGCAGAATTTACTTTAGCTAGTGGTACCATTGAAGGTTACTTGTGTGTAGCTCCACTTAATGCCTTTGATGTGATCCTAGAGATGGATTGGTTATAGGTCCATAAATACTTAATCAATTTCTAAGATAGATGGATCAAGTATTCATATAAAGGTAAGCAAATACTAATAATTCATAGTGAGAAGGGGTATTCAACCCCTAGATGCTATCAACTATGTTGTTGAAGAAAACCCTCAAGAAAGGAGGGATAGTTTATGTTGTTAAACTCAATGAAGTAGGATATTATCATAAGAGAGAGGTTCTAGGGAAGGACCCAATTTTATAGTATTTTAAGGATGTTTTTCTAGAGGATTTACCTAGACTTCCTCCTATGCAAGAATTTGATTCCATGATTGACTTTATGCCAAGATTGAAACCTATTCATAGATATCCCTATAGGATGAATCCTATTGAGATGCAAGAATATAAAGTGTAGCTACAAGTGGGTATTATAAAGGGTTTAATAAAACCATGTGTGTTGCCTTGGGATGCACTAGTTTTATTTGTGAAAAAGAAATATGGTTCTCTAAGATTGTGTAATGACTACAGGATGCTAAATAAAGCTACAATCAAGAACTAATATCCTTTACCTAGAATCAAAAAATTATTTTATCAACTGAGAGATGCCACAATATTCACCAAGATCGACCTAATATCAGCGTATCATCATCTAAGAATACGTGATGAGGACACTCACAAAACAACATTCAAAACTATGTATGGGCAATACCAGTTTATAGTCCTACCCTTCGAACTAACTAATACCCTAGTTTCATAAATGAATATAATGAAGAGTGTACTCACAAGACACTTGGATCAGTTTTTCCTTGTATTTTTGGATTATGTCTTAATATACTCTCAAGAGAAGGAAGAACATGATAAACATCTAAGGATTGTGTTAGAGTTGTTAAGGGAAAACCAACTCTATGGAAATCTAGTGAAAAGTAATTTTTTTCTTAGAGGTACGATATCTTGGGCACATTATATTAGTAGAAAAAATCATTGTATATCCAAAGAAGATTGAAGTCATTCTGAATTGGTCACCTTGTACTAATATAATTGAAGTACAAATTTTCATGGGGTTAATGGGCTACTATAAACGTTATATAAAGGATTATTCCAAGATTACAGTGACAATAACCAACATTCAAAAAAAGCAAAAGAAATTCAAATGATCAAAAAAGTGTGAAGCTACCTTTGCATTGCTAAAACATAAACTCGCTACTATACTAATATTGAAAATTCCAGACCCTCAAGGGGATTTTTCAATATGCACATATGCAACACTAGAAGGGTTGGGAGGAGTACTCTTGTAGAAAGAGTTAGTAGTAGCATAAACTTCAAGGAATTTTAAGAAGCATGAAGTCAATTACACTACACACGTTTAGAGCTAGTTGTTGTGGTGTACGCTCTAAAGGTCTGGCACCATTACTTGGTGGGGAGGCCTTTTAAATTAAAATCTAACCATCAAAAATTGAGTTACATATTCACTCAACCTATACTCAATATGAGACAGAGGAGATAGGTCGAGTTCCTTGTAGAGTATGACTTCGAAATTGAGTACATAAAGGGAAAAAAGAATAAGGTTGTTGATGCCTTGAGTAGGAGACACATAGTAGCCATAATCAAAAGTCATAAATATCTAATGGATCAAGTGAGATAGGAGCAATATCAATATGAGTAGTTCTAGGAAATTTGAGCTAGAATGGGCAGAAACCTTGAGGGTAATAATGAATTTGGTATGAAGGATGACATTTTATTATATAAATGTGGGATCATCATACCAAAATAGGGTGATTTAAGAAAGCTAGTAATGCAAGAAGTCCATACATATCCTTATTCTACTCATCCTAATGGAACCAAAATGAGAGAAAACATGAAAAGGACATTTTTCTAGGTAGGAATGGAGAAGGATATTGTCGATTTTATTGCTTGGTGCCTTGAATGTCATAAAGCTAAGGCTAAACGCAAGCATCATGTAGGACAATTGTATCCACATGATGCACCTATATAGAAATGGTAGGTTATATCTATGGATTTTATAGTAGGCTTACCAAATACCAAGTATAAACATGAAGAAATCCTTATAATAGTCGACCGATTGACTAAGGTTGCACATTTCAAACGAGGGAACATCAAGGATGATGCTCAAGTGGTGGCTAACATATTATCCAAACAGATTATCCAAAGAGGTATTCTGATTGCATGGATTTCCTGAGGTAATCATTTCAGATAGGGATTCCAGATTTACTTCTAAATTTTGGAAAGCCCTCCATCGTGCAATAGACACGAAATTGAATATGAGCTCAACATACCACCCTAATATAGATGGTCAAACTAAATGGGTAAATCAAGTACTAGAAGACATGCTTTGCATGTACTACATTGATCAAAAGTCTCATTGGGAAGACTACCTACATCTTGTAGAGTTCGCCTACAACAATGGACATCACTCTTCTCTAGGAATGGGTCCTTTCGATGCATTGTATGGGTGAAAGTGTAGAACGCCATTGTCATGGGATAACTTATAATATCGAGTTGTGATTGGTCTAGATACGGTCAAATATATGGAAGATCGATTATGTTGGAATATGTAATGCAACATTGTGTAAATTATTCTTAGACTAAAATATTAAGTCTAAAGAATAATATTTAGAAAATAATTCTATGTAAAAATTAATAAATAAAATAAGGGTGCTAGGAATATTTAATTTATGAAAAAATTTATTCCCCCTTTTCTAGCAAATATTAGAAAGTAACTAATAACTTTCTAATATCTGATAGATGCCACTTATCACATATCTCAAAGATTATATTGTGATAAAATTAGAAAGTAACTAAAGCACTTTCTAATATTTGATAGATTGTGATAAGATTGGATTGTGATAATATTTAGGGTTGTAGTAGAAAAAATTCTCTTTAAATAGGGGTGTTTTCTACTACATATCATCGTATCTTGTCATATTGACTTGTGTTGTAGGTTATTTTGATGCATATTGTTGCATAACATTGAAGCATTCTTGTACTATTGAATCGTTGAGTAATATAGTGAGCTTCATAGTGGATGTTTCCCTTCTTCATTTGAAGTAGGGTTTTACCACTTAATATTGGTGTTGTGGTTTTTTTCTTTTTCATATGTGATTGATCTTGTGGAGCATTCTTCGATCTTGGGGAGACTTTTTTTGTCTCACATTTGGTATCAGAGCGGTTGGGATCTCCATCAAGTGTCTTCAATCCTTTGAGGTGAAAAATCCATTAAGGTATATATTTTTGTTTTGCATGCATTTGATATTTGGGTATTTTATGTAAACTTATTTTGCAAATCTGCAATTAGGATTTATAGATTTATTATGTTTTTAAATCTAGTTGTTAGATCTTTTGCAAACAGTATTTTCATTTTAAATCTATAAAAAAAAAAAATTGGCATTAAGATTTTTTTGGAAGGGTTTTGGAGCTAAACGGACCCCATGGTTGCATCCGGAAGACCCAAAAACCTTTATTTCCATATATAGTCATTTTTTAATTTAAAAAAATAGTCGACTATATATATATATATATATATATATATATATATATATATATATATAATTTTTGCTTTATAAAACTGTTTTGTTTTTAAAAAAAAAAAAAATAGTTTTGTTTTGTTTTTTTTTTAAATAGTTTTGCTTATAAAACTCTTTTGTTTTAAAAAATTAAAAATTAAAAAAAAAAAAACAGTTTTACTTTTTGAAAATTTTTTGCTTTATAAAAATCTTTAAACTTTTTCATGCCATTTTTTTTATTAATAAAATAAATTTTATTAATTTATTTGTATTTTTTAAGCAATTTTTTGTATTACAAATTATTATTATTCTCCTTAAAATGCAACATTTTTTTGTCTCACATTAACAATGGTTGTTTGTGAGTTTGCTTGTTTTGCAAGGTTATCCAAGTATGTTTTGGAGTATACAAGGCAATTTCGGATCAACTTTTTCACTATTTTCCTTGATTTTTATTAATTTCTTCTAATCTCTCTCTAGTATTTGCTTGAAGCATACTATAAATTAATGCAACTTCTATCTCTCATTATGAAATTAAAAGAGAATGAAAGTGAGAGTGAGAGAGAGAGAGAGAGAGAGAGAGAAAGAGGGAAAGAGAGAGAGAGTGTATTTGTGTTTTGCTTTGTGTCTCCACTCTCTCTTGTTCATCTTTCTTACATTTAGCATCTCAACTAATCTAACTACTAACTTGCTACTAAACAATCTACTAACCAACTAACTTGCAATTTACTAATTTTCATATTAATCGAGAAGGTTAAAAATGAATCAAATTCCTAACCACAACTTTAGTATTTGATTAAAACTTACTTAATCTTGCAAAACAGTTTATATTTGCTAAACACCTATTGAATCCAAAATAATCTGCTCTATCGGTAGCAAGTTCTTTTTGGGTCCTCATACCCGTACCATTCTGGGTAGCTTGGTTGACCTTGGGTGAGATGAATTGGTAATTCATTAGGCTATATCAAAACCTAAAATGAACACTAACTTACTAACTTATTGACTATCTAACATTTAACAAATGTTGTATGGTTCAATTCAAGTTAGTTTATTTTGTTGCAAGATGATTTTTATGGTTAGTTACCTTCTTATTGCAAGTTGATTTTGGTTTATTCAATTGCAATATGGTTATAGATGTTTGTTGCAAGATGGTTATAGTAGTTCATGATTATCTTTCATGATGATCAATCAGCTATTGCCTTGGCTAAAAATCTTGTAATGCATCAAAGGACAAATCATGTTGAAATCCAAGCCCATTTTATCAGAGAGAATGTATTGGATGGGACTATTTAGTTGGAGTATTGCCCATCATCTTCTAATTCTATTGATTTGTTCACCAAACCTCTTCCCAAGGAGCAGATTTGTAAGCTGAGGGACTCACTTGGTTTGGTGAAGTTTTCTTCAAGGGGGAATGAAGTGTAGTTACACTTGTGTGATGACAACTTCATCCTTATGAGGTGTTTTATGCTATATATATGAATTGATATTTGGTGGTATAATTGCTTTTTGCATCTCTTTTGAACATGGTACTTTCTTGTTTGCCTTGTGTAACTTTTGTACATGTTACTTTGTAGATGGCATTGTGCAATTATGGTATATGATGCAATTTCTTTACGTGACTCTTTTACATGGTACTTTCTTGTTGTCTTGTGCAAATTTGTATATTTTTTTATGTAGTTGGCATTATGCAATTGGTTTATCATGGTACTTTCTTATTAGCATGCATATATGCTACTTTTGTACATGATATTTTATGGTTGGTTTTATGCAATCGATGTGTACACTTTATTATTTTCATATACCTTATGCAACTCTTGTACATGGTACATTTTTGTTAGCCTTGTGCTACTTTTGTACATGGTGCTTTAGAGTTTGTGTTATAATGGTACTCCTTGTTTGCTTTATGCAACTTTGTACATGATATTTTTTGATCAACTATATAGCACGTGACTATAAGTATGGCTTGGCATCTTTTTTTGATGACTTATAGTCCACTATTTGTTAGATCAGTCTTGTTATCATATTTGGATATTCATATATGTTGTGGTGAATATATTTATGATGATGTATCTAACAGATCTTATGTTAAGTTGCTTGTAGCTTGTAGGTACTTCCATTTGGGGTTTTATAGGCTTACTAAAGACACCCTTGTGATGTTTTCTTCTTGTCATTTGCAACCAATTGTGGTTTATGGATGGATTTGTAAGTTGCTTGTATCTGAAGCTACTCTATTGGGGGCTTCCAGTCTCATTTTGGCCCATTTTGTATTGGTGCCTTATTGTAGACCATTCTTGGTCATAGAATCTCATTGTAACTATATTACTCATTTGATTCTCATCCCTGTTTGTATCTTTAGAGGGAGAATGTTTCTTTGTCTCATAATTCCTTTCTCCAATATTGAATTAAGGAGGAGTGTTGGAATATGTAATGCAACATTGTGTAAATTATTCTTAGACCAAAATATAAAGTCTAAAGAATAATATTTAGAAAATAATTCTATGTAAAAATATTCCCACCCAATTAATAAATAAAATAAGGGTGCTAGGAATATTTAATTTATGAAAAAAATTATTCCTCATTTTCTAGCAAATATTAGAAAGTAACTAATAACTTTCTAATATCTGATAGATGCCACTTATCACATATCTCAAAGATTAGATTGTGATAAAATTAGAAAGTAACTAAAGCACTTTCTAATATTTGATAGATTGTGATAAGATTGGATTGTGATAAGATTTAGGGTTGTAGTAGAAAAGCTTCTCTTTAAATAGGGGTGTTTTCTACTACATATCATCGTATCTTGTCATATTGACTTGTGTTGTAGGTTATGTTGATGCATATTGTTGCATAACATTGAAGCATTCGTGTACTGTTGAATAATTGAATAATGTAGTGAGCTTCATATTGGATGTTTCCCTTCTTCAT
Source organism: Wollemia nobilis (assembly GCA_028583015.1). Classification (NCBI taxonomy): domain Eukaryota; kingdom Viridiplantae; phylum Streptophyta; class Pinopsida; order Araucariales; family Araucariaceae; genus Wollemia; species Wollemia nobilis. The sequence goes on along the minus strand of JAQPPZ010001776.1, from coordinate 1,206,122 downwards.
TTGAAGTAGGGTTTTACCACTTAATATTGGTGTTGTGGTTTTTTCCTTTTTTGTGTGTGATTGATCTTGGGGAGACTTTGCTTGTCTCACAGGTTAAAGATAATTAGGCAAAGACTTAAAGAAGTTTTTTATAGGTAGAAAAGTTACGTTGATCTAAAGAAAACACCAAGAGAGTACTTAGTTGGAGATAAAGTATTTTTAAGGGCTAAATAATAATAAAAATGGGATAATATCCCAACCTACTGCTATGGAGTCAAAGAAACTTTATGATGGTAGATGAACATTGGCAAGTCACAATACAAGAAATCAGATATATGGACAGGGGTGATCATTCTTGGGCAAAGAAGGAAATTTGTGTACGCATGGATAAGAAGGAAAGAACTAGAAGGTATCAAAACCTATGAGATCGACATTCAGTAAAGCTTGTGCCAGTAATATTTGAGGTTGGTTAATAATCTAGCACTCTTATTATAGTTATAAAATTACTAACAGAAAGAGAGCTTTGCTCGATGTTTTAATTTAAACCTAATATTATTGGTTGCATCTACCTATTGTGTCAATCTATCTAAGTTGAAAGCAGTTTACACATAACCCAAACACCTACTAAGTTTTATCTAGAGTTGATAATCACTTTCTCTTCTTTGTCCAAATAACAACTACTTAAGTCATACGCCTATGTTCTTCCTACCAAACTGGGAATGTGTACGCATTGGGATGTACTTATCTATTCTTGCAAGTTTATTTGAACCCAATCCTAAGCACCTTTGAGTGATGAGGAATCCTCCTTGGTTGTTGTTTAAGCTTCTTCACTTGTGCATCGGGTTACTTGGCTAGCCCTCCTTTAGGTAGTGAAGCTCTCATTGGTCAATATTGCCTAGACCAAAGCCAATGCCTTGATGTCTATAAGTATTATTTATTTATTTTATTGAGTGACATTGACCATGGGAGACGTTAAGCAAAGTTGTCACTTGTTGTTGGATAGTGGTGAACCTTGTGTCATCCCTAAATACCCATTTTTTACCTTACGAATAAATAGGAGGGGTCTAGTGATTTTCCTCTACTACGATTGGTCATCATCCTGCCATTTCTTTTTGAGTTTCATTTTTTGTAAGGATAGCATTGAGTCTTCCAACCTCTGTCTTGTTTTCGTGATATCACGGTTAACCTTAGATAAGGGGCTTGACAATCTTAAGAGATTATGAGTCGATTAGGGTAGAGCACGATGCCATAGGAAGTTGCTTGCTTCTTAGACCTTGTTGTTGGAATATTCATTTGATAAATGTTTTATTGTTAAATAAATAAATTTGTATTATTTTTATAGATTAAGTAATGGGACTTAATTTAGAAAATTAATAAGATAAGGTTTATTTCCTAAATTAAGAAATGAGACTTAATTTAGGAAAATAAAGAAATTTGTATTATTCTTATAGATTAAGTAATGGGACTTAATTTAGGAAGATAAAAAGATATGGTTTATTTCATAAATTAAGATATGAGACTTAATTTAGGGAAATACCAAAATTTGTATTATTTTTATAGATTAAATAATGAGACTTAATTTAGGAAAATAATAAGATATGGTTTATTTCATAAATTAAGAAATGAGACTTAATTTAGGGAAATGAAGGAATTTGTATTATTTTTATAGATTAATTAATGGGATTTAATTTAGAAAAATAATAAGATATTGTTTATTTCATAAATTAAGAAATGAGACTTAATTTAGGGAAATAAAGGAATTTGTATTATTTTTATAGATTAAGTAATGGGACTTAATTTAGAAAAATAATAAGATAAGGTTTATTTCCTAAATTAAGAAATGAGACTTAATTTAGAAAAATAATAAGATAAGGTTTATTTCCTAAATTAAGAAATGAGACTTAATTTAGGAAAATAAAGGGATTTGTATTATTCTTATAGATTAAGTAATGGGACGAAGATAATAAGATATGGTTTATTTCATAAATTAAAAAATGAGACTTAATTTAGGGAAATAACGAAATTTGTATTATTTTTATAGATTAAGTAATGGGACTTAATTTAGACAAATAATAAGATATGGTTTATTTCATAAATTAAGAAGTGAGACTTAATTTAGGGAAATAAAGGAATTTGTATTATTTTTATAAATTAAGTAATGGGACTTAATTTAGGAAAATAATAAGATAGTTTATTTCATAAATTAAGGTATGGGACTTAATTTAGGGAAATAAAGGAATTTGTATTATTTTTATAGATTATGTAATGAGACTTAATTTAGGAAAATGGGAAGATATGGCTTATTTAATGAATTATGAAATGAGACTTAATTTAAGAAAATAAAGGAATTTGTATTATTTTTATAGATTAAGTAATGGGACTTAATGTAGGAAAATAATAAGATATGCTTTATTTCATGAATTAAGAAATGAGACTTAATTTAGGGAAATAAAAGAATTTGTATTATTTTTATAGATTAAGTAATGGGATTTAATCTAGGGAAATAAAGAAATTTGTATAATTTTTATAGATTAAGTAATGGGACTTAATTTAGGTAAATAAGAAGATATGGTTTATTTCATGAATTATGAAATTAGACTTAATTTAAGAAAATAAAGGAATTTGTATTATTTTTATAGATTAAGTAATGGAACTTAATTTAGGAAAATAATAAGATATAGTTTATTTTATAAATTAAGAAGTGAGATTTAATTTAAGGAAATAAAGGAATTTGTATTTTTTTATAGATTAAGTAATGGGACTTAACTTAGGAAAATAGTAAGATAAGGTTTATTTCCTAAATTTTGAAATGAGACTTAATTTAGGGAAATAAAGATATTTGTATTATTTTTATAAATTAAGTAATGGGACTTAATTTAGGAAAATAATAAGATATGGTTTATTTCATAAATTAAGAAATGAGACTTAATTTAGGAAAATAAAGGAATTTAGATTATTTTTATAAATTAAGTAATGGGACATAATTTAGGAAAATAATGGAACATGATTTATTTTATGAATTGAAGTAGAATGACATTGATTTATAAGAATGAAGGAAAATTGTCTATTTAATGATTAAAGGTATGGGACTTTAATTTGTCGAATAAATGTTGAAATGAATTGATTAAAGTAGAACCTATGATTTAGTTGTAATGGTTGGAAGACTCTCATTGGGTAATGAGAGTTTAAAATAAAAAATAGATTTTTTATATCAACTATATAGTATAGGGGTAAATTCTGGAGGAAGCAATTGAGCGGTGGTGGCAAATTTTTTTGTGGCACCCTAAATTGCTATCTGACAAGGTCAGCTTTGGCGGTGGTGAAAGAAGATCCAAGGATCTGAAGGGTCAAAACCTCCACACAATTTGTATGAGTATCAAGGGACACAACCATGATGTCATGAGGTAAGGAGGTATGCGGGACTAAGACTGCGTGTAGCGACACGATGAGTGGCCCTATTTTGGCCATAAGTTCCATTCTGAAGATGGGGTTGTTGGTGGGTTTGAATACCACCAACCATAATGTTGAGAGTAACGATGGGTCTGGGGTTTCGACCACCACTAGCGGCCACACTAAAGGAAACCTCTCATTTACATAATTGCTTTAAAACAAGAAAAAAATCAAACCTAACATTGCATTCGAGTTCGTTACATAGGGTTGCGATGTCATATGTCCTAGGATCCTCATGGAAGATTATGAAACTCGTGACACTTACTCCCTGATGGGAAAGTTCATAGGAGGCCACCTAGACATGGATTTATTTCACAGATGGGCAATGTCTGAATGTAAAACACTAGGAAGCATGGATTTGTCGGTTATGACTCAGGGTTTCTTCATGATCTAACTTAACACCTCAGAGGATGCATAACGCATATTATCTAAAGGGCCTTGGTTTTTTTGGAGGAGAAGCCTATTTTTAAAAAAATGGTAGTCAGATTTTGATTCAAAATCTTAGAATATCAACAATGCTTCGCTCTAGGTGAGGTTTTCAAACCTCCCAGCCCATTTTTTCTATGAAGATGCATTTTGAGGTTTATCCAAGGCTATCGAGGATCTCATGGCCATTGACCCAACCACCCGAGTGAGAACACGCTTAATTCAGGCATGCATCTATGTCAATGTGAACTTGGAAAGCCATCTCCCGGAGCACCTAAACTTCATTTACAGAGATTTCAAATGGAGAAAACCGTTGATCTATGAGAACAAACTGACATTTTACCCTAAATGCCAGATGCAAGGCCATATGTAGTCCCAGTGCCTCAAGGCTAAGAACCTGAGCATGGAAAACCAAATTAAGGAACACCCAAAGTATATTTACAGATGAATCTCATATAACTGCACATCGAATACTAGGCATCAAGCTAAATTATGGGTAAAAACTCCATTTCAAAAGGCAAGTGATTATGTTCCTGTTACTAATAAATTTGATATGCTTAAATATTATGGTATTTTTGAGGATGTTGAGGAAGGTGAAATTCCTATTGATTCAAACCTGGGTTTTAACCCTAAACTTCTCCAATGCCCTAGACCCAGATCCACCTAGGCTTCTAAGTTTACCTCTTATTCAAAACAATCACCCAGGTCCCCCCCTCCTGATCCCATCACAGCTCACCCTTGAAACCCTCCATCCAGTCGTCCTCCTTGTAGGACTCTCCACCCCCAGAATCTAGGACTCTAGCCTTGCCCACCTTCTATGACCATATGGAAACTGATAGTGAATACCTGGACCATCCTTCCGCTGAGAAGTGGAGCCCCAAAAAAACTCGTAGCTTCAAAAAATATTAGATGAATGTCGAAGGAGAGAGAAAAAAGGCATACCGTCAAAAGTAGATAGAAGAATTAGGGACACTGCAGAAGACATAGCTAATGGACCCAAAAAACCCTTTTTCAGGATACCAAAACTAGTACTAAGGAAGAAACCCTAAGAACTAAACCACCTACACAACAAGGAAAATGAGGCAAAATAATTCCCAAAAGTTCTAAATGAGAGTCCTCTCTTGGAATGCAAGAGGACTAAATGGGGCAACCAAGCAGAGAGTGGTTGTAGCCATGTGAAGAGAACATAACCCAACTATTTTTCTCATCAAGGAAACTAAACACAATGACCAATGGTCACCCAGGGTGGCCAAAAATATTTTTAGAAACTATGAGTGCGTCCATTCCCTGGCATCTATATTAGCTGGTGGACTTTTGTGCATGTGGAATCCCACTAAAGTGCAAGGTGTAGCACCCTAAAATTGGCGTAGTAAAACCTTAATAATTACAATTACTCTAAATAAATATTCAAATTCGAATTTCAACCCCCAAAACCGCTCCCAAACCATCGTGCAACCCATTTCCTCCTTTCCCGCACCATTTTTAGAGTTTTTTTTGACCGTTTGACAATATCGTCATCGATCAGACGATATCGCCTTAGATCGGACGATTTCGTCTGGACTAGGACATCCAGATGATCTTGTCCCAAAACTAATTTTTCTCAATTAGCCTCTGTTCCAACGGCATCTCTAATCTAGGCAGAAGCGTGTCTACGCCATTAGAGACCCTCCCCATTGGAGATCTCCCAAATTGGGATGATCTCCAACCTCCTAACCTCCCTCCTAAGCCTATTTAAACTTATTCCCTCCCATTAACCTTCCCCTGGCTGAATTTTCCTATAAATCGACCTTCACGTGCATTAGAATAATTTGTAGTACCATCTACATTTGTTGCATCCAATTTTCTTGCAAGAACCTTGTCATTTTTCAACCGGAGCAAGCTTACATCGTCTCATATGATCCTATTCAGATCAGATATGATCTTGTCAAATTAGAGACGATTTCGATTGCAATCATCATTGGGGGCAATCAGTGCCCAGAGTTTGCATTTTCCTCTTTTCATCTGTTGTTTTATTCTGCAATTAGCTAGTTTATTTATTATTTCTTATTACTTTGCATTTTGGAGTTCACCCATGTAGCTTTAAATGCATAATTAAGTCACCAATTGTCATCAAATCATTGTAGTGCACTCGTATTTTCTTATTATCATCATTTTAATGTTATTGTTGTTATTCTACATCATTGTCCTCTGTTAGAATAGTTGCATTTTCTGCATTTTGTGTCTACTTCTCTGATTGTAGGTCTCTGATGAATTCGTCTGATGAATTCGTCAAATCTCAGACGATCTTGTCTGATAGCAGATGATCTTGTCAAATCAGAGGTGATCCTAACTACTTCAAGAATTAGAATCTCCATCAGACATCCAGATCAGGTATGGTTCTATAATTTAGCTCTTTCTCTTTGTTTTTGTTCATATTTGTCTATTGTATTTCATCTAGTCTGCATTTTCATAATAGCATAACTTAGATTCATTTGGCCAAACCTAGGACTCAAATATCTAAAGATAAAATTGAACACATAAAACACATTCCCAACCTAGGCGTGGAAACTGTCATTCAAACATTTTTTGGTGAACCCACCATCCATCGAAAAATCACCATAATACACCTCCCTCGAGATGCGGGACCTTCGCAAGGCCTCTCAGTCCGAGGTACCGCGCCATCCTTTTCCCATCCTCCTTCCGGGAATGGATCCTATAGCCTAATGGTAAGGATGTGAAAAATTTGGAGCGATACATTTTTGTGAACCCGACGTGAATGCATTTAAAACCTTTTGAAAACAAAACAAAAAACAAAGAAAAATAAATAAAACAACCAAAAAAACATAGATGCATTTAAAATCATTTAAAATACTAAGTTGCATATCATGTTTAGATGGTAGCTCCTAAGAAAATATTAGAAGTTACTATAAGTTTTGAAAACCAATTAGCATCCATAGAAATCAATTTTGTGCTTAGTGTGCCTGAAACAGATAGAAACCAACTTTTGTGGGACGAACTTGATAGAAGACTAGGTGTCATTTCATCTAGGTCAATGAAACTTAGACAAATCAAAAGGCTTGTCCTAGATAGAATCCTAGATCCTCATCAACTTGTCTTTTATCATGAACTTTAGAGAGCCTTTCATAGATGGTTAGCTTATAGGAGAGCTCTTGTGTCTTCAAAATTGTTCACCTTCAAGGAATACCTCGAGAACGCAGCCGCTATACACTAGTTCCTAGGTCGTATAGAAGACCAAGAGGTCATTCTTACGGATAGAGAAATATGGAATAGAGTTCCTCGAGATGTGTTAAATTGAGAGTATTGCCATGAGCTTTACTTCTATCAACCATAATCTGAGACAGATAATATCACTATAGCCCTTTTCATTAAATTCTTGAAAGAAAATTTTCAATTTGAAGAAGAACACTTCATGACTCCTGAAGAACTTGAGCCCATTAATGACATTTATAAATTATTTATAGAAAAATAGATCATTGTTTTCATTATTTCTTGCATTTATTGTGTTGTTTCTTATCTTTACAATATTATTACAAAAACAAGAAAAACTAAAAAAAAAACATAAAAAAACCAAAACATTTCATTTTAAATATTGTAGTAGGTATATAATTAATATATACCTCTTAAGCTTGTTGCATATATATATATATATATATATATATATATATATATATATATATATATATATATATATATATATTTTTTATTTTGCTGAAATCTAAGGTAAGCACAATGCCTAAACTTAGGAATGGTAAACAAACTAAAGGAGAAGAAGAAGATTGATTAGAAGATAAAACTAGAAACCCAAATGTCCTTCCTGAGGATCCAATCCCGGAAGAAGAAACTCTAGACCAGTAAGACGATGAGCTTGTTATAGATGAACAAGAAAATATTAAATAGGATGGATCCTCATCCCCTAGAGTAGCTCCAGATGGAACTATTGCTTTTGATATCTTAGATCATTATTGTAAATTTTTCAATAATAACATTGGCGCTCGTAATATGGCAGTTCGTATTGATAAAGGGAAAATTAGTGAAACTCAAGCAGCCATGGAACATATGCTTGATGTGCACACTAATTCCTTGTCTTTTATTGACCAAGAAAGTGATAAAGCTGGACCATCCAATAGAGATATGGTCATTATGATTCAAAATATGCCAAAACAACAGGTTACCCAACCTTCTAAGGAACCTGTTATTGAGCCTAAAATCATTCCCACACAAAAGAAAACTTCCTTCACTTCTTTACTTCACCAAACTATTGATCAATATGCTTCAAGTAAACAAAAATCTAAAATGAAGCCAAACACCAATTTTCAACAATCTGGAATACAACATAATACAACTTCAAAATTCCTTCATAACACCTTTCCTACCAACAATTTACACAATAGCAATATAGCATCTAATATGCATGTCCCTCCATCATATGCTCACAAATCCCATATCAATGCCCTACCGAACCAATATGGTGGGCAAACTAGTAATATGGAAGCCATGGTGAAGCAGTTAGCTTCCCGCATGGACCAGATAGATCCCTACCGTCCCTCGTACAATTATCGAGAGATATGTAGTCAACCTTTGGATCCCATAGTTGTGGCACAACCGTACCCTAAGCATTTTCCCATGCCCATCCTGCCTATATATAAAGGAACCGAAGATCCCATAGAGCATCTTCGCATGTTTAGGATAGCATGTCATGACATATCACATGATGACTTGTTATTACTAAAAATGTTCCCAAAAAGTTTAGGTGGAATGGCATTAGAGTGGTACTATCAATTGCCCACTCATTCTTTGAGAAACTTTGAAGAAACATCTGAATATTTTGTCCATCAATTTAGTGCCTACATCGAGAGGCATGTAACCATTAAATATTTATACAAATTAAAACAAGACAAAGATGAATGTTTTGCTGATTTCTTAGCTAGATGGAGGCAGTTGATAGGAAAACTGCACTTTGTGTTACCTTATAGAGAAATTTTGGACATTTTTATCAATAATTTGCAAGAACAAATATCTTATGAGTTATCAACTACTACTTTAACTACCTTCGATCAAGCTATAGATTTAGCTCGAAGAGTAGAAGATGCCCTCATTAGGAGAGGCCAACTTAGGAAGAAGGATGATGAGAAAACATCCAAAAATCAATATAAAAACAAACAATTTGTAGGTGACGGAGTCACTGACAACAAAAATGTTGCTAATATCAATGCAACGAAGACAACAGAAAAATTTATATTGAAACCTCGTAATAAACCTCCTCGAGAGTTTACTAGATTGAATCAACCATTATCAACTATTTTACCTCAATTACTTGAAAGAGGTTTTATTCAATTACCAGCTATCCGAGAACCTAATCCAACCATACCCAAATACAGAGCTGACTTACACTGTGATTTCCATAGAGGACCTGGACACTCTACCAACGCTTGTAAAAGGTTGAAACATAAAATACAAGATTTGATTGATAATAATGAAATGGAGGTGCAAGCTTTCCAACCTAAACAAAATACTCCTAATAATGCTCAAAAGAACATTCCCCAAAATCAAAATCAAAATTCTAATCAATCATTAGACATATTTCAACATCCTTTACCAAGACATGGTAAAGAGGTGGCCAATCAAATTGAGCATCATAATGTTCCCCCTCCTACCCGATATGTAGGAACTATTAGCGAACAATTACCTATTCAGGATCCTCAAACATTTGACACAACCTTATCCTTGGTCACGACCAGGCCCCTACATAATTTTCAAACTCCCGATCCTAATGATGTAGAATCGGATACTAAAATTGAAATAGACATCACTTCAAACCAATCGAATAGTTCTAAAAATGAATCAGATCCTATTCAACCTATCACAGATGCTATGGTTCCAGAAGAACCATTTCCTATAAGAGTTACTACTCGACCCTCTTCTAATCAATTCCTCTCTAATGAACAAGCCATAAACACTCAATCGAGACCAGTTCAGCGTATTTAATATAACATTGTAGGTACCATCGAAGTCGTTACCTGACAACAGGCTCAAAATTCTCAACAAGAACCAAACTAGAATGATGGATCAGCTCCATTTGTTTTGAAAAATCCCAATAAAGGGAATCATTCTCCTAATGTTCAACCTAAACCCCCTTACAATATTAATGAGCAATTATCCAATACTACAGCCAGAATTTCCCTTTTGGATTTATTAAGATCTTCTCCTACCCATAGGGATGAGTTGATGCTTACATTAATCCAAATGATGGTACCTCAAAACAATAACCTGAAGCCATGGCCAATACTATCATCACTAGAGAAGTCGATTGTATTGACTTTCGAGATAAAGATATCCCACAACACAGTTTACATAAGGATAATCCCTTATATATTACTGCTCTAATTAGAGATGTAGCTATTAAAAGAGTCCTGATTGATAATGGTTCATCTCTAAACATTTGCACTTTTGACTTCTACCAACTATTTGGCTTTAGAAGTGATGAAATGAAGAAATCTGGCATGATCATAAAAGCTTTCAATGACGAAACACAAGAAACGTGTGGAGTTATTACCATACCATTGCAAGTTGGTCCTAGAACCCTAGATACAACCGTGTTTATTATATATTGCCCAGCATCGTACAATATACTTTTGGGTCATCCTTGGATCAATGCACCTGTGTTAAATTCAAATTTAAAAACCATTTGGTCACTATCCATGGTGACCCTAGACCCTTTGACATGTGTGTTTTGGCAGAACCTATTGGAGTGCAATTTTGCCCCGCTCTATCATCCACACATCCTACTTCTTATTTTTCATCTAAACGTGTGCAACACACACACATAACATCATCTACCCCATCAACTACACCTATATATTTAACTCAACCATCTTCTGAATAAATCACACTAGAACCTCAAAAAGATCTTAAATCTACGACCAATTCTTCATGTTCCATCCCTATAATCTCAAAACCTATAGACCCATTCATTAACACTTCCACATTATCAACATCTATCATACCTTCCACATCTAAATATATAGGGAATGATCCTTCTACATCTTACACTCTTTCTAATGAACTTTTACCAGATTTATCCACAATCTTAATATCAGAAAAAACAAATGCTTTCATGCAAGATTCAATTATTTTAAATAACTTGTCGCCATCTCCTCATACCTTGGGCCTCCCAAAACCTATGGGAAGTACTTACCAAGTCAGGAGTTGTGCTTTTATTTATAAAGGATATGACTGGGGAAGAATACCTCGGAATATCAAAACTCATCATGATGGATATGCTCGGTGTTATTTTACTAATGAGTATATTAAAGCTAAACCCATAATGCTTAAAATGGGATATAAAGGGAAAGGCTTGGGACCTTTCCAAAATGGCATGAAAGAACCTTTCGAGGTAGAACCATGGCTTGCCCGATGTGGTGTGGGCCTATTTCCTAGTAAGGTTTAACCCTTTCCTTTTGAATATGATGATCAACTCATATGTTATCAAGATTATTTGGATAGGCGTGATGATTTGCCTCTAAAAAATCAGCTATTTACACATAACATGTTATCCATAGCTTACCCTAAAGTGATTGCTGACTCCGATGAGGAGTTGGAAGGAGATATCTTCCATGATGTCTCTGTTGAAGAGATGTTACACAATGGATTTTATTTTGATGTTTCTATACCAACTATAGCCCAGTCAAAGGGGAGTTAGAAAAACTCCTAAATGTTGTTTTTATACAAGCTATTGATTATGCTGAATGGATCTCAAATGTAGTTCCAGTCACCAAGAAAGAAGCTACCAAAGTTAGGGTTTGCACAGACTTTAGAGATATTAACGATGCATGCCCTAAGGATGATTTTCCTCTTCCAAACATGGATCAAATCATTGAATTTACTACCGGAAGTGGAATGATGTCCCTAATGGATGGATTTTCCGGCTATAATCATATCAGGATAGCTCCTAAAGATCAGGCTAAAATAACCTTTATTACCCCTTGGGGTACCTTTTGTTGGAAAGTGATGCCATTCGGCTTAAAGAATGCAGTGCAACATATCAACGAGCTATGACTTATATTTTTCATGATATGATGCATGATATCCTACATGATTATGTAGACGATATTATAGCTTGCTCTATTAATGAAGATAATCATTTAGATGATTTGAGAAAAAAATTTAATCGCTTAAGAGAATATCTTATTTGATTAAATTTAGCCAAATGCATATTCGGAGTTAAGTCCGATAAACTATTAGGGGTTATAGTTTCTTTACGTGATATCAAAATTGACCCTCTTAAGATTGTGGCTATCATTGATATGCCCGCACCTACCAATATATCTGAGTTATGAAGTTTACAAGGTAAACTTCAAGCTATCCGTCGCTTCATCGATAAGTTGGCAGACAAAACCGATCCCTTTCTTAAGCTCCTTAAGAAGGATGTCCCCTTTAATTAGGATTATGAATGTATAGAAGCTTTTGAACTTCTCAAACAATACCTCCTTACCCCACCTGTGCTTTCACCGCCTAGACCTGATCGCCCATTTCTCCTATATATTTTAGCTTTAGATTCTGCCTTAGGAGCTATGTTAGCTCAGCTTGATGATGCGAAGAGAGAATGTGCTAATTATTATATTAGCCAAACCTTCATTAGTTATGAAACCCGCTACACAGCGTTAGAAAAACTATGTCTAGCAGTTGTTTTTTCTATGCAAAAATTATGCCATTATATGCTTATTCAAAAAATTTATGTCATTGCTAAATATGATCCCTTGAGGTATCTCATGAGTCAACCTTATTTATCGGGTCGTACTACCAAGTGGGTTATTGCTCTAAGTGAGTTTGACCTAACGTTCATAGGACAGAAGTCTGTTAAGGGTCAAATCATAGCAGATCAATTAGCTGCTGCACCATTAGAGTCTACCCATCCCCTCATCATCGAGTTTCCTGATGAATGCCTCCAATTAGATGCAAACCATATTGAGCAATGGTCCTTATACTTTGATGGAGCCCAATGCATGAGTGGGGCTGGTGCGGGTATTATTTTAATATCCCCACAAAAACATCTTATTCCTCTGTCCTTCAAATTAACATTTGCTTGCACCAATAACATTGCTGAATATGAAGCTCTAATCCTCGGATTACGAGCTACCTTGGCACTAAAAATTAAACATCTATTAGTTTTTGGTGATTCTCAACTTGTCATAAACAAAATTAATGAAGTTTATCAGACCAGAGATGATAAACTATTCCCATATAAAGCCTATGTTTTACAATTAATGTCTCTATTTGATCAAGTTTCCTTGGAAGCTATTCCTAGAACTTGCAACCATGTAGTTGATGCTATGGTCGCAGCTGCATCTCTCCTACCCTTGGAGTTAGATGACGAATATGCCACTATCATTATTCGTCAACTCTAGGAACCCACTTCAAATAATTCATGCTTAGAACCTTTGGATGTGTTTCTAATCAATGAAACTACTCCTAAACCTTGGTATACAGATATATTTGATTTTCTTCAAAATGGGAATTTCCATGCCAATTTTAATAGAAACTAGCGTCGGTTATTATGTCGACGCGCAAGTCGATTTGTAATTATTGGCAATACTTTATATAGGAGATCTTTTGAAGGTATCCTATTGAGATGTTTGAATTTAGAAGAATCCAAATCAGCCTTGAGTGAAGCCCACGATGGATCTTGTGGAGGACACTTCAGTGGTAGTGTCATTGCTAAAAATCTCCTTAGGATAGGATACTTTTGGCCTACCATGGAGAATGATGCACATGAGTATGTGTGCCATTGCGACAAGTGCCAAAAACATGCCGACATTGTCCATTAGCATGCACAAGAACTGCAGGCTATTTCATCTCCTTGGCCCTTTTCAAAATGGGGCTTAGACATTATTGGCAAAATCAATCCTGTGTCATCTGATGGACACAAATTCATCATAACCGCCATCGAGTATTTCATGAAGTGGGTTGAAGATATGCCTTTAGCTTCTTGCACTGGCACACAAGTCTCTAAATTTATTTTTAATCAAATCATTTGTAGGTTCGGAATTCTTGCAAATCTCATCTCTGATAATGGAACTTGTTTCAAAAATAAATATGTCAAGAAATTATGCAAAAAATATAAGATTCAATATCGTTGGTCCACTCCCTATTATCCTCAGGGTAATGGTCAAGCAGAAGCATCTAACAAAACCTTAATTAAAATTCTCAAAAGATTGGTCAATAAATCTGGCTGTGACTGGCACATTCAATTATATCCAGCCTTGTGGGCCTACCATACTAGTGTTCGAAATCCCACTGGAACTTCACCTTTTGTAATGGTTTATGGCACTGAAGCCGTTTTTCCTTTTGAATTAGAAGTTCCTTATTTGGCTCTGCTACTTCAAGATACCAAAGTAGGAGATGAATATCGAGCTGGCAGACTCAGTCAGCTGGAACTCCTAGATGAAAAGCGCATCAATGCTTTGGAGCATCTTTGTGCCTACCAAAACAAGATTAAAATATCATATGCTAAAAAAGTTCGTCATCGATCCTTTGAGATCGATGACCTTGTTTTAAAAGAAAATCAAAAAAATACTAATGCAACTAAAGACCTTAAAGGTAAATTTGAGCCCAACTAGCTTGGACCATACATTATCACTACTAAATTTGAATCGGGAGCATACAAATTATCTACCTTGGATGGTAAATAACTTAAAGAACCCATGAACATTTTGCATCTTAAACGTTACTATGCGTAACAAAAATTAATCATTTCATCATTTGTACATATTTTGCATGTTGTTTTATTTTAGAAATATATCAAATTGTTTACACAAAAACAAAAACAAATAAAAATAATAAAAATAAAAACAACAATATTCTTGACTCTTTCAAAACCAAAACACAATGAAAAAAAGAAAGAGAGAGTCAACATTCTCAAACTTCTCAAAAAAGTATTTTTATATATTTCTTCTTACAAATGTTGCAGTTATATATTTCAAATTATTTTGGATAAATTAGCATTTATTTGGAATATCTCACTTTTGCAAACACAAAAATAAGTATCTTGATTTTATATGGCATGATTACTAATCTCTCTTATATCAAAGTTCACAAAATTCAATTAAATGAAGTTTGAGCACAGAGAATTGATCTTGTTATTTACTTAAACCAAGCACATCCTTTCACAATAAAATGATTACATTTGTAATTTCCATGCTATGTTACATAGGAGAAGTGGTTTCTTGAGCGAAAATTTTCCCCTGCTATCCTATCATGCACATGGTCTAGAATTTTTGAGAATTGGCAAAAGGAAAATCTCACCCCTACCCAGAATAAAAATCCCTTGCTCTACAGCTAATCCGAGCAAGTATCCCTAGCATAAAAAAAAAAAGCAAAGTTCAAGAAAAAGAGAAAAAGAAAAAAATGTTATTTTATATCATTACAACAATGTTCCAAGCATTATCAAGCAAAAATACAAAAGAAAAGCAAAAGAAAGCAAAAGCAAAAGAAATAAAATCCCTCTCCCTACCCTTTGAAAAGAAAAGAAGGGTCGATGAGCTTGAATCCTTGGAATTCTCAATTATTTGAAAACTATGAGGTAAGCCCCATAACAGGTGGTTTGTGCCCAACCCGCTTGGCCTTGGGTAACTCCTAGCGTGGCGATATGTCTGTCACATTAGCGACCTTCTTTTGTATAGATCTATGTCTGCTTATGGATTAGCTAGCTCTTGATAATATGACTTACATAGTAGTCTGGTATGGTTATATGCATCTAAATCATGGTTAATGAACATTTATTTGGTTCATTCAAATCACTTGTATCATGGTATCTTGCTCAAACTGGTAAATGAACAATGCAATTGCACACACATTTTGTATTTGAGAGATTTTGTGTATCATCATGATAAATCAAGATTGGAAATGAACTCACATATGCACATGGGATTTCTTATAAATCTAACTTTTGTCTTTAAGATACTTTGAAATATTTTTGTAAACTATTTGGAATAAATTCATTTTCTTCTTTAAAGTACAGTTGTTTAGTATAAAGACAACTACATGCATTATCAAAATTCAAAATTTCTTTCAAACCATACAATAAAAACATATATATATATATATATATATTTTTTTTATATATATATATATATATATATATATATATATATATATATATATATATATATATATATATATATTGTCGACTTTCGCGACGATGGTATAGTTCCAAAACCAAAATTGGAATTTTTTGCCTAGCGCAAGTCCTCATCTTCATATTTTCAAAAATTAAAAATCAACCATGCAATAAAACTATTATTTTCTTCTTTGATTTTCGCGATGATGGTATAAGTCTATACCTAAATATTCTATGCCTAGTGCAAACCATTGTATCAATTTTTATTCCCCATTTATTTAAAAATCATAAAATCCATATGACTTAAATCATTCTGTTATACAAATATGCTTTAAAACAAACAAACACATTATCACTATTTCATGTCATTATGTCAATATGCAAATTTGCAACCATGGTATAATTTCTAGGGAATTATCCAAAAAATTTATCACACTTAGGAATTTATGCCTAGCAAAAGCCATTTTAAAATATTTCATGCATAATATTTTTATGAAAAGTCTAAAAACAAAATCATCATCATCATCATTTGCATCCTCACAACCAAAGTCTTAAGACAGTCTCTTAAGCACCCTTTTACTTTTAACAATATTTCTATACTGGGATTAGCTTGATGACCGAGTGAGCGGCGACTCCATGAAATGGTCTATAATAGTGACAATGTCCTTTGAAATTATTGTTAAAAATATTTTTATTTTTTATCAAATCACCTCATCACAAACAACCAATTTGTTCTATTAGATTATTTCATTTAAATTTTAAAGCATTTATTAAAAACCATACATATTTCCAAATGACATAATTACATGAATCATTAAATCAATCACACAAAAACATTAAAAGCATCATACAAACGCATAAGACAAGTCATATGATCAAAAAAATATCTCATCTATATATATATATCAAATATATGTACATCATATCAAAAAATAGATTGGTATGCCACAATCTACATCTTGGCATACTCAATCCTCTCAAATCATACAATCAATCTATATAGTGCAGTAGCCTAGCCTCGAGAACCCCTCGAGCTCTCAGCCTCATCTCCTCCCCTATCCTGAGGTGGATGATGTGGCCCCATCACAGTATGTGTTGTACTTCGAGTCCTAGTTATCGATCAAGAAGAAGTCCTCGATGACCCAATACTGATCGGGTCAGCAATGCCGGCTGGTAGCTATACCCTTTGACCCTCTGGCACCATCTAGAAGTAGATGCCCTTGTAGAATGTGGTCTGAGCAATAAATCGTGCCAGCTCCTACGTGCTTTCTCCTCTGCCCCGTGCTCTGAGGCATGCAATCTCATCTCTGAGCTATGTAACCTTAGCTTAGTAGTGTGTAGCCTCATCCTACAATGTCTTTGCTCGGAGAGTCGTTGTCTCGCTACTCTCCCCAGTGTCAACACCCTTGCCCTTATCGAGCGATGGTGGTCTCTCTCTCTATGGAGAAGGGGGTCTCTCCTCCCTCCTCTCTAGCTATCGCGACCTCTATGGAGCCTGTGGCCTCCTTTGCTCTCTCCCACCGTGACCCTGTGCCACCTCAATGGCTACCTGGCATCGCCTCCCCATCTAATGCACAACTTCATGAATCGGACCCTGAGCCCTCATCATCCAAGGAGGGCGGATGCCTATGTACCAAGCATTGTAGCCATCGGCTACCCCAGCATCGTCCCCATCCATTGGCTGAATGGGGGCATCATCTACATCCTAACTCTAGAATCGCTGCATATCTGGAGCCCCGCTAACTATAGTGTTATCTTGGACAGTCCAAGAAAACTCATAGTCTCTTAGAGATGGAATCCCCTATTGTAGACCGAACTACCTCAAAACTCGATCATACCAGTGGAGCTCCACCTCTCCCCTCTCCATCCTTAGCCAATAGACTCGCCTGATGCGAGCCAACTCCTGTCCATCCTTGGCCCACCTTGGATGATCTCTCCAAGGCCTCCAAGTGATCTGGTCGGAGACAAGGTCATCTAGTAGTCTCTGGGACACTAGTAGATCTATCCACCACTGTGCCCCTCTCCGGAGCCACCAGTAGAAAATTTGGGGCCTCTCCCCATCAATCCCTATTAGTGGAATCCCTACTGGCCTCCGCATCATGATGTGCTCCCAACACCAAACCTGTAGTAGCGATGTCATAACCAAACATCCTTGTACATGACCCAATGTAGGATCCTGTTCAATCTACAGAGCACAAAGCTCCCCCAAGAAAATATATATCTTTGGTCTCACATGTCGTAGACCACATCTGTCAGTACCCATGGTACCCTGCATCTGCTCTAGTGGCATAGCAGAAGTCCATCTACCACCCCAGCCAAAACCCGTGTGAGTCTAGATGCCCCAGGCATCTGACGAAGTGACTTGATATTCACTCTACCCTTCTCTAGGGCGAAGCTCGGATCACCACACAGTTGCATAATCGTGTGGCCCTGATTGGCCATGGGAGTGATCAGTCGTCCTTGTATGGGGATCCTCAAAATCCTCCATACATCCTCCAGTGTGGGAGTCATATCCCCTATCGGTAACCAAAAATAGGAAGAACTTGAATACCAACTCTCTGCTTGGGCTATCAATAGCCCCATGTCTGTAGAAACCTGTGGCATCTCTGCCACATGCTATAAGCTGACCTGAGATAGCTGATCTTGCTCTGCCTAAGACAAGGCGGCCAAGTCATCCCTTAGCTTGCCATATTTCCATTCTCTGCTCTTCAATAATCCTCTCTGCAACATAAATAAAATCAACAATAAAAATCATTAATAAATCATTAATTGAAAAACCAAGTTAAAATAAGTTCAAAGGATGATATCGTCCACAATTGGATGATATCGTCCCTAATTTGAGCAAATTCATATCTGATTTTTCCAGCCGAAATCGTCCCCTTTTTGACAAAATCGTCCCCCTATCGCTGATTTTTCCCTCAGACAAAATCAATGCTATCGAGATGATTTTGGTGAAATCAAGACAATTTCATCTCAACGATGTCGACAACCCAAAAATGGTCGTGATGCTCAAAAATCAAGCAAATCTAGTCTAAAAAGCATTAAATTCTAAAGTAAATCATTCTAAACTAATTTTAGACCCTTACCCGTAGCCCACGTCGGACCTCTGTCGATCTGTGTGCTGTCTTGACCATTTTGTCTGTAGAGCTCCAGAAAACAGAAAACTAAAAAATGAACAGTAACAATGAATTAGGGTTTTACCCTATTTTTCTTAATTTTATTCAAAAACAATTAAAAACATTTAAAAAAATTTCTTTTTCGTGTTTTTACCTCAAATTTTTGATTTGGGTAAAAACACGGAGGGGGCACCATAGTAAGCTGTCGTACGATTCAACCTAGAATCGTCACCTAAAAATGGGAATAATTTTTGCTTTCTCGTAGATCGAGAAGAACTCATCTTTAACGTATTTTCTTCAAAAAAATCGCTAAAGAGGGGGCAAAATGTAGCACCCTAAAATTGGCGCAATAAAACCTTAATAATTACAATTACTCTAAGTAAATATTCAAATTCAAATTTCAACCCCCAAAACCGCTCCCAAATCACCGTGCAACCCGTTTCCTACTTTTCCACGCCATTTTTAGAGTTTGTTTTGATCGTTTGACGATATCGTCACCGATCAGACGATATCGCCTCAGATCGGATGATTTCGTCTAGACTAGGACATCCAGATGATCTTGTCCCAAAATAGATTTTTCTCAATTAGCCTATGTTCCAACGGCATCTCTAATTTGGGCAGAAGCGTGTTTGCGCCGTTAGAGACCCTCCCCTTTGGAGATCTCCCAAATTTTGATGATCTCCAACCTCCTAACCTCCCTCCTAAGCCTATTTAAACTTAGGCCCTCCCCTTAACCTTTCCTTGGCTGAATTTTCCTGTAAATCAACCTTCACGCGCATTAGAATAATCTGTATTACCATCTACATTTGTTGCATCCAATTTTCTTGTAGGAACCTTGTCATTTTTTAGCCGAAGCAAGATTACATCATCTCAGACGATCCTGTTTAGATTGGAGACGATCTTGTCAAATTAGAGACAATTTCGACTGCAATCATCATTGGGGGAAATCAGTGCCTAGAGTTAGTATTTACCTCTTTTCATCTATTGTTTTATTCTGCAATTAGCTAGTTTATTTATTATTTCTTATTACTTTGCATTTTGGAGTTCACCCATGTAGCTTTAAATGCATAATTAAGTCACCAATTGTCATCAAATCATTGTAGTGCACTCGTATTTTGCTTATTATCATCATTTTAATGTTATTGCTATTATTCTACATCATTGCCCTCTATTAGAATAGTTGCATTTTCTGCATTTTGTGTCTACTTCTTTGATTGTAGGTCTCTAACAAATTCATTTGATGAATTCGTCAAATCTCAGATGATCTTGTCTGATAGCAGACGATCCTATAAAATCAGAGGCGATCTTGACTGCTTCAAGAATCAAAATCTCCATCAAACATCCGGATCAGGTATGGTTCTATAATTTAGCTCTTTCTCTTTGTTTTTGTTCATATTTGTCTATTGTATTTCATCTAGTCTGCATTTTCATAATAGTATAACTTAGATTCATTTGGCCAAACCTAGGACTCGAATGTTTAAAGATAAAATTGAACACATAAAACACATTCCCAACCTAGGCATGAAAACTGCCCTTCAAACGTTTCCTGGTGAACCCACCATCCAAAAAATCACCATAATACACCTCCCCCGAAAGGCGAGACCTTCGCAAGGCCTCTCAGTCCGAGGTACCACGCCATCCTTTTCCCATCCTCCTTTTGGGCACGGATCCTATAGCCTGAAGGTAAGGATGTGAAAAATTTGGAGCGATACACAATGCAACCTCATTTTTAGCTAGGAAAGGCTGAATAATATCCTATTCTAGGATCTCAGCTCCTAGATATCCTGGGTGATGACCAATATTTATGCCCCAAACTCCCCCAGGGTAGAGTGGCTTTGTGGAACCTTCTCACGTCTATAAGGCAAGCCTTTGATAAAACCCCCTAGATTTTAGCAGGGGACTTCAACTCTTCCTTGTATGGCTCAGATAAAAGGGGAGGAACTATGATATCCTACAGGGACACAAATGACCTAAGGCACTTTATTTATTCCAATGCCCTCATGGATGTTTAGCTTCAAGGGTATTTATTCACTTGGAGTAATAGGAGGAAAGGTAATAGTCTTATTCAAGAATGTCTTGATCGAGTTTTTCTATCCCAAGAATCCCTCCCACTCTTTGAGAATACCAGCTTGCTAGCCCTTCCTAATATTAGGTCCAACCACAGCCCCATTTTCTTGGAAATTATCACCAAATCCCAATTCAAAACCCCTTTTAGGTTTGAATCCATGTGGACCTACCATACTAATCTTAGTAACCAGATTGCATTATGGTGGAAAAGGAAATTCCCAGGTTTAGCCACCAATTAGTTCATGCAGAAACTCAAATTCATCAAAGGAAATCTGAGAATATGGAATAATGTGACTTTCAAGAATATCTTCAAAGCAAATAATCAGGTCAAGACCAAAATTAGCTAGATCGAGGATAGTTTTTAGAAGGGAAAAAGCAACGATAATCTCCATATTGAAGAGCAGCAGTTACTGGCTGACTACCACAACATTCTCAGTAAGGAGGAAATATTTTGGCACCAAAATTTCCACTAACTATGGCTTGAGGAAAGAGACTCTAATTTTAAATTCTTCCACATATCCACCCTAAGGTAGATGGGTACAAAAAATATCAAAAACATGGCCAAGCAAGATGAGTCTGTTACTTCAGACATCCTCCAAATAAGGGAAGAAGCAATGAGCCACTTCAAAAACCTCTTTGCCTCTCCCCTGTCCCAGTCCCAGTCTACCATGGAAGCCTTACTGGTTAACATCCCCTCTATCATTACCTAATATTCCAATATCTTCCATGAACCTAGAAAAAGCCCCTGGCCCAGACAAGTTCCCACCTAGATTTTTCCAAACCTATTGGGACATTGTGGGCTCTGACCTATGCAATTCTATAATGGAAATGCATTCTTCCAAATTCATCCCCAGATATGTCAACTCCACCTTCTTGGATTTGATCCCTAAGGGCAAGAATCCCAAATCCCTTTCATACTACCATCTCATTAGTCTATGCAATGTCATCTATAAAATCCTTTCCAAAGCCATGGCTAATCGGTTTTCAAGCATTCTCCCCTCCATTATTGATCCCTACTAAGGCAACACTATCAAAGGCCACAATATCCTTGACAGATTCATCACAATTCATGATCTGATCCACTCTACCCATACCTCCAAGTATGCTACCTTTTTCCACAAGTTAGACATGAACAAAGTATTTTATAGAGTCAATAGGGACTTCCTCACCCAAATCATCCTTAGGTTTGGCTTCCATGAATATTGGGTTAGTATAATTTATAAGTGCCTTTCTTCCTCATGGTTTTTGGTCTTGGTGAATGGGTCTACTTCCGGATACTTCCCCAATTCTAGGGGCCTCAGATAGGGTGATCCACTTTCTCCCATTCTCTTTATCATTTTGGCAGAGAGCCTAGGAAGAGCTATCAAGAATGCATGTTCCAAAAATATGATCTCGGGCATCAAATCCGCCACTGGTCTCCAACCCTCAACCCATAAAAAAATTGTGGATGATACCTTGCTGGTCACTAAAGTAGTAGTTTCTGGCTCCAAAGGTATTAAAACTATTCTCAACCTCTACAAAGAAGTAGTTGGTCAGAAAGTTAACTATGTTGAAAGTAAGTTGTTTTTAATTAACACCCCCCCCAAAATATAATGTAAGATCACACATATTTTGGGGAATTCCATCATAAATTTCCTGACCACCTACTTGGGTCTCCCCATTTTTAAAATAAGACCTCTCAAAGACATGTGGAGGAATATCACCGACAGGATTCACAAAAATAATTCAGGATGGAAAGGTGCTCTCCTTTCCAGTGCTGGCAAGGCAACCTTTTTCAAGGATGTGCTTCAAAGCATTCCCAACTTTTTCCTATATGTCTTCAAAATCCCAGTGGCAGTGGGTGAGACCATAAAAACATCCAAAAATAGTTTTTATGGTCAGGAAATGATAAGCAGAAGAAGTTACACTTGGTTTCTTGGGATAAAGTTTGTTCGTCCAAGTATTAGGGAGGCCTAGGGATGAGGCACATCAATGTAACTAATTTAGCCCTCCTAGCTAAACAAGCATGGAAGGTAGTCTCCAATGCTAATATCGAATGGGTGGATATAGTCAAGAGGAAGTATCTCTAGCAGTAATCCTTTTTTTAGACGGAAACCCCTCACAACTGCTCTCACTTTTGGAAGTCCATATATCTCACCCAAAATATCTTGCACCAAGGTTCTTGGTGGTAGTTGGGAGATGGCATAGATATCGACTTCTAGGAGGATGTCTAGGCCAGAAAAGATCCTCTTATAAGAGACCAGAGGTTGGCTACTATAAAGCATCTGACAAACAACAAATACGGGATCCATGTAGCAGATTTCATCACTTCAAACTAGGGTGTCAAAATGTGGAATAAGGTTTAGTTCAGACTTAAGAACGACACTATCAGCAATGCAGTAATAGAGATCCACGCACTCATGAGGGCAAATTTCATCCCCCAAATCCAAAAAAAAAATGACGATGTTGGAAAGGAATGAGTGATGGTCACTTCTCTATGAAGTCTTCTTCCCAGCTCATTGAGAACACCACTAGAGGAGCCAACCCCAACAAAGGGTAGACCTTAGCCAAAAATGTGTGGCTTAAGGCCCTAATCCCAAAGATAGCTCACTTCTGCTAGATTTTCATCCACAATAAAATCCTTACCACTAAAAACCTAATGCACAGAGGGATCATTATTGCCAATAGATGCTACCTATGTGAGCAAGCTTGGGAATCAACCCAGCATATCCTCATGGATTACCCATTCACAAGCACCATGTTTTCCCTCATGGTCAACAAATTTTAGGTTTTTTGGATCATGCCAAGAATGGTAAATGACATGTTCATCCAATCACCCAACACTTTTAAAAACCCAAGACTAAACTTTCTTTAGAAATCCTTGGTCCATCATATTACCTAGCATATTTGGCTGGAATGCAACAGGTGGATTTTTTGTAAAGATCGCAGAGATCATGGAGTAGTTGCATCAAGAGACCTGACATTTGCAACAAAAAATAACAGTCTCATCCAATGCCTAGAAATTCCCTAGGATGGAACATAAGGTCACATATTTATGGCTCTCAAGATTCCTCAAGATTTTTGCAAAGCCAAAGAGTCTCACAAGGACAGAGCCACAGCCAAGTGGACTCCCCCCCCCAAGCTTGGCTAAAGGCTAATTTTGATGGTGCCTCTAAAGGTAATCTGGGAAAATTTGGAGTAGAAGGTGTGGTGAAGGACCACAACGGTAATCTCATACAAGATTTTTCCAAAAATTTGGGTATCCAGACCAACAATTATGTTGAAGCTAGAGCTCTCTAAAGAAGCATTGACATATGTAAATCCATGGCTAGCCCTATCATATTTGAAGGCGATTCAGAAGTTATTGTGGGGATGGTTCAAAACACTTCTAAAGGTGGGAAAAATATCTAGAGCATCATCTAATACTGCCAGAAATACTTCAATGACAAGGAGTGAAATCAAATTAACCACATGTTCAAAGAGGCTAATAAGGTGGTCAATTCCTTAGCCAATAAGGCCATCCTTCAAACATCCTTAACGATTTGGAAAAATGACTTCTCGAGTGAGATCACTGAGAAAGTCAACCATGATGTGGGTAATCTCACTAATACATAGCCTCATCTATATGACCAATGGTATTTCATCAATACCATCGAGGGATAAGCTTAATCCTCAACACCATTCCAATTCTAATAACAACGGTGGTTGTTGCCACCCCAACGGTGTCCTTGTGACATCTAAGGGCCTCTACACCACTAACGGTGGTTCTAACCACCACATCAATGAATTCCCACTAATTAGGGTATTTTTCAACACTCTGCCCTATTGGTTCCAAGGCACCTTCATAATTTTCCAAATTGGTGAAGACTTTGAGGATAGTGCAAACTCTGTGCCCCATACCTTCTACCCGTGCAAACCCAGGTGAAGGTCTATTATCTCATGCATCTATTTTATGCCACTACTTATCTATCCTTGTTGACCTTTCCCACCAAGACCACCACTCCTATATTGAGATATTTTCATGCCTGGATTTGTGGCCATAAGTTGGTTGTTCGGATTCCCACTCCTGTGACCTTCCCTTTTTGGGTATTTTTTCTCATCCACTTCACCTCCCTTGGTTTCTTAGTTTTTTTCCTCTATTTGATCCTAGCCTACTTTCCTCTCAGACCCTATATCAGCACCCATAACCCCTATAACACCATGGTCATAATTAAACTAGCATCTCTGTAGATTGACCCAGGCACTGCTACCCTTCTCGATTCCAAGAATTTTATCAATTTCTTTAGAATGTTTGAAGGTGTGCACAATGAGGTAACAAAGGACTTCTTGGATTCCTGGAGTGATAGTGAGGTGTGAGTCCATGGCCTCTATTTCATTGTAAGTCCTCAATCCATTTCCCAAGTGTTTTGTCTTAGGTTTTCTGGAAGAATTATCTGTAGAGACGGGCACAACTTTAAGGAAGAGATCAATCAATTTCCTAACAAGGGGAGCGAGCTAGTTTGGGATAAAAAGGACATTGTGCAGTCATCCCTCCCTCACCCCTGGGATACAGATATTATCCCCATACTTCAATATATTTATGTGGACAATCTCGATTAGCCTCTTAGCGCCTATAATTTAACCTTTGTCAACCATCTGCGTGATGTTCAACCCATCAATATCCTAGAGTTTCTCTTTCATTCCATCACCATCTCCATCAATAAATTTAGAATAATTCAATATCCAAAGCCCCCCCGCCACCAATGCTTGTTCCTAGTCCTCTACAAGCATTCCCACAGGTATCATCCTTCTAGCAACATTAGTTCTAGTAACCCCTCCCTGAATTGGTAGCATGGCTTTTCCTTGCCTAAGTCCCCTAGTCATGCCAGCTTGCCCATGCCCCAGCATCGAGAAGATAGCCATTCACCATCACCCACTTTTCTCCCATCTCAGGCTAATGATGTCACTCCCTAGGGCAAGGGAAACCCCCCTATGGAGGAGATGCCTCGTATGGGTTTCCAAGCATCCATTATTGATGAGAATCCCAGGGTGGGCAAGAGGCTATGGCCCTAGTAGAAGGCATCCAGACCCCCCCTAAAATAAGGGTGTCCAAGCAACTATCAACGTCAACTCATAGTGGTAACCGATCATTCCAAGACCTTACCAGTGATGACAAAGAATCTCAAGATGGTCTTCAGGAGGATATCTTGGAAGAGTGGCAAACAGAGCCTCGGGGAGACAACAAGAAGGACCGAGATAGCAATTTTCTTGCCCAAGACATGTTGCGTACAGTGGCACTGACCCACATCAATGAGATAGTCAAACACTTCTAGACCGCGGCCAACGTCCAACATGAAGGGAATAATCTTATGTCCAGTTCCATCGAGGAGCTCAAAAGACTCCCCGTCATTCTGGAAACTCTCCCGCCAAGTAGGGATAGTACCAGGAATGAAGTGAGCTGCAAGTCCCAAAATACTAGGAAATAAGGTGCCTAGTCAGTGTCTCGTGTGGGTCCGGTGGTGTGTGTTTTTGTGTTACTGTGTATTTGGGTCGTAATGTATGTTTGTGGAAGGACATATGTGAAGGAATTTCGTGAATATTTTTGGCTTATTGGTTTTTGTTGTCGTATCCATACCCCCTAGGTAATGGACTGTGACCTTCCAAAAGTGGATGTTTCGAATGTAAAAAGGGGTGGGACCCTCCAACCCATAAAGTAAATAAAATTACTTTTACCTACCAAATATATATATATATATATATATATATATATATATATATATATATATATATATATGTATAGTATAGGGGTAGCTTCTTTGATTTAATTTGTATAGTTACAATTTGGAAAAGTGATAAGTATATGCATTTAGAGGCATGCCTATCTTGAACCATGAGTTTCCTAATCCCCTACTATCCTCAAATGAATTATGGAAATATAAAGAGGACTAAATATGGTAACAAGATTCTTATGCATTAGTTTGGCTTACATTTGCATTAATTAATTTATGGTCATCATAGATTAGACTTATAGGTAGATATACCTATATGATTATTGATGTATTAATTAAATTTTAAAATGTATGGAGGTTAGCCATACTTGAACATATGTAATAACTTGATGAACGAATGGAAACTATATATTTTATGTATGTTATAAATTACCTATACTTTGTTAATTAGTTTTCTCTTTCATGTGATGCTTACTTTTTAATTAGATGTATTTTCCTTTCTAAGTACTCTTGTATGCTTGATTTATATATTATTTGATAAAATAGAATTAATTACTCTTGTTTATTTGCTAAACATAAAAGTGATCTAGGAAATTGAGATCTTACGATGAACCTAGAGAGTGACCTAAGGGATTGATACCTCTTAGGGTGAACATAGGAATACCTATGGGCTTAGGATCCCTTAGAAATAAATATAAATAAGTTTAACTAAAATACTACATCTAAGTTAAGATAGCTCATCGTGAATATGATATGGATAGCTTAACTTGTAGTACACATATCATACCTACACAGATTGACTTTTGTATGGTATGGTGATGGGCGTATACCTTCGATTAACTAAAGGTGATAAGTTTAGGTCATCAATAATGATGAGATGAATAATATTATTTGTAGTAATACATAATATGGATCCAAATATGGACTTATGGAAGGGTATTTGGTGAGATGTAACTCTTTGGAAAAGTTGGAAATTTTAGGAAACATAAACAATAGAATAACCAAATATCGGTTAGGGGTTTATGAATCCCTCCATAGTTTTAAAAAAATAAAATATTTTATTTTCTATGTGTTTTATTTTAATTATATTTTGAGGCCATTACACTTTCATATTTCATGAAAGTTTTAAATTTAAAGGGTGAAATCATGACATGCCTTGGTGTGGGCTTGTAACCCTCATGATAGGAAGATTGTGTTATATTTCCCTATTGGAAAAGTGTTCACATCCCTTTTAATAGAGGTGGGTCATTCTAGCTAGATGGAAAATTTCTAAGTTGTTCATCCACGAAAATTATAAGTTTGAGTTAACATAGATGCTTCATTTTATGGATGCTTAGGATTAAAAAATGGTTCAAGACCTTGTCAATATTCTTGTAGATCATGTCTCTTATCTATAAAATATTATGGCATAGAGGTTAAACAATAGATTTTTTTAGGATATGGCATGGTTTTGATACATTTTTATCCCTCCTTCATTGATATGAAGTCATGTGGTTGATTCCTACTAAAGATATATCTTTTTGGACATGACTTCATGATGCATGTGATTGGATAGCAAGGGTGACTTTGTAGGCTTTGGTCACTAGAAGTGGGGAGGATGGTAGGGTAAATCATGTATTCCCTTTTTTGATTCATTGGAAAGCTGGCCATGTTGGTTGGAATTTGGTTCTTAGCTTAACATTGACCTGATTTTGATTTTGTCCAAGTTCTACAGGGTACCTTTAATTCTCCTAGTGAATGTTTGACCGACTTGGTGATCAATATAGTCATATATTATGACATGTAAACACATTTTATCATACACACATATACATACCTATTAGTAGGTCCTACATAAATCCTAGAAAATTTACAAGAGCTAAAATCCCCCATGGGGTGCCCTCACCTCAACTATTGTGTTTTGGGTTTGAGGGGTTCACTAGGAATATTTTAGGGATTCACTTCAAATTCTTTAATTTGATGGGAATTTTAGGAAAATACCTAATTTTGGAGTGTCTAAGGATATAATCTAGTTAAATATAAGAGTTATTTAACTAATATGCAGCATACAAGATATACAAAAAAATAATAACCAACCTATAATGAAATTTTCTTTGAGTAATAGGTACTCCTACATTACAAGAAAGTAAATATTTTTATTTAAGGCAAGGTTTGGAGGGAATGCACAAAAAAAATTAGCATAGGTGCAATACTATATGCAATTTATGCTTTAAATGCCTAGAAAAATCAAAGTAAATAAACAAATCAAAATCCAACCTATATTCTTGAACCCCCCTTTTATTTGTTGAATTATAACATAAAATGAAATTAAAAATTATTTTATTTTAGCTTCTTTTGTCCTTTGTGTGGAACATAGAGCAGATAACAACAACAAGCAATGTTTAAATAAAAATGTTATTGAAAACTATTAAGGAAGTTACCTCAACTAGTGATTTTCATTATATTACACCTTGTAACTCCCAATCATGAAATATATTTCACATATTTCACACCTTGGATAGATAGACTATGAATCCATAGAACCTATAAAAATAAGAAAATTAAAGTGGTATGATTAGTGTTTGGGGATCTATTATAGCTAGAGAGGAGGCAAGGCTCATAGATTTCACAGTAAAACCCACTAGGTCCTTTTAGATGACCAAATCAAATGCATGAAAAGGAATGACCTTTTGACTTGTTGGAAAAATTAATTATCTACAAAAAAAGAGCATGAAATTGAGTATAGCACATATTGAATGAGAAACATGTTACTCGATTTAGTCAGAAAGGTTAATGATAAAAGTAGTTTTGTGACCTAAAATGATTGACTATAAAATCATTGTAGATGAAATATGGAAAGTTCAAAGAGGTTAGATTTTGTATTTTTAAATGAAAGGTTTTAAGAAAGTACTGAAGAAGGGATAGGTTGAAATATGTCAGCACAAAATGTAGACTAACAAAATATTTCTTAGGGAAAATATGTGTACAATAAGGGTGAGCCACAAAAACACTCTAATTAGATTTATAAAAGAATAAAGGGTAGAAAAAAGAGGCCAATGTAGGGTTAAATAGGTGATAAAGGAGGAAGATAATATGGAAATAAGTAAAAGAGAGTTAGAGGTTATAGAGGCAACACAAAACATACCCCAAGATTACCAAAAGTATATTCATGCTTGATAAATGTGGGCTACGAAATCACTCTATTAAGACTTAGGGAAGATATGGAAAGTGATAAATGGTATCAAAGTTAGGCTAACTAAGGATATGGACAAAAGCAATGGAAAGGAAGATGAAAAGGAGCTATAGTTGTGGCGATGATATAGGACTTGCCTCTAGCCTTATCTAGAGTGGATTCATCACCAATAATGATAGGCCATGAAGTCACTCTATGTAAAAGTTTGAGGCAAAATTCTACCAAAGTTGAGGTTTCTAATGGCTCCAAATGTAGGGAGAGATCAATCCACACTTGGCCTGTAGTTTCATAGTGGGTAGAAGAAAAATTTAAAGCAAGAAACACAAATATTAAGACTTAAAAATAATGAAATACAACTATAATGATAATCTAAATATTACAAATCTAGAGGAGAAGCATAAAAGGAGAGTTATAAAACCAAAAGAGAAGTCGTTCTTCTTGATCTTAGCCAAGTAGAGCTCCTCCAAGAGCTCCCTTAAGAAAATACACTTGTTAGCTTAACACTTTGAGCCATAAAATTACTAGATTTTCCTTACTATGAGAGAGCATGATGAGAATAAAGGTTTAATTCCTTAATTTATATAAATTTTGGTATAGAGGAGGTGAAGGAAAAGGATTGATGGCAAGGAGGACAAGGTGGGTGAATTTAAAATTTATCAAAGCCAAGTAGGAGGAACCTATAAGTCTACAATAGGGTGAGGATGCTAAGGGGATGGTGTCATTAATGGCCCAAAATTCCTATGATGGTAGAGAATCCAAGATTTGGAGTCCTTTCCTTGAGAAAGTGATTTTATGACAGTCTTGGACAATTACAAACTCATTGATATGACCATTGGGGTTCACGTCAAGTGGTGCTAAATGGAACCAGTTGGATTTTAAAAAATTGGGTGGGAAATAGTTTAAATGGAATTTTACGATTTGTCTAGGAGTGTGATATCGCTAAAAAATGAAAACTCTAAAAAATTAAGGGTTAGGGGAGATAAATTGCATTTTGGCAATTTTGAAGGACTATGGTTTCAATTGAAAAATTGACCTATTGGTTGGGTCAAATTTTTGTGTCTACACTTTCCCCCTCTTTGATGCATTTATGGCATAATAAATGCATCAAATAAATACATAAATATCTTTGAATTTAAAAATGAGGGTACTCAAAGGGGTAGGAGGTTTAGGTAGAGGGATGGTTCAAGTGCGATTTTGACCATTTTTAAAATTTTACATGCTTTACATGGAATTGATGACATCAAGGTCCCTAGGTTGGGGTGCCCATCGAGTTTAGAGGGAATATAAATTTCCAAAATAAATTTGAAATTATAAAAAAATAAGGTTAAGGAAAAAATGGAAAAAAATGAGAGATAAAAAAGAGAGAGGGGAGGGGTAAAAAAGAGGGGATAGGTAAAATTAAAATTAAAATTATTGTGTTAGGAGAGGAGAAGGAAGCTCTAGAAAGAAGATGGCATTCCCACTAGATAGTGCAACTATTACAAGGGGCAAGGTGAGATGGCCAGAGGTGAGGGTTTGAGTAAGCATAAAATTTTTAAATTAATTTAGGCTAGATGTAGTAGTTAATTTTAGAATTTGAGCAATTTTTTAGAATTTCAAGAAAAAATTAATGTAAACTACAATGAATTCACAAGACCTCCCACAAAATTGCTTGGAAATTTTAATTTGTGAAGGGGGTCATAAAATCACATGTTCTATAATGAGTGAAATCATAAACCCAAAATATGAGGTATAATTTCATGATTTTGCACTTGCTAAAAATTGGGTGCAAAATCACAAAAGAATGAAAGAAATGAAGAAAAGAGAAAAAAATTGAAAGAAATTGAAAGAAAGAAGGAAAAGAGATATTGATAGACATAGAGTGTATTTAATGTTTTATGAGGTTAGAAAATGATTTGTAGTGATGGTTAATGTGATTGTTTTTAATTTGATGATAGTAAAAATTGATGAAAATTTTATTTTATGTTTTTGTACTTGGATGTC
Source organism: Wollemia nobilis (assembly GCA_028583015.1). Classification (NCBI taxonomy): domain Eukaryota; kingdom Viridiplantae; phylum Streptophyta; class Pinopsida; order Araucariales; family Araucariaceae; genus Wollemia; species Wollemia nobilis. The sequence continues at coordinate 1,174,127 of JAQPPZ010001776.1, read as the reverse complement.
TTGGGGTATGGAGAGTAGGAGGCATGATCATTAGAGAAGTTAATAAGATATTTGATGACCATAGAAAAGTTATTATTAGATGATATGGGACTACTATATGTAGAACAAATTCCCAAAGTTGAGGGTGATATGGCTCTGATTGCACTCATTTAGTGATGGTACCTTGAGTCTTCAACCTTTAGGTTGCCAATAGGGGAGGTCACTATTATACTAGAGGATGTGTGGAATATTTTGAGGATTATTATGTGGTCATGAATATGAGATACCACCAGGCATAATTTTCATGCTAATTATACAATATATTATGCAATGGCATGTACAAGAGGGACCATGGATTTGCATGCATGACATTCTTGTAGGTGATCACATTGGCTTCCAAGTTTGGTACATAGTTAAAATATACCGATAACCTATAAGTGGGCTCACTATTTTGAGCACATGCAATGAATATTTGCATCCTCATTAGTATTGGCAATGAGGGTGGTAGATGAGCTATGAGCCAATAATATGATCTAGAGACCATGTCATATACATCCAAGGGGGTAGAGGATGGTGTGGAGCTAGCATGGGTTTTAAAAATCCATTGGGTGAGAACTAACCAAGATGAATGGGAGTTGCATCACTTTGATCAAGTATAAATATAGTTTGGCCTAGCGTATTATATCCAAAGAGAGGAGATATTTGTTATTAAAAAGTCTAGGGACTTATCAATATTAGGTGGGTGACCTAATCCTAGTAAATTTATTGTAGAGGATGTTGATACCCATGTTAATCAATCCAGTTGTGGACAAAATAAAAATTACCCTAGGATAGTGATTTTGGTATACATACATCATGCTAAAAAGTATTTCACTTGCAATATTGATCTAGATGCATAAAGTGATGTAGTGGGGATGTTATAGGTATACTAGGAGACCACACAATGGAAATTCGAGAGGCAATAGAGAGGATAGACATAGTAGAGGTATAGTTGGGTAGAGGTAAATTTGGGTAGAGGTAAGGATTATGGCCCTCACTACTATAAGAGGAGATGTGATAATGACTAGTGTAGAAACTAGGAAGGAGTAGCAAGATTTTCCCCTAGGGCTATAGAGGTAGGTCCAATTTGGATGATGGATCAAGAGGATACAATGATAAATAGGGACACCTTGAAAGTAGAGGTGACTCTATTACAAGTAGATGTGATGATTGTGATGGCTAATATGGACTAGATCTTCAAGAATAGGATTTTTATAATGTTAGGTTTTTAGGAAGTGATTGGGTATATCATCATAGAGTGATATCAGGTGGTAGGAGAGATATCATGTAGTCACAAAGTATGATTAGCTATTGATAGGATAGTAGTTGATTTCAAGAGGTATGTGGTGAAATTAATGGAAAATATGATAAAAGGGGAGGTGATCAAACTAGTTCAAGATAGGTAGCAAGTGCAAGAAAAGAGTATGACCATAATCATAGGGTGGACAATAATACCAGGAAATTATGTTGCTATAGGAGGAGTTCTACTGGGTTAGGAAGGATCTATAAGCATATAGATAGAGGATTATGTATTATATGATGCTTTATCATTAAAAAATTCCTACAAAGTTAAGATAACCTTCTCTACCTTCACACCATTCCTATAGTAGGACACAATTATGGATTTAGACTATCTCATGGTCCATGAACATGCTGTAATCAAGGCCACCATCAAATAGATGAGTGGGTGAGTCTAGATCACAAACCTAGGAAGAGGAGGGATGACATGCCAGTTTTGATTATGGCATCCTTATCATCGAGTCAAAAGAGAGTGTGTATGAGTATTGGACTTTTAATTCTTTACTACAACAAAATATCATAGGTTATCTCACAATATCACATAGGTTCCAATATAAAATATCCACGATAATAAAGGTCAAAGTAATATGAATAAGAGTAGAATAATATGAGCAAATTAATATGTATATCAAGGTTTATATAATAAATAAAATAACATTCATTTATATAATAAAATATGAATGTAAATAGCTTGAATCATTCATGAACTATGAATAAAAAAACTTACAATATTAATTTCTCAAAAATGTATACAAGCTTAATTTCTCCTCTTACAATGAGATATATGAATTGTATTTGATTTGTATCAATTCAATATATCCTATGGAGCATTATCTCCATAATATAGCATCATGATATGAAAATTAAAGTACTATATCATTTTTCTCCATATTCCAAGTCTTATGACTCTTGGCTCATCATATTTCCACTTGCATACTTGATTGACACTTGACTCTACAATACTTGCACACATCTATAAGACTCTTGGAATTTTGCATGCACTCCTAACTAGGATACTTGTGCACATCCTCTCAATATACACTTGCACTCTAACTTACATGACACTCATGCATTTCCTACATATTACACTTATACATGACACTTGTGCATTTTCTACACATTCACACTTACATAAAAGGAAAAATATAAATCATACTCTAAAATATAGACTCTATCCTAATCTATTATTTACAAACATACCATGAAGATACCATCAGGGTACATTAGCATGTACCAAATTATGTAATATTTTTCAACACCGAGTGTGTCAATTTTCCTATCATGGCACACCAACACATTAGGTAGGATGTACTCTAGTTTTGAGACTATTATGATATTTGACTACTTTTTTTTTATGATTATGAACGTGTGTGATGTATACACATTATATTAATGAGTTGTTTTGTAGTTCATTTATTATATTTTAAGGCTTGTTTAATGACCATTATATTTCTATATTTAGAAGGAGGATGTTGGAAGAAGAATGACACAAAGAGAAATGATGAAAAGAATTAAATATGGAGAAAATAAAGAAGAAGCTACAAAATAGCTCAAGAGGGAGATGAAGAGGTGCTTAGGGAACGTAACTATGATCAACATAGATCATCATGAGATCAATGTGATCAAGATTATTGTAAGCCTAAGTGAATTATTTGGGGTCAAAGTATGACCTAATATATCTATCTATATATCTATATATAGAGGAGGAAAATTGTATTGCTATGTACAATTTTCGACTAGATCCACTAAGAGCCTAGGTGACTATGGGAGTGTGTTATATTATCTACACTCAAGGTATTGGAGATCGAAGGGTTCACCAAGAATGGTTTTAGGACTCACTCCAAGTTATGGGTGGAGGTTTTTGATGTATATATTAAATCAATCACCTATGTTTGACCTCTATATAATCTAAACTAAGAAATGAAAGGACAATGCAAGGTAGACAATCAATGCAAGCAATCAAGGACTAACCCTAGAATGATTCTCAATTTTGAATGATCACTAAAATCCTAACTTGCAAAATATATCATTTTATTTTTAGCAAGGGTTTTAAATAGAATGCACAAACATAACTAACCCTAGAATGCAAACTATATGCTTTTCTCTTTCAAATGCCTAGAATATGATTAAAATGTTTTCTCTTTTATTTAAGATCTAGGTTTTGAACTAGAATGGATAGAATTAAAACAAAAAAAAACCTAATATATTTAACATAGAACACATATATGATCCAACAGTTGACCTTAGCTTTTGCTTGTGTATAAAATATTCAAGCAGCTTCAAACCCTACAAAAATAGTTTCATAAAACCCTAGAAAATTTGATTAGTGTTTGGGGGCCTGCTTAGGCCACTATAAGATTGAGCTTGGAGGTATAGCAGTCAAGCTCCCTTGGTACTTTTAACTGATCATTAAAAATAAAAAATAAATTATTAACCTTTTTGGAAATAAACAAGACAAGATGCAATGAAATGTAACAGTACAAAAAACATAATGCAAATAGTAGTTTTATGGCATAAATAGAACATGTAAGTATAAATGAGGGTTTGGGAGTAAAATATTACCACCAAACTTGGTAGAATAGAAATATTGCTCCATTTTGGGTTTTTACAAAATCATGCCTTCTAAGGGATGACCGCAATTTCAATATAGAGGAGCAAAACTATGAATGGATGTAAATTTCAAACATAAAATATAGAATAAACAATTTCTAGAAGTAACACAATGAAAGAATAAAACCCCGTGGTAGTAAAAGAATAGATAAAAGGATGAATTCCTCCACAAAATGGTAGATTCCTTCTCAAGGCTCCCACACTTTTCTATCAAGAGCAAAAAATTTGCAATAGAGCAATAGTAGAGAACCAAACAACACTTGATCTTGTTAGAATACTTGCTTGCCAAAACAAACTATAGTTGAAATCACACCATAAAAATTGCTTAGAAAACTTCAGTGAAAAGGTCCTTAGGGTAAAAATAGGATCCAAACCCTCTATTTATAAGAGTTTTTATGGGAAAAAGAGAAGTAAAACCTAAGGGAGGATCAAAATCCTAAGGGTTGGCCCAAAAAGTAGAATTTTCTAAGAAAAACCCTAACTTGCCAAAATCGTGCCCCATAAGGGCTGATCATAATTTGGAAAAAACAAGGAAAAATGGAAGGGAAAAATGGAGACCTAAACTTATGCCTAGATAAATTTGAGGGTCCTATCAAGGGTTCTAGGAATATTGACTCACTTTAGTGGGTCAATTTTCCATGTCTACATTTTACCCCCTCTTTGATGCATTTATGGCATAATAAATGTGTCAAAGAAATATGTAGACTCATATGGATGAGAGATGACAAACACAAAAAAAGGTATTTAATTTAGAAGAAATGGGTGGCACAAAAGTTATTTCATTTCAAAAACTTGAACATTTTGCATGCAAAATGAGGTAGTAGGGACTTTAATACCTCTTAGGCCAAGATGCCCCCTCAAGTTTTAGAAGGAATGCAAGGTGCTTGGGGAAACTCAAAAAGGTTGACAAAGAAGAAAGAGATAAAATAGAGAGAGACAAGGCAAAAAGTGCAAACAAATGAGATAATAAGGAAGAGAGGGTGAAAATAAACTTATTTTCACCACGTAGGAATAAGGAGAAAGGCTCAACTTTGGATTAGGTTTGACCAACATGATTTATTTATTTTTCTTCATTTTTTATGATGATCACAAACATAATGAATGCAATGCATAAAAAACCTAATTAAAATACATGCATGAGTAAATATAATTAATGCAATGCATCATATATGCAATATGAAATGCATAAATGAATGAAATAGAAGAAGGAATAAGAAACACAATAAAAGGAGAACGAAGAAGTAGAAAAGCAAAGCCTCAAAATGTCAACAAAGGAAAGACATAGAGAAAAGAAAATAAGAGTGAAACCCTATGAGGATGTATGCTCACAAATGACCAAATGGAGGCTACCCCTGATTTGTAGCCATGAAGCTATCCTATATGGATGTTATTCCCATGGACATGGTCGAATGTGGAGTGATACCCACCATGGGTGTAGTGCTCGTAAATGGCCAAAGATGAAGAGGTACCTTCTAGGATGTATGCTTTTAAATGATAAATATGGAGAATTCCCCTCATGTTTGGACACAAATATTATTCCATATGGGGTGAATATATGATATTGATTTTCCAAGATGATTAATACCCAATAAGGTGTGGTGTGTGCAAAATATGTATGAGCAAAGTGAAGTACAATAAAACAGTGTATGTGCATGTGAAAGAGATAGAAGAAAGAGTGAATAAATAAGTGAAATATAATGTGAGTGTGCATATTTAGTTAAATTTCAATGGTAAATATGTGTGTGCAAGATAATCAATGTATGTATGAGTATCATAAATGATATTCATGTGATATCTATCCTATCCCACGAAGACCCCCTTAACAGGTGAAATATCAATAAGGAGAGAGTGAGAAAAAGTTAAAGCAAAGTAAAGAAGGAATGTACATCCTTTGTCTTGGGGAGGATAAGAAATGATTAAAAATTTCAAGGATAATGAATGTATATAAGAATTATATCCCTTAACTTAGATAGAAGAAGAAGATATAGATGAAATGCAAAGATGAAAAAGCATAGATATGAGCCCTAGGTTGGGGATTCACTAGGAATTAGAGATCTAGTATGATTGCAATGCATGTGAGCTAATATATAACTAAGTTTCATCACTTTCCATCCTCATAAAGTTCCTAAAAATCTATATGATCAAGCAATCATGCAAATATGGTCAAGAATCAATGGAATTATATGACAAGGAAAATGAAAGTGAAATAGAATGTTAAGAAAACCATGCAACATATTAGAGATAATCATGCAATATGAATAAAAAAACTAGATACAATATGAAAATTAAGTTAAATGCTACATGAAAAAGCAGAGTGCCAAGTTATGCATAGTATCTCTTTAGATGCATTATGTTAATTGGTTATTTAATTTATTTACCATATAAAGAAGCTAAATGATAGACCCCTTAACCAAAATTAGCTGTTATGATAAAGGGACCAAACCAATTGGGTTGAAACTTGCCTTTCATATTAGAATGAGCATCAGTATTCTTTTGGTTTTTTTTAGGTTAAGGTCTCCAATATCAAAATAATGATTGTAAAATTTCTTGGAATAATATCGCTTGAGCCTATTCTGATAGGCTTGAAGATGCTCTAAGGTATAAATGTATTTTTTATCTAGCAACTCCAATTGGTGCAAACAATTTAAGTGATACCCATTGCCAACTGAGGCATCTTGTAGTAATATGTGCAATTAAGGAGCCTCTAACTTAAATAGAAAAACCACCTCAGTTCCATAGACCAAGACATATGGAGAAGTACCTATAGGAGTACACACACTGGTAAGATAGGCCCACAAGGTAGGATAAATTTGGATATGCTAGTCTCAATCAATCTTACTAACCAACTTCTTAAGGATCTTAACCAATACTTGTTGGATGCTTTGAATTTTCCATTACCTTGGGGGTATTATGGAGTTGACCACCTATGTTGAATCTTGTACTTAGCACAAAGTTTATGTATATCCTTGTTTTGGAAATAAGTGTCATAATTATAAATAATCATTTAAGGAATATCAAACCTACAAAGGATATGGTTGAAAATGAACTCAAAAACCTTACTCCAGTGACTGTGACCAAGGGCATGTCTTCAAACTATTTAGTGAAATAATTTGTTGCTATTATGATAAAATTGTGACCATAAAATGGTATTTAGTTACTAATCCCTATAATTTCTAATCCCCACATGGAAAATGGAAAAGGGGAAGAAATAACCTAAAGGTTTTTACAAGGAGCACGAACAAGGTTATTATGGTTTTGACAAGGAGCATGAATGAAGTTATTATCACATGCATATTTCTCCATGGAATATCAACACTACCCAATATGAAGGATCTTTTTAGAAATGGCATTGCCACAAATATGGCCTCCACATGAATACTAATGAACCTCACTAAGGGCTATCATCTTCATCAGAGTAAAGGCATCACAAGAGGATACCTTCAAAAGAACATAGTTACAAAGTATTGCAAATTATGATGAAATGACACTCTATTTTGCACAAAAGGTTATGCTAATTTTGATCTATGCCATCATGAATCAAACCATCCTTAAGGAAATTAAATATATCATTATACCATTCCCTATATGGGAAAACTCTAAGGGTCAAAACATCTAATGAAACAAGACTAAAACTTAGCAATGCGAGCTCTCAAAGCTATCTAATGATAATCGATGCTTGATCATAGTCCAAATCAAAGAAAAATTAGGATGTAGTAGAGACCATGGCATATTCATGGTATTTATAGTATGTAGGGATAAAATCTATGGTGACCCAATCGAATGCATATAAAATATTGGTAATAATATCTTTGTAAGGTTTTATCTTATTATCTTGAGTCTAATAAATATTATCAACCTGATTCACCACAAGTTGAGAGTCACCAAATACTAAAAAAAATCTAACCTTCAATGCTAAGGCTACTCTAAGAATGAGTATAAAGGCTTCATATTATAAAATATTGTTCATGCAAGATAAAAAAATCTTGAAATAATGGGGGATGAGTAACTAGAATGACTCCAACACCAACTCCCTTCATGCATCGGGTTCCATAAAAGAAAAAGACCAATAATCTAGCTCCTTGGCCTCTATGCCAAATAACTCATCAAGAAACTTGATTACCAAAGTATGGGTAGCTTCTAGTGGATCATAGGCTAACTGATCAATGATCACCTAATCCTTGATAGCATTTTGGCCAATGAAGGTTAGGTCAAACTCACTAAGGGCTGAAACCCACTTTGCAACTCAAAAAATAACCTAGAAGTTTATTGGTATCCATATTTTTGTGAATATGACATGAAGACCTCTAAGTATCATTCAAAATTATTTTAGATCAATCTATTTGGTTGTCCTTGCTTTCCTTATTAAGTTAAAATTCTCTTAGGGTTCATAGTCATTATTGACCATGGCTATTTTATATGTAGCCTAGCTAATGCAAACTTATCTCTTCATTACCTTTCAAAAATATTCAAGAGGAAGATGATACTTTTAATAATCCTCCTTATAATGAATATGATGAACAAAACCATAATCTCCCTAATGAAAATATTCTTAAAAGAAATTATTTTTCCTTAATATACCACTTACATGAGTTTGTGAAGATGAATTGTTATATATTCATGGATATCATTTAGGATGAAAGGCGCGATCAAAAATTATCCCAAGATTAGGCCTAATATTTGACATCCACTAGTGTCATTTTTTTCCTTTGAGAGTGATCTTGAGATGACCATAACCCTTTTAGTGAAGTTGTAAGTCAAATTTCCACAACTTGACCTAGTATGATTATTTCCTAGTACATCGATACTACTACCTATCCCATTATGACTACAACCCATGAATGAGCTTACTCAATTTCCTTTTCCCATCACTATAGCATACCAATAAGCCATTCCAACATTTTATTTACTAAAAATCAGTAGCTCCACCACGTAGCTCTAGCCTTATTCATTTATCCTACTAGCTAGTTTAACCAATCCCTTTATTCCTTCAATATATAATTACACCTTAATTCCTCCTATCATTGCAATACCTCAAATTTCTACGAGTTATCCTTCATAATTACAAACTATTTTGAATGTAACCTGAGAGTTGATGTCAAAAAAGAATAGATAATGGATCAAATTGTTGTTATTTAGGGTACTTCTCTAATCCAAAAATGTTTCTTTGATGAGTTCTCCAATGAGACTTTAGACCCATCTATCACTAGTCAACATTTCCTTAAGCATTTTGAATTACCCTAGTTTCACCTATATAGAGTATTAGATGATTCCCTTAGTTACTTTTAGCATTTTAATATGGCCTATACCACCATTATACATGATGAATTTGTCCTCCTATGCTTATTTCCTACTAGTATTGGAAGGATGGGCCATGAATGGTATTTATCCTTACCCCATCATTCCATAGAAATATTTTACTAATTAGTAAAATTCTTCACCCGGTACTTGACCATCTATATTAAAGAGTGTGTTTCTATTGATGATCTTTATCAGATTAAGTAAGGTAAATATTACCTCTTCACATAATTATTACCCCAATGGTGTCTCCTCCTAGTAAAAATCTAGTACATACCTCCATCCAAGGACTTTTTAAAAGTATTTATCTAAGGCCTAAACATGCAAATAGCTTATCAAATGGAAACCATGGCTATTACCACATTTAAGGCTACGGTCGACCTTGCTTGGCAAGTCAAATTTATCCTTATTCATAGAGGTCACTTACAAATTTGGTAAGAAGAATAAAATACCAAGAATAGATATAAGAATAAACATGTTATAGGCAATGGGGTGATTAATGTTTTTTAGGCAAAAAAATATGAATGTAATTGCTCCTATAGCCCTAAAGACCATATGAGCTAACTAGAAAAACACTAATAAGTTCACTAAGATAACCTTACCTTAATCAGCCATCCTTGACTAGCTCCTTGATTCCAAACTTATAAATATTTCCCAACCAAGACCAATTGACCTATCACAAAGTACACCTAATTTGGATAACCTTGATGAACATCATGATTTCCATTGGGTGGTGGGTCACAAGATAGATATATGTAATACCTTGCATAATATCATTCAAAGTATGATTGACAAAGGAAAGATAATAATTAATGAATATGATGCCCAACCCTCTACCTCTAACAAATATCTTGAGATATTTTAAAATATCTTACCTAATCATAACCAGAGGGTTGCTAATAATATGATATATTAGAACGTGGTCGACATGATTTTTATGCACATGACCACTTGACAATAACAAATATATCACTCCTCCAACTCATTTTTCTAACTTTCCATAGCCCTTCAAAAGAAATGTAAGGACCCTATGTCAAATAAAAATCCCATTGTTATCCCAACTACTCTTGTTGAATCCTTTGATATTCAAAAATAGTTGAAAATTTCCACTAAGATATCCCTCTTAGAATTGCCTAGGACATCTCCTAATCACTGTGACATGCTCCTCCAAATATTTAGTGAGCACGTGGTTCCTCAATATTTATATTCTTATAACATTATTGATGTTGTGGGAACCTTAGAAGGCCACCATATTTTATATTTTCAATAAATCAACAGACCCCTTTCAACTCTCCCTAGTGATTGTCCTCTATATATTACCTATTATATTGGTGAGAAGTATATCATAGGTATTGGTGGATAATGGATCTGGCCTTAATATATGTAATTTAGAATTTATTTGTCACCTTGGCCTTACATAGCATGATCTATAGAAAATATATTTGATCATACATTCCTTTGATTATGGAAAGCACAAAGCTTGTGGTACTATATCCTTACCCTTGAAAGTTTATCCTTATGTTTTTAATACCTAGATTTATGTTATTCCATATGAAACTTCTTATTACATCCTTTTAGGGAACATATTGATTCTTTCCATGTGATTTATCCCTTCAACATATCATTAGTGTCTTAAATATGAATACCAAGGCAAGATAGTGTATATCCTTATTGATAATAAACTTTTTACTTACTTACCAATTAACTTCCATTCTCAAACCTTTATTTCGTTATTTGCATCTCTTACCTTCATCCACTCCCCAAGGACAAAAATTTGAGCCTTATTTATTGGACCAACCTATTGTATTCATCATTATAGCTCCATCCATCCTTTACCTTATGTCAACCATTTTTGAGACCCATCTTGACCTTATCTCTAACCTTGTTGTCTTACTTCACCTTATGATTATGGCCACCCCACTATTAAAGGTTCTACGGTGTGAATTGATAGTTATTCCTTCATATACTCTAGCATGTCTAATGATGAGTGCATACATGAAAAAAAATATTACATCTCAAGAGATAGTTTGCATCTTGTTATCTCTCCCTTGACTATCCCATACCTAAGCAAATCCTTATTAAAATGGGATATATTGATAAAGGCCTTGGTTGACATGAACAAGGAATTGAGGAACATTTAGAGGCTAACACTTGGCCTAGACACTATGGTATTTTTTATATTTATAATAATACTAAGCCTTTACATGTCCTCTTGTCCTCTATTCAGGATGACAACTATGATCCCCTATCACCATTCGATTCCCTACATGGTTCTCAATGGGCTAAGACAAATGAAAAAAAAAATTGGTCTCTCCTCCCATCCAATACCCTCTATTTTTTTATTTTATGACATATATTTTGCTACCTTATTCATTCCCACATCCATTGCTATTTTGTACCTACCTAAGATAAAATTTAACTCATCTAGTTCATTTGATCCAAGTTTGTACATAGATGAGTCCAACTTTGTAATGAATAGTTCTTCTACCTTCCACACACATATAACTCCTTTTTTTTTATCTTGTGAACATTGGATATGTAATAATAACCCTTTATTATCCTCAGATCAAGGATGATTATCATATTTTGATTAAATAAACCATGGATATCAACATAGGTACGAATGTTGATTATAAGATACTTAAGTTAAGCATGATATTCACTTTTGATGAACATTTGGAATATACAACTCTTATCTAAGAGTTCCATGATATAACTAGGCTATATCCATCCTTGGTCATTCTTGATTTAGTCATTTTCCTTGATTCTAAACCCATTAAGTAGAATCTTTGTAAAATACAGTCTAAATTTACTCTTCTTTTCAAATATAAGCTTCAAAAGCTTCTAGACATTAACTTTATAAATGCCATTGATTACTTTGATTAGATTTATAACATTGTTCCTATAATCAATAAGGAGGATTTTATACATGTATGTACTAATTTCTATGACATAAATGCTACTTGTTTGAAGGATGACTTTCCCCTGCCTAATATCAATATGATTGTGGATTTTTCCATTAGTTGTGGTATGTTGTCCCATATTGATAATTTTTTTTTATATAATCAGATCCATATTGCTACCATGGATTAAGCTAAAAACCACCTTCACTAATCCTTGGGCCACCATTTGTTGGTAAGTCGTACCTTTTGGTCTTAACAATTCTAGTGCTATGTACCAACATGCTATGATATATATATTTATGATATGATGCATGATATCATAAAGGATTGTATTTATGACCTCCTTGATCACTCAAATAATTGCAAATATCATTCTAATTACTTTTGATGCATCTTTGAATGCCTAAGAGATTATAACATCTGTATAAAACCATAGAAATATGTTTGTAATGTTACTTTGGTTAAACTACTTGGTTTTATTGTCTCTTATCCCAACATCGAAATTGACCCTACTAATATTAAAGTAATTACTAACATGTATCCCCAACAAAATTTAATTCAATTAAGTAGTTTTCAAGGTAAAATTTAGGCCCTTAGGCACTTTAATTCCTAACTTGCTAACAAATGTCAACCCTTCTCCAACCTTCTCCAAAAGAATAATGATTTTATCTAGGATAGTGAATATCGGTTGGAATTTGAATATTTAAAGAACTATATTTTGTCTCCACCTATTTTGTTCCTACCTAATCCTCTAAAGCCTTTCTTGTTATAAACATCTACTTTAACTCATCCATTGGGTTCTATGTTGGCTTAATGTGATGATCAATAATATGAGCATATTATTTATTATATCAGTCACACCTTAGTTAGTTATGGAACCCATTATACTTCTATAGAGAAATTGTGCTTTGCTACTGATTTTGCCACACAAAAGCATTGACATTACATGTTATTCCAAAAACTTATTGCCAAAAATAATCCTTTGTGATACTTATTGTCCAAACCTCATTTATCTAGATGAGTTATCAAATGGATTTTATCCCTCAATGATTTTAACTTTTAATTCATTGATAAAAAATCTATTAATACCTAAGTCATTACATATTTGTTATATGACTCTCCTTTAGAAGACATTTATCCAATACTTGTTAGCTTTCTAGTGTTGGAATGTTGAGCACTTTGGGTTTCATTGATTTCAAAGATTAATGTGCTATGAAAGCAAGTCAAGGTTCTTTGCAAAGAACTTAGGACCATGGGTTCTAAGTTAATGGATAAGAGGTTTGAAGACCTAATTTTAAGACTATGTACAAGAGAGCAAGTGAAAAAGAATAATATTATAATATTTTAATATTATAATATCTTGGCCATCAGGGCCCTTCAAATAGAGATTGGATAATGCATTGGTCAAAGGGTTTATGAAGAAACTGAGTATATTATTTAACACTAAGGTTAAATAATATAATTAATTAATATTTGAGCCTAAGGTTAAATAGTAATAAAAATAATAATTAAATTTGAAGCACCAATTTTGAATTGCAAGTGAGCTGATGTCAAAATACAAATAGGCATGTGTATTTATAGGTTAAAGTTTAGCCTAAGCAAAGGTGTTCAAAAAATATTATTAACTCCTGAATTATTTTCCTTGCTCAATTTCGTTCGAACGTGGTGGAGGAAAAGATAGTAGTTCACATGTTTTTCGAAGCAGCGCATCAGTCAAATAAGGAAGGAGATTTTTTCCACCTAAAGTGAGGTGGTAGCAAAAATGGTAAGCTTGGCTTACGCAATGCATGGAGGGCAAAAGGTGTCGTGTTCAATTCACATGAAGGCTATTTTTGTTTGCATAATCATATTTTTATTTTAGCACCAAAGGTGGAGAATATTAAGGAGTTTGTGCTTCTTTTGGTTCACATGGATAGTTAGCTCACGTAGTGATTTTCCTTGTGTTAGGGCATGGTAGTGAACAAGGTCACGAGTTCAAGCAGTGTGATGCAGGAGCATCCAGTGGCATCTAATGCAGAAGCATCCAGTGGTAGTAGAGCCAACTTGAAAAAAATTGGCTAAGGAAGGAAGCTGTCGCAATTTCGTGACATGTCGCGAAATCGTGACCAAAAGAGGAGAGAGATGAGGAGGAAAACTGTCATGATATCATGACAGAAAAAGTGTCACAATATCATGACACAAAGTAGAGAGAGAAGCAGTGGACGGAAGATGTTGTGATATCATGACATGTCGTGTTATCACAACCCATAGATGAAAGAGACGACGAGAATGAAAACTATCATGATATCATGATAGAAAAAGTGTCACGATATCGTGACATCGAAAGGAGAGAGAAGGCACAGATGAGAAGATGTCATGATTTTGTGACATGTCACAGTTTTGCGACCCACAAAGGAGAGAGAAGGTGCAGATGAGAAGATGTCATGATTTTGTGACATGTCGCAGTTTCGCGACCTGCAGAGGAGAGAGAAGGCACAGATGAGAAGATGTCACGATTTCACGACATGTCATAGTTTTGCAACCAGAAGGCGAAGAAGAAGCCAAGGAAGGAAGATGTCATGATTTTGCGACATGTCGCATTTTTGCAACTAAAATACGAAGAAGCAGCCGAAGGAGAAAGATGTCGCAATTTTGCGACATGTCGCATTTTCACGACCAAAAGGTGAAGAAGGAGCCCGAGGGGGGAAGATGTCATGATTTCATGACATGTCGCATTTTCACGACCAGGAGGCGAAGAAGGAGCCCGAAGAGAAGAATGTCATGATTTTGTGACATGTCACATTTTTGTGACCCAACGAAGCGAGAGGAATCCGAGAGGAAAAGATGTCGCGATATCATGACATGTCACGATTTTGTGACCCGACGAAGAGAAAGGAGGCGAGGGAGAAAAATTTCACGACATGTCACATTTTTGTGACTTGAAGAGAAGAGAAAGCAAATGAAGGAAAAAGTGTCATGATATCATGACATGTCACAATTTTGTGACCCAAAGAGAAAGGAGAGAGTGAGGAAGCCGAAACATTGTGATATCATGACATGTCACAATATCATGACTAGTAGAGAAAAGGACGAGCAAGAGGGAGAAGATGTCACGATATCGCGACATGCTACATTTTTGGGAGGCCATTACAGAATGAGGTCAGTGAGTGACACATGGCAGCACAGAACAACATGTGGCACCAAGGTGTAGTGGAAACAGGCGTAGACCAACAGTGAATGGGAGTGGATGACAGTTACAGGGTGTCGTTGTGAAATGCAGTTATGGAACTGACGAATACGAATAGTCATGGTGGAAATGAAGCGAAGGGCCATAAGTTGGAAGATCGAGAGTCACACCAAAGATTATAAAAGGGTAGGCAGAATGCGTGTAGAAGGGTTGGAAAATAGTTGCAGGCAGGGGTTGCAGATTTGAAGGCTAGAGGGCCATTCTGGCCCTGCTACATTGTTTTTCTTCCAGAAGAGCTTAGGGTTCCTGGGTAGTGTAGACAGGAAGTTTGCACCAGGATCCATGGAGACGAAAGACTATGAAATAGATGCACCGAATGTGAGGTAGTTTTGGACTATGTTTCCTTCCAAAGAAAGCTCAGAGTTCCTGGGTAGTGTAGGCAGATTCACCGAGCGTGAGGCAGTCTACACTAGGATCATGCATGTCAGAGGGTTATGGAGAGAGCGGTAATGTTTTTCTTCCAGACGGGAGGTTAATGGCTATGGCCATTGTTCTGTAATTGTTATTCCAAAACTGCAGAGGGTCGGGGCCTCTATAAAAACCCAATGAATGTAATGAGAGAGCATGGAGAGCCAGAGATTGCATATTGAATGTAAAGCCTGCTGGCTGTTGCTGTAAATTGTAATTTAAAATTGAAAATATAGAGTGGTATCTTGTGAGTTTTGATGAATGCAATTTTTGGCCCCCCATCAAGTGGTATCAGAGCCAAAATATTCTGAGTGTGCGAGCAGAGCACCGAAAGTGAGGCAGCTTGCACCAGGATCTGTGGAATGGGTGGAATTTGGCACTCTATGTAGTGCTTGCAGGAGGTTCTTGCATGAAGCCTCAGAAGAAGAAGATTGACACTCTGTGCAGTGTTTGTGGATGAGTTGGAGCAGAGAGAGCGGTTGTGGAAGGGTTGATTAGAGAGTGTTCGAGTCTCGATGCAGAAGAAGGTGACAAAATAGTACAGAAGTGAAGGTCACTTCTCCATCAACCCCGGGTGTTTGATGTAGGAGCATCCAGTGGCATCTGATGCAGAAGCATCCAGTGGTAGCAGAGCCAACTTAAAAAAATTGGCTAAGGAAGGAAGCTGTCACGATTTCGTGACATGTCATGAAATCGTGACCAAAAGAGGAGAGAGATGAGAAGGAGGAAAACTGTCGTGATATCACAATAGAAAAAGTGTCGCGATATCATGACACAAAGTAGAGAGAGAAGCAGTAGACGAAAGATGTCACGATATCGCGACATGTCACATTATCGTGACCCACAGATGAAAGAGATGATGAGAATGAAAACTGTCACAATATCATGACAGAAAAAGTGTCACGATATCATGACATCGAAAGGAGAGAGAAGGCACAGAGGAGAAGATGTCACAATTTCGTGACATGTCACAGTTTCGTGACCCATAGAGGAGAGAGAAGGTTTAGATGAGAAGATGTCACGATTTTGTGACATGTCATAGTTTTGTGACCCGTAGAGGAGAGAGAAGGCATAGATGAGAAGATGTCACGATTTTGTGACATGTCACAGTTTCACGACCAGAAGACGAAGAAGCAGTCGAAGGAGAAAGATGTCGTGATTTCATGACATGTCACATTTTCATGACTAGAAGGCGAAGAAGGAGCTCGAGGGGGGAAGATGTTGCGATTTCATGACATGCCGCATTTTCGCGACCAAGAGGCGAAGAAGGAGCCCAAAGAGAAGAATGTCGCGATTTCACAACATGTCACATTTTCACGATGCAACGAAGTGAGAGGAATCTGAGAGGAAAATATGTCGCGATATCGTGACATGTCATGATTTTGCAACCCGACGAAGAGAAAGGAGGTGAGGGAGAAAAATGTCACGATTTTGCAACATGTCGCATTTTCGTGACTCGAAGAGAAGAGAAAGCAGATGAAGGGAAAAGTGTCATGATATCACGACATGTCATGATTTCATGACCCAAAGAGAAAGGAGAGAGCGAGGAAGCCAAAATGTCATGATATCATGACATGTCACGATATCGTGATCGAAAGAGAAAAGGACGAGCAAGAGGGAGAAGATGTCACGATATCATGACATGCTACATTTTTGGGAGGCCGTTATAGAATGAGGTCAGTGAGCAACACATGGCAGCATAGAACAACACGTGGCACCAAGGTGCAGTGGAAACAAGCACAGACCAGTAGTGAACGAGAGTGGACGATAGTTATAGGGTGCCATTGCGAAATGCAGTTATGGAACCGACGAAGACAAACAGTCGTGGCAAAAATGAAGCGAAGGGCCATCAGTTGGAAGACTGAGAGTCACACCAGAGATTATAAAAGGGTAGGCAAAAGGCATGCAAAAGGGTTGGAAAATAGTTTCAGGCAGGGGTTGCAAATTCAAATACCAAAGGGTCATTTTGGCCTTGCTGCGTTGTTTTTCTTGTTCCTGGGTAGGGTAGACAGGCATTTTGCACTAGGATCCATGGAGACGGAAGACCATGAAATAGATGCGCTGAATGTGAGGCAATTTTGGACTATGTTTCCTTCCAGAGAAATCTCAGATTTATTGGGTAGTGTAGGCAGATTTGTCGAGCATGAGGCAATCTACACCAGGATCATGCATGTCAAAGGGCTACAGAGGGAGCGGCAATGTTTTTCTTCCAGACGAGAGGTTAATGGCTGTGGCCATTGTTCTGTAATTGTTATTCCAGAACTGCAGAGGGTCGAGGCCTCTATAAAAACCCAGTGAATGTAATGAGAGAGCATGGAGAGCCAGATATTGCATAGTGAATGTAAATCCCATGGGCTGTTGCTATAAACTATAATTTAAAAATGAAAATATAGAGTGGTATCTTGTGAGTTTTGATGAATGCAATTTTGGCCCCCCATCACAGTGGAAAAAGTTCTTTGAGGAGGATTAAAATTTTGTTGAGGTATGTATTATGTGCCTTGGTTTGGGAGTCATAAGGGTTGATTAAATATTTTTATGTGCCTTGGTTTGGGAGTCATAAGGGTTGATTAAATATTTTTGATGTGCCTAGCTAGGGAGACATAAGGGTGTTTGTCATTATTTTTGATGTGCTTGGCTAGGGAGTTATAAGGTTTAGATAATATTTTTGTGTGAAATGGTTAGGGAGCTATAAGGATTAGTAGGGTATTTTGAATATTATTTTTCAAGGGTTGAAAAGTGAAAATTCAAATTGTTGAGAGAATTTTGTTGAGATTTAATGCATTGTCCTTGAGAACAAAAGAAGAGTCCTAGAACATTATTTTCAGAATTCATTGAGCACCTTATTGAGGGAAAATTCATGTGGATATTTTAGAGATAGAATATTGCTATCTAACCTTGAAGTGGCACAAAAGGAATTGGTTGTTGGTGAGACAGGTTTTGAAGATATATCTCCATCAAAGCAAAAAGGTATGGGCACATCAGTCTTTGTTTAAAGTGTTGTTGTTGAAGTGAATGTTTGGAACATAAGGTGGAGAGAAAAGGATTGTTTGATAAGCATTGTTGGAAATATTTGAGTTAGGTTTTGAAATCTATATTGTGCATCCTTGTTGAAAGAAAGTGGAAACACTTATGTTAGGGTTTGTGAGCAAGTTGTGCTTCATTGGTTGAATGATTTTGTGAAACATCTTATACATTGGTTTGGTTTGATTTGAAAGTAAATTTTGCAAGTGATAGAGATTGATTGGTTGAGTACATAACTTGTGAGTGTGAAACATATTGAGATTTTGATAGAGCATATCATTCTCTATATGTTCTAGAGGTTAAAAGAATTTTGAGTAGAATATATATTTTTTGAAGAAAGCATTTTTGAAAAATATATAAGTTTTGTTTGTGTGCAAGGATTGGAAATATTTGGTACAGTTTTGTGAGTGTATTTGAGCAAGTCTTTTGAGAAGACTTGAAGGCAGATTTGAGCAAGTCTTTTGAGAAGGCTTGAAGGTAGATTTGAGCAAGTCTTTTGAGAAGGCTTGAAGGCAGATTTGAGCAAGTCTTTTGAGAAGGCTTGAAGGTAGATTTGAGAAGTCTTGAGGATAGATTTGAGAGTAAGTTTGTTTGATGATTTGATCAAGATTTGTGTTAAGGCTTGAGGATAGATTTGAGAGCAGGTTTGATTGCTGATTTGATCAAGATTTGTGTTAAGGCTTGGGAAAAAATAGAAATTTTAATGAGAATTTGATTTGATTTGATCAAGCTTTGTGTTAAGGCTTGGGGAAAATTTGAGATAGATTTTGGTGTAGATTTGAGATAGAGTTAGAGCATATTTGTTCTAGACTTGGGATAGAGTTTGGTGTAGATTTGAGATAGAGTTGAGAGTAAGCTTTGGAGGTGATAGAGTAAAGAGGACAATAGTCTCTAGTGGATAGAGATCCATTAGCCATTGTAGTGGGGATAGAGGTCTCCTATGGAGAGAGATCCACAAGCTAGAGTAGTGGGGGTAGAAGTCTTCTAGAAGATCACCAACTAGAGTAGAGGGGAAAGAGTTCTCCTATGGAGAGAGATCCACAAAACTAGAATAGAGTGGAGTGGTGATCCATGAACTAGAGCAAGGAGAAAGAGTTCTCCTATGGAGTGTGATCCATGAACCAGCTAGGAAGATAGAGTTCTTCTATGGAGAGAGATCCATGAACTAGTTGAGGAGATAGAGTTCTCCTGGATCAAGTTCCACGAACCAAAGAAAAGGGGAAAGAGTTCTCCTATGGAGAGAGATCCACAAATCAGAGCATAGGGGATTGGTGTCTCCTTTGGACAGAGGTCCATAAACATTGTAATAGGAAATTGATTCCCAAGAGATTTATTGAGAAAATTTAGTAGAAATATTTTCTTCATGGAGTAGCCCACATTGGGTGAACCACATTAAATTTGTGTCTCTCTTGTGTGTGATGATTTATGCATTGCTTTGATTACTGCTATTGATATTGCCATTGATAATATTGGATAATATTGTTTGGGAAAGAAAATTAAAAGTTTATCTTATACTGTTCACCCCCTCTTAGTATAAGCTTGTGTTCTTCAATTGGTATCAGAGTGGGTTCCTTCAGAAGAGTCTAACAACTTGAAGGAAGAAGTTACAGGAACACATATGGCATCTCAGAATGGATCTTCATCAAATAAGGCACCATTGTTTGATGGGAATAATTATGCTTTCTAGATCATAAGAATGAGGACTTACTTGATGTCACAAGGATATGAGACATGGCAAGCAGTTGAGGATGGGTTCACACCTACAACTAATCCTCCCATAGATAAATATGGTAAGCTCTTACATGTGAATAATGCCAAGGCTATGCATGCAATCTTGAGTGGATTACGTGAAGCAGAATTTGTGAAAGTTATGCATTGCAAATCAGCAAAAGAGATTTGGAAAAAATTGAAGCAAGCCTATGAGGGAAATAAAAAGGTCAAGATGGCAAAACTTCAAAACCACAAGAAAAGGTTTGAAGATTTGAATATGGAAGAAGAGGAAGACATTGCTACATACTTACTTCATGTGGATGAGATTGTTAATACCATGCGTGGACTTGGATTTGAAGTTGAAGAATCCGATGTTGCTCAAAAAGTTTTAAGGTCACTTCCTACAAGGTATGATGGAAAAGTTTCAGCTATAGAAGAGATGAAAGATATTGAGCAATTGACTATGGATGAGTTACATGGAATTCTCATAGCTTATGAGATGAGAATAGTAAAGGATCCCAACTCCAAGAAAGAGGTAGCCTTCAAAGCATCAAAGAAGACAAAGGATAAGAAACCAGAATCAAGTGGTGAGTCAAGCAGTGATGAAGAAGCTAACTATGGTAGAAGAAACAAGGACTCAAGAAAGCACAAAGGTATGAAAATAGTGAAATGTTTTAATTATGGAAATTTTGGTCACTATGCATCTAATTGTCCAGAAGTTGGAAGCAATAGCAATGAAGAGAAACAAGATCATAAGAAAAAGGAAGGAAGAAAATCCAGGTATGAAAAGAAAAATAGGTATGGGCAAAACAAGCATGAAAATAAGTTCTTTCAAAGGCACAAGAAGAGTTTCTATGTTGATAAGGGAAGCAAGGCTTCAAGTGACAGTGATGGAAGATCCTCAGATAGTGAAGAAGAAGAAATTCTATTTTTGGCAATAGAAGAGGAAGAAAATGCTTCTGTTGAAGGTAAATTTGAAAAGTATGAAGATGCTCTTGAAGACCAAGAAGTAGAAAAAGATTCAAAAAATGAAGAGGAAGGTATAGTAGATCTAGAAGTAGAACTTATTGTTGCTCTTAAAGAATTGAAAAATGTTAGAAAGTAGAATTCAAAATTCAGGGCTCAAGTTCAAGAATGTGATGAGGAAAAAGAAAATCTTATACAAGACCTGACAAACTCAATAGCTAAGACAAGGAGATTTAAAGAAAATTTAGAGGTAAAAGTCTTAGAATGTGAAAGATTAGAACATGAGGTAATCTCACTAAGGATGGAAGTGAAAGTGTCTAAGGACAAGCTACACAGGTTTGGGAAAAGTTCAAAGACTTTGGATAAGATTATCAATGCACAAAGATCTTCATCTATCAAAATAGGACTTGGTTTTGAAGAAGGACAAGGGAAACAAGAAGAAGGGTCAAGCTCAAGCTCAAAAGAAGAAGAAGTTTCAAAGGAAGAGAGTGAAGGAGAAATTGAGACTTATGAAGATAATTCAAAGAATAAAAGCTTCACTAAGAAAGGAAACAATGCACAAACAAGGTACATGGATCATCACAAAGAAGAAAGGACTAAGAGACCAATGGGTTCAAGGCAAGATTTCTTCAAAGGACGTTGCTTTTCATGTAACAGGTTTGGTCACAAGGCTATGCATTGCAGGACTCATGAAAAGAAGGAATATGGTTTTACTAAGAGGAACTTCAAAGATGGACATCTCTTTCAAGGGTATTGCTACTCTTGTAATTGATTTGGTCATAAAGCAATCCAATGCAGGGTTCATGACAAAAAGGAGTATGGCTTCACCAGGAGGAACTTCAAGATATTTGTACCTTCTATGAACTACAACATTAAGTGTTACAAGTGCAATAATCTAGGGCATAAGGCCAAGTGGTGTAGAACAAAGTTTCCAGAGCTTCCAGAGATAAGCAAGAATAGGGACACTCAAAAGGATCAAAAGGGTATGTTGAGAAAGAAGGTTGACAAAGAAAAAGAGCATTGTATGTTGGGAGTAGAAATACTCCCACCCCAAAATTAATCACCTCAAGGAGAGGAGGTGGGGAGGGGGCTGAGCTAAGAGTCTTATATTTAGCCCCAAAGGAGTCCCTTTGCCATTGATGTCAAAGGGGGAGATATTTGAGTAAGGGGGAGAGCATTCAGTCAGGGGAGCAGTTTCTCAAGGGGAGCAGATTTGGAAAAGGAAAGGAAAAAGGAACTTTTAGAAAAGGGTTGCCATCAATGACAAAGGGGGAGATTGTTGGAAAGTTGAGCACTTTGGTTGTCATTGATGTCAAAGTTGCATGGTCATTGATGTCAAAGGTTAATGTGCTATGAAAGCAAGGCAAGGTTCTCTCCAAAGCACTTGGGACCATGGGTTCTAAGTTAATGGATAAGAGGTTTGAAGGAGGCTTGAAGGACCAAGTTTAAGACTATGTGCAAGAGAGCAAGTGAAAAAGGATAATATTATAATATTTTAATATTATAATATCTTGGCCATCAGGGCCTTTCAAAGAGGAGATTGGATAATGCATTGGCCAAAGAGTTTATCAAGGAGCTAAGTATATTATTTAACACTAAGGTTAAATAATATAATTAATTAATATTTAACCCTAAGGTTAAATATTAATAAAAATAATAATTAAATTTGAAGCACCAATTTTGAATTGCAAGTGAGCCGACGTCAAATGTAAAAAGGCATGTGTATTTATAGGCTAAAGTTTAGCCTAAGCAAAGGTGTTCGAAAAATATTATTAACTCTCAAATTATTTCCTTGCTCGATTTTTGTTTGGACGTGGTGGAGGAAAAAGATAGTAGTTTTCATGATTTTTGAAGCAGTGCATTGGTCAAAGTTTGGAAGGAGTTTGTCCCCACCCAAAGTGAGGTGGTAGCTGAGCTGGCAAGCTTGGCTTGCATCACATGGAGGGTAGAAGGAGTAATGTTCGATTCATGTGAAGGCCCTTTTCTTTTGTATGGTCAGATTTTGTTTTTAGCATCAGAGGTGGAGAATATCAAGGAGCTCATGCTCCTTTGGTTCACATGGGCAGCTAGCTCATATGGTGATTGCCCTTGTGTTAGGGCATGGTGGCCAGCAAGGTTGCAGGTTCAAGTAGTGATGGAAGCAATTTGAGGAGGATTAATTTTTGTTAAGGTATGTATTATATCTTTGGTTTGGGAGTCATAAGGGTTGATTAAATATTTTTATGTGCCTTGGTTTGGGAGTCATAAGAGTTGATTAAATATTTTGATGTGCCTAGCTAGGGAGTCATAAGGGTTTTGTCATTATTTTTTATGTGCTTGGCTAGGGAGTTATAAGGGTTAGATAATATTTTTTTGTGAAATGGTTAGGGAGCTATAAGGATTAGTAGGGTATTTTGAATATTATTTTTCAAGGGTTGAAAAGTGAAAATTCAAATTGTTGAGAGAATTTTGTTGAGATTTAATGCATTGTCTTTGAGAACAAAAAGAATCTTAGAACATTATTTTCAGAATTTATTGAGCACTTTATTGAGGGAAAATTCATGTGGATATTTTAGAGATAGAATATTGCTATCTAACCTTGAAGTGGCACAAAGGGAATTGGTTGTTGGTGAGACAGGTTTTGAAGACATATCTCCATCAAAGCAAAAAGGTATGGGCACATCAGTCTTTGTTTAAAGTGTTTTGTTGAGTGAATGTTTCTGAACATAAGGTGGAGTGAAAAGGATTGTTTGATAAGCATTGTTGGAAATATTTGAGTTAGGTTTTGAAATCTACATTGTGCATCCTTGTTGAAAGAAAGTGGAAACACTTGTGTTAGGGTTTGTGAGCAAGTTGTGCTTCATTGGTTGAATGATTTTGTGAAACATCTTATACATTGGTTTGGTTTGATTTGAAAGAGATTTTGCAAGTGATAGAGATTGATTGGTTGAGTACATAATTTGTGAGTGTGAAACATATTGAGGTTTTGATAGAGCATATCATTCTCTATATGTTCCAGAGGTTAAATGAATTCTGAGTAGAATATATTTTGTTTGAAGAAAGCATTTCTGAAAAAGATATAAGTTTTGTTTGTATGCAAAGATTGGAAATATTTGGTACAGTTTTGTGAGTGTATTTGAGCAAGTATTTTGAGAAGGCTTGAAGGTAGATTTGAGCAAGTCTTTTGAGAAGGCTTGAAGGTAGATTTGAGCAAGTCTTTTGAGAAGACTTGAAGGTATATTTGAGAAGACTTGAAGGTTTTGAGAAGACTTGAGGATAGATTTGAGAGCATGGTTTTTGATTTGATCAAGCTTTGTGTTAAGGCTTGAGGATATATTTGAGAGTAGGTTTGATTGCTGATTTGTTCAAGCTTTGTGTTAAGGCTTGGGGATAGATTTAATTAGATTTGATTACTGATTTGTTCAAGCTTTGTGTTAATGTTGGGAAGATTAATGGTGATTTATTAGTTTGTTTATGGTAATTAGTTGTGATTTGATCAAGATTTGTGTTAAGGCTTGAGGATATATTTGAGATATGTGATTTGTAAATAAGTATATTTTGTGAGGATAGATTTTGGTGTATATTTGTGATAGAGTTAGAGTATATTTGTGCTAGACTTGGGATAGAGTTTGGTGCAGATTTGAGATAGAGTTGAGAGTAAGATTTGGAGGTGATAGAGTAAAGAGGATAGTAGTATCTAGTGGATAGAGATCCATTAGCCAGTGTAGTGGGGATAGAGGTCTCCTATGGAGAGAGATCCACAAGCTAGAGTAGTGGGGGTAGAAGTCTTCTAGAAGATCACCAACCAGAGTATAGGGGATAGAGTTCTCCTATGGAGAGAGATCCACAAAACTAGAGAAGAGTGGATAGAGTTCTCTTATGGATAGAGATCCATGAACCAGAGCAAGGGTAAAGAGTTCTCCTGTGGAGTGTGATCCATGAACTAGTTGGGAAGATAGAGTTCTTCTGTGGAGAGAGATCCACGAACTATTTGAGGAGATAGAGTTCTCCTGGATCAAGTTCCATGAACCAGAGAAAAGGGGAAAGAGTTCTCCTGTGGAGAGAGATCCACAAATCAGAGCATAGGGGATTGGTGTCTCCTTTGGATAGAGGTCCATAAACATTGTAATAGGGAATTGATTCCCAAGAGATTTTTTGAGAAAATTTAGTGGAAATATTTTCTCCGTGGAGTAGCCCACATTGGGTGAACCACATTAAATTTGTGTCTCTCTTGTGTGTGATGATTTGTGCATTGCTTTGATTACTGCTATTGATATTGCCATTGATAATATTGGATAATATTGTTTGGGAAAGAAAAGTAAAAGTTGATCTTATACTGTTCACCCCCCCTCTCAGTATAAGCTTGTGTTATTTATCTAGATGAATTTATTTTCTCTCTTGAGACTAAGCCACCTACCATTTGGAACTTTTTATTCAATGGTTCTTAATACACTAAATGTGTAGGTGCTACAATTGTCCTAAAGACTCCCTAGAAATAACTCATTCCTCTATTCTTTAAGCTTTGATTCTCTTGCACCAATAACATTGTGGAGCATGAAGCTCTCATTTTAGGCTTGTGGAGAGAGATCCACAAGCCAGAGTAGTGGGGGTAGAAGTCTTATAGAAGGTCACCAGCCAGAGTAGAGGGGTTAGAGTTTCTCCTATGGATAGAGATCCAAAAATTAGAGAAGAGGGGATAGAGTTCTACTTTGGATAGAGATCCATGAACCAGAGCAAGAATAAAGAGTTCTCATGTGGAGAGTGATCTATGAACTAGTTGGGGAGATAGTGTTCTTGTGTGTAGAGATATCCACAAACTAGTTGAGGAGATAGAGTTATCCTGGATCAAGTTCCACGAACCAGACCAAAGGGGAAATATTTCTCCTATGGAGAGAGATCCACAAACCAGATCATAGGGGATTGGTGTCTCCTTTGGATAGAGGTCCATAAACATTATAATAGGGAATTTATTCCCAAAAGAGATTTTGAGAAAATTTACTAGAAATATTTTCTCCGTGGAGTAGCCCACATTGGGTGAACCACATTAAATTGATGTCTCTCTTGTGTGTGATGATTTTTGTATTGTTTTGATTACTCCTATTGATATTTTCATTGATAATATTGGATAATATTTTATGGGAAAGAAAAGTAAAATTTGGTCTTATACTATTCACCCCCCCTCTAAGTATAAGAATGTGTTATTTATCTAGATGAATTTATTTTCTCTCTTGAGACTAAGCCTCCTACCATTTGGACCTTTTTATTCAATGGTTCTTACTACACTAAATGTGTAGGTGCTACAATTGTCCTAAAGACTCCCTAGAAATAACTCATTCCTCTATTCTTTAAGCTTTGATTCTCTTGCACCAATAACATTATGGACCATGAAACTCTCATTTTAGGCCTTTGTGTAGTTATTGCCCTCAATATTAAATTTCTATATATCTTATATAATTCTTAATTGGTTATTAATTAGGTCAATGACATCTATTAGACTAATTATGACAAAATAAAGCCTTACAAAGCCATCATTTACTAATTGTTACCTTTCTTTGACAAGATTATCATTGAAGTTATTCCACATTCTAGCAATAGACATGTGGAGCTATGGCTACTCATACATCCCTAATCCTTTTAAATCTCAAGGATGAGTAGGTTGTCATCATCATTCAAAAAATTAAATATCCTATCACCATGTTGTCTAACATCATTTCCTTTGAAGTATTTTCAACTAAAGCTTCTATTCCTGATGAACTATGGTATACCCACTTTTTGGTATTTCTCTAGGATAATACCATCCTTGATAGTCTTAACCATCATGAACCTAGGAATTTTTATAATAAGCATACTACTATGTTATTATTGATGAAATTCTATACTATCAACCCTTTTATAGTATCCTACTCCATTGCTTGACCTCTGATGAGACTCAAGTCACTACTCAAGATGTTCATGATGAATCCTATGGTGGAAACTTCAGTGGCATCACCATCACCTAAATGCATATTTGTATGAGTTATTATTGGCCCATTATAGATAAGTATTCTTGTGACTATGTTAAGAAGTATGAGAAATATGAAAAACATGACTACTTAGTCCATGTTCCCACCTAAAAATAGCAACCCATCTATTCTCCCTAACCATTCTCTATATGGTGCCTTGGAATTGTTAGTAATATAAATATACATTCTTCAAATGGGCATAATTTGATCATCATTGCTATATAATAATGCACTAAGTGGGTTGAAGATATTCCTTTGTCTTATATTATCAGTTTCCAAGTGTCAATATTTATTCTCAACAAAATTCTTTTCTAGTATGAGATCTCTGCAATGATCCTCTCTAACAAAGACATCCCTTCAAAGAATAAAGACGCTAAAATATCTTGTGCTAAGTATAAAATCCAACATGAGTGGTCTATTCCCTATTACCCAAAAGTTAATGGTTAGGCAAAATCATCCAATAAAATGTTAATCAAGATTGTTAAGAATCTCATCAAAAAAAATGGATGTGATTGGCATCTTCAACTTTATTTGGCCCTCTAGGCCTATCACATTAGTATTTGTATGATGATGAGTATAAATCCTTATGATTTGATATATGGATATAAATTAGTTTTTCCCTTTGAGTTTTAGGTCTTGTCCCTTCATGTTCTCATACAATATTCTCTAGTAGATAATGAATACCAAGTTGGCCATCTTGCTTAGTTAGAATTACTTGATGAAAATCATGTTAAAAATTTAGATAACCTTTAGGTATACCATAGTAACATTTAATAAACTACCATAAGATGGTTCGACCCCACTATTTTATAGTGGATGACCTTTTACTCAAATAAAACTATAAGAATGCCCATTCTAAAGACAACCTCAAAGGTAAATTTGAATCAAATTGGCTCAGTCCTTTTGTAATCACCACAATATTCTAATTGGGTATATATTTCTTGTCTAGTCTTTATGACATTGCACTTAAAGAGCCTATGAACATAATGCACCTTAATAAATATTATGCTTAAATATGAGTCATTTTTAGATGTTTGTGCATGTTTGTATAAGTTGCTTGTATTTTCCATAAAAAATCATTGTTTGCATCACATGATTGCACATACACTTGTTTGGTTTATCAATTCATCCCTTAAATGTTCTAGAGGCTTCATGATGAGGCAATGATGATCCTATATGCATATATGAAAATAATTACATTACATATATATTATACATAATTGACCTAGTGGACCTCCTTGGTGGTTCTTATGTGGATCTGGATCCCTGCTATATTGAATTTGTGGGGAGACCTAAGGTCTTGCTATCAACATGTAACAATAGTTACACTTTGACACCTCAACTTATCATTCAATATTATTATATATATGGTATTGCCATCTTCCCTCTATCACTTATTCACTTTTGTATACTTACATATTTTTCCATAATACACTAATTTTCTTGTGCTCAAAACATATTTTTCTCTTTTGTAATATGCTAACTTATTTCTATACTTGCATGCTTGGTACAATGTCTCTATTTTAGATGTCTTCAACAAAAAATGACCTTGTTCTCTGAAATAAAAAAAACTTCTACCCATTTTAATTTATTTATGATTTTGTGGAGTGTTTCATTTCACCAATCTCTCTAACTCCATCACTTTTTGATCCAATGAGGTCAACCTCCTAAACTCAGTAGTCAAAGCATGACCTTAGGCTAATATTATTAGTTGTAGATTTGTTTTCTTTTGCATACTTCTTGAGCATGCTTTTGAAACACTCATTTGGGTGAGCATACTTTTGAAACGCCTATTTGTGTGAGCATACTTCTAAAACACCCATATGGTTGAGCTTATGTGCTATAGCTTCTTTTGTCCTTTATTTATATTTTATTCTTAAAAATAATGTTTCTTTTAGGTTTATAAAATAGACATGCATTAATCTCCTTTCAACATTTATCTATTATATTCAATGATACAACATTCAAAATTCCATAACCATTTATTAGTAATTTTTTTTAATCCATAATCATTACATTTTTATATTACATGTCTCTTATCCTTCCTCTTCGCTAGCTCTTAGCCCATTTTTGTGATACCCTATTGTTGAAATCATAAGCCTCAATTTTCATAGCATATTCCCTTGTGTAGTACCCAAAGAAGATAGTATCATGCCCAAATTTATCCTTCAATTCCTCTATCTTTTTTGAATGCTTTTCAATAATTTGTAACTAGATGACATAATAAGTGAAACCATAAGTTAATCCCAAAATACCACAAATTACTCTCATAGGCTCACTACTAGTCATGTTGCCCTCATCCATGTTTCTACCCAATTAAGTGTTGATGTTGGCTTACTTCTCCATACCATCATAGGTAGTTTATCAAACCTCAATGTACTTCTCTCTAGTACTTCTCCTAACTCAATCGACATGATATAGAACCATTGTAGGGATTGTTCAATTGAATCTTCCTAACGTATCCCATAGTGGTTATCTCTCACAATAGAATTACAATAATCTAGTATCTCCTTTGGATTTTTATGCTCTACTTATACCATTAATCCCTCTATCTTCTCATGTACTCTATAGGCTTATGATTGTCTTTCCTTATTTACCTCTATGTGCATTGCTAATAGGAATGCCCTTAACTAGACATCCCTATCATCACATAATTGTGCAAGTATAACTTGCATAATAGATCTTGGTGATGCAAAGGACTTGAATAATAGGCATATCTAAATTTCTCTGACTTATCCAACTTTGATGGCATCCTAGAGATGATTCTACTAATCTTATATAAAAAGAACTATTTATAGAGAACTAAACAATATATTCATATTGGTTGCTTGCATTCCAACACATCAAATATTAGACTCCCCATGATCGTTATTCACTCCTATGATTCCTTTAGCCTTGTTTGTAGATATTATACCTCTTGTTCCTTCTCCTTGTCTTTCCATACTAATACTTTCTATTTCACTCATAACTACTCTATCTATTGTTGCTACTCTTCCTAGTGCTTTCATCATGCCATCTCCTTTAATTTTATTATTTTTTCATGTTGTTTGCATGCTATAATTTTTACCTCCCTCACTTCTATCACACCCTTCCCCTATTCTCATACTCGCTAGACCAATGTTCTATTTTTACTCTTCAACTTTTGTACTTCTTGAGTCATTTTCATCTTGTCCCTCTAGTATTATGGTCTCATAAGTTGAGGGTAGTATTGAGGACTCACTATAGAAATATTCCACCAAGCCCTATTTCCTCTTTTCACCATCAACCATCCAGTTAGTCCAACCTTTGTTCTTTTTCTTACTTTCCATTTATCCATCCTACCTATCAACTTCTCCATCTATTCCATTGTCAATTTTCTACTCCTCTTACTCTTCTCCTTATTTCTCAATTACCTTTGACCCTTTGACCCTTTCACCCATTTTGACCTTGTTTTACCTCTCCTTATTTTTTTCATCCCTCATCCCCATAATCTAAGCCACTCAAGCCACCTCCACACTCTACTGCATATTTCAAATTATTGGGGGAACCTCCACTCTTCATGTTATTCCACACTCTTTTTGATGTTCTTACTTGCTCTATGCCCCATGGGCCATAGCCTCCCAAACCATTAGAGATAAATCTACCCTTTGGCCTTGATCCATTCTATGTGTTGTTTTGCATACCTTTGTGATCTATCCCCACTCTGATCTATGAGATACTTGAATATTTTATATGCTATAAGTGTTTGAAACCTTTTTTGATATCTAAGATCCTAGAAAATTTTCTATGCTTTAACTTGTCAAAATAATTTTAAAGCTTCAAACTACTAGATTCTTTTTTGTACTCTAGGTTGTCAAAACGTTTTTTGAGCTTTGAGCTTCAAGACTCTTTTTATGCTTTGAATTATCAAATAATTTTCCACTCTCTAAGCTATTGGACTTCCTTCCATGATCCATGGTTTCCCTATGATTTGAGATTCATATCTTCTTCTATATTCTCCCCATTATGATACCCTAAGGCTCAAATTACTTTCCCACTTTTCCAATAGCTCCATGAAACTATTTTTCCACCTCTCATTGTGCTTTCCTCCCTTCTACATCATTCCTTCCATTTTAAAATTCATCCATGCTTGTTATGTTCATGCATTTATGGTCTCTTCATGGCTTCATTAACCCACATTACTTAGTTGGTATATTTATTTTTCTTATCTCTCCTTTGCTTTGGTTTGTAGCTCTAACACCTATGTTGGTAAATCTACTACTTCTACCTCTAGCATCCACATTCATTATTAATACACATCCCAGTTTTACTACATTTTTATAATTACCTCCACTAATATGATCCACAACTTTTTACTTATTTATTCCCATTTCCTTGTTGTTCCACTTATTTTTTTTCGTGATTCCTCTCCCTCTAACCCTATTCACTCATCATTTGCTCTGCCTATATTTACATCATCACTTGCACTATTACCTTTTTCATGGAGGGCTACTCAATGACACTCATAAAACTTCTCTTAGTGGTTCTAGGGGTACTCTTGCATCCATATAAAGTATTTTCATTGACCCATGATGCATTAGTACTCTATTATCACTGCTCAATTGATATTTCTTACACAAAGCCTCTATTGATCATGATAGATAGTGTACGATATTAATCTTGTACCCATAATTTTTGTTGGATATTTGAGGTAATTTGAAGCATTTTAAGTTGTCATTGATGTCACATGGATCACATTTGGTTTTGGCTACCAAAATATTTCATAAATAAGCATTTATGATATTTTGGAAAGCATGGCTATTTATAGGGTTTTTATGAAAACCAAGGCAGACAAAATAAAAGGTTTTATTTAAAACTATGGTGTGCTTATATGGAAAGGGTTTTTCTTAAAAGCCAAGGTGGAATTTTGTTTCATTGAAAAAGGACCTCCAGTGATGAAGATATTAAAGTTTAAAATTTAAGTTTAAATTAATGGAGGGTCGACCTATGTGCAATTAATGGAGGTTGGCATATATATGTAAAGGTTTCAATTTATTTCAGAAAGGGGGCATATTATATATCATCGAAAAGCTTATTTCGAGGGCTATTTGACTAACTTATTTAGAAGGAGAAATAAGGTGTGTGTAAATAGATATTTCTGATTTTTCAAATTGGTTCCAAAAGCAAAGTTTGCCTTGTTGTTTTTCAAGAGGACCAATTCTTTCATGAGGTGTCAAGGTATGCAATATTGTGATTTATTTTATTTTATGGTATAAGTTGTTTTGGGAGTGAAAAGGTTATGAAATGTTTTGATTTATTTTATTTTATGGTACAAGTGGTTTTAGGAGAGATAAGGAAGTTGTGCAATTAAAGGCCTTGGTGATGATTATTAAAAAGTGGAGTAATGTTGATTATTTTGTGATCTACTAACCCTTGTGTAGATTGGCAAAAGAATTTTGTGATTGTGGCTGATTTACAAAGAGGTTTTTTCATATTCATAAAATATATGGGCACATTCTCCTATTGATTGTTTATGATGGTTGATTTTTGAATATTTTTGGAGGGAAAGTATTGTTTGTGGTTTCTTTTTTAAAAGTGGTTGGTTGAATGCTTCAAGGTTTTCTGAATTGAGAGTTATGTCTAAACCTTATTTGATAAGCATAGTTGTTGAAGCCCATTGGTTGTAAAATAACTTGAGTTAGAAAAGAACATGAGTATAATTGTTATGTGATATTTGTGGTTGAGCATTGTTGGAAACATTTGAGTTGGTTGATACATACTTGGACTAGGGTTGTGTGAGAAAGATTTGTTTCTTATGATGATTGGTTGAGTTGAGTTGATTGAGCCTAGTCACATGATGTATGAACTGATTGTTCAAGTTCTATGAAACAAACTATTCCATCATTTTATGTTGAGTTGAGATTATGGTTAGAACATATTGAGTCTCTAACAATTATCTTTATGGTTATATAAGACATGAATTGAGTTGAGGTTGATTTGAGTTGAGAGTGATATTAGAACATATTGAGTCTGTAACAATTCTCTTTATGATTCTATAAGTTGATTTGAGTTGAGTTGAGATTGATTTGGTTTGAGAGTGAGTTCAAAATATATTGAGTCTCTAACAATTCTCTTTATGCTTCTATGAGTTGAGTTGAGATTTATTTGGGTTGAGAGTGAGATTAGAACATATTGAGTCTCTAAAAATTCTCTTTATGCTTCTATGAAGTTAATTTGAGTTGAGATTTCCATTCATTGTTGAGTTCATTTTGAGTACTACTTGAGCATGATTTATTGAGCCTTTGAGAAGGCCTTTGGGATAGATTTGAGGATAGTGTTGGGATAGATTTGAGGACAGTGTTTGGACAAGTTCTTAGTGAGCTTGTTGGAGTATATTTGGGCAAGTTCTTGGTGAGCTTTCTAGAGCAGATTTGGGCAAGTTCTTTGTGAGCTTGCTAGAGCAGATTTGGGCAAGTTCTTGGTGAGCTTGCTAGAGTAGATTTGGACCAGTTCTTGGTGAGCTTGCTGGCATAGATTTGACAAGTTATGTGTGAGGTTGTTAAGAAGGTTTTGTGTGAGCGTATTGAGCAGGTTCTTAGTGAGCCTATTTATGGAGCTTTAAAGGTGATAGAGTACAAAGGATAGAGTCTCAGTGGATAGATATCCAATAGCTAGCATAGTTGAAGATAAATCTGAGTGAGGAGTATTAAAGTGGAGAGAGGTCCACCAGTTAGTGTAGTAGAGAGACAGAGTCTTCTATAAGATCACATAGCTAGAGCAGAAGGGGAAATATTTTTCCTATGGAAGAGATCCACAAACTTGAGATTAGGGGATCAACATCTCCTTTGGATAAATATCCATAAACATTGTAATTGGGAGTGATTCCCAAAGATATTGATTGAGAAATTTTTAGTAAAATATTTTCTCCGTGGAGTAGCCCACATTGGGTGAACCACGTAAATTGTGATGTCTCTATTATGTATGGTTTATGTGCATTGATTTGATTACTACTATTGATACTACTATCTTTACACAATATAATATTGAATTGGAAGAAAAAGTAAAAAGTGGTCTTATACTGTTCACCCCCCCTCTCAGTATAATCTTGTGTTCTTCAATTTTATCTTCCCTTATTTAAATGTATCAACAACCATAAGTGATATCCCACTAGCATTAAAAATATTTTAGTATTTCTCAAATACTTCAAATAGAAGAGGGATACTAAATTTTACAACATTGGTAGATATATTCTATAGATATCTTCATCCACCACTCAAAATTTTTGTGCCTTGGCCCCAAATAAAATTTCTAATCCCTGCATTTGGTTTAATGGCTCATAAAAGCATTCATCTCTACCTCTTGGTAGTCCTAAATCTCTATCCACCACTTCTCAAGTTACCATTATTTCTACTCATCAAACCCTCATTAGTCTATCCTTTATATTTGTCACAAAATCCTCTATGGTATGCTTTTGATACTACCTAAGCCTTTGACAAAATCTCACTAACCTTCCTATTCAAATATCCTTTACACCTCTAGAATTTTCTAGCTCTGTTATGCTATTAGGCTCTTGTCAATCGGATTTTTTACTCACATTTTTTATATTGCTAGTCCCTCATGTGTTTTCTTGCATTGACTTCTTGTATCCAAGAAACCCTAAAAAAATTTCTCCCCTTCACAATATCTCTCCCTTACATTTTAAACCCATTTGGAGTCCCATCCCTCTTCTTTATTTGTGTGTATATGATGCATTTTCCCACTAGCTAATGATACTCACTGTCCATTTTTCTATTTTGATTTATTTTATTTGTCTCCTTCCTTCCCATCAACCCCTTGGACTTCACATCCCTCCCTTACTCAAAAAATCATACTCCTTTTTCTCCACTAATCGTTATCCCATGTCTTTCCTTGTTATTCACACTTGCCTTTTCTTCATCCCTTAATCATCTCTTTTCCACTCCAAAATTTAAATATTTTATTATTCTTATGATTCATTTTTACCAAGTATTTTTTTTTATATTTTCCCCAATTTATCATATCTCACTATATCTTTAATCATACAACCCTTATTATTCATTTATTATTTCTATACATAAATTTATTATCTATCATTACCATTACTTCTACACATCATGTCCACAACAACAAAATCCATTTTCCATTAATATTTCATCACAAACTAACATAACACCTTTTACATATCAATGATACCCATCCCATATTATACCATATTTACATCATATAATCTAGTTTTCTTTAACCCATTCTATAGAACAAAAGGATTCCCATAGCCCATTCCTCCCTTTTTAAAATTTTGTTTGCTCTGACAAAATATCCAAACATCACTATTTTTTTTCCATGGAAGCCAATGGTCTGTGATAATTTTGTATCAAATACCATAGTAGCAAAACTAGAATTACAACCTTATCCAATTGGTCTATGGATCCCTTAATCATTACACCATAATGCATGCCCTAGTTATACCCACCATATAGTTCATTGCTAATATAGGCTCATGTCACATAAATGTTTAGAGTTCTCTACTACACTACACCCAACTCCCATCTAATGCTCCTTGCTCACACTTCTTGATCAGCTTCATATCACTGCAAGAATAATCATTGTCCTTCCAATATTTTTTCTTGACATTCTTCACTTTTCCATAATTACTTGCATCATGAGCCCAAAAATTTCTTTCTTTTGATCATATTTGTTTAATTGGTATCCTTCCTCTGCCTCAATAGCCATTGCCAATAAAAATGCTCTCACTTAGATATTTTCAACATATGGGTTGGCATTCCACACTATATCATTAGAGACTACCATATTATGCGCATATATTTCACATATCAAATCTTGGTGCTTAATCACATTGTTAACAATTACTCCACAAAATTGCTTTGGTGTGTCCACCTCGTAACTAGAGTCTAACTATACTTTTAAAATTTTAAACAAGATCCATTAGTATTGCCACATTAGTGCATAAAAGTGGGATGGATTCTAACACATCACTAGGTTCGATATCATTTGTCTGACCATCATTTACTATGCTTATAATAAATTAACATTCAACAACAAATCTACCCTCTCCTCCTTTATCTCTTCTATTTCATGCTTCTCATCAACATTCCTTTCTAGTTTATGAATTTAGACTAGAAAATCTTGGATGTGGTCCTCTAAGTTCCTTTCCACCTTCTCAAATTCTTACTTCTTTTCTTCTACCACCACCATAATTGCCTATATCATCAAGTTCATTAAATATGATAACATCTCCACTGAATTTATTTTTACTACCATGCTAAAACTAGTTACCTTGCTCCCCTTGATCTTAGCTTCCGTGCATGTCCTACCCTTGTCAGATGTTATTGCATTCTTTTTTGCACTTCACTAAGACCTTCTCCTAGTCCTAATTTGGATTTCTCCTTCTGTTATTGCACTTTTACCTTCAAATTTATACTTCCTTATTGTGCCTCCTATAACCACTCCTCTAGAACCTCTTCCTCTATCAACAAAATTCTCTTTCCCCTCTATATTACTAATCACCTCTACCTTTTGCTCAGGTCTTCTAGATGATTTCCACCATCTCTAATTTAGGT
Source organism: Wollemia nobilis (assembly GCA_028583015.1). Lineage (NCBI taxonomy): Eukaryota > Viridiplantae > Streptophyta > Pinopsida > Araucariales > Araucariaceae > Wollemia > Wollemia nobilis. The sequence continues at coordinate 1,137,136 of JAQPPZ010001776.1, read as the reverse complement.
ATATCTTGTTCCCCTTTCTTGATTCTTATATTTTATGTTTACTAGTTTGCTATCTCCATTATCATCACTCATCATGGACTACACTTTTAACTAATCCTTATTATAGCTCTTATTGGCATTCTTCATAAATATTATGACCTCTAGCTAGCCATGCATCCCAAATCACTCTCATTCCATTGATATATTCCATAACAAATAGTTTAATCATCCCTTGGTTAAACAATATCCATACTATCTCATGCTCCTAATACCATTCACTCATTACTCTCAAAACCTATGTCAAATAATAGGGAATATTCATCTTAAAATTATCCTTTGTGCCATTGATTCACATGAATTATAAAATAGATATGGTGTCCCATGATGACTAAAAATCATCCATTGGCTATAAAATATTTTAGCACAAACATTGTGATGATGTCATATGGATCTGGTAGTGAGGTCCTTATCATAATTCCATCATCAAAAATATCACAGTAATTTTTTTTTTGGTGGTAGAAACAATACCTCATGAAATCCTTGTGTCAACCATACCTCTCAAAAGTATATTTTTCCTTCCATACATAGGCCTATAACATGTGTGATGGATTCTTTAGACATGTCTATCTCTAAACCATGCACATAACTATACCCATATCATAAATTCTTTGCAAACTCTATTGTAATTTCATCATCATATCCTTTTAGTTGATACTTATTCTAAAATAAAGAAAACATTTGAGTTCTCTAAGAGGTAGAGGAACCAATATGAGGGGGTTTAGATATGGTTATATAAGAGGGAGACATATGGGGAACTCTATTTGGGGAAGATGTGTTCCATTGAAAAGATATTGGGGCTGAACTATTCCCAATACTCATTTCGACAATGAAGTTTGAAATAAAATGGGAGAATGGGAATTTCACTGATTTAAATTCAGAAGCAATTCTTCCTAAGGTTGTGGAGATTATAGATATTATAGACTTCTCCATGTTAGAGTCGAGTTATATTTTATTATAAAATTTAAATCAATTATGAATAGGAGAGTAGTGGATGGTGGAATTCTTGCTAGTTATTCTAAATTTGTCATTGAAAAATGGTTATTAAGACAATGGATATTGAGAGGTCCTTACAGGATATTTCCTCTTTGATGGGTATCTCAAGCTAGGAATTTCCTCTAGTTCCATATTCATTGGTTAATAGGAACTTGAATACTAGTATTATAGTTATGACCCTTGGTGCTACCTTGTCAGTGAGAGTAGCTTCTAAGTCTAAAGATCTCAAAAAATCCTTGCTTGATAACTCCTATTTGGGAGGCTCCTCAGGTGAGGGTATTCTATAGTTTTTAATTTCAAATATGAGAGGTAATGTCATAGTGGTTTTGAGACTAACTCTAAAACTATGCTCTAGGAAAATGTAGGATACGACTTGGTTGGTCCCAAGAAACCTTGTTAGGTTCATTCTCCCGTTTCTTTGGGTTTGGGTGGGAAACCTTATTTTCAAAATTTAAATTATCTTTCGAGCAAGAAGTTTTTGTATGGTGGTAATTCCACTTTTCCAAGTGATTTTTGAATTATTGGATCATTGCCTAAAATTTTTGGGGAGATTCTACCTCCTTCTCTTGGAAAGGAGGATGTCAAGATTGTCGGTATTCTGAATTTTCAATTCTTTGGATTTCCTCATAGGAATCAACTTAGTTCTTTATCTAGGCTTGATGTCTCAATCCCATATTTTGGACAGAGTGATGTCCAAGCATCAATTCTTTGTTGTAGTAGTTTCAAAGACTAAAAAGAAAAAATTCTCATATCTACTCTTTTGATCTTGAAATGAGCCAAAGGTCACTTTCAATCCTGATGGACCTATTGAAGCTAATTATGAGAGAAAGGAAATTTAATCTTGTAGGGAAATTAATGTGTTTTTAGCCTAATATTGACTAAATAAAAAAATAGGCCTTTCTAAAATGGTGTCCAAGAGGTCATATGGAGTTGGTAGCCCTTCTTAAGGGATTTCTTATTATTAAGTTATTTAAAGAGGAAGACATGAATCACATTCTCGATGGAGCCCCCTAGAATTTTGGAAGAAAATATATTTTTCTTTATAGGTGGGGGATAAATTTTCATCCATAAACTCAAAATATTAATACAACTCCTATTTGGATTAGGCTTCTTGTATTCTCCTTCCATTTCTAGTATGAGGTAGTCTTGAGAGACATATAAAAATATTGGGAGATCTCATAATGATTGATGCTACTACCAAGGTGAAATATAGAATGATATATGCTAGTATGTGTGTAATGGTGGTCATGGAATTTGATCTCCCTAAATCCATTGAGCTTCTATCAGAGGTTTGTTCTAGAACTCAAAATATAAAATATGAAAATATACCATAATTTTCTTAGACTATAAAAAGTGTGGGCATGAGGTGGCTCAGTTTGCCTTTAAGAATTTGGAAAATAAGGATAACTTAAGGCCACTGGATAGTGATGTCACCAAAATATTTTCTTCTCCCAAGGTTGCTGAGGTGATAGAATCTAAATGTCCCCTAAAGAATAAAAATATTCTCTTGTGGATGCTTCTATTCAGGTCTATTTGATGAAACCTTCATTTTCTTCTTTTTTTTTAGACCCTCTTATGGGAAATCCTTATGAGTGTTTAGCCTCAAGGGAAGATCCAATCATTGAATGAATATTTCTAGACCTTGGTGCAGTCAAAAAATATTTCTAAACCTCCCATGTCCTTGACCTTAAGCAAGGAAGTTATAGTTCCAAAAAGAATCCTAATATCTTCCTCTAAAGGAGATTACAATTTAGGGACCATTCTATTATCCCCTAGTCCTATAACAAGGAATCAATATAAATGAAAAATAGATGTTTTTATTGAGAGGAAGGTTGGAATGCCTCCCCATAAAATTTTTAGAAGTTGACACTATTACTGGAATTGCTAATGGACCCCAAGCAGTCCTAAATTTAAAATGTGGTAAAGGTTCACTAGAAATTAATGCAGATCCTTTAAACCTATGATCATGGTAGGTGGAGGAAGGATTTGTATTTTTTTTGGTTTTTTTTTTCTATAAATCTATATATGTTTCTTTGGGATCCCTATTGGTCCCTACCTTTTCTTCACCAATATCTTTTGGTATTGTTGAGTTCTCTCTATAGTTTTATGCTTTTATTGGTGTGCTGATTAGTGGGTTGAGCCTACTCTCTTTCTTATTTATTCCCTGTATCAAAGTTTTTTCTATAAGTTGTGTCCTAGGGCTTGCATGATGGTGGTTGATCCCTGATTTCTTCTTGATCCATTCTAAGTTTATTTCATAGGATTTGGTTTTTTCTTCCATTGGTATTTTTACTATTTTTCAATGAACTCTTGACCTTTGTTCTTGACATTCTTTATAAAAGGTTTAGGGTCCCTTTCAAAACCATTTTTTCTACTTAATAAAAAATTCTTTTAGTCAATAAAAATACTCCATCCAACCCATCCACTACATGGTTGCTTTAGTCTCTATAGTTAGTGGCATCTTTGCAACAGCTGTTGGCTCCCATAATTTTTCTTTTTTTCCCATTTCATATGTACCTTTACTATCAGTCATTTGTAACTCCTTTCCCTCTCCTCTTTTTCAACCTTGTGTCTCTATTCTCTATGCAACATGATTTTCCCATATTATTTCATCATTCCACTTGTGTTTTCCATATACCCTTTTTCATTCACTTATTCATTATTTTTAACCTCCAACGCATGTCTTTAGATTTCCTCTTTATCTTATTTGATATCTACCTTAATTTGTGTACCTTAACCACTTTTTGCATTCTTTATTTCACATCAAGTTATCATGCCTCATAATATGTAGTAATAATTGGTTATAGTCTATTTCCCATGTGCTATTCTTTTCATACCATTTCCTTGGTCATTGTCCCCACATTTGCCTTTTCCATCATTTTCAATCACTATTTTCTCACTCTTTTTTATTTTGTTTTGACATCCTTCCTCACAAATTAGAGGGAGAATACCATTAGGCATAAATTTTAATACAGCATATATAACTTCCCAAGTGCCACACCACATTTTAATTATAAATACTTCATTGATATTAGGTTAGATATTAGATAAATTTGGCTAGTTAAAGGTCTTAGCCATATGTCTCACATAATTGGAGCATCAATTAAAAATAATTTTTTGATATGCCCATTTAGAAATAAATGTGCACATCAAGAAGGGGAAAAATATGAACACCTAATTTCACATGACCTAGGCCTTAGTATTAAGAACCTTGTGTCATGAAAACAAAATATATTAATCTTCTCTAAAAAATTGTAAAGTCAACCATACCAAATCTACACTCATCCATTTGATAGTTGTAAACTCACATTAGAAAATTAAGCTACTTGAATCTATGCAATTCATACCTTGGATTGATCTTGAGGTATAGAAATGTATCTAAGGATCAAATAAGCCTTTGAGGATTAAAAAAAAATTAAATACAAATTTATGCCATGAAGTTAGCCTAAGTGTGAGATGTCCTATTTTTTTCTCTCTTGTGACATGTCAACATAACAATGTGGCAAGAACTGATGAATCTAGAATTATCTATCATTTTCATCTACCAATTTGTCCCATAATGCCTACACTCATACCTCTACCTTGCACTACTTAGATCAATAAGTGGTAGGTTAGATCCAAAATTTATACTAGTAAGGGATAACTACATTTATAAATAAACACATTACCACCTCAGTTGGGAGTTAATGTTTCCCATATCTATGTAATTAATTTAAATTGGAATATTATTTGGGATTATTCCACCTAATCATTTTAGAAAAATTATCAAAATGCTTTCCCAAAAATCCTTAATGAATTACTCACTATAGAAAATAGCATGATAAATCCAATAAATGTATCTTAGTCAACAACATAAAAAAATACTACCTTACAACACTTGTCACTTTAGCATAGATAAATTGCCATGATCTAAGGTAGGTGCATAGCACATATTTTACAATGGTCTAAAATGAACAAATCACCAAATAAACTTTTAAATATTATCCCAAAAGAGATATAATTAGATATTGATCAAATTGATACATATGCTATATTCTATTTTATATTTTTAGTAAGAAAGTTCATGGGTGTAGCTATCATGATGTAGTAGTAGAATAGATCATGGGTGCTTTGTTTCTTGCAAGCAACTAAGATATGCTACCATATAACCAAAATGCCTAGGTATTCAATATCTCTTTCATGATTTTTTATCATCTATCACATCATTAGAACTCTATATGCTTTGATATTCTGTCATTTTGGATTGGTTGTATGGCTAAGGATATTTTATTGTTCCTAAATAGAATTTCGTATTAATGCAATTGTTGTTCCCCTATAGAATTTCATATGCTTTGTCTCTCTCAAATCATTGATTGATTTTAAACAAGCTTAGAGACCATGATGTTTTGAATAACAGATAGAAACATTCATTTATTTGTTTGTTCTACTAATGACATTGCTATTTTGCAATATTTTCTTTATGTTTATGCCTAAATGCTTTTGTTATTACTTCATCATAATGTCTAGAACATATTATTGTTGTATGCATTGATAGTTTATTGTGTTTCCTTAGAATTATCCCCATATCCTATAAATATAAATATAGTATCCGTGTTAAGGTAGTAGACTGATAAAGGATCGATACCTAGCATTGAAATTTATTCTTGTAGTGCACAAAAGAATAATAAAAATTAAAATTGTATTTTTCACATGTTTTATTATTACATGTAACCAATTGAATGTCTTTCATTTCAACACAAAATTTTATGTCATTGTGATCTATTAACTCTCATCTAATAATATATTCCCACAACTAACTCTAACCACTCCACCCAACCAATTATGAATACATAACAACAAGACAATTTTTTGATCAATTAGTTTATTTCAAAATTAGATTAAATCTCATGTTTTTTTTTTGAAGGTTTTTAAGCCAAGTTTTTATAGATATTATGTTGTTCACATCTAATCTATCACAACTATATATGAATAAGAGTTTCCTCACATCTAAAACTTCTACAACTATCTATAGATAAGAGTAAACATGCAGAACAAGGATAAATAAATCTAGATACAATAGGTAGTACTATAATCAATTGTACAAATGGAAAAATAGATTCCTTGATCCAGTGAGTCCACCATCTAAGAAGATATCCATAGTAAGTGAATATTATTTCTTGAAAAATAGAAAAGTCTCAAATTGGGCTTTATGGTTATCATTCCTTAAATTCCTTGCTTTGTTTAATAATAGTTTTAGTTAGCACCCAATTCCTATAAAAAATCTACATATGACTAACCCCAAGGCTATGCTTTGATCTAGAGAGTTTTATATTAAGCATGTATTCTCATCTATAAGAAGATGTAAAATATGTTATGATACCTTTAGGTAGAACATTGTTCACCACCTCCTCACATTTAGGTGATTATTTATTTTTGTTGTCTCTGACTTCATTCTTCTCAAACCTAAACATCAATTTGTTCTTCTCATTCATGCTATTCTCTATAGTGTCACACTATTCTTCAAAATTTTCAATAGGCTCCTTGAGAGGGGTCAATCCTACACCATCAATGGAAAAATTTAGGCTAGGATTAAAGGCAACAATATTTTTGATAAGTCTTGCTTTTCTATTCATATTGATTATAAAAAATAAAAGTTTGTAATAGAGTTATCAATATTATATCTTACTTCTTCATGGCTAGTATTCTGCATGGTATACGTGAGATTTCTAACATGGATGTGGAAACACAATAGGAAAATCTAATTTCAAAGGTGTAATAATATTGGGAGCTAAAAGCTTCGATTGAGAAAATTATGGATGACTGAGGTGAATATATAATTACTCTAGGTAAGTGAAGGTTAAATTTAAGAAAAAATCAACTTATTTTTTTGTGTTCACACTTGCCACACTTTGCAACATGCAATCTAACTTGAACATTAGCATGTAGAGGACTTATAAAGTTTTATTGACATGAGATTAATTCATAGTTTAGAGGTCTAGAGATGGTGATAAGTGGATTAAATGGATCAAAGACAAGCCAAACAACGATGATGAGATATAGCACGGATAAGAGAGTAGTTTTGGTAGAGTTTCACACAATAAATATATTTTTATTAAATAAGATATTAAAATTTTGAATTATTTAAAGCTATCCCAATGATTTATATTTAAAAATTAAAGTTTGGATATGTAAATTATCAATGATAAGAACTATAATATTATTTTTTGTTTAGTTTTGAATTTATTTTTGTGAAATTAAATGATTTTATTTATGTTTCAAATGTTTTAATCATTATCATTTCAAATAGGAGGTTTGTTAGGGTTTTCTATTTTTCTCTACTCTAGTGTTTATTTTTGGCTTTAGGGTTTGTTCTTGCCTTTCTTTGTTGGTCTATATGGATTCCAACCCTAATGAGCGAGCCATATGCTCTAGTCTATTAGAAGATCTAGAAAGTGATAATGTTACCCATCAAGTGTCCTTAGAAGTCCATCTTAAAGGTGGTGCACAAGGTAAGGTCTTAATTCCTGATGTTGCTTTCCCTACATAGACTTTAAAGGAGATATGTAATTGGCTAGAAACTCATGCATTAATAGGATACTTTGTCATCCATATCCCTAATGAGTCAATCCTAATGGGTTATATCAACTTGCTCTAGGCCCCTCATGGCATTTAGGTTATGCTTGTTTGAAACCTAACCAAGGGTTTCTTTTCCAATTTTTAGACTCTTCCTATGTGAAGGAGATTGTTTAGCATATTCCATGACACATGTAGAGCTCTTTACTCATTCTCATTCCATGAGCTCATGTTTTTGCTATGTCTGACCAGATCAATAAAGTCCCTATTTAGGTAGATTTTCCTAGTTTTCCAATCTATTATGGGATGGTTATGCTCGATCCTGAGAAGTTTTTCAATGCCTAGCCAACCAGGTGAGTCTATGTCTAAATAGATTTGTCCAATTATCTTAAGGAATCTCTCAATGTACAATTTGGGGAAGCCACCTTCTTTTAGAGGGTTGTGTACAACAACCTCATCAACACTTGTTATCATTGTGAGGCTTTTGATCACAAGGTGAAATATTTCCTGCTTATGCCACACAACAAGTTGAAGCTAGCTCCTACACCCTCAATCCTAAGAAGATTATTGAACCACTATGGGAAACTACAAAAATCAACATGTTAATACTACTAAACCATTGGCACCTAAGAAATATATCAAAGAGGTTAGTGTAGCATATTCACAACCATCCATAAAGATGACGAGAGCACCACCAACCTAGCTAGCTAATGGTACTTCAAAAATAGAGATGGTAAACAAAAAGGTTCTACCCTCTCATTATAATACCTCTTGGATTTTAGGTAAATAAGGGATGCAACATGTTTCCCCACCACCCTCCCCTCATGTCACCACACATTTCTCTCACAAAACTTAGAGGGATTTGGAGGTGGGTGAGTTTCTTCCTATGAAAATACTTCGCATTCAACTAGGGAGTTTCAACAAGGATAGTAATGGTTCTAACCATTTCAAAGCCTTAGATCTTATTGATGGTATAGATGTCATTAGAATCCATACTCCAATAAATTTTTTATCTCAAAATGTCAGAGGTATTACTAGCCTAAAGCACAAATATATGGTACAATCAAATCATCAGAGGTCTACCATTTTAGATTTTCTCTATATTTAAGAAATAAAAATCACATGAATTTTGTGGCCCTTGTTTGTTGGGTCATTTGGCTTAAAATTTGCTTTCTTCATAATGAGCATCCTTAGGAATAAGGGGATGTCACCATATTTACTTCTTCCCACTAGCAATCCCATTTGGTGGTGCATAGTAATGATCCCACCTATCATGCACTATGGACTTTTTTGTTTTATGAATAATCATGCCTTTGGCATAGCCAATATCTATGCTTCTAATGATGCAATGGTATCCAACCCTAGAGTTGGTTGGTTAAGTCATTACCTACTATCACTTAGCTAGTCTATGGTGATCTTAACATGATTGAGGCTACTAAGGAAAAAAGTGGTGGACATTTAATGCATTGGAAAATGGGCAAATGGGTATCTTGGTTTCATATGCACAATAAATTGTGTCTATATGATCCCAATAGTTGGTACTCTTAGGATAACCACCTTTGGTACATGTGGTCCAATTTGAGAGAAGGGGTTAACCACATCATTAAAATATTGGATAGAGCTTTGTTATCAATGCAAACCATATTTAGTTTTTTTAATATATTTTTATCTCATAGTGGTATCACTCCTAAAGTGGTTCTCTCTTACTGTTGTCTCATATGTTTTTGCATTGAATAGGTGGGCGGTGGCATAATCTAGTATAGTAATCAATTTTATCTAAACACGTCATTTCTTAGTCACCAAGCTACAATGGTACACATTTACCACATAGAATTTAGAGCCATGTACCATCACTATTTTGATTGGATAACATGGTTAAATGATAAGGTGGAACACACCACATGTTTCCTTTGCAGGTATAGGTTCTAGTTGGCCTACTTCCATATGAAGGTAGACAAGGCTAAAACCTTGGAACTCCAATGATCCACATTGGATTTGGAGGCACAATCCCTCTCCCCTATTCTATGAATTTAGGTTGCTAAGCTCCACCACTAGCAACACCTTTGTAATATCCATGCCACACAGGGTGCTTAGCTCAAAGCATACCTTCATTGGCTCAAAATAGATGATAAAGTCTCCAAAGTTTTTTTTCAATCCCTCCAAAGGAGGACTCACATCCAAAATATTAAGTGTATTCATGAAGTGCACAACTTCCTTACTGATATATAGACATTATGCATTCCTTCTTTAGTTATTACCAAAAGGGTTTTCAATATCAAGATCCTTCTCCCACCTAAGAGTAATATCTTTAGTAGTGTATCAACATGGTTCCCCACTAACTCTGAGTGTCTAAAAGAGCTCTTTGTGATAGTCCATTATCATAATACGAGATAAGATTTGCTACATTTTCCATGGCTAATGAAAAGGTGCTTGGTTGTGATGAGTTCCTCTATGAGTTCTATAAATCCATCTGGGATATGTTGGTGCAAAATTGGCCTATGGTTATGATTGCACTCATGACCTTATCAACATTGAGTAAACAGACTCAGTATTGGAGGATTTCGTCTAATTTCCAGAGAAGGTTTGTTCCTTGGTGGTTTTTATGAGAAAAAGGGATAAGGTTCACTAAAATAAATAGAAATATATTCATAGCTAGAGCTTTTCTCGTTGTGCATATTAAACAAAAACAAATATAAATGAATATAACTTCATTGTCCAAGCATTTTTATATCTTCACGTAGAAATCATAGTTTGCTAATGTGATCTACATATTAATGTAACACAAACATGTATTAAATATTTAGCTCTAGCAATACTTTTTATATCGTGCACGAGTCTAGATAATAGAAAAAATACAATGTATAGCTTAGTAATGTAAATAGAAGCATCAAATGTTAATACATACACTTGCACATAGTGAACCAAAAGCCAATAGAAGCTTATATTATTGCTTAAATCTAGAGTACATACATCCAATCCTGTAAACATCTAAGAGTCGACCATTATTCAAGGTGTACTCCCTACTATATATATTGTATGGTAAGTATATTTTGATAGCTATCAAATATTAACACAAAATTAGTTACTAAAAATGCGCTACCAAATGCGTCAGTATGTTTTGCATGGCTTCTTATTGGTTAAATTGGAGAATTTGATGCAAGAGCCTATCTTTAGAGGGTTTTTTAAAAGAAGTTTTAAAGTAATTTTTTTATTACTCAAAATGGAATTATTTGACGTAAAATATAATTTGCCAAAAACCGTAATTACTAAAAAAAGTAGATTTGTATGAAAAAATAATTTGCTGAAAATAATAATTACTTAAAAAGACATTTTTTGGTGGAAAAATAAATTTGCCAAAAATAGTATTTTTTTTATTTTTAGGGTTTTAAGCTTTAGGGTTTTATTTTAGGGTTTATTTTAGGGCTTCAAGTTTTAGGGTTTCTTTGGGGATATATATTCCCTTGGTATTGCATTGTAAAATGGGAAGTGAATCCAAGAATGATAATAGAAAATATTTATTGATTCATTTCCATGATTTGTAGTTTTTATGTGAATGGAGGGTTTTTATGATTATTTCCATTTATCATAGTTTTTATGTAAATGGAGGGTTTTGCATATTATTTTCATTTATCACAGTTTTTATGTAATGGGAGGTATTATGTTTTGACCTCTTGCAGTTGGATTTACATCATTTGGTTTCAAAGCAGGTTGGATCTTGCTGGGGAGAAAAGAGAAAAAAAATATGAGAGGAGAGCAAAAAGGTTCTAAAAAAAATTGGCACTCTGTGTAGTGCTTGGAGAAGGTTTGTAAAACCTTGGAGATAGAAATTGACACTCTATGTAAATGCCTGTTGGCACTCTGTGTAAGTGCTTGCAGGAGGTTTTTTTTTTTGTAAAACCTCAGAGGCAGGAATTGGCACTTTGTGTAGTGCTTGCAGGAGGTTTGTTTTTTTTAAACCTTGAAGGAAGAATTGGCACTATGTGTAGTGATTGCAGGAGGTTTGAGATATAAAACCTCAGAAGGAGATTGGTACTTTTGAGGAGTACTTGCAGATGTGTGGCACTCTATGGAGATCAATTACGAGTTTGATCAGAGGAACTCGTAGGAGCAGAGTTCTTTTCAACCAAAGGAGAATGATGCAGGAGCCTATCTTTAGAGGGTTTTTTAAAAGAAGTTTTAAAGTAATTTTTTTATTACTAAAAATGAAATTATTTGACGCAAAATATAATTTGCCTAAAATGGTAATTACTAAAAAAGGTAATTTTTTTTGAAAAAATAATTTATCGAAAATAGTAATTACTTAAAAAGGTATTTTTTGGTGGAAAAATAAATTTGCCGAAAATAGTATTTTTATTTTTATTTTTAGGGTTTTAAGCTTTAGGGTTTTCTTTTAGGGTTTCTTTTAGGGCTTCAAGTTTTAGGGTTTCTTTGGGGATATATATTCCCTTGGTATTGCATTGTAAAAGGGGAAGTGAATCCAAGAATGATAATAGAAAATATTTATTGATTCATTTCCATGATTTGTAGTTTTTATGTGAATGGAGGGTTTTTATGATTATTTCCATTTATCATAGTTTTTATGTAAATGGAGGGTTTTGCATATTATTTTTATTTATCATAGTTTTTATGTAATGGGAGGTATTATGTTTTGACCTCTTGCAATTGGATTTACATCAGAATTGAATCACCAATGGTAGGATTTTAGGATTTGATGCTTCAATCACTGTCTACTATTGGTTTCCAACACATTCTTTTTATTGCCGACACATTCTTATAAAGGCATATCCTTCAATTATATTTTTCTTTCTATCCCATGAAACTCTGACATATTGAAAATTTGTGACATTTCCTATGCCTTCTTCATCTTTCACTTCTAGGCTCAGAAAACTTTGACATGTCACGAAATCATGAAATTTCCTATATCTTATTTATCTTCCACTTCTAGGGTTACAAAACTCTGATCTATCACGAAATCATGACATTTCCTATGTCTTCTTCTTATTTCGCTTATGGGCTTATGAAACTCTAGCATGTCGTGAAATCACGATATTTCCTATACCTTCTTCATTTTTTGGTTCAAGGCTTGTGAAACTCTAACATGTCACAAAATCACAACATTTCCTATGCCTTCTTTATTTTCTACTTCTGGGCTTGTGAAACTTTGTCATGTCACAAAATCACAGAATCTTGATTGTCTTAGTCTTTTTCGCTCTCTATTTCACAAAAATGGAAAATGGGTTCAACTCTCAAAAACCTCTGCTATATTTAGGGTAGTCTTTTAGACTAGCATTATTGGCACCTCCCAAGGAATTTTTCTAGAAAAAATATTAGAATCCAGGACCTTCATCCATTGGGAAATGGAGTCAAAATAATTTGGAAGAGGAAGTTTTGGAAAATCAAACAAAATAATTACTTGAATAAGTAAAGCATTACCTTTCAAAATACCTCTTATGAACTTATGTATACTTTTACTACTGTTACATTAAAATATCAGTAATTCAAATTTTTGTGAAACTACTTATGGCTGGCTACTAGTCCCACCCTCTGTTAGCTATCCCAAATCAATTTTCTTGGACTTTTTTCTATGTTTCTATCATCTTGATAAATTCATTGTAAGTGAGGCAGACTTGCTTCCAAGCTTCATCATCAGGGTCCGATGATTCCATGAAAAGTTGATATATATACTACAATTCTTCCACTTTATCATGATAAACTACCTTGTACCTTAAAATTAGCTCCTATAAATAGGATTTAATCTGTGTGATATTTTGAACCATAGCAAACACACATACTTCTTCTATGGGATCTTTCCAACATTCTATCTCAAATTCATTATCAATAAAATATCTTAGGGATGTTGTGAGTTCATCTTCACTTAGAACATTTGAATTTTTATCCCAAAGATATGGAAGTCCACATTTGTTTGCTAGGTTTAAATGCTTCACTAGTCCCTTAGCTTCAGCTTCTAACTCCTAAAGGAGTTTTGTCCCTTGGTTTACAAGTTTAAATATTCTAAAGAAAATTTTGGCTATAATTTTAGCCTGAGACCAGGCTTCACTTAGAATCTTGGCAGCGATGTTTTCGGGCATATTATCAGACATGACTTAAATTTTCATTGTAGCATTTGATCTCACCTGTAAATATCTTACTAAAACTTTTAACTCATCTCAGACTACTTTGAGCACTTCCTTTAGCCAAATATATAAACATAGGCCTTGTTCTTAGACTAAGCAGTAATAAATCTTCAAACATTTCTTCTTCTCCTAGACCTATTGTTGAAGATCCAGTATTTGTAGATTCAGGAATTGAATATATTCAGTCACTTTCTCAAGTTCTTATTTATATTTGGCTACCTCACTTGTAGATTCACTAAATCTACTCTCCCATATTTTAGCCTCTAGTTTCAAGGCTTTTTCCATCAATTTATGTTCTTGTAAGGCATATTCACATTCTTTTCTAGCTTCTTGCTCTTGATGAATTTTTCTTTAAAATATTATCCATGTAAGTAAATATTTCCTAGGCAAGCTTGTACCATTCCCCATTCATCTTGCATATGGATTTGAGTGATGTCTTTAGTTACACTCTCCACCTGATAGTCCTTATCATCACATCACCCTCAAGATTCTTCACTTTTGGGGTAAACTTCACTTTCTTCCACTACATAGTGGTGGGGTCGAGTATTATCATTTCTTGTGTATAGGCTAGAGCTTTAGAGGCTTCTATAGAGCAAGACGCCCACCAATATAAGGTATTTTTGTTTACCATCCTTAGATATTTCAATTTCAAATAAATAGATGATTTTTTAGTACTTGTAGCAGAGGTGGACCTCATATTCGGTATGCATACACCGAGAAGAAATTGGGTTGGTACCAAAGTGGTACTCCCATCCAAAGGAACAACTATAGGGTGAGAAAGTAACTTTGAAGATTGGCCATATTCAGATTGAATTTGTGAGGACGATTTTGGCTCTGAAGTAAGAAACCATTGTTTCAAAGGAAACATTATATATTTCTTTGAAATAAGAATGTGTAGACACCTAAAATACGTCAAGTCGAGGGTGACTACTCATATGGACATGCTATAAGACCATATGGAGGCTTGGATAGACTCCAAGATAGAGCAGTGGTTCTAAACACTCAATTTGGGCTCTTTGGCCTAATCAGTTTGAATTGTAGCCCAAACCTATGGTCTACAGGGTGAACCATGATTGACACTTGCAGTTTACATTCTAGACCACAACTATAACCTACGGTCTTAACTGAAGTTTAGTTGGCCTTCATCCAAGCCAAATCAGTTTGAATGACCATTTTTTCTAGAAGACGATGGTTAGCGGATGAAAGATTTCAATCCAACTGTCCTAACCACCCTTTCTTGATCTTGGCTTCACCATGAAGCCACCCCTAGCCCTAGGACATCCTATAAGTACCCTTTCAAATTAGGGCAATGAGAGAGATGATTTGAATAGTGAAGTGTTGTTGAATTATTGAGAGATAGTGCATTTTGAAGATCAAAGAAGTGAAGCCCTATCAAATTGTAGACTCGCCTAACTACATAGAGAGAGACTTGTTGCCATTCCCATTGTCAATTTGTCAAGAATCATGAGGAATTAGTCTATGGATGCCCTAAGGACCTAGGAGAGCCAAGAAACGTTGATTTCAACAAACAAAAGCTCCTCACAGTGAATCAACTGCCAAAATTGTCATAAGGACACCGAAGGTGACCCTTGAACATCAATTGGACAAGGAGATCAAGCCCACTACCCTTGATTTAGAGGGTAGACTCACTTGATTTCTAACCATGGCTTTCAATCGTGGTTTACAGTGTAGACTGTGCACCAGTATTGCAGTTTGCAACAAAGATATCACCACCTTACTATTTTCATTTTTGCCCATATTATTAGATTAGATTAGTCATTTGCACGGTTTAATTACAATTGTAGAGATTTTTGACTGATAGATTAATTTTTTTACTAACTTGTTCTCATCATAGTAGTTTAGACATTAATGGTTTCTTTCCACGTTATAATACTTCATTTCAAGTAATTGGTTCCATAGATTGATAGTTGTGCTCTTCATTTACATATTTCCATAAATCTTGATATTATTTGCATATGTTTAGCATAGTTTATGCATTTTCTTTATCTTACATCATTATGCTATTTGTCTTTAAAGGGCCTCATCATGAGAGGCTTCCTATGCTTTTGACATTCTTGTGTTGTTTCTTGATAGTAGGAAACAAGTTTCTAAGGAGATACAACCATTCATTTCCTTCCTCAATGTGAAGAAGAGGGTTTGCTCGACCCTAGAGTAGTTCATGTCACCTTAAGGGCTTAATAGTGCATTTCACCCCTGAGGGGGATTGAAATAATTGTAATTGCGTATCAAATAGAGTATCCCTAAGAGGGACTTGTAATCAAACACTTTTTGATTTTAATTGAATAATATAGGCATTTCTTATAATTTCCATGTGTTTTATCCATTTATGTATATGAATATCAATTTTACTTTGTTTATGCAATTATAAAATTTTGGGTGCATTCCTTTTTGGTCATACAAAATGTGATCATGGTGGAACTCCGCATAAATAGCATCTAACTGTGTGTTCTTGAACTTTTTGACTTGTAGGTATAGACCGTAGCTATCAGCTGCATGCCAACAATTGAACCATAGGTTCAACCCATAGGCCACAGTCAGAACTATAGACCAAACCTACGATTTCCAGTTGATAGCACATATAACAAAAATTAGAGAGCCAATCATTGCAAGACCTTAGGTAGACCCTATTTTCAGCCCTCTATCATTTTTTTCTCTGTATTTTTATAGCATGTGTAATTTCAAATGCAAATTAGGAAAAAACATTAAAGAAAGGGATAATCAATTGTCCTAGTTTTCTTTTGCATTTAATTCCATAGAAATGCGCTGCTAGGAACAACAAACCTATGATTGCAGTCTGCACTAGGCTCCAACGTGCTTGATAGAGTGTCTTGTTTGGTTTGCATGTGTGAGGCCCAATTAGAGGCCAATTATCATTGTAATGTATATTGTCTCAAAGACCATCTATAATATCTTATATTTTATGAATTTGAAATGTTCTTTCATTTGCATAGCATATAGAAAAGGAGCATGAGTGCTATATGATGTATTTCTTTTATGTACATTAAATAAACCACACACACCACTTGGCACTTAAACACTACTGAGTTGGGATTGACATCCAATCATTAGTAGGGTTCAATGACAGTGGGTATAACTTCCATCTGTTGGACCAAATCCTATGAAACTTTGGATACTAGACCAATACCGGCTTTGAGAACCTTTCATACCCTAGAAAATTTACATGTATTCTCTTCGAAGGGTATAACGTTGACTAGGGGAAAATGGGTGAGGATTGGG
Organism: Wollemia nobilis; assembly: GCA_028583015.1. NCBI lineage: Eukaryota > Viridiplantae > Streptophyta > Pinopsida > Araucariales > Araucariaceae > Wollemia > Wollemia nobilis. The sequence continues at coordinate 1,120,160 of JAQPPZ010001776.1, read as the reverse complement.
AGGACCTATGCTCCCTGACCATGTGTGGGCTTCATTACCACATATTATAGGTTGGATTACATGACTTGGAGTTCATAGCCAAGTTGTCGAGCTACGAGTGTACAAGTGAAATCCATTAAACTAAGAATAAAATCCAACAAGTTTTGCAAAATGCGATAAGAGTTTCTACACTGATATAACACATCTTGAAAACACATCAAACAATTTAGGGCTCAACTTTTAAAATGTAAAGGATATAATCACATTTTTTACTTTGTATGCTTCTTTATTGCTTAATTCACCAAGATAAGGCCCTCCTTGAGGCCACAATTTTTAATAAGAGAGAAAACCTCTCAAGTCTTGTTTAGTTGATTCATCATGACGACTAGGCATGATAGAGCTCAATCATGAGCTAATGAGTTGGAGAGTTCATTAAGACGATCTGAACACTTTTGATGTTCTTCTGAGGAGCTTTCAAACCTCACACACCTCCTTTCTAGGTTTCACACTCATCATGCACCTAAGGATCTAGGCCTCCTAACATGAAATTCTAAGAGTCATCGCGAGCTCCCTTCATCACGTAGGGGATTCACCCATACATATCATGGGGTTTCCTCACACACAGTGAGAACCCATGTCATTATGTCTTAGCCTAGTGAGATAGAGAGTTGTGTATCATAATCCATGAGTTAGTCCTATAGGGAGTTTGAGTTTCATGCAGCCCATGAGATGTGACTAATCCAAGACCAATTGGAGGAGGTACACCGTTAGTGTAAGCGCCTAGAGCGTGAGTCTGTAGAAAGGAAGAGAGCACATAAACAAAGGTTGGATGAACTCCAATGGTGTGAAGAGAGGATTTACAACATAAAGCACATGAAGAGCAATCATGTGAGGTAATTCCTAAAAATAAGCTCATACCTAGAGTGCTTAGGCAATAAGTCAATGTGATGCATTTTGTGCATCATCAAGAGTTACCACTTAAGCAAGTATATAGCCATCCTCTTAGGCAGATAGACATACCTAGGGTTATCGAATAGCAACAAAAAGAGATGTTTAAGGATCCCATGCACAAGCATGAGGTTGAGAGTAGTCAAGTTCGACAGGTGAGCAGTGTCAATGCTCGAAAGTTATCACAATCCTTGGGGCATATATAGTCTATTCCACCATATAAGGAACCTATGATTACTTTTCATAAATAGAAATTCAAACCTATCCCTATCAGGGAGTTTTATCCTCCATTGCATATCATAGTGAGGATAAAGTAGATTGCATATAAGAGAGTGTTGGTGGATATAGGATCATCAATTAATATCATCACCACCTCAGCGATCAAACATCTCAAAATTCCACCATCCCACATCAAGTAAATAACTTTAATGATACAAGCCTTTAACGATGTGTAATCCCCTATAGTAGGCACAATAGTCCTCCCCATAAAGGTGGTACAAAATATTATTCCTACACTGTGCTACGTTTTATAAGGATCAATATAGTATAATCTACTTCTTGAAAGACCATGGATAAGAGCCATGGAGTGCATGCCATCAATAGTGCATCAGTGCATTACATACACCCATGGAGGTGAAGTCCATGTAGTTGAGGCTGACACAGATCCCTTCAAGTATTATAAGCCTAAGGATCATCTATTGGAACCTAGTGAGGCACCTATGCATTTGCAAGTTAAATTGGATGAGTTTATCCAAAGTTTGAATGCAGCCTCACAGACGGATTGATGAATGCACTTACGGAGTTGCTCACAGTCACTTTGGAGGTATCATTAGAGGATCTTCACACTCCTATCAAGGAGGAAGAACCTAGAATGGTTATGAATGCACCTGAGTGTATCACACCCTCTTCATTAATCATATCACCAGATAGTTCTTATGAGGATGATGATGAATATGAAGAACTTATAGAGGCCAACATTACGATGCTACCCACCATAGAGTCCATTAAGGATCTAGGTCAACTTTTCATTGAGTCTCTACCTATGGATCCTATCCTAAAGACATTTTATGAGCATGAGGAAAGTTTAGTTATCATGACTGAAATAGGATAGCCTCATTATGTTGATGAATCACCTATGACATAGGCAGTTTTGGAGTCTTCTCATGAGTTTGTGGGAATGGTCAACATTAGGCTAGAATATCAGGTGATTCCTAATCACATAGAGCCAGAGATGGGGTAATCTAGTGGTGTGTCCACACTGCCAGGGCCAAAACCTTTAAAATTAGTCACTCTTGACTCATTTCTCATGGCACCATATCAAGAGCACGAAATAGTAGGTTCCTTACATCATATTGGGGGTACCAAAAGTGACACAGTTCAACACAATGAAATGAAACAATAGCTTGAGCTGAGTCATAGGCATGCGCATGTGGACAACACTGATGAAGTGTGTCATAAAGAAGCTTACACATCAACTCAAGCAAAGGAAATAGGTGATTTGCAATTACCTAATGGATCTATAGCATCCACTTTTTTGTTTCCTTCAAATGACAAAGGTATTTCAAATCAGTCATTGGAAATACATATGAACTCTTTTTCAGTCTTGCGATCCATTTTAAGCCGTCTGGAATGGATGGAGCATCGAATGGATGAATAAGATAAGGTATTGCATTTTATCAAGAACTGGCTTGAAAACCTGGAATTACAAAAGCAACCCTTGTATGAGGCCGAATCGCTTCCTATGCAAGTACAAGAAAAGCCTTAGTGAAAGCATAAGCCCATGCATCAAACCCAACCATTGGATTCTCAAAGAAAACCAATGCAGGGCAAGAGCCTAAAACAATCACAACATAGTGGAACTCCATTAAAAGAGCCTATGCCAAACACATTCTATAAGCTGCAAGAGGCTAAGGTCATTACCTTGACTAATTTCATCCCTTTAAACCCAAATAGAGTTAAACCTACGGGTTACAAGGAGCATCACTATTGCCTCTATCACCGACATGGCATTTGAGATTATCATGAGTTTAATAATATGGTGCAAAATATAATAGATAAGGGGTTTTATCATGTAGATGGTTCTCTCAGAGCACCCCAACATGCCGAAGTGGAGGTCACACCTCCTCAAGAGTGACCTCGGAGTCATCAGTCGCCTCGTAGGCCCAATAGGCTAGTGCAACGAGTAGTTTCATTTCATATGACTACTCTAACATTATTTCAAAAGTTACATGAGGTACAAGCATTCATATTACCTAAATTCAAGCATAGGGTATCCGAGACTGGGTCACCTGATGTGGGTCCCTTTTGTGTGTATCATCGAGTGCATGGACATGACATTAGGGGTTGCTAGTCATTTAATAGGGTCATCCAAGACCTATTAGAATGGGATGAGATCCATGAGGATGGTTCTCTCGTTCACCTATGTCAAAGCATAGGCACACTAGTGAGGTCTGATCTTCACTTGGGGGAATTGATTTCTGTCACTCTTCCTAAACAAGCTGATTAATTTTTGGTGAATAGCATGCATGTTGGGTGTCTTAAAGATAGCATACCTTTTCCACCAGCTATGCCAAAGTTGATAAGGAAAAATGAAGAATCCAGAGGTATTGCACCTCCCTCACCATCATCGAATGGCACACTCACTAGGGGTATATAGGGCAATGTGCCCTTCCTCAAAAAGGCTCAAATGGTTCCTAAAATTGCTTGGTCATGTTAGTCAAAGGCCCTGAGGGTTTGCTTATAATCGCTTGGTCATCCTAAAAGGCCCCAAGCTTGTTTGTGAGTAGTTTTGTCAATCAAAAGGCACCAAGAGTTTATGAAAAATTTCTTGGTCAACCCAAAAGCTCCAAGGATTCTTAAAAGATCGCTTGGTCATCCCAAAAATTCCTAAAGGTGCTTATAAACCCTTTGGTCAAACCCTAAAGGCTCTAAGGATTTGTTTAAAACAACTTGGTCATCCTATAAAGCTCCAAGGATTTTTTTTTTAAATATCTTGGTCAATATAAAGGATCCAGAAGCATGTACTGACTGTTTGGTCATATATGAGGCTCAAAACTCATAAAAATTATAAAATCAATAAAATCCAAAAAAAATGGTAAAGCATAAAAATCCAAAAAACATGTGCATTTGCATTTGAATTTTGCATTGTCATTTTTTTTCATTTACTCATGCATCCACTGCATTATTACATTGCATATAGGCATTCGTCATCCGTTGCATTCCGTAGTAGGAGGGATTATGTTTGTCAGTACAAACGACACCACATTTATGTCTAAATCATGCATCTCAACATTTATCATGATCCATAATTCATGTGAGAAATTTTATTTTTAACACAACCTATAATGTTGCTATGGAGATATACTCAATTTTTTCGGTCACTCAACCATATCTAGTGGTATTATCAAGAGTTGGTAGAAATATTACTTTGCTTTTGTAGCTGAGGTTCAGTTAGTATAGCACTTAGCATATCATAAGCCTATCACTAATCAATAAATTAAACAATCCTAACAAGGACTAGGGGAATATGAAAACCACGAAGCAGTACCGAGTATCTTGAAGCAAAAAAAGTTATTCTTTCTTATCCCTCTATGCGGACGATATGGGAAATATTGGTATTTGGTAAAAGGACAGGTTAGTTCCCTATTTATAATCCCTTTCTTATGATAAAATGAGCAATATCCCAAAGTGATATCCCACATCAATCCTCAAGATTGATATCCTAGATTGATATCATAGATCGACTTCCCAGATTGATATCCCATATTGATATCATAAGATAAATATCCTCAATTGATATACAAGAAACAATTTTCTCAAGTATCCCCCAAAGGAAGGTTTCTAAAGAAGATTTTAAAGTATAAATGTCAAAAAGTGAAGATCAAATGAAGATCATAAAACATGCTCAAATCAAGTTCAAAGTGAAGATCAAATGAAGATCATAAATCAAAGTTCGAGTGGAGATAAAATGAAGATCCAAAATCCAGTTCAAAGAGAGATCAAATGAAGATCCAGAGATAGTTCATTATGAATATGGAATTGACTCCCTTGATTCACTACATATGAGCAAGTATCCCAAAAATTGAAGGATAGAAAGGAATGAGCCTGAATCCCTGGAATTGTTGGAACTATTATACCTTACACATGACGATATGTCTGATACACTTGCATCTCACTTATGGGCAGACCAATGTTTGAATGTAGAAGAGCTAGCTTCAAGTGTCCTGCATTGCCTAGTGTCTTAGTCCAACTAAAATCTAAACTTGGGATTGGATAAGACATTTGTGGTACCCCTATCTTAGCAATGGGCTAAAAGAATCTTTCCTATCATCAGGGAACACTTGTGTATTATCTTAAAATAATCATGTGCACACATAGGGATAATGAACAGTTAGGGCCTATCCTAGCAAAAGCCTTTTATCTCAGAATTCTAGTGTTCTTAGTATGAAACTTTTGATAAGTCTATTAGGGTGTTTGAGTCTCATGGAAAACCTCAAAAATCTCTCTCATAGCAACAAAATATCAAATATCACAAACCATATAAAATCATCAAATTGCAAAGTATCGAGTTCATGATACATCATCATATAAAGCACAATCAAGATATAGGATAGATACCGGATGGATATTAGAAATAATATCTAGATGGCCACTAACTATATCGTGCAAAACTTTCAAATTTGCAAAGGAAAATAGAATGACACATTATATCATTCGCATTCTACAACTATATTCATTGCATTTTATATATGGGTGATTAATTTATTAAATTCTTATCTAAAGGATTTTCAATTACATTCATGATTTTTATAGATTCTGTGGTGTCATCCATTAGATTGATAAACATATTTGCATTCATTCCTTATGTTTTAAGTTATTAAAGCATACAGGTTCATTTACATTAGATCATCATCATGTAAATAAATCATTACATACATTAATGCATACAATAAAGCAATATCAAATATGCATTAAGAGAAAAAATTGCATCCATATGCATCCATCATAAATCGCACATCTAAGAATCTAGATCTCTGCATATCATCATCATCATAAATTAAATAGTTATCTAGTGCATGTCAGCCATACATCACATCATACAACATCAAATTAACATAATCATTGCATCCATGTGCATAACATAAATAGAAAATTAAAAAAATAGAATTACACATAATAAGTCATAAATGATCAGATCTCATATATATGTGTCTCAAGAGTACATCAAGAGTATGAAATTCCCGTAGGCTACAATCGTGTAGGTCCTAGAACTTACACCAAAAATGGTACATATGCAAAAATATAGCCTAGATCAGATAGAGCTCTAGCTCTAGCCTGCTCCTCCTAATTGGAGCTCTCATTGCCTCCCTCAGCCCTATGCCCTAGAGCCTTCTCTATAGGCAACTTTGTTGCCTACTGTGTGCCCTTATGAGGGCCTTGTGTACCACCTAACCTAAAGAGGCCTAACACATAGGACACTGGTATGTCTAGGTAGATAGACCTATGAATTGAGGTCACACCCATCTCCCTGTGACTCATGTGTGAGCTGCCTCCATGTGTTCTAGAGGACCTATGTGTTCTCTATATCCTATGCATCTATTGGTTGGAGCTCATCGTGGACTATCCTGAAGTCCTGGACCTATTCCTATGAGAAACAGTAGCATTTTTGTCCTTTGGCACCTCTAAGCCTCAAAATTTGATGAATCCCTCTAGCTGGGAGATGCAAGCTACCCTCGCATTATAGAGATCATTTTCCTCCTCTACGAGGGAAGTGAGTCGCCTAACCTTTGCCATGGTATCATTGCCTCCTAGAAGTATAGTTGATGGAAAAATAGAAGGTCCCATAATAGCATGGGAGGATGGAGGATCCCCCCTCTGTGCCTTGAGCATCTCTCTCTGTAATGGCCTCACCCCACTATGCCAGTGCTACATCTCATGCACTAGTAAGCTCATCGACCTGTGACTCTATTGCTATAGCCTAAGCTGTGAGGGCAATAATTTTTGCTTGAGCCTTTGCTAGATGTTTGTCCTTGTGACCTAGCTTCACCTCTAAAAGGGCGATAGATGTGTCCCATTGTAGCTATTGAATCTATAACCATCCAATATGAATTTGTAAGTTTGCAACCTAAGAGAAGAGATCCCTTACATCACTTTTAGGAGGCACATCACCCTCCTCTGATCCCTCCTCCTCCTCTACCTCTATCTGTTGAGCCTCCTCTGTAGTGGCCTTGGTTCCCCATCCACCCTCAGTCCTCTTGTGCAACCTATGCCCATGAGGATTGGTCCCTGCCTCTACCTGGTCATCAACTTTGCCTAGAGGTGCTAAACCCTACCACTGTAGGAGGGACCACCATGTGTCAAATGTTGGGGTGGTCCTAGGTGTGTCATCCATAAACTCTTAGAAGTCATCATCCTCATCTGCAAGAGTTATAGGCTAAATCCATGGTAGGCGTGTCTCTAGCATGAGACATCGATACACGAATGGAATCTGTAGAATATCCTGCACCAAGCCAAACTACCACAAGATGTGATAGAAGAATTGATACTCTCTAATATCGACCTTACGTCTGAGTAGCCACCTATCTTGGTGAGCCTATCGTAGACACTCGCTTGCCTCGGTATAATTAGGGCAATCCATATAGGAACGCCACTCAATGTCATCTAGCTCAAGCACTGCAAATCATGTAATGTAATAGTTTGTATCTCTAGCGTGGGTCCTGCTCTAGAATCCCTCCTCCTCTCATGGCCAGCACATAGCATAACACTGATTAGTGTCTTCAATGGCCATGATATTGAGAGGTAGGTCCATGGGATGCTCAATCTAGATGTGCTGCCAACCCTAGATCTGTAGCAGTAGGATACAACTAATACCTTGGTGGATCTGGCTCATAATCTGATATAGCTTCCTATATATCTGACATAGCAGCGTGCTCCCCCAAGATAGGTGTAGTGGTTGAGTAGTGGAACTATGAATCACTTGCTAGACAATGGCCAATAGGTTCCAAGGAATCCTCATGCCCGAGGAGTCTGGAAGTACTACATGTACCACAAAGATCATGAAGATCATCGTTTAGAATAAGAAAATATGCTCACCCTACCAGTATTCTATGTGGACTCCTCCATGATTGATCTTCTCCTGAGCCTTCTTGCTTCGATCACCAAATATAGCATCGAAGACAAGATCCTTCCTCTAAGAAGAGGAAGAGGTTATGGCCTTGCCATTGATAGGGATTCTAAATATCTGATAGACGTCCTCTAAAGTCATAGTCATTTCACCTGTAGGTATGTGAAAGGTGTTGGTCCACGCATTCCAGCACCGGTCCAACATAGTCCAATAGGTATGATCTACCCTAATAGTGGGTATATCCAATGCGTAGCCGAATTCAATGGCTCCAAACCATGCACGCTCGCCATCAACGAGCTACCTACGGAGAGTCTTATGTAGATCAGGCTCGCAAGCCCTAGAGGTAAATATCTAAAATAAAAAGCAGTATATAAGATAAATTCTAGCTAAAAATGAACAATAATAGCTAAAAACAACTTTAAAAACATCAAAAACATCTAAAAAAATGATAAAAAAACAAAAACATGTCGCAAAGCATTCAAAAATATCAAGAAAATTCACTAGGCAAGTCAAAATGTATTAAATAACATTAATTGCCTAATTAACTTTAGAAAATGCAAAAATTTAATAAAATTTTTCTAAAGTTGGCGAACCGCGGGTCAACCATGCGGTCCTAATTTGGTCAAAATATGACCGTTGTATGTTTGAATGTGAACCACAACTAATAGCTATGGTCCCCAATCTAACAATTGGGAACTGGAACTGCCAATTGCATTCTAGCAAGAATACCCATTTAGGGTACCTTCCTAGCCTGTCTCACCAAAAAAATTAAAAACCTAATTAACCTAATCTAGTGGGATTCATTACCAACTATTTAGTGAGGTTCATTTGCTTCATTACTTAATGTGGTTGATTTTAATTGGTATTGAACTGTGAGGAATCGGTTTCAAATTACCTTACCGACTCTATGACCTTTGCTAGTCAATGGCTGATCAGGATCTGCCATAGGGGTATCAAGTGCAGTAAATGGAAGAGTTTTTGGTATTTTTTTAGATTAGGGAATGTCTCCTATCTCTCAGAGCTCTCAATAATGCAGTTGCTTTCCAAAAAATAATGATAAATTCAAATGGGAATGACTATTTAAAGGTTTGCCTAATTTTGGTGGACCGCAACTAACACCTGCGGTCTTGGAATTAAGGTTTTTCTATCGTAGGCCCTAACCGCGATTTCCAAAAGTTGAAAAATTCAACCACAGACCATACCTATGGTTTGTAACTAGCATTAAATGCACTAAAAACCCACCGTGGGAAGGTCTAAAAAGGCAAATTGATGACTCCTAACGGATCAAATTTCAAAAATAGCAATTAAGGTTGCAAATTTGGTGATTTTCAAAGCACCAGGATTGATCAATAAATAAAAATTAACAAAAAAATAAAATAATTAAAAAACCAAATGTGCCTCGTATTCAGTTATTTGCCCTATATACTTGGTAGTTGCAGCGACTTGTGATCCATGCAATCCAACAAGATGAGTAAATTACCATAAGGACATTTGGGGCAAAAATTATCATCATTGATCTGATATGCTTCTTTTAAATCCCTAAGAAGGCCTTCGTGGCTAGACTTCTCCATGATAATGAGGCATTTTATGTCATGTCTTCTATGGCATCTTTCATCAAATCATTGATAACTTAATTCAACACAAATCTAATTGCAATTGCCTCATTTTGATTCCCTAAGATGACTATTGTAGCTCGACTACTCCATGGGATAGGAATGTGCAATTACTATTAATACTTGGAATCAGAAGTTGAACTAGGCCTAGCCACGACATTAATATGCTTAAATATAAATTTGTTTAGATCATCCATGGTGGTCAAGTGACATCGTCACTTTAATCATTATCATTACCCTCATCGACTCATCGCTTGAGGGGGTAGTCATAATATAAAATCATAATCAAAATTAATATAAGATCCTAGATATCGTAGATCCCTTGATCTTGTCAAAATTGTGTCCATCCTTGTGAATCATTGTCAACAGCTATCATAAGCTTACCTCTTTGCTTGGGAAAAATAGAAAATATGACTTTGCTTGTTGTTCTCCGCATGTCAGATCTATGGGTCAGAAGATACCTATGGAATGCACAACTACACTGAATGAGATGAGAAATGTACAAGCTTTTCAAATATAATCCTTTCACCCAATTGGAAACAATGATTCTAGGATGCACGTCCTTTTGATGAACAAGAGGTATCTAATGTTGATATGACTAATGATCATCATAGAACCTTCAACATTATTTTAGGAGGTTTATTTTTTGTTCATGCGTTGTTCGATCTCATAAAACATCTTAAAAGGGGTATCTATAGACACCTAAAATACATCATGTCAAGGTTGACTAGTCATATGGACATGCTATAAGACCATATGGAGGATCTTGGATAGACTCCAAGGTAGAGTAGTGGTTCTTACCACTCAATTTGGGCTCCTTGGTCTAATCAGTCTAAACCATAGCCTAGACCTATGGTCTACAGGCTAAACCGTGATTAACACATGTGGTTTATAGTCTAGACCACAAATGTAACCTACAGTATTAACTAAAGTTCATTTGGCCTTCATCCGAGCCAAATCAGTTTGAATGACCATTTGTTCTAGAATATGGTGGTTAAATGACAAAAGCTTTCAATCCAACTATCCTAACTACCCCTTCTTGATATCAACTTCTCCATGAAGCCACCCCTAGCCCTAGGACATCCTATAAGTACCCCTTCGAATTAGGGCAATGAGAGAGATGATTTGAATAGCGAAGCACTGTCAAATTATCGAGAGAGTGCATTTTGGATATCAAAGTAGCGAAGCCCTATCAAATTGTGGACTCACCTGAGTGCATAGAGAGAGCCTTGTTGCCATCCCCATTGTCAATTTGTCAAGCATCATGATGAATTAGGCCATGGATGCCCTAAGGACCTAGGAGAGCCAAGAAATGCTAATTTGGACAAACAGAGGCCCCTCACAGTGAATCAACTACCAAACTTGTCAGAAGGACATTGAAGGTGACCCTTGAGCATCAATTGGACAAGGAGGTCAAGCCCATTGCCCTTGATTTTTATTGTAAACTCACTTGAGTGCTAACCATATATTTCAACCATGGTTTACAGTGTAGACTGCACACCAAGATACGATTTGCAATAGAGGTATCACCACCTTATTGTTTTCATTTCTGCCCATCTAATTAGATTATATTAGTCATTTGAATAGTTTAATTGCAGTTGTAGAGATTTTTTACCGATAGATTAATGTTTTTACTAACTTGTTCTCATCATAGTAGTTTAGACATTAATTGTTTCTTTCCACGTTATAATGCTTCGTTTCAATTAATTGGTTCCATAGATTGATAGTTGTGCTCTTCATTTATGTATTTTCATAAATCTTGATATTATTTGCATATGTTTAGCATAGTTTATATATTTTCTTGATCTTACGTCATTATGTTATTTTCATGTTATTAGTCTTTAAAGGGCATCATCATGAGAGGCTTCCTATGCTTTTGAAATTCTTGTGTTGTTTCTTGACCATAGGAAATAGGTTGCTAAGGAGCTACAACCATTCATTTCCTTCCTCAACGTGAAGAGGAGGGTCTACTCCACCCTAGAGAAGTTCATGTTACCTTTAGGGCTTGATAGTGCATTTCACCCCTGAGGGGGATTGAAATAATTGTAATTGCGTATCAAATAGAGTATCCCTAAGAGAGACTTACTTGTAATCAGATACTTGTTGATTTTAATGGAATAATATAGGCATTTCTTGTAACTTCCATGTGTTTTATCCATTTATGTGTTTAAATATCAATTTTACTTTGTTTATGAAATTACAACATTTTGGGTGCATGCCTTTTTGGTCATATAGAATGGAAAGATATTTAACTTGGTAATGAATAGGAATATAAGAATGAGATAATAGTGAAGTCATACCTGATCCTATTGGAAGTACGCATTGGTTTTCATCTTCTACTATGTGATATTTATTAATCTTGTTTGTAGGAGAATTTTCAACCTCATCTTGTTGGGGTATTTCACTACTCCTTTTTCACCTTAATTCTCTTCAACATATTTGTCATATTCTAGGTCTATTATTTCAACATTTAGGGGAATTCCCCTGTGCTGGATCATATTGTGTTCATAAATCTCTTTTTTAACAATGATATTTTGAGAAATGATTGTGTTTAGTCTTTCTTTATCAAAGTAGGAATTATTATCAACTAATTTATTCTGAGCTTCTTCATGTACATCATCATTTATAGCTATTTCAACATTCTGAGAAACGTCTCTAGTATATTGAGCAATTTTCTCGCTATCTCTAACAATTTTAGAGTATTCAAAAGTTTTCTGTTGTTGATATTCGCTACTTTGGATGGCCTCTACAACTCTCTGAGCCGTTTCAACTTGTCTGATTCTTTTCTATTGATCTCCTATTAGGGATTTCAATTTTCTTTTCTTAGTACTAAGAGGTACTTCATTTGATTCAGTATCGAAGAGGGAAGGGGGAACAAATTTTTGAGACTTTGAAGATACGACTCTACCTTTTGATAGATATGTTCCAATAACCAGATGCTTTCCTCTTCTCTTCGCATGCAAGGGTTTAGTTATTCCTTGCCCATATTTTCCTAGTCCCTTACCATCATAACCCATATTTGCCATCATTTGGGTTTCCTTTACATATATTTTTGTTGTTATTCTATGAATATGGTTTCAATGGACTTATTTTTAGAGGACCTAAGCCTTGTTTTTGCATGGGATTTTTGTTGATCAAGTGCAACTTCCTTGCCTTTACTCTAGTCTACATTTTATTTTTAGGAGCTTCAAGGCTTACCTCTTTACTGCTGCCAATGCTCGAGGGTAATTTTATGGTGAAATTACCTAACTAGGTAGCTTGATAATGGTTATAGTGGACCGAAAATTCAAGATCATTGTTAACAAACCACCTCGAATCAATCATATTAGTTTAGATCCTCATCATCCACCATTCATGAATTTTACCTACTTTCCATTCTGCCCCCTTCTTCTGCATTCTATTGATAGTCTTCTCATACAGGATGTGCTTAGGATTATCCTTGGGGTTATAATTAACCACATGTTCATAGAAATCATGCCATGGGGGTAGTGGTTGCATTATTTATACATTTCATTCTAGTGCCTCATCTTCATCATTGTTTTTGCAATTTTCAATGTCTTGCATGGGGAACATGTGGTACTTTTTTACAAGGGTTTTGTTCAGAATAACTTGCCTTTATACAAATCTGTTGATGGGGTCATACCTCCATCATTGTGGCATTTCTATCAACCCTAATTCCCTTAGAGCTTGAGCAATTTTTTCATGTTGCCATTTATTTGAAAAAATAATACCTTCAAATTACAATGACATTATACATGTACCGTTTTTACCTATACTTATATCATATTTGAAATTTATTTGTTTAGTTTGCCTAACATATTCCAAAGCAAATAATATATTAGTGACATAATGTGGGAGCAAAAAAGGTTTTCCAGTAAACCCATATAGTCTAATAACAACTCCCTAAGTGAGGATGAACCAATCACCCTCCTTTGCATGTTTGTTTTGTAAAACGTTTACAACTTTTGGGTTTAACTTGCTTATTTATCCATACATAATCTTTAGTTCTAGCCCCATAAATTCTCTGTTAAAATCATAATATGATTTTGTTTTATACAAGATATTAGTCCATTCATATACATGCAATGTTCTTCCTTTCTTATCTTTATCAGTCATAGAAATTAAAGTTAGCTCCTAAGCCATAAAATAAAATAAAATCCATACTAAATATGAATAGAATTTGAAAGAAGACTGAGAACCTCTTTTCATCAAAGACAAATCCTCATGAACTTGACAAAAAATATATCCTGGATAGTCAAAAACATGTGCTTGACGCTCCCATCCATAACTCAAGAATTGTAATTTTTAGGGTTTGATAGGCAATTGACTAGTGTAATTTTCCACCCATAAACCATTTTATCTATCTTCAGGCCTGCCACCATAGCTAAAATAGAAAATAGTTTTAGATTTTCAAAATTCGTCATAGGAATGGGGGTTTAGGGAATGGCCCCTCCAGTAGGTGATTTATTTAATTGCATTACTAAGAAATTTTTTATCTTCTTAGAGGGAATAAAATATTTTGTCTGGTTTGTAGGGTCAAAATATTTTGGCTCAAGAGCAGGCACATGACTGGAAGCAAAAGCATCAATGAAAGCATTAGGGCTCAGGGTAAAAATAGAATTGCCCTAGGAGTTTTTAATAGTCTTTTCTTTGGTGTCATAAAAACTAGTAATAGCTTTAATCAATTTGGTACAAGGATGAATAGGAATATACACATACCAGTAGAGTAGAGTGTTGAATGTGAAAGTATCAGGAGAATATGCAGTGATGCCTATAGTCATTCTTTCTTCAATATCTCTTTGAATTGTATTTGGAGGTTTCCATGTTACAACGGTATTGCCAATTTTGGCATCCCTATAAACAAATTTCTTGCATACTTTATCTTCGTGTCTTGTTATCGGGGAAATAGAAGACGATGCTACCATTACTGCCTTCTGACTATTTTTCTTGGGATCCATAGAAAGAAACTTGCAAATTTTATTTTTACTAGGTGCGAGATCAAGAATAAAAATAGCAAGTAAGTTGTAGAGAAATTCATTCAAAAATGAATTAGGGTTTCTTACATCGATTTGAAATATTATGCATGGATTGTATTAACCGTGGTTGGTGAACTCATATTTTCTAAATATTCTTGGGTGTTGTCTCTGAAACTTTCTCACATGCTAAATTCTCTAGACAATAACTGACCTTCTACATTAAATTAGCAATTATGCTTTTCAAGGTCTCGATCATTCTTGAAAGGAGTCCCTTCCTGCCAATCATTGGAAGGTTGTATGGAAGGTTTTGGATTTGAACTGTTACATCTCGAAAAAATTGCACTTTTATCCCCTTTTAATTTTTATTTTTTCCTTTTTCTGGTTGACCTTGGATGGTCATGAAATTGCAACAAAAACTATTATAAGCCGAAAAAATTTGAAATATTTACAAAATACTATATAATATACATAATATACAGGAAATTCTCTTTGTTCATTCAAAGTAGAGTTTTAAGTGAAAAGCATTCACTATTATGGGTTGAATTACACCCCACTAATATTTTAGTTGAAATGAATTAAATTTTTTCTTAGCAACTATATCAAAGGGATCCTCCCAAAAGGTGTCAAATTTTTGGTGATTTCCTGGCTTGGATTTTCTCTTGTTTCACTTCAAAACTGAGTCACAAACTTTAAATTTGCTGAAAATAGTCTTTTTTCAAACTACCCTTTGGCATATTCCATATGCTTCTAATGGTGATTATAAGCCTTCTTCCTCTACTCTTCCAGTTGTAGGAGTTGCATCAATCTGGCTTCCATTGGTTGGCCTTCCTCAAAATCTATCTAGTTGAGTAACTTCAAAGCTGGTATTTCCATATGTATGGGTAGGACAACCTCTTTACCATAGACCAAGGAATATGGTGATGTACCAATGGATTTTTTAATCAAAATCCTATCAGCCCACAATGCTTGGTTTATCAGGGAGTGCCAACTTCTCTTGTTATGATTTAGAGTCCTCTTCAGGATTCTAAAAAGAATTTTCTTTGTGGATTCTGCTAGGCCATTTCCCTATGGGTAGTAGTTGGAGGAGATATTCAAGTATATACCATATTTTATAGTAAATTCAATCATATTTTCTCTAATGAAAGTTTATCCATTGTCTATGACCAAGGCATATGGTATGCCAAACCTCATGATCAAGCTTTCTATAAACTCAATCGCTACTTTATGATCATATTTCTTAGTGGGAATTGCTTTAGATCACTTGGTAAAATAATATGTAGTAGTGAGTATATATTTGTGATCATCTGATGAATTTGGATCTATTGTACCAATTAAATCTAACCCCCACTATTGGAAAGACTCTTCAACCTGGATATATTTTAGAGGTAAAGGGGCATTTATGTTCCTGTCTACATATCTCTGGCATTCTTCATAGATCCTAGTTATCTTGAAGGTATCTGAGAAAATGGAAGTCCAATAGCATCCTGTTCTGAGTATTTTCAATGCAGTAGTTCTTCCTGAATAGTGTCCCCCAAATAGACCTCCGTGAAACTCTTTCAACACCTTTTGTTTCTAATCTTCCCTTAAGCATTTCAATAGTACACCATCCATGCTTTTCCTATAAAACCCTTCTAATAAAAGGGTGTATCTCAATGCTTGGTTTTTGTACATTTTTCTCTATGAAGAATTCACATTTTTAAGACATTTTCCAATATGAAAATACTCCATGAGGTCATCAATCCATTCAGTATTTTCTAGATTTTGATCTGGATCTACATTTAACATTATATTTGAGTGTGTCACATGATCATTCAAAGCCTTTTTAGCTAAATCTTGGCACAAGGATTTGCCTCTTACTATTTTGGTTGGGTGTATCTCTACATCATATTCTTGTATTTTTGTCACCCAACTAGATCTTTTTTCACCAAGTTCTCCTTGTATTATAAAATTCCTGACATCAGGATGAATCACATAGACAATAATTTTACTTTGTTATAGGAAATTTTTGAACTTATTTAAGGACTTCATGATGGCATATACTTGTTTCTCAATAAAATTGTATCTTTCCTCATGATCATGCATGGTAGTACTTAGAAAATATATAGGTCTTTCTTTATTGTTAGCTCCCTTTTGGGTGAGAACTACAACCTAGCTTTCTTATCCCCCAACAACATATAAGACAATTTTTTTGGAGTAGTCAGGGTTAACAAGCACAGGTGCTTGATTTATTTCCTCTTTTATCTGTTGAAAAACATATTTCCTTGGATATGTCCATTTGAACATAGCATCCTTCTTCAATAGTTCTATCATTGGTTTGATGATTTGTGCAAAATCTATGATAAAATTATGTACAAAATTTATCTGTCCAAAGAAATATTACAAGCCTTTCTTGTTTGCTGGCAAGGGAAGTTCCCATAGTGCTTTTAATCTATCAAGATCTATGGTCAATCCAACTTTTGATATGACATGACCAAGTAGAATACCTTCTTCCACAGTGAATATGGATTTCTTTGGGTTCAAAGATATACCAAATTCTCTGTATTTTTCAAATACCCTCTCAAGGTATTCTATATGATCTTCTTTATGGTGAGAAAATACTATTTTATCATCTAAATAGATGACTATGAATTTGTTAGCAAGTTTCCTGAAGGCTACATCCATTGCACTTTGGAAATTTGCTCCTGCATTAGACAACCCAAAAGGCATTCTTTGATAGGTGAATGTTCCCCACTTGGTGGTGAAGGAAATTTTATGTTGATCTTCATCTCTAATCCATACCTGATTGTAACCAAAGAAAACATCTAGCAAGGAAACTCTCTCTACTCCTACAACTATGTGTAAAATCTGGTCTATCTATAGAAGTAGGTAATAATCATTAAGTGAAGTCGTGTTCAGGTTCCTGAAATCTATGCACAACCTAATATACCCATTTTTATTCCTAACTGGGACTAAATTGGCTACCTAGGTAGAATGTTTAATAGGGTATACTATCTTAGCTTGAAGGAGTTTTAACAACTCTTGCTTCATCAATGCTTCTATCTTTGGATTCAAAGGCTTTTTATTTTGCTCAAAAGGTTTAGCACCTTCCTCTAACTTAATGGTATGTTGTATAACCTCTTTCTTGTACACTTTAAGATCACTGTACAGCCAAGTAATAATATTTGAAAATTTCTTACATAATTCCTTGATCTGGTTTAACTCTTCTAATGTACAATTAAATCCAACCTTGATCATTTTTCCTGGTTCTAGTTGAACTTATTTATACCAGCATTTATCAACCTTTATACTATGACCTACTGCTCTATCATTTTTATCAAAAATACTATCAAGGGTGATTAGTACCTTGGGAATATGATTATTCTTCAATTTAAATCGATCCTTTTTCTTCGTCTTCCAAAGTTCTACCACTTGAGAAATTCATTTCAAAGATTAAAAAATATAATATTTGCTCATCATTTTAAAGACCTTGCTAAAAAATATTTTAATCCAACACAGAGGGTCTATATATGAGTCTCACCATCTTAGAATTCTAAATGACGTTGTTGATGGGGTAAAACTTTGCTCATATAGATGCCAAAAAATTAGTGTGGGTGTTTTGTTCTCTAGGTATAGAATTAATATTTAGAGCCTCAAAGTCTTCTAAAAGGTCCCACACCTCATTTTTGTGTACATTTAGGTAATTTTGTTTACTTGTATATTTTTTTGTGATTTGATTCACGATGAGTTTTGAATCTCCATACATTTATAACCGCATAGCTCCTAGTTTTTTAGACTTTCTTAGACCTAGCCAAAGCACTTCGTACTCTACTGCATTATTAGTGCAACTCTATGCTATCTTGTAAGAGAAAATTCTCTCTTTTCCTATGGAGGATATTAATACTATACCAACACCGACTCCATTCTTGTATCTAGCTCCATCAAAGAAAATCTTCTAGAGCTGACTAGTAGGTTCATCTTCTTTAGAGGTAGGAGCTGCTATTTTTTTCTCTATTTTTATAATGGAATAACTTCCCATATTCTATCATGGCATTGAAATTATTCAAAGAGAACTAGTATTCTATTTGAAGCTCTTCCAAAGTCTCTTCCATTAGATCAAGGTCCTCCATTTATTTTTTCATCATGCTTACAATACCAACTTCTTCTATATTTTCTATGTGAAAGGTAGATGGTTTTTCATTAAATATATTGATCCTTCTACCTTTAAAAGGTATTTCCATATGTGAGTAGTCTAAATATAGATATCCTCCTATCTTGGTCATGAAATCCTTGGACAAACACATGTCTAAGTATGGTGCTAAATCCACTACTACCACTTCTTGTATGACTACAATTTGAGGCATTCTATGGAGCTTTATAGGGATATCCTTGATTACCCCTATGGTCTTAACTAAAGTGTCAACCAACTATAAAACTCCTGGGGTACTTCTAGTGTACTCCATTCCCATAATGTCACACACTAATTTTGGTATTACTGTAGTAGAATCACCCAAGTCTATCATAAAATTATGTACCACCCACCCTTCCATTTAAATATATAGATAAAAGGGGTGGTCTATTTTTCCTAGTAGTAAATGTGAGGTTGGTCTGGACTATATTTGAGTAGGATGGGTCCCTACATTTGTTTTTTATTGACCTCAATAATATCTGCAAGAGATCAAATTGACCAGGAAATTGTAAGGCATCATACATGTTTGCTTTTGAAGGGGTGTTCTTCATTTATTCTACTATGTTAAAAAATGGATCATATCTACTTATGTATCCCTGAGTTTTTTCTGTTATTTATATCTTAGTTAGAGAATGAAATCTTAACCTCTCTTTTTCTTGTTCTTGAGTCTCAACCTCCTTTATGTACTTCTAACCTGATGCTTTGGATAGGGACTTGGGACCTTTTTTCATAGGGTATATCCCTTTTAGGTAGAGTTTTAGGAGTAGGAGGAAAACTTAGAGGTTAGAGGTCTTGCGGATCTACTTGTAGGGGTTTTTTACCTGATCTTCTTAGGACCGTAACCTATTCAACTAAAGGTATCATGAAATTATGATTCGTTTCTCTGATCATGTTCACATGTCCTTTCAAAGTATTCTATTGTTTTTCAATAGTATGTTTTGTACATAGTGTTGTTGGATCATACATGAAATTTCTCCATGTGGGTCATTGCATGTAGAGCACCAGTAATCCAAATTTGTAGGAGTTACAAACTCTTCATCATCATCTACATAAACTAGACTTGATCTCTCCTGACCTTTATTGCTTGATGAAGCTGTATCTCTCATTACTTGAGGAAATCATCTTTGTTGAAAACTCTTTTTATATTCCCTTTTTTTCATTGACGTAACCTCATTAGTTAAATTTTTCATTGCTAATTAAATGTCTAGTAAGATGAAAACCTAATATTATTGAGCTAACTGAACAGGTGGTGTAGGTAATGCATGAACTACAGGAATAGGAGGTAATGCTAGGAAATTTTTATGCATTTTTACTGCTGGGATATATGGTAACCCTCTCCATTTTGGAAGTTCTATGCTTGGATAATGAGAATAACTAAAATATCTAGCACCAAAAGCTTGGGGGATATCTGGGAAAATTGACATTACCGCTTTTGGTGGAAATATTTCAATGGCAATGAGGTATTTATCTAATTTGGATGCTTATTTAAAAATATCAAGGAATGTAAACATGCGAGATTATCGTATGATCCTAATGATATCAGAGTTGAAAACTCTCAAATAATATACAACTTATTTTCTAGTTTGTCTCAAACCATCAGAAACTCTTTCCCAAGTGCGACTAAATCAGATATTGAAATCAATGATTTATTCTCGAGGATGCTTTTGAATGACGGTAAACTAAATGAGTAGGGAGAAAGTATTTGCATGTTTATTATATTCATCTGCGCATGCGAGTTCAGTCCAAATTGTAATAGACTTAATAGGAAGCACTCTATACCAATAAAGCATTTTTATTTCAAGTAAATGACCAATAATTTGATCATTATATCTTCTTGAATGATGTCATATATGGCTACCAAAGAGGCAAAATCTAAACAATGTTCATAAGCTATTTTTCCTATGCCATCATATGAATGCAATGCTTTCAAAGCCACAACAATAATCAAATTCTAAGCTATCAGGTTTAAAGGACTCATGTGATTCCATGTGAGATAATCTGGAGCAGCAACCAGTGTATCTATCATGTTTGCGTACACTGTAGAACTACTGATAGTTGCACTTGAAGATATATCAATAATAGGGTTGGGTAAAATAATAGGTACTAGGGTGGTAATACTGATAGCATGTGGGTTTGATCTAGTAGATAAAATTGGATGAACCCTAAGGCTACCAATATGTAATTTGAAGAACTCGATGGGATCTTCAAAGCTTTTGGCTTAGGATCTGGTTATCATATATGTAAAAATTTACAAATTTTAACAAGGCAAGTAGATAAGGTATTTATTGGGTCTATACCTTTGAAAAAAGTCACCAAGTAGTTTATTTGGATCTGAAATAGAGCAAAGACAAACATCGAACCTTATAAAATACTATGGGACTTTGGTCCCACCAGGCATGCCAAAAATAGTTGGTGCAAAATCGGCCTATGGTTATGATTGCATCCATGACCTTGCCAACATTGAGTAGATGGAATTAGTATTGGAGGGTTCCATCTAATCTCTAGATAAGGGTAGTTCCTTGGTGGTTTTGGTGAGAAAAGGGGAGAAGGGTTTACTAAAAGAAATGGAAATATAGTCGTAGCTATGTATGATTTTCTCATGGTGCAGAATTAAACAACAACAAATATAAATGCATATAAATTCAAAGTCCAAGTATTTTTTTTATCTTCATGTAGAAATAATAGTTCTTTAATGTGATTTAGATATTAATCAAAAACATACATGTATCAAATATTTAGCTCTAGAAATATTGTTTATATCATGCATGAGTTCAGATAATAGAACAAATACAACATATAGTTTAGTAATGTAAATAGAAGCATCGAATTTTAATACATGCACTTGCACATAGTGAACCAAGGGCCAATAGAAGCCTATCTTATTGCTTGAATCTAGAGTACATGCATCCAATCCTGTAAAAATATAAGAGTTGACCCTTATTCAGGATGCACTCCCTACTATATATACTTTATGTTAAGTATCTTTTGACAACTATAAAATATTGACACAAAATCAGTTACTACAAATGTGCTACCAAAAGTGTCAGTATGTTTTGCATGGCTTCTTATTGGTTCAATAAGATAATAGAATCACCAATGGTAGTATTTTTAGGATTTGATGCTTCAATCACTATATATTATTGGTTGTTGACACATTCTGTTGATTTCCAAAACATTCTTATAAAGGCATATTCTTCTATTTCTATTTTCATTTCTATCCCACAAAACTCTGACATGTCACAAAATTGTGACATTTCCTATAAATTCTTCATATTCTACTTCTGGGCTCGCAAAAATCTAACATGTCATGAAATCATGACATTTCCTATGCCTTCTTCATCTCCTACTTTTGGGATCATGAAACTCTGACATGTCATGAAATCATGACATTTCCTGTCTTCTTCATATTCTGCTTCTGGGCTCACGAAACTCTGACATGTCACGAAATAACAACATTTCATATGCCTTATTTATTTTCCTCTTTGGGGCTCACAAAACTCTAACATGTCATGAAATCGCAACATTTCCTATGCCTTCTTAATTTTCCGCTTTTGGGCTTGTGAAACTCTGTAATGTCACAAAATCATGGTATCTTTCCTATCTTAGTATTTTTCCCTCTCTATTTCATAAAAATGGAAAATAGGTTTAACTCTAAAAATCCCTATCTTTAGGGTAGTATTTTAGACTAACAAGATAGTATAGAGCTAAATTTATATCACATTTACCTAAAGGCTTTTCACAGGGGCTCCATAGACCCTTTGATTAACAGGGAAAATATCAAACTCCTTTCTAAAATAGGGGAGTTGGAAGACATGTAATTGATAACCCATTACTATACTCAATATATCTTATAATATTATTTCAAATTCTCTGACACTTCAGGCTCATAATTTTCTCCTATTGATTATATATCGTAAGTAGACAGGGTTGACGAAGAGTTGATACATTTTAGATAATATCATTTTCTAGACATGGAAAATTGACCCACTTTCGTGTGTAATATTCCTTGAACCTTCTAAGATGTCTCTAACACTTTCCCAAGGCATGGGATAAGCCCATTTCCCTTTGTTTATCCCTTTTTCCTACTTTATGCAAGATCACACCTAGTTAATATGGGGTGCAAATTCGCATAGGCAAAGTCATGGTCAGCCAAGACGGGGCATGACTTTACCTTTTTAGGGTTTCTCCCACAAAAACCCTAATTCTTATAGTTGGCCTGTTTTGGCATTAACATTCCTAGGTTTTTCCCTCTCTTTTTGTTGTCAAGATTGCTATAAAAGGAGAGTTTAATCCCTCATTTAAAGGACACAACTTGATGATTTTTACATGTAATTATTCTAACACACTCGTAATTATTTTCTATCTGCTTCTTGTTCTTCTACAAGAAATATAATACTTACGTGCAAATTTTGTTTTCTACTACATTGATTTGATTTATTGTTCACTCTACTGGATTTGTGTCGTAGCTCGAATGAGAGATTAACTAATCAAGTATCGACCATTATGCTTACTTCAATGTTATTTAACAGGTATTTTTATTTGGTTTAATATGTCTACATTGCATTTCATATTTTGTTTATATTTTTTTTCATCTCAGGCAGAGTCACACCAGGCATTATTGGGGTGCAACATCGCAGGACCAAACGTAGGGCTTATTTTTTGCAAAAGTGAAAGCATGCCCAGTCCAGATAGAGCGTGAATTTACCTTTTGCATTATCGCACCAGCTCTCTAAGGAGTGCAACTTCACCCAAAATAAATTTGGGGGTAATTTGATATTTTTGACTGCATGTTAATATTTCATACTGCATTTTGATAATATCTAAACTCTGTATTTCATTTATATTCTTATGCACTGTTGTTTTATGATTAATATTAAATGGTCAATTTCTACTACTATTATTAAAGGTCATCTAAAAGGTCCTAGGGGTCTTCACATTTGTGCCTCGAAGCATTATTGTACAATGGTCTAAGCAGGTCCTCTAACGCTAATTCCATTTTCAAGTTTTTTATTATGTTATCTTGCAGGAACATATACTATTGATATCATTGGACAAGAGGACGAAAGCTTGGATCAACCACCAGTTAAGATAAGTGTTCCCATTAAAATATAGGTTATTTTTTGAGTCCTCATAATTATGTTTCAAAATCCTAGATCTGATTTTATAGAGATATATTTAATTAAGTTATAGGTATTAAAAGATAACAACATATAGTGTGCTTCTAGGGTTATTTTTTTTTGTGCATTCTTCCTTGAGCCCTTGCTTGAAGATTTTTTATTTAAAAACCTAGGTTAGAAAGCATCCAATGAAAAAATTATTCTAGGGTTAGCTCTTATATTTTTGCATTATGTATCTTTGCATTGTCCTTTATCTTTCATAGCATAGATCTATAAAGGTCAAATTTAGGTGATTTATTTTAATTAAACACATCAAACATTACAAAAATTCCATAGGAATTGGATCAAGTCCTTAAATCATTCCTGGTGAACCCTTCCTCCTAGAACTGAGTGTATAGAACAACATAGCCTCTATGGTTCACCCCATAAGACTTTCTCTCTTATGAATCTATCATTTTTTAGGAATTGTACATGGTAGGGTAGTTTTCTCCATCTACATATTTTTTGAACCTTATGTAAACACCTCATTTATTGTAAAATATTAATCAAGATCATTAATTTTGCTTGTATGTTACTAAAAAACTTTAATAACATTATTAAAAACCCATGTGTTAGTTTTTCCTCCATCCGTATTCACTCCTTCTAATGGCTCCTTTCCTTAGAAGTCAACTGAGACAGATGGAATTTGATTATGTTGCTCCAAAAGATGACACGATTGATAGGAAATACCCTACTGTAGATCTAGAAGAGCATAATGATATGGATATGGAAACTGATACAAGTTTTGATCCTTATGAAGGACCAAATGGTGGGTTTATCTTTTGATAATTTTATCATATTTGGGGCTTCATGAAATATAATAATGATAAGCTTTTGGAATGTATAGAATGAGAATCTCATCTTGAAAAAGAGGATGCTCCTCATTCTCCTCTAATTAGGCCTCCTTTGTGTAATTAGGATAACCCTACATCTCAATCAATGCATTTTGATAATTGGAAAAACCAAGTGACTAGTATTATTACTACAACCACCAACATTGGAAGGAATTTACAAGTCCCTCTAATTAGTAATGGCACCCAAAATTATCTTCAATTTCCTTCTCAATCTCTAAATTTCAACACTTTTGCTTTTGTCCCACAAAATTTTAGTCATCCATTTTTACAAGGCATCATGAATAGTAAAAGTATCCAAACCCCCAACATAAATTCTCAATATACATACATCCCTTCTTTAGGGAATATGGGGAACACAAATAGCAGTAATCCAAAAGTGCAAAGTTTGGCGAATATGGAAAAAATGTTGGCTTCAAAGATGAAAATGATTCAGCCTTCATTTTTCACTTACAGTTATAAATAAATGTGTAATCAGCCATTCAATCCCATTTTTGCTGCCAGACCTTATCCTAAGCATTTTCCTATGCCAGTGCTACCAATTTACAAAGGGATAAAAGATCCAATAGAGCATTTAAGAAGGTTCAAAACAACTTGCCATGATATCATTTATGATGATATGTTAATATTGATTTTTTTTTCAAAGAGTCTTGTTGTCATGGCATTAGAATTGTACTATCAGTTGCCTAATTATTCTTTGAAATATTTTGGAAAGACTGCAAAATTATTTGTTCATTAGTTTAGTGCATATATTAAAAAAGAAGTATCAATGAAATATATTTACAATTTAAAGCAAAATAAATATGAGAGTTTTTAAAAACATTTAGCTCATTAGATATACTTGACATATTTATTTGTAATTTGCAAGAATAATTATGTTATGCATTAGAGACTACTACTATCACATATTGTGATCAAGCAATTGAGTTAGCTAGAAAAGTGAAATAGGCCCTTATTAAAAAATGTCAACTTAAGGTTAAAGAGGATAAGCCCACTAAATTTCAGCATAAGAATAAACACACATGTGGTGATAGTGATAGTAGGTATATTGACAATGTCACTAATATAGTACAAAAAAAATAATACTTCAAAAACCTCATCAAAGGAATTTTACAAGGCTTAACATATCCATGGAAGCAGTTTTGAAGTAACTTGTAGAAGCCAAGGAAATTGTGTTACCTCCCATAAGACAACTGGATACTACAACTCACTAGTATAAAGCATGTCAATATTGTACATATCACAGAGTAGAATGACATTGGATGAATTATTGTAAGAAATTGAAGCATGTGGTTTAGGATTTGATTGATGTAGGGTATATGGATTTGAGGAATGCTCAAAGAATTAACAATTAGATTCCCACTCAAAAAGCTCCAACTAATAATCAAGACATGGGAATATTTAAATATCCACTGCCAAAACATAACCAATCAATAGAATACAAGGTGGCTCATCACAATGAGCCCCCACACCAAAATAATGTCATCGGTATGGTTGGGATAACCACAAGGAAATAAGCTTAGAATAAACAAAATTAGAAATGACCAAGTTTAGTGTCTCATCCTAGCTCAATTTTAAAGGAAAATCAGAAAAAGGATTCAGCTACAAGGATTCTACCATTAGTGTTGAAACAAAAACCCAAGATTTCATTTAATATTTAGAAGCAGTTAACTTTTTTTTTTTAAATAAAGGGGTAAAAATTTATTGATAAAAATTCTGGATTACAAAGTATAGCTGAGCCCCCACCCAGGACTCAAATAAGCAACAAGACAGGCTAAATCACCAGACAAGGTCAACTCCCAAAGAAAACCAAAAATAAAAATAAACCACATTAAGTCTGAACATCCTTATGGATCAACTCCCGTAGGTGTTGAGAATCCCCAGACGGGAGACTCTCCCAGTTATCAATACTCTGTCCTAAATAAAAACCACATCCGGAGAATGAACACGAATCAAATCATGAACAACTTTTTGTCTGGGGATGTTGTTCAACCCCATTACATTCCATGAAAGTATAATCATTTTTGGGGGTTATAAAAATGGGAGTCCAATGTTCTCACCAAACCTGACTCTACCAAAGTCTCCCCCATTAACTTAATTTTATCCTGGTCTTTCTTTCGACCCACCTTCATATTCTTATCTCAAGCATTTTTTTTAATTATTTTATGTTGCAATCCCAAAGATCGTAGGAGTTTTACAGTCCATGGATGACTACATCAGTGCCTGGGTAGGAAAGGGCACATCTAAATCTATGCCATTTTCTAAGATAACTTCACTTCCAGGGCTAGGGCCAACCATATCACCTATACTCGAAACCAAAGCCCTTTGTTCTTCATTTAAACCCCTTGTATCTGGTTCTCTTGGTTCCACCTCATGAAGAGACAACTGATTTGGTCCTGTTATATCTATAACAGGTAGCGATGTTTTAGGTATCTCCACACACTAATCAAGATTCTCTAGAATTTAAAAATGATTGAGTTGAGCATCTGGCTGGTTATCCTTAATGTCTCTTTTTGCCTTTCTTCCTTTGTTCCAAGGTTTTACCGTAACAAAGCCTTTCTTATCCTGATCCCCCTCCTTTATCGGGGCTTTTCCTTTATCCATATTTTGTTCAACTTGAGAGGGCCCAGGATTTGAAGCCATAGGTAGGAAAAATTTAGGACATTTTCTTTGTAAGTGGCCATATTCATGGCAAATCCGGCAACAAAATGGAAGAGCTTCATAGTCAAGTTTTTGAACCCATGTGGTTGATCCGAACTGTATTTCAATAGAATCTGGAATAGGATTGTTTAAATCAATTTCAACACAGATATGGGCAACAAAGATTACCTTTTTATCTAGAGTTTGTCTTGACGGACCAATCGGCTTCCCAAGTAGAAGGGCAATCATATGCAAGATGTCATTTCTCCAAAATTCCAAGGGGAGCCACAGAAGCCGAACCCACATCGAAACCCATGACGACCTCTCATCTGATGTGTTGAAACCCACATGCTAGGGTTTAAGAAAGAGTCCTA
Organism: Wollemia nobilis; assembly: GCA_028583015.1. NCBI lineage: Eukaryota > Viridiplantae > Streptophyta > Pinopsida > Araucariales > Araucariaceae > Wollemia > Wollemia nobilis. The sequence continues at coordinate 1,092,335 of JAQPPZ010001776.1, read as the reverse complement.
CTTGGTTACAAAAATAGGGACCTCCTTCAAATGCTTTGTTATGATCCGCAAGACAAGAAAAAACCACCATAAAATAGTTGTTTGCACTCAACATCACCTCCACATCACCTTTAGGGTTCCAAGTCTTCCTAACCCAAGCCTCCACAAAGGGAAGAGAAATTTGGATGCCTATAAATTTACCAATAAGTGCATGTTTGGTTAAATACTCCACATCTTCTGCCATCGAGTCTGGTTGAACCACTAGAACCGGCCTGGCTTCACATTGTTCCAAAAATCCATTGTTCTTTAACAAGTGATTCTTGGCATGCAATGGGAAATCCTATTCCTTCCAATAATTTTTAAAATAAATACCAGCCCTAGCATGCACGCTCTGTGACAAACTTGATGCCATCACTACATTCCTCTAGTTGTTCATACCTCCTCCAAAAACTGTTGCCATACCCACAGAGCCCACCAGATAGGTCTCAAAAAAATTCCAGCAAAGCAACTTTCCTCATCAAACCCTAGCAGAGAAAAAAACTTTTTTCCTAATCTCCATGGTTAATTCAAATATCTAATTCAACATAATTCCATATATCAAAATTGCATTGTTTTAGAAGCAGTTAACTAATAATCCAACAAAGATATCAATTTTAGGACTTTTGAAAACCTCTCCTGATCATAGAAATGCTTTGATGGAATTTTTAAAGCTGCAATCGGTTCCTCCAGATATTTCCCCTAATATCATAGTTGATGTTGTAGGTTCTTTTGGGATACATCATGTTTCATTATCATATGATGATAAGCCTTACTTAAACTTACATGAATATTCTTCACTTTACATCACTGCACTTGTTGGGGATACCCTTATCAAATGAGTTTTTATTGATAATGGATCTTCCCTCAATTTGTGTACATATCAATTCTTTTAAAAAAATTATTTGAGAGAAGAAGATTTAACAAAAACTGATATCATCTTAAAATATTTCAACAATGAGTCCCAAGAGTCCTATGGTGTCATTTCTCTTCCCCTTAGAGTTGGACCTAGAATATTGGATACTTTATTTTATGTGGTACATTGTCCTACATATTTTTATCTTCTTCTTGGGCATCCTTGGATTCATGCAATGAAGGTCGTCCCTTCTACTCTTCATCAATGTATCAAATTTGAAAATGGTAGTCAAATTTTCACCATTATGGATGATCCTAAAACATTTAAATTTTGTTCAAATATAGAGTTAGCTCAATATGAAGTCAATTTATGTCCTATTTCTTCAGCAATTTTGCCATGTTCCTCATCTAAAATATCAAAATATTTTCAAAGTCTAAAATTTAGTGAGGAACATACGTCCAATTGGTCATATATGGATCATTATAATCAGTATCTTCAAGAACCTCTTATGGATCTGGAAAAGCTACCACCTTCACCAAGAACCATGGGATTTCCCCATAAGAAAGGTGATGTTGTACACTTTAGCACGTGTAACTTTATATTCAGAGGAAATACTTTTGAAGAAAAAATTTGTGGTAGCAACCCCTCTCCTAGTGAGCACTCTTTTGCTCAATGTTACCTCACTAATGAGTACCCTCTTCCTAAGTAGATCCTATCTAGTATGGAATATATAGGTAAAGGTTTGGGGCCACAACATAAGGGCATTCATGAACCCTTGGATGTCAAGTTTTGGCTTAGGAGATGTGGCATAGGTTTTATACCTAATAAAAACCAACCTTTACAATTTGAGGATGATAACCATCTTATAACTTATGCAGAGTATATGGATTATCAAAATTTAGCAAAGCATAAAAATAAGATTAAAAATGATGCTTTTCCTTTTTCTTCAAAAATATTGTTTTGTAATATGGTTGGTTCTATTCATTCTAACAATAGACCTACTATTGTAAAATAAAATCATGATTTGTTATATGGTGTTTCTTATGCTAAAAACAACAGTTTTGTTTGAATATGTAATGATTATTGTACCATGATTTTCAAAAGAGAAGCCTTAGAGAAATTTCTCTGTAGATTTCATTACTGAAAGGACATCCTTTTTGGGGATCTCTTCAATATGATAGATCATGGCACACTTAATCATTATAATAATATAAATGGTGCATTTAAATTTTACATTGAGTATAATTATGATCACTCAAAATTATAAAAAAAAAAGAGAAAAATTATCATATTATCTACATCTGCATCCACCTGCTTGCTCATATTGCATTGTTGCCTATCATACTTGCATGATTTCTTGACATCTAAAATAACTTGCATGATTGAGTATCATAAAATTGCATGGTTGATCATTCATGACTTCCTGATTATGTAGATTTTCAGGGATCTCGTGACAATGGTGCACGATGATACATAGTTAGGTTGTAGATCACATGCATTGTACTATCACTAGGACTCTAATGCCTAGCTATATCCCCACATAGGGATTCTTATTTTGTCTTCTCTTCGGTGTTGTTTCCTTCTCCTTATTTCTTCTTACTATTGTAAAAACACAACTTTATTTTATTCTTCTCTTCGACCTCTTTTTCACATTAGCACACACTCATAGTGTCCTTTGTATTATCAAAACCCTATCTAGGATAGCACTTGAAAAAATTTCATATTACACCCCACATGGGATTCTTGTACATACTAGCGGGTATTACATCATATATGATATTCTATTAGTTCATACTCTCTTTTGACTCAGTAGGATCAACACCCCATTATAGGATAAACTCCTTGGTTGGTATTAGTAGACCTTGGCATACATCCTAGTGAGTAATTGCCTCATAGACGGTCAATAAGGGAACAACCACCGATAGCAGGCCAGACTCTAAATATTTTGCACTTCAAGCAAGTGCTAGGCCCATAGAAGGTTTAGCCCTTCTTTTCTGGTACGATCCATAAAATTTAACTACATTGGTTCCTTACAAACTATTTTAGTTTTATATTGTAAATCGCTCATACTTATCTATTTCATATGGTTGACCTTTGGATCTTCTTCTTCTTCTCCTCCTCCTTCTTCTACTTATTCTTCTTGTTCTTGTTGTTATTCTTCTTCTTCTTCTTCTTCTTCTTCTTATCCTTCTTATTCTTCTTCTCCTTCTTCTCCTTATTCTTATTCTTATTCTTCTTCTTTTTCTTATCCTTATTCTTTTTCTTCTTCTTCTTCTTCTTATTGTTATTCTTCTTCTTCTTCTTCTTTATCTTCTTTTGCTTCATTCTCCTTCTTTCTTCTTCGTATTTCTTATTCTTTCCTTTTCATCCATGCATTTCATGTAGTTTTACATTAATAAATATTTTGCATACATAAAACCATATAACATAAAGTAATAACAAAATAAATTAAATCATCATACATGCATAACACATGAAGTAAAATAAAGGAGAAACTCTATATTACTCAAGATAAAAAGAGATACAAGTTAGTTTTTGGTTGGTGTACCACAATCCAGATTCGATACACTCAACATAGATATGCACGCCACAACCCAAAATCGATGTGTCATATCGATCCCTAACCCTAGCTTTGGGAGCATGCTCCCTCTAACCCATCCTGAGGAGGAGGCAACCTAGGCTGTTGCATGCCTATTGAATATGTAGTTGACACTATTTGGGACTAATATTATGATATGATAATCAACTAGAGGAATGGATGGAGTGGCATCCTTCACTCCATCGAGATTATTGCATAGTACACTATATCAAAAAATACAACCCACTAAATAGCTACCTCCAGCCTCTCTCCTGTACTCCATAGCTCCACCTGTAAGAGTTGGGTTATATCACCCACTTGGCTACATTAGATGATAGCCATACCCTTAGCCCTAGCCATTTTATGTTCCCTATTCATATGGGTCACCTCCCCTTGGAGTTTATCAACTCTACTTGATTTGCGTCCCTATTTGCATCTATGACACTCAATAAGCTTTGCCATCCCTCTACCCTCCTAGCCTTGTCATCATAGACCTAGGCCATATACCCCTATAGAGTCACTATCGACACTTGTAGCTATTATATCTCTCATTGTCCTTGGTCCTAGCCAATTGCTACTATATATGTCAAGTCCTCTCTAGGATATCCACCCTATAGCCTCCTGGCCTTTTTGGGTGCAAATCTTGCTATCCCTACCTCCCTGAATCTTGCATAGTTTATGGCCTCCACCACCAACAAAATCCAAGCATGTGTATGAATCTAGCTTAGGTATGTAGGAACCTATTATGCCCATTCCATGGCCTAATGAGCAACTTCTCAGAAATCCTACTACATGCCCATGCTCATGACCTAGTACCTCTATATTAGAACAGGTGGGAAGATCCTCTAGGGCACAAATCCTCTATACCATCGCTTGTACTCGACATCCATTCCTACATCATCTACCCTCAGGTTAACATAAGGAGGGTCACCCAAGTCCTCCTAGACCCACCTGGTGAGGTTTGGATCACCTTCAATCCTTGTTGGGTCCTAGTATACCCTTCGGTACCAGTAGTCCCCTAGGTTTAAGACTCCCTAAAAATCTTGAGCTACCTCAGGACTCTATCAAATAATAAGACCTCTAGCTTATCATTTTCTATAATTAGCCATCTCATCCTCCTCACCTTGGCTAGCTCCACCCTATCCTCATTCCATCTAGGATGAATATACCATGATATCCAGATGATATTCACCTCTAGGAGCTCATCGATCACCCACCTAGCTAGTGGTAGGTTCTTAGCATAGGCCCTTATGGACATCTCAAGGAACCTCGACTACTTGTATGTTGTTTTTCACTTTGGACTAGGCAGTGGACCTGGTAGTGCATGTAGCATCTATAATGCTATGTGCTCCCGAAACTACACATAGAGTAAAGTAATATAGACTAACCATGTAAACCTCTTGTATGTGATGTTATACAACATATTGTACAAATAGGACAACACATATGGACCCCATGTGAACCTCACTCCCTCGTCTCGTGTGTCTGCCAATAATCCTACCATGGCCCATGGTAGATGTTGCCTACTAGTGTGGCACATCAGTAGCCCCGATACCACATCATAGAGCACAATAATCACTAGATATGTCCCATATATGACCACCAGATCATCGACTGCAATGGTGCTATCTCGCACCTAGTGGACCTGGCCTCCTAAAAATTGCTAAAGAGTGGTTGGTCATCCTTGTGCCCTGTAAGCTAATACTCCATTGATGGGAATGTATAAAATACACCACACATCCTCTAGTGTGATAGTGAATTCCCCTATCGATATCCAGAAGGTGGATGGCTCTAGTTACCATCTCCTACTAGGGCTATTAGTAAAGTCCTATCTATCTCAATACAAGGTATCTTTGCTAGGTAACTTAGACCCACCACTTCTAGTCGAGGCATCTCCACAAGTACTAGTGCATCTATATCTACCTCTAGTGAGCCCACTTGCCACTCTTGGCTCTTGAGTACACCAAGTTGCATCCGCAAAAATAAATAAAATTTATCAATCTCATAAAATTTAATAAAATCGTAATAAAAATAATAGCTAGTTAAAATTAAGTATTATGTTAGCTTGCTTGCCTTTCCCTCATTCTTCTTCTTTGTTTTTTGATTTTTCTCTCTATCCTTTTTTATTTTTCCTTTTTTATCTCTTTATTTCCCTTCCTTATATTCAGATAAATCACACCCAATTTTTTGGATGCATAATTTTTTTGGAGCAAAATAATGCCTCTGATTTAGGAGACACAATTTTGTGAAATCATGTTTGATTTTTATTGAGCATGATTTTACCATCTGTCAACCAGGGCATCACACCCCAGTCGAGCATGAAAATTGTCACCCTCCACAACGATGTATTTTTTGAAAACCCCTAAAATCTAGAAAAATATGCAAATTTAAACAAAAATTTGCATAAAAGTGATGGTTTTCAGGTCTACCCATGCTTGGTCTACCTCTATGCCTACCTCACCTCTTGCAATCATTAAACGGTGCACTAGTAGCGCCATCACCATTTTTCCTAGAGATCTCATCTCTTCCTTTGTGCGGTGAAAATGAATTAAAGTTCTATCATTTTTTACTTTTAACCTTATTTCTTTGTTTTTTATTTTTTTATCTCTCTTCTTCCGTGTCTGCCTTTTTGAGTTGTTATGAGAAATGCCTCCTTTATAAAACTTGAGGATGCACCTTGGCCTATAGAGGAGTTAAAGTCCCTAATACCTTGATTTACATGTAAAATAAGAAAGTGCCCTTAATGACACCATTTCTACTTGTAGTTTATTTATTATAAATAAACTACCGCATTTCTACTTGTCATTTCTTGTCTGAGTGTGTATTTACATCTCTTATTTGACATATTTATTAGGCCATAAATGCATCAAAGAGGGGGCAAAATGTAGACACACAACATTGACCCATTTTAGTGGGCAATCTTCCTTGAACCTTCTAAGAGTCCTCTAACACTTGTCCAAGGCATGGGATAGGCACCTTTCCATTTGGTTCTTCCTTTTTCCTCCTCTATGCAAGATAACACCTGATTAATATGGGGCGTGACTTCGCATAGGTAAATTCATGATCAGCCAATATGGGGTACGACTTCACCTTTTTAGGGTTTCTCCCATAGAAACCCTAATTCTTCTGGCTAACATGTTTTGGCGTAGGCCTTCCATGGTTTTTTCAACTCTTTTAATTTTAAATATTGCTATAAAAGGAGGATTTAATCCCTTATTTAAAGGGTATGTCTTGATCATTTTTATATGCGATTATTCTAACACAATCACAAATTTTTTCTATATGCATCCTATTCTTCTACAAGCAAGCTAACACTTAAGTGTGAATTTTATCTTATGCTGCATTGATTTTATTTTTTGTTCACTCTAGTGTATTCATGTTGTAGATCGAAGGAGAGATTAACTACTCAGATATCTTGATCCTTCTGCCTGCTTCTACATCATTCAATAGGTTTTGTATTTGGTTTAAGACATATTCATTACATTTCACATTCTCTTTCTATTTTTCTTCGCATCTTAGGTGAATTCATTCTAGGCATTAGTGGGGCACGACCTCGTAGGCCCAAACTTAGGGATTATTTTCTAAAGAAGCGAAATCATGCCCAATCTAGACGGGATGTAACTTTACCTTCTATGTTGTCGTGCCAGCTCTCTAAGGAGAATGACTTCAAAAAAAATAAATCTAGGGGTAATTTAATATTTTTTACTGCATGATAATATTTTATATTGTATTTTTATCATATATGCATACTATGTACTCTGTTTATATTCTGTTGCACTATTGTTTTACGATTAATATCTAAAGGTCAATTTTTTCTTTTGTTATTAAAGGTCATCTAAAAGGACCTAGGGGGCTCGACTGTTGCACCTCCAAGCATTATTGTATAGTTTCCTAAGTAAGCCCCCTAATGCTAGTTCCATTTTCAGGTGTTTTCTTAAGTTATATTGTAGGATCAGGAACTATTGGTATCATTGGACAAGAGGATGAAAGTTTGGATCAACCACCAGCTAATATAAGTGCTCTCATTAAACTATAGTTTGTTTTTTGAGTGCTCATAATTCTATTTCAAAATCCTAGATCTGATTTTATAGAAATATATTTAATTAAGTTCTAGGTATTAAAAGATAACAACATATAGTGTGCATCTATGGATAATTCTATTTGTGCATTCTTCCTCGAGCCCTTGCTTGAAGATTGTTTATTTAAAATCCTAGGTTAGAAAGCATACAAAGAAAAAATCATTCTGGGGTTAGCTATTGTATTTTTGCATTCTATATTTTTGCATTGTCCTTTATATTTCATAGCATAGATCTAGAAAGGTCAAATTTAGGTGATTGCATTTAACTGAACACATCAAACATTCCTAAAATTATAGAGGACTTGGAGCAAGTCCTTAAACCATTTGTGGTGAGCCCTTACCCCCTATAATTGAGTGTAGATAACAACACAACCATCGTGATTCACCCCATAAGGCTTTCTCTCTTGTGGATCCAACCTTTTTGGGAATTGTACGTGATAAGGTAGTTTTCCCCCTCTACACATTGTCATCTTGGAAGGCATGGAATGGGAAAGACAATATCAGTAGAAGACTCTTTTACTCAAGATTGACTTTGATAAAGCATATGATAATATAGAATGGCCTTTCATTCTTCTTATGCTTCAAGCATTAGGGTTTGGTAGTCCCTTTCTCTGTTATGTTTAAATTATTTTTGTAGATGTGTATGCTTGTCTTACTATAAATGTTTGCCAATATCCATATTTTAGCCGTTTTTTCAATCTATTAGGCAAGGATTTCCTATTTAACCCACCCTCTATATATTGGTTGTTGAGGATTTGGGACAACTTTTGGTCGACGTTGTTCCCAATCTAGAATAAAAGAAATTGCTCTTCCCAATTCCACTCAAAAATTGATCAAATATTATTTTGTGAATGACTCCTTGATACTTTCTAAGAATGAAATTATTAATGCTAATGTGTTGTGGTGTCTTGAAATTTTCTATGAAGCTTTTATATTTGGTATTAAATGGAAAATATCCAATGTTATTGATATGTTTTACTACCCATGCTAAACTTTTTATCTCACTTTCATGGAAATAGATCCAACATGGGGAAGTATTCTACTTTTTAGGTATTCCCTTTGCATTCTAGTCACCCTCTTTGATTTTGAGGAAATTGTTTCTCAATAGAGTGGAGAGTAAGATTCATAAATGGATCTCCAAACCTCTCTCTCTCTCTTACTGATAAGTTTTAGATCTACTCTAAAATATTAGCCACCATTCATGTCTACTATTCATCTTTTTGGGCTCCTTCCAAGGAATCCTATCAGAAGCTAGAGAAGATCTTATGGGACATTCTAATGGTTGCTATAGATTGAAGAGGATTTCATAAATTTACTTAGAAAATTTTCTATCTCCAAGGTTCTGTTGGGGGCTTGTGGCTTATTGATACCCAATGACAAGGTATAAATCTCTATTCTCAATGGGTCATCAAGGTTGTTCACAATAATGAAACCTATAAAGTGCTTTTATGACATTATATCTCTATAGAAGTACCATGTGGATGACATGCATGGAGGGGCCTTGGATTGTACTCCTTGTTGATTATGAAGCTACTTTTTCATATTCAAGGTACATTCATAGCCAAAAGCATATGCATGAGAGTCCTTCAAACATTACCTCAAGTGGGCAAGAAATGACTTATACTTTGGCTTATCTATAAATGATATTTTGCTATGGTGGTCCCCTATCATCAGACATTAGTACCAACCCCTAGCCAATATGCCCTAGGTGAAGGCTCTCCATTTTTTTCATAAGGGATTCATGGTCATATCCATTCTTTCTTCAAGCCATACCATAGATTGGATTTCTTGGCCTAAGTATAAATATTAGTATAACCTTCAATAGTAGGACAATAAGAATTTTCAAACAATCCAAGAAGTAGTCCCCTTTGACATGCTTCATAAGATTAAATTTCATTCATCACGCCCATGGTGAAAATATTGGAAATAGTATCCATATACTCCTTTTCATAATTACAAGCCCAAAAATGGTTATCATTGGTTATTCTCCCATATATCCATGATTCTTTCTCTTAATGCTTACTAACATCTTTGGTCCTCATGGAAGGAGTGGTAAAATATATTTCTCTCCATTTGGAACCCTACATTGGAGCCCAAATTAGTGCACTTCTCTTAGTGTTTGCTCTACCAAGGTCTTTTTGTTGGGGACTACTTAGTTCATATTAGATTTTGTAACCCCAGATTCCCTTTCTACCAATTATGGGTGTTGGCAATTTGAGTTATTTTATGTTGTCATTGATGTCACATGGATCACATTGAGTTTTGGTGGCCAAATGATATTTTGGAAAGCATGGATAAATGCAGGGTTTTTGTGAAAACCAAGGCAGGAAAAATAAAAGGTTTTATTTAAAACCATGGATGGCAGATTTGAACTGGGTTTTTCTTAAAACCCAAGTTGGCATTTTGTTTCATCAAAAAAGGTGCCCTGGTGATGAAGATATTTAATTTTTAATATTTAGTTTAAATTTTAATTATTTAAAATTAAAATTAAAATTTAAAATTATATATGCAAGATTTATGCTGATATCATTGAAAATAATAAGGAGGCTATATAAAGGGGATGCCTAAGGTTCATAAAATAAGGCTTGATCGTGGTTAATAATCGTTGGCTAAGCATTCGAATTGAGCTCGTGCAAAAATATTTTAGAAACAGAAGCAACAAATAAAAGAAGCTTGGCAGAGTGACGCATTGGCAGTTGGATTTTGGTTAAGGTGTGTGGTAGCACAAACATTAAGGTTTTGAATCCCATTAATTGCATTCGAAAGGCGTTGGAAAAAAAGTGCTCGAAGCGCTTTTGATTTACGAAAAGGGAGGAAAGGTTTTAATGCACGTTGTACCTTTCCATTTCGAATGAGCAACTAGCCTGTGTGGCAAGCTTAGCCACGACTAAGGTGCTCGTGGCGTGGGCAAGTCAGGGGTTCTAATCCCCTTGAAGAGGTAAATACATTTTTTCTCTAATTAATTATGTTAAGTGCTAAGTTGGAGTTATAAGGTGGTTAGGAATAATAAAAGTTTTTAATCAAACTTTGTTTTTATAAGGGATGTGATTATTATTTCAAAGGTGGATGAGTTGTCGATTTAATTTGATGTTCATGAAATTGAGAATTAATATTTAGGAGAAATAAGGAGTTGTTATAAAATAATTTTTGAGAGGTTTATTGATTATTATTTTTGATAAGGGTTTTTATTAAAAAGACTTTGGTGGATGTGTTTATTAATTTGGAGCAAAAATGTGTGAATTGAGTTATGCTTTATCTTGTGATTATTATTTAAAGTCCACTAACCCTTATTGATATTGGAAAGAAAAGTTGTGTTTAGTGTGGCAGATTTTATGGATAAATTCTTGGAATAAAAAAAGGTATAGGCACATTCTCCTATTGATTGTTTATGGTGGTTGATTTCTAAAATATCATTGGAGTGAAAAGGATTGATTGTGGTTTCCTTTTTGAAAGTGGTTGGTTGAATGCTTCAAGGTTTTATGGTTTGAGAGTTGTGTTTAAACCTTGTTTTATAAGCATAGTCATTGAAGCCCATTGGTTATGTAAAGAAACTAAATAGAACATGAGTATCATTGTAATGTGAGATTTGTGGTTGAGCATTATTGGAAAAATTTGAGTTGGTTGATACATGCTTGGACTAGGGTTTTGTGAGAAAGAGTTGTCCCTTGTGGTGATTGGTTGAGTTGAGTTTATTGAGCCTAGTCAAGTGATTGTGTGAGGTGATTTTTCAAGTCCTATGAAACAAAATATTCTATAATTCTGATTTGAGTTGATATTGAGCTTAGAACATATTGAGTCTCTAACAATTCTCTTTATGCTTCTATGAGTTGACTTGAGTTGAGATTGATTTGAGTTGAGATTGAGTCTCTAACAATTCTCTTTATGCTTCTATGAGTTGACTTGAGTTGAGATTAATTTGAGTTGAGTTGAGTTGAGATCATTTTGGATCATTGTTGTCATACATTGTAAAGTGCATTGCCATTCATTGTTGAACTACTTGAGCATGATTGATTGAGCCTTTGAGAAGGCCTTGGGGATAGATTTCTGGACATATTTATGGTAGTTTGTGTATGATTTATTAAGCCTTTGATAAGGCTTTCTGGATAGTTTTTGGGATATATTTGTGGACAGTTTTAGACATATTTATGGATAGATTAGGGAGATATTTTGATGAGGTTATGAGTGAGCCTATTGAGCAGAGTTGAGCAAGTTATTGGTGAGCTTACTAGAGCAGATTTGGACAAGTTCTTAGTGAGATTGTTGGAGCAGATTTGAGCAAGTTCTTGATGAGCTTGCTAGAGTAGATTTGGACAAGTTCTTAGTGAGTTTTTTGGAGTATATTTGAGCAAGTTCTTGGTGAGCTTGCTAGCACAGATTTATACAAGTTCTTAGTGATCTTGTTGGAGCAGATTTGAGCAAGTTCTGTGTGAGCTTATTAAGAATATTTGGACAAGTTCTGTGTGATATTGTTGAGGAGTTTTGGACAAGTTCTATGTAAGCTTGTTATGTAGATTTGGACAAGTTATGTGTGAGCTTGTTATTGAATAGCTTTGAGCAGATCAAAGAAATTACTATATTGGATTGTGAAATATTATAAGGAGATTATCTTGTGGAGTACCCCACATTGGGGGAACCATGTTAAATCTTGTGTCTCAATTGTGTATGGTGACTTGTGCTCTTGCTTACTATTGCTATTTGAGTTATTAATGCACACTAATATATTTGGTTATTACAATTAAGGACATTAATTGATATTGATTTGGAAAGAAAGTAAAAATTTATCTTATACTGTTCACCCCCGCTCTCAGTATAAGCTTGTGTTCTTCAATTTGTATTAGAGTGGGTTCCTTCAAAAAATCTAATAGCTTGAGAGAAGATTCTATAAGAACGCATATGGCTTCATAGAATGGATAATATACAAATAAGGCTCCACTATTTGATGGTAATAAATATGCTTTTTGGAGCATTAGGATGAAGAACTACTTGATATCACAAGGATATGAGGTATGGAAAATGGTTGAAAAAGTGTATAGGGTTGAAGGTGATCCCGAGGAAAATAAGACTATCAAAAAATTGGTTGAGATTAATGCAAGAGTAATGAATTATATTTTGAGTGGGCTACAAGAGACAAATTTTGTAAAGGTTACAGTATGTAATTTAGCTAATGAGATGTTGACCAAGTTGCAGAATACTTATGAAGGAGATTTCAAGGTAAAGTTGGCAAAACTACAAACTCATAGAAAAATATTTGAGGAATTGAAAATAGAAGATTATAAAGATATTGCAAGGTTTTTACTTTGATTTGATGAGATTACTAACACCATGGCAGGTCTAGGATTTAATATGAAATAATTAGAAGTTACTCAAAATATTTTGAGATCACTTGCCATGAAATATGATGCTAAGGTTTCAGAAATAGAAGAAACAATGGATATCAACAAGATAAAAATGGAAGAATTGCAAGGAACTCTCACAACTTATGAGATGAGGGTAAGTAAGCATCAGGTTCCAATAAAAGATATTGCATTCAAGGCTTCAAAAAAAAATAAAGAGAATGTTCCAAAAACATATAGAGTTTTAGATAATGATGAGGAAGCTAACTTCATCAAAAGGAATAAGGACTCAAGGAATTTCAAGGATATAAGGAAAGTCATATGCTACAAGTCTGGTGATATTGGTCACTATGCATACAAGTGTCCACATGAAGAAAATAATGATGATGAAAAATAGGATCACATAAGAAAATAATATGGAAAGCATAAGAATGAAAAAGATGAAAAATACAAGCAAAACAAGTATGAGAAGAAGAAATTTTTTCGTAAGGCAAAGAAATCTTACTACATTGTAGATGCAAGAGATAGCTTAGATCACAGTGATAGAAACCAGTTAGATGAAGAAGAATGTACATTCTTTGGAATAAGTGAAGAAAGGTAAGAAAACCTATTCCTAGGTATTGAAGTTAAATAAGAGGATATATTTATTGAATAAATACATGAAGAGCTTGCCATAGCCATTGAGCAAGAAAATAGGTACAAGAAAGGTCTAAGGATACTAAAATGCTTCATATGTGGATATTTTGGGCATATAGATGATGATTGCACATACTACAACAATTGCAACAAGGAAAGTTTATTTGTTGAAAAAGAAAGCAACAGTTCTAGTAATAGTTCTAGCAACAGTTCTAGTGACAATTCTAGCGACAATGAAGATAAATATGTCTCACTTTTGTTAATAGAAAAATAAGAGGATGAGCCAAGAAAACAAAAATCAGAAGTCAAAAGGCTAAAAGAAGAATACAAGAATCTTGAAAACAAGATTCGAACAGATGTCAAAATCATAGAAGAACTATAGACAATCAGTAATCTCAGAGAAGATCTTCAAAATGCAAAAAGAATAGAAGAAAGGATGAATGAAGAACTAAGGGTAATAATGACAAGACATGACATGTTAGACAAAAATTTTCAAAAAGGAGTGGAAACGTATTTTAAAGTTGTATCCTATTTCCTAGAAAAGTCACTCTCAAAAGGAAAGGAAGTTCTAAAAGATGAAATCAAGGAAGCACCTAAGTTTTATGAAGAAAATTCCAAAGTTCATATGGCTCCAAATATTCAGTTTGGTTCTTGTTTTGAGATAGGTGAATCAATTTCAAAAGGAAAATAAATACTTGAAGAGAAAAACAAGGAAGAAACTAAGGAAGAGAGTTTAGATACTACAAAGAAAATTCAAGAATGCAATGCACAAGTCGAAGATGATCATATGAATAATGGTCAAGAAAGGTATGAGGAACCAAGGCATGAACAAAGGGCTTTTCAAGGACATTGTTTTTCTTGTAATGCATTTGGACACAAGGCTATACATTATAGGGTCTATGGATCAAAGAAGTTTGATTTTGCTAGAAGTAACATCAAAGGAAGAAGGTATGGTTTTCAGGGACATTGCTTCTCATGTAACAGGATTGGTCATAGAGCTTCTCAGTGCAAAGGAAATGAGCAAAATGGTTTTGGTTTTAGAGCTACATAATTCAAGAGTCATGGTCATAATGGTCATGAAAACATAACTTCACAATACAGGGTTTAGGAAAGGAATGAATATGGAAATTATTTCAAGAAATATTTCAAGATATGGGCACCATACAAAGGCTACAATATCAAGTGTTTTAACTACAATAAATTTGGACATATTGTAAAATGGTGTAGGACTCAATTCCAAACAAGTTCAAGGCAAGAAGGTAAAACAAGTTCAAGGCAATAAGGTCAAATAGGTTCAAGGCAAGAAGATCAACATAAGGATATCAAAAAACATGGAAGGAAGTTGATAAAGGAAAAAAACAATGTAATATGGGAGTAAAAGTACTCCCACCCCAAAATTAATCACCTCAAGAGAGAAGGTGGTGAGGGGGCTATGCTTAAGAGTCATATATTTTAGTCTCATAGGTGTCCCTTTTGCCATTGATGTCAAAGGAGGAGAGATTTGAGTAAGGGGGAGAGCATTGAGTTAGGGGGAGCAGCCTCTAAAGAAAGCATTGAGTTAGGAGGAGCAACCTCCATAGAGAGTATTGAGTCAAGGAGAGGAGATTTGATTCTCAGATAAGGAGAGCATCGAGTTAGGGAGAGCAGCCTCCAAAGAGATCATTGAGTTAGGGGGAGCAGCCTCCATAGAGAGTATTAAGTCAAGGGGAGCAACTTTGATTCTCAGAGATGGTTTTTGCAGTGATTGTGGTTTTCGCATTAGAGGTGCTGCCATCAATGACAAAGGGGGAGATTTTTTGTGATTTGAGTTATTTTATGTTGTCATTGATGTCACATGGATAATTGATGTCACATAGATCACATTGATTTTTGGTGGCCAAATGATATTTTGGAAAGCATGGATAAATACAAGGTTTTTATGAAAACCAAGGCAAGCAAAATAAAAGGTTTTGTTTAAAACCATGGATAGCATATTTGAAATAGGTTTTTATTAAAACCCAAGTTGACCTTTCATTTCATCGAAAAAGGTGCCCCGATGATGAAGATATTTAATTTTTAATATTTAGATTAAATTTTAATTATTTAAAATTAAAATTAAAATTTAAAATTAAATATGCAAGATTTCTGTCGACATCATCAACAATAATAAAGAGGATATATAAAGGGGATACCTAATGTTCATAAACTAAGGCTTGCTCATGGTTAATAATTGTTGGCTAAGCATCTGAATTGAGCTCGTGCGAAAATATTTTAGAAAGTAGAAGCAGCGAATAAACGAAGGTTGGTCGAAGTCCAAAGTCATCATGGGTAGAGTGGTGCATTGGTAGTTGGATTTTGGCTAAGGTGTGTGGTAGCACAAACATCAAGGTTTTGAATCCCCTTGACTGCGTTCGGAAGGCATTGGAAGAAAAGTGCTCGAAGTGCTTTTGATTTGCAGAAAGGGAGGAAAGGTTTTAAGGCACGTTGTGCCTTTCCATTTCGAATGAGTGGCTAGCTCGTGTGGCAACCTTAGCCACGGATAAGGCGCTCGCGGTGTGGGAAAGTGGGGGGTTCAAATCCCCTGGAGGAGGTAAATACGTTTTTGCTCTAATTAATTATGTTAATCCCCAAGTTGGAGTTATAAGGTGGTTAGGAATAATTAAATTTTTTAATTAAACTTTGTTTTTATAAGGGCTGTGATTATTATTTCAAAGGTGGATGAGTTGTTGATTTAATTTGATGTTCATGAAATTGAGAATTAATATTTAGGAGAAATAAGGAGTTGTTATAAAATAATTTTTGAGAGGTTTATTGATTATTATTTTTGATAAGCATTTTTATTAAAAATATTTTGGTGGATGTGTTTATTAAGTTGGAGTAAAAAGGTGTAAATTGAGTTATGCTTTATTTTGTGATTATTATTTGAAGTCTACTAACCCTTATTGATATTGAAAAGGAAATTTGTGTTTAGTGTGGCAGATTTTATGGACAACTTCTTGGCATCAAAAAAGGTATGGGCACATTCTCCTATTGATTGTTTATGGTGGTTGATTTCTGAAATATCATTGGAGTGAAAAGGATTGATTGTTGTTGTAATCACAATGACACTGAGAGGGGGGGCGAATCAGTGTGATATTTTAAATTTCAAGTATACAGTTTAAAACCAATAGCAATTTAAAACTTATAAAAGATATATCAATTACAGCAAGAAAGCATCACACATAACACAACAAATTAACGAGGTTCACCAATGTGGCTACTCCTCAAAAATGGTTGCTTGGACTACCATCCAAATCCAGCTCAAGCAAAGCAACAACTTTATAGCTTATTTACCAGCACCAACTGGAAGGAGCACCAACCCCTCAATTTTTTTGCACCAACAGAAAGGAGCACCAACCCCCAATTCACCAGCAACTTCTGGAAGGAGCACCAACTCCTTATGCCAAGCTGCAACTTGGACTTCAATAGAAATAATGAAAAGAATTACAATAATTATACTTTCACCTTATTACCCAGTCTACAGTTTACATGCACTCTACTTCTACTACACAAAAGCTTCGAACAACCAGTCAGCTACTTCGCAACTGTCTCTCGCACTTCGCTTCGACACAATCGAACTATCGCTTCTACTTCTTCACTAATACTTCGCACACTCTGCTATCGGATAGTCGATCGACACGATTCGCTTTCTGGACACAGCAGACGTAATTCGCACCTCTTGCTGCTCTTCTTCACTTCGACACACACAAACTATTGCTCCGCACTCAGCTTGAATCAAAATGACTCACGCTCTGCTCACTGCGAACCTCGCATCCACTTACTTTTTCACTTTGCAAATTCACACTTCAAACTCAAAATAGTCCTCCTTTTATAGATGAAAATTATGAGCAAAGATCTCAACTTAGTCGGCTAAAAAACCCTAATTTTAGTCAGCTGCAAACCCTAATTTTAGTCGGTTGCAAACCCTAAAAATTGTCAGCTGCAAAACCCTAATTCCTGTCGGCCCAGATCCAACTTTGTCGGCCTCAACCGTTTCTCTGGTTCTGTAGCTTTCCTCACGAAACTCCAACATGTCGCGATATCGCGACACCTTTTACATCCGTATGCCTTCTTGTCCTTCTTGTCACGAAATCATGACACTTTTGGCCTTTGTTAGCTTTGCCACCTTTCTTGTCGTGAAATCGTGACACTTCTATCTTTCGCTGACGTCATTCTCACTCTTGTCGCGAAATTGCGATGCTTTTCTGCCTTAGCGTTGTTCTTTGCTTTTCTCCCACAAAATGCAACATGTCATGAAATCGCGACATATTTCGCATCCGTACATTTCTCGCTTCATGCACTAGCGAAATCAAGACATGTAGCGAAATTGCTACAACTTTGTGCCTTGTGCTTCCAACTTTGCTTTGACCCACGAAACTTTGACTTGTAGCGAAATCGCTACACCTTTGTGCCTTGCACTTTCGACTTGTAGCATAATTGCTACACCTTTGTGTTCTACATTTTTGACTTGTAGTGAAATCGCTACACTTTTGTGTTTCACACTTTTGACTTGTAGCGAAATCGCTACACCTTTGTGTCTTGCACTTTTGACTTGTAGCGAAATCGCTACACCTTTGTGTCTTGCAGTTTTGACTTGTAGCGAAATCGCTACACCTTTGTGCTTTGACTCTTCCTCTCTGCTTTGGCCTACGAAACTCCAACATGTAGCGAAATCGCTACAACTTTTTGACTTAGCGCTTCTTCTCTGCTTCAGCCAGTGAAACTTCAACATGTAGCGAAATCGCTACACTTTTGTTGTCGTACATTCTCTCCTCTTCGGGTCGCAAAAAGCCGACGTGTCGCGATATCGCGACACTTTTTTCCCTTGGTGTTGCTTCTCCAAACTTGTCATGAAATCATGACAGTTTTTTTCAACTTTGCTTCTTTCCTTCTCTCTCCTCATTTTTGTCACGAAATCATGAAATTTTTGGCTGTGCCTTCTCTCTCCTCATTTTTGTCATGAAATCGTGACATTTTTGGCTGTGCCTTCTCTCTCCTCATTTTTGTCATGAAATCATGACATTTTTGGCTACGCCTTCTCTCTCCTCATTTTTGTCGTGAAATCACGATAGAAAACATGTCGCGATATCGCGACAGTTTTCTTACTTGTCTTTTTCTGCAAATTTCTGAATCTGGGTCACTTCTGTTTTCCTGGAATTGCACTTTACAAGATCTGACTATCCTTTGAACTTCTGTTCTCTGCATCTGAATGACTCCTAAACTGTCTATCCACTGCATCATTAGATCTAACTGCCTATGTTGACAACAATGACAAACCTCTTGCAACACCTTGCTCAACAATCTCCCCCTTTGGAATTGTTGGCAACACCTGTGTACATTCCTGTAACTCTTCTCCCCCTTTGTCAATAATACCAAAGGGCTACTGCAGACTCCCCCTGAGTCCATCCTCACAATTCTCAGGCACAATTTGTTGCATCTAGCACAAATTATGATCATGAGCAAAAGAGTAGTCAAATACTCAAATGCTCCCCCTGAGAAAGTGATCCCTATAGCTAGTCACTTCTTGGGAAGTGTGACTACTCCCAATTTGTCTCGAAGGTACTCAAACACTTCCTTGGGCAATGGTTTTGTAAAAATATCTGCTACTTGTTCTGTGGTTGGGACAAAATCCAATTTGACTTCTCCTTCTGCAACTTTCTCCTTCAAGAAATGATACCTTATAGCAATGTGTTTTGTCCATGAGTGCATAACTGGATTCTTGGAGATGTTAATTGCACTGGTGTTATCACACTTAACTGATATTGGTTCACTAAAATTAATTCCAAGATCTTTCAAAGTTTGTTTCATCCATAAAACTTGAGTACAGCAAGTTGTTGCTGCAATATATTCTGCCTCAGCTGTTGATAAAGAAACTGACTCTTGTTTCTTGTTGTGCCAAGCAACCAACCTGTCACCGAGATAAAAAGCACCTCCACTTGTACTCTTTCTGTCATCAACACATCCAGCCCAATCTGCATCTGAATATGATATAAGAGTGAAGTCTTTGCCTTTTGGATACCACAACCCATACTCCATGGTGCCCTTGAGATACCGAAAAATCCTTTTAACTCTTTGTCACATGAGTCTCTTTGGGACCGGCCTGAAATCTAGCTACCATGCAAACTGCCTGCAGAATATCAGGTCTAGTAGTTGTTAAATATAGTAAACTTCCAATCATAGATCTGTACATGGTTTGGTCTACAGGTGGAGATTTGTCTTCTTTACTCAATTTGTAGCCTGTTGTCATGGGAGTGCTAACTGGCTTATAGTCCTCCATAGTGAACCTCTTTAGCATTTCTTTCACATATTTGATTTGGGAAATGAATATGCCTTTCTCATTTTGATTAACTTGTAGCCCAAGAAAGTAAGACGGTTCACCAATCATAGACATTTCAAATTCATTCTGCATCTTATTTGCTAAGTCTTTACAAGATTCATCTTTGTTGCTGCCAAATATGATATCATCTACATAGACAACAAGAACAATGAGATGCCCACCTTCTGTTTTCACATACAGATTATTGTCCACTAAACCTTTCTTGAATCCCTATTGAGAGAGATAGTTGTCTAGCCTTGCATACCATGCCCGTGGTGCTTGTTTTAATCCATATAATGCTTTCTTTAATTTGTAGACAAGGTTAGGATCTTCACTGATTTGAAAGCCATCTGGTTGTTCAATATAGACCTCTTCTTCAAGTTTCCCATTTAAAAAGGCAGATTTTACATCCATCTGATAAACTCTAAAGTTCTTGTGGACTGCTAAGGCCAGAAACATTCTAATTGCTTCTAATCTGGCCATTGGTGCAAAAGTCTCTTCAAAATCAATGCCTTCGACCTGTGCATATCCTTTACAAACCAGTCTTGCTTTGTTCCTAATGACCTATCCGTCTTCATTTAATTTGTTTCGAAATATCCATTTGGTGCCGATTACATTCTTATTTGCAGGTCTAGGTACTAATTCCCAAGTTCTATTCTTTTCAATCTGATCTAACTCTTCATTTATTGCCTTCATCCAGCTATCATCTTTGCTTGCTTCATCTATGTTTTTGGGCTCAATGCTTGGATAAAAGAGAGTAATTACTTATTACTTTCCTTCTTGTATGAATACCAGCTGTGGGATCTCCAATTATTTGATCTCTTGGATGATTTTTCTGCCAGCTGCCTGTTTTGAATTTCTTGTTTTCTTGCACCTCTGAGTCATCGATTAATTCATCTGAATCAAACATAGATTTATTTTCTGTTTCATTCACCTCATCTCCTTCAAAGACTTCTTCATAGATTGGGTAGTTTTCCTCAAAGTCAGCTAATCATTTTCCACCTTCATCGAATTTAACATCTGCACTGTCCACAATTTTCTTGAGTCTCTTGTTGTAGCATTTGTAAGCTTTGCTTTTTGATGAATACCCAACAAAAACACCTTCATCTCGCTCTATCTTCAAACTTCCCAAGGTTGTCATCAATTTTTTTGATGTAGCACCTACAGCCAAATACTTTGAGATGTTTTGTTGTTGCTTTTCTACCAAACCACAACTCATAAGGTGTTTTGCATTCATGAGTTCTTAACATATATCTGTTTTGGATGTATATTGCAATGTGAACTGCTTCTTTCCAGAATCTATCTGCTATTTTGTTTTTTTCCAGCATGGTGCGTGCCATTTCCTATATAGTTCTATTCTTTCTTTCTACTACACCATTCTGCTGTGGAGTTCTAGCTGCTGAATATTGTCTCCTGATACCATGTTTTTCATAGTATTCTGTAAATTCATTCGAAATGAATTCTCCTCCTCTGTCTGATCGTAAACATTTGACCCTTTTTCCTGTTTCATTCTCAACTAGCTGTTTGAAGGATCTGAACATTTCAAAAGCTTCTATTTTATCTTTTAAGAAAAATATCCATGTCATTCTGGAATAATCATCGATACACAGCATAAAGTATTTGTCGCCATTTATGCTTTGAGTTCTCATGGGTCCACATAAGTCTGTATGAATAAGTTCCAAAGGCTTGCTAGTGTGGTACTCTTTTGTTTTGAATGAGACTCTGGTTTGCTTTCCCTTCTGACATGAAGCACAAACATTGTTTGAAGGTTTTTTAATGGTTGGAATATCTCTCACTTGCTTGTTTCGAGCTGATTTTCACCAAATTATCAAAACTTATGTGTCCAAGCCTCTTGTGCCACAGCCAGTTCTCTTCTTCTTGTCCAATGAAACACGTACCTTCTAAAGTTTCTGAGAGTGTGTACAAATTTCCAGACGTCCTTGAACCAGTTGCTATCAATTTCCCATTGTTTATTTTTTTGACTTCACAACCCTGCTTTTTGAAGACTACTTCATGTCCTTTATCACAGATTTGACCGACACTTAACAGGTTGTGTTTCAAACCATCCACAAATAAAACTTCTTCCGACTTGATTTTCCCTTCACTAATTTTGATAGATCCTTTTCCTATTATTTTAGCTCCATCATTATTTCCAAACTTCACAGAGCCACCCTCATATTTCTGTAGTTTTTCAAATTTCTGTTTATCACCTATCATATGACTTGAGCAACCACTGTCAAGAATCCACGGTACACATTTATTCTGAGCCCTGAAAGTTGTTTGCACTATTAAAGATTCCTTTTCTTCCCTGAGTTGTTCTTTCTGTTTCCATTCTATTTTGACTATGGTATTGGGCTCTAGCTTGGATTTCCCCTTTTCAGAATCTTGCACATATCTTTCAGAAATAATTCTATTCTGTTTTGCCCTATATGGTTGAATTCTTCTTTTCTGAGATTGATTTGAAACAAAAGTACTATGACAGTTTCTAGCAATGTGCCCAAAGTTGTGACAATTAAAGCATTCTACTGCATAACTCATTAGAGGAGCAAAAGTATTTCTACTAGTGAAACTTCTTGGACCTACATTATACTTGCAGTTAGCAATTTTATGCCCATAACCATTACATTTGAAACAGAAACCATAAAAGTAATGATTGAACCTGAAAGATGGTCTTTGCCAAGTTGTTGCAGGAGCCTTAGATCTTCTTTTCTTTTGATGTGTGACCTTGGTAAACCCATCATTGTCAGTTCCTATTTCAGGACTGGCATTATTGCTTTCTTTTGCCTGATTTGTTTTTCTTTCAACAACCTGTTTCTTGTCTTTACTCTTTTCACATTCAACATTGCTTGCCTTTGGTCCGTTTGATGATTCTCCTTCAATAAAGCCCAGACCGAATTTGATACCTGCGGGTCTTTGATCGCTTAGGATTTTGTCCAGCTTCATCGAACTTTCTTCACGTTTGAAATGGCAGCTAATTTTTTGATCCAGCTCTTGTATCTGTATTCGAAGACCAACATTTTCTTCTTCCAGTTTACAACAGTAATCTATCTTCATGGTTACCTAAACTTCAAGATCTTCGAACATTTTCTTGTACTCTTCTATCTATGTTTTTAGACTGGTTATAATGTCATTTGCATCCTCAAGCTTCCTTGATAGTTTTTTATTCTTTCTTTTCTCAGATTTCCATTCCATAAGAGCAGAAACCAGCTCACCTTCTAAATCAACTTCAGCCTCTGCTTTTTCAATAGACACTTTAGAGTTCATTCCTTCTCTCTTTTCTATGTTTTCTGCCTCTTCTAATTTTTCTACTTCAAACACCATAAAGAGAGCTTCACCTGTTCCTTCTTCAGAGTCTTCACTAGAGCTGTCCTCTAAAGAATCTGCATTTCGGGAGATAAAACTTTTCTTTTTGAAATTGCCTTTTCTGAAGTTTGTTTTCTTCCTCCATTCACTTCTTTCTTGATGTGGAGTTTCTTCACCTTTGTTCTTGTCATTGAGAGGACATTTGGTAGCAAAGTGTCCAATGCCTCCATAGTTGAAGCATTTAAAAGGTAGCTTTCCTCTGTATTTTCCTTTTTCTTTTCTCAGTTTTCTGACAAAATTTGCTTCCATTTCATCTGATACATCCTCATCTTCAGACTCTGGTTTTGTGACTTTGCCTTTTAGGGCTTTGAAAGCAGCTTCTCTATCTGTGGTATTAGACCTTCCTATTCTCATTTCAAAAGCGAGTCAAGGAACCATGCATCTCATCCATACTAAAATGATTTAGATCTTTGGCTTCTTCTATGGCAGAGACTTTAG
Organism: Wollemia nobilis; assembly: GCA_028583015.1. Lineage (NCBI taxonomy): Eukaryota > Viridiplantae > Streptophyta > Pinopsida > Araucariales > Araucariaceae > Wollemia > Wollemia nobilis. The sequence goes on along the minus strand of JAQPPZ010001776.1, from coordinate 1,068,704 downwards.
AATCAAATCTAGGAGGGAGCGATCTTAATACCTTTTTCACGATAGTAGCATCATTTATATCTTCGTCGAGACCTCTGATTGAATTGGTGATCCCATTGACTCTTTGCATGAAAGTCTCTATGTTCTCATCATTGTCCATATTTAAAGATTCGAATTGAGCTCGATGTGTTTGAAGCTTGGCCTCCTTGATCCTATCATCTCCTTCATGAATGTTCTCTAGTTTATCCCATACATCTTTTGTTGATTCACAATTTATGATCTTGACTAGCTCACTGTCCACTAGTCCACACATGATGGCATTCTTTGCTTTTGAATCATTTTCAAATGCCTTTTTACCAGTAGTGTCTGTTGGAGCGATGGTGGGAGCTTTGTAACCATTAACTACTGCACCCCAGATGTCAAAACCCAAAGCACTGAGATATGTTTGCATTCTAATTTTCCAGAATGCATAATTAGTTCCATCAAACAATGGTGCTTTGTTCGAGGAGAACCCTTCACCACTTGCCATTGCGTCACTTCCAAGATCACCCTAGCTGTTTGAGCCTGTTCAGGAACCTTGCTCTGATACCAATTGTTGTAATCATAGTGACACTGAGAGGGGGGGTGAATCAGTGTGATATTTTAAATTTCAAGTATACAGTTTAAAACCAGTAGCAGTTTAAAACTTATAAAAGATATATCAATTACAGCAAGAAAGCATCACACATAACACAACAAATTAACGAGGTTCACCAATGTGGCTACTCCTCAAAAATGGCTGCTTGGACTACCATCCAAATCCAGCTCAAGCAAAGCAACAACTTTACAGCTTATTTACCAAGCACCAACTGGAAGGAGCACCAACCCCTCAATTTTTTTGCACCAACGAAAGGAGCACCAACCCCCAATTCACCAACAACTTCTGGAAGGAGCACCAACTCCTTATGCCAAGCTGCAACTTGGACTTCAATAGAAATAATGAAAAGAATTACAATAATTATACTTTCACCTTATTACCCAGTCTGCAGTTTACATGCACTCTGCTTCTGCTACGCAAAAGCTTCGAACAACCAGTCAGCTACTTCGCAACTGTCTCTCGCACTTCGCTTCGACACAATCGAACTATCGCTTCTGCTTCTTCACTAATACTTCGCACACTCTGCTATCGGACAGTCGATCGACACGATTCACTTTTTGGACACAGTAGACGTAATTCACACCTCCTGATGCTCTTATTTACTTTGACACACACAAACTATTGCTCCACAATTAGCTTGAATCGAAACGACTCACGCTCTACTCACTGCGAACCTCGCATCCACTAAATTCACACTTCAAACTCGAAACAGTCCTCCTTTTATAGATGAAAATTGTGAGCAAAGATCTCAACTTAGTCGGCTGAAAAACCCTAATTTTAGTCGGCTACAAACCCTAATTTTAGTCAGCTGCAAACCCTAAAAATTGTCGGCTACAAAACCCTAATTCCTATCGGCCTAGATCCAACTTTGTCGGCCTCAACCGTTTCCTTTGGCACCTTCCTTGTAGCTATTCCCTGTGAAATAGTAACATGTCACGATATCGCTACACCTTTTACATCCGTACGCCTTCTTTACCCCCGCTATCATGAAAATCGTGACACTTTTGGCCTTTGTTAGCTTTGCCACCTTTCTTGTCGCAAAATCGTGACACTTCGAACTTTCGTTGACGTCATCCTCACTCTTGTCATGAAATCGTGACGCTTTTCTGCCTTAGCGCTGTTCTTTGCTTTTCGCCCGCAAAAATGCAACATGTCACGAAATCGTGACATCTTTCACATCCGTACATTTCTCGCTTCATGCACTAGCGAAATCAAGACATGTAGCGAAATTGCTACAACTTTGTGCCTTGTGCCTCCAACTTTGCTTTGACCCGTGAACATTTGACTTGTAGAAAAATCGCTACACCTTTGTGCCTTGCACTTTCGACTTGTAGCATAATCGCTACACCTTTGTGTTCTACATTTTTGACTTGTAGTGAAATCGCTACACTTTTGTGTTCCACACTTTTGACTTGTAGCGAAATCGCTACACCTTTGTGTCTTGCACTTTTGACTTGTAGCGAAATTGCTACACCTTTGTGTCTTGCACTTTCGACTTGTAGCGAAATCGCTACACCTTTGTGCTTTGACTCTTCCTCTCTGCTTTGGCCTACGAAACTCCAACATGTAGCGAAATCGCTACAACTTTTTGACTTAGCGCTTCTTCTCTGCTTTAGCCAGCGAAACTTCAACATGTAGCGAAATCGCTACACTTTTGTTGCCATACATTCTCTCTCCTCTTTGGGTCACGAAAACCCGACGTGTCGCGATATCGTGACACTTTTTGCCCTTGGTGCTGCTTCTCCAAACTTGTCACGAAATCGCGATAGTTTTTTCAACTTTGCTTCTTTCCTTCTCTCTCCTCATTTTTGTCGCGAAATCGTGACATTTTTGGCTGCACCTTCTCTCTCCTCATTTTTGTCGCGAAATCATGACATTTTCGGCTGCGCCTTCTCTCTCCTCATTTTTGTCGTGAAATCACGACATTTTTGGTTGTGCCTTCTCTCTCCTCATTTTTGTCATGAAATCACGACAGAAAACATGTCGCGATATCGCGATAGTTTTCTTACTTGTCTTTTTCTACAAATTTTTGAATCTGGGTCACTTCTGTTTTCTTGGAATTGCACTTTACAAGATCTGACTATCCTTTGAACTTCTGTCCTCTACATATGAATGACTCATGAACTGTCTATCCATTGCATCATTAGATCTAACTGCCTGTGTTGACAACAATGACAAACCTCTTGCAGCACCTTGCTCAATAATTGTGGTTTCCTTTTCAAAAGTGGTTGGTTGAATGCTTCAAGGTTTTTTGGTTTGAGAGTTGTGTTTAAACATTGTTTTATAAGCATAGTCCTTGAAGCCCATTGGTTATGTAAAGAACTTGAAAAGAACATGAGTATCATTGTAATGTGAGATTTGTGGTTGAGCATTGTTGGAAAAATTTGAGTTGGTTGATACATTCTTGGACTAGGGTTTTGTGAGAATGAGTTGTCCCTTATGGTGATTGGTTGAGTTGAGTTGATTGATCCTAGTCAAGTGATTATGTGAGGTGATTGTTCAAGTCCCATGAAACAAAATATTCTATAATTCTGGTTTTAGTTGAGATTGAGCTTCGAACATATTGAGTCTCTAACAATTCTCTTTATGCTTCTATGAGTTGACTTGAGTTGAAATTGAGTCTCTAACAATTCTCTTTTTGATTATATCAGTTGACTTGAGTTGAGATTGATTTGAGTTGAGTTGAGTTGAGATCATTTTGGATCATTGTTGTCATCCATTGTAGAGTGCATTACCATCATTGTTGAGTTCATATTTGCGCCTTGCCTTCATATATTTGTGGATGATATTTGAGTACTACTTGAGCATGATTGATTGAGCCTTTGAGAAGGCCTTGGGGATAGATTTTAGGATATATTTGTGCTATGATTGATTGAGACTTTGATAAGGCTTTGTGGATAGTTTTTGGGACAACTTTATGGATAATTTTAGATAGATTTGTGGAAAGATTAGGGAGAGATTTTGATGAGGTTATGAGTGAGCCTATTGAGAAGAGTTGAGCAAGTTATTGGTGAGCTTGCTAGAGCAGATTTGGACAAGTTATTAGTGAGCTTGTTGGAGTAGATTTGAGCAAGTTCTTTGTGAGCTTGCTAGAGAATATTTGGACAAGTTCTTAGTGAGCTTGTTGGAGCAGATTTGATCAAGTTCTTGGTGAGCTTGCTAGCGCAAAAATATACAAGTTCTTAGTGAGCTTGTTGGAGCATATTTGAGCAAGTTATGTGTGAGCTTGTTGAGAATATTTTGACAAGTTATGTGTGAGCTTGTTGAGTAGTTTTGGACAAGTTCTATGTGAGCTTGTTATGCAGATTTGGACAAGTTTTGTGTGAGCTTGTTATGGACTAGCTTTGAGCTGATCAAAGAAATCATTGTATTGGATAAGGATCCTTATTTCTTTATGAAATATTATAAGGATATTATCTTGTGGAGTACCCCACATTGGAGGAACCATGTTAAATCTTGTGTTTCAATTGTGTATGGTGACTTGTGCTCTTGCTTACTATTGCTATCTGATTTATTAATGTACACTAATATATTTGGTTATTGCAATTAAGGACATTAATTGATATTGGTGTGGAAAGAAAGTAAAAATTTGTCTTATACTGTTCACCGCCATATCAGTATAAGCTTGTATTTTTCAATTGGTATCAAAATGGGTTCCTTCAGAAAAGCTAATATCTTTAGGGCAGATTCTATAAGAATGCATATGGCTTCATAGAATGGATAATCTACAAATAAGGCTCCAATATTTGATGGTAATAAATATGCTTTCTAGAGCATGAGCATGAAGAACTACTTGATATCACAAGGATATGAGGTATGGAAAATGGTTGAAAAAGAGTATAGGGTTGAAGGTGATCCCAAGGTAGATAAGACTATCAGGAAATTGGTTGAGATCAATACAAGAGAAATTAAATGTATTTTGAGTGGGCTACGAGAGATAAATTTTGCAAAGGTTATGGTATGTAATTCAGCTAATGATATGTGGACCAAGTTGTGGAATACTTATGAAGGAGATTCTAAGGTAAAGTTGGAAAAACTACAATCTCATAGAAAAAGATTTGAGGAAATGAAAATGGAATATTCTAAAGATATTGTAAGGTTTATACTTCGAGTTGATGAGATTACTAACACCATGAGAGGTATAGGATTTGAGATGAAAGAATCAGAAGTTACTCAAAAGGTTTTGAGATCACTTGCCATAAAATATGATGCAAATGTTTCATAAATGGAAGAAATAATGGATATCAACAAACTAAAAATGGAAAAATTGCAAGGAACTCTCACAACTTATGATATGAGGGTAAGCATCAGGTTCCAATAAAAGAAATTGCATTCAAGGATTCAAAAAAAGAGAAATGGAAAGTTCCAAAAACATATAGAGTTGTAGATAATGATGAGGAAGCTAAGTTCATCAAAAGTAATAAGGACTCAGGATATTTTAGGGATATAAGGAAAGTTAGATGCTACAAGGGTGGTGTTATTGGTCACTATGCATACAAGTGTCCACATGAAGAAAATAATTATGATGAAAAACAAGGTCACAGAAGAAAAGAATATGGAAAACGTAAGCATGAAAAAGATGACAGATACAAGCATAATAGGTATGAGAAGAAGAAAATTTTTCGTAAGGCAAAGAAATATTACTACATTGTAGATGCAAGTGATAGGTCAGATCACAGTGATAGAAACCAGTTAGATGAATAAGAATGTACATTATTTGGAATAAGTGAAGAAAGGCAAGAACACCTATTCCTAGGTATTGAAGTTAAATAAGAGGATACATTTATTGAAGAAATACATGAAGAGCTTGCCATGGCCATTGAGCAAGAAAATAGGTACAATAAGTATCTAACGATACTAAAATGCTTCATATGCAGATATTTTGGGCATATAGATGATGATTGAACATACTACAACAATTGCAACAAGGAAAGTTTATTTGTTGAAAAAGAAAGCAACAATTCTAATAATATTTCTAGAAGTAGTTGTAGTGACAATTCTAGCGACAATGAAGATAAATAAGTCTCACTTTTGGTAATATAAAAAGAAGAGGATGAGCCAAGAAAACAAAAATCAAAATTCAAAAGGCTACAATAAGAATACAGGAATCTTGAAAACAAGATTCGAACAGATGTCAAAATCAGAGAAGAACTACTACAAACAATCGATAATCTCAGAGAAGAGCTTCAAAATGAAAAAAATAGAAGAAAGGATGAATGAAGAACTAAGGGTAATAACGACAAGACATGACACATTAGATGAAAAGGTTCAAAAAAGAGTGGAAACATATTTTAAAGTTGTATCCTATTTCCAAGAGAAGTCACTCTCAAAAGGAAAGAAAGTTCTAAAAGATGAAAGCAAGGAAGCACCTAAGTTTTATGAAGAAAGTTCCAAAGTTCGTATGGCTCCAAATATTCAGTTTGGTTCTTGTTTTGAGATAGGTGAATCACTTTCTAAAGGAAATAAATACTTGAAGAGAAAAACAAGGAAGAAACTAAGGAAGAGGGTTTAGATACTACAAAAAAAAATCAAGAATGCAATGCACAAGTTGAAGATGATCACATGAATAATGGTCAAGAAAGGTATGAGGAACAAAGGCATGAACAAAGGGCTTTTCAAGGAAATTGTTTTCTTGTAATAGATTTGGAAATAGAGCTATACATTATAGTATCTATGGATCAAAGAATTTTGATTGTGCTAGAAGGAACATCAAAGGAAGAAGGTATGGTTTTCAGGGACATTGCTTCTCATGTAATAGGATTGGTCATAGAGCTTCTCAATGCAAAGGAAATGAGCAACATGGTTTTGGTTTTAGAGCTACACAATTCAGAAGTCATGGTCATAATGGTCATGAAAACATAAGTTCACAATATAGGGTTCATGAAAGGAACGAATATGGAAATTATTTCAAGAAATATTTCAAGATATGGGCACCATACAAAGGCTACAATATCAAGTGTTTTAACTGTAATAAATTTGGACATATTGTAAAATGGTGTTGGACTCAATTCCAAACAAGTTCAAGGCAAGAAGGTCAAACAGGTTCAAGGCAATAAGGTCAAATAGGTTCAAGGTAAGAAGATCAAGAGAAGGATATCAAAAAAACATGGAAGGAAGTTGATAAAGCAAATAAACAATGTAGTATGGGAGTAAAAGTACTCCCACCCCAAAATTAATCACCTCAAGAGATAAGGTGGTGTGGGGGCTATGCTTAAGAGTCATATCTTTTAGCCCCATATGTGTCCATTTTGCCATTGATGCCAAAGGGGGAGAGATTTGAGTAAGGGGGAGAGCATTGAGTTAGGGGAGTAGCCTCCAAAGAGAGTATTGAGTTAGGAGGAGCAGCCTCCATAGAGAGTATTGAGTCAATGGGAGTAGCTTTGATTCTTAGAGAAAGAGCGAATTGAGTTAGGGGGAGCAGCCTCCAAAGAGAGCATTGAGTTAGGGGGAGCAACCTCCATAGAGAGTATTGAGTTAGGGGGAGCAGCTTTGATTCTCAGAGATGGTTTTTGCAGTGATTATGGTTTTTGCATTAGAGGTGCTGCCATTAATTAAAAAGGGGGAGATTGTTGGTAATTTGAGTTATTTTATGTTGTCATTGATGTCACATGAATCATTGATGTCACATGGATTACATTGATTTTTGGTGGCCAAATGATATTTTGGAAAGCATGGATAAATACAGGGTTTTTGTGAAAACCAAGGCAGGCAAAATAAAAGGTTTTGATTAAAACCATGGATGGTAGATTTGAACTGGGTTTTCTTAAAAACCAAATTGACCTTTCGTTTCATCGAAAAAGGTGCCCTAATGATGAAGATATTTAATTTTTAATATTTAGTTTAAATTTTAATTATTTAAAATTTAAATTTAAATATGCATGATTTTTGTCGATGTCATCGAAAATAATAACGAGGCTATATAAAGGGGATACCTAAGGTTCATAAGCTAAGGTTTGTTCATGGTTAATAATCATTGGCTAAGCATCCGAATTGAGCTCGTGCGAAAATCTTTTAGAAAGCAGAAGCATCAAATAAACAAATGTTGGTTGAAGTCCAAAGTCATCATGGGCAAAGTGGCACATTGGCATTTGGATTTTGGCTAAGGTGTGTGGCAGCACAAACGTCAAGGTTTCGAATCCCCTTGACTGCGTTTGGAATGCATTGGAAGAAAAGTGCTCGAAGTGCTTTTGATTTGCGGAAAGGGAGGAAAGGTTTTAAGGCACATTGTGCCCTTCCCTTTCGAATGAGTGGCTAGCTCATGTGACAACCTTTGCCACAAATAAGGCATTCACGATGTGGGAAAGTCGGGGGTTCAAATCCCCTTGAGGAGGTAAATATGTTTTTGCTCTAATTAATTCTGTTAATCCCTAAGTTGGAGTTATAAGGTGGTTAGGAATAATTAAAGTTTTAATTAAACTTTGTTTTTATAAGGGCTGTGATTATTATTTCAAAGGTGGATGAGTTGTTGATTTAATTTGATGTTCATGAAATTGAGAATTAATATTTAGGAGAAATGAGGAATTGTTATAAAATAATTTTTGAGAGCTTTATTTATTATTATTTTTTATAAGGGTTTTTATTAAAAGGAATTTGTTGGATGTGTTTATTAAGTTGGAGTAAAAATGTGTAAATTGAGTTATGCTTTATTTTGTGATTATTATTTGAAGTCCACTAAACCTTATTGAGATTGAAAAGGAAAGTTGTGTTTAGTGTGGCAGATTTTATGGACAACTTCTTGGCATAAAAAAAGGTATGGGCACATTCTCCTATTGATTGTTTATGGTGGTTGATTTCTGAAATATCATTGGAGTGAAAAGGATTGATTGTGGTTTTCTTTTCGAAAGTAGTTGGTTGAATGCTTCAAGGTTTTCTGGTTTGAGAGTTGTGTTTAAACCTTTTTTTATAAGCATAGTCCTTAAAGCCCATTTGTTATGTAAAGAAATTGAAAATAATATGTGTATCATTGCAATGTGAGATTTGTGGTTGAGCATTGTTGGAAAAATTTGAGTTGGTTGAGACATGGTTGGACTAGGGTTTTGTGAGAAAGAGTTGTCCCTTATGGTGATTGGTTGAGTTGAGTTGATTGAGCCTAGTCAAGTGATTGTGTGAGGTGATTGTTCAAGTTAAAACTATTCTATAATTCTGATTTGAGTTGAGATTGATCTTAGAACATATTGAGTCTCTAACAATTCTCTTTATGCTTCTATGATTTGACTTGAGTTGAGATTGATTTGAGTTGAGATTGAGTCTCTAATAATTCTTTTTATGCTTCTATGAGTTGACTTGAGTTGAGATTGATTTGAGTTGACTTGAGTTGAGATTATTGTGGATCATTGTTGTCATCCATTTTAGAGTGCATTGCTATTTATTGTTGAGTTCATCTTTGAGCCTTGCCTTCATAGTTTTGTGGATGAGATTTGAGTACTACTTGAGCATGATTTATTGAGCCTTTGAGAAGACATTGGGGATATATTTTTGGACAGATTTGTGGAAATTTGTGTATGATTGATTGAGCCTTTGATAAGGCTTTGTGGATAGTTTTTGGGACAAATTTGTGGATAGATTTAGACAGATTTGTGGATAGATTAGAGAGAGATTTTGATGATGTTTTGAGTGAGCCTATTGAGCAGATTTAAGAAGTTATTAGTGAGCTTGGTAGAGCAGATTTAGAGAAGTTCTTAGTGAGCTTGTTGGAGCATATTTGAGCAAGTTCTTGGTGAGATTTCTAGAGCATATTTGGACAAGTTATTAGTGAGCTTGTTGGAGCATATTTGAGCAAGTTTTTGGTGAGATTGCTATAGTAGATTTGTACAAGTTCTTAATGAGCTTGTTGGAGTAGATTTTAGCAATTTCTGTGTGAGCTTGTTGAGAAGATTTGGACAAGTTCTGTGTGAGCTTGTTGATCAATTTTGGACAATTTTTGTGTAAGCTTGTTATGCAAATTTGGACAAGTTCTATGTGAGCTTGTTATTGAATAGCTTTGAGCAGATCAAATAAATCATTGTATTGGATAAGGATCCTTATTTCTATGTGAAATATTTTAAGGATATTATCTTGTGGAGTACCCCATATTTAGGTAACCATGTTAAATATTGTATCTCAATTGTGTATGGTGACTTGTGCTCTTGCTTACTATTGCTATCTGAATTATTAATGCACACTACTATATTTGGTTATTGCAATTAAAGACATTAATTGATATTGGTTTGGAAAGAAAGTAAAAAGTGGTATTATATTGTTCACCCCCCTATCAGTATAAGCCTATGTTATTCAATGGGATATTGTCAAACATCTCTTTTTGTCTTGCCTCTATGCCTAGGCATTTTAGGTCTAGATTCATGATTTCTTTCATCCATTTTTCTCTCGTCACTTCTCTTTGCATATGACTCTTCTTGGGAATAGGATGGGCATGCCTATTAACATAGATCAATTATGGTGGTGTTTTTGAACAAAAACTTTGTTTACCATTTGGAAGCATCATAACAATGCAATCTTTTCTAATCTAAATGTTTTTACGGATATCTCAATGTATGCTAAATCTATTATCTGCTCTAATGATATGGTTTAGATACAAGCAGAGGCCAAAAAAGTGGCCCTTGAATAGGAGCAATTATAGTGAGAAGTCCCTCCCTTGACCATTGGTCCAATACCTCATTTTCAATGGTCCAAGTCCCTCCTTATGTGGATTCTAGCAAAGAATAGTATGATCAAAAGAAACATCGACAGGATTAAAGTTCCCATACTTGATGATATCATAGTCCCTTTCTATATAATCATCACAAAAGTTCGTCACCATAGCAATATTCCCATGCTTGCCACTGAGGATGGTTTGTTGCCCTACCCTCTTTCCATCGGGTGCTTGGTTGGGGGTGAGATTATTTTATTCAAAACATAATATAAGGTACCTCAAGTAAAGAGCATAGATGGAACTCCAAGAAAAATGTGCATTTATCTATGTTTGTTTTCTCTGGTTGGGAGCCTACTCTTGATGAACCTGACCACCTTCTTAGGTGGGACAATACTGAAGATAAGGATTCTCCTCCTACTAGTGGTGCCTTATCCACTTAATTTCTATCACTTTGGTGTGCCTAGTTGTTCTTTTTTATGCTATTGAATTATGTTCTCTATTATCACCAGAGTGCTCTTTTCCTACTCTAAATTGTTTCATAGTATAACTTTTTAAAACATATTTTTTTGCCACCTACTTTTTTATGAACAAGTGTATTGTTTGTTCTTTCAAAAAAAAAAAAAAAAAAACAATTTTCATAAATAATAATAATAAAAAATATGTATTGGATCAAAAGTTTTGATATAATTATAATAATGTATAGTATACAACCTTACTTACTTTTCAATATAAACTTCACACCTCTTAGTCAAAGTTTTAATGTTTAACAATATCTAAAAAAATAAATAATTTTTTTTATCATATAAGAAGAAAAATTTTCCTTTTTATTTTTATTTACTTCTTCAAAAAGTTCAACCCTAATTACTTTTTAATACAAACCTTGAACCTCTTATTTAAAATTTTAATCTTTAATAACATCCAATAAAAAAAAATGTTTAACAAAAAAATAAAAAAATCATATTGATTTTTATTGAATAAGGATTTTTTTTTTTAACATTTTCAATTCTTTCAAAACTTGGGTTAATAAATTTACTTAGAGAATTTAAATTCTAACAAAATACTTGTCGTTCTCTCAATTTCGAGCTGTAACCTATTTTGGAGGCTTAAGAATTATAAAAAGGCTCCACTAACCTGTTAGTTTGACTTTCTGTTTGGGTAGGTTATCTAAAGATATATCCTATTAGTAGTCGCAATTTGGCAAACCTTGGAGTAGGCCCCAGTAAGAGTCTGACAGGGTTAGCAATGTCAAAGTCTCGAGGGCAACGTAATGAGTACTCCTCGTCACGGACTCGGTGGATTCGTCAACTGGCTGAATTCAGATAAGCGTGCTATACAAGAAACTCTGCGTCACCGAAACATTAGACTTTTATTCTCAACATTCTCCTTCAAAGTGCATCGGTATCTAATATGAATATTGTGTCAAACTCGCCGCCTTGCCTACTTTGTGACTTAAATTCCTAAAATTAACTGCTATGAGCCAATTTGTGCAACTGACATGATATCTTACTTTCTTATCGTCGCAATCAAACATGTTTAATAAGACTCTGCTGAATACATCATCGTCGTAAGTCCATGCCACTAAAACGTGCTATAGATTTTCAAGGTTTTCAAATAGTTTTTCAGTTTTTCTTTTACGGACTCTACTCATTCACACTACTTCCGTTGCAACATTTAGGAGTTTATTTCCCTCCGCATGTTCCGACTTTTGAAACTTTCCACAGAAGTACTCTACCAGCATTGATGCCTCGTCTACCTAATTGTCCTGGTCTACCCCTTGAATCCATGGTCAGCGGTCCCAAGATTTAGAGTACATATTTATGCCCAGATATCTCTTTGCATATATAGTTCACAAATGACATCTAAATGACTTGTCTATTTCTGATGGATATAAATTTCCCAACTCACAATTTGTAGATAATTTTTTATTATTTCTAAAAAAAAATTCAAGTAGAATTTAACCATGCATCCCAAATATTGTGGGTGGCACAATATCAATTCATAAGATCAAAATCTTGCTTCTATTGGATGGTCCATGGCTTCCTCGATTCTCAAAGACATGAAAACAAACATTATGACTCGTTTATTATATGTGTATTCCATTTAGTTTCGGTGCCTGTGCATAGGAATTATGACAATGGTTTATAGTGAACTTTCAAAACAAAATTAGTTAAGTGGACTTTGGAAGGGAAAAGTGGTCTACTCGTAAAGATGTTATTTGCATTATCCGTGATGTGAGTTGAATTCAATCTTATCATAAATATGTATAAGAAGTATTACTCAAAAACTTGTTAGCTTCCTCCTCAACGCCGCATTCAATAAACTTATATCAATAACTCTGTGGGATAAATGGGACAATGCTCATGCTATGAGAGTGGCCTCGGGGGGTCTAATCTCTCCCTTGAGAAACAAAGGTGGCGTAGACATAATTGATCCTATATGATGGAAAAAGGGTTTATTCATGCTCTAGAAGGAAATGACCTATTACTAATCTTGTTGAAGTCCAGGATTCAAATAACGTTTATTGACGGGTCATAGGGACATACAAGATAAACTAGTCAATTATTTTATGTTAATGGATCACTTCCTTTCTTGAGTATCTAGGTGTTAGAAATTGATCTAAATACATCTCTTGGGATGGTTCTTATTTCACCTCTTCCATTTCATGTAATTAGCACCCTTAGCTTGTAATATTGATCTTACATTAAAATTGTTTTTCTAAAAGAGAATTAAGAATTTGTATGCATATTTTTATAGAAATAGGTGTAATTTGATTTTGTTAGATCAAGGTCAAAAGTGTATAATAGTGTTTATGAGCACTATTAATGTAGCCTACAAGCAAGTGTATATATAAGCCTATGTTTATCCTTCATGTAAAGTGTTTGGGCATCATTCTTCATGTAAAGTGTTTGGGCATCATTTATGTAAGCCTAAAGGCACGTTAATGTAAGCCCAAGGGAACCATTCACATTTCACCCTTAATGATATTGATTAATCTATTTTTATGGATAACCTTGAATAAAGGGTGTGATTTAATATTATATTAATGTAATTAAACCTCAAAGTCAATTGAATGTCTTTGAAGTTAGCTACTAGTTGGGATTTTGGTATTACTATTAGTACCTATAGTCAATGAGGCAATGAAGGATACTCCAAAGAATATGCAATAAGAAAAATATGTATGGATCTAGAAATCCTAGAAACACAACATCAAAAACAAGTTGAGGAATTCAATAATGACCTGAAACCCTTGATAGTAAATTCATGTTTTGACATAGAAATAAAACATATAGAGTGCAACACAAATGACTTGAATATAGTTTGTGATTGGTTAGAAAAAATATATGTTGTCAAAATTGATAGTGATAGTGATAGATATTCAAACTATGGTAGGGATAATGATGTTTAAAGTTATGTAGATATTGATAGGGATCAATGTGATAATGAATTTCATTATAATGAAATTCATACTAAAGATATTGGTTCAAAATTATTAAATAAAATAGGATATAAAGACACAAGTTTGGGAAAACATGAGCAAGGGATGAAAGAAGCAACTATATAAAAAATAAGACCAAAATATGGTGGTCTTGGATATAGAGTATAGGCAAGTAGTAATGAATTAGGGACTAAGTTTATGATAGCAAACAATGACATTATTATTTATGTTAGAAATTGGTAATACTAGTAACAATGAAGTACAAATAGGTAAAAATAAAATAGAGAATGGTAAAAGAAATTTTGTAATAGAAAATAGGTGTAACCATTGTGATAGATATATACATAAGATAGAGAAATGTTAGAATCTCCATTGTTGCTAAATTTGTGGATGACATAATCATTCTCAAAACATTTATCATATAAATAAGAGAAAAATAACAATTTAAAAATGGATTGTGGATGGGTAAGTGTGAATGAATGGGATAAGATGAAAGGAATGTTGTATGGTTCCTATGGGAGAAAACCAAGTATGATGAAAAATCAAAGTTTGTTGAGTATAAAGAATAATATGAGTCTTACCATGGAAAAATGTGAAATAAGTTATTATGACCCAAGCATAGCTTAGAAGATGACCTACAGTGAAAGCACTTTCAGTGATCATTTTGTAGAGGTGATGGCCTTATGATTGTTCTAGTGACTGACCCTAAGGTGGTGATGATCTAGAGGTGAACTAGAAATAGAGATTTAGAGGTGACCTTAAAGAATTAATGATTCTAAGAAATAGATCAATATGTATTAACCTAGAGGTAGACAGAGACAATTTATAGAGGCAGACCTAGTGATAGATGCATAAATCCAATAGTACCAAATAATAAAGACAAGAGAAAGAAGAATTATAGATTGAAGGTAAATGACCTTCATACCAAATATTGTAATATGGGGGTGTTGGAGGTATTATATTATTTAGTCCCTTTGTAAATATTTATATTAGGATGACAATGTGATTTTCACATATAGTATATATCAAGTTAGAAGGAGTAAGCATGTGTCATGTAATTAAGAGTGTGAGGTGTTAAGTAAGGATTTATGTAAGGATAATTTGTCATAATGAAATATGTGAAATTTATGTAAATAAATAAATGTGAATAGTTCTCCCATGAGGAGAGGAAAGGTCAAAAGTTAGGAGCATTGAAGAGTCTCATGTAAGGCCTTATATTGGAGATAATACTCTATTTTATGTAATGCAATACAAAAATGTTTTATTAATAAATTTTCTTATTTTACGTAATATTGTTGGTGTTATTATGAGTTAAATTATGTGAATGTCATTATACTATATTGTGAATTGTTTACCTATGATATATTTAGGTACATTTGCCAATACTTCAATGAGCTAGAAGAGATGAAAATTTATTTAGAATAGTCTATAATGAAGTCATAACCCTCAAGAGGCAATAGAATATCCAAATATTTCAATATAAAAACAATTTGAGACCTCCTTTCTAGCAATATAGCAAAGGATATAGACCTCCACCATATAACCAAAGGTATCAAGGATCTCATTTTCAATCCAACAAGAAAATAAGGTAACCCTAAAGTTTCAACTAGCATATAGTGCCTATACAACTTATATTACAATAATTTTCCCCTACACTTGTTAGGAATATAGTTATTATGTAGAACAATTATATGGAATATCCTAGTACATTATATAGTCCCTACACTAATGCATATCATCCTAGTGCTTATCCTGAAAATGATCCTTAGTAGACTACAACAGTGCCAAAAGAAGCTTTCCATAACCAAAAACCTACTACATGCTTAGGGGTAGATCCATAAACATAAATCCAAGTTCCTCATTCCCAATCATAATACTCTCTTTCAAGGACCATCTCCACCCACCTGGATTAGAACCTGATAACTTTGGATTAACAAAAAGTATATTTTGTATTTGATGGATTGGGTATCTTAGTTCATGGTAGGCCACAAGTCCAATTTGATTATATGATAAGGTCTAATATGAAATATATATATGAGAAAGGTAAATCTAATAAAGTAGGTTTCAATACTAAATTTAAGCTAGTTGATACTAGAAAAGGCAATTCCCTATGACCTCACTAGATGAAATTGGATAAAATACATTGGTTATCACCATAAAAAATGTACCTAAATTCCCTAACCAATGTCATTTTATATTAGGACAAAAAATAATTTATCATAATTCTATAGAGATACCTAGACCCTAATGGATCTTGAGAATCACTCATAAGATCCATCATATAGAATCATTTAATGTAGTAGACCATTTGATGAAGTCTACTATGGCCAAGCCTCTTTGTGATATCTTATATATACCTAAGAAAATAAAGTACTTGGACACAACTCTATAAAGAGAAAATATAGTAGGAAAATAGAAGTCACCCATACTCCTATAGATATCTATCCTTGAGGTAATCTAAGCCAAACCTATGCTATTTTACCTAACTCTAATCTATGGTGATAAGTAATTTTAAAATTACATGGTAGATTCTAGGTCCAATACTTTAATCATGCCTAGAAAGATAGTAGATGCATTAGAGCTATCATATGAATATGTTAACAAATAGATAGTGTAATTCGATGGAATTATTATTCAAAATGTTGTATAGATAAGGAACCTTCCCCTCACACTATACAGCTATATAAAACTCATATTCCATAAATATATAGCAATGATTGAACTCTCAACTACTTTGTATATGTTTTTGTAAAGGGACTTCATTGCTACAATAAGAGGTTATATATATCTAGATTGTATGTGCATGTTACTCAAGAATAGATATGATACTATGCAAAATATTCCAGTAAAACCTCTCCATATCCATCATATGGAATATGTACCTTTGATAAAGTTAGATGTTGATAAAAATTGTAGTACAGAGGAATGGTAGTCCAAATAAAAAATATTAGTTGATGAGGTCCATCCTTCTATTTTTGATGATCATATGGACTAGTGACAACTAAAATATGGGATTCAAACCCCTATGAGGTCTTCAAGCAAAAAAGTATTGGCACATATATAATTTAAAAAGAGAACTCCTCTATCCCTAATATCATTAAGGCCAAAGAAGACCTAATTGGTATATGGAGGCTATGCTTCAATGGTACCAAAAGTAAAATGAGAGCAAATATCAATATATTTCAAATATCACCAAAAGAAGATAATATATTCTAGTCCTACCAATTTCAATTCAAATTTTGGAACAATGTATCTACATATGAGGCCTTAGTACATGGCCTCCAAATTGGGAAGAAGAAATACAACAACCTATTACATTTTTTTTATGATACCAAGCTACTGATTAGGTAGGTAAGATCCCAATGCTTAGAATAGAATAGGCTAGAAATTTATTATGAACATGGGGTCTACAAATTTATTGAAGCTTCTGATGCCATAATATTTAAAGTCCTCTTTAGGACCTAAACCATGGATGTCAATGGAATGGTAGTTATTATCTCATATAGTTCAAATCTATGAGTGATCTGATTCAAAATAAACAACATTTGAAGTTAGTGATGAGACCAATCATTCATAATAATGATGTACACTACCATATTTTTTATTGTGATGAACATATTGTTCATTTCATTTAGTAAGTAGTTCAATTTGTTGAAGAGCTAAGCTCCAATATTGAGGAGGCATATGAAGATCAAATTATACAATTTAAGTCCAACAAGCTTCCTAAGGGTCTAATCACATTGAAATCCTTGTTTAGTTTAGATGACCAATCCAAAGCAAATAATGGTATGGCCACTAATAAGGAGGATTACCAAGAAGTAGAGGTCACCCCAAGGTAAAATTTGAAGCTAGAAAAAATAGCTATCGAAGGAGAAAAAATTCTCTTATCCACTTATGCTAAAAGTATGATGGAGTTATAGCATAGAACTATGAACAAATAGAAGGGTACAACAAATATATCATCCAACATATAATAGAGTTATATCTTGAGGCTAAACCTACGAGGTAACAATAGAGACCTATTAACATAAATATTAATACTCTTATGAAAAGGAATATATCAAAATTGATTGAATCAAGAATTATATATCCCTTCAATCACAAAAAAAATATATCTAATATGGTGCCTATATAGAAGATAAATAGTGAGATCAGATTGTGTTTATTTCAATGATCGAAATAGATACTTTTTTAACGATCATTACCCCTTTCCCTCAATGGACCAAATACTACAAATTGTTGCTATTTCTAAGAGATTATTCCTATTGTATGGAGTTTTTGTTACAACCAAGTGTGGGTGAAAGATAAATATCAATATAAAATAACCTTCACTAGAAAATATGGAACCTTTACATATGAACAAGTGCATTTTGACTTATTAAATGCTAGTGCAATATTTTAGATGAACATGGACATTTCTTTTTAGGATCTCATCAATGAAAAATTTTTGGTCTATTTATATTATTTTAATGTCTTCTCCAAGTGAAAGTAATATCACTTTACACACTTAGAGAAATTTTTCAAACATTTCTAGGATTTTGGAATTTGTTCAATCCTAAAAATTTCATCTTTTGTATTTCTCAGGGTAAGCTACTAGGTCATTGTATGTCAAAATAAGGTGTTTCCATCAAACCTGATAGATTTGAGGCTATCAACAACTTCTCAGTACCATAGAATAATAAATCCCTTTAAATTTTCTTTGGTTATGAGGTTTATATCAAACTTTATAGGTATTGTTAGAACTATGATCTTCATGCTAAAGAAATATCAACCATTTGAATAGATAAAAGAAGGAAAGAAGACTATGAGAAAATAAATAAGGCTACAATAGAAGCTTTATGCTAGCAAACCCAAACTTTGATAATAATTTCATTCTCTATGCATATGGGAGTGAATTTAGCATTGCAACTTTGTTTACCTAAAAGGATGATGATCAACATGAGCACCCAATCACATTCTTAAGTCATACTTTGAAAGTATGAGGATATATATAAAATTTATCAAACACTTGAAGAAGTTGAAACACCTAGTCTCTAACAAAAATAATAATTTCTTATGTCATCCACTCTAGCATAAAAGAAAATATAATGGTTGGAGAAATCAGTGAGAAGAGAGTAGGATGGATAACCAAAATCCTATACTATTATATAGATATCAAGCCTATGAATTTTATTAGGGGGAGACCCTTCAACCAAACTTTTACCAAAAATATTGTTTATGAGGAATTTGAGAAAGACCTATGCTTAGTGAATTTAGATGAAGAGGTGCTAGACGAGGTTGATGAGAGGGTTACATACATACATATAGGTCAATATCCATATGACCTAGATAGGTCTCAAAGGAGTGAATTTAAATTGTATAATGCCCATCATGTTCTTAATGATGATCTATTCTAGAGGAATTTTGATGGAATACTATTGAGGTGTTTTAGAATGGAGTAACCTAACCTTTGCTTAAATAATTTTATATCTCATGTGATTTGTTGTTGTGGATGATTAGAAATATGAGTGGGTGGAGATGGACGACTTGGAATGTGAATTGGTTGGGAATAATTTGTGGATAACTAAATAGGTGATGATGAGTTGGCAAGTTGAGGGGACACACTTGCATATGGTGCTACGAGAGGTTGAACAGTATATTGTTATGCATTTTTTTATTGGTGCAATGTGGACCTTGGGTGACTACATGAATAGCACCCATAAAACCTTGGTATTGTTGAACATGGTTGACCTGATTAGGTGGAGTCTTGGTGTTTGATCATCTTGTTGTTGGTTGCACTTCTTCATGATGAGGAAGTGGTATTTGATAGATTCCAAAGTTTTAATTTTGTTGAGTTAAGGGACTATCAACCTTGATGGCCCCTAAGTCAATTATGTCTTGCACTATATTTTTGAATGTGTAGCAAGCATTAATATCATGATTATTTTATTGATGATAAGGAAACAATAAATGTTCCCTATGGATTTTGCTATACTTGATAAGATCATCTGGTTTAATATCAGGTAAGGCAAGTTGATTTGTGTCATACAACCTACAAAATATGGAGGCATATGATTCATATAAAGGTGTATAATTGTTTATTGTGATACAATTTATTGACATTGGCAATTGTACATAGTTGGTGATGTGTTCTAAACTTGTGGTGGTGGGGGAACAACTTGATATGCAATTTGTTGTGGTTGTTGTTACATTATTTGTTGTTTTTGATCTATTACTGGTTGGTTCATGACCACTTGATTCACTTGATTTACTTGATGGGCCTGATTTGACTTGGATTAACCAAAATAAATTCCTTTTTATTGGCCCTTGTTCTACCATTCTTTATTTTTAGGATTTAGAACACCTTACTAGATTTTTATCTCCTCAATTATTCTAGTCTGGGCAAGAGATTCTTCGAATGATTTGTATTGTTGCAATTGTAATAACCAGGATATGGGTTTTAATAAAATCTTGGTGAACAATCGAATCAAATTTTTTATTGGTAGGGATAATGGTATTTTTCTGATAAAAACCCTTCAACAATTGCCAAAATCATAGACTAACTCATCATCAAATTGCTTAAGATTTTATAAGTCAGACAATGTGATGTTTTTATGAACATTAAGGGAAAATATCTTGAGAAATTGGTTCACCGATTGTTCAAAATTATAAATACTATGATGAGGTAGATGGTTACACCACTCCATGACGTCTCCCCCCAATGGATGAGGAAAGGTTCTGAGCATTAAAGCATATTGGTTTTAAATTATGAATAATGAGTGAATGAATGTGTTTACATGCTCTCGAGGATCCTTAGTCCCTTTAAAATTATCAAATTTTAGCACTGTAAAATCTATCAAATATGGTGATTATGGTACTAAAGAGTGAATTGGTTTATTTATTAGCTATATTAAATTTGGCTTATGGTTCATCATACCAGGAGTATGTTGTATCAAGATATCAATATGTTATTGTAATGCTTGAATTCTAGGATCTTCCCCAAGTATGTGGAAGTCCTGAATTACTTGATAATTTTGTGGAGATGAAGTGGTGAAATGCTAGGATGTGATGAGATGTTGATGATTTGATGGATTGGAATGTATTTTATGATGTTGGGCTTGATGAAGGAATGATTGTGGATGATGGAATAGAGATGAGGTTGAGGACTATGAATGTGCTAACATGTTGAAATGGAATGAGTGTGGGTTAATGAAGGTGTGGGAATGGAAACCATAGAATATTGTGATATCCATTATGGTTTTTATGTAAATAATATGGTTTGGATTAGAACTGACTGAGGCTTAATATATGCCACCTATATTTGTTGTTAGGAGCAAGAATGAGCATTTTTTTGAGTCAAAAGCAATTTTTTGAGGTGTTACCATGATTTTTGTATGGAAATATTTGAGGTAGATTGTGTGGGTGTGGTGGAAATGGATGACGTGGGTGGAGGGTAGGTTGCAAATAGGATTACAACTGAATGGGGGACATTGGATGTAGTGGAAGCTGACATTTGTGTAGTAGCATCAACATGTGCATCAATGGATTACCATAGGTGGTGGTATATGAATATGGTATGGAAGTGCTTTGGCTACATGATTATTATGGAAGGAAACAATGATGGGAAGGTGTAGATGATGCCTAAAAAAAGGGTTAGTGTACACCTGGGTGAAATTGGAAGGATGCAAGTGGGCAAGATCCTACTAAGAAGAAGGATCTTGCCTGGGTGGGTTTTTGATTTGCTATATAACATGGTTAGTGGATATTAGAAAAGTTCCAAATTTAGCCATATCTATGTGGGTGATGTTATGATTTGTGGGATATAATGCCTCAATTTTTGGAATGGGGGTGTTAATAGCTCTATGCAACACATAAAAATTTGAGGTATACACAGTGTGTGAGGGTCCCACAGATAAACTAGAACAACTTATTTGTATCACACTTGCACGGTTCACCACATTAGTGGTGGGGAAGAATTTGGAACACTCCATGTCTTAAGTGGTTTGGAAAATGGAGGTTTGACTCAAAATATTTACTTAGCTTCAAGTTGAAACCATAAGCTAATGAGTCATATGGGGGAGGTGAATGTACAAAATTTGCAGAATAGATGCAAATGGAATATCACCCAAAATAAAACAAGAAATTCAATCCTATGCTTTACAACAATTTTGTTTTATGTGGTTTGTGTGTTTTTGATGTACTACCTAAACTATTATGCAAGGTGGAATCTAAGGTTGGATGGAAAATGAGAACCTTTTTGGTGATGAAATCTAGAAATATTACTCATGGGTACTATGGTTGCTATAGGGTAAGATGATATATGGAGATGAAACCTACCATTGCCAATATCGAATAATGGTTGGTGATGAAATCCAAATCACTATTGTTAAGTGTGTGATGTACAAAGTGTGTGATTCACTTTAAGATTTATGTTATCTATAGTGTGCATTCAATTTTAAAACACCCTATTTCACTTTTCTAAGCTATAAGCCTAGGACATTAACACCAAGCTCCTCAAAATAACTTATAGGTACACCACTTAAGACCCACCCCAAATCATCAAATGATTCCAATAGTGGAGGGTTGACCTAGTTCTTCCACTTTTAATCATCAAGTGATTCCAAAAGTGGGAGTATACTTAGGTATTATGACTTTGTTTCAAATTAGAAAAGCAAAAATGGAAGCTTTTAACCCTAATGTGTAACTACTTATGCTTTTGTTATTTCAAATGCAAACAACATACAAAAATATTGAATGAATACACTATAAAGCAATATAAATCTTAAATTAAATGTGAACTATAGTGAATGCATGAATGCAATTCTACTATATATATGCAATCTATATAAAAGATGCAAATGCCTAGGATGAAAAATATAATTGCTTTTTAAAACAAAAAAATGAATGTTTTCTTTGTTGATTTTATTATTCAAAATCATGAAAATGAAAAAAAAACTAAGTTAGGGTTTAAACTAGGATTACCAAGAAGCCTACATATTTATTCCCTACTCTTTTAAATGCCACCCAGAGTCTCTTGAATACTAAGAGGTATTTCCCAAACTTTGTAGGACGTTCCTCAAACATTGCAAGGAATCCGTGTGACCACTGTTCAAACTCTGCAACTCTAGAAACCCTTGTTTTCATGATTTTCATGTGATCAAACTTCTAGAAACCTATAAAATAATAATAGAAATATACATCATTGAACAAGTTAAATCAAAATCAGGAACCCTTTGGGGGTCCCATTGTGATCACCATTTTGTAAACCAAAAATGAACAACACCAATACAAAAAAAGGTACAAAAGCACAATAACACCATGAAATGCATAAAATGAACAATATTTATTTATATAGGTAGATCTCTGAGTTGTACAATAAATATGCCCTAATATGGGGTTAAAATGATTTTGATACAATTATTACAAATAATAGCATTTGAAAACCTTAGTTCAATGAGCAAATAGTGTCTTCAGGCTCATACTTGATCCAAAATAGTGTGTGGGTGGGCTTGTGTATCTCTACAAGACCACCCTAGCTGCAATAATTTACAAAAACATGGTTCTTGCACCTGCAAACAAAAAAAAACATAAAAGAGGTTAAAAGCACTTATGAGGGCTCTATTGTGTGAGGCCCTCTGGAAGATAAAACATGTAAAACCCTAAATGATGTAATATTTACTTAAAACAAGATGCAAGAACATAAAATGAATATGCAATGAATATCTTACCTTGTTAATGTTGATGTATATTCTTGTGTATGTTTTCAATGGTTGTGTGAATGCTCAAAAGTATTTGAGGGCTTATGGATTACAAATATACTATGGAAAATGCCTAGAGGTATTTGGGGATGGCTGTGAATGCTCAACATAATTCCAAAAACACTCAAAAGTGTTCTATGAACTCAAGGTATCATTTGGGAGTGGATGGGGATGAGGCAGAACCAAATATGGTTTGTGAGGGTTTGGTAGTGACAAAAATAGGGGATTGAAAATATGGACCCTATAATTCTTTCTAACCTCTTGATTCATGAAAATGACTCATCTTTTATAATCTACCCTTGAACATGTTAGAGTTTCGATGACACCAAATGGGCGGTCGAGATTAAAACATGAGGAATGGTGGAGATTAATATTGATTATGTGACATGGATTGAGATGGATGGATGGTTGAGATTAAGTTGTGGTGGATGGCTAGGATTTATTCATATAAATACATATATATTTATTTAATATATATATATATATAAAATAAATACACACACACAAATATATATATATATATATATATATATATATATATATATATATATATATATATATATATATATATATAATGGATGACTGTGATTGGAGGATATAGATGGATGACAAGTGGTTAGATTTTGGTGTCTATACATTATATAAAAATTATCATCAAAATATTAGGAAGAAAAAGAGATATTCAACTAAAAAAAAAACTAAGAAAGCTAAGCACTTTATTAGGACCATAGTATATTCAAAACTAGGAAGATATAAGTTAGTCTACAAGTTTTATTATGGCATCACAAAAATTCATACTTTCAAAATCCCAACTTCTAAAAGGACCTGATTACACTTCATGGAAAAATAAAGCGAGGTCAATATTGATTGCTAAAAAATCTTTGGAATATTGTTAAAGGAGAAAAAACTAAACCTACTACAAGGGATAGTAAGATTTATAATTTTGAATAAAATGAATCAAAAGCACTCATGATAATGAAATTTGCAATTACAGATGAAATAAAACCATACATTAGCTCAACAACAACTTCTATAGAAGCTTGGAAAACTTTAGCCAAGATATTTGAAGGAATAAAGCCACTATATTGAATACTCAAACCAAATTAAATTCTCTAAAAGTTAATAGTTGTGAAAGTATCCTAAGGAAAGTAGCAAATATAAAAGTAAAATTATTAACCTTAGGAGAAACTTTTGAAGACAATTTTCTTGTTCAAGTAATTCTAAGAGCACTTCATACAAGCATCTAGTCACATCTCTACAAATTCTAAGTAAATATACATCATTTGATGAGTTATTCAATATCCTACAAGAATATGAGATGGAAAATTTAGTAAATAATGAAATTAATAACAATGCATTAGTCTCAAAATATAATCCACAAGTAAATATTACCTCATTCTCAAAAGGAATATCAAAATGGAATGATAGATATTTTCAAGTATGCAGAAATAATGGACATAGTACCAATTATTGTAGATTCAATCTAAGAAATTGGTATCAAGGAAATAAAAAAAAATTTAGAAGCCAATAGAGCAGGCCATTCCAACCAAGACAATATAAAAATCAATGTAATCCACATCAACAACAATTTTTGTGTCCATTTACTTCTCAGAATCAATACAACCATTCTCAACTACAATATAGAGAAGGAAAACAAAAAGGACATTTAGTTTAAGAGATTCAATAAATTCAAGAACTAGAAGAACCTACAAATTAACATGAAGTAAAGATATTTCTACTAAAATAGTATTTCATGAAGATACTAATTATATACTTGATCAGGATATAGACAAAGAGTACAAAGAACAAAGCATAAAAGAAGAGCTTAAGTTCTAGAACCAGGTTGAAGACCACATTGAAGACTACAGTATTCAATACCTGGGGTGTTAGAATATATTATATTATTTGGTACATGCTAATGTACCACAATGGGTACATATCTAAATTATAATAGTGTCTTAGATTAGGGATTGAGTATTTACTTTATGTAATAAATAAATGCACAAGTATTATTAGAATGTGCAATGATGTAAATGTGCATGTTGTCCATGTGTACATGAGTCTAGAATAGGAATATAGTGAGTCATAGGAATATGGAAGGCCAAGAGTCATACTCCATTATATATTGTCCTTTATAGAATTGGAGGAAGGAAGAGGGAGTGCAAGAGCACAATAGAGCAATACTCAATTTAGATACAATGTAGAGCCTTAATGAAAAATGGAGCATTTGAGGTCTCCATATTTTGTATGAAGACCTCATTTTCATGATCTTTCATTAATGGTTATTTTATGAGTAGTTATAGAGGTTTCACATGCTATATTATCATATAGTTAATATTGCATGCTCATTTTATACCTTGTGGTTGCATTTCCTTAAGTATATAGTATCAAAAGCTAACATTTAAGTCATTTTTTATTATATTCTATAATTGGGTATTATGTCAAACTATTCAATACCCATTGGATTTGTAATTGTGTGAATCCTTGGAATTATTAAGATGAATATAATGAGTTTAATGAACCTGTGGATGTGATCAATAATGATTGATATGTTAAGTGTCATGTAATTGATTAGATAGTGCATTATTCTATGAAATCCAATGTTGTTACACTATACCTTGACCATGTCTTATTTGTATTTCTAACCCTTACTATTTTCCTATTTTTTTTCTAAAACAATCACTCTAAAGGAATTGATTATCTCTAGAGGTTGAAGTGTAGGGTAACCTTATTTCATTCAATTGTTATATTTTGGCTAGAATTGTGAGTGCAATTCCATTTCCATAGTAATGGTAGATTTTAGTCCAATAGTATAGTTAGTTTTTGGCATGCTCGATGAGATGAAACAACTACATTCATTTCATCTTTCCTAGAGAGTTCAATATTAGGTGAATAGTCTTGATCTCATTAGAAAATATTATATGTTCATCTGGTGACTCTCACAAAAGACAAACCTATAATTAAATCCTCCTCTTTGTTGAATTTTAATAAACTATGTATATTTGTTTCATTTTCTATATGATTACAAGATCTATAGAAAAATGTTATAAAACTTACCATAATTTGTAAAGTTACCTCCTCATAGGTCTAGATGTGTTGAAATTTTACTTCCTAAATCTCCTTCACAAAGTGCAAATTCTTCATCATATAATTCCCCTTTATCATCTAGAACATCAATTCTTAGAATCATGACTCAAAATCAACTATCGAACACTTCAATTTTCCCTAATTAGAATACAACTAGACATTTAGGTTTACCTTACTGAAATATCTTCCTAATTATGATAGATTAGGTAAAATTGCTTGTGAGCATTACTAGGATTTAGTATAATTAGCGATAATTCACAATATTAGATATGAAGACATTATGGTCAAATTTCTTGCCATGTGTTTTTGAGATAATATACGTAACTAGTATCATACTCTAGAATATAATAGCATCCATACATGGGCTGAAATAGCTAGACCATTTATGGAAGAATTTAATGAATTAAAATATCCCTTCTCACTCTTCACCTAGTTTACTATTATGCAGAGACATTCTCAACAACTAATTATAGATTCTAATATTAGATTCAATATAACCTAGAAAATAATTCTCCAAAATATCTCACCCTAGGCCCCTTGGCATACATCTACTATATCTAAGATTTAGGCCCTAATTTGGGGTTACAAACTCAATATTCAAATATAGTTGAATTTCCTCAAATCTATCAAGCCATTGTTACAGCTAAAAATACATTTATTTCTATCATAAGGCTACTCCCATGGGTGATGATGCCATATTACTAGAATTAGCTCAATCATCTATGGCTCCTATGACATTTCTTTCTATACCTATGATTTTTCCCATTCCCATGCCTAAAAAATTACCTTTGGTACCTACCTTGCCAACATTACTTGCACCTGATTCAAAAGAATCACCTATAATATTAGAAGTGTTGTCCATAAATGTTGAATAACAAGGTGATAATAATTGAAAAAAGAGAAGAAAAAAGGTCTTAGTTCAATATATTTCCATATGTAGCTAAATATCAAAGAGCTTCAAGTATAAAAATAGCAAAAAAGGTAAACAATAACTATCAAGATGAGGAAACAATAGTTTCAAAACTTGAAAATCATCCCTAGTGCTTAGTTTGTAAAAATCACCATAGTGCATATACCTATGTCATGTATCAACATCAAACACAAATGGCTATTGAAAAGGCTGAAATGTCTCAAAAGGGCCAAGTAAATATGTTATAGGAGACAAAGAAGATCATGCTTACATAAGATACTTTGGAAAAAGAATTCATTTTTGAGTTAACAAGTTCTGGTAAAAAGCAAATTTAGGTGGATCCTAAAAAATTAGAATCTTTTAAAGTCTCATCCTAGTCACATAATATTAATGGTAAAAATATGCTCAATATCACGAAATTTTCATTTCAATAAAATTCTCATATATCTTCATCTACACCAAAATCACAAAATGATTCCTCAAGCTCAAAGCAAGCTAAGAAAGCTAAAGAGATATTACCTGACACAAAAATTGAAGCCCATGAAAAACTTATATTTCCCTTAGTCACCAAGAAGTAGAGAATTGAAGCTACCTAGGAGTACAAAATAAGGCTCAATGAACCAAAAAAAATTAAAATAAGCCAATGGAAGTGACTATTTTCAGTATAGTAGAAGAGTTGAAGAAGATTCCTTCTAAAGCAAGCATGTATTATGCATAGATGATTCCTAGAAAAATAGATCTACTCAAATCTTCATTGAAGAATATTAGCTCGGGATATCAACTAGTTTTAGAGTATATCATCACTCAAGAATCAATGAGTGTAGGGGCTATGAATAATAAACCATCTTCTTTCTACATATATTTAATAGTGGATGGATGGGTAGCTCATGATTGCATGACCAATTTTGGTAAAGTTACTACTGTGATGCATAAACTAGTATGTGAGGTAATGAGCATGGAGTATACTTGCTCATGTATTGGTGTCTTCTATTATATGAAACTCTTGTAAAGACAATGGAGTAATCAAGGACGTTCCCATGACACTCCATAGAGCATAAAAAATAAATATGATACAAGAAATAGTAGTGGTTGATTTAGAGTCATCATTTTGTCTTTGCCTATCATGCAAGTTAACAAAAAAATTGAGAGGTTACATGTACATGGAATAATATCATATGGTTACCCCTCATAAAGGAAAAAAATCAAAAGGCTGTTATAAAATCCTATAATGTATCATATTGATAAGATAGAATAGGATGAATATATCAATACAATTTTTGAAGAGGCTAATCCATTGGAAGACATTCTAGATGAATTGGAAATAGAATATCAATTCTATTTGAATAATTATAATGCTTTATCTAAGATCAACATTGGTACTTATCATGTCTTAGGCTTAGAGAAAATGGAAATTATAATTTCAAGTCAAGAAATGTGTAAATTAGAACTTTGAAAACTGTACTTTGACGGAACCAGGTGCAAAAATTATTTAGGACCCTGAGTGGTAGATTTCCACTTTAGAATACATAAAGAGCTCTTCCTATAGACTAATATGGACTTGCATTAACAATGATACTAAGTATGAAGCTATGTGCCTTAGCTTAAAGCAAGCAAAAAAATTGGAATCAAATTGCTCATAATCTATACCCAGGTGTTGTAGGTGAGTTGAAGAGGAGAGGGCAATTCTCCAAGGGATATCCCAGGTTCAAATATCCACCCTACCAAAAAGCTAAATTGGGTATCCAAAATCCAATTGATAATGTTGGTGCGATCAGGGTAGGGTGTGATTCTCGGGTGACTTTGACGGTGTAGAACCCCCTGTTCATGGTCTCTCAGACCAAGGCGGCCCCGAAAGGGGTTTTTAACTTAAAAAAAAAAAATTGCTCATAATCTATGATGATTTAGAGTTGATTTTCAACTGAGTCACAAAAAAGTGTAATAGTAGATATCATTGCTTGAAAGCATACTGTAGTAGGATATGGTATTTGATGGAATTTTTTGAATATTTGAACATAAAAGCTATTCCGCATGAACAAAATGAATCAACTGATTCCCTTACTACTAGAGGAGTAAATTATGGACCAACTACAAAACTAAATTCAAAGAAAAAGAATAAAGTAAATATAGTTTTTAGACCATCTATCCTAGACAAAGAGATATTTTGGAAAGTCTTTGAATATGACAAACAAATTGTTTATTTCTTGAAAAAAGTAGTTTATTTATCCCAAGAAGAGGAAATATCGTAGGAATTTAATCAAGAAGATATAATTTAGCTAAAACATAATCATATTCCTAAAGGGCTAATCACTCTAGAAAGCTTGCTTGATAATAATGATAGGAATATAGGTTAGAGAATAAATATAGAAGAACAATACTATAAAGAAATTGATATTGAATACATAAAAAGAGTTAAGATCGTACATTATACTACTGAGGAAATATAATAGTTTAGACTAATTTACATGCAATATCAAGATATCATACCTTGGAGCTATGATGACATTTGATTTTATAACAAATATGTGATTCAACACATCTTTGAATTATCCCCTGATGCAAAAACTTTAAAACAAAAATAGAGGCCAATCAATCCAAAAATAGAAGCAAGTATGAAATATGAATTTCTTAAGCTGCTAAATAATCATCTATTCAATCAAACATTGAACGTGGATTGGAAACCTAGGTCCTATTAAAAATAAGAATGGATACACTTATCTCTATGTTGATTTAAAAAATTTGAATAAAGCATCTTTGAAAGACCATTATCCTATATCGTATATCGATCAAATTTTATAGATAATGGTAGGAGCAGAGATGTTTTCCATTCTATATATCTATTTAGGCTACAATTAGATATGTGTAAAAGATGAATATCAACACAAGATAACTTCTAGGCCATGAAGGCAAGATTCTAGGTCATGTAATTTCAAAGTAGGGTATGGTAATTGATCTGGAAAGAATTCAATCCATCCTATGTCTCCCTCTACATTTTAAAAAAAGGCTTTCCAAATTTTTTTGACATATTTATTTTGTTCAAAAAATTGTTTCTAACTTTGCACAAATTATGAAGGCAATGATTAAAGTTTTGAAGAAATACATTGTATTTGAATGGACTCCAGAGTGGAGAAAAGCATTTGAATAGATCAAAAAAGCTATTACAAGAGCTCTAGTGTTGATTATCCTTAATTTTTTTAGGGATTTTATTTTATATGTCTATGGATCATTAGACAATTATGTTGCAGTGCTATCTCAAAAATATGCCAAAGGAGAAGAACACATAATATTATTCTTGAATTAGAATTTTCATGATTACCAAAGGAACTATAGTTTCATAAAAAAATATACATAGTCATGAAGTATTTAAATAAGTTTAGAGATTACTTGTCACAAAGTAAGACCATTGTCTGTGTGGTGCATGTAGATGTAAAATTTTTATCATTCAAGGAGAATTAGATGATAAGATATCCTACTTGGTTAGTAAAATACAAGAGTATGATAATCCATTATAATAAAATAGTAAAAGGTAGGGCACTATACCAACAATTAGCCACTTTGCTTTAATAGGGCTATAATATTAGCATTAACGATGACACAAAAAATATGCCCAGGATCGGGCAACATATAGAAAGAAATTATTGTGCTGAAGAATTAATCAAATTTTTTTAAATGAATAAATGTCCAAAAAGACTAAATGTATCACGGATAAGGAGGTATATAATCCAATTCCTCAAATATATTTTTTCACAAAAAGGCTTATACCAAAATAACTTTGATGGAGTACTTCTAAGATGCAACAAACCAGAAAAAAAACAAAAAGTGCTTACAGAGTTTCATTTAGGCTTATTTGGTGGGAATTATTTAGATCATACTACCACTAAAATTCTTAGGGCATGTAACTATTGGTCAATAACTTTTTCAAACTAATTTAAATTGGCTAGGTCTTCTAAAAAGTGCCAAAGGTTCGTCGAAAGGAACATAAATGCTTCATTACCACTTCATTCAATTGTAACTAAAGAGCTATTTTAAGAATTGGGTTTTGATTTTATTAGTAGGCCACAAATACATTCTCATACTAACTGATTAATTTACTAGGTGAACTTAAGTAGTTGCTATAAAAGTGGCTAATCAAGACACTCTGATAGAGTTCATTGAAAAATGATAACTAGGTTTGGCATTCTATATGCAATAGTAAGTAATAATGGAACTCCTTTCATTGGATCTAAGTTCATAAAATTCACTCCTAAATACAATATATATCTTAAAGCATCCTTTAATTATTATCCTCAAGGAAACAAATTGGCTAAATCCACCAACAAGAACCTCTTGAAAATCATCAAAAGAACCATTGGAGAAAATAAAATAAGTTGGCATATACTACTTGATAAAGCACTCTGGGTAGATAGAATTATAGTGAAAAAGCATTAAAAACCTTTCCTTATTCATTGGTTTATGGTAAATAAGTAGTATTTCCACTTGATATTGAGTTTCCAACTATAAAAATGTTAACTCAAATGGGACTTCCTAGTATGGAAGCAATGGAGGTTTGATTGTTGTAATTGTTTTTATTAGAAGAATAGAAGGAAAAAGCATAATCTAATTTACTAAACCATTCAACCATAACCAAACGGTGGTTTGATAAGAAGACAACATCTTGATATTTTAAATTTGATGATATCATTCTCAAATGGGATGAAGAAAAGTCAAAGACAAGCAACCATGATAAATTTGATTCATTTTGGATGGGGCCATATCATATCACTACCAAATAAGAGTTCAATGTGCATGAACTAATGGATGCAAGTGGCAACACTTCATCAATTTTTGTAAATGAAATCCACTTGAAACACTATTTATAAAGTACCACCAATTCACCTATATTATATGTACATCCCCCTCCCCCAAAATGTGTGTAATAATAAAAAGCCACAACAATTTTAAATTAAAACTCGCAAATTGGCTAACATCATAACCAAGCAATTTCAATTTTTGACATGTCATTTAGTCATTGGCCAAGGGTTATGCCAGAAAGTGATCAACTGACACATGAATATCCTTGCATTATCCTAAAGCAACCAAAAATGTACATCCTAAGAAAAGTAGGACTATACTAAAACTATCACAATTAGTGTTAAAAGGCTACTTCATGGACCATACTTAGGAAAAAATAAGCTTCATGAAGAAGATTTACAAAAAAGAAGAAAACTGCATGCAAAATACTCTAAGCTTAGAATTATAAAGGCCAAGAAAGAAAATTATAGACAAGGACACTATGATTAATCAATTTTGTAGAATTATAAATGACAAGAAACACCAGAGTAACCAATGATAAAATCCAAATGGCTTTTCAAGATCATAATTGCCACATTGTCAACACTGAGCTAGCAACCAAAATCCCATAATAGTTATGTAGGGATGTTGAACAATGGGTGGCAAAAGGTATATCTTCTAATACACCTACCACTTTTGCTTATCATTCCTTTTTTTTTTGCTACATTCATAAACCTACACACCCATACCTAGAATTAATCATCATAATCTCAAATCATTATAATGTTCAATTGAGAAAAATTCAACACACCAAAGAGAAATTCATATTTTATTTTACCCTAGATTGCATTAGATATGATTTTGGTACAAGGGCTATGCCTAGAGTTACACTGAAATCCCTTAGTGATCAATCTCAAAGTAAAAATTATGATCTAGGAAAGACCTTGAGAAGCATAATTATTTTAGAAATTGGATTCATTATCAACTCCAGAATCTCGTTTCTAAGGATAAACTCTCAAAAATTTCATTCAAAATAATTGATTTTAAAAATCCATAGCTTCACTCTATGTTAGCTATCATTTTTGGTCTTCCCTCACATAAAGAAATGCATGATTACCAAATAGCCATGGCTTATACTATCTCTAATATTTTCTATTATGATGAGTCCAATCCTAAATCCATAGAGAATCCCATATTTTTTTACTGGGTCAATTTTTTAAGTGATAAAATACATGAACAACTAACTTAACTACAAATATATCCACTTAGAATCTTTCACTATTGTTCACACCTTACATAGTTATTCCTACACCACATTTTTAGACACTATGTGATGGGTAGCACAAAACATAGTTGATAGTGAAGGGAGAAATTTACTAGTACTAGAATGGACTAACTTGCTGGAAAAATCTAAGATTTACCATTTTAATATAGAATTTTTGGGACCTTCCCCCAAAAAAAATTATTTGACCTTCCCCATATTTCTAATCAAGCATGAAATCTATTGCAAGCCCATCACATAGAAGAAATATATTGGTTCTTCCTTTGAGAAAGACTCCCATATTAAAAAAATTATAGATTTCCTTATACCAAGTGGCAAGGATAGGCACTTGTTTGGTGGTGAATATAGCCAAGGGTTCTTTGCTAGATTACAAGGTTGTAGACTATCTTGTTTTTTGAATAATGATTGTTGCTTTCTCATCCTCCAATTTTAGAGGTATAAGAGACATGAGTGTAGCCATTGCATCTACCTAGTTATTTATAGAACATGAACAAAGTCAATGGTAACCTTTAAAAGCCATCAAATTATTCATAATATATTTATGAGGTTTGATTTATCATTTTTGGTTTGATAAACTACATATACCTGGTTAACTATTAGTTGAAAATATCCAAATATGGATATGCAGGTTACTTTTAGGGCTTAGGCTACTTAAAGAACAAGGATGAGTGCTTCATACTTAGTCATATTATTTGCACATGAGAATTGAAGCTTAAAAAATGAGGGGATGACAATCTATTGGGATGACACTAATACAATACCTAACCCCACATCTTTGATGCATCTTGGACCATTAAATAAAAGGGTACATGTATCCTACTATGGTACCTCTATGATGTCTACTATTTCATTAGGGTACTTGACCAGTAAAGGACGACTAGCTTGCAAAGGGGCTATGCTAACTGATTAGTTATTACTTACCCCTTAATTGAATTTTGACTTATGAATTCTGGATCAAATTCATTGAGATCCATCATCCATTTGGTTGTTCTACCTAATAGTTAAGATTTAAACATAAGGTGTTTTTGAGTGATACATCTACCCAGTTGAAAACATACACCAATGATCAAGACAAGATGTCCTCTCTTGAAAGGAAATATGAATTTCCCCAAGGTTCTAGTAAGGTTGGTCTAACCTAATTGATTGGTAATTTAAAGAAAGATAAGAAAAATATTTGGAATATTCGATGTCACACGTGACTGTTACAAGGATGAGTTTTAATTCATATCATTAATCATATTTAAGCTCAATCTACTACAATCATTAGTTCAATTATCCTATTCTTGATGAATTTCACAATAAATTGCATATGAAGCAATATTCTAGGCTTTTTGCCTTCTTATTACAATCTTGAAAACACATTCAAATAGATATTCTAAAAATTATAATAGTAAAGAAATGAAGTGCATATTCATGAAAGAGAAACTTTATAATATCAAGCATAAACTATTCTAATCTAATAAATTATAAAAATAAATCAAAAGGAAGGTTTAGGAAAATAAAGAAAATAAGCCATTGTGATCCTGAAGCATTGCAAGGAATCTATTGCAACAGCCAACTTTGAATAAACTAGTCTTTGCCCGATTAGCTATCACACAATCTGAAACTAAGCTAGTGCCATATTCAAAGAGGAAAAAAACTGAAATTGACTTAAATGTAACAATCATCATCATGCGCTGGCCCGACAGATCTTCCCAAAGCTTTGTTCGATTGTTTCTGTCCTACTCTGAAGACTTGTAAGCTGTTCCGGGAGGGCCCGATGGGGTCTCCTCTAGTATCTTCTACTGGAAAAATGAGTTCATACGCTGAGATGCTGAAAGAAAACCCCTCGCCCTCCACTGGTGAAGCACAGAGGACTGATTTTCAGACGTTACTCAAGAACGTTGGCAAGGGTGCTTCTACACACCGAGTTAACGGTTGCCTTCCACAATCAACTTCCAGACCAAATATTATTATAGAACCGAAACTGGTTGAAGACACAATCTCCTATCATGCTCATCATGACCTGATTTGCAAATTCATGGGTATCCGTCCCACTCTGAACTTTCTGCACACCTGGGTTAGACAAAATTGGGAGCCACTAGGTGAGTACTCCTTATGGCCTATTAGTAATGGATATTTCATTATTATTTTCTCTTCTTTAGCAGATAGAAACAGAGCATTTGAATCAAAGAAGAGGAACCATGGCCCGGATGGGTTATTTGTTCAACCTTGGAGAGTGGGTTTTGATCCTCGTATCGAACCCACGGCAGTCCCGGTCTAGATTCGACTGTATGCTCTCCCGATGGATTTCTAGGGTGAGCAGGTTTTAGAAATGATTGGTAATTCATTAGGCAGATTTATAGGAGTCTCCAGAGACACTATAGAGGGAAACACAGCTGTCTTTTCTAGTATCTGTGTTGAAATGGACATTAGCCAGCCTCTACCAGCCGAGGTGGAACTTGAGTTGACAGGGCTCTCCTGGATACAACAGTTAGATTATGAGGCACTACCTTTTAGATGCAGAATCTGCCATAAGCACGACCATCTGGCAAGGTTCTGCCCAAATATTCTGAGCACAAAAGTGGAGGCACCGCTTGGAAATCCAAATCGCCCCAGAGAGGGCAAGTTTACCCCTGTCCAAGATCCATCTAGTATTCCTCAGGATTCTGATCTCCAGAAAGATGGTTTTGAACAACCGAAGCGAAGGAGAAATAAAAAGAAAAATTCCAAGGAGCGAGGCACAACTTAAACCAACCAATCGGTATGAAATCTTTAAATCCCTAATAGATCAAGAGGACCAAGTTATGGAAGGAGTGGATGGGAATGTTGAGGATATTAACATTCACTCTCAGGCTTTCCCTTCTTCTACTCCGGTCTTAGAACAAGTAATGGAACCCTCTGGGACAAGGCACCCAGAGAACTCAGGGACACTGGTAATCCACTCCCCAGCACAGTCGGTTATTAAGGACGTCAATATGGGAAGCTCTGAAAAGAACAGGGAAAGGCCGGTTCTAGGGATTACCCAGGTGGAGAAGAGGTCTAAAAATAGTAATTCCCAAGGAGCAGCAGAAAATCCAATAAGGATCTACTAGCAGTACAAGGAGACAAGGTGATCAATGGAGGATCGGTGAGGCCAATTGAGTCTTATTGCTCACAAGGTCCTCAATGATTATTCAATCCTGGAATGTTAGGGGTTTAAACAATGAGAACCCATCAATCTGTTGTTCAAGGACTTTTAGGAAAATGTAAAACAGACTTTTTGCTCATCTAGGAGACAAAAATGTCTGTAGATCTTATGTGCAAGACTGCTAACAGAATATTGCGGGGTGCTGATTATATGGATGTGGCTACTCAGGGTGCCTTGGGGGGGATTGTTACTCTCTGGAACCCTCAAGTATGGACAACTTTAGAACACATAGCTTGGAGGGGTGTTCTCACTTCTCTGTTTAGAAACAATGCCACAGCTGAACATGTTCTTATTACAAACTTCTATGGGGCTCAATGCTTTGATAGCCAGCGGCTCCAATGGCAAGCTGTACACAACATGAGGTCATCCCGAGAAGTTTTTGACTGGATCATAGCTGGGGATTTTAATGCCAAATTGTCTATTAGGGATCAGGAAGGTGGTGCCCCAGTTTTGGATCTTGGGGACCGGTTCTTGATTGCCCAAATCCAAGCCTTTAATATGGTTGATATCAAAGGCCCTGGAACCTACTTTACTTGGACAAACAAGAGGAGAGAGCCACACAGCAGGAAGGTTAAGTTAGATCGGTTTTTGGTTTCTGAAGAGGCATTTATTAAATGGAATCTTAAGTTCCAGATTTTGGAAGGTCCAGTCTCAGACCACTATTCCCTTTTGTTGGAGGGAGGGCCGATGACAGGTCAACACCATAAGCCATTCAAATTTGAAAATTTTTGGTTGCAAAAGGAGGATCTCCGAAGGAAAATTCCATAGTGGTGGGAAGAAGGCCGCCTACCCTTGGGGACTGCAATGTTCAAATTCCATAAACAGCTCCATTTTGTCAAGTGTAAATTGAAACAGTGGAGACAAAACAATAAGTCGGACTTCCAGCTCCAAAGGGCCCCCTTGATGGCTAGATGGGAGGAGGTGCAAAAACACTTCAGGGAAGGTACCATTACTGAGCACCTTAAATCTGAGGATGATGCTATGCGCAAAGCGGTTGAGGACATTGATAATCAAGAGGAAATTTATTGGAAACAGAGAGCAAGAATCACTTGGTTACTAGAAGGCGATAGAAATACAAAATTTTTCCACCGCTCAACCTGTGCAAGGAGACAAATGCATAACATGGAAGTCCTTCACGATGAGAATGGACACACCTTTGATACTCTCCCTGGAATGCATTTCCACTCAATGGATTATTTCTCAAACCTTTTTAAGGAAAGTGGGGAGCAAGATGTAGAAGCCCAAAATGAAGTTATTAATGTCATACCTTCTATTATCTCTCACGAAGAGAATCAGACTCTCCTTAGACCCATTGACAGTGATGAACTAAAGAAAGTGGTCTTTGGGATGAGCACGGGAAAATCACCAGGTCTAGATGGCTTTCCTATAGAATTCTTTCAGGCCTTCTGGGATACTCTGGAGAAAGATGTTTTTGCTATCGCAGAGGAGTCCAGAACTAATAAAAGAATTCTTAAGGCTCTCAACCAAACCTTCATCACTTTAATTCCAAAAGGGGAGGGGGGGTTCATCTCTCTGATTTCAGACCGATTGCCTTATGCAATGTTATTTATAAAATAATCACGAAGATTATGGCTGAACGGCTAAAACCTTTTCTCCATAAAATAATTTCCTCTAAGCAAGGGGGTTTTGTTGAAGGAAGACAGATCTTGGATGAAGTGGTCCTTGCTCAGGAGGCAATCCATACAATGCAAACTTCAGGCAACAAAGGAATGTTCATAAAGTTGGATATGTCTAAGGCTTATGACTGGGTGGAGTGGGGCTTCCTGGCAAAGATGATGGCTACCTTTGGCTTCTCTCAGGACTGGATTGACTGGGTCATGAGCTGTATGTCCACACCTTCTTTCTTTGTTCTAATCAATGGGCTCCCCTCGACTCCTTTTGGAGCCTCCCGGGGTCTTCGTCAAGGGGACCCTTGCTCTCCTTATCTCTTCCTCATCTTAGCAGAAGGATTAGGCAGACTCTTCCTGAGAAGACGATAGCTAGGTGTGATAATAGGTATTAAAGTGGGGACAAAAGTTTTGACCCACTTACAGTTTGTGGATGACACAGGATTGGTTGGAGTGGCCAGCCTCAGGGAAGCAAGAGGAATTAGAGATACTTTAAAAATCTACCTTCAGGCCTCAAATCAAGTAATTAATGATACAAAATCCAAAGTGGTCTTCTTTAATATTGATCGAAGGTTACAGGAAAGAGTTACTGAGATCTTGGGATTTACTAGGACTTCTCTACCTGTTGTTTACTTGGGGGTTCCACTGCATTTCAAAAAATTGAAAATTGATATCTGGAAGGATCTTTTGGATGGCATCAAAGAGAAAATGAATCATTGGTCTCATAAATGGTTAAGCTATGGAGGCCGACTAACTTACGTTCAATCAGTTATTCAGGCAATGCCAATATATAAATTCTCCATCCTGGCTGCCCCACATTCTATATGGAAAGAGCTTGACAAAATGGCCAGAATATTTTTATGGGAGGGTGCAAAAGGGAAGAAGAAATGGGCCTTGGTTGGATGGGATAAGGTCACCCAGACCAAGGATAAAGGAGGGCTGGGACTGAGAAGCTCCAAGCTTAATAATCAATCTTTGGCTAGTAAATTGTACTGGAGGTGGATTTCCCAGCCAACATCCCTCTTTAGCAGAATTCTTTCTAGAAAATACCTAGGCCATGCTCACCCCAATTATCTTGGACATTTTCATTTGGAGGGTAATGGATCCTTAGTATGGCAGACTCTCAAGCTGGGAGCTCAAGTTATCAAAGATCAATTGTTTTGGAAAGTGGGGAGAGGGGAGAAGGCCCGTTTACGGGTGACTCACGGGATCGAGCACCCTCCCATCATTGTTTGTGTTTCCAGAATTGCAACCCATTAAATCAGCCATAGAAGACAAGGGCTGGATTCATATTGAGAGTTATTTCAATACCAGCCACATTGGGGAGTACAAGTTCAAAAAGTTCAAGAGGTTGGAAGAGTGGCCAATTCCAATCCCACCGGAGCTGGCACCAATCTTAGAAATTTTTTTGAAAGCCAGGTTTCTTACTGGGCGGGATGAAGAGGATGAACTTGCCTGGGGCTTTGGGAACCTTGGGGTTTACACTGTGAAGGAGGGATTTAACCAGATTCTTCCAGAGCCCCTCCCACACTCTTTCCCGGTCCATGTTTGGAAGAAGATATGGCACCCCAAGGGTTGGCCGAAGGTGAATTTTTTTGCCTGGAAACTTATGCACAATGGAATTCTCACCTTTGACAATCTTAGACACAGAGGCATCATCGGTCCTTCTCAGTGTGTTTTATGCCACAAGCATGAGGAAACTGCTGATCATTTGATGTTTGAATGCCCCTTCTCACGACAGATTTGGATGCGCTGGTTTTCCCACTTCAAAATTCAAGCCAACAGTGAGGTGACTCGGACCAATATTTGGAACCAATGGAAGAGAGGCAGATTTAAATCCAAAGCTCTCCGAATTGGCTGGGAGCTGGGCTTTCTTTTTATTTGGTGGCAGGTGTGGCTGGAGAGAAATGCCCGCATTTTCCATGAAACATTCTCTTCACTTGATGGAATATGGTAGGTTATATGGAGCAAAGTGGTGGAAGCAGTTGCCATCTACGTTGAGGAGGAACATCAGTCTGTTTCTATGCCATTGCTTGATGGAGTTGTTGCTCTTGAAAGATAGGCTCAGGATAGATGGCACCCTCCCCCAGCAGGCTGGATCAAAATCAATACTGATGGAGCTGCAAAAGGAAATCCGGGTAGTGCTTGATGCTTGGAGTTGTGTGCCATGATCATGGTGGGTCCGTGCTTTACTGGGAACTGCACGGTCTGGGTCATGCCACAAAAAATGAAGCGGAGGCCTTGGCTGTTAAATTTGCTTCTATATGGGCTGTCAAGCAGGGCCATAGAAAGATAATTCTTGAGTCCGACTCCCAAATTCTGGTGGGTGCTCTCGATTGCATGAGGAACTTTGATTTGCAAGTCTGGAGGTTGCGGAGTCTTGTCTCTCAGATAAAGGATCTCTGGAAAGAATTAGATGATGTGGTTCACATCTATGTGAGTAGGGATTTCAACAAGGCGGCCGATTTCCTTGCTAAGATAGGTGTTGAGAAGGAAGTTGGAGTGCAGATGCATAGTGATATGCCTGTGGAGGATGCTGGGATTTGGCAAGGCCTTGAATGCTACCTATGATAATGTGCAAAGTTTTTGCTGCTAAGGAAGGTTTTTGTCGTGATTTCGTGACATGTAGTGGCGTCGTGGCCTCTTGTTGGAAGTTGTCGCGATATCGCGACAGGTTTTGCCTTCTCAGCCTTAGAAAGGAACATGTCACGAAATCGTGACATGTCGCAAAATCACGACGTTTTTGGCGCAGGGATGATAAGGAGGATTATCATCGTGATATCGTGAAATTTTGGGTAAACTTGAGTAAAGGGAACATTTCATCGCGATATCGTGACATTTTTGTCGATTGGAAGCTGCATGGTAAAATTGTCGCGATATCGCGACAGTTGGGGCACACTGGCGTCAACTGGATTTCTTGTCGCGATATCATGACAATTTTGAAGACTGGCTGCAATGAGGATTATCATCGTGATATCGTGACTTTTTTGGTGAACTTGAGCAAAGGGCACATTTCATCGCGATTTCGTGACATTTCTGTCGATCGGAAGCTGCATGGTAAAATCGTCGCGATATCGCGACAGTTGGGGCACACTGGCGTCATCTGGATTAATTGTCGCGATATCGTGAAAATTTTGAAGACAAGTTGCAATGAGGATAACTTGTCGCGATATCGCAACAGTTTTGAAGATTGGGAACTACAAGGAAAATTCGTCGTGATTTTGTGACACTTTTGGCACACTCATGACTTTGGTAAAAATTATCGCGATATCGCGAAACTTTTGCGGACTGGGAGTCAAGATGAGAATATGTCGCGATATCCCGACACTTTTGCTGGCTGGGCACTTCGGAGAAATTCTGTCGTGATTTCGCGACCCTTTTGGAGATTTGATGCTTCCTAGAGTTCTTGTTGCGAATTCGCGACGCCTGGGATGATAGACTGTTGGAGGGAGTTGCTGTCACGATTTCGTGACTTTTTTGGCGAGCGGACGTGGAGGGCCTTGTCTGTCGCGATATCGTGACATGTCACGTTTTAGTGACTGATGGCGCTGCTGCGGCCGCGACGAGGTTGATTGCCGCGATTTCGCGACATGTCGCAATTTCGCGACATGTCACATTTTCGCGCCTTGTTGTCTTCTGTGCTCTGTGGGGGTTTGCATTGCCTTTGTTCTCTTCGCTTGTTGTCTAGTTCTCTGCTGCTGGTTGGGATGAGTTTTCTCCCTTGTGTAATTGCCTTTTGTATTAATACAAGTTTTTCAAATTTTCAAAAAAAAAAAACAATCATCATCATGCACAGATTACACAAATAATTATCGTACTTTACATTAAATTAAATATATTCAAGGATTACATATTTTTAGACTTTCTTGTTATATTACCATCACAAATTTCCAA
Organism: Wollemia nobilis; assembly: GCA_028583015.1. Lineage (NCBI taxonomy): Eukaryota > Viridiplantae > Streptophyta > Pinopsida > Araucariales > Araucariaceae > Wollemia > Wollemia nobilis. The sequence goes on along the minus strand of JAQPPZ010001776.1, from coordinate 1,026,550 downwards.
GTATAATGACATGGGCACAAAAGATTCTCCAACTACCAAAGAAGAAAAAGAGACTCTAAAGTTTATGGTTAATGTGGATTCTAATGACCCTTGCAAATGAGGTCTCAATGGCTATTTATAGCCTTTACAATCTTGAAATTTTAGTGTTTTACAACTATAATAGCCTAGTTGGCTTTGGATGATGTGGTATTTTAGGGTTCTTATTTAATTTGATCTCCAAACCCAGCCCTTGATATTTGTAATTGCTTTGGAATCTTCTCTCTGAATATTGGGTATCTAAATCATCACGCTCTAAGAGGTTGAGATTCCATCCAGATTCAATGTATGCTCCAATTTTCTCTTTTAGCTTCTCGACTCTTGCATTTCCTTCTCTATCAACCTTCATCCTTGTCTTTTTTGGTTCACTTGCATGCAACATAGAATAAAGGATTAAAAATTAAATCAAATTAAAACTTTGTAAAAAAATTATTTTATTGCTATTATTATTATTATTATTTACTTTAATATTTATTTATTTATTTATATTAGCCATCCTTTAATAAATTAGGACATTATATATTTTCAAAGGTTTTGCTTTTATTAATATTCATTCATGGTCTTAGCTTTAATTTCAATTGTTTTCAATTTTAATTCATTTCCAAAATAATATTTAGTCCAATGCTAAGGTTTAAAATCTAATTATTTTAATTAATCAAAATCTTTGCTTAAGTATTTTTTATTTTTTTAATTTATTTTGGGGAAACAATGTTAAAATAATACTAAGTTCTAATTTCTAAAATAAACATCCAAATGAATTAAAATTTTGGAGAGTTTTTTTTTTTTAAATGTATGCCTCAAGATTATACTTTATTCCTTCAAAATTCTCTAGACCATGTTCATTGGTTTTAGTGAGTCTAGATTTCGTGTTTTAAGAATGAACGGTGAAGATTTTGAACTTTTGAGCCAACAAAAGGTAATCCCATGATAAAAATACTAATATTTTGTCTCATAGTCGAAATCCGAAGTGGGATTTATCATGGTTGACCATTTGGACCATGACATGGAGATATTGTCTCGTGGTCACGATGTGAGTTCATTGGGGAGTGATTTTGACCAGTTGAGACGCAATATTGAGCCGCCCTTGGATGGGATTTTATTTTTCGTTAGGTATATTCAATGCTTATTGACTATGACATGAAGATATTCTCAAGGTCACAACAGGTTACAATACTTAGGCACATTGGTTGATGATTAAGCAAAATTAAATTTGCATGGAAATTAGATGGATGATTATAAAGCAAATTTAATATTTCATAGGAATATGAATGACACTAAGGCAAAATGAAACTTTTGTGAAAATTGAAATATTATAAAGCAGATTTAAATTTCACAAAAAATTGCATGAGTATAAAACAAAATTGGATATCATAGAATCCAAAGGATGATTAACCAAAATGGAATTTCACAAAAAATCATCAATCACATGCAAATTGCTTTCACAGTATTGGGCTTCCCCAGGTTGCAATGGCACTTCAACCTAGGTACATTCAACTATTTTTGACAATGGCCTAGATATATTGTGTCACAATCACAATGCAATTTTATTTTAAGGTCATATGAGTCTTATTGACCATGACATCGAGATCTTATCTCATGGTCGCAATGCAATTTCATTTTGGGGACATCCGACTCTTGTTGATCATGACATTGAGATATTATCTCGCGATCATGATGCAATTTCGTTTTAGGGCCATCCAACTCTTTTTGATCGCAACATCGAGATATTGTCTTTTCATTACTCACTTAGAAGGAATATTTCATGACCATGATCTAAAACTCAAATTTAGTAGGATCACAGTATGAGATATGTTAGTATCACGATATTGCGATCATGGTTTTAAGAAAATATCTTTATCGTACAACTACAAATCACCATTGTTCTAATTTTTTTGACCTTCATGGAGTAGCTTGACTATGGTTTTGATTATGTCTTGGGCTATGATTTCATTCCTTAATTCTCGTAGTGTGAAAAATAAATAAAAATTCAAAGTGCCTAGAAAGTTATGAAATTTTCCACATTTCTAAAATAACCAAATGGGTATCCACACAAGCTAAAATAACTATAAAATTCATTGTGAATAAAAATATATAACCATTTTAAGTTCATGGAATTTCATAGGGAAATTAATGTGGCTGAATGATATTTTCATTTAACATCCTAAACTATTGGTGATGTGTATGTAAGATTTGTACCATTGTAAATATAATTTCAAAACCTTTATATCAGGATTTTAATTAGATAATACAAAGTTTCCATAGTCAATTTAGGTTTGTAGTTATAAAAAATGGCAAAATTCAAAAAATCCTAAAACAACTTCCAAGAATGAAATATTCCAAACTATGAAGAATAATTGAAATCCAATCCATTATAAAATATTCAATTCAAGAAAGTTAAAATTCTTATTCAATGAAAGCAAATGTAAAACATGGGTGCAAGAAAATTTTGAAATTGATGTAAAATTTCCAAAAAATTCAAGTGGGTCTTCAATTGAGGTGAGTTGTGCAATGGCACCTCTGCTGGAAACTGCTCTTAAACATTTTGGATAAAGAACCTAGCTTGAAATAAATGAAACTTAAACTAGAAAATGTAGACTACTTAGTGATATTCAAGAAATATGGGGTTAAACAATTTTAACTGGAAATAGATGTTCCATTTGCTTTAGCTTAGTGTGTGCTTTGTGCATTGATTTCTTATTCTTGACTCAATCATAGTACCATAATTTTATTTCAAGTTAGGCTATTAAATATATAACTCTAAATATTTTCCTTTGCATTGCTCTATAGCCATTCAAGCATCCATAGCTCAAGTGGAGATGACCTTGATCTATTCTAGATATTGCTCTACTACTAGCTAGGCATATATAGCCCTAATATAGGTTATCCAGGTCACCCGAGCACTTGATTTTTTTGCATTATAATTATTTTCCTTCTTGATTAAGAAGTATTTAGATAAATTTAAAATATTGTATGTGCCTTTTGGGTTATAGATCTATAAGGCTAAGGATAAAGTGTATATATGTTTGTCTAATCATCAAACTAGGATGATTTCATTCTTTATGATCTAGAAAAAAAAATTAAGTATAGTTGATAGATGTGAAGCTTTAGAAATATGTTACACTATTTCAATTTCCTCTATTTTAGACCATAATCCAATAATAAATTTAAATAATCATATGATTCACCAATTTTTAGTTTTACCTACTTTCAAACAAGTCCTCAATCTTCAATTGATAAGGAACAATTCCTTTAGAGGAACCAAAAGCTAATTGCAATTTGAATACACTTGTCAAAATTTAAGGGAAGACAAAAAAATAGTATGAAAATGAAAACTAAAACATAAAACTGACAAGAACTTTTACAAATAAAATTAAACAAAAATCTAAACACTAAACATAAAAACTAACTATGAATAGAATGAAAAATGGATCAAACAAATAGAAAGGAGAAACAATAAATAAGAAACTATGATACAATGATAAGGTCTTATTAAATTTATTAGGATCCCATACTTGGTTATGATCATTTGGAAGATGTATGTAATGGCAAACATGAGCCTTATCCCATAGTGATATCATACCTAAAATTCCAAAGGCCTTCATTTTACCTCTCTCACCCCACCAACTTAATTTAATTCCATCACCTCTTCCATACTTAGACTTTGATTCATCAAACTTAAAGGTCCATAATTGGTCTTCAATTACTTTATATCTACTATGTGAGGTGTCTATTACTGAATAACCATATTTAATTATAATTTCCACTACCATAGTGTAAACTCTTATTTTTGGATTATTATTATTATTATTTTTGTTAGTAATGAGTTCCTTCAATCTTGACCCTATTTATGAAAAATTGGTTGCCATATAGCTACTATTATTTGATTTACACCAATAAAAAATGAGTATCATTTTATAGGCATCTAGGATATCTACCATATGAGGGTCACTATATGTAATAACCCAAAAATCACACAAACAGAAAATACAAAAAAATGAAAGAGTTTTTTTTTAACTAAGGAGAGGGATACATGAACCCTTCATGAATCCCTAACCCAACTAACATTTACCTAAAGTTTCAATCTCTTAAGTTTTCCTGGAAGTTACATCTCATGAAGTACCCTATCACAAGTCCATCTGTGTAGGCGTATAATGTGTCACTACAGATAAGCCCATCTGTCACATCATTCTTGATGAGTTAGACCTATCACCCTCAGTCCATCGAAGGTATACACGCATCTCCATACCATACACAAATCCTTCTGTGTAGGTATGCTATGAGTATTGTGAGTTAAGCTATCTATCTCGTCTCCACGATGAGCTATCTTAACTTAGATGTAATATCTTCACAACTTAGTCCTTTATCTCCCTAAGGGGGTCTCAATTCCCTTAGGTCTCCTATGTTCACCCTAAGGGGTTCTTAATTCCCTTAGGTCACCTATGTTCACCCTAAGGGGTCCTTAATTCCCTTAGGTCACCTCTGAGTTCACCCTAGAACTCTACTCTTAGATTTCTTATCATCAAGCAATCAAACAATGATACATCTAATTATTATAACAACATGAATCAAACAAACAATAATGGAGGAAATAAAGCAAGCTTAACACTAAAGAGAATCATTCACATAATATAACCAAATACATAAATAAAGGAAAAGTACCTTCACTAAATCAATGAACACTCATCTCATTAGATCACACATGATAAGTCTTTCTTACTTTAAATATTATCACATTATCTGCATCGGGGATATCTCCCCACAAGTCTAGTCTATTTGATCATAAGTACAACAACGTTAGATACAAATACCTATGCTTTGTTTCCATGGAACTCCTTGCTTCTCCTTGCTTCCCATTGGTTCTTTGAGGGTAGTAGGGGATCAGGATACTCATGGTTCAGGATAGGCATACCTTTAAATGCATCTATTCATTTACTTTACCAAATTGCAACTATACAAACATTCATTTAAGTTTCTAACCATCTAATGCATAATGGATATCATAAAAGAACCCTTACTTTTATTTTCACCTCTCAAGTTCCTTTAGAGAGTCATCCAATACGTACTTCTTAGATCAAGGTCCAACTTAAATCAAATTCATTCATGTCTTAAAGCATTAAAGTCTCATTCCCTTAACCTTTAAAACAATCCCTTTTCTTTTCATTCCCTAAATCAAAGCCCCATAACTTCAATTCAAAGAATAAATCTACATTCCTTTTTAATTCCCCATTTCCAATCAATCAACTACTTTTTAAAGCATTAAAGTCCCATACCTTTAACCTTTAAAACCAACATTCATTCATTCCCTAAATTGAAGCCCCATAACTTCAATTCACGAATAAATCCACATCTCTTTAATTTAAACTCCTAAGATATTCAACCTTAATCAAAGGGGTTTTCTTTTAAATTAAAAACCTTCAATACATTTCATTAAAATCAAAGGTTCTTTCCTAATTGAAAACCTTACATAAATCTCTTATAAATCAAAGGTTCCTTTTAATTAAAACCTTAAATACATCTCATATAAATCAAAGGTTCCTTTTAATTAAAACCTTAAATAAATCTCATATAAATCCAAGGTCCCTTTTTAATTAAAAGCCTTCAATAATCCTATATGAAACAAAGGTTCCTTTTAATTAAAAACCTTCATTATATTTTATGTGACACTAAGGTTTCTTCAATTAAAACCCTTAAATACATTTCACAAAATCAAAGGTTCCTTTTAATTAAAAACCTTAACTAAATTTCATAAAACCAAAGGCTCCTTTTAATTAAAAACCTTCTCTACATTTCATAAAATCAAAGGCTCCTTTTAATTAAAAACCTTTTCTACATTTCATAAAATCAAAGGCTCCTTTTAATTAAAACCTTAAATACATTTCATAAAATCCAAGGCCCCTTTTAATTAAAAACCTTATCTACATTTCATAAAATCCAAGGCTCCTTTTAATTAAAACCCTTATCTACATTTCATAAAATCAAAGGCTCCTTTTAATTAAAACCTTAAATACATTTCATAAAATCCAAGGCTCCTTTTAATCTTATCATTTCATAAAATCCCACTCCTTTTTACCCCCCCTTTAATTAAAACCTTATCTACATTTCACATGAAACAAAGGCTCTGTTCTTTTAAAAACCCTTAAATACATTTCACATGAAACAAAGGCTCTGTTATTTTAACTAGAATAGTTACACAACACCTTACCTAACGTAGGGTTCGCAACTAGAGGTCAACGCCTTCGAACATGCACAACACTCACTGATAACACCCACTAGTCTGCCGAAGCACTCACTAAGCTCTCACCTAAGCATTCACTAAAGTGCTCATTGCATTTCATAGTGCACAATGCACAACATAACCTATGGTGATTGCTCACACACAACGCTCACTCGGCATAAGGGAGGTTTTTCTCTTAAACTACAACCATAGAGCGGTTTTAGTTAAAACATAGTGCTTCCACATGGTGGTTTCACAACACACATAGGGTGATTCCTGTTTAAGCACAACGCTCCTCACATGGTGGTTTCACAACACACATAGGGTGATTCCTATTAAAATACAATGCTCTTCACATGGTGGTTTCACAACACACATAGGGTGATTCTTATTATAATACAATGCTCTTCACATGGTGGTTTCACAACACACACATAGCGCTTCCACAAGGTGGCTTCTATTAGCACCCAATGCTCTTCACATGGTGGTTTCACAACACACGCATAGTGCTTAGTGCTCACACAACATAAGGAGGTTCTCTCAAACACATAGCACACAACGCTTTCACACGACATAAGGAGGTTCTCTAAACACATAGAATGTTAAATGGTTTAAACATAAGGGAGATTCCAAAACACATAGCGCACAATGCTTTCACAGCATAAGGGAGATTATTTCAAAAACATAGCGCATAGCGCTTATATGCAATAATCCCATGTAAATTAAAATTGGGTTCTAGATTTAAAGCAACCCAACCTTAACTCCTACGAATATTGGAAAGATGGTGATGTCTAGCTACCCTCCTCTTAGCCTCTGGTGCATTCTTCCCATTATCTCTGTCTCTCATCTATGTCTGCATCTCCATTCTTGCTCTCTCCCTGTCCGTCTGCTCTCTCCCTCTCTCTTTGTCTCTTTTTCCTTACCTTCTTTCTTATGTGCCTATCCACCTAGGTGGCTCATCCATCATCCACTCGAACCCCGAGCCCCTATCTTCCACCTCCACTCTTCAATGCAACATCCCCTATCCCTTGTGCGTTCTCCCCATATTTTCCACATTTGGAAATTAGTAGCCTCGTAGGCTATTTCATAGGGTTCGTTGCATAGGAAAGGGATGATTACATTTTATTTTTAAAAGATGAAGAATGGCCCTTTTTAAAATATCATTCTTATGATATTTATCAATATTTAAATATATTACTTTTACTTACACAATATCTTTATTGTTTTTATTTTTAAATAAAAGATATATATTATTATATATAATATTTTCTTTTTATTTAAAATGAATTCTCTTTCATTCAATTCAATTAATTAAAGTCTTTTAATGAATCCTCTATTATCATTAAAATGCACACCTCTAATTAATTTAGATGCAAACTCATTTATTAATTACAAAGAAGTTTACTAATGAGCTCAAATGAGCCAAACATTATTTACTTAAACTTCATTAATTAATTTAGAGGAATCTTCATTCAACATATGCATTTAATTTGTTTTCTTTCATAAGGATGATGCTTTACTTGCGCTTCAACATGACAGTTTACCTTATGCATTTATATACATCTTGCAGTTGTTCTCATACAAAAAACCCAACATTAATCTACTCAAGCCATGATGCAATACAGAGAAAACAAATTTGTACAACAACAAAGAGGGAATCATTCCATCAACCCTATCACCCATCTTAGCTAGAGATTTTATGATAGCTACTAGGCTATTAACTAAAGCTCAAGGTGATCGACCATCGATGATTATCCCTTCCATAAATGCATGCCTATATGAAGGTATCTATCCATGTTACCTTTGAGTACCTTAATCATCATTTCCCCTGATCTTTGGTACCCTCATTTCTGGTGGGTGACTCTACCTGTTCCACCTATGAGTGTACCTGATCCTGCACACTTGGCAATATGTTAGTGATAACATACCCTTATAAATCAACTAAACATCATATAGTTGGTTCCATTGTTCAAACTAGGTATCACCACATCATAGGTTAATACATTGTTTTCTTGTGCCATAAAGTCAGCTAGGGAGGGTCATGACATCCTCCCCCACTAGGATTAAACATCATCCTCGATGTTTCCAATTTTCCTTTTGTTTTTTTTTATTACATAAAGTAAAACTATTACATCATATAGCTTCAAACAAAAAGGGAAAATATTTTTGCATAACCTCCACTTTCTCCCAAGTGGCATTCTTCTTAGAGAACTGGTCCCACTGGACCTTACATTGTTTGAGAGTCCGATTTCATAGAGATTTAGAATGAAACTCAAGAATCCTCATCGGTAGCACTTCAATGGCCTCCGGATTTGCCATCTGCAAATTAGAAACATCCCACACATGTTCAGGGTCAGCAACATATTTTCTAAGCAAGGATATGTGGAAGGTGTCATGGATTTTGGATAGATTAGGTGGTAATGCAAGTCGTTATGCCATCAGACTGATCTTTTCTATGATCTCAAAGGGCCCCACAAAATGTGGATCCAAATTCATGGATTTGATAGCACTTTTCTTTGGCTTAACCCTTAAGAACACCTTATCTCCAATAGAATACTCTCTTGGAGTCCTTTTTAGATCTGCATAACTCTTCTATCTATCCGTAACTTCCTTAAGCCTTTGCCTAATTTCTTTTAGCTGCTCTTCCATTACCCTGACCATTTCTGGTCCAATATCAACTCGATCCTCTAGGTTATCCCAAGACAATGGTGTTCTACACTTTCACCCATACAAGGCATCGAAAGGTGCCATTCCTAGCGAGGAGTGATGTCCATTATTGTAGGCAAACTCTACCAAAGGTAGACAATATTCCCATTGAGATTTGTGATCCATGCAGTACATGCGAAGCATGTCTTCCAAAACTTGGTTTACTCACTCCATTTGACCATCGGTTTTAGGGTGGTATGCTGAACTCATATTCAATTTCATACCAACTGCACTATGAAGGGATTTCCAAAATTTAGAAGTGAATTTGGAGTCTCTATCTGAGATAATTACCTCAGGAAACCCATGCAATCGGAATACCTCTTTGATGAATCTTCTAGCCACTACCTGAGCATCATCCTTGGTATTTCCTAGTATGAAGTGGGCAACTTTAGTCAATTTTTCGACCACTACAAATATGGCATCATGTTGGTACCAAGTTTTGGGTAAACCCATGATAAAATCCATAGATATAACCTACCATTTCTGCATAGGTATATCATGCAGGTGAAGTTTTCCTATGGGATGCTGGTATTCTACCTTGAATTTCTGACATTCGAGACATCGAGCAACAAAATCTGTGATGTCCTTCTTCATACCTACCCAAAAGAAGGTTCTTTTCATGTTTTCTCGCATTTTGGCTCCTCCTGGATGAGCAGAATAAGGAGATCTATGAGCTTCTTGCATTATCAAGTTCCTCAAATTACCCAACTTTGGTATGATGACCCTTCCCTTATAACATAAAAAGTCATATTTCATACTAAATTCCTCATTTCCTTCAGGATATCTATCCATTTTGGCTTGAATTCCTTGGCAATACTCATCCTGAGATTGCTCCTACCTCACTCGATCCATTAGGTCCATGTGAATTCTAGTTATGGCTGCTATATATTTCCTTCTACTCAAAGCATCCACTACCTTATTCTCTTTTCCCTTTATGTACTCAATCTCAAAATCATACTCAATGAGAAATTCCACCCATCTTCTCTATCTTGCATTGAGTATTGGTTGGGTGAATATGTACCATAGACTTTGATGATCGGTTTTCAATTCAAAGGGTCTCCCCACTAAGTAGTGGCACCAAACCTTTAAAGCATGCACCACCACAACTAGCTCTAAATCATGCATAGCATAATTAACTTCATGCTTTTTGAGCTTCCTTGAAGTATATGCCACTACTGAATCCTCTTGTGAGAGTACCCCACCCAACCCCTCTATTGATGCATCAATGCACACTAAAAAGTCCCTTTGAGGATCAAGAACCTTTAGTATCGGTGCAGTAGTAAGCTTATGCTTTAGTAGTATGAAGGCAACCTCACACTTCTCTATCCACTTGAATTATTTCCCCTTCTTCTGAAGGTTTGTTATGGGTCCAACAATCTTGGAGTAGTCCTTTATATAATATCTATAATAGCCCATTAACCCCATGAAACTTCGTACTTCAGTCACATTAGTAGGGGGTGGCCAATTCAGAATAGCCTCAATATTCTCTGGATCCACAACAATCCCTTCTACTGATATAACATGTCCAAGATATCGTACCTCTAGGACATAGAATTCACTCTTAGCCAGATTTCCATAAATTTGATTCTCCCTCAACAATTCCAACATGATCCTAAGATGTTTATCATGCTCCTCTTTATCTCGAGAGTATATAAGGATATCATCTAGGAATACTAGGACAAACTGGTCCAAGTGTCTTTGGAACACACTATTCATTAGGTTCATGAAAGCATCTGGAGCATTAGTCAGTCCAAAGGGTAGAACCGTAAACTCATAATGCCCATACCTAGTCTTAAATGTCATTTTGTGAGTGTCTTCCTCATGAATCCTTAACTGGTGATACCCTGACCTCATATCGATCTTAGTAAACACCTTGGCATATTTTAGTTGATCAAATAAATCTTCAATCCTAGGTAAAGGATACCGATTCTTGATTGTAGCCTTATTTAGCATCCTGTAATCAATACACAATCTCAATGAACCATCCTTCTTTTTCATGAACAAAACTGGTGTGCCCCATGGTGACACACTTGGTTTTATCAAACCCTTCTCCAAAAATCCTTGCAATTGAACCTTTAGTTCTCGCATTTTAGTAGGATTCATCCTATATGGGGATCTATGAATAGGTTCGACTCCCATCATAAGTTCAATCGTGAAGTCAAATTCTCGTACAGGAGGTAATCTAGGTAGGTCCTCTAGAAATACATCCTAAAATTCTTATAAAATTGGATGATGTCTTAGTATTTCCTCCTTCTCATGGTCCTCCACTTCATTAAGTTTTACCACATACACTACCCCTCCCATCTTTAGGGTCTTTTTCAATTGCATAGCGGACAACATCTGAGGTTCAAATGCCCCTTGACTGCTATGAATTCTTAATCTTCTTCCGCCTTCCTCTGAATACTCAATCCATCGATCTTGGAAATTGACTAAGGCTTTATGAGCCTGTAGCCAATCCATCCCTAGGATCACATCAAAGGCATGTAAGGGAGTTACATATAAACAACATTCCATAGTCCCTTCAGATAGAGTAACTTCCACCATAGGATAACACTGGTCTACCGAGTAGGTCTATCCAGAACCATACTCAACCTTCCACCCTTGGGCCAAATATCCAAGCCTTTCCAACACAGTCCTTGCTAGACTAGATGAAATAAAACTATCAGTGGCTCCACTATCTATCAAAATATTTACTTGCTTATTGAAAACCTTACCTTTCACAAGTAAGGGGGTGGCCTGTCCCTCTAGCTTCTGCTTCCCGATTGTGGCATAGATCCGATGTTTCGGTTCCTTTCCTTTTGCATTAGTTGTGCTAGTCCCCACCCGATATGGACACTGATTATAGTAATGAGATCCTCGACAATTGTAGCACCCTTCCTTGGGTCCTTGCTATTTTTTAGGTTTCTCATTCCCATTCTTAGTTATTGGAGTTGGAGCTTGCAACTTCTGTGGCTGAGGTTTCATACTATTAGGCTTGTTATCCTTCTTACAAAAGTTCTTCTTGAACTTGTTCTGATTCTTGTAAGGTTTCTTCTCAAGATTTTGGGGATTCTTGGCCTTTCACTCTTGCTCAGCCTCCCATTTTACAAACCCATTACTATTCCTCTTCCTCAACTCTTTCCGAGCTTGCTCGGGTATGGTGTCATACTTATAATAGAAGTGTGACTCTACTTTCTTTGCTAGGTCATATACCTTTTGTAGTGATTTAGGTTCCTGCATTTCCACATCATGCTTCAACCTAGATTCCAATCCAAGAATGAACTTATGAACCCACATCTTCTCATTATAAATATGCACATATTTAAATAACCTTACCAGTTTCTTATAGTACACCTCTACTATGTTGGTTCCTTGTCTGAGACTAGAAAATTCTTCAAACTTTAAGGTATAGAAGTGCTTTATTAAGAATATCTTCTTAAATATGTTTATAAATTCTTCCCATGGAGTATCGATGGGTTCAATATTAGTTTCCTCATAGTGGGTTTCCCACCACTCTAGAGTAGCCCCTTCTAGGTTAATCATAGCCCAAAGTGTTCGGGTTCCTGATGAGTAGCCTTTAACCATAAAGTGAACCTCCACCTCTCTCAGCCATGCTTCCATTGCATCACCATCACCCTCTCCATAAAACTTAGAGATACTGATGTTTTTCATGTCCCTAGCTATTTATTTTTTTGCTAAGGCTCTAGCTTGTACTTGCTCTATAGTTAGTCCACTTTCTAGACCGATCTCTGAACCATGAACTTGCAAATTCTGATTCATAACCATTTCTAGCAACTATCTTATCTGATCCTGCATAGCAATGACCGTAGCGGTGAGGTCTTCTACCTCTCTATTGGGGTTTGTTGGTTCCCCATCCTAGTTTTCTTCTTCAACATTACTTTGTTGAGTTTTTCTAGGTATAGGTCTCCCTCTTCTGGTCTTAGGTGGCATCTTAACCTGATTCCATCCAAGAAAGAAGATTAGATTATAGTTCCATCTTAAGTTGTATCTCTAATCAAGCCATAATATAAAGTTCTCTTGCTATATGCATTAACAACCTAACTAGGGTAATATCCTAGGCTAGGATGTATCACTGATATCATAGCCCATACTAAGGTATCCTAACATCCACTCTACCTTGGGGTTTATGCCCATCAGATTCTAACAACTAGGGTATTCTAGGTCATCCCAGCTTTAGCCCCTTTTCTTAAGCAAGCCTTCATTGGATACATCTAGTTCCCTTTTAGCACACACATAAGCTCTATACCCTCGTACCTAGAGCTCTGATACCAAATGTAATGACCCAAAAATCACACAAATAGAAAATACAAAAAAAATGAAAGAGTTTTTTTTTTACTAAGGAGAGGGATACATGAACCCTTCATGAATCCCTAACCCAACTAACATTTACCTAAAGTTTCAATCTCTTAAGTTTTCCTGGAAGTTACATCTCATGAAGTACCCTATCACAAGTCCATCTGTGTAGGCGTATAATGTGTCACTATAGATAAGCCCATCTGTCACATCATTCTTGATGAGTTAGACCTATCACCCTCAGTCCATCGAAGGTATACACGCATCTCCATACCATACACAAATCCTTCTATGTAGGTATGCTATGAGTATTACGAGTTAAGCTATCTATCTCATCTCCATGATGAGCTATCTTAACTCAGATGTAATCTCTTCACAACTTAGTCCTTTATCTCCCTAAGGGGGTCTCAATTCCCTTAGGTCTCCTATGTTCACCCTAAGGGGTTCTTAATTCCCTTAGGTCACCTATGTTCACCCTAAGGGGTCCTTAATTCCCTTAGGTCACCTCTGAGTTCACCCTAGAACTCTACTCTTAGATTTCTTATCATCAAGCAATCAAACAATGATACATCTAATTATTATAACAACATGAATCAAACAAACAATAATGGAGGAAATAAAGCAAGCTTAACACTAAAGAGAATCATTCACATAATATAACCAAATACAAAAATAAAGGAAAAGTACCTTCACTAAATCAATGAACACTCATCTCATTAGATCACACATGATAAGTCTTTCTTACTTTAAATATTATCACATTATCTACATCGGGGATATCTCCCCACAAGTCTAGTCTATTTGATCATAAGTACAACAACGTTAGATACAAATACCTATGCTTTGTTTCCATGGAACTCCTTGCTTCTCCTTGCTTCCCATTGGTTCTTTGAGGGTAGTAGGGGATCAGGATACTCATGGTTCAGGATAGGCATACCTTTAAATGCATCTATTCATTTACTTTTCCAAATTGCAACTATACAAACATTCATTTAAGTTTCTAACCATCTAATGCATAATGGATATCATAAAAGAACCCTTACTTTTATTTTCACCTCTCAAGTTCCTTTAGAGAGTCATCCAATACGTACTTCTTAGATCAAGGTCCAACTTAAATCAAATTCATTCATGTCTTAAAGCATTAAAGTCTCATTCCCTTAACCTTTAAAACAATCCCTTTTCTTTTCATTCCCTAAATCAAAGCCCCATAACTTCAATTCAAAGAATAAATCTACATTCCTTTTTAATTCCCCATTTCTAGTCAATCAACTACTTTTTAAAGCATTAAATTCCCATACCTTTAACCTTTAAAACCAAAATTCATTCATTCCCTAAATTGAAGCCCCATAACTTCAATTCATGAATAAATCCACATCTCTTTAATTTAAACTCCTAAGATATTCAACCTTAATCAAAGGGGTTTTCTTTTAAATTAAAAACCTTCAATACATTTCATTAAAATCAAAGGTTCTTTCCTAATTGAAAACCTTACATAAATCTCTTATAAATCAAAGGTTCCTTTTAATTAAAACCTTAAATACATCTCATATAAATCAAAGGTTCCTTTTAATTAAAACCTTAAATAAATCTCATATAAATCCAAGGTCCCTTTTTAATTAAAAGCCTTCAATAATCCTATATGAAACAAAGGTTCCTTTTAATTAAAAACCTTCATTATATTTTATGTGACACTAAGGTTTCTTCAATTAAAACCCTTAAATACATTTCACAAAATCAAAGGTTCCTTTTAATTAAAAACCTTAACTAAATTTCATAAAACCAAAGGCTCCTTTTAATTAAAAACCTTCTCTACATTTCATAAAATCAAAGGCTCCTTTTAATTAAAAACCTTTTCTACATTTCATAAAATCAAAGGCTCCTTTTAATTAAAACCTTAAATACATTTCATAAAATCCAAGGCTCCTTTTAATTAAAAACCTTATCTACATTTCATAAAATCAAAGGCTCCTTTTAATTAAAACCTTATCTACATTTCATAAAATCAAAGGCTCCTTTTAATTAAAACCTTATCTACATTTCATAAAATCAAAGGCTCCTTTTAATTAAAACCCTTATATACATTTCATATGAAACAAAGGCTCTTTTCTTTTAAAAACCCTTAAATACATTTCACATGAAACAAAGGCTCTATTATTTTAACTAGAATAGTTACACAACACCTTACCTAATGCAGGGTTCACAACTAGAGGTCAACACCTTCGAACATGCACAACACTCACTGCTAACACCCATTGGTCTGTCGAAGCACTCACTAAGCTCTCACCTAAGCATTCACTAAAGTGCTCATTGCATTTCATAGTACACAATGCACAACACAGTCTATGGTGATTGCTCACACATAGCGCTCGCCCGACATAAGGGAGGTTTTTCTCTTAAACTACAACCATAGAGCGGTTTTAGTTAAAATAAGAATGCTTCCACATGGTGGTTTCACAACACACATAGGGTGATTCTTGTTTAAGCACAATGCTCCTCACATGGTGGTTTCACAACACACATAGGGTGATTCCTATTAAAATACAATGCTCTTCACATGGTGGTTTCACAACACATAGGGTGATTCTTATTAAAATACAATGCTCTTCACATGGTGGTTTCACAACACACACATAGCGCTTCCACAAGGTGGCTTCTATTAGCACCCAATGCTCTTCACATGGTGGTTTCACAACACACGCATAGCGCTCAATGCTCACACAACATAAGGAGGTTCTCTCAAACACATAGCACAATGCTTTCACATGGTATAAGGAGGTTCTCTCAAACACATAGCGCACAATGCTTTCACATGGCATAAGGAGGTTCTCTCAAACACATAACACACAGTGCTTTCATAGCATAAGGGATATTCCAAAACACATAGCACACAATGCTTTCACAGCATAAGGGAGATTCCAAAACACATAGCGCATAATGCTTTCATAGCATAAGGGATATTATTTCAAAAACATAGCGCATAGTGCTTATATGCAACAATCCCACGTAAATTAAAATTGGGTTCTAGATTTAAAGCAACCCAACCTTAACTCCTATGGATATTGGAAATATGGTGACGTCTAGCTGCCCTCCTCTTAGACTCTAGTGCATTCTTCCCATTATCTCTGTCTCTCATCTACGTCTGCATCTCTGTTCTTGCTCTCTCCTCGTCCGTCTACTCTCTCCCTCTCTTTTTCCATCTCTCTTTTCCTTACCCTCTTTCTTACGTGCCTGTCCACCCAGGTGGCTCGTCCACCATCCACTCGAACCCCGAGCCCCTGTCTTCCACCTCCGCTCTTCAATGCAGCGTCCCCTATCCCTTGTGCGTTCTCCCCATATTTTCCACATTTGGAAATTAGTAGCCTCGTAGGCTATTTCATAGGGTTCGTTGCATAGGAAAGGGATGATTACATTTTATTTTTAAAATATGAAGAATGGCCCTTTTTTAAAATATCATTCTTATGATATTTATCAATATTTAAATATATTACTTTTACTTACACAATATCTTTATTGTTTTTATTTTTAAATAAAAGATATATATTATTATATATAATATTTTTTTTAAATGAATTCTCTTTCATTCAATTCAATTAATTAAAGTCTTTTAATGAATCCTCTATTATCATTAAAATGCACACCTCTAATTAATTTAGATGCAAACTCATTTATTAATTACAAAGAAGTTTACTAATGAGCTCAAATGAGCCAAACATTATTTACTTAAACTTCATTAATTAATTTAGAGGAATCTTCATTCAACATATGCATTTAATTTGTTTTCTTTCATAAGGATGATGCTTTACTTGCGCTTCAACATGACAGTTTACCTTATGCATTTATATACATCTTGTAGTTGTTCTCATACAGAAAACCCAACATTAATCTACTCAAGCCATGATGCAATACAGAGAAAACAAATTTGTACAACAACAAAGAGGGAATCATTCCATCAACCCGATCACCCATCTTAGCCAGAGATTTTATGATAGCTACTAGGCTATTAACTAAAGCTCAAGGTGATCGGCCATCGATGATTATCCCTTCCATCAATGCATACCTATATGAAGGTATCTATCCATGTTACCTCCGAGTACCTTAATCATCATTTCCCCTGATCTTTGGTACCCTCATTTCTGGTGGGTGACTCTTCCTGTTCCACCTACGAGTGTACCTGATCCTGCACACTTGGCAATATGTTAGTGATAACATGCCCTTATAAATCAACTAAACATCATATAGTTGAGCAAGGTATTGCAAGAAGGTTGTCATTGTTGTCAACACAGGCAGTTAGATCCAAGGATGCAATGGGTAGACAGATCAGAAGTCATTCAGATGTAGAAGATAGAAAAAATTCGAAGAAAAAGACAAGTTAGAAAACTGTCGCGATATTGCGACATGTTTTCTATCACGATTTCGTGACAAGTCGGAGGAGAGAGAAAGCGTAGCCAAAAATGTCACGATTTCACGATGAAAGGGAGGAGAGAGAAAGCACAGCCAGAAATGTCACGATTTCGTGACGAAAGTGAGGAGAGAGAAAATGTAGCTAGAAATGTCGTGATTTCGTGACGAAAGTGAGGAGAGAGAAAGCGCAGCCAAAAATGTCGTGATTTCGTGACGAAAGTGAGGAGAGATAAAGTGCAGCCAGAAATGTCATGATTTTGCAACGAAAGTGAGGAGAGAGAAGGCGCAGTTGAAAATGTCATGATTTCATGACAAGTAGGAAGAGAGAGAAGGTGCAAGGCAAACTGTCGCGATTTCGCGACATGTCGGAGGCCAAGAAGCTAAGTCGAAGTAACTGTAGCGATTTCGCTACATGTTGAATTTTTGCTGGCCGAAGCAGGAAGAAAGTGTTAAGTGAAAAAGTTGTAGTGATTTCGCTATGAGTTGCAAATGAATAGAACAAAGGTGTAGCGATTTCGCTACGGGTAAAAGTTGCACAAAGCAATGGTGTAGCGATTTTGCTACGGGCAAAAGTTGCACAACATGAAGGTGTAGCGATTTCGCTACCAGACAAAAGTGCAGAACTTAAATATGCAACGATTATGTTCAAGTCAAAATTTCATGGGAAAAAGCAAGTTGGAAGCACAAGGCACAAAGTTGTAGCGATTTCGCTACTGCATGAAGCTCAAAATGTATGAAAGCCAAAAGCGTCGCGATTTCATGACAAAGATGAGGATGACATCAGTGAAAGCTGAAAGTGTCACGATTTCATGACAGGTTGCAAGAAAATCCGCTAGAAGCCGGAAGCATCGCAATTTCACAACAAGAATGAGGATGATGTCAGCAAAAGCTGAAAGTGTCACGATTTCGCGACAAGATGCAAGAAAAGCTGCTAGAAGCCGAAAGCATCACGATTTTGTGACAAGAATGAGGGTGACATCAGCAACTGATCAAAGTGTCACGATTTCATGACAAGAATGGAAGTGAAGCGTTCAAAGGCCAAAAGGGTCACGATTTCATGACGACAAGGTCAAGAAGGCGTACGGCCACAAAAAGTGTCGCGATATCACGACGTGTTGCTATTTCATAGCAATAAGCTACAGGAAGGTGACGAAGGTGGCAGAAGAGTTTGAGGCCGACAAAGTTAAATTAGGGTCGAAGAATTTTAGGGTTTGAAGCCGACATATTTTAGGGTTTCACAGTCGATGTTCTTAGAGGTTGAAGCCGACATCATTTAGGGTTTTACAGTGGATTTGAAGCCGACATCTTTTAGGGTTTCACAGTGGATGTTCTTAGAGGTTGAAGCCGACATCTTCTAGGGTTTACAACCGACATTTTCTAGGGTTCACAGCCAACGTTTCCTAGGGTTTTTCTCTAATATTTTGTCTATAAAAGGATGGTTACTTCGGTTGAAAAGTGGAGGAAGATAGAGTGCAAGAGCGAGCAGAGTGCGTTGCATTGAGATAATGTGCGAATGCGAATAGAGTGATTGCGCAAGTTCGGCTGTGTAGAGTGCAAAGTTGTAGTTTGAATCTACATATAGTGATTGCATGGATGAAAAGCGCAATGTGTAGATATGGAGTTCTAAGTGCAAAATATTAGTGCACGAATAAGCAGAAGTGTCGAACAGCTGATTGTAGCAGAGAGTGCAAAGAAGAATATAGAAGCGGTCGGATAGTGCAAATCGTGTCGCATAGAAGCAGTAGAATGTAGAAAAACAGTAGACTGTGAGAAATGAGGTGAAAGTTTTATTCTGTAATCTTTATTATTGTTTTCCAAGTTGTAGCTTGGCACAAGGGGTTGGTGCCTCTTTCCAGGTAGGGTGCTTGGTAAAATAGGAGTTGGTGCTCCATTTTGTTGAAGCAGATAAAGTTAAGGGGTTGGTGCTCCTTCCAGTTGGTGCTGGTAAAGGATTATGTAAAGTTGTAGCTTTGCATTGACTGGATTTGGGTGGTAGTCCAAGCAGTCATTTTTGAGGAGTATCCACATTGGTGAACCTCGTTAAATTGTTGTGTTATGTGTGATGCTTTCTTGATGCATTTAGTATCTCTCTTATCTGCTTTAAACTGCTGCTAGATTTAAAACTAATTGTTTTAGAAGTTTTTAAAGAACACACTGTTTCACCCCCCCCTCTTAGTGTCATTGTGATTACAACAATTGGTATCAGAGCCAAGTACCTGAATAGACTTAAACAGCTAAGGTGATCTTGGAAGTTACACAATGGCAAGTGGTGAAGGTTTCTCCTCGAACAAAGCACCATTGTTTGATGGGACTAACTATGCATTTTGGAAAATTAGAATGCAGACATATCTTAGTGCTTTGGGTTTTGACATCTGGGGTGCAGTAGTTAATGGTTACAAAGCTCCTGCCATTGCTCCAACAGACATGGCTAGTAAAAAGGCATTTGAATATGATTCAAAAGAAAAAAATACCATCATGTGTGGACTAGTGGACAGTGAGCTAGTCAAGGTCATAAATTGTGAATCAGCAAAAGATATATGGGATAAACTAGAGAACATCCATGAAGGAGATGATAGGATTAAGGAGGCAAAGATTCAAGCACATCGAGCTCAATACGAATCTTTAAATATGGACAATGATGAGAACATAGAGACCTTCATGCAAAGAGTCAATGGGATCACCAATTCAATCAGAGGTCTCAGCGAAGAATTAACCGATGCTGCTATCGTGAAAAAGGTATTAAGATCGCTCCCTTATAGATTTGATTCTAAAGTCTCTGCCATAGAAGAAGCCAAAGATCTAAATAGTTTTAGTATGGATGAGATGCATGGTTCTTTGACTATGTTTGAAATGAGAATAGGAAAGTCTAATCCCATAGACCGAGAAGCAGCTTTCAAAGCCCTAAAAGGCAAAAGCAAACTATCATGATTTTGCGACATGTAGGAGGCCAAGAAGCTAAGTCGAAGTAACTGTAGCAATTTCGCTACATGTTGAATTTTCGCTGGCCGAAGCAGGAAGAAAGTGTTAAGTGAAAAAGTTGTAGCGATTTCACCACAAGTTGCAAAGGCAAAACACAAAGGTGTAGTGATTTTGCTACGAGTTGCAAATGAACAGAACAAAGGTGTAGCGATTTCGCTACGGGTAAAAGTTGCACAAAGCAAAGGTGTAGCGATTTCGCTACGGGAAAAAGTTGCACAACACGAAGGTGTAGCGATTTCACTACCAGACAAAAGTGCAAAACTTAAAGATGCAGCGATTATGTTCAAGTCAAAATTTCATGGGAAAAAGCAAGTTGGAAGCATAAGGCACAAATTTGTAGCGATTTCGCTACTGCATGAGGCTCAAAATGTATGAAAGCTGAAAGCATCGCGATTTCGCGACAAAGATGAGGATGACATCAGCGAAAGCTGAAAGTGTCACGATTTCACGACAGGTTGCAAGAAAATCCGCTAGAATCCAGAAGCGTCGTGATTTCACGACAAGAATGAGGATGATGTCAGCAAAAGTTGAAAGTGTTGCGATTTCGTGACAGGATGCAAGAAATGTTGTTGGAAGCCAAAAGCATCGTGATTTCGAGACAAGAATGAGGATGACATCAGCAACTGATCAAAGTGTCATGATTTCACGACAAGAATGGAAGTGAAGCGTTCGAAGGCCAAAAGGGTCACTATTTCACGACGATAAGGTCAAGAAGGTGTACGGCCACAAAAAGTGTTGCGATATCGCGACGTGTTGCTATTTCGCGATAATAAGCTACAGGAAGGTGATGAAGGTGGCAGAAGAGTTTGAGGTCGACAAAGTTAAATTATGGCCGATGGATTTTAGGGTTTGAAGCCAACATCTTTTAGGGTTTCATAGCCGATGTTCTTAGAGGTTGAAGCCAACATCATTTAGGGTTTTACAGCGGATCTGAAGCCGACATCTTTTAGGGTTTCACAGTGGATGCTCTTAGAGGTTGAAGCCGTCATCTTCTAGGGTTTCTAGCTGACATTTTTTAGGGTTCACAGCCGACGTTTCCTAGGGTTTGTCTCTGAGATTTCATCTATAAAAGGATGGTTACTTCGGTTGAAAAGTGGAGGAAGATAGAGTGCGAGAGCGAGTAGAGTGCATTGTGTTGAGATAATGTGTGAATGCGAATAGAGTGATTGTGCAAGTTCGGCCGTGTAGAGTGCAAAGTTGTAGTTTGAATCTACATATCATGATTGCATGGATGAAAAGCACAATGTGTAGAGATGGAGTTCTAAGTGGAAAATATTAGCGCACAAATAAGTAGAAGTGTCAAACAACCGATTGCAGCAGATATTGCAAAGAAGAATACATAAGTGGTCGGATAGTGTGAATCGTGTCACACAGAAGTAGCAGAATGCAAAAAAATAGCAGACTGTGAGAAATGAGGTGAAAGTTTTATTCTATAATCTTTATTATTATTTTCCAAGTTGTAGCTTGGCACAAGGGGTTGGTGCCTCTTTCCAGTAGGTGCTAGTAAAATAGGAGTTGGTGCTCCATTCCGTTGAAGCAGATAAAGTTAAGGGGTTGGTGCTCCTTCCAGTTGGTGTTGGTAAAGGATTATGTAAAGTTGTAGCTTTGCATTGACTAGATTTGGATGGTAGTCCAAGCAGTCATTTTTGAGGAGTAGCCACATTGGTGAACCTCGTTAAATTGCTATGTTATGTGTGATGCTTTCTTGATGCATTTAGTATCTCTCTTATCTGCTTTAAACTGCTACTGGATTTAAAACTAATTGTTTTAGAAGTTTTTAAAGAACACATTGATTCACCCCCCCTCTCAGTGTCATTGTGATTACAACAATTGGTATCAAAGCCAAGTACCTGAACAGGCTTAAACAGCTAAGGTGATCTTGGAAGTTACACAATGGCAAGTGGTGAAGGTTTCTTCTTGAACAAAGCACCACTGTTTGATGGGACTAACTATGCATTTTGGAAAATTAGAATGCAAACATATCTTAGTGCTTTGGGTTTTGACATCTGGGGTGCAGTAGTTAATGGTTACAAAGCTCCTACCACCGCTCCAAAAGACACGGCTAGTAAAAAGGCATTTGAATATGATTCAAAAGCAAAAAATGCCATCATGTGTGGACTAGTGGACAGTGAGCTAGTCAAGGTCATAAATTGTGAATCAGCAAAAGATATATGGGATAAACTAGAGAACATCCATGAAGGAGATGATAGGATCAAGGAGGCAAAGCTTCAAGCACATCGAGCTCAATACGAATATTTAAATATGGACAATGATGAGAACAAAGAGACCTTCATGCAAAGAGTCAATGAGATCACCAATTCAATCAGAGGTCTCGACGAAGAATTAACCAATGCTGCTATCGTGAAAAAGGTATTAAGAACGCTCCCTTCTAGATTTGATTCTAAAGTCTCTGCCATAGAAGAAGCCAAAGATCTAAATAGTTTTAGTATGGATGAGATGCATGGTTCTTTGACTGTGTTTGAAATGAGAATAGGAAAGTCTAATCCCACAGACCGAGAAGCAGCTTTCAAAGCCCTAAAAGGCAAAAGCACAAAACAAGAGTCTGAAGAAGAGGATGCTTCGGATGAAATGGAAGCAAATTTTGTCGAGAAAGTCGAGAAAAGGAAAAGGAAAATACAAAGGAAAGCTACCTTTTAAATGTTTCAATTGTGGAGGCATTGGAAACTTTGCTATCAAATGTCCTCTCAATGACAAAAACAAAGGTCAAGAAACTCAGCATCAAGAAAACTACCCAATCTATGAAGAATTCATTGAAGGAGATGAAGTGCATGGAATAGAAAACACATCTACGACTGATGCAAATAACTTATTAGATGACTCAGAGGTGCAAGAAAATAGAAAATTCAAAATGGGCAGCTGGCAGAAAAATCATCCTAGAGACCAAATAATTGGAGATCCCACAACTGGCATTCAGACAAGAAAGAAAGCAATAAGTAATTACTCTCTTTTATCCAACATTGAGCCCAAAAACATAGATAAAGCAAGCAAAGATGACAGCTGGATGAAGGCAATAAATGAAGAATTAGATCAGATTGAAAAGAACAAAACCTGGGAACTAGTGCCTAGACCTGCAAATAAGAATGTAATAGGCACCAAATGGATATTTCAAAATAAATTAAATGAAGACAGTCAGGTCATTAGAAATAAAGCAAGACTGGTTTGCAAAGGCTATGCACAAGTCGAAGGCATTGATTTTGAAGAGACTTTCGCACCAGTGGCTAGACTAGAAGCTATTAGAATGTTTTTGGCACTAGCAGTTCACAAGAACTTCAGATTTTATCAGATGGATGTAAAATCTACGTTTTTAAATGGGAAACTTGAAGAAGAGGTCTATATTGAATAACCAGATGGCTTTCAAATCAGTGAAGATCCTAACATTGTCTACAAGTTAAAGAAAGCACTGTATGGATTAAAACAAGCACCACGGGCATGGTATGCTAGGCTAGATAATTATCTCTCTCAATAGGGATTCAAGAAAGGTTTAGTGGATAGTAATCTATATGTGAAAACAAAATGTGGGTATCTCATTGTTCTTGTTGTCTATGTGGATGATATCATATTTGGCAGCAACAAAGATGAATCGTGTAAAGACTTAGCAAACAAGATGCAGAATGAATTTGAAATGTCAATGATTGGTGAATTGTCTTACTTTATGGGGCTACAAGTTAATCAGAATGAGAAAGGTATATTCATTTCCCAAATCAAATATGTGAAAGAAATGCTAAAGAGGTTCACTATGGAGGACTGTAAGCCAGTCAGCACTCCCATGACAACGAGCTGCAAGTTGAGTAAAGAAGACAAATCTCCACCGTAGATCAAACCATGTATAGATCAATGATAGGAAGCTTACTATATTTAACTGCAACCAGACCTGATATTCTGCAGGCAGTTTGCATGGTAGCCAGATTTTAGGCCAGTCCCAAAGAGACTCATGTAACAGCAGTCAAAAGGATTTTTCGGTATCTCAAAGGCACCATGGATTATGGGTTGTGGTATCCAAAAGGCAAAGATTTCACTATTATATCATATTCAGATGCAGATTTGCCTGGATGTGTTGATGAAAAAAAGAGTACCAGTGGAGGAGCATTCTATTTGGGGGACAGATTGGTTGCATGGCACAGTAAGAAGCAAGAGTCAGTTTCTTTATCTACAGTTGAGGCAGAATATATTGCAGCAGCAACATGTTGCACACAAGTCTTGTGGATGAAACAAACCTTGAAAGATCTAGGTATTAATTTTAGTGAACCAATATCAGTAAAGTGTGACAACACCAGTGCAATCAACATAAGAATCCAATAATGCACTCACGGACAAAGCACATTGCTATAAGGTATCATTTCTTGAAAGAAAAAGTTGCAGAAGGAGAAGTTAAATTGGACTATGTCCCAACTACAGAACAGGTAGCAGATATTTTTACAAAACCTTTGCCCAAGGAAGTATTTGAGTATCTTCGAAGCAAATTAGGAGTATTCACACTTCCTAAGAAGTGACTAGCTACAGGGATCACTTTCACAGGGGGAGCATTTGCGTATTTGACTATTCTTTTGCTCATGATCATAATTTGTGCCAGTTGCAACAAATTGTGCTTGAGAAGTGTGAGGATGGACTCAGGGGGAGTCTGCAGTAGCCCTTTGGTATTATTGACAA
This sequence comes from Wollemia nobilis, assembly GCA_028583015.1. Taxonomy (NCBI): domain Eukaryota; kingdom Viridiplantae; phylum Streptophyta; class Pinopsida; order Araucariales; family Araucariaceae; genus Wollemia; species Wollemia nobilis. The sequence continues at coordinate 1,001,253 of JAQPPZ010001776.1, read as the reverse complement.
AGGGGGAGAAGAGTTATAGGAATGTATACAGGTGTTGCCAAAAATTCCAAAGGGGGAGATTGTTGAGCAAGGTGTTGCAAGAAGGTTGTCATTGTTGTCAACACAGGCAGTTAGATCCAAGGATGCAGTTGGTAGACAGATCAGAAGTAATTAAGATGCAGAAGATAGAAAAAATTCAAAGAAAAATACAAGTTAGAAAACTGTCGCGATATTGCAACATGTTTTCTGTCACGATTTTGTGACAAGTCGAAGGAGAGAGAAAGCGTAGCCAAAAATGTCACGATTTCATGACGAAAGGGAGGAGAGAGAAAGCACAGCCAGAAATGTCATGATTTTGCGACGAAAGTGAGGATAGAGAAGATGTAGCCAAAAATATTACGATTTCACGATGAAAGTGAGGAGAGAGAAAGCACAGCCAGAATTGTCGTGATTTCACAACGAAAGTGAGGAGAGAGAAAGTGCAGCCAGAAATGTCATGATTTCACGACAAAAGTGAGGAGAGAGAAGGCGCAGTTGAAAATGTCGTTATTTCATGACAAGTAGGAAGAGAGAGAAGGCGCAAGGCAAACTATCACGATTTTGCGACATGTCGGAGGCCAAGAAGCTAAGTCAAAGTAACTGTAGCGATTTTGCTACATGTTGAATTTTTGCTGGCCAAAGCAGGAAGAAAGTGTTAAGTGAAAAAGTTGTAGCAATTTCGTTACAAGTTGTAAAGGCACACCACAAAGGTGTAGCGATTTTGCTACGAGTTGCAAATGAATAGAACAAAGGTGTAGCGATTTCACTACGGGTAAAATTTGCACAAAGCAAAGGTGTAGCGATTTCACTATGGGTAAAAGTTGCACAACACGAAGGTGTAGCAATTTCGCTACCAGACAAAAGTGCAAAACTTAAAGATGCAGTGATTATGTTCAAGTCAAAATTTCATGGGAAAAAGCAAGTTGGAAGCACAAGGCACAAAGTTGTAGCGATTTCGCTACTACATGAAGCTCAAAATGTACAAAAGCCGAAAGCATCACGATTTCGCAACAAAGATGAGGATGACATCAACGAAAGCTGAAAGTGTCACGATTTCATGATAGGTTGCAAGAAAAGCCGCTAGAAGCCAAAAGCATCGTGATTTCACGACAAGAATGAGGATGACATCAGCAAAAGCTGAAAGTGTCACGATTTCATGACAGGATGCAAGAAAAGCTGCTGGAAGCCGAAAGCGTCGTGATTTCGTGACAAGAATGAGGATGACGTCAGCAACTGATCAAAGTGTCACGATTTTGCGACAAGAATGGAAGTGAAGCGTTCGAAGGCCAAAAGGGTCATGATTTCGCGACGACAAGGTCAAGAAGGTGTACGACCACAAAAAGTGTCGCGATATCGCGACGTGTTGCTATTTCGTGGCAATAAGCTACAGGAAGGTGACGAAGGTGGCAGAAGAGTTTGAGGTCGACAAAGTTAAATTAGGGCCGACAGATTTTAGGGTTTGAAGCCGACATATTTTAGGGTTTTACAGTAGATCTGAAGCCGACATCTTTTAGGGTTTCACAGTGGATGCTCTTAGAGGTTGAAGCCGTCATCTTCTAGGGTTTACGGCCGACATTTTATAGGGTTCACAGCTGACATTTCCTAGGGTTTGTATTTGATATTTCATATACAAAAGGATGGTTACTTCGGTTGAAAAGTGGAGGAAGATAGAGTGCGAGAGCGAGCAGAGTGCGTTGCGTTGAGATAATGTGCGAATGCGAATAGAGTGATTGCGCAAGTTCGGCCATGTAGAGTGCAAAGTTGTAGTTCGAATCTGCATATTGTGATTGCATGGATGAAAAGTGCAATGTGTAGAGATGGAGTTCTAAGTGCAAAATATTAGCACGCGAATAAGCAGAAGTGTCAAACAGTCGATTGCAGTAGAGAGTGCAAAGAAGAATACAGAAGAGGTCGGATAGTGTGAATCGTGTCGCGCAGAAGCAACATAATGCAAAAAAATAGTAGACTGTGAGAAATGAGGTGAAAGTTTTATTCTGTAATCTTTATTATTATTTTCCAAGTTGTAGCTTGGCACAAGGGGTTGGTGCCTCTTTCCAGGAGGTGCTGGTATAATAGGAGTTGGTGCTCCATTCTGTTGAAGCAGATAAAGTTAAGGAGTTGGTGCTCCTTCCAGTTGGTGCTGGTAAAGGATTATGTAAAGTTGTAGCTTTGCATTGACTGGATTTGGATGGTAGTCCAAGCAGTCATTTTTGAGGAGTAGCCACATTGGTGAACCTCGTTAAATTTCCGTGTTATGTGTGATGCTTTCTTGATGCATTTAGTATCTCTCTTATCTGCTTTAAACTGTTGTTGTATTTAAAACTAATTGTTTTAGAATTTTTTAAAGAACACACTGATTCACCCCCCCCTCTCAGTGTCATTGTGATTACAACATCATATAGTTGGTGCAATTGTTCAAACTAGGTATCGCCACATCATAGGTCAATACATTATTTTCTTGTGCTATAAAATCAGCTAGGTAGGGTCATGACACTATAATTTTGTATCCTAGATTCAGTAGCCAATTTTTTATGAACTTGATTCAGTACCTCAATCACATCTACTTTTATCTTGTCCAATGTAACAATCTTATTATTTGGGTGAATAGGAGTCAACTCTAATTCCTTGTTAGAAACATATGGTATTTCATTACCAACAACCCTTGAATCCATGAGGCAGTTATGTAAACTTTTGCCAAAACTTCTAGTAGTTAAAAGGAAATGTGGGGATTCTACTTTTTCTATGTTTACAACAATCAGTGCATGAGTAGACTTTATAGTTTCTTCATTATCAAGCAAAAAATTATTATGATTAGTCAACTGAACTATCTCAATCAATGGACTATTTTACTTGGCCTTATTAAGGTCTTCAATAAAATCATATTCAAGATTATATGGTTCTAGATTCTTCTCTATTTTTTACTATGTAGGAATTGCAAGATCTTTAGGTGGGATAATAATTTTAGTGTCTTGCACCTTAGATGATATGGAAGTTTCTCTAGGAGGTGTAAAAGAAATCAATGATTCTTGTTCTTTAATTTGAAGAATGTAATCATTATCCTTATGAAATAGTTTTGTGAGATTCCACCTCTTCTTCTATGTCATTTTTAGATTCATATTCATCCGGTAAGATTTGTATTATATTCATTATGCATTATTTTTATATTTTCCATTTCTTTCTAGACTATATCTAAGGTTGTCTTAGATTCAAGGTAATCATCTTTATTGTTTTGTGTAGTGTTATGTACCTCACCACAATTATTCAATGCTAAATATGAAAGATAGACTATTGTGCTAGATTGATTCTAATTTACAATGGGTTTAGGTACTCCTCCATTTTTTGGTTTGGTGTTCCATTGATTTACTCTTTGAAAATGGAATTTACTATTCTAAATGTTGCTTGTAGGGTTATTAGGATGTGGATTTTGAGGTACCTTATTCTGTAGTTGAATCATATCATTGCTAATATTTTGGATTAATATTTGTAGGTTATCTATATGAGAATTAACATTATTATTCTGAGTTGCAATAGTATAGTTTATTGTGTTATTTTCATATGGAATGAGATTCAAGAAATCTAGAGAATTCTGATTTAAATTTATATTGAGATTTGGAAGTTTTGACATTGGATTCGAGGTAGCATTCAAAAATGTTGGTGTTGTTTGGGGATTATTATCAATATTTCTATAGGTGGTAAATTTATTATCTAGATATGAAGGAATGGTAGGATAAGTATGAGTAGGAATGATATTGAATGAATAATTATAGTTAGGGTATGGTAAAGTATTCAATATTAGTAGTTGTTATTAAAGAGATCGGTTAATCATAGGTACATGTGGCTTCTCTAAACAAGGTATTTGGCCTATTCTAAAACCTTGAGGAATTTATTATTGTTCTACTATCAAGGTCTCACTATATGCCATGGATATAGTAGTGACATGAGGTGCTCTTCTTATAAACATAGATGTAAGAGGGTCTAAATATTTGTAATACATATGAATATCTACTTCTACATTGAGAGTATAAGAAGGAGTGATCCTATTGTAAAGCTTGTGAAATTTGGTATTGAATAGCCTTAGAGGCTCATTGGCTTCCTTATAGCTATTGCAAATTGATGATATATGATAGCATGATCTATGGGTAATCTAAAATAACTAATGAATGTTGTTTCTAGCTCAACCTAGGAAGTGATGGAATTTGTAGGTAAACTAATGTACCAATCATATGCTAGTTCATCCAAAGTAAGGGGAAACATTATATAGGTAACATATTCATGTTCAACCTACAATCAAATTAAATCATCCTTATATACTTGAATATGCCCTTTAACTAGTCTAGCCCCATAATGTCTATACCTAGGAAAATAATTTTTCACATTCTTAGGCATGTCATGGGCTGGTCATGGTATATTTAGTGGACTATTACCACCTAACCAGGGTGCAAATGCTACCATTAGTGTACTTAATGGAGTGAAAAACTAGTTCAATATATAATATGATGGGTTGGTATGACGTATTAATGGAGGGAAGAGTACTTGATAGACCTTTACTTTAATTTGGTATTTTAGGAGGGGAAAGACTGTGAAATTCAGTACCACTTTCGAATGCCTTAGACCTGGTGATAATAATCCTAGGTTCCAGTTTTAATAGTCAAGAATATATAAAAATTAAAGTAACAATTTCAAATATAAAGAATTAAAAAATTATGCTATTATTTGCAAAGATATAACATAGTAATAGTGAATGAAATATTTCATAATTCAGAACACATTAGATCTATTGCAACAAATATCCAAGAATTTCATAATTTAAGGACAATTTACATAATTTGAAGCCCTAAAATATGGTTAACCAATTTCAGGCCCTTCTTTTAGTGTCATTTATTATTGTGTGTTAAGGTCTTAGCATAACAAATAAAATGAATTTTTCAGTAATTTCAATTTTTTGGAATTAGGTTTTAGGTCTTAATAACAATTTTAAATATTACAATAACAGTGGACTGAATGCTTTAGGCTTTAATTAAATATTTCAAGAATAAAATTAAACACTTTCATGCCCTCCTTCTAGCTCCATTTCCTATTGAGTGATACATATACCCAATTGTAAACATACACCGATGGTTAGGACAAGATGTCCTCTCTTGAAAGGAAATATGAATTTTCCTAAGGTTTCGGTAAGGTTGATCTAACCTAATTGATTGGTAATTTAAAGAAATATGAAAAATATCTATAATATTCAGGGTTACACATGACTATTACAAGGGCTAGTTTTAATTCTTGTCATTAATATGATTTAAGCTCAATCTACTGTAATCATTAGTTCAATTATCCTATTCTTTATGAATTTCATAGTAAATTGCATATGAAGTAATATTCTAGGCTTGTTGTCTTTTTATTACAATCTTAAAAACACATTCAAAGAGACATTCTAAAACTTATAATAATAAAGCAATGAAATGCATATTCTTAAAAGAGAAGCTTTAGAATAAACTATTCTAATCTAATAAATTATCAAAGAAAATTAAATGGAAGGGTTAGGGAAAGAAACAAAACAAACCATTGTGATATTGAAGCCTTGCAAGGAATATATTGTAGCAGCCAACTCTAAATAAACTAGTCTTATCCCAATTAGCTATCCCACAATATGAAACTAATCTTGTGCCATATTCATAGGGAAATGGAGCAAAACATTATAATTGAATTAAATGTAAGCACCATCATCATGCACAGATTACACCAAGAATTATAGTACTTTGCATTAAATTGAAGATATTCAAGAATTACACATTTTTAGACTTGCTTGCTATAGGTGATTGCCATCACAATTTTCCAAGTACAATGACATGGGCACAAAAAATCCACCAACTACCAAATAAATAGAGATTCTAAAGTCTATCACTAATGTGTATTTTGATGACCCTTCTAAATGATGTCTCAAAGGCTTTTTATAGCCTTTATAATATTGAAATTATAGTTTTTTTTTTCTCTTTCTTTTTGAAGATGACACTAGCTTGTTTTTAGACTGTGTGATAGTGATCGGACTAAGAATGGTTATTCAAAGTTAGCTAGTGCAACATATTCCTAACAAGGCTTGAAGATCATAATGGCTTGTTTTCTTTATTTTCCTAACCTTTCCTTTGTATTTTCTCTGATAATTGATTAGATTGGAGTAGTTTAGCTTTATACTCTAAAACTTATATTTCATAAATATGCACTTCATTACTTTAATTTTCCATAATATATCTTTGAATATGTTTTAAATATTGTAATCAGAAGATAGCAATCCTATATTATTGCTTTCATAGATAATTTACTATGAAATTCATCAAGAATAGGACAATTGAACTAATGATTTTAGTAGATTGAGCTTAAATTAGACCCTAATAACATGAATTAACACTCACCCTTGTAACAGTCATGTGTGACCCTAACTATTCTATATATTTTCCTTATTTTTCTTTAAATTACCAATCTACCAGGTTAGACCAACCTTACCTAAACCTTTGGGAAACAAATACCATTATGGCTATGCATGTAATCTCTTATATTTTGGGAAGCAAATACCATTACTAGGCATAATTTATCTAAGGGAGTATACCTAGATTCATAACTAATAATGGTTTTACTAATTTAGGAGATGGCCCTTTCTCAATTTTGGACATCTATTATGCTAACATAGATCCTAAAACATGAACTATTTTTGTAATGTATATCATCAAAGTTTTGATGGGATTAGGTGGGATTATAATTGATAGAGATAGAAGATATGTTTTATAAACATCAAAGACATCTTGACACTCCTCATCTTAATTAAAATTGACCCCTTTTATTAAGATATTGGAAAAGGGCTGACATTTAATTTCTAGTTGGGATATTAATCTGCTAGTTGCTTTTAGCCTACTTGGTAGACTTTGCAACTTAGGTTACTAGGTGGTGGTATTTCAATGATAGCATATATCTTGGCAAGATTTAATTTAATACCACATCTAGACATGATGAATTCTAACAACTTATTGGATGTTACTCAAATTATACATTTAGATGGTTTAAGGTGAAATTTATAAATGATATTTGTATTTCTTGTACCACCCAAGAATATCACTGACATAGTCTTCCACAATATCATGCATAATTTCATGGAAGATGTATCCATGGCACACTGGTAAGCTATGCCAATCAAAATTATATTGAAGGGCCCTAAGGAGTAATAAATATTTTTTTATCCTGATCGTCAACCAAAATCTAAATTTGGTTATAACCAAAAAATCCATCCATGAAGGATAGCATCCCATATGCAATGGTGAAGTCTACTATCATATCTATGTTAGGTACAAAAAAATCATCATTAGGGAAGGCTTTATTAATGTCTCAAAAGTTTATGCAAAATCACAAAATACTTACCTTGTTTGTTATAGGACTATATTTTAAATCATGTTGGGAGTAGTCAATTGCCTTAATAAATTTGACCTCCAAAAGATTTTTAAGTTCTTTAACAAGCAAGCCAACCTTAAGGTGCATATTTCTCATGTTTTTGTTTTATTGGCTCAAAATTGGAGTTGACTATTGTAGACATTAAAAATTGACCCACTTTTAATAAATTTTCATCTATTCACCAACATGCATTGAGCCTCTAACTAACCAACCCAAATTCACCATATGCTCTACATTGGCTTTTCAAGCAGCGAAAAGTTCCCCACCTTAAAAATTGGTGCACAACTATTTTTGATGGATTAATTATACAATAAATACATAAAAAATGGGTAACATATATACATTAAAAATTGACCCAATTTTCATCAATTCACCCTCATGCATCGACCCTCTAATGAACAAAGCCAATTTCACTTTTTAGAGACATAAAAATGAGTATTTATTGCTTCAAAAAGTAAGGTCATATTTGGCCCAACTTTTCCCCCATAAAAATTTCTCCATTCCTCCCATAATATTTATGATTGTATTGGGCTCAAAAAGGGCTTTTCAACAGTATACATTTTATCCCATTCTAACATTGTTTGGTCCTCCAAAATGCAAAACAACTGCACATGGGTCTAGCTATCTCGAATTCATGGTTTTCCTTGCATGGGGTGTGAATTTGGAAAATTTATTTTTGTCAAATTCATGCACTAAAATTTATAGGGTATGAATTTGGAAAATAAAACCTTTGCTGAATTCATGACATGTAATTTATGGGGCACGAATTTAGAAAATTTGAGGTTTTTCTTAAAAAGCCCAAGTTTTGGCTAACCTTTATGTCATCGGATCTTAGCCAAGTTTGTTTTTTTTTTCCACCTAAACCTCCTCAAAACCTCCTATAAATATAAGTATTGGAATCCTTTTTTAATCATTTCATCTCAGATATCCAAGATCTATCTTCTAATGCCCTCAATATTTGATGCTAGTGTTTTTCTTCCTTTCGGTATCCTTTGTGATTTTCTACTATGGATAAGAAAGTGAAGAATCCTTGATGATAAATTATCTTCTATATGTAGGACATGTCTTCCACCTTTGATCTTGATTCCTCTATAGGCTTACTAGGTTTTATTTTTGCATCATTAGATATTTAGATTATTGATTTTTTAGTATTAGATTGAATTTTTGCATCTTTAATTTTGGATTTGGGCACTCTTGTGTATATTCATGCCCCACCCGACAAAAATTCAATTAAAATTATATTTTTACCAACTTTTTTTGTTTTTGAATTTGTGACCTATAATCTATAGGGTACAAATTTGGTCATAGTATCTTAGAGGAAAATTTTTATCCCCAAAACCCTAGATTTCTAATTGCATACTTGTTTGTCACTATTTTTATTTTATTTGCACTTTGTTTTACTATTTCATGTTGTCATATCTTATTATGTTTATTACCAAATGTGAACAAACATTTTTATTTTTTAATAGTCAGCTAAAATAACCAAGGGGGCTTGACTATTGTGTTCCTACAAGATTAGTCATATTGTGAGCTAAGTAAGCTCCCAAACACTGATTAATTTTGTAAAGGGTTTTGAAGTTGTTAGATATTACAAGGCACGTATTTGGTTATAGGGCACATATTTGGTAGGGCATGAATTTGGTTATAGGGCATGAATTTGGTTACAAGGTACAAATTTGGTTACAAGGTGCAAATTTGGCTAGGATCAACCACTAGATTAAGTAAGTGTTCTAATAGATATTTTAGGTTTTTTGTTGTGTATTTATGCTCAAGTTATATTCATTTTCTATTCTATATTCAAATCATAAGATAAATTATGGTATTTGATTTTATTGTCTAGGCATCAAAGAAGAAAATCATATAGTTTGTATCTAGGTTAATTTTGTTTGTGCATTCTCTTGGACACTTGCAAAAAAGATAACGTTCTTATTTATTGCAAACTAGAGATAGTCTTCATCAAAATAAGAAATCAATTTAGGAATAACTTCTTCGTTTTATTGTATCATTGTTTGTCCTGCATTTGTTCTTTAATTTTTTATAGCTTAGATCTTAGTAAGACCAAACATAGGTGCTTTTTAAAATAAACACATCAAACATTCCATCCCAGACTTGAAGCGAGTCTTTAAAAAATTCTTGGTGAACCCTTGAATCTCTTGAACCCTCAAGTGTATAGAAAACAAAATAGCCATGTGGCCACCTCGTCTCCCATTGGATCCAAGTGAGAATCATACATGGTGAGAAATTTTCTCTCCTCTACACTTACCTGCCCCTCCACAGTATTAAAATGAGTTTCATATATTAATAGAAGAAACCATAGAAATTAACATAGGATCATGGGATAATCCAAGAATAATAAATATAGGAAATGATTTATCTTTAGGATAATGAGAAGAGTACACAAAACTTCTAATAACATTTTGTGACATGGTTCTATATAGATATGTCAAGACTATACCCATCATACATGGTAGTTGTAGACATTAAAATTTGATCCACTTTTCATCATTTTTCATCAATTCACCATTATGCATAGACCCTCTAACCAACCAATCTAGATTCATATTTTAGGTGACCTTACTTTTTGAAGCAATAAATGCTCAATTTTAGGTCTTTAGAAAGTGAAATTGGCTTGGTTGGTTAGAGGGTTGATGCATGAGGGTGAATTGATGAAAATTGATGAAAATTGGGTCAATTTTTAATGTCTATAGTAATATTACTAAAATTTGAAGTTCATATATATATAAATTCCATTGCTTAGCATTGGTTGAATGTGAGGGATGTATGAATCATGCAAAAATCCCTTCAGTGGGGATGTTTTATTGAATAGGAAAATCATTGTGATTATCCCTAGAAGGGTTATGGGGTATAAATTTCACCTCACAATCATTTATGTCTAGGTTTGAGAGAATTTTATCTATTGGTTGAGATGATATATTTATATATAGTCGAGGTAACATTGATCTATCGTAACTATGTTTGGACCTTTGCTCAAGCTCCTCAATAGGATCAATACTTAATGTGTTGATTTGTGCATATTTTATAAATAAGTTAGAAAGGGATAAAGGTGAAGGTGTATCCTCCTCCTCATTAGCCTAATTTAACCCCTCAATTAGTGTTACTTATTTTATATATTATATTGAGAAAATACATACTTCATCATTGTCATTACTTTTTGAAGAAGCATAAGGTATACTTTAATTGGAGTCAAGGAAATTGTAACAACTTGTTGGTCACGAATCCGCATAGTCATATAAAATGTGCCCTAGACCCGGCCAAAATTGAAAGTCCGAGAGAAAGAGAAGTCTCCCGGGCCAATATCCAGAGAGGGTTGGATCCCAAACTAATCTAAACTTGTTTGAAGATAAGGGTGTAGGAAAGAAATGGAAAATGTAGAAAGAAAGGGAAATAACAGAAAGAGATAGAAATATGGCTAAAGCTGATAGTTGATAGGGAGAACAACCTCAGATACCAAATAACCTCAACTAGATCCTGAAGATAGGCAACAACTATTTCTTAGAATTCACATACAAAAATTGGATCAAACATTGACCATAAGTTCGCCTTCAATTATACTTCAAATGTTCAAATGAAAACATAGCCAAATTTAGAATAGTAGAATTCAACTTATATGTTAACACTGAACTAAACAGAAGTGAATCACGTAGAAAGCATCACATGAACAATAGTTTGGATCACCAACTCAAAAGACTCTAAGAACAGAGCAAAATGCACTTAGGATTTTTTCTTCATTTTTTATAAAAAGGTCCTCCTTCTTTTGCTTGAGATTTTACATTGGCATTTATAGAGGTCTTCCCTCTCCCTTTCGCATTACAACATTTAAAACATAAAATAGATTTTGAAGAGGCAAACCACAAAATATGCACTTGAAAAGAAGAACAATCCCCCTTAGTTTGCCTCAGAAAAATGACATTCCCTATTTTTATGGATCGAAATTGAAAATTAAATAGAAACAAGGGACCATATTTCTTCATTAAATGACCATTATTAGGGGAAGCTAGAATTTTTTAGGAGATCATGAACAAGAGCTTTTAATACTAGAGGCATCTTTAATTTTGGTGGCATTGAAAATTGCCTCATGTTCTTCCATCTTGCGCACATAGGTAAACAACAACATTTAATCTTGGAGCCTCTTTGACCACAATCTCAAAATCAGTTGGAGAGCTTTTAAAACATTACTTTGTTTGATCTTATCTTCTCCTCACATTCTCCTATGCAGTTTTGAAGGAAAATGTGAACAAAACTTTATCGGGCCTTTGTTATTGCTTATGTCGCGAAAATGAGACAGGTCACGAAAATTTGACATGTCGCAATATCGCAACACTTTCAACTTATTGCTTTCTTCCGTTACCACCAGTCACGAAAATGCGACATGTCATGAAATCGTGACATCTGCCTTCATTTTGATTTGTCCCATGACATGTCATGAAATTGTGACATTCTCCTCTGCTTTGGATTTTTCGCTACTCCTTATCGCGAAAATGTAACATGTCACAAAATCATGACATCTTGTACTTAGCACTATCTTTCCAGCTTTTTCACCATGAAAACACGACATGTCGTGAAATCACGACACTTTTCTTCTACCTTGTACTTTTTAGCCTTTGTTCTACGAAAACGCAATAGGTCATGAAAATGCAACATGTCACGATATTGCGATGTTTTCTCCGTTTTGTCCTTTCATCTTCAACAAGTCACGAAATCATGACATGTTTCTATCTTCTTGTACTTTGCTACTGTTCGTCCGCAAAAATTTTTCATGTTGTAAAATCATGACATTCCGTACTATTTGACTGTTTCCTTGATTTCTCCTTGTGAAAATGCGACATGTCATGAAATCACGACATTTTTCCTTGCTTTGCCCTTTCGTCCTGATATGACACAAAATCATGACACTTTTCTTTTTTCTCCTTTGTTGCCACTTTCTATCGTGTCATCGCGACAAGTTTCTCCAGCTTGGCTTTGTTTCCAAAAATGTCATGATATCACGACATCTTTCTTCCGCCTTGTGTTTATCTTCAGCCCTTCCACAAAAATGTGACATGTCGTGATATCATGCCATTCTGTACCATCTTGCTCCTTCCTTTCTTTCCTATTGTGATATCGCAACATTTTTCATTGGCGCTCCCCTTGGCTGCTGTATGTCACGATATCATGACATTTTCCTGTCACTTTGCTTTGTTGCCACTGCAAGTCATGAAAATGCGACATGTCGTGATATCACAACAATTTTCAATTTAGTTCTCCCTCATCGCAAACAAGTCACAAAAATGTGACATGTCGTGATGTTGCAAAAATTTTACCGTATTTCCTTCCTCACCGCAACAAGCCGCAAAAATGTGACATGTCGCGATGTCACGACAATTTTTCCGTTACTGCTTCCTTTGCTTTAACATGAAACTTGTAGAGATTTTTGTATTTTCCCTTTTGAAGTGCTTAGAGGGACAAATAGAGGAGTATCTCTACAATTTGTGTATTATTTTGCATGAACAGTAACAACAAAAACAATGTGGCAAAAATACCAAAATTCTTGGCAGCTCTCGAGGTATATAGTTTTGTTGTATGCACGAACCTTAGGCCTTTATCCATTGGGAAACAGAGTCAAGAAGTTGGAGGAGCAGAAGAAGTGAGTGTTGATTGATGTTGGACGTCTCTGTGGGTTGCTACAATAAGCTCTTGCTGGTGCTCGACACTCAAAACAAGACCTTCAGCAAAAATTTGTAGAATAGCAGAACTTCCCTTATTCCTTGAACTACTGCATTTTGCCTAGCTCGGTTGAGCTGGGTAATCACCAGGTGTTGTGCAAGGATATCCATGGCAGTAGTGAGAAGCACCTGAATTGAAAAAATAAAAATGAATGGAGTGATTACCAAAAGATGTGCAGGTCATGGAACGGGAATGGTGAATGATGGAATGGTGGAAGATGGAGGAGTAGAAGTGGTAGATACAACGATTGAAGAGGGTGCAACTATGCTACCAGCTGCTAGGATTTCATGAAAATAGATAATGAAATAGAAATGGATGGTATGGATAAAGCGGTGGGAACTGTGGAGTGCTTAAAAGACAAGGGATTGGAAGAAAGGGGAAGAAGAAACGGGAACATCAGAGAGAGGAGTAGAAAAAATAGTAGTGGCTTGATTATTTACAGTGGAAGAAGGAGTAGGAGAGGAAGGGAATGAAGTAGATGGAATCCAATACCTACTGGGAATGAAAAGAAAAAAATAAAAATAAAAAATAAACATACCTACGGGCTCACGTGCAAAAGGAGCCGAAGTTGACGAATTTTTTTTTTCTTTTATTTTTATTTTTATTTTTATTTTTTATTCTTTTTTTTTTGCAAATTTAGTGCCCTCGGCACTTTATTTACTAGTTGGGCTATTTACAATATTTACACAAAATTTTACGACATGATTGGCATGCCACCACCACAAACCTAGGTTCGGGTGTCTATCCAATGAACCTGTAGTGTCCGAACTAGATCTTATTGTACTTCAGTTGATATTTGAAGTTTGGTTTACCTCTCGAAGTTATCCATGTTGCGAATAGAGTGCAATGTGGTAGGTTATCATGCATGCCAATACCCACACAGTTGATGAATAATGTAGCAAAGATATTTGCCACATGGAGGGCTCCTTTGGGTACCAGTTGTAGTGATGGTTGGAGCCAATACCACCAGTTTAAAGAGTCCATCGGCTATGGGCTGAGTACAGGCTCCTCCAACCCCTTGATGCGATAACAGGACTTTTTTGGTGATAGGCATTTTTCTAGGATCTCCTCAGGCTCAGCCTCTTGGTGAGGCCTGCTTATTAGGCTCTGGTTGAATACTTGCATGTTATGCCCTAGGCCACAAAAAGGGTAAAAAAATGTGCCCTCTTTTCTCTCAGGTTCTACCACTTGATCCTGTTCCCCTTATTGGCCCATTTCCTGATGGAGATTGCAAGCAACCATATTATCTATTGTTGAGACAAAGCTTGCATATTTCCATCATTGGACTTGGATGAAATCTGCCTCTTGAGCTCCACACGACTGCATCTCAGGTCTCTGCTTAGTATGAGGAATCTTCCATGGTGAATACTGCACAGGGTATACAAGAGCAGTGACTACCGGAGAAAGTGATGGATTTTTTGCCCTCTTTTATGTTCACTTGATTGCAGCAATAGGAGGCTTATGTTCGACTGGAAAGCTCGAACATAGAAGAGGTGGGCTTGGGTGAGTGTCGGTTGGATCTCTCCTAAAATTCTCTTCCAAATTCTATAGAACCAGACATTGAAGTCTGTGATGCTCTCCAAAGGTGCTCTGGTGATGGTGGAGAGGTGCATCAAGAGATGGAAGGGATCCTGAGAGCCATAAAATGTGTTGATGAGCACTTTTGCTAAGTCATCCCATGAGCATATGCTTTTACGCCCGAGTAGTATGTACCACTGCAACACCCTTCCTTCCAAATATAGAACCAGAAGTCTGATCATGACATCTTTATGGGTTATTTCATGGAGGATTGCCAAAGCAACAACATCTTCAAGGTGCTCTTGGGCCATTCCCTTAGTGCCATTGTATTTCATCAATGTCTTCAAGGCACTTTTGGGAATTTCATGGTAGCTTTGAAGATTTAGGGGGCCAGGATCATCCCATCTAGGACAAATTACACTTGCCATTATAGCAGCAGTCTGTAGAGATCACGATTATCGTAACTAAGTCAGAGTCGCTAGGTGAACATTCTTTTCTCTTCTTGTGAGGTCAAGGCTGCTCACCAAACCTTGATTCCTTTGAGGTGTCTTCCTTGAGCTTTAAAAGGCCTCTACGATCAAGAAATTTGGATCTTCAGCTCAACAGAGTCGCCAGATGAACTTACAATCTTTGCTTTGAGGTCAAGACAGTTCATCAAAATCTTAATTCCTCCGGGTGTCAAAATATGGGACTTGTGAGTCCCACCGGGCATGCCAAAAAATTTTGGCACAAATGAGTTTGTCAACTTGAAATAATATTTGTCCCATCGATTATTGATCTTACTGAGACAGTTAATGAGACAGAAACAATCTGTCCCATCGGGCGTGCCAAAAACTGTTGGTCATGAATCTACCTAGTCATATAAAATGTGTTGTAGACTCGGCCAACATTGAAAGGATGAGAGAAAAGGCCAATATCCAGAGAGGGATGGCTCCCAAACTAATCTAAACTTGTTTGAAGATAAGGGTGTGGGAAATAAATGGAAAATGCAGAAAGAAAGGGAAATAACATAAAGAGATGGAAATATGGATGAAGTCGATAGTTGATAGGGAGAACAACCTCAGATAGCAAATAACCTCAACTAGATCCTGAAGATAAGCAACAACTAATTCTTAGAATTCACATACAAAAATTGGATCAAACATTGACCATAAGTTCGCCTTCAATTATACTTCAAATGTTCAAATGAAAACATAGCCAAATTCAGAATAGTAGAATTCAACTTATATGTTAACACTGAACTAAACATAAGTGAATCACATAGAAAGCATCACATGAACAACAGTTTGGATCACAAAATCAAAAGACTCTAAGAACAGAGCAAAATGCACTTAGGATTTCTGCTTCAATTTTTGCAAAAAGGTCCTCCTTCTTTTGCTTGAGATTTTACATTGGTATTTATAGAGGTCTTCTCTCTCCCTTTCGAATTACAACATTTAAAATATAAAACATATTTTGAAGAGGCGAACCGCAAAATAAGCACTTGAAAAGAAGAACAATCCCCCTTAGTTTGCCTCGGAGAAATGACATTCCCTGTTTTTATGGATCAAAATTGAAAATTAAATAGAAACAAGGGACCATATTTCTTAATTAAATGACCATTATCATTGAAAGTTGGAAGTTTTTAGGAGATCATGAACAAGAGCTTTTAATACTGGAGGCATATTTAATTTTTGTGGCATCGAAAACTACCTCATGTTCTCCTATCTTGAGCACATAGGTAAACAACAACATTTAATCTTGGAGCCTCCTTGACCAGTATCTCAAAATCAGTTGGAGAGCTTTTAAAACATTACTTTGTTTGATCTTATCTTCTCATCACATTCTCCTATGTATTTTTGAAGGAAAATGCGAAAAGAACTTTATCGGGCCTTTGTTATTGCTTCTATCGCGAAAATGAGACAGGTCATGAAAATGCAACATGTCGCGATATCACGACACTTTCAACTTACTGCTTTCTTCTGTTACCACCAGTCACAAAAATGTGACATGTCACGAAATCGTGACATCTGCCTTCATTTTGATTTGTCCCATGACATATTGTGAAATCGCGACATTCTCCTCTGCTTTGGCTTTTTCGCTACTCCTTATCGCCAAAATGTAACATGTCATGAAATCGTGACATCCTATACTTAGTACTATATTTCCCACTTTTTCATCACAAAAATGTGACATGTCATGAAATCATGACACTTTTCTTTTGCCTTGTACTTTTCAGCCTTTGTTTCAAAAAAACGTGACAGGTCACGAAAATGCGATATGTCGCGATATTGTGGCGTTTTCTTTGTTTTGTCCTTTCATCTTCAACAAGTCATGAAATCGTGACATGCTTCTATCTTCTTATACTTTGCTATTGTTCGGCCGTGAAAATTTGTCATGTCGTAAAATTATGACATTTTGTACTATTTGGTTGTTTCCTTGCTTTCTCCTCATGAAAATGTGACATGTCATGAAATCGTGATATTTTTCCTTTCTTTGCCCTTTCGTCCCAACATGTCGCAAAATCGTGACACTTTTCTATTTTCTCCTTCATTGTTGCTTCCTGTCGCAACATCGCAACAAGATTCTCTTGCTTGGCTTCGTTTCCAAAAATGTCGTGATATCATGACATCTGTCTTCTGCCTTGTGTTTATCTTCAACCCTTTCGTGAAAATGTGACACGTCATGATATCGCGCCATTTCATACCATATTGCTCCTTCCTCACTTTCCTGTCGTGATATCATGACATTTTTCATTGGTGCTTCCCTCGGCTGCTGTATGTCGCGATATCGTGACATTTTCCTGTCACTTTGCTTTGCTGCCACTGCATGTCGCAAAAATGAGACATGTCGTGATATCGCGACAATTTTCACTTTAGTGCTCTCTCACCGCAAACAAGTCATGAAAAATGCGACATGTCATGATGTTGCGACAATTTTGCCATTACTGCTTCCTCACCGTAACAAGTCACAAAAATGCGACATGTCGTGATGTCATGACAATTTTACCGTTACTGCTTCCTTTGCTTTAACATGAAACTTGTAGAGATTTTTGTATTTTCCCTTTCAAAGTGCTTCGAGGGACAAAAAGAGGAGTGAGTATCTCTACAATTTGTGCATTCTTTTGCATGAACAGTAACAACAAAAACAATGTGGCAAAAATGCCAACACAACCCCAATTGTTACTCCTCATCCACTAATTTTTTTTTTTGCTCCTATATTTATCTTTTTCCACCTTTCATTGAGTTAAGAAAGTAATAATGATTTAAGATGATGATATCCCAAATGAATAGTAAGTAATCCAAGCCACAAAATATTAATTCAAAGCCACACTTGATTAGAAGCACCAACTTCTACAATTCATTCAAAGCCACTCATGAGTAGAAGAACCAACTCCTATAATTCCATCACGACATCACCAAATAGTATGAGGATAATACAATGGCTATATCCATCATGCCATCACCAAATGGAATGAGGACATTTAAATGGCTATACCATTATTTTGGAAGAACTATCCCTCACCAAAGGTATTCACCTCCTCCCCTCCATACTATACATGAAGACTAGTAATTAGGAGAAACTCATTAATATATTATTCCTCGTGAAAAATTGTGTATGGCTTGGGATATTTATCTTAAGCATCATTATAAAATTTACTCATTTACAAGGTGTTGATGTCTTGATGATTTTTTGTGATATTTCCAATTGCATTGAGTGTTTGGTTTGCTATAGTTCCCTTAGACTAGTGGTGTAAACATTGATTTATCTCTTATTGTTATGAAGGTCATCCATAAAATTCCTTTTATGCTAATGTAGTCAATAAGAGATAGAAATTATATACATCCATCAATCATCTAAAACATTACAATTCACAATGCCATACATTTGACAAGATATACTAATCAAAGTAATTTCTATTTACTTGATCAAAATCCCATGCGTATATCTAGTTGAAGTGAGTATTACATTATGAAGACTCCCTCTCTAATAAACATAATATTGTAATTAAAATACATCAAATATTACAAAATCATGGCTGATTATACAACATTTATTTCAACCATTCATAATTACAATGAAATTATCTCAAAACAAACTTAAACATAATGAACAATACAATAGTCTTCAATATTGTTGTTCGATTCTTCTCTGATTTATCTTGAATTCTTCATGGTGTGAGAAATTATGGTGAAAGGATCAGGAAAACTCGAATGCACATATGACAAATGCAAATCAAGAAAACCATGCTTAACTATGCAAACATGTATCAATCATTTGTCACAATGTATATCCTATTTCATTTCATACATAACATCAGGGATGCATTTCTATAATTCATCCAATATTAATGTAAGGATTATTTTTCCTAATCCCATCCATCATAAATGTAATTCATTTGTATATCACAAATGTGGAAGGGTCCCATACCTCTTCCAAGAATAAACACCAATCCATCCTTACAAAAACTAGAAGAAATTATTCCAATTTATTAACAAATTTCAATGATCATAAGATGATTTACTAATTCACATAATAATATGCAAATTTTATAATTGACCTCAAATCATTATTCATTATCACTTGATCTTCATACTTTACAAATAATTCTATTTACTTTAACTATGACAGGCTATCAAATTAGAAGCTTCATCTATTCGTAAATCAAAATATTTAATCCCATTGAATACATAAATCTTAACACATATCATTAATCTATGTATGATAAAGTATAGCTATTGTTACACATACTCTAAACCTCCTCAAAGTATACAAGTTATAAATAATTCTGCAACATGATAGAATATCTATGTCTTACAATATACCATAAGTATATTTATGATAGTACCCATTTTCTAAACATTCATCTTCTCTATAAAATTTTCAACACCCATGGTAATTATGTGTTTTGCTGTAAACAGATCCTTTATAACATGTTTGATGGTATTCTAACCATTTATATAAGTATTCCCATAAAATGACAATCTAGGGAAAATCTTATACGTTATCTATTAACGGATATGATATTAAGGTATTGAGTTAAGATTATCTACTACGTAATGATTCGGTCAATAGGTTGCTTCACCATCCAAGGATTTTGCCACACCTCTATATCGGGTTTATCCAAATTTTTAATTCTATTTAGAAACATGCAATATTATTAATTTAAACCAAAAGTATTAGTCGGGTTTATGTCCATTCTCGTTGGTGGTGATACGGTGATCTCTAGAGGGCTGCGGATGAAAACTAATCGGAGGTGGCTCGACTATGAACCGGAAGCTGGGCGTAGGGCGATGTGCATAGGTATTTTAGTGATAGAGGAGCCTTCGAGTATGAATTATTATTTAAGACACAAGACGTCCAAAGATTTACTAGTCTACAGGTTGTCATTATTAACTTCATTTTTTGACAGTGTTTTGAAGGTTAAATAGAGAGGGTTCCATCTATACAAGGATGCATCATTTTATGACGGTAGACAAAAATAAGAGAGATTTTTTTTTGCTACAAAGGGTGTGAATGTGGTTTCCATATGATTTTGGCTATTTATAGTTGCATTGGCGATTTTTGCATATGAATGACCAGCGAAGTCTCAAATCGAACATCATCTACTAGGTAAAATGGGTGTTTCCCGAACTTGGTATAAAGTAAATTTTTAGCATAAAATCCAAATCTAATTTTGCAAGTGCTAATGTTATCAACCCACATAGAAGACTTGATTTATCATTTACATATTCGAATGACTATACCTATCAAACTGACTTAAGACCCCATCGAAATTACTTATTGGCCAACTATTGTCCTCGTGGGTACGAAATAGAGTAGAGCTCCTCCACAAATTTATTACTGTTAGTAGCCGATTATACCTAGTGGTAAACAAGCCACTACATGGTTTTTAATGAGGTAAGTATTCATTAATAACGTCAGTGTAGCACATGATTTAGTATGGAGGCTAATTTACGGATTCCTTCGCATAAATTTACATGGTTGATGAACAGTGTAGAGGTTGAATTTTTCTATTGTATGATGCCTACTGGCTTTGACTATGCAATAAGATATAAGTAGTTATGTGATGTGAGTTTTAAACCATTATAATCCCTACTCAAAAGTAAGGGTGAACCATAACTTGACACGATATTGGTATGGTCTTGTGTATGACAGTGCAGAACCAACAACTCCTTAGAATTGGGGAGTATTATCAAAGCTAACTATTTTATAAGATATTAGAAACAATAGGTTTTTAATTTCAGTTTTAAAAAAACAAAGGATAATTAGAAAAATATTTCATTACGCAAAGAATCATTCAATGCATTGGATTCAACATAAATCATATTCAATATAAGTTCAAATAGGAAAGCCCCCACCTAGAACTCTCATGAGATATTGCTTCCTTTTTGTGTATCCTCCTTATTTTACTCTTTCATTCTCCTTGCAGCCTCCTAGCCTTCTCCGGCCTAACATAACTCCTTCTCAATCTTCATGGTAATATATAGCTCTATTTCCTTCATACAAGGAGATGATATTTTATTGCCTTTTATTATTTTCTTCCTCCCCTATGAGCAAGTTTTTAGAAGGATGTCTCATTTTTCTTGTCTCTACCATCCCTTAAGTCAATTACAACTATTTGGCATATGGGTGACATAAGAATGAAAAATTTAGAGATAAAAGAGGGATCTCAACAAACTTAACCATTCTAATACATCCATGTGGAGCAAGAAATAATCCTTTTAGGATAATAAAATATTTTTATTATTTTGGTCCAATCATAATTGGAAAAATTGGTAGGAGAACAATCTACCTAATTATTTTTCTTAATATGGATGCAATTAGGTTAATAAGCATATTCAAGACAATAAATCTCTTCTTTTAGAAATTTCCCCAATTTAACATTTTCACAAAATCACCATAAATATTATTAAATTGTATGACATTTTTCAAATGCATAAAATATTTCTAAAATAATTTGTAAGGTGCAAACCATTACTTAATGTGCATTTTCAATATAATATTCAAATATGCCAATCTCATACAAACTAATTGTGCAATTAAATATATATCACACAAATGGCATACACAAGCAATCGATGCATGCTCATTATTCCCCATCACTATTTTTCCTTTAAGTGGGTGGGTATTTTAGAATAATTCTCAGTTATCACCGCCCATCATGAAGGAGACTAGTGATGATGTAAAAATGATCCTTACTTGTTAGATTGTCATTGCCATCATTTTCCTTCTCATATCTGGTTGTCAATCTTCCACCTACGAGAATACATATTCCTGCAATCAAGTAATGCAATGCAACATCATTTTCTCTTGACAGAAACAAACATATTGCAAATATATCAAGCATTAAAATCAGTTATCATTACAGAAATAACATCTTAAAATATTTCTTCCAAGGCGGGATGTGACATACTCCCCCCCTTAGATTAAACTAAGTCCTCTGTTTTTCCCTGCAATATTACATAAAATTCAATAAAACATAGTTTTTGCATGGTCTCAAATTTTCATAAGTGGTATGTAGTTCAACCTATATTATTACATAACATCATCAAATAAATAAGGAAACTATCTTTTTATGTCTTCCACTTTTTCCCAAGTGGATTTTTTGTCAGAACACTAGTCCCACTAGATCCTACATTGATCAATATTTCATTTCCTCATTGTCTTGGAATGAAATTCTGAGATCTTCACATGTTTCACTTAAAATATTTTTAGATCTACCATATGCAAATTAGGAACATCTAACACATGATCAGGATATTCAATATATCTCCTAAGTAGGGGTACATGAAAATTATTTTGGATCTTTGACAGGTTAGGTGGTAAGTCAAGCTGATAGGCTATTGGACTTATTTTCTCCACAATCTCAAAGGGTCCAACAAATCTAGGATCTAGTTTTGTTGATTTAATGGCACTCTTCATAGGTTTTACCCTTAGAAACACTTTGTCACCCATAGAGAATTCCCTAGGTGTTATTTTCAAATCTACATAACTCTTTTTTCTATATGTGGATTCCTTGAGCCTTTGTTAGATTAGTCCTAGCTGCTATTCCATTATTTTAATCATTTCTAGTCTAATGACAACCCAATCCTCTATATTATCCCAAGATAATGGAGTCATGCACTGTTTGCCATACAAGGCTTTGAAAGAGGCCATATTCAAGGTATAATGATAGCTATTATTATAAGCAAACTCAACCAGATACAAATAGTCTTCCCAACAAGACTTCTAGTCCATGCAATACATGCATAACATATCTTCCAAAACTTGGTTAACCCTTTTAGGATGATATGTAGAACTAATATTCAGAGTTGTGCCAATTGCATGATGAATATCCTACCATAACTCAGAAGTAAACCTAGAATCCCCGTCAGAGATAATCATCTCTGAAAAATCTATAAAACCTACAAATTTCTTTTGCAAATTTATTGGCAACGATTACAACATCATCTGTAGTACTTGTATCGCTCCAAATTTTTTGCATCCCTACCTTCAGGCTATTGGATCCACACCCGAAAGGAGGATGGGAAAAGGATGGTGTGGTACCTCGGACGAGAGGACTTCACGAAGGTCCCGCCTCTTAAGGGAGGTGTATTTTGGTGATTTTTCGACGGATGGTGGGTTCACCAGGAAACATTTGGCGGCAGTTTCCATGCCTAGGTTTTGGAATGTGTTTAGATGAGTTTATTTTATCCTTTAAGCATTCATCCTAGGTTTGGCCGAATGAATCTAACTTAATCTATATGAAAATACAACTTTCAATGAATACAAAAAATAGATTTTGAAAGCAGAAAACAGAGAATTTATAGGAGGAAAATGGGGAATACCTGATCCGGATGTCTGAAGAATATTCTGGCGGTTGATGCAGTCTGGATCATCTGGAATTCTACAGAATCGCCTGCAATCATACGAGATCGTCTGAGATCTGATGAATTCGTCAGACAAATTCGTCAGAAACCTACAAAATAGAGAATAGATGCAAAATGCAAGAAATAACACTATGCTAACAGAGGCAAATTACACCAAATGATAATATGAATGCTGAACACTATTCAAGAATAGAAATTAATGCAAATTACTGTGCTTAAATGGCAGATCATAAACTTAGCATGCAATCTAAGCTAAATGGGTGAACTCTAGATGCAAAATAGGATAAAAATTGAATATATTATCTAATTTGCAAAACAAAATAACAGAGACAAAGTTGAGAAAAGAAAACTCCAGGCACTGATTGCCTCGATGTGGGCTGCAGTCGAGATCGTCTCGCATCAGTATGAAATCGTCTCGAATTCGACGAGATCGCCTCCGATTCGGACAGGTTCATCGGTGACGATGGGTGCTGGCTCCGGTTGAAAATCAATGATATACCTGCATCAAAATTGCTATGGGACTAATGCAAAAATAATATTATGATGTTTTAGTGCATAAGGGTTCAATTTGTAGATAAATTCAGCTAGGGGTTGGGGAGGGAAAATCCTAGAGGTTAAATAGGCTTAGAGGGAGTTGTTGGGAGGTTGGAGATCATCCCAATTTGGGAGATCTCCAACGAGGGAGGGTCCCAACGGTGCAGACATGCTTCTACCCGGATTGGAGACCCGTTGGAATGGATTTCAACTATGCAAATTTAGTTTTGCGACAAGATCGTCTGGATGACCTAGTCCAGACAAAATCGTCAAATCTGGGGCGATATCGTCTGATCGGCGACGATATCATCAAACGGTCAAAACAACCTCTAAAAATGGTACGAAAAATGGGGAAACGGATTTCCCGGCGGTTAACGGGCGGTTTGGGAGGTTAAATTTGATTTTAAATTTATTTACTAAGGTGAATGTAATTATTGCATTTTTACTGCGCCAATTTTAGGGTGCTACATTTTGCCCCCTCTTTAGCGAATTTTCCGAACAAAATGTGTTAAAGATGAGTTCTTCTCGATCTACGAGAAAGCAAAAAATTATACCCATTTTTAGGCGACGATTCTTGGTCGAATCGTACGATAGCTTACTATGGTGCCCCCTCCGTGTTTTTATTTTACCCAAATCGAACGTTTGAGGTAAAAACTCGGAAAAGCAAATAATTATTGAATTATTTTGAATAAAATGAAGAAAAATAGGGAAAAACCCTAATTCATTGTTACTGTTCATTTTTACTGTTTTTAGAGCTCTGGAGCAAAAATGGTGGAGACAGTGCACAGATCTGCAGAGGTCCGCCGCGGTCTACGGGTAAGGGTCTAAACTGATCTAGAATTGATTTAATTTTATTTTACATGCTTTTTAGGTGGATTTTTAGGTGAATTTGGAGCATCGCGGCTGTTTTTTGCCGTCGACATCGTCGGGACGAAATTGTCCCGATTTCGACGAAATCGTCTCAATTTCGGCAATTTCGTTCGAGGGCGAAATCGTCGAAAGGGGGACGATTTCATCAAATTAGGGACGATTTCAAACTGCGAAATTGGAGAAAATTATGCTCAAATTGGGGACGATATCGTCCAATAGTAGGCGATATCATCAATTACATGAAATTGAACTTTAAGTTGCATTATTGATTTACTTGAATTGTTATTAATGATTGTTTGTTGTTTTGTTGTTTATGTTTGCAGAGAGGATTACTAAAAAGCAAAGAGTGGAAATACGGTGGATTGAGAGACGACTTGGCCGCTCTCACCCAGGAAGAGCGAGATCTACTGGCACAGGCCGGATTGCAACATGTGGCAGATATGCCGTAGGTTTCCACAGACATGGGGCTACTGATAGCCCTAGCAGAGAGATGGTATCCGGGGTCTTCCTATTTTTGGTTACCGATAGGGGAGATGACTCCCACACTGGAGGATGTATGGAGGATTTTTAGAATCCCCATACAAGGATGGATGATCACACCGATGGCCAATCAGGGCCACATGATGGGATGACTGTGTGGTGACCCGAGCTTTGCCCTGGAGAAGGGTGGAGTTAATATCGAGGCACTACACTAGACGCCTGGGGCATCTAGACTCACACGGGTTCTGGATAGGGTAGTTGGTGGACTTCTGCTATGCCACCAGAGTGGGTTCAGGGTGCCGTGGATGCTGGCAGATGTGATCTACGACATGCGGGACCACGGCTACAGGTTCTCATGGGGTAGCTTTGTACTATGTCGGCTGTACAAGATCCTTTATAGGGTCATGTACAAGGGTGGCCGATGTCTGGTTATGACATTGTTACTACAGGTTTGGTGCTGGGAGCACATTGCGATGCAAAGGCTGGTAGGGCTTCCACTGACAGGGATAGACGGGGAGAGGCCCCGAGTCTTCTACTGGTGGCTCCGGAGAGGATCACAGTGACGGATAGACCTTTCGATGTCTCAGAGACTACTGGATGATTTGGTCCCAGACCAGATCACCTGGAGGCCGTGGAGGCAGCATCCAGGGTGGGCAGAGGACGGACAAGAGCTGGCTCACATCAGGCGAGTCTGCTGGCTGAGGATGGAGAGGGGAGAGGTGGAGCTCCACCGCTATGATCGAGTTTTGCGATAGTTCGGTCTATAGCAGGGGATCCCATCTCTTAGGGATTATGAGTTTTCTCGGACCGTCCGGGATAATACTATAGTTAGCGGGGCTCCAGACATGCAGTGATTCTGGAGCTAGGACTCAGATGATGCCCCCATTCAGCCAGTGGATGGGGATGATGCAGGAGTAGCCGATGGCTACGATGCCTGGTACGCAGGCATCCACCCTCCTCATATGACAAGGGCAAAGGGTCTGATCCATGTAGTTGTGTGTCGAATAGGGAGGCGGTGACAGGTGACAATAGAGGCAACCTAGGGTCACGGTGGGAGAGAGCAGAGGAGACCACAGGCATAGGAGTGGCTGCGATAGAGAGAGAGGGAGAGGAGGGAGGCGAGACCCCCATCTCCACAGAGGCCACCATCGCCTGATAAGGGCAATGGCATGGATACATGAGAGAGTAGCGAGGTGGTTACTCTCTGGGCAGAGAGGGATCATCTACAAAATCAGGTGCAGACATTACAGGATGCAGCTGCACGACACCATGCTGAGGTGTCACAGCTGCGAGACGAGATTGCACGCCTCAGGGCACGGGGCGGAGGGGCAAGATCAGGAGAGTTGACATGGGCTATCGCCCAGTTGACTTTCTATCAGACACTGTACTATCAGTTTGTGTCGACGGAGGATAGACTACCCCTACCAGCTAACATCATAGATTCGATCAGGATCGGGTCATCTAGGACCACTTTTCGATCGAGGACTAGGACTACTCAGACTGCGATGGGGCCACCTCGTCCACCTCAGGGTGGGGGAGGAGATGAGGCAGAGAGCTCGAGGGGATCTCGAGGCTAGAGAGCTGGACACTGATGTTGACATTGTACTATATTTGTATTTATAGAGGATTGAGTATGCCGAGGTATAGATTGTGGCATACCAATCCAGTTTTGATGATGTACATATGTTGATATATATATATATATATGAGATATTTTTGATCATATGACTAGTGTGTTATGATTTGTATGATGCTTTTAGATGTTGTAATTGATTGATTTTGATAATTCATTTGAGGATTCATGTAATTATGTCGGGAATATTACGATTTGAATGTCATGCTATAAAATATTTAAATGAAATAATCTGATGTAACAAAATGGTTGTTTGTAATAAAAATGTGATAAAAATAAAAAGAGACTTCTAACAATAACTTCAAAGGACATTGTCGCTATTATAGACCATTTCACGGAGTCGTTGCTCACTCGGTCGTCAAGCTAATCCCATTGTAGAAATATTGTTAAAAGGAAAAGAGTGCTTAAGAGACTGTCTTAAGACTTTGATGTAATGATGCAAATGATGATGATGATGGTTGGTTTGTTTTCAGATTTTCATAAAAAATATTTGTGCATGAAATAATGTTTAAAATGATTTTTTTTTTTTGCTAGGCATAATTTCCTAAGTGTGATAAAATTTGTGAATAATTCCTTAGGAATTATACCATCATTGCAAAGTTAAAGGTTGACATAATGATATGAAATAATGAAAATGTGTTTGATTTAAAAAAAAAACATAATTTGTGTAACATAATGATTTAAGTCATATGGTTTTTATGATTTTTGATAAATGGGAATAACAATTGTTACAATGGCTTGCGCTAGGCATAGAATATGTAGGTATAGACTTATACCATCATTGCGAAAATCAAAGAAAATAGTTTTATTGCATGGTTAATTTTTGATGAACAGAAAATATGAAAATGAGGACTTGCACGTAGTAGAGCCAAAGAAGGAACTTCCAATTCAAATGGAAAAACTGCTTTGGCACCATATACCAAAACAAATGGTGAAGTGCCTGTGGGAGTCCGAACACTAGTTCGATAAGCCCACAAGGATGGATATAATTGAATATGCTAGTCACGACCAGTTTTATTGACCAATCTTTTGAGAATTTTGATTAAAGTTTTGTTAGAAGCTTCTGCTTGACCATTACCCTGAGGATAATAGGGAGTAGACCAGCGGTGTTGAATAAACCTAGTATTTTTGGCATAATTTCTTAAGAGCATCTTTATTTTTGAAAGGAGTTCCATTATCAGAGATGAGATTGGTAGGAATTCCGAACCTACAAATGATTTGATTAAAAATGAATTTAGAAACCTGTGAACCAGTGCAGGAAGCTAAAGGCATAGCTTCAACCCACTTCGTGAAATACTCAGTGGCGGTTATGATGAACTTATGTCCATCAGAAGACACAGGATTGATTTTACCAATAATATCCAAGCCCCATCTAGAAAAGGGCCAAGGAGACAAAATAGCCTGTAGATCTTGTGCAGGCGCATGGACAAGGTCAGCATGTTTTTGACACTTGTCGCAATGGTGCACATACTCATGTGCATCCGTTTCCATGGTAGGCCAAAAGTATCCTATTCGAAGGAGATTTTTAGCAATGACACTACCACTAAAGTGTCCTCCACAAGATCCATCGTGGGCTTCACTCAAGGCTGATTTAGACTCATCCAAATTTAAACATCTTAATAGGATACCTTCAAAAGATCTCCTATACAAAGTATTTCCAATTATTACAAATCGACTTGCTCATCGACGTAATAACCGACGTTGGTTTCTATTAGAATTAGTAGGGAAAGTCCCATTTTGGAGGAAATCAAATATGTCTATATACCAAGGTTCAGGAGTAGTTTAATTTATTAGAAACACATCCAAAGGCTCTAAGCATGACTTATTTGAGGTGGGTTCTTGGAGTCGACGAATAATGATAGTCACATATCCGTCGTCTAACTCCAAGGGCAAGAGAGATGCAGCGGCAGCCATGGCGTCGGCTGCACGATTGCTAGTTCGAGGAATGGCTTCCAAAGTAACTTGATCAAACAAGGACATTAGTTGTAAAATATAGGCCTTATATGGGCAAAGTTTATCATCTCTGGTCTGATAAATTTCATTAATTTGGTTTATAACCAATTGGGAATCCCCAAAAACTAAGAGGTTTTTAATTTTTAGCGCTAAAGCAACTCGTAATCCAAAGATTAGAGCTTCATACTCAGCAGTATTGTTGGTGGAAGCAAAGGTTAGTTTGAAGGACAGAGGAATAAGATGTTTTTATAGAGATATTAAAATAATACCCGCACCAGCCCCACTCATACATCGAGCTCCATCAAAGTATAAGGACCATTGTTCAGGATGGTCTGCCTCTAATTAAAGGCATTCATCAGGAAACTCGATGATGAGGGGATGAGTAGACTCTAAGGGTGCAGTAGCTAATTGATCTGCTATGATTTGACCCTTAACAGACTTTTGTCCTATGAAGGTGAGATCAAACTCACTTAGAGCAAGAACCCACTTGGTTGTGCGACCCGATAAATAAGGTCGACTCATGAGATATCTTAAAGGATCATATTTGGAAATGACATACGTTTTTTGGCTAAGCATGTAATGTCATAATTTTTACGTAGCAAACACGACTGCTAGACATAGCTTCTCTAACGTTGTATAGCGGGTTTCATAACTGATGAAAGTTTGGCTAATGTAATAATTAGCATGTTCTCGCTTTTCATCATCAAGTTGAGCTAACATAGCTCCTAAGGTAGAATCTAAAGCAGAAATATATAGAAGAAATGGGCGATCAGATTTAGGCGATGAAAGCACCGGAGGGTTAAGGAGATATTGTTTGAGAAGTTCAAAAGCTTCTCTACATTCTATGTCCCAATTAAAGGGGACGTCCTTCTTAAGGAGCTTAAGAAAGGGACCAGTTTTGTCCGCCAGCTTATCAATGAAGTGACGGATAGCTTGAAGTTTACCTTGTAAACTTCGTAGTTCAGATATATTAGTGGGTGCGGGCATATCTGTGATAGCCGCAATTTTGAGAGGGTCAATTTCGATACCATGTAAAGAAACTAAAACCCCTAATAGTTTACCGGATTTAACTTCGAATATGCATTTTGCTGGATTTAATCGAATGAGATATTCTCGTAATCGATTAAAAACTTTTCTTAAATCATCTAAATGATTATTTTCAATAAGAGAGCGAGCTATAATATCATCTACATAATCATGTAAGATATCATGCATCATATCATGAAAAATGTAGGTCATAGCCCGTTGATAAGTTGCACCAGTGTTCTTTAAGCCAAATGGCATCACTTTCCAGAGAAAAGGTACCCTAGGGGGTAATAAAGGCTGTTTTAGCCTGGAATTTAGGAGCTATCCTAATCTGATTATAACCGGAGAATCCGTCCATTAAGGACATCATCCCACTTTCGGCAGTAAAGTCAATGATTTGATCCATATTTGGAAGAGGAAAGTCATATTTAGGGCATGCAGCGTTAATATCTCTAAAATCGATGCAAACCCTAACTTTGGTAGCTTCTTTCTTAGTGACTAGAACTACATTTGAGATCCATTTAGCATAATCAATAGCTTGTATGAAGATAACATTCAGGAGTTTTTCTAATTCCCCTTTGACTAGCAAGCCACTTTGGGATGCATTTTTCTGAGTTTTTGTTTAAAAAGTTTAGCATCCGGATGGACCACTAGATTATGCATGACTACAGAAGGGTCTAGACCTGGCATATCTTCATATGTCCAAGCGAAGACATATTCGTACTCTTTAAGGAATGCAATGTATTGTTCTTGTTTGTCTTGACTTAGTTCTGCTCCAATATTGATTATGTTAGGATTTTCCTCAGTTCCAATATTAATTTTAATGACATTTTCTACCCCCATGTGTAGATCTCTTTCAAAATTAGGTGGGGCGGGTGAAACACCCAACTCTTGTAATTCTTGTAAAGTTAATTTAGATAAGTCATCTTGAGGATTAGTGGTCTCAAGCTGAGCTATGGTTGGTATAGAACCATAAAAATAAAATCCATTGTGCAACATCTATTCAACAGAGACATCATGGAAGATATCTCCTTCCAATTCTTCATCGGGGTCAGCAATCATTTCAGGGTAGGCTATGGATAGCATGTTGCATGAAAATGACTAACTTTTACAAGGCAAATCAACATGCCTATCCAAATAATCTTGATAGCATATGAGATGAGCATCATCCTCAAAAGGAAATGGTTGTCCCTTACTGGGAAATAGGCCCACACCAAAGCGGGCAGGCCACGGTTCTACCTCGAAAGGCTCTTTCATGCCATTTTGGAAAGGTCCTAAGCCTTTCCCTTTATATCCCATTTTAAGCATCATGGGTTTAGCTTTAATATAATCATTGGTAAAATAACACCGAGCATATCCCTCATGATGAGTTTTGATATTCCAAGGGATTCTTCCCCAGTCATATCCTTTATAAATGAAGGCACAACTCCCAACTTGGTAAGTGCTTCCCAAAGGTTTTGGGAGGACCAAAGTACGAGGAGAGGGCAGCAAATTATTTAAAAGGTTTGAATCTTGCATGAAAGCGTTCATTTTTTTTTATATTAAGGTTGTAGATAGATCTGGTAAAATTTCATCATAAAGGGCATAAGAAGTAGAAGGTTTATTACATATGTCTTGAGATGTGGAAGGTATGATGGATGTGTCTAAAGGTTTTGAATTTATAGGAATAATAGTTGAAGGATTAGTTGTAGATTTGAGATCCTTTTGAGATTCTAAAATTTTTTTAGAAGGTCGTTGGTCTATATAGGAAGATGAAGTTAATGGAGGAGGAATAGATGAAGTTATGGGTTTATGTTTCACTGTTTTAGATGAAAAAGAAGAACTAGAATGTGTGGATGACAGAGCGGGACAAAATTGCACTCCAACGGGTTCTGCCAAAGCACACATCAAAAGGTCTAGGGTCACCATGAATAGTGACCAACTAATTTTTAAACTCAAATTTCACACATTGGTATAAAGTTGAAGGGACTGCTCCCATGGCGTTAATCCAAGGGCGACCCAAAAGTATATTGTATGATGTTGGGCAATGTACAATAAACACGGTTGTTTCTAGGGTTCTAGGACCAACTTGTAATGGGAGGGTAATGACTCCACATGTTTCTTGTGTTTCATCATTAAAAGCTTTGATAATCATATCAGTTTTCTTCATTTCATCACTTCTAAAACCAAATCATTGGTAGAAGTCAAAGGTGCAAATGTTTAGAGATGAGCCATTATCAATCAGGACTCGTTTGACAGCTACATATCCAATTAGAGCAGTAATGTACAAGGGATTATCCTTGTGTAAACTGTGTTGTGGGATATCTTTATCCCAAAATTCAATACAATCAATTTCTCGAGTGATGATAGTATTGGCCATAGCTTCAGGTTGAATGTTTTGAGGTACCATCATTTGGCTCAATGTAAGCATCAACTCATCCCTATGGGTGGGAGAGGATCTTAATAAATCTAAGAGGGAAATTTTGGCCGTGGTATTAGACAATTGTTCATTAATGTTGTAAGGGGGTTTAGGTTGAACAATAGGAGCATGATTCCCTTTATTTGGGTTTTTCAAAATGAATGGAGCTGATCCATCATTCTGGTTTGGTTCTTGTTGGGAGTTTTGAGCTTGTTGTCGAGTAACGAATTCGATGGTACCTACAATGTTATAGTGACGATGTTGAAACGGTCTCGGTTGAGAATTTATGGCTTGTTCATAGGGAAGGACTACATTAGAAGAAGGTCGAGTAGTGACTCTTCTAGGAAATGGTTCTTCTGGAACATTAGCATCTGTGACAGGTTGAATAGGATCTGATTCGTTTTCAGAACTATTCGATTGAATATTGTCTACTTCACTTTCACTATCTGATTCTATATCACTAGAATCAAAAGTTTGAAAATTATGTAAGGGCCTGGTTGTAACCAGGGATAAGGTTGTGTCAAATGTTTGAGAATCCTGAACAGGTAATTGTGCGCTAATGGTTCCTACATATCGAGTAGGAGGGGGAACATTATGATGTTCGATTTTATTGGCTACCTCTTTACCATGTCTTGGTAAAGGGTGTTGAAATATGTCTAAAGTTTGATTGGCATTCTGATTTTGATTTTGGGGAACAGTATTTTGGGCATTATTAGGAGGGTTTTGTCTAGGTTGGAAGGCTTGCACTTCCATTTCATTATTGTCAATCAAATCTTGTATTTTATGTTTCAATCTCTTACAAGCGTTGGTAGAATGTCTAGGTCCTCTATGAAAGTCACAGTGCAAATCAGCTCTATATCCGGGTATACTTGGGTCAGGTTCCCGGATAGCTGGTAATTGGATTAAACCTCTTTCAAGCTATTGAGGTAAAATGGTTGACAAGGGTTGGTTTAATCTAGTGAATTCTCGAGGAGGCTTATCAGGAGGTTTCAATATGAATTTTTTTGTTTTCTTTGTTGCATTGACATTAGCAACATTTTTGCTATCAGTGACTCCATCACCAACAACCTGTTTGTTTTTATATTGATTTTTAGATGTTTTCTCATCATCCTTCTTCCTAAGTTGGCCTCTCCTAATGAGGGCATCTTCTACTCTTCGAGCTAAGTCTATAGCTTGATCCAAGGTAGTCAAAGTAGCTGTTGATAGCTCATAAGAAAGTTGTTCTTGTAAATTATTGATGAAAATGTCTAGCATTTCCCTATAGGGTAGCACAAAGTGCAGTTTTCTTGTCAATTGCCTCCATCTAGCCAAGAAATCAGCAAAACATTCATCTTTATCTTGTTTTAAATTGTATAGGTCTTTAATAGTTACATGTCTCTCGATGTAGGCACTAAATTGATGAACAAATGATTCAGCTATTTCTTCAAAGTTTCTTAAGGAGTGAGTGGGCAATTGATAGTACCACTCTAATGTCATTCCACCTAAAATTTTGGGGAACATTTTTAGTAATAGCAAGTCATCATGTGATATGTCGTGACATGCTATCCTAAACATGAGAAGATGTTCTATGGGATCTTCTGTTCCTTTATATATAGGAAGGATGGGCATGGGAAAATGTTTAGGGTATGGTTGAGCTACCACTATGGGATCCAATGGTTGGCTACAAATCTCTCAATAATTGTACGAGGGACGGTAGGGATCTATCTGGTCCATACGTGAAGCCAATTGTTTCACCATAACTTCCAGATTACTAGTTTTCCCCCCATATTGATTCGGTAGGGCATTGACATGAGTTTTATGAGCATAGGATGGAGGAACATGTAGATTAGATGCCATGTTACTATTGTGTAAAACATTAGTAGGAAAAATGTTATGGAGGAATTTTGAAGTTGGATTATGTTGTGTTCCATATTGTTGAAAATTTGTATTTGGCTTTGTTTTAGATTTTTGTTTATTTAAAGCATTTTGCTCAATAGTTTTGCGGAACAAAGTAGTGAAGGGAATTTTCTTTTGTGCAGGAGTGGTTTTAGGTTGAGTAATAGGTTCCTTAGGAGGTTGGGTAACCTGTTGTTTTGACATGGCTTGGGCTATAGTGACCATATCCATATTGGATGGTCCAACCTTATCACTCTCTTGATCAACAAAAGATAAAGGATTAGTGTGTATATCAAGCACCCGTTCTATAGCTGCTTGAGCGTCACTAACTTCCCCTCTATCAATACGGACTGCTACATTAAGGATGTCGATATTCTGATTGAGAATTTTTTGAAAATGTTCTGCGTTGTCAAAAGCGATGGCTCCATTGGGAGCTATTCTAGGGGATGAGGATTCATTCTCTTTAACATTTCCTTCTTGTTCCTTATCTTCACCTAAGTCTTCATCTGATTGACCTAGAGTTTCTCCTTCCGGATTTGTATCTCCAAGAAGGACATTTGGGTTTTTAGTTGTATCTTGCAACCAATCTTCTCCTTCCCCTAAAGTTTCTTTACCATTCCTAAGTCTAGTCATGGTGCTAAGTTTTGATTTCAGAAAATATATATATATATTTATATATATATATGCAACAAATTAAAAGGTATATATTTATATATACCTAATGCAATATTTGAAATGAAATGTTTAAGTTTTTACTATGTTGTTTTTGATTTTTTTTTTTTAGTTTTTCTTTAAATTTTTGAAATAATACAATAAAGACAGCAAATGAAACAATAAAATGCACGCAATAACAAATAAAACTGAAAGTAAATGAACTAATCTTCTATGAATAACTTATGAATATCATTAATAGGTTCAAGTTGTTCAGGAGTCATGAAATGTTCTTCTTCAAATTGAAAGTTTTCTTTTAAGAATTTGATGAAAAGGGCTATGGTGATATTGTCTGTTTCAGATGTTGGTTGATAAAAGTAAAGCTCATGGCAATACTCTCGATATAGCATAGCACGCGAAACTCTATTCCATCTTTCCCTATCTGTAAGAACAACCTCTTGGTCTTCTACAAGGCCTAGGAATCGGTGTACAATGTCTGCGTTCTCGAGGTATTCTTCGAAGCTGAATAATTCTGAAGATACTAAAGCTCTCCTATAGGTTAGCCATCTATGGCAGGCTCTCTGAAGTTCATGATAGAAAACTAATTGGTGAGGATCCAAGATTCTATCCAAGACTATCCTCTTGATTTGCTTAAGTTGTGTGGACCTAGATGAAATAAGCCTAAGTCTCCTATCAAGTTCATCCCACAAGGATTGATTTCTACTTGTTTTAGGGATATTAAGGACAAAATTAACTTCTATAGTTGCCAATTGGTTTTCTACGTTTATAGTAACTGCTAACCTCTTTTTAGGAGCTACCATCTAAACATGATTTTGAACCTTAAATGTTTTAAAATGCATCTAAGTTTTAGTTGTTCTAATTTTTTTTTGTTTTTTTTTTTGGTTTTCAAAAGGTTATGATGCATTCACGTCGGGTTCACCAAAATGTATCGCTCCAAATTTTTCGCATCCCTACCTTCAGGCTATTGGATCCGTGCCCGGAAGGAGGATGGGAAAAGGATGGTGCGGTACCTCGGACGAGAGGACTTCACGAAGGTCCCACCTCTCAAGGGAGGTGTATTTTGGTGATTTTTCGATGGATGGTGGGTTCACCAAGAAACATTTGGTGGCAGTTTCCATGCCTAGGTTTTGGAATGTGTTTAGATGAGTTTGTTTTATCCTTTAAGCATTCATCCTAGGTTTGGCCGAATGAATCTAACTTAATCTATATGAAAATGCAACTTTCAATGAATACGTAAAATAGATTTTGAAAGCAAAAAACGAGAGAATTTACAGGAGGAAAATGGGGAATACCTGATCCGGATGTCTGAAGAATATTTTGGTGGTTGATGTAGTCTGGATCGTCTGGAATTCTACAGAATCGCCTGCAATCAGACGAGATCGTCTGAGATCTGATGAATTCATCAGACGAATTCGTCAGAAACCCACAAAACAGAGAATAGATGCAAAATACAAGAAATAACACTATGCTAACAGAGGCAAATTACACAAAATGATAGTATGAATTCCGAAAACTATTCAAGAACATAATTTAATGCAAATTATCGTGCTTAAATGATAAATCATGAACTTAACATGCAATCTAAGCTAAATGGGTGAACTCCAGATGCAAAATAGGATAAAAACTGAATATATTATCTAATTTGCAAAATAAAATAACAGAGACAAAGTTGAGAAAAGCAAACTCTAGGCACTGATTGCCTCGATGTGGGCTGCAGTCGAGATCGTCTCGCATCAGTATGAAATCGTCTCGAATTTGACAAGATCGCCTCCGATCTGGATAGGTTCATCGACGACGATGGGTGCTGGCTCCGGTTGAAAATCAATGATATACCTGCATCAAAATTGCTATGGGACTAATGCAAAAGATAATATTATGATGTTTTAGCGTAGAAGGGTTCAATTTGTAGATAAATTCAGCCAGGGGTTGGGGAGGGAAAATCCTAGAAGTTTAAATAGGCTTAGGGGGAGTTGTTGGGAGGTTGGAGATCTTCCCAATTTGGGAGATCTCCAACGGGGGAGGGTCCCAACGGTGCAGACACGCTTCTGCCCGGATTGGAGACCCGTTGGAACGGATTCCAACTATGCAAATTTAGTTTTGCGACAAGATCGTCTGGACGACCTAGTCCAGACGAAATCGTCAAATCTGGGGCGATATCGTCTGATCGGCGACGATATCGTCAAACGGTCAAAACAACCTCTAAAAATGGCACGAAAAATGGGGAAACGGATTTCCCGGTGGTTAACGGGCGGTTTGGAAGGTTAAATTTGATTTTAAATTTATTTACTAAGGTGAATGTAATTATTACATTTTTACTGTGCCAATTTTAGGGTGCTACAGTACTTCCTGGTATAAAATGTGCAACTTTTGCAAGTTTTTCTACTACAAAAATAATTACATCATGATGATATTTTATCTTAGGAAGACCCATAATAAAATCCAATGATATCACCTACCATTTTTGAGTAGGTATATTATGAGAATACAATTTTCCTGCTGGATGCTAATGTTTAGATTTCACCTTCTGATACTGCAAACATTGTGCCACAAAATCAGTGATATATTTCTTCATGCCAGACTAGTAAAAGGTCTTTTTCATATTTTCCCTCATCTTGGATCCTTTGGGATGAGCAGAATAAGGAGAATTATGAGCTTCATGCATAATCACCCTTCTTAAATTACCCATTTCAGGTATAACTACTCGGTCTTTAAAGCATAAAAGTCCATATTTAATGCTATAATTTTGATTTTCATTAATATTTTATTCTACTTTATTCTGAATTTCACTACATTCATAATCCTGGCATTGCATTTTTTTGACTTACCCCATTAAATCCATATGACTACGAGTCAAAGCAGCTATGTGCTTTCTTCTACTTAAGGCATCAACGAATTTATTTTTCTTTCCTTTGATATACTCAATGCCAAAATTATATTATGCTAAGAATTCTATCCATATTCTTTGTCTAGAATTTAGTAATGTTTGAGTGAAGATACACTTCAAACTCTAGTGGTCAGTTCTTAATTCAAATGGCCTACCCACCAGATAGTGTCGCTAAATTTTCAATGCATGTACAACTACAACAAGTTCTAAATCATGAGTAGCATAGTTAACTTCATGCTTTTTGAGTTTTCTAGACTCATATGCTACTACATATTTATCTTGGGATAGGACTCCTCCTAATCCCTCTAATGAAGCATTGGTACAAACAGAAAAAATTCCTGCAGGATCTGGGATATTCAATATAGAAGCTGAGGTAAGCTTCTGTTTAAGCAAATTAAATGCATCTTCACATTTTTCTATCCACTTAAAATCCTTTCATTTCTTCCAAAGGTTGGTTATTGGATAAGCAATATTGTATTAGTCTTTTACAAATCTCCTATAGTAACCTGATAAACCCATGAATCTTCCTGCTTTTGTCACATTTTTTGGAGGTAGCCAATTCAAAATGGCTTCTATTTTCTTTGGATCAAATGTGATCCCATCTGCTGATATGATATACCCCAATTAATGCCCTTGTGGAACATAGAATTCATAGTTGGATAAATTCCCATAGAGTTTATTCTTCCTTAAAATCTCTAGCACTATCCTCAAGTGCTTATCATGTTCCTCTCTATTACGATAATAAATCAAAATGTCATCCAAGAATATCAACACAAATCAATCCAACTACTTTTTGAACACACTATTCATCAAATTTATGAAATTTTTTGGTGTATTAGTCAATCCAAATGGTATAATTGTAAACTCATAATGACCATACCTAGTCTTGAATGCAGTTTTATGAGTGTCTTCTTCTCGGATTCTCAGTTGATGATATCTTGATTTTAGATCAATCTTTGTGAAAATGGAGGCATATTTTAATTGATCAAACAAATCTTCTATCCTTGGCAATAAATATGTATTCTTGATAGTTGCCTTGTTTAAAATTCTAAAATCTATGCATAGACTTAATGAACCATATTTATTCTTCACAAACAAGACGGGTGCTCCCCAAGGTGATACACTTGGTTTTATTAACCATTTCTCTAACAACTCTTGAAGTTGCACCTTTAATTCCTACATCTCCATGATATTCATTCTATAAGGAGCTCTATGGATAGCCTCAGTACCCAACATCAATTCTATGGTGAAATCAAATTCATGTTTAGGCGGTAATTCGGGTATTTTATCAACAAATACATCCTAAAATTCTTGTAAAAGTGAAAATTTTCTAATCATTTCTTATTTTTAAGTTTCTTATTTTTACTTTAGTTTAACTACATACACCAATTCTCATTTTCTAATATTTTTCTTCAATTGCATTACTGAAATTAGCATTGGTTGAAATTCTCTTATTTCACTATACATCCTTTGCCTTTCCTTGTTCTCACTGGTAAAATCAATCCAAATCTCTTGAAAATTTACCAAGGCTTCGTTATCCTTCAACCAATCTATTCCCAAGATGATGTCAAATACATGTATGGGTGCTACATATAGATGCCACCTAGTAAAGCCATTGGGTAAGGTAATTTGAGTTGGGGGAAAGCATTGATTGACATGATAAGTTTACCTTGATCCATACTCAACCTTCCACCCTTGTGCCAAAATCCTGTATTTTTTGGCATATCCTTTACTATGTTATTAGAAATAAATCTATCAATAAACCCACTACCAATTAAAATTTTAACTTCTTTATCAAAAAATTTATCATTTAGGAGTAGAGGTGTAGCTTGTCCCTCCAAGTTTTGGATTGTTGTTGCTGCATAAATATTGTGGTTAGGCCTATCTATACTAGTGCTTCCACGTTATGGGAAATTAATGGCAAAATGTGGACCTCCACATTTGAAACACCTTAAATTTTGATTTGAATATCCTTCTTGAATCTGCTTTCCTGTATATATTGCTTGTAGCGAAACTGGCTACTTTGGAGTATGGAAATATCTATTTTTGTTGTTGTAGTAACTGTGATTGTTACTTCTATGGTGAAATAATTTCTTAAAATTATTTTTACCACCATTGTTTCTCTTCTCAAATATTGAATTTCATTTGTTCTTCTAATTTTATCCATAATATCACTTTCTCTTTTTCTGAAACTTTTATCCCTTGTTTGACAATTTTCTGGAACTATTGTGAGTTTTATTGGTTGTCTGAGTAGACTCTGTCATTTGAGACATATCATATGCTTCTTGTATAGTTTTATGAACGTGCACACATATCACATCTTATATCCGAGGCTTCATTCCTACGATAGATTTGTGTATATTCATCTCATTATCTTGGTCGTAGGATGGAACATATTTGAGTAGTCTTACAAAGTGTTCAAAGTATTCCTCCATCGAATTTGATCCTTTTTGAAGAACAAAAAATACCTTGTATTTATTCAAATAGAATTCCTTTGTAAGGAATATTTCCATGAAATATTTTACAAAAACATCCCATTTCAACTTGTTGGGTTTGATCTTAAGTCCATTTTTGTAAGTATTCCACCATGTAATCCTTGTATCTCCCATATGAGCAAAAGAAAATGTGGTTTTGGTTTCAGAGAAGTGATTTCTCATGGAAAAATGAATTTCAAGTTCATCTAACCATGATTCACTTGCATCTTCACATCCTTTTCCAATGAATTTAGTCACCTTAATATACTTTATATCTTTGCCCATTTCTCTCTCTATACGGGCCTTGTTTTCTCGATCATCAGTATCTTAAAATTCCATATTTTAAGAATCATCATTCATATTATTAAGAGGATTCTCAACTTTTCGACTTCTTATTTCATGGTTATGGTTGTGCTATGAACTAATATCTTGCAAAATCTGATTAATTTGACCTTACATTATGGATACCATAGCAGTAAGGTTCTCCATATATTTGTTTGAGTTCCTAGAAATTTCTCCTACCTATCTGGGTTTAGAACTATCTGGACTAGTTTGTTGCAAGGTTTCTTTCTTCTTACTTCTGAATATTTTTTCTATGTTATCCTGGAGTAAATATTTGTATTAATTCTCACTAATTTTCATAGTTGAAATTCTAGATAACTATATTTCATCATAAATTCTCAAGTAATCTATTATTACTAGGTTCATTCTCTAGTTTATTCCACTAACTCTGGTTGTTGTTCATACACACTTGAAAATAAGGAGTAAGTAAGTCAAAAGATATAGATGTTGAGTAATTTTCCAAAAGATTCTAAGGTACACTACTTAAAACCCATGAATTGTGGATGGTTCACTTAGCTCTTCCACTTTCAACCAACTATCAACCTATTCATGGGAGAAAGAAACTCAGACATCGATAATCTCAAGTACTGACCTTGTCATTACCAAGTGTTAATCATTTAGAGTTATGAAACTTATATTTTGAGTTTATCTCATGCTTTATTTCTTTTCCAAATATTTTGCTAACCTAGATCTAACTAGAATCCATTAGTTAGCCAGGGCTCTGATACCAACTGTAACAACCTCGATTGTTACTACTCATCTACTAATTTTTTTTTTTGTTCCTATATTTATCTCTATACACCTTTCATTGAGTGAAGAATATAATAATGATCTAAGATGATGATATCCCAAATGAATAGTAAGTAATTTGAGCCACAAAATATTAATTCAAAGCCACTCTTGAGTAGAAGCACCAACTTCTACAATTCCATCATGCCATCACCAAATGGTATGAGGATAATACAATGGCTATGTCCATCATGCCATCACCAAATGGTATGAGGACATTTCAATGGCTATACCATTATTTTGGAAGAACTATCCCTCACCAAAGGGATTTGCCCCCTCCTCTCCATACTATCCATGAAGATTAGTAATTAGGAGGAAATAATTAATATATTATTCCTCGTGAAAAATTACGTATGACTTGGGATATTTGTCTTAAGAATCATTATAAAATTTACTCATTTACAAGGTGTTGATGATTTGATGACTGTTTATCATCTTTCCAATTGCATTGAGTGTTTGGTTTGCCATAGTTCCCTTAGACTAATGGTGTAAACATTTATTTATCTCTTATTGTTATGAAGGTCATCCATAATTTTCCTTTTACACTAATGTATTCAATAAGAGATAGAAATTATATACATAATCATATAAAACATTACAATTCTCAATGCCATACATTTGACAAGATATATCAATCAAAGTAATTTCTATTTACTTGATTAAATTCCAATGCATATATCTAGTTGAGGTGAGTATTACATTATGAATACTCCCTTTCTAATAAACATAAGCTTGCAATCAAAATGCATCAAACATTTCAAAATCATGACTCATTATACAACATTTATTTCAGTCATTCATAATTACAAAGAAATTATCTCGAAACAATCTTAAACATAATGAATAATATAATAGTCTTCCATATTACTATATTGTTCTTCTCTGGTTTATCTTGAATTCTTCATGGTGTGAGATATGATGGTGAAGGGATCAAGATAACTCATATGCACATATGACAAATGCAAATCAAGCAAACCATACTTAACTATGCAAACATGCATCAATCATTTGTCACAATGTATATCATATTTCATTTCATAGATAACATCAGGCATGAATTTCCATAATTCATCCAATATTAATGCAAGGATTATTTTTCCTAATCCCATCCATCATAAATGTCATTCATTTGTATATCACAAATGTGGAAGAGTCCCATACCTCTTCCAAGAATAAACACCAATCCATCCTTACAAAAACTAGAAGAAATTATTCCAATTTATTAACAAATTTCAATGATCCTAAGATGATTTACTCATTCACATAATAATATGCAAAGTTTATAATTGACCTCAAATCATTATTCATTATCATTTGATCTTCATACTTTACAAATAATTCTATTTACTTTAACTATGAAAGGCTATCAAATTAGAAGCTTCATCTATTCGTAAATCAAAATATTTAATCCCATTGAATACATAAATCTTAACACATATCATTAATCTATGTATGATAAAGTATAGCTATTGCTACACATACTCTAAACCTCCTCAAAGTATACAAGTTATAAAGAATTCTGCAACATGATAGAATATCTATGTCTTACAATATACCATAAGTATATTTATGATAGTACCCATTTTTTAAACATTCACCTTCTCTATAAAATTTCCAACACCCATGGTAATTATGTGTTTTGCTGTAAACAGATCCTTTCCACCATGTTTTATGGTATTCTAACCATTTATTTAATTATTTCCATAAAATTACAATCCAGGGTGAAACTTAAACATTATCTTTTAACGGACATGATATTAAGGTATTGAGTTAAGATTGTCTAATGCATAATGATTCGGTCAATAGGTTACTTCACCGTCCAAGGATTTCACCACACCTCTATATAGGGTTTATCAAAATTTTGAATGTCCTTTAGAAACATGCAACTTTATTAATTTAAACCAAAAGTATTAGCTGGGTTTATGTCCATTCTCGTCAGTGGTGATACGATGATCTCCGGAGAACGTCATATGAAAACTAATCGGAGGTGGCTCGACTATGAATCAGAAGCTAGGCATAGGATGATGTGCATATGTAGTTTAGTGATAGAGGAGCCTTCGAGTATGAATTATTATTTAAGACAC
The DNA here is from genome assembly GCA_028583015.1 of Wollemia nobilis. Taxonomy (NCBI): domain Eukaryota; kingdom Viridiplantae; phylum Streptophyta; class Pinopsida; order Araucariales; family Araucariaceae; genus Wollemia; species Wollemia nobilis. The sequence continues at coordinate 957,699 of JAQPPZ010001776.1, read as the reverse complement.
AAGGCATCCCAAGATTCACTAGTCTACAAGTTGTAATTATTAACTTCATTTTCTAACTACGTTTTGAAGGTTAAACAGTGGAGGTTCCATCTATACAAGGACACATCATTTTATGATGGTGAATGGAAATAAGAGAGAAGTTTTTTTGCTAAAAAATGCGCGCATGTGGTTTCCATATGAGTTTGGCTATTTGCAGTTGCACAGTCAGTTGTTGGGACGTCAGAAGGAATAGCCATCAAAGTCTCAAATCAAACATCATTCGCTAGGTAAAATGGGTGTTTCCACAACTTGGTATAAAGCAAATTTTTAGCATATAATCCAAATATAATCTTGGAAGTGCTAATGTTATCAACCCATGCAGAAGACTTTATTTATCATTTACATAGTCGAATGACTATACCAATCAAACTGACTTAAGACCTCATCAGAATTACTTATTGGTCAACTATGGTCCTTGCGAGTATGTAATAGAGTATAGCTCCTCCAATGAGTTATTACTATGAGTATATGATTATACCTAGGGGTAAACAAGCCACTACATATTTTTCAATGAGGTTGGGATTCATTAATATTGTCATTCTAGTAGATGATTTAGTATGGAGGATAATTTACGAATTCCTTCACATAAATTTATATGGTCGATGAATAGTGCAGAGGTTGAAATTTTCTATAGTATGATGCCTATCAACTTTGACTATGCAAGTAGAGATAAGTGGTTCTACGATGTGAGTTTTAAACCATTATAATCCCTACTCACAAGTAAGGGTGAACCATAACTTGACATGATACTGGTATGGTCTCGTGTATGACATCGCGAAACCAACAACTCCTTACAAGCTTACTATAGGCATTATTAAATCTAATTGACTATGAATTGAAGAGTATTATCAAATTCACCCATTTCATAAGATATTAGACATAATATGTTTTTAATTTTAGTTTCAAAACAAACAAAGGATACTTATAAAAAGAGTTCATTACACAAAGAATCATTCAATGCATCGGATTCAACACAAATCATTTTCAATATAAGTTCAAACAAGAAAGCCCCCACCTGGAACTCTCACGAGATATTCCTTCCTCTTTGTGTATCCTCCTTCTCTTACTCTTTCCTTCTCCTTCCAGCCTCCTATCCTTCTCCATCCTAACATAACTCTTTCTCTACCTCCATGGTAATATATAGCTCTATTTCCTTCAGACAAGGAGATGATATTTCATTGTATTTTATTATTTTTCTTCCTCCCCTATGAGCAAGTTTCTAGAAGGGTGTCTCATTTTTCTTGTATCTACCATCCCTTAAGTCAACTACAACTATTTGGCATATGGGTGATATAAGAATGAAACAATTAGAGATAAAAGAGGGATCTCAACTACCAATTTAACCATTCTAAGGCAACCATGTGGAGCAAGAAATAATCCTTTTAGGTTAATAAAATATTTTTATTATTTTGGTCCAATCATAATTGGAAAAATTGGTAGGAGAACAATCTACCTAATTATTTTTCTTAAGATGGATGCAATTAGGTTAATAAGCATGTTCAAGACAATAAATCTCTTCTTTTAGAAATTTCCCCATTTTAATATTTTTACAAAATCATAATAAATATTATTAAATTGTATGACATTTTTCAAATGCATAAAATATCTTTAAAATAATTTGTAAGGTGCAAACCATTACTTAATGTGCATTTTCAAGGTAATATTCAAATATGCCAATCTCATACAAACTAATTGTGCAATTAAATATATATCACACAAATGGCATACACAAGCAATCGATGCATGCTCATTATTCCCCATCATCGTTTTTCCTTTAAGTGGGCGGGTATTTTAGAATAATTCTCAATTATCATCGCCCATCATGAAGGAGACTAGTGATGATGTGAACATGAGCCTTACCTGTTGAGTTATCATTGTCATCATTTCCCTTCTCATATTTGGTGGTCAATATTCCACCTATGAGAATACATGTTATTGGAATCAAGTAATGCAACACAACATCATTTTATCTTGACAGAAACAAACATAGTACAAATATATCAAGCATTAAAAACAACTATAATTACACAAATATCATCTTAAAAGAGTTATTCCAAGGTATTATGTGACAATAATATCCCAATACTCAATGTCTAGGACATGTTTCTATTCATATAGGTTATTTTATTCCTTACTATTGAGGTCCTAAGACTTTTTCCTTATAACCTAAATTACAAAGAATTTTCTTAGGTATGGGGTAAATATCTAATAAGTAGTAAGAAGCATACTTTCATTCCATTGGAAAAGGGTTATTTTAATGAATTTTCTCATCGTTTGTCATTCCAATAGAAATGAAAGTGCAACTTCTAATATTTATAATTGTTCTTGTTCTATAAGGTAACCCTAAAGTTCAAGGAGATGAGGGTATCCTGGCTAAGTCTAAGACTAAAATCTCATGTTGATTGTTAAGATTTTTATGGTTGATGTATTATACCTCAATTTTTTCTTTACATTTTAATGAATCTTGGGCACTTGTTATGGCTTCTTGACCATCCTTCATTTTTTTAGGTGGAACATATTTTATAAAATCATTTATAATGAGGTAAGAAGAATTTTATGGATACAAATTATCCTTATGATTCTTAGCTTGGATGGTTTAAAAATAAGCAAAAGGGTCATTGTCACCCACAATGTTATGCACTTCTCCTTGATATTTGAATTTTACACATTGGTGATATGTTGAGGGTACTACTTTCATATTATGAATCCAAGGTCACCCTAAAAGGGTGTTATAGTTTATATCATAAGGCAACACATAAAAAAATGTGTTTAAAATTTTAGGTCCCACTTTGATTGGAAGGATTATATATCTTACAACTTATTGATCTTCAATGTCATAGTTTTTACGATAATGATTGATTTTTCTAAATCTTGTTTACTAAGTCCTATCCTTTGGATAAAATTAAGGTTATGGGCATTAATGAATGAACCATTATCTATGATAACCCTTTTGATAAGGTAAATTATCCTTTTATCAAGGGAAGGGAATATCATTCTTAAAGAAGTATATTGTGTTGTGGTTTATTGTTAGTGACCCCACCATGTTAGCCAATTTTTAGGGCTAACATATTGGTGGATAGTTTATTCAATTAAGAGTTTGGAAAAAAAATCCATATAACATGGTAACATTTTTAAAAGCTCAAGTATACAGATCTTACCTAGAGTTTCCTCCAATTGGTATTGGAGGTTGAAGGTCTTTTTTTCCTTTATCCTAATTCTTTAGGACTAAAGTTGTACCTTCAAGAGTTGATGAACACATAGGATTTAAAACTAAAGTAATTTTAGGGGATTTTTCTAAAGGTTGAATATTTTCCTTATCCTATTTCCTAGTTATGGAACTAATAAAAATTATCCCCACAAAATTTTGATTAGGTGGGGAATATTCCTATATGAAATGGTGTTAGAAAATTTTTGCCTGTGTTTAGGCAAAGGGTTTCTATGTCCTAGTTAGAGGAAGTTTCTTGCTCATAAATTTCTACTACAATGTGTCCTTCATCAATAAGGTCTTGCATCAGGATTTTAAGGGTTTTGCATTTATTTTTGGTGACCATTCATGTGATGGTAAACACATTTTTCACTAAATTTAAACTAAGGGAGCTTTTCTCTTTGAAGGTCATGTTTCCTTATAGGAGGTAAATATATCATCTTTTCTTCCAAAATTTGTATTAGGACAAACAAAAAGGACTAGTTTAGCCTAGTGAATTTTTGGGAAGGTTTCTCTTAGGTTATTTCCAATACAATATTTTTTAGGTAATCAAAAATGCCCACATTATTTGGTTTTACATTATTAGTATGGTGGGAGTTAGTCAATACATCACCCACAATATGTTTGTTTTATATTATGACTTAGAGTTAGAAGAAGATGATTTTTCATCTTCCTTTTTGCTTTTTAATTGCTCCCTACATTGGAGGGTAGCTTCCATTTGCTTAGTGATATATACCACATCATCAAAGGATATGACACAAACCGTATTTAGGGGATATGAAAGGTGTTGTTGTAGGTTGCATATAAATATATGCAAAATATCTCTAGGTGGTAGAGAAAAAGTGATGCACCTTGCTAGAGCCATAACTTGTGAACCGTACGCCCATTTGCCTTGAAATTTAACAGGTGGTTCCATGTGCGTGTTCTGCATTAGGCTAATATTTTATTTACCTAACCCTCCAAAAAACATACTTTCGGGACCTAAATCCTCCATCTAGTGTCCTAAAATTAGCTTTTAGAATAGGTTCCCAGGTTTTTTGGGTTTTTTTGAATGTTAGAATTTTATTATCTTTTGTTATACCTTAATTTGAGACCTAATATTTTAAATTAAGTTTTGTTATTGTAAGAGAGATGTGTGCACCGAATTTGGATGCAATCCGACTCATTGCTATTTTTGGTAGTTTTTAGAAAAAATACATTTTTTTAGTGTTTCTTTGGTTTTTGGTTGTTATATGATGGATTGTATTCTTTTGGAGAAGGGGTGTGAATTTAGTAATGAGAAGAATATCAATTTATAGGTTTCTTCCATTATATTGCATTTGTGTTATGTGATTGAAGTCCATTTTGTTGGTCTCTTGTAGTTGATTTTACACCAAAAAGGAAGTTTTCTAACCAATGTACTCTACAAGGGTGAGAACTTGTTGAGGGATTCATTTTTACGTTATTTTAGTTGATATAAGTCATCAACTATGTATTTTTATACAATATAAGTTATAAAATATTGGATAAATATTTTTTACAAATAAAAAATACTCTTAATTGAATGATGAGGTAATTGTTAAACCCATTCTAGAGGATCACCACCATGTCTTGTGGGAAAAAGCTTTAACAACAATGCCTCATTGGAAATGTCATGCCATTCAACTCTAAAGATTAAAAGGTGCTCTATTGGGTCACCTTCTTCCCTATACACCCAAAACATAGGTAGCACAAAGCCCAAGGAATAGGGTTTCCTTATTAAGGTAGGGTCTTCATGTTGGTTACAATAATATTTTGAAGAATACCTTTTAGTTGTTCCTCCTTAGATAGAGGCCAATTATTTCTTAAATTCAAATTTTTCTTTTGCAAGTTGTTCTAACATATAATTTAGATCTTATAATTTGAGATAAGGGATTGATGGTGTGAAAATTTGAGGTTATGAACTAATTAGAAGATATTATGAATTTGCATGGGTTAAGCCAAAAGTAACAACCATGTTGTTAAGTGTAGAGTGGCTGGGAAGAAAATGGTTAAAAGGAACAATAATAATTTAAACTTTTAAGGTATCTTGACAAAGGGTTTAGAAGATACGATGTTTGAATTATTAGGCATGCTAGCAAAAAAATCTACATTTTGGACATGTGGAACACTAGTGCATTGATAAATGGGATGGTTTAATCTGAATAATTCTAAATTAAGAGGTAGGGAACCTTAATTTACCAAATATGATAGGATGCTAGGGTACCTACCTCTATGGTTGTTTTTATTATGGGGGATTAGACCATATTATATTTATGTTATATGGATTGTCATCTAAGTACAATAACCCATGGGAAGGATCCCTTTGAAATATCATAGGGTTAGATCTAGGTTGTTGTGGAAGATCTAGAAGGGACTCTGTCATAGTTGAGGTGGTTAAGAGCTCTTCCTTAGCCCTAAGGACCGTTTGCATTACCTCCTTATTTACTCAAATAAAGGATTCCACATGTTCCATAGAACAAAAGACTACTTCCCCTTAATCATTTTGAATAGTGGAGAGGAATCTAGATGGAGAATTTTCATCATCCTCATCCACTTCATAAAAAATATTTTCTATTACCTTTTTTATATCAAGAAGCTTAAGGAATTAGGATTTTGTGTCATTTACCACACAATATTTTGAATTACATGTGATGGTTCAACCATGTCCAAGGAAGGAAGTTTAGTTAATTAATGTTTTGTTTCTATATTTTTTAGAGCAAATAAAAGAAGATGTTTAATACCCTTATGTCATATTGGAAAAACATATCTCATTATGAATCCTGTTAGGCCCTCATAATATACTAGACAAGGGAGATATCACCCCAAGGTTTATCTATTGGGTTACTCAAGAGATAGTTAAGATTCCCCTAGTACAACTAACAATTGGGTTATGTTCTTATTATCTTAATTTAATGTGATTTAACTATACACACAAATAAGGCTGATATTTTTTAAAGTTTGGTTAATTTTATATTCATTAAGGTTAGGTTTGGTCAAAAAGGTAGGATGGAGATCCAAGTGGTGCTTCACATCAAGTTCACCAAAGATGTGAGAACTAGAAGAGGATCCTAGGGAGGTGCTAGCCTCAATGAGTCTTTTTTATTTAGAAGCCCACACTCATATGAGAGGAAGTTGTTGTCACCCCACCATTATATGAATTTTTTAGGTCTTCAATATTTGGTGAAAGGGGGTGGTATCATTTTTGTGAAGGGCATCTTTTCTATTTCTCTAAATCTATTTTGTGCATTTATTTTTCTAACACCTAGAGTTTCGACTAACCTAGTGTCTAAATGCAAGAATGATGATGCAATGTAAAATGAGGATAATGGTGCAACAAAAAGAATCTCTACATGCAATTTTGATTCTTCACACTAATTATAAGATCAACCTCTCTTTTTTTCTTTAAAAAAATGTAAGAAAAATAATTGTGCATACAAAAAATCTAGCCTAATGCAAAGAGGCTATATGCAAGTTTAAATTTCAATTTCTAAATGAATAAAAACAAGAAATTAATAACAACTAAAAGGATTCCTTGAATTAATTTAAAATATTTATATTACTATTGAAATAGTGTTATGACCATTACAAATAAAATGCAACAAATTAATAGTTCAATAAGATAAGATCTACCCTAGGTATGCATTTAATGTTTGATAGAGAACTAGCCCTAAAAAAAGCAAGAAAGTATTTTGTAGTTTTCTTGATCAAGGGCAGAAGAGAATGCAATAACACAAATTTTAGCCTAACTGTAAAATCTACATGTCTTTTGCTTTGGTTCCATAGATAGAGAAATAAAATAATCCTAGATTAGGATTTCCTTTTATTTCCTTTTTCTTTTTTAATGTATGAAGCAAGGAAAAATAAAAGTAGACAACAAATAGTTAGTAGATAATAAAATAATAGAGAAGAATTATTTATCCTAGTGGTTGATATAAAACCATCGCCTATAGTTGAATATGCCACATACACAAAATTGTCACATAAAACCCCTTTAGATGGCACATTGACCAAGTCCTATATAAAGAGATAAAATAAAAGGGAAATTAAGTTTTTGAAGGCCTTATTAATAGCCAAATATTTCCAAATATGTAGAGGGTATAGTTAGACCCTTAAATGTATATACAAATTCAAAATTGAATCGAAAAATGGTCTTTGGATTTACCTAGTGCGAATTCACCACCTAAAGACATAGTAGATGGAAAAGTCAATTTTCAAGACCAAAAGTATGCAATAGGGACCAAGAATTGAGAGAGAACACTATGGAAAATGGTAGTAAGTAACATAAGTAAGGGGATCAACTAAAAAAAGTAGACAATAGGAGGAATATGTATTTCATAGAACAGTCAATAAATTCACCACCTAGGATTTTTTTTTTGAGTAATATTTCTTATAAACATACACGATGGGGATTGAACCTAGGTCACATCGTCAATAATGCAAGTGACATTATTTCTAGTAGACCAAACTCGTGGGGATATCACCTAGGATTGTTATGGATGGATAATTTGGTGTCTATGATAGAATGAATCAAGCAAAGTTGGCATGTTTCTAATATCCCAAAGGATAAAAATAAAGTTAGATCAATAATGGTTAGTGACTAAACTAAAATCTAGAGTATGGAGGTTGGGCTAATGAAGAAATCACCTAAATCAACTCTAAATTGTGAATTCAATTATCTATAATGAGACCACAAAGGGAGGCTTTAAAATTACCTAGAAACCAAAAAAAAAAAATTGGGGAAACACAAAGGTTATGAGGATTGATAGAAAAGGAATTTAGATATGAAGTTGGGCCTATAGTAGCTCTTGGGATAAATATGGAACCTATAGGAGATGCAGGTGGTAAATTTACCTTTTGTGAGTGATAAGTTGATAGGGTGGGATTAAAATAGGTGTTATGTGGTACTAAGATGTCTATAGAGGTATGTTGCCTACACTTGAATCTATAAGTACCTAGAATCACTTGCAAGATGATCTAACACACACAAAATAATATCATACAAGTAAACTTATTATATCAAAGGATTGTCTAATATAAAGTCACATGCATACTTAAATAAAAAAAAAAGAATGAAAGTGATATTACAAAGATAACATAAAAAAGGTAGCTACACTATGTTACCCAAATTTCATGAACATATAATTAAAGTGTGATAGAATACCATTGCCTTGCAATAACCTTTTAAATAAATTTGAGTAGCAAGTTTTTATTTCTAGGGGTCATACAAGAAATGCTTTCCAAGGGGTCCTTATATATGTAAAGGTGGATACCCAGGGAGGAGATGAGGTGTAAGGCTATGGTGATTTAGAGAGTGTTGATGGCTAGTTAAATTACTTTATTGAAGGTCATGGGATGATTTAATATTAATGGTAGTTACATGGATTTTATTACCATTTAGGAGGTACTGATTGAAGTAAGTTTTCTAAGTTAACCAGCTTGATCGATAGATGATTAGATTGAATGATGGTACCAAAGAGGTTAACTACCTATGACAAGTAGTTGTATGTGAACTAACATGTTGGTTGTGTACCTGATACAAATTTTTTACCCAAAACTATTATGTATTATGAATTCATAAATTTATATGTTAAGGGTCAAATTTCGAAGTGACAACCAAAATTGAGTAGGAAAACCAAATTGCATGACTTTGCCAACTAATATGGAAAATTCATATCTAAGGTGGCAATTTTGTTAGATGTCATCTTGGTTACAAATTTTTAATTTAAAGATGTGGGATATGGTTAACCTAATTTCTCTATGGATTTATTCTAATGTTGGTATAGTAAGATGATACGATTTTAGGTATCTACACCATGAACTTGTTTATCATTGTTTGGGATTTATTACTCCTATTATAAAATAACTTAGGCACATGCTTAGATAGGTGTATGGCTTTCACATTCGTTGCTAGAGACAAAATTTAATATTTTATTTAAGTTGTATCAGTTGATATAGGTAAATCTTCCTTAGGGTTAGCTACATGAGGAAGAGGAGGAGTATTGTGATTCAATATTGAAGGAGGATAACACATGTACTACAAGGTTTCTATTGGCACTCAGACTTGAGTAATATTGAACATCAATTATTTTATTTGTTTGATCATTTATATTCTCGAAGAATCTATTTTATTTTTAGTATCACATAAATGACTATCTAGTTATTAATCTAAATATTCCCTAAGGGTCATCAAGAACATAGCTAGTTTTTTATCAAGAAGCTTATTATGAGTGTTAGATTTTAAGGAGTGGTTTTAACCACATGTCATTCATGCACACATCTATCTCATTGAGGTAACTATATTTTGAGATGATTGTGTCATGCCATGACTGCCTCATTAATGGGTGGTTCATGTTGATCATGGCACTCATATTTGTTGGCTAAAACCAAAGCTCCTATAGCTTTTTGGAACCTATGGAAGATATTTAAGGTTCATACAATTTGATATTAGGGTTTATTTATTATTCTAAAGTATAATATTTACCATTTCAATTCTTAGTAAAATATTTCATCATCACAAGGAAGCATAAACGATGATTGATGTAATTTTTAATGATAATAAAAGGAGAGATATCCTCCTCTATTTCTATAGTATTTAGAATATGCTTCTTATTAAAGTTAGAAGTCCTTATAATTCCATTAGAAGAAGCAAAAGGAGGCATAATGGTAAGACAAAAATCTACACAAGAGTAATTAGGGTTTTATCAAATTGTTCTACACAAGAAAATAAACTATGAAAACCATTATAGCAAGTAAATTTTATTTTTGGAAAATTTACAAGAGTAAGAGAAAAACTATGTCAGTTTTATTAAGTATACAATAAAAAGTGGAAGTTAAAACAAAACGATCACTAGCTATCCTACTAAATCCTAGGGTTTGAATATAGAAATAAGATCTCAATAAGTGGTTTCACATAATCTTTGCTAGAAATGTTTATGCAAAAATGGGATTTCTCATTCAATTATTCAAATTAATAAAAGATAAACCAAGAAATTTAAGGTAATATAAGAAAATAGTAAGTTAAAAGTAAATTTAGTAATTTATCCTAATTCAAGCATGACTAAAATTGAATATCTAAGGATAAAATACACTAAAATTATTCATTAAATGTTGATAACTTCAGGCCAATCCTAATGCAATGAAAATAATCTCTTAACAGCTAGGGCATCAAAGAAAAAATCATCTTGTGATAATCATAATAAAAATCTCACTCATATTTCCATGTTCTTACAACATCACCACAATAAATAAATAATTATCACACTTGGGATGTTCATAGAGTGTTTGGCATACCTTAGATTCTAGTCCTTGATTGACAATCAATAACCTTCAATTTCAAATCTTAGTAGAGTGTTCCATCCTCCTCCTGGAAGGTCAATGGATTTGGTTTTACCTATGAAGGAGCATGAAGTGATAGCAGTACAAGTAGAATTATGAGATAAATGTTAGCATACAAATATTTATTGAAATTGGTGAGAGCGTTTTATGATTTTGGTAATTACAAGTATGATTTGGCAAGAAAATGAGGAGGTAAAGTATTTATTTATAGTGGATAACTCTTAATTTGGAGCTAATGATTGATTTTGTCCTTTTTCAAGATCATAAAATTATAACCATAAGTCCAAGTGACATGTTGGTTTAAACCTAGTTGTAAAAATATGCTAGCACCATGACCATGTATAACAAATCGTTATATTACTCAAAAAACCAAGCTCTCCACTTAAAGTGGTGGTATTGAAACCATTGATTTTTAGGATGTATTCTTTGAAACATGCTTGTCAAAAAATCCCTTAATCATGACTCTATTCTTAATTTTGTATTTTGGTAAAGTTAGAAGGAAAAATATCATGAATGATGGTGAAAATTATCAATTGGGTGAAGAAAGGGGAATTAAGAAAACTAGAAAACATGCCTTTCTATCATCCTACCCAAGGACTAAAAAATTTAGTCCAGCCCTATCCCACAAATAAGAGGACAAGACTCTCCACCACCAAGCTAGATATTAATGTTATTTTAACAAATAGATAAGGCATTAAAAATACAATAAAAAAATATGATCAAACATAAGAACAATATTTATATATAATAAATTGATTAGATTAGTTACACAAGGGCCAATAATATAATATATTGACCATCACACTATGATACAAAGAAAATGGAAAATTATGCATAATGATCATATAATAGCCATGAAAGGTAAAAATGTATTGGATAACCAATGAAATTTGACACTAATATGATAGTTGGAAGAGCAATATTACCACTTTTGTAAGGTGATAGCACCATTTGATGTTATTTAAAAAATCAATAAAAGATAAAGAAAGAAGCAATGTATTTTAGAATATTTGAAATGTGATGGAGGCACTAATGAAATGAAAAACATATAAAAATAGAAAATATAAAACAAGAAAACAAAAAGAAGTAAAGAGGTATAGCGGACACTCGACATGATATATTGACATGCAATATTTTTGTTAGTTTGTCTAACTCTATTGCATCTATGGTCTCTAATTGAAATGCGGCATACCTATCGAGTGCTTTGATTGTTTACAAAGCCAACCTTTTATGAATAAATTTACCTTTACATGTCCCATGCATGTTGATAGTTTTAGGACAAAGTCTTCTACATTGAAAACATATTGTTTAACTTATTTTTTGTATTTATTAGCCACATAGTCTTTGTATGCTTGATTATGCTAGAGAACATACATGTACTTCTTGTTACAGGAAATTATTTTAGCAAGGTGGATATCACAATATAGTTGAAATTATTTTTTTATAATATATTAAGCTTTTCAAATAAATGCACAAAGATAGAATCTCAACCTCAAGGGTAAAGAAACTATAGTACGGTATACAAGAGAAAAATAATGTCCTTATAGATGCACATATACATGTATGGTATTTCCACAATACTAGGTATTACAAGTGCCAATTTTTATGAGACTCTTTGATAATTATATTTACTAAACCAATATTTTATTTATCCATTTTCTTGTAAAAAATAAATCATGGAAATTCAGTATTGCATGTCATTTTGAAGCTATTTTTTTCATTTCTTTATTCTATAATGGCTTACCATTATAGGATATGATAGTTGACATAATATAAAAATAGCATACTCTCTGATTCATCACAAGATTAAAGATAGTAAAATCCATTTGATTGAATAAATGCATATCCTCAACCCACTTTATAAAAAATTTAATGATTGTAATGATGTATTTATGACCTCGTTGGCATTTTTTCCACACTAAAATAAATTTTAAAATTTTGTCTAAGTATGCAATAAGTTTCGCTCAACGAAATCCAATTTTGGGTAACGTTTCAAGAAAAATACATTTTTTGGGTAGGAGACAGTTCAAATTCAGGTTTTGCCTTGGCAAAAGGTCCATTTCACCCATTTTCCAATGAAATCACCATTTTCATCCAAATTTTTGTTGAAATAATATTTGCCAATGAAATTCCCATTTCGAAAGTGACATTCCATTTCGTCACTTATAGTGGCACATTTTTTGGTGAAATTTATTTTTACCATAGCGAAATAACCATATCACACATTGTTCCTGGGTGAAAACCCCTTTCTTTTCTTGCCTCACAGTGGTAAATTCCTTTTTTTGCATCATAGTAGTGAAAATATTAGGTGAAACTCCTTTTCGTGCGCTACTTGGTGAAAGTAGCAACATCACTTGGCACATTTTCTAACGAATCCCTCTTCATGTAAAGCATGGGGCATTGTCTTGGGCGAAAACCCATGATGCGCTATAGCTTGGCAAAAGTGCTTTTTTGTACTAAAACTTGGTGAAAGCGTCTATTCATGCTATAACCTAGTGAAATCAACTTCTTTGCGTGCTACGCCTTGGCGAAAGCCCTTTTTGGGCTTCACCTTGGCGAAATCAATTTACTCCATTTTCTCCAGGCAAAACCATGGTCAAAGGTGCTCTGAGAAAATATCAGTATGGAGGGGATTTCAAGGCCAACGAATTCAATTTTTGGGGTGAAAAGGGTTAAAGTTTCCGGAATTGCTGCTAATAAATATCAGGTTCGATAGATAACCAGAAGATTGCCCAAATTAAATGTCGTCCACTCTTGACTCTGGTGTGATCCTGCTATTTTCGAGGCACCACCATGGAGATGAATTTTGTTGATGATTCTGGCTAGGTCCCGATATACCATCTCTCGAAATTGCTCGTTGCTTCCCAAGGTACCACCAGATTGGTTCATTGTTGCTATCGAGGAGAGAATTATGACCGACCAATCTATCATTTCCCATCATTTTTATTTAATGAGCATTTAATTTTGGAGGTGAAATCCTCTATAAAAACTAGGAAACTTGATGTAAGAAAGGGGGGGAACATTCTGCTAAAAAACTCTTGGAGTTTAAATTTTTGCCTCAATTGAAAGACTTTTGACTCTGGTTCCTGGATCAGTTGTGTATGTGATTGCTTTCTGCCTATCATTTTTGTTATATTCATGCCTTTGTTAGATAGATTGAATTCTACATTTGAATTTAATTTTTGATGAAGAAGTGAATGTTGAAATGTTAATTGGAAGTCATATTTGTGATCTGTGATTGGTTCCTATGTTGTTCTTTCTGTTAAATGTTGGTTAGAACTTGACTTGGTTATTTAGTTGTTAGTTCATCCCCACTCTATTTTTCTGGCTTACAACCATATTTCCCATCTCTTTCTGTTAATTTCTCTCCCTAAAATTTATACTAATTTTTAGATTAGTAAGGGAACCAACCCTCTCTAGAGATTGGCTTAAAGGACATCTCTTTCCTTCGGCCTTTCAATGTTGGTCGGGTCTAGGGCACATATTTTTATACTTAGGCAGATTCATGACCAATAATTTTTGGCATGCCTGATGGGACACAAAAGTTCCACCTTAAGTAATATTAAGATTTGATGTTCATATTTTACTATTTGATTAGAACATCTGGTGACTCAGTTTTACCTAGAAGCCTTTGAATGTGAAGTTGGTGAAAGCTTTACTTCATGATCACAAGATCGAAGGCCAAAAATTTAGAAAATCCTATTGAGTTCTTTGAGCTTGACACCCAAGTCTTAGGAGAGCATCCTAGATTAGTCACTCTGACTATCCCATCAATCGTAACATCTTCATAGGTAGTTGGTGTGTTTTTCATTCCTTCAAGTCCCTCTAGCACTACCACTAGCTTTCCTCCCCAAGCAAATTCTCTGGTCCAAATGGCTCAAAATCCACCATGATAGTTTCCAGCATGGAACCATTTCGAAGCTTTGAATCTACAAGCTCAGAATCTGATCCCACTAGTAACATTGAAGGCTTTGCCTACTTATGATGGTATGAGAAAAATAACTTATGAGCATGTTCAAGATGTGGCTTCTTTGGTAACTATTCATAGCATCATAGATGAAGATGTCATGGTCAGATTGCTCATGCTCTCTCTTAGAGGGAAGTTGCTTTATTGGTACCGATCCTTACCACCTACCACTATTGCCACATGGGACCAATTGGTTGAGTTAATGATAAAAGGCTTCAATGAACAAGTGGATCCTTTTTCCTTGTTGCATCAATTTACTAATATTTAGAGGTATCCATAAGAGGAAATCATTGACTTCAATGTTAGGTTCACTCAAACTTGGTAGAGAGTCCTTGATGGTCTCCAATCGACTCTTAAACAAGTTATATTTTATTATCTTCGAGCCTTCAATTTTGATATTAGCATGGCCATCCATCAGTCCAATGTTGATACATTTTTAGCCTTGTACTCCCAAGCACAAAAGGTTGAAGTTGATTTAATTACTATTGGTAAGCTCCCATCAAATATGATGATGCCTATATTTCTTGATCTCCCACAACATTTATATTCCAATGCATCTTCTCAATCTTTACCAATGTCCCCCATGTATCCGATCCCTTCATGGAATCCTAGTTCATCTCAAACCTTGATAGTTTCTATCCCATAACTTCTTGCTCCTTCCATTCCATAGCTACCCACTCTAGTTCCATTCCCAACATTATCATCTCTTCTAGTACCACTACCATTACCAGCTCCTCTAGCACCCTCAAATCCTGATCCTCAAGTGAAGTTGTTACAAGAGATGCAATCAATGAACTCAATAATGAGAGCGATGACAAATGAGATCACAACCATTAAGAAAAGGTAAGTTGAGAGATATTTCTAGCCTAGGAGATTTCAACCTCCACCAATCACTAGAGAGCAAGCAACTTCGACCAACAAGATGCCTAAAAGGAATCCAACCATGTTGACAAATGAAGAAGCTGGCCCATCAGATAAAATGTATTGGTGTTCTACCTACAATGATCCGCATGGTGAAGAAACTTGCATGGTTCATCTGAACTATGTGCAGACATTGGCAGATAACTCTTTTGGTGGTCATATCAACATGATTAGAGAAGTCGATCATAATTTTATGGTCCCTTCCATAGAACAAGTTTTAGTTCTCATGAGAGCTAGAAAAAATTCGATCATAGTGGACCCAATTGAGATGGAGCCATTGAAGGTACCTATTGAGCCGAAGGTGCAGAATGAAAAGAGACAAGCACAGGCGAAGGCACCTAGCTCAGCATCTAAGTCAGAAGAACCTATTCTTTTAAAATATCTCTTGCTCACACAAGCAAAAGAAAGAATCTCTCAAGCAAAGGCATCAACTTCACAAACGCAAGCTGAGATGAAGGAACAGGTAAAAGAATACCTTAAATACCCATCTTTGACCAAGCGTCAGAGGGTGGAAGCCATGCAATAATATCAAAGTAAGTATGAGGCTATTAATGAAGGAAGAGAGTCCAGTTCATCCACGTACAACATTGTTGAAGAACTAAAGAAGATTCTTGCCAAGGTTAGTCTCTATGATGCATTGCAATTGCCTGGATAGGTTGATTTATTGCAAGAATATTTGAAGTTTGTTAAAGATAAAAAGAAGAATCCCACTCAGACTATGTTAGCTCAGATACTTACAACTTTGGCTACTAGAAAGAATAGACCACCACCATTTTATTTGTCTCTTAGGATGGAGGGTTGGATTGTGCATAACTGCATGATTGACTCTAGTGTTGTGACAACTGTCATGCCAAAGGTGGTTTGTGAAGTTATGGGTATGGAATATACAAGAAGTAGCCTAAGTGTCTTGCAGTTGGATGGAACTCCTATAAAAATAGTAGGTGTTATCAAAGATATCCCCATTGTCCTGCATAAGATACCTCAGATCACTGTGATCCAAGAGGTGGTTGTAGTTGATCTAGAGCCATATTTTAGTATGTGCCTCTCAAGAGAGTTTACTACCAAATTGGGAGGTTATCTCTCTTTGGATTACTCTCACTTGGTAGTTTCTTTCATAGGAAAAGGAATCTAAATATACAATGAGAAGCCTTCCACGTTTCATGTAGAGAGGATTGAAGAAGAAGAAAAATCCATGGATTCTATCAATATGATGACTGAAGAACTAGAAGAATTGAATTTAATGGAAGAAGCTCTGGATGAGCTTCATACAGAAGATGAATTTTCAATGAATGATTTTAATGCAATGATTGAAACTGAGATTGGTTGTTACACCATTACTAAGCCTAAAAAGGTTGAAGTAAAGGTATCTGATGATCAGGATCCTATTCTAGATCAGTTGTGGAAGCTCTACTTTGATGGTGCAAGATGCAAAAATGGTGCAAGAGCTGGAATTGTTCTCATTTCCCCTTTTGGAATATAGAAGATATATTCATATTGGTTGACCTGGAGTTGTACAAATAATGCTGTTGAATATGAAGCATTGTGCTTAGGTTTGAAGAAAGTAGAGAAACTTGGGATCAAACAACTATAAATTTTTGGAGATTTAGAGCTGATTGTCAATCAAGTGACTAACAAGTGTGTCTCCAAGCAGCACTATTTGAAGGTATATCACAACAAGTTTTGGGATCTGTTTGAATCCTACATGACATTAAATATTCAAGCGATTTCATAGGAATAAAATAAACATGTAGATATTTTGGCATCCCTTGGTGCCAACTTTTCTCCAGTTGAGCACATGGTGAAGAAACCAAAGATCGTGAGGTTGGTTTATAGGCCTTCAGTTCTTGATAAGAATATTTATTGGCAAGTGTTTGAAAGTGATGAGTAGATCATGAACTTCTTGATAAAAGAAGCTAGTAGTGTGGAAGGAAGAACACTCGATGAAGAAGAACTTGAGGGATTGATCCAGTTAAGAAATAATCATATCCCAAAAGGATTGATTTCTCTCGAAAGTCTCTTTGATCAGAATGATAGAGCTGAAAAACATAAGATCAAAGTAGATGAGAAGGAGTACACCAAGCTACAGTTGGAACCTAAAAAGTCAATCAAGGTTGGAACTGATTGCACTCCAGAAGA
Organism: Wollemia nobilis; assembly: GCA_028583015.1. NCBI lineage: Eukaryota > Viridiplantae > Streptophyta > Pinopsida > Araucariales > Araucariaceae > Wollemia > Wollemia nobilis. The sequence goes on along the minus strand of JAQPPZ010001776.1, from coordinate 940,096 downwards.
ACTTGAGCAAATCAAGGAGCTATGCCATGAATTTCTAGACATTGTTTCCTGGAGTTACCATGATTTAAAAGGTTACAACAAGAATGTGATCCAACATACTATTGAACTACAAGGAGTGAAACCCTTCAGGAAGAAACAAAGACCAATCAATCCCAAAATTGAAGTTCTGATGAAAGCTGAACTATTGAAAATATTGGAAGCTAAAATTATTTACCCAATCAAGCATTCTACCTGGGTAGCTAATTTGGTCCCTGTGCAGAAAAAGAATGGAGATATTCACCTGTGTGTTGATTTCTAAAATTTAAATCAGGCTTCTCTAAAGGATCATTATCCTTTGCCACAGATTGATCAGATTCTTCACATAGTTGTAGGAGCTCAAATATTTTCTCTGTTAGATGGATTCTCTGGCTACAATCAGATATGGGTCAAGGATGAAGACCAATACAAAATGACATTCACCACAAAATGGGGTACATTTTCTTATCAACGAATACCTTTTGGTCTCTCGAACGTTGGAGCAACCTTTTAGAGAGTGATGGATGTGGCTTTCGGTGAGTTATTAAACCGAGTCATCATTATTTATTTGGATGATATGACTATCTTCTCTCATAACAGGGAGGAGCATAACTTGCATTTAAGACAAGTGTTTGAAAAATATCGAGAGTTTGGGATATCCATTAACCCAAAGAAGTCTATCTTCGCGGTGAAGGAGGGAAAGCTCCTGGGCCATGTAATCTCAGAAAAAGGTTTAGTTATTGATCCAGCTAGAGTTGAGGCTCTTTTGAAGCTTCCACTACTAGCCAACAAGAAGGGTTTGCAGTCATTTTTTGGTCAGATTAACTTTGTTCGAAATTTTATTGTAGATTTTGCCCAAGTTGTGAAACCAATGACTGAACTCTTGAAGAAAGATGTTGAGTTCAAATGGATTGAGCAAAGGAAGCAAGCATTTAGAGAAATCAAGGAAAGAATTGCTCAAGCCCCTATTTTGATAAACCTTGACTATTCAAAGGATTTTATCCTTTATGTTGTTGGTGAACAAGAGAGTTACATAGTTGTGCTCACATAGAAGGGAGAAGATGGTGATGAGTGACCAATCACATTTTTAATCCAAGTCATCCAACCACATGAGGAAAAGTATAATTTCATAGAGAAGCAAGTGTATGCAGTAATGAAGTCCCTGAAGAAGTTTTGGCATTTTATTTCATAAAGTAAAACAATTGTTTATGTTGTTCATCTGGATGTCCAAAGTTTCATTATCTAGGGTGAGCTTGGAGATAAGAGAGTTGGTTGGGTTTCTAAAATCCAAGAATATGATATCGAAATTCGGCCAACCAAGTTGGTTCGTGGTCGAGCACTATGTCAAGATCTTGCAAAGAGCGCTACCTCTAAATCAATGGTTTACTAGTATGAAGATTCAATAAGTGAAAGTAATCTTGCTAATCATCTTGTAGTTGACCATGATTGGATAGAGGACCTTGTCGAATACTTCAATTCAGGAAGGTGTCCTTCACATCTCAATGCTTCACAAAGAAGAAGATTTAGACTACAGGCCCTCAGGTATGTTATGTTACCAAGTGGATTGTTCCATAAGAACATTGATGGAGTGCTTCTCAGATGTGTCAGAGAATCAGAAAAGTAAAAAATCCTGGAAGAGTTTCATTCTGGATTGTTAGGAGGCCACTATGCAGGAAGACCCATGGCATTAAAAATTATCAAAGCAGGTTATTTCTGGCCCACCCTTTTTTAGATGCATTTAAGGTCAGTCAAAGTTGTGATAAATGCCAAAGGTATGTCAGCAGGAGCAGAAATGCACCTTTGCCTCTTCACCCGATCCAAGTAGAAGCACCATTTCAACAATGGGGTTTAGATTTTATTGGGGTCATTGATCCTAATTCATCTACTAGACATAAATACATTCTGACTGCAATTGATTATTTCACCCGATGGGCCGAAGCAGTCCCAACTAAGAAGGTAGACCAGGAGGTAGTCATCACTTTCCTTGAAGGATTGATCACTCACTTTGGCATACCAGATGTGATTATAATAGATAATGAAACTCCATTCATCGGTGCCAAAATCAGTGAGTTTATGGGTAAGTATGGTATTTATTTGAAAACTTCATCAAATTACTATCCGTAGGGAAATGGTTTGGCCGAATCTATGAACAAGAATCTGCTTAGGATTTTGAAGAGGACTCTTGGTGACAACAAGCGAAGTTGGCATTTTCTCCTAAACCAAGCTTTATGGGCTGATCACATCTCAATTAAAAGTTCTATCAAGACGTCCCCCTATTCTTTGGTGTATGGTAAGGAAGTAGTCTTGCCCATTCACATTGAGTTGTCGACTCTTCAATATTTGCAATTGCTTGATGATGAAGATGATGAATTTGATCCCATGAGTGCAAGGTTGGCTCAGCTATTATGGTTGGAAGAAGAAAGGGAGAAAGCATATAATGCTTTCATGGAGCATGCTTAGATGACAAAAAATTGGTTTAGCAAGAAGACTTCAGAGAAGGCATTTAAGGTTGGTGATCTTGTGTTAAAATGGAATGAGAACAAGGCGAAGCCAAGCAAACATCACAAGTTTGAGGTAATTTGGGAGGGCCCATTTCAGATTTCTAGTGTGAATCAATTTAATTCATATTATTTGTAGGATATGGATGGTCGTGTGTTGCCAATTCTAGTGAATGGTCTTCATTTGAAGGCCTACTACTAGTAAAAAATTTGGGATCAAAAGTGTAAATATGTACATAGTTTTCTAATGTCATTTTTGTTTGAAAATGGCCAAGTATTTTTTATGGTTCAAAAGAAAAAAAATAAGAAGAAGTGAAAATCGCTTTCACTAAGCAAAAGTGTTTTCTCTGGAGAAAATCATTTTTTACAGCAAAAATCTTCTTTGCCCCTCCCTAAAAAAAAAATAAGGATGAAAATTGAAAGCGAAATTCCTTTTTGCTGGGCGAATGTATTTTCTGCAGCAAATATGTCATAAAAAAATTGCTTTTCAGGTGAATGGAGTTAAAATAATGCCTATTTTTAAATCTTGGTGCTCAAGTTGGCAAAAACACTTGACAAAAAGATAAAAAGAAGAGAAAAAGTGATTTCACCCAAAACAAGCCTTTCGCTCATGCATATCTTCTATTTTTGGAGTGAAACTCAAGTTGGTAGCAAGACACTTCCACTCACATGCTTTTTGGGTGGATGAATTGGTGAAAGCTATTTTTGGGGTTTAAGTGGGTGAAATGGCTTTTCACCTTGCTTTTTTGGTGAACTCCCAGAACACATGGCTTTTCACTAGTGAAATTAATGAAATGTATTTTTGGCACTCCACTTTAGTGAAATAGGTACCCATCATGTAGTTCAAGGTAAAAAAGTGGTGAATCACATTTTTCCAAATTGATCGTTAATGATAGGTTGCACCTCCCAAGAAGGAAAAAATAATAAAGAAAGTGAAACAACCAATCACGATGCTCAAAAAAGATATGGGTGAAACCGTTGAATCATTGGAAAGCGTGACATGCCCCTAAATTTAGTAGGTGCATCGTAGGCATTAAATTTGGTAGGTATGGTTGGAAAATTATAAAAGGGTGAACACTTCAGTTGAAGAATCAAAAAATTGCAAAGCTCCTGTTTGTAAAGTTGTTGTGAATTGCTTTTGCTCCAAGGTTTAAAATTATTTGTTGTCTACTCAAAGAAAGTTGAATATGGGAAAGAAGACCATAGAAGCCAAGAAAGAGAAGGCTCAGAAGAAGGTTGACCTAGAGAAGAGGTGGTGAAAATCTAAAGAGGAGGATGAAGAAGTAGAATTGGTGCCTTACTATGATCGCCTGGCACAAATCGATGATTGTATAATCATGAACAAAGGTATGGAGAAATTGTGGTAAGACGTCGAATTTGCTCTTCAGAAGGTATCTATCAAAATTTCATGCACCATGATATTTTACTCCCATATTTTTTGGTATCTTTGTATGCCGGTGCATTCATGTCTCGAGATGGTATGGGCGATTGCTCAGTTTTATGATCCTTCTACGAGAGCTGTTCAAAATGCCAATGGAGATAGGTTGTTCAGCATTTCAGCTAACTCGATCAGAGAAGCTTTCGCTTGTGGTGCAAGACCTCCTTTCGACATCATTTTTAAGAAGCTCAATATTGTAGAGTAGGAGGAGAGATACCAGTCTATAGTACCTATGCGATAGTTCATGGAAAATCAATTGTTGAAGACACCACGGTTTGGGGAATTTCCATATTTATCGATGTCATTGAGATATTTTAAGAGCCTAGACTTATATTCGATGTTGGCATGGGTTGTTGGACTACCCTTAGATTCCATAGTGCATAAGTGGTAAGCATCACTTGCGTAGTGTATTTCATAGGTTGAGTTTTATGCCCCGACTACCATGAAAGCAACCACAAATCCAATTTTCTTTGATTGGGTAGATTTCGTAGCTCGAAGAATGCACACTCAACTGTAGAAGGTGCAGAGTGAGGAAGACGTCACCTTCAGGCATTGTTCTTTTCTGGTATGGTATTTCTTTTATTATATGCATCCCCATTTTGCCTTTGTAGTAGTAAAGAAAATAGATGAAGTAGGTAGAACATTGCTAGTTTATTCATGGACCCAGAATTTGTCGAAGGAGTCCTATTATAATTTTAATTAGATGTTTTTGGGACTCACCCTTGAGCTCATTTACGGTGTGTGTGATAGAGTGTCAAAAGCAATGAAGGAGGAGATTGTTAAAGAGGAGAAAGGTGATGTATTTTTGCTGATGCAAGGAGTTGTCATTAGAATTTTTGGCTTCACTGGTAAACCTTTTCTATTGTCGTATTTTACCATGAAGCATCTTTTCGCACTGGAAGTAGCCTAGTAGAATGATTTTACAAATGACACATATGGGTCAGGTAGGGGAAAGTGAGCTACGTGCGCCATGCCTTTTCAGTTTGGTGATGTTAAAGTGACTCAATGCGGGTAGAATGAGTTGATTGCTAAAACATTGTATGACCATGGGTTAATTGAGCTTCCTTAGTGATGGTGATATGACCCTTTGGGTATTTTTGGGAAGTTTATCAAGGCCAAGAATTTTCATTGCTGCCCTAGAGAAGACATCTTGTAGTAGAGGAACAATCCCAAGGGGCGTGACCTTGAGTGGCATGTTGAAAATATGATGTCGCTCCCTCCTTGGCATGATTTCTATGAAATGGAGGTCGAGTATGATCCCATGAATCATCTAGAGCAGGTTCCTCCTAATGATTTGTTTAATCAAATGAAAGTAAAATTGCCCGAATGGTCTGATGAGAAGATCACCAACTGGTGGGTCATGAGGGTTCATCGAGGGAAGCCCGGGTCAGCTTACCCATTGGTTATGGATGAAGCATTTTCACAAGTTTATGATGAGCATTGTGATAAGTACCAACCCATCTCTTTCATTGACCTGGTGCCTCGAAGTATCTGAAGTCTTGATAAGGAAGAAGATGTGGTAAGAGAGAAGAAGGCATTGGTCGAAGAGAGGATAGTTATCGAAGAGGAAGAGGAACAACCACCACCTAAGGAATAACTTTCACTCAGAAATAGGAGCATGGGTATAAGGTTACCTTTCCCTAATATGGTAAAGAAGCCTAGAAGTGGTGCAGTTTTTGCTCTTAGCACAAAGCCACTTTCTTCACTTTCGATTGAGTAGACTGGTTTTAAGGAGGTACCCTCTTTGGCTCAGCAAGAATAGTCAAGCCATATGGTGACGTTGGTAGATCTAGAAGTAGAGGAAGAGAAAGTAGAGGAAGAGAAATATCCAATAGTGCAACAACCTTCATCATCGGCTCAAATGGTATTGGAGCCTATAGGTACACATTTTATTTCTTCTTCTCTCAATGACAAGCACTTGGTGACCATGACTTCCCCACCTATAGTTTCTACTTCCACTTCACCTCCATTTTTCATACCCATCTCTTCGGCTCCCCTCTCCATTTCATAGTCGTAGGTCACCAATGCTCCCCCACTTCTTCCATTCCCTCCATTTCTCTCTCTTTCAGTTCATTTACATCTACCCTAAATCCATTTTCCCTTCCATTATCCTCCATTCCATCTTCCATCCCTATCAATCCCATTGTCGCTATAAGTATGCAAGCCCCTCCAAGGGTAAGTGTAACTATAGCACCTTCCACTTCCACTCCCTCTGTTGAGCCAAACCCTCAGTAGGCCCTCTTCCCATTTTCCCTAATTTTTGTAGTACAAGAGCCACTGGCTTTAAAAGTGGAACTTCTACCAGAGCACCCTATAGTAGAGAAGATCAGTCGAGCATGACAAAGTTCCTCATGATGGTTGAAGAGCACAAGTGAAAGGATGTGCAAGCCCCGACTAAGATAGTGAAGAAGGTGACTTTTGATCTAGAGGCTATGGAGGTACACACTATGAAGATGGTCCCTCAGGTCTAGAAACCCCAAGGAGAGATGATGCCAAATGATTATTCATATCAGGTCATCATTGAGGACCTCACAAAAATTGATATGACTGAGAAAATGGGTAATATATAGGTGGATATGAGTTCGATCTACTTGCATGATGAGCATTTCAAGGATCATTTCTTCCAAGCTGAAGCAAAGATAGTAGAATTAGAAGATGCTTTGGCTACATAAAAGGCCCAACTAGACACTATGCAGTCTGAATCTCAGCAATGGTAGTAGAAAGTGATGAGCTTGGAGGGTAAAATTGAAGGATATAAGTAGGTGGTCGAACAACATCAAGCAACATGATAGGAAGTGCAACAATAGATCCAGGCCTTGAAGGACCAACTCTAGAGTCTATAGAATCAGTTGGTAGATAAGGTGACACAATCGGTAGCTCTCACGAAGGAAAAATTTAAGGAGGCTCATAGTCATCTTCTTATCGATTGTTCGACAATGGTGACAAAAGCAACATTGGTTCTCATGTTCCTTCAGGAGGTGCAGCAAGTTATTTTGTATGACTTGCATGTAGTGGAGTATTCATAAGAGAACCTTGAACCAAAACTAGAGATGGTAATGAAGATCTAGGCAATGGCTAAAATGGATCTCAATTTCATCCCAATGAGTGACATGGCCCGAGCTTGGGCAAATGCCAAGATAACACTATGCACTTATTTTTCTAGGTTGGATCTAGTTAAAGAAGCTCAAAAGCTACTAGAGACATTTGAGCAAGAGAGGTGCATTTCATTGGTCTATTTTGAGACTATAGCGAGCAATGGTTTCCCTAGTTTCACTGATGATCAAGGGAATATTCTGGTAAAGAAAGACCTGGATGTGGTATGGGCTATTTTTGTAGATGATACTTTAGAGATTGATGATTGGGAAGAGCCCATCACCGAAGAGCATGTGCTACCATTGATGAGGAAGCTTACTCACATCAAGTCTGGTTTGTTGGAGCTCAGCTAGAGGGCCAACTATATTGACTTGGAGTAGGTTGAGAATTTTTGGTACATTGTTGATATGCTCCAGACTCGTGAGGTGATTAGTATTGATGCTTGGGCTAAAGTCATCGTGGTATATGAAACTACAACTTCACATCTCAAAGGGCAGGAAGAGACTGGTGCAAGCAGTAGATAATCATATGCAAAGATGGAAATTCTGAGCCCAATGGATAAAGGCCCTGGGGTCGATTGCATTCAGGTGAGCTGAATACCCCATGAGCCACCAAAAGTGTTGGTATTTTTGCCACACTAAAATAAATTTTAAAATTTTGTCTAAGTGTTCAATAAGTTTCATTTCAATTTTGGTAAGAATTAAATTCATTTTGGAAAATCCATTTTATTTCACCATTTTAGTGAAATCACCTTTTCACCCATTTTGTAGTGAAATCATATTTTCGAAATTCCATTTCATAATGAATTCCATTTTGTCCCTTTCGCCATTTTGGTGAATATCATATAGAAATTCCCATTTCATAATGAAATTCCATTTTCCCTTGTTGCAAATTTTTTCTTTTGGGAAATTTTCATCTGGTGAAATTCCTTTTTGCACCTCATAATGGCAAAACTCCTATTCATGCAAAGACCTGGGGAAACTCTTTGCGCACTTCTTGGTGAAAGTAGCAACAACACTTGGCACATGTTCTAATGAAGGTTGTAAGCATCATTGTCTTGGGTGAAAACCATGATGCTTGATAGAAAAATATTTGCATGCTATGCCTTGGTGAAAGCCCTTTTTGGGCTTCACCTTGGTGAAATCAATTTACTCCATTTTCTCCAGGTAAAATCATGGTCAAAGGCACTTTGAGCAAAGATCAGTATGGAGGGAATTTCAAGGCCAACGAATTCAATTTTTGGGGTAAAAAAGGTTAAAGTTTCTAGAATTGCTGCTAATAAAAATCAGGTTCGATAGATAACCAAAAGATTGCCCAAATTAAATGTCGTCCACTCTTGACTCTGGTGTGATCCTGCTATTTTCAAGGCACCACCATGGAGATGAATTTTTTTGATGATTCTAGCTAGGTCCCGATATGCCATCTCCTAAAATTGCTCGTTGCTTCCCAAGGTGCCACCAGATTGGTTCGTTGCTGCTATCGAGGAGAGAATTGTGACCAACCAATCTGTCATTTCCCATCATTTTATTTAATGAGCATTTAATTTTGGAGGTGAAATCCTCTATAAAAACTAGAAAACTTGATGTAAGAAAGGGGGGGACATTCTGCTAAAAAACTCTTGGAGTTTAAATTTTTGCCTCAATTGAAAGACTTTTGACTCTGGTTCCTGGATCAGTTGTGTATGTGATTGCTTTCTGCCTATCATTTCTGTTATATTCATGCCTTTGTTAGATAGATTGAATTCTGCATTTGAATTTAATTTTTGATGAAGAAGTGAATGTTGAAATGTTAATTGGAAGTCATATTTACGATCTGTGATTGGTTCCTATGTTGTTCTTTCTGTTAAATGTTGGTTAGAACTTGACTTGGTTATTTAGCTGTTAGTTCATCCCCACTCTATTTTTCTGGCTTACAACCATATTTCCCATCTCTTTCTATTAATTTCTCTCCCTAAACTTTATACCAATTTTTAGATTAGTAAGGGAACCAACCCTCTCTGGAGATTGGCCCGAAGGACATCTCTTTCCTTCGGCCTTTCAATGTTGGCCGGGTCTAGGGCGCATATTTTTATACTTAGGCAGATTCGTGACCAACATGACCATATGAAGAAAGAGAAAAAATAAGATCAACGAGGTCAAGGTCCCATGTAGAGAAAGGTGAATGAGATTCAATGGGAAGAAATGTTATGCAAGATAATAAATTTAGTCATTATAAAATTAACACTTATAACATTTGGTATTATACATATTGGCATTAGTTTCCATGTTGTTGCAAATATATCCCATGCTTAAGAGTTCATGTCTTGTTGTGTGACTAGTAAAATGACCTCCACAAATATCCATAATTAAATTTATGTATAAAGCTTATGAAACCTTAAATTTAATAAGACATCATAGAATGATGCCATTAATATTTCTAAATATAGCACACCTTCCACTATGACATAATTAAAATGTATTTGATGAAGCTTATCCTTATTTGTTGAATTAGCATTAGTAGGATATGTATTACTATCTAAAAATAAAAATATCACTATACTACCTAAGGTGTTTGACACTTAGCTAGCCTTGCTAACATAAGGCACTTGATGAATGGGAGACTTCTATTTTAAAATCCTAATATCTCCCTTTGACCAATTTTTCCCATATGATGCTTAACATGGTAGATGTGATCATGACTACAGAATCCAACTATAAAAAAAACATTATATATTTATTTTACATTTCACAATTTACATTTAATAAAAGCATTCATAGTGGAAATTAGAATTAAATACTATACATGACCACAATTCGAGGGAGGACATACAAAAGAATACCAAATTCAAGAAACTTGTGGAGGGGTGGGTGAAACTTAACTTTGATGGAGCCTCTAAAGGCAACCTAGGAAAATTGAGGGAAGGTGGTGTGATAAGAAATTAAAAAAAGGGAGATGATAGAAGCTTACTCAAATAATTATGGGACACAAACCAATCATGTGGTTGAAGCTAAGGTGATGATAATTGGTATGAAGCTCCTATATTTTCTTTACATTCCTAAGATAGTAATGGAGGGAGGATACTTTAACATCATTAACTATTTAATTGTAAAGGGAGAACCAATATGGACCATGGAAGGAATCATAAGGGATTGTAAAACACTACTTCAATATTTGTAAAAGGTGAAAATCATGCATATTTTTACTGAATAGAATAAATTTATTGATTATATGGCTAATATAGGAGTAAACAATTATGAAGGAGACATATGAGTGGACTTGTATCCACATCAGGTGTTTTCAGCTTTAGGCTTGGATAATAAATTCAACTCTAATGGAAATTCAACGAGAAGAGGATGAAGGACACTTGGGAGGAACTTAAGATAGTGGTTCAAATAAAGAAGAAGTATGAAGACATGGAATTTTATCTTATCCAAAATGAATCAGAACAATCAAGAACATACAACTTTTTGATTTAAATGTAGTTTCTCTGAGCTATAACTTTCGTACTTATTTTTTGTTATTTTTTGTGTTTTTTTATGTTGTATCTTCTAGTGGTTTAGATAAAGAAGAAGTATGAAGATATAAAAGTTGTTATCATGCAAAAAATAAAGCAAAGTAATCATGATTATCCAACCTCTTAATTTTGAATGAAGTTTCTTTAAGCTTGGTTTAGATAAAGAAGAAGGATGAAGACATGGAATTTATTGTTATCTTGTCCAAATTGAAACAGAGTAATTAGGAACATCCAACCTCTTAATTTTAAATACAAATAAGAAGGATGAGGACATAGAAGTTACTATTATCTTTTCCAAAGTGAAGTAGAGCAATCAAGATCGCCCAACCTCTTGATTTGAATGTAATTTCTTTAAGTTGCAACTTTTTATTTTGAAAAGGTAAAAAATATTATATTGATAGAACAAGAATCAAATTATAGTCATAGGTCTACAACTTTTGGCAAGTCCTAAAATCTAAATAAAACTCAGATTAACATCTCCAAAAATAATAAAAAATTGAGTACTATATAAAAAGCAAAAAATTTTAACCTTGTCCTATTTCTACTTTCCACTAATCCTGAGTAACCTAGAAGGCTTTATAGTCATATAAACACTACCATTGCTATCCCAAAAAGGGTCATAGAGTGTTGCAAGAGGCAGCAAAAAATCCAAAAAATAATTGCTCATCCTCCATTGATCCACAAGGCTCAATGGACTCTAGACCTATCCTCATCCTTACCTATGTCTTTGTTGGTCAAATTAAGAACCATTTGGTTCACCTCTAGCCATTCAGAAGTGTCCCTATCCTGATTAGAATTTAGCATCCAATCGGACTTGCACTGCCATGTTTAGATAAAAAATTAGTAGCTGCATTATTCTATCTATCAACATAGATTGGGATGACATCCTCGAACTGTTACAAAATGGAATTATTTTAGCTCATAATATTTCTTATCCTCCAAGTATTTGGTCTAAAATTTCTAATAGCATCCAAAAGCCCCACCATAATTTGTGAGTCAAACTTAACTATGATATTTATCACAAGCATTGAGAGAACCTTATATTATAGCCAGTCCTTCAACTTCATTGCTAGTAGCCCTTCCAAGACCCTATAACTCCCAATGGAGGATCTTCCTCTTGAAATATATTTTGAGAAAACAAATGCATATAGTCCCTGAGTTATCCTTAGCTGCATCATTAGAATTAATATTTTTCTAGCCTATGGGAGGGTACTGTCATGGTCCCAACTTCTGTGGCTTAGGAGTCCCCTCATTCACTTGATTTTTCTTGTCCCTAAAGTGAGCTCTAATAGTTTTAGAATTTTTGGTAACAAATTTATGCCAAACCAACTCCATTGGATTGACCTCCTCTTTAAAATTTTTAGAATTTCTTTCCAACCAAATGTGCCACCAGATAAAACTCAAACCTAGGGACCAACCTAGCTGAAAGGAGGTATTCTTATATTTTCTACTTTTCTAAATATCATAGATATTAGAAAGAGTCACCTAAAATTTTAGATGAATATTAAAGAGATATAACCACATTTTCAACAACTCTCTTGCAAATGCACACTAGAAAAGCATATGATCAAGTGTCTCTTATTATGAGTTATACATGATGCAATTGGAAAGGCCATAAAAACCTCTCTTCATAAGGTTATCATAGGTGAGACAACTCCTATGCATCACTTCCCAAGAAAAGAAATTAATTTTAGGCTAGCCCTTAGCCATCCAAATGCTTTCCCATGAGGCATCCTACAGGATCAACTGAGAAGGGAGCAAAGCATTATAATCATCACAAATAGTAAAGACACCTAGAGTACCAAGGCCCCAGGTGATATTATCCTCTTCATATTTCCTTGTAAGGTACCTTTGCTTGAGGATATTATCAATAAGAATTCTTTGATGAAGAGGAATAAAAATAGACCATTCTTCTAACCTCTTCCACTAAAGAAAGAGAAATCTCCAATTTGCCTGGAAATAATTTATGAAGTCATCTTTATCCATCCTCCACCCTCGAGGATTTATTGCAAGGGCTGCAACTATGGAAACTCGTAGATTAATGGGGCATGTTGGTCCCAAGAACCACTCCAAAAGTTAGTTCTGTCTCTTGTATCAACTTTCCAAAAAATTCTAGATTTTGCTAATTGTTCAGTAGCTTTTAGGTTCTTCCAAATAATAGAGATAGGGTCTCGTAGATCATTACAACCAACTTCTTTATGAGGTATAAAACCTAAATCCTTACCAATGATGACTCTACTAAATAAAGCATCCTTTTTGGATATACATATCCAATAAATCTTCCCAACAAGAGCTTTATTTTTTAAATCTATAACTTTTGTACTAAATTTTTAATTGTTTTATGTTTTTTTTATGTTATAGCTTATGTCTAAGTTTGTTGTATTTCGTTGTCCTTGGAATTTTATTTTCCATTATGCTAAAGTGATTTGGTTCCTTGTATAAAGAATTAGGGCCCTTTCAAAAACCCCTATTTTTCACCTCTAATAAAAAATAATAATATTTTTAATTTTATTAATTAATATTAGAGATTGTATTTTTTTTCTGGTAAATAAAAGTCTTCATTAATTATTGGGTTTTGCAGGTTAACCCAAAACCTATTACAATATCCAAAGATTCTACTGAGATTGTAGATCCTAGTCATCCTTGAAAATTTCTTACCAAAAATTGTGTTGAATCCCCTACAACACCTTACTAACAAAGCACACCCATACCTAAACATAATCGTAAACATTACTTACATTGACAGGAATTGAAGTTTGGAACTTTGCACTTGTGAAACCTGTTGCTTGCCCATTTCCTATTCTCTGTCAAAATATTCCAAGGCTTACACCCTATTGCCTTCATTTCCGGTTTGGTATGATTTATAGGGAAACCCCATAGTTATTACCAGCTCCATGGGGAAAGAACACCCATTCATATTTCTCCTTAACGGGTAGGTTTCTTTTCATGACTAATAATTTTTTCCACTTCACGTGGCACACCTTGTGTCCATGTCACCAAACTACCAATATCAACACCTATGTTGGCTAATTTGTCAGCTGACCTGTTGGCCTCATGGTACACACACCGAGCCCTCCTATTCTGTCTTGACACAAAAAGGATCCTCACTTCATGGATGACTCCCTCGATTCTCCATGGAGGTTTTTTGCCATTGGTTAACAGGTTGATGATGTTCATAGAATCACCTTCAATCATAAAGTTACCTTGAATTGCTTGGGCTTCTTGCAGCCCTCTCCAAAGGGCTCTAGCTTCTGCTTCATTATTAGTTTTGATTCCCAATGGTTCAGCGAAGGCCTTGACCAGATTTCCTTGATGATCCCTAATTATTCCTCCAGCTCCAGCTCTTCTTGGGTTCTCCTTGGCTACACCATCAAAATTTAGTTTAAACCAACCCTGTGGGGGTGGCTCCCAAGAAATCCCATTTCTGGTATTGGGCAAAGGAATGGAAGGTTTGTCCTCAATACCTAAGGCCCGAGCTAATTGTTTTTCTTGGTGAAGAATTGAGTGGTTCTCATCCACTAAGGTGTTAAGGTTTTCTTTCGCAAAGAAAATAATCCTATTAAGGATGGTTTTTGGGTTGTGAATGGTATCCTTAAAGGCTCTATGGTTCCTTTCTAGCCAAATCTTCTAGAGAAAATGATGCCAACAGATTTTCCATAGGTACTTAAGTTTTAGGCTAACAAAGGGTTGAGGACATTGATGGAACACTTCGGATATAAGAGCAGGCTTAACCCACGAGATCCTAAAGGCTTGGAAAAGTTCATCCAGGATGGACTCCACTACCGGACACTCCAAAAATAAGTGTTGGGTTGTCTCCCATCCTGCCCTGCACATGTAGCAACGGTTAGCAATAACCATACCTTTGGATAACATATTGTCCATAGTGAGGATTTTTCCTTGAATCACTAGCCATGAAAAAAAGGATATTTTAGGAATTAAGCCTTTTATCCAAACCAAACTCGATTGAAATTTTTGACCTTCCACATTGAGAAGCAAATTATAGGCAGACTTAACTGTGAAGTCACCACTTTCAGTTTCAACCCAAACAATGTGATCTTCATCCTCTCCAAAGGGAATAATTTGTTGAGTTAAAATGTTATAAAGCTCTTCAGACTCCGCTTCAAAACCCTGTACTCTAATGTGTTTCCACCTGTTGATATTTATATCCTACCACATATAATTTGCAACCTTCTTCCCAATATGCTTCTCCATATGCTCTTGAATCCTAGCCAAACGAGGATTCTGGGATAACTCCTCAGCTCTCACCCATCGATCCTTCCAAAAGTCTATTGTTTACCCATTTCCTAGAATCCATCTAAGACCTTTCTTGACAAGATCCTTGCTCGTGACGATTACCTTCCAAAAAATAGATCCCCTGCTTGTTAAGTTTTCATTAAGGAAGTTCACACCTTGGAGGTATTTCCTCCTAATTATGGCAGTCCATTCATTATTGACCTTAGTCAATAACCGCCATTCTTGTTTGGCTAACATAGTTGTATTAAGATGAGCAACTCTCCTCAATCCTAACCCACCATCAACTTTAGGTTTGCAAACCTTGTTCCAAACTACTAAATGGATCTTTTTCTTATCCTTAGTCCTTGACCAGAGAAATTTTTTTTGAAGCTGCTCAATTTTATGATACACCTTGCTGGGAGCTCTGAATACTGATAGGAAGTAAACGAGTATACTTTGAAGTGAAGCCATAGTTAAAACTACTTTGCCTGCTTGAGATAACAAATGTCCTTTCCAACCTGCTAGCTTTTTTTGGATCCTCTCTAGAACTATGTTCCACATTGATCCTTTAGGTTTCCCCGTAAACAGGGGAAGACCTAAATAGGATGTGGGAAGGGATGTAATATGACATTCCATGATCCTTCCTATGTTGTTTTGCCTAGGAATGGGGGTATTGATGAAATAAAGTTTGCTCTTATCAAAATTCACTTTTTGTCAAGCCGCTTCTTCATACATTATGAGAATATTTTTAATCCTTCTTGCCTCAACCATGAAAGCCAAAGTCAATAGCAATGTATCATCAACAAATTGTTGATGTGTCACCGGGGTAGTTAGCAACATGGCCTTGATACCTGATATGAGTCCAGCTACCGCTGCTGCCTTAATGGTTCTTCCCAAGGCCTCAACTACAATGATGAACAACATAGGACTTATGGGATCTCCTTGTCTTAGACCACATTTGTTTTGAAAAAAACCTATAGTAGACCCATTAACCAAAACTGAAAAACAAGGCTTAGAAATACACTCTCTTATTAACTTGACCCATTTCATGTTGAAGTGTTCATGTCTAACTTTAAAGCCATGACTACTTTTTTGGCTTGAGCGGTTGTATGAAGAGCCTCATGAACAGTAATAACTCCATCTAATATTGATCTTCCTTATACAAAACTTCCTTGACTTGGATCAATGATAACCGGTAGAACTTTCTTCAAACGGTTGGCTAAAACTTTGGACAGAATTTTATAGGATATATTACACAGGCTAACCGGCCTAAAGTCAACCATAGTCTTGGGGTTGGGGCCTTTAGGGATCAAAGCAATGAAAGTTGAATTGAAACCCCTTGGAATATGATTTTAACTTTGGAACTCCTTGATTGCAACAATAACTTATGCTCCAACAATATCCCAACAAACTTAGAAAAACCGCAGTGAAAATCCATCCCGCCCAGGAGCTTTGTCAGGATCCATGTTAAACAAAGCCTCCTTGATCTCTTCGTCTAAAAAAGCTATTGTAAGAGACTTGTTAATCATTTCATCAATGAGTTGTGGAATGAATTGAAGGAGAGAGTCCTTTGCTTAGGCATTACAGGCCCGTTCTTCACCCAATAATGAACTAAAAAAATTAACAGCCTCGTCCCTGATATCCTTAATGTTTTGAGTTGAGGATCCATCCACCTTACTTAAATTTCTAATATTATTGTTGCTTCTATTGATCAATGTGGTAACATGGAAATTTTTTGAATTAGATTCCCCTTCCTTTAGCCATAATGCCCTTGATTTATGCCTCCAATACATCTCTTCACAAGCTAAAATATTATAAAACTCACCAAGGGTTTCCTTCTCTTTAGTCCTTGTTGCCTCATCATAGGTTCCATTTTGGATTTTGCTTTCTATTATTCTCAGTTTTTCCCCCACTGCTCTCTTATTCTCAAAAATATTTCCAAAGACTTCTTTATTCCATATTCTAAGGTTGTTTTTCACCATCTTAAGTTTTTGAGATAGTTTGAAGGAAGCACTTCCCTAGATAGGTTGTTGCCACCATTCCTCTATTCGTTTCTTGAAGTTCGGATGTTTAACCCACATTGACAGAAATATGAATGGCTTTTTAAAGGAGTTAGCTTGAAATACCTCCCATAGAATAATATTATGGTCTGAAGCACATTTAGGAAGGGCTTGTAATGCTGAATCACCAAACATTGTTGTAACTTCCTTAGATAAAAAAAATCTGTCCAACCTTTCTTGAATCAGCTCACTTCCTATCCTCTTGTTACTCCATGTAAATTTGACTCCTTTTAGTCTTGCATCCATCAATTCATTTGTGTTAATGAATTCATTGAAGTCGTCCATGCTCCTTGAGGGTAACCCAGATCCTCCCTTCTTATCAGATGGGTAAATGGGGGTATTGAAATCTCCCCCAATAACCCAAGGAATGTCTTTAAAAGCTTGGCTCAAATGCCCCAAAAACTCCCATAGTTCATACCGCCC
The DNA here is from genome assembly GCA_028583015.1 of Wollemia nobilis. Classification (NCBI taxonomy): domain Eukaryota; kingdom Viridiplantae; phylum Streptophyta; class Pinopsida; order Araucariales; family Araucariaceae; genus Wollemia; species Wollemia nobilis. The sequence goes on along the minus strand of JAQPPZ010001776.1, from coordinate 922,843 downwards.
TTGGACAGAGGTGGGGGCATAAACATTTGACATAATCCAATTCTTATTAGTATCAAAATCATGAAATAATATGCTTAAGACTCTTTCATTTGCCTGAATAATACTTCCTTCTATTTTAATAGGATCCCATAAGATCATGAGGCCCCCATATGCTCCTCTTGCCTATTGAAAGGTCACTTCCCCTTGCTTCCAAATCCTTCTAGCTATAAGTGTTGATTGTGCCGCATCTATTTTGGTTTTTTGAAGAAAAATAATAGTAGGATTCCAATCCTTCCTTATAGACTTCACCATCCTTTTGTTTTGGTGGGTCATTTAGACCTCTCATATTCCATGAGAGAACCTTCATTTAGACTGTTTGATATTTTTTCCCTGCCCTCTTCCCTAATCCAAAGGGGGTTTGTCAATTTTGTTATTATCCTGGATAGGAATAGCTTGCTGTAACAATGTTCTTTGCTTTTTGTTTGCAATTTCTTCATTCATTCTCATTCTATAGTTCTTTGTTGTAGATATTCTCCCTTTCTTTATTTCACTTCCATAATCTATCGGAGGCTTGGTAGTGCTTCTAGTCTATTTTTGACTGAAATGAGGGGGCATATACTGTGATAGTCGAGGGATTGAACCTTCTTCCTTATTTTGGGGGTTTTCAATTCCCTCTTCATCCTCAGCCTTGTTTTGGTTCACCTCTCCTATCTGGTTCCTAAATAGGGGGCTTTCCTTCAAGGAATATTTTACCGTTGGGCTCATCTGATAAGGGATAATTTTCTCCACTACTGGATTAGGAGCTACATTCCTGACTCTTGTTTCCACAACGTCGACTCTTGACTATTTTTTCAATGTTTAAACTGAAATGACTTGGCAATTTTTCTTCATTTTGAGCATAGCTTTTAGTGATTTTTTTCATAGTTGTGGATGGTCCCGATTTGGATGGGGAATCTAGGGTTTCAGGAAACTTGACACTGATGGTATCATACTTACTATTTTCTTTTTCAACTTCTATATTTGCTAGGATATCAAACATGTTCAAGCTGGGATCTTTATTACATACCTTATGATTTTTGCCTCCCTCATTATGTTGCTTTCCTTTCTCCTAGATTTTTGCCAGTTCTGTGTTGGCTTGGTCAACCTAGTTATTCTTAACTTTTTTGTATCCTTCCAAGTTAATACGCGGTCCTTAAAACTTTGGGATTCCTCTCCTATTAGCTTTCCCCAGAAAACCTTCGCTCGTGGCTTCCTTTTTTGCAGTTATTGTCAAAAATTGGGCTTGAAGGTGGCCTTGGGTTTTGCACATGCTACAAAATGTCGGCTTGTTCTCATACTCCATAGGCTAAATCCTTAGAAACTCTCCATATGCTAGTTCCACCTGAGAAGGTAGATCAGAATCCAAGTTTGCATTTACATAGATCCTAGCATGCGTCATTCTAGTCCTTGCCCATGTTGAATGGTCTATTGCCATGAGCTCTCCTATCATCTTTGCTATGCCACTAAGCCAGTACTCATTAACAAACTGGGTTGGGAGGTTTGGTAAGCGGACCCAAATGGGTGCTATATTAATGTTCTGCTTCTCAGGGTTGAAATACTCCCCCCACTTCCTCAGAAAGAGGCTATGCATTCCTAGAAACTAGGGTCCTCCTGTCAAGCTGTGCTCTGCATCATCTTTGTTGTTGAGTCTTATCATAAAAAAACCTCTTGACATGGCTACGATTTCTAAGCTTCTTGAAGTTTTCCACTTTGCCACAGCCCATGAGTGAATAGTCTCAATGTCCGGTCTTCCTCCCAAAAACTTGCCAACTAAGGATGATGCCTCCATATCCAAGAATCTTTCCATAATCTCCACTGGAACAGTTAACCTGTTATTGTTTGGTATTAAGGGTGGTAGTTCACTGACTAGCTCCTTCTTTTTCCCTTTCAACATTTCCAAAAAGGTTGGGCCCTTGTTGCAAGCTCCCGAACCCCAGTGGGACCCTTTGTTTGAGGGTTTATCTGGAGGATTTGTACCTTTAGCCTTTTTGAACTGAGCTGACAGGGAATCCTTTTTCTTTCTAGCTACAACATTCTGCCTTGCCTCTGGATCTTCTCCTTCCGTTGGTTCAAAATTCTTGCCTACCATTTTTGCTCCTCCTACGCTTCCTCCACCGCTCCTCATCTCTCCCAATCCTCCTCAACACATTAGAGATTATATTTGAAAAATATTAAAATATTTAATAATGAAAAATAAGATAGAAAATATAACTTAACCAATCATAAAACTAATCTCCATACTAAAAAAATTTAAATTATATGACTATTTTCTCTTTAAAAATGATAAAAATAAATAAATAATAAAAAAATAAAAATTAACTATTAAAACTAAATTAAAAAAATTGATAAAAATTAAATATTATCTAACTAAACTATACTGATAACAAATATTACTATTATTTTTTATATTAAAAATCACATGGAGTATATTAAAATAAATATAAATTAAATATATATGATTATGTAAATATTAAAAATACCTTACTAATATGTAATTACTTTATTTTTAAATGTTACACTTAACTTATCAAAATAACTTGTAAAACATTTTGAGTTTGATTACTATTTCTCTTATCAATGTCCATATATATATAAAACTTACCCTTATTTTTTTTTTATAAAATGCTTTGCAAACCCACCTTATTAAAATTAGTTAATAACAATTTTTTTATTGTATAAGAGTTAGTTACATTCTTTATTTTTAGTAATTGGTCAGCGTAGGTTTTTATCACATAATTGTTTTGAGTAAACCTATTTGTCTCGTTCTTGTTGACCTATGGTGAGACAGGAAAAGTTAACAAGACTTTACCCCAAAGGCTATGTGGATTGGTAAGTGCAGGTGTGGATCAACACTTACTAAGAAGAGAACTAGGTTCGGAGCAAGTTAACCCTTTGCAAAGATAGTAGTATTCTATGAATCCTTTAAGTGTGCGTTAGACCGACAACGATGGTATGAACCCCAAGTGATCGATGGCCTCATATCACGTCGGGTCAACAAGAACGAGATGGATAAGTTTGTTGGGAGCAGTTCCTATAGTTTGAACATTAAACTGGTCAGTTACTAAAAATAGTGGCTATAACCAACTCTCCTATGTAATAATAAAAGAAGAGAGCTAGGTTCAAACCTTGGGAGCAAGCCAACCCTTTGCAAAGGTAGTAGTCTTCTCTAAATCCTTTAAGTGGATGTTAGACGGACAACGATAGTACGAACTCCAAGCGATCGGTAGCCCCCATATCACATCAGATCAACAAAAACGAGAAGAATAAGTTTATTGAGAGCAGTCCGTGTGATTTGAACATTAAACTAATAAATTACTAAAAGTAATAACTATAACCAACTCTATTATATAATCAAAAAATGTTAACAAACTTTAAAACTTCAAGATAATTACTCTCAACTACTCTTAATTACAACCTACGTACCTATCTTTTCTTAATCAATCAACTTTTCCCGTAAGGACAATTAAGATAATTACTCTCCACTACTCATAATCAATCGATCTCCTTTCTTTTTTAAAAGATACTTTTAATCAATCCACCTATCTTTTTTTAATCAACCAACTTAATCCTTTCAGAAGAACAATTAAGATAATTACTCCTCACTACATCCACTATTCTTAATCAATCCATCTATTTTTTTTTTTTACAACCTACTTTTAATCAATCGAACTATCCTTTTCATAAAGTCGTTTAAGTTAAGTTATCCTTTACATTTAGTGTATAGACAACGAAACACAAAATATTACATGTCAAATCATTATTTTACTGCTGAAAAATTACACGCATCCGCTGATCGGGATGATTTCAGGTGGTAAATACTACGCAGTGCACATTTAACATCCAAGTGTGTGATCCAAAGGATTACAGCCATAGTGTCCATATATAAAAATAAAAGAACAGACACACTTTATCCAGCTATTGAAGCCCGTTCATATACTTTCGTTGCATTCTAACCTGTGAAACATCTTTTACACTACACAATTTGATAAAAAAAATAACAGAATCCGAACATTAATACCCTGCAATGAACGATGAATGGCATATTACAAACGATCCATCGTTCACATATACAATGGCTTTAAATATATATAGATTGACAGATTATGCAGTAATCATGGTCCTGCGATCATGCTTACCAGACCCCTCTCTCTCATTATAAGACGAAGCTTTTGGCGTCATCTAATCGATTGCAATATCCTGTTAAGGACAGTTTCTCCATCCTCTGTATTGGGTTGTGAAATTTAAATCTCTGAAATTGAGCTCTATCATGATCAAACAACATTGTTGATTCATAATCCTCGTTTCTTAAATTCCTCGTTAACCAGCTCCTGGTCGATGACTAATTACGACAACCCTTTTCTTGCTAACATCGTTTTGCTGCTGCTGCACGTGACCCGCTCCAGCAGTATTATGAATCTGTAGATGACCGACACCGGGGCTGTGCCTCGATTTAGATAGGCAGTGCTCGCTAACCCTGGCATTTCCTCTTCGTTTCAGACTAGAATGAGTCACTCTGCCCTGCGGTAGTCGATTCTGTTTAGTCGATTCTGTCTTTGTATCGCCGTTGGTTCCATCATCCATAAACCAAAACGCGACCTTTTTTTTCTTGTTCATGTCGTTCTTCGCATAGTTGCTCCAGTGCTCCGTCTGGTCTTCGTGGTATGCGTATTGGGTTTTCTCCGTCGAATCGATCAAAGAGGCCGGTCCTGAACCGACGCCGAAAATTTTGAACTGAGTATCCAAGGTGGAAAGATCATCCAGGCTCATGAAAAGATTCCTCTTCAGTTCCCTTGCTCCCCGGCTTGACTTGAGGCCAACAAGAAAGAAACATAACCTAATTAGTAATATTAGGTTCCTGCTCTTCATCACTATTCTTCCCCTCGACACGCCACAGTATGGTCGTCAAAGAAAACTCATATTGTCGAGTGTTTATCAAGGATGATTTGATAATGCAGGACATGGGTAGTGGAAAGCATCCATTTGAGAAATTTATAGAAAAACACTAAATGGAGCAGGTAGGCAATGGTTGACCTTATAAAATATTGTCGCTTTCCTCATTCCGAATTTCCGGCTCAAAATTTGCTTTGAAGCACTGGCTATTCACAGCCGGTTATTGAATTTCGTCGACTCTTGACATAATACGAAAGCAGATCGTGTAGAGGTCCAAAGATGGATGCAGGCAGATTAAGTTCAAGGGAAACGTGTATAACATAGACTTTTAGGATAGTGGTTGCCCGTCCCCTTTTAGGATAGTGATTAGTCATAGACTCATAATTGTACGCCATTGGAACCCAAAATTGTCAAACTAGGCACCCCAGGTGTCTGAGTTTAATAAATATATCACCGACTTACAGGTTGACATTGAGTTTGGTATTAGGTAGGTCGTGGCCTGCCAGGATACAGCCCAATTTACTTCCATATTCCAACTACCTATATGAGGAAGGCGGTGAGGTGAACGGCACTGCTCCTCACAGGTTAGGCAAGAAGGGGAAGGCCTGAAAATTCCACTTTCAAAGCGTATTGTAGGATTTGTAATGTGTCTTTATAGAAATCTTCCCAAGCTGACGCAAATGAATCGTCAACGGAAGTATCTCCATCTTTATTTTGAATTGGATAAAAAAAATAGCAATTGAACAGCATCAGGTAACAAGGAAAAGGATCCTCAGAAAGGATTAACGTCGAGCGACATCCACAAGGGTAGGAAAAACCTTTTCGTCACAAACCTGACTTGGAGTTCACAACTTCAAACTGAGATGTTGAACCCATTCCCTAAGTAGACTAAAATAAGGTTGAAAGGAACATTCCGCCTGAGTTAAGAGTGTAATGAACATTGTTGTATAAACTTTTCGCTGACCTCACGTACCGATAAGAGAGTTTAGAAATTGATGGATTTGTAGGACGTTTAAACTTTAGGATATATTTAATCGGGTAAAGGTAGCAGTTTGACCTTAGTTCAGTGAGTGTGTGCCAGCTTAATGATTCCTAGTTGTGTTTACTCAAGTGAGATAGAGGTTATAGGGGTAGCACCATGATTTGATGCTACTATCTAAGACAATGCGACTTGACTTTATAACCAGTTACCAATTCCTTTATTGCAACTGATTCTATCAATCCTTATCATAGATTTTATGCCACTATTTCTTATCACAAATTTAGTTCCTGATCAAACATATCATTATACTGATCTTTATCAATATCAATACAACCCTAAGCATCACTACCTCTATCATCATTTGAATCCATATCAACATCAATTATGCTAGCATAAACCTTATCTAAACAATCATGAACTATATTCAAATCACTTGTATTACATATATAATCTATTTTTGTAATGAATTCTAAATCACTAGTGTCATTACTTGGATCACAATATTTTCTTTCATATTTTTCTTTTTGAAGAAGATCACTAGTATCATAACATTCATCAATCATCAATGGTTTGTATTCTATAGTATTGCAACATGAATCTATCATCATGGACATTAAATCATTTGTATCACAACGAACATCTTTCATCACTGTTTTATTTCCTACATATTTAATATTTTCTTGTTTTCTCATCTTGACTTTGAGAACATCATTAGAAAGTAATACTATATTCATTGTTGTTCCTATATCAATAGGTAATGTGAACAAATTTTTAGAGTCTTCAATTGCTTCTTCAAGATTTAAATTTAGATAATTTTGAAGCATTGAAAAAAATTTCATCTTTTGCTTCTCCAATTATTGTTTGAAAGATTTTCTTTTCTTTTATTGATATATCCTTTTGTCCTTCAAATTTTACAACATTTCCTTAGCTTCTTCTAATGGGTCATCTTCAATGTATATTGGTTTTTCTTGAAGACATTGGTTTTCTATTTCAATAATTTCTAGTTTTTGAATTTCTATGTTTTGATCATTTATTTTCTTTTTCATTTGCTTTTTCTTTGCCATGTTCCTTTGAATTTGACTAACTTATAACTCCCTAGGTTTTGAATGAAAAATTAATAGTAATTTGATATAATTTTTCAATTTTCCAAAACCTATGTTGTATACCTTATATCTCCCAAATTTCAAGTATATGATTAAATAGATTCTAAATTTCAAAAACCTAATTTGATGTTGAAGTCCTTATGGCTCCCAAATTAGAAATTTAAAAGTTTTGTAAAATGTATTTGCAAAATTATTATTCCTAATTTGATGTAGAAAATCTTATTTCTCCAAAATTATAAATTTGCAAATATTTAAAATGGTTTACAAAGCTTAATAAAATAATTACAAAATATTGTAATTGATTTCTCAAAACCTTCTATTCTGCTGAATAACCAAATTAGGGTTTCAAAACTCTTCAAGGTTCTCCAAAAATAGCATATATTAATTCCATAATTTTAATATTTCCTCTAAATGCCTTATCTCTCCTCCAAATTAATTAATTCCTCCAATAGACAAATAATTAATCAATACTTTAGTAGAATTAAATAAATTTGACCTTATTTCTCCAAAACCATTGATATAAGGTAAATTAAATTTAATTTGATTTATCTCCAAACTAGCACGCTCTATTTTTTGTCTCCACATCTTTGACCTCTTTTTATGCCTTGCTAAATTTCCACATGTGGGCCCCCCATAATCAATGTTCATATCCAAGTGGCTACCAACGGGGCTTGCCCTAATTCCATCTTTTAAAAAATAAAATTGTGCACACTTGTCAAACATCTCCCATCAAGTGCAATATTGCAGAGTTTTCTCCTGACACTCAATGCATTCATCTATGTTGGTTCAAATTAGAGAAGCTCCTAGTAATGTCTAGCTATTGCCTATTTTGACTAGCGATTTGAAAAACAAATATCTCTCTCTTTGTTATCACAAACTTCAATGTGACAATAGGTGCTTCTCCTCTATTGATTACATGGCAAGACTACATTGACTGAGTCTAATTTTTGGAATGTTATACCTTTTATTTTTGCCTCACAAATTCATCATGGAACATTAGATGTTATCGCTTGATGTTGCACCAAAAAATTCAAATCTAATCATGATATAGGTTACAAAAATGGTTAGTTATTCTTACATACACCATTTTCTCTAATTGACATGTATGCATGATTTTACAACATGTTTTGACCATCGAAGAAACACATTCACCCAATGCCTTAGAAATGCACTCACTTGCTTCATAAAACCAAAGGTGTTATATGGTTTGGTAAATCTTTCACATAAGCTTCTTGTTAGAGATGAAAAATGAGTATTTCAAACAATACTACTACTACATCAAGGAATAGAAAGAATACAATATTTTTTCATGGGTAGTCTCATCCTCAACTAGAGCCTGCATTTCGTCCAAGTGGATAGAAATAGATAATATATAGTAAACTCCAAAATCTTATTCAGTGAATATACCTTTGCAAAATTCATCTATAATTCAAGAAAAAAATGATTAAGAAAACTCTCCAAAGTTTAAAAAACTCTAGCATTGTAGCTCACAATAGTCCTACAACTACTGTTTGAATTTGATGTTGCCCTAGCTCAATAAAGATAGATCTCGTGGTACTTTTATAATGCTTGATGTCTTCTATGTATGTGGTATTTTTTAGTATGACTAATGTGCTCTATCTTAGCAATTAATCTCTCTTTCGATGACTCTTTTAACTTCACTCAAATAATGCTTCTCCTTGGCACTCTAGCTTCCTTGGTTTTGTGTTGCACTTGATCCCACTTAGTATTATGGCTATTTGAATCTCTTATTTAGCACATAGTTCATCTCTTTTTTCTCTCTCTAATTCTCTGTATTTTTTGCAACTTGGTGCAGGTTTAATGGTGATGAAATTGCCTTGGACTCCAACTTAAAACTAAAACTTCTCTGCCTCCTTTTTACTATCTTCAATGTTGTCTATGAAACTTATTCTCATTCTCAAAATTTCTTAATGCTTTAAAAAGATGCTTCTTAACATAAACTTGTAGTTCTTTCTAAACTCTCTTGCTTGTTTTTCATTCTTGACTAAACTTTGTAGATCTCTTTCTCCTTGTAAGTTGCTCTTTAATTATGTCCAATGGTGGCTTTCAAATCTGTATCTAAGATTATTGTCCTTGTGCTAAAATTATGGTTTTTTGTTGGCCTATATTCAATATTTTATTTATATCTTGAAGTATTCTATTCCTTCTCAAACTTTGGCAATATTCTTACCTTCCAAATTCTTTCACAAAATTCTTTGAAATTTCCTTCAAGTGATATTCCAAACACTTAAAAAAATACTCCAAATTGTAGCTCAAAATCTACCTTTTCTTATTCAACTTGCTATCTTAAATTACAGTCAATTTCTCCTTCAAATATCTCCTCATGGCTATGATACCACTATTAGCTTTTTGAATAGGTCAACTCATAGAAAATTTCAACCATGATCTAAAGATAAACCAAACCAATTCTACTAAAAATGAAACTTAATTACAATAATATCTTACATATTCTCATGTAATATAACACAAATGAACATGATATATAGAGATTGAATTAGTGATACAACTTGGTTACAATACATGGAGCTTTACCCTCAATATATCCTTTTTTCATTACTTTTTAGTTCTCTAACTATTGCTCTCCTCTTTAATCTAGGAGATGCAAGCTTTCATATTCCTCTAAAAAAGATAAATCTCTAAACTTACCACATATCATGTGACTTTTCATACTCTATTGATCTTTCTCATATTTCCACATGCATTATATAAAATATAAATAATCTACCAAACTAATATTGTAAGGGGGACCAAATAATGTAATATCTCCAACAACCTCTTAATTCTACTTTGGTTTCTCTTTGTGGGTATTGTTTTGATACCTACCCAAACCTAGCTATTAGCATCTATATATTAGTTTTTCTTTATGTAAATAAAACTAAATATTGCCAAAAACAATTTCAGCACAATCCCAAAATCCATACAGAAGGCATAGCAAACTGATAAATAGTGAAGAGACTTACCTACGAGCTTGTTGAAGCATCCACACTTGACTAAAACCTAAAAAAGGGACAAATGTTCGGCATGTTGCATGAATATGGATATAGTTGTGATGAGAAGGCCAACTAACATTCATTGGGATGCTAGAGAATGACTAAGGAAAATTTATTAAGTTCCAAAAACATCAAATCCATGGTACCTAAATAAAGTATTCAAAATTGTAGGCTTAGTGTTATTTTTGGAGGATAGACTTCAGCCCAAATTGACCTTCTCTCAAAGGTTCTAGAGGGTATGAACCTGATCAAATACTAGGGTGGTAATAATTCCATGTCTACTAACTAGAAGCTACCAAAAATTAAAATCAATAAAATGGCCAAGTCGGGTGTATGTTAGAAGATTAGTGTTGAGGCTAGAACCTAGTAAAACAATGAAGATTTATTGCGCTATCAAGAGTGAAATGGTCAAGTCTATTAAATATCAAAACAAATATTCCTGACTAGATTCTAGTAGGCTCCTAGAAGCCTGGTCTTTGCAAGAATAGTGAAATAGTAGAGCCTAAAAAATATTAGAACAATCGTGCCCAATCATAACCTAGAAACGTCCCAAGAACTCGAGTAAAAAACTAGTCAAGTCTCTAAGGCATTGGGATATTTGTGCTCGATTGAGACTTTATGGGGTCCAAAAAATCATCCAAGATCCAATAACTCAAGATATGGAAGTCTAAATGGCACCAAAACATCTGTACTCAACTAGAACCTACCAAGATTCAAAATACTCAACACGAATGGAATTAGAGAGGAGAGATATGACCAAGAGATAAAGCCAACAGGAGGATGATATATAGTAAAAATATATCTAAGTCATAAAAGACATCCCATATGTGTGCAAGGGATAAGGTGGTCACTCTCCAATACAAAATTATATTTTTTCAATGATGCTTACTGGGTAGAATTTTGTGTTAAAATATCCTAATGACACAAACCATGATGTGAATGACAAGGTAGCTGAGCAGAGAAGGTAAGCATAGATTGATTGACTAGATGCATCCATTAATATGGGCATGAATCTAGGATACATATATCCCAACCACATCAATAAACCATGTCCTGGTAGTTGGGGCAGCTGCACCTCTGAGCAGTCTAACAGGCTAGTAGATGCTCTGACATAACATCAATCTACTTCGAAGACAATCATGATTTGATAATTGTAGCATTGTATAAAGTCTATATATACTAATATGTATAATGAAAATAGATCGAATCTTAGGCTTTTACAATTCATATGTAATGAGGAAATTTTTTTTATTAATACAAAGGGATTACTGTTTGGCTTTTGTTTTATTCCATTTGCAAAGCATGTATGTATGATAACTACTTATTTCTAATTTATGCATATTGGATGCTCATGGGATTTAATATGAATTATAAAAAAAAATTCATGTTCACTTATTGGTTCTATAATTTATAATTTTATTAAATACCAAATATTGTGACAAATTTTATTGTGGGTGGTAATAGAATTGACTAGTCTATTAGGCATTTTCTTAATTTGGTCATAAAACCTCTTAAATGCATGTCTTGATGCAGCTTACTCTGCAATACTTTAAGTTCTATATTTAATTGCATTTTCTCATTTTATCACCCTTTCCCCCACATATAGTTAGCTATAATTTCAAGGAACCAACCTCCTTTGAAGATTGACCGTTGTAGTTTTCACATCTCTCTGGTCATTCAATATTGATCAAGGTCTGTGGATACACAATCCTTTCCGTTAGACAGATTCTCTAACCAATATTTTTTGGCATGTTTGGTGGGACCCTATGGTCCCACTATGATATTAATAAGATATTAGTAATGCTCTGATCTATCCATAATTTCTATAACTTTGTGTCTCCTCGATAAGCCCAATCTAGTTATGATGAATAGTTGCCTTTAAAACTTGAATAAAGATTGGTAAAAATCTATTTTATACACAACCTCTATCACCTAGTGACTCCTTTATACAATGACTCATATGATTAATTATTTTTAAAATCTAGATAGATTTTTTCTATACCCCGCATCTAGATCATTTGGCGACTATACTGAGGATTGAACTGAGATTCATGGTTGGTTGTCCTTCTGCATTGTTATCAAAAATTTATTTCCTCGAGGACTCAAGGTTTGATCACTAGCCTTGGCATCACTAAAATAAAAATATGGTCATTGAATAACTCTATAGCCCCATAACTACATCAATGTCTTAGTTCGAATGTATGTGTTGGAATTTTGTAGGCCCTTTGAATATTCACAATTTTCACAATATTCCCAAAGCTTTCTTCAAGTCCTTACAAAATTGTGATGGGACACACAAAATTGCATTTGAAAATTTCCAAGACATGGCTTACCTAGCAATGATCCATAATATCATGCATGAATATGTAATGCTTAGACTCCTCATCCTCTCTCTCAAAGAAAAAATATTATTGTGGTAAAAATCCTTGGAGTAAGGAAGTATACGCTCTTGGTTTGATTTAGCAGAGGCACTCATTGACAAATTTGATTATTCTGGTGATCCTTTATTACTCCTAATCAAGTTTTAATTTATCAGGTGGGCCCCCCATGAAAATATGTCAAAATTAAATATCCAGTTTAAAATAACCTAGAGGGGAATTCCCCTAGAATATCAATCATCCCAGGCTCAAGCTTACTTAGATTATATCCAAGCTTTCTATTATGATATAAGCATTCTAATTCAACAATCTGGTGAGAAAAGGTTTCCTCAATTTTTTTGAGAGGTTGTCAAATTTGAAAATATGTTGATTCAAGCAAGAAAATTACCATCCAAGGAAAATGTTCTCTTGCTTCAACCCTTCACAACTGCATATCCACTAGAACCTCTCATTGGTATGCCTCATATTGTTTTCCTAAAAGGATATGATATTCTTCATATCATATCTTAGAAGGTGATACCCTAACTAATTTTTATATAGAGCAAGTGCTATAAATAGGTACTCAATGACTCACTAAGGAAGTTAAGAGCATGAGGAGGCTATTCATAGAATAGAAAGAATATGAGCATAATAGTCTCTCATCGACTATACAATTGCTACAATAGATTATCCATACTCAACCAAGAGGTTAAGATAATGTATCTAAACAAGGAAGAGATGGAAATCAAATAAGCAATCAAGGTATTAATCTAACCAAACTAAGCACTGATGATTATTTCCAAATTAGGTAAGAACATGGTCCTAACTGGTAAGATAAAGATGTTCATATAATAGACAATGTGATAGCTTGTAGAATAATAAATAATGGCATGCATGAGGGATACACAAAAATGGTGACACCTCAGCTAAAAAGGTATACGAAGAATGTCAACTCCTTTTCACCAAAACTAGATACCAATGGAGAAGATAAAAAATGCTTTCAAAACCCATTTTGTATACTATGTCACTAAGCCAAGAAATGAGAGAGGTGTACAAAGGGATGTATTTCTTGTAAACTAGAATCTAGTAGAGAATAAAAAGGGTAATTGTTTTTAATAATTTATCCAAATATTCTCTTTTAAAGAATGATTTACTAGTATTAGAGAAGGTATACTTGATTGACCTCTTCATATGGAATGAACACTCTAGAGCAAGCAAAATAATAAGCACAATGAAAACTTACATTGTATAAATCCAAAAAAATATTTATAGGTACGTCTGCCTTTACAATTAGATGCAATACTAATCCCTATCACCTCTCTATTCAAAAATATCCAATAATCACTGGTCCACAATAATGGGCAAAGAAACCATCCCTTAATTTTATAAACGATCTTTCTTCCCCATTCTACCTATCCCTTTCATTGGAAAAGCACACATTGCATAACTGCATGGTGGACCCTGAAGCTAAAATATCAATCATGCCAACTAAAATTTGTAAATATTTGGGGTTGGACCTAGGTAAACAAGAACCTGAGGTCGTCTATTTTAGGGGAAAATCCTTGAAGAAGATAGGGAGACTACATAAACTCCCAATTTTGATATGTGGGTTCCCATGGTTGTTTGCCACCCAAGACATAGAAGTAGTAGAGATTCCCTCGTTGTTCAGGTTGTGTCTATCACAAGATTTTTTGAAACTGATCCAAGGGTGCATGATTCAAAAACATAGTCAGTTGGTGGGTCCATTGGCTAGAAATATTATGAGATTACCGAATCAAGGATTACATCCTTTTTGCATCCAATATTATCCAAAGAAAAATACCCAATTCATTAGTATATCCATATATAAAATAAAATTTGACTTAGTTTGTTTGTTAGCAGAAAGGTTAACTAAATGTGGGGCAATTTATCTATCATATATCCACTTTTCCAATGATCATTTGCTAGGTAGCCTTGAGGTCCAATTAAATGCAAATAATTATAGCATAGATCTCCAAAATGTGATAGCGATTGAATATCACAAGGTATGGACCATAGCCTATCTACATCTAATAAGTGTAATTTATTTCCACCTCTCACTAAAGAAATGATCTTGAGAATTTATTACATTTCATGAAGTACTTAGATAACTTCCCCCTAAAGTAACCTAATGTCATAAGTATGTACCAAGGAAGGTACATTTACATGACCCAAATAATATAATAGGCTCTATTTTATAACACCCTCATGTATTACAATATTTAGATATTGAAGACTTTAGTCTTCAATGTGAATCTTCTTCCATTTGATAGCTTTAAATTGGATCTTCATCTTCAAAATAATCTTTGGCTTCTTCAGATTCATCATTATTGTCTTCTATCCATCCACCTTCACTGGTTTTCTTGCACATATCTTTGATTGGTTCTTAATATTGATGTCTCAGTAGAACATGGTGCACTTTTCCTCTCATATTCTTCATTTTTATCTTCTATGCTTGGATTTGTGTTGAACTGGTTCTTCATTTCAATCAACCTATTCCTTTAGAAATATGTTAGTATCATTTTGAAATACCACAATATCTTGTGAAATTTCCATTGAATCTAAGATGTATGTATTTATATGGATAAACCCTTTTGCCTTTATTTCACCTTGATTCATGATGAGACGTGTATTTATTCCATCCATATGTCAAAATTTGATCATACAATTATCTTCTACTAAATTGCTTACTAAAATGATATTGAATGTTAATCCAAGAACATACAATACATTTTTAGTAGAAGATTTGAAAATGATCTACTAGGTGTTACATATCCATATCCATGTATATGATAAGTTTGGCTATCTACAATTCTTAATTTGCAGTCATTAGTATCTTCAATACAGTCGAACCAATGTATATTTCCTATAATATGATGACTTGCTCAAGATGAAGAACACAAGCTTATACTGATAGGGGGGTGAACAATATAAGATCACTTTTTACTTTTCTTTCTCAAACAATATTATCCAATATAATCAATGGCAATATCAACAACAATAATAAAATCAATTTACAAATCATCACACATAATAGAGACACCAATTTTACATGGTTCACCCAATGTGGGCTACTCAGAGAAAATAATTCACTAATATTTTATCAACAAATCTCTTGTAAATCCTTCCCTATTACAATGTTTATGGACCTCTATCTAAAGGAGACACCAATCCCTTAATCAAGTTTTTGGATCTCTATCCATAGGAGAACTCTTTCCCCCTTGCTATTTCATGGATCTCTATCTATAGGAGAACTCCTTATCCTCTGTTCTAGCTGGTGATATCTTAGAAGACTACTACATCCACTACACTGGATTGTGGATCTCTCTCCATAGAAGACCTCTGTCCTCACTTAGAAGATATATATCCTCACTACCATAGCTAATGGATATTTTTTTATTTAAGACTAGTGTCCTCTACTTTGTCACCTACAAAGCTTGCTTTTAGATCTACTCAATATCTATCTCAAATCTACACTAAATACTATCCTCGGTCTAGCATAAATTTTCTCACAAGTATATCTTTGGTTTGGAAAAAATCTACCCTTAAATTTGCACTAAACTCTATCTCTGCTATAGCATAAATCTATCCTCAAATCTACACCATACTCTGTCCTCAAATTTTTCCTCAATTCTTAACACAAAGCTTGATCCAATCACAAATCAACTCTTCTTAGATCTGTCCTAATCCTTAAATCAAATCTTGAACAAATCAATCAATAAACTTTGCTCTTCAAGTCTTCTCAAAGACTTACCTCAAATCTATCCAAAAAGTCCTCTCTAGAACTTGTCCAATATACTCAACAAGTCTTCTCCAAGACTTACCTTAAATCTGCTCAAAAATTCCTCTCTAGAACTTGTCCAGTTTGCTCAACAAGTCTTCACCAATAGTTACCTCAAATTTGTCCAACAAGTCCTCTCTAAAATTTGTCCAATCTGCTCAACAAGTCTTCACCAAGACTTACCTCAAATATACCCAACAAGTCCTCTCTAGAACTTGTCCAATATTCTCAACAAGTCTTCACCAAGACTTACCTCAAATATGCTCAACAAGTCCTCTCTAGAACTTGTCCAATATGCTCAACAAGTCTTCACCAAGACTTACCTCAAATCTATCCAACAAGTCCTCTGTAGAACTTATCCAATCTACTCAACAAGTCTTCACCAATACTTACTTCAAATTTACTTGTAAGCTTCCACAAAATCTCACACAAATATGTCCTTAAGTCCCCTCTAGGACTTACACAATTCTGCTCACAATATTTCACAAAAGCTTATTCAAATCAATTGCAAAACTTGCATGCAAAAAATCAACTTTCAAAAAACCTCTTCAATCACACAAACAAGTATCACTCATAATATTGTTTAACCATAGAAACATATAGATAATGGTAAGAGACTCAATATTATTCACACTCAAAAATCACTTTATCACTTTCAAATCAATTTAGAATAAATGATAATTTGTTTCACAAATATTGAACTATCACTCCAATACTTTCAATCAATAATGCTCAACCAACTTCATTCAACCATTCACTCAATGAAACACAACTTGCTTACAAACCCTAACCAAGTGTTTCATTATACTTTCAATAAGTCACACTATGGAACTCAAACCTTGACTCAAGATGATTCCTATGTCACATAACAATGATACTCATGTTCTTTCACAAACCATATTTCAAGATAGTTTTTAATCTCACATAACAATGATACTCATGTTCTTTCAAAAACCCTACTTCAATATAGTTTTCAATATCACATAACAATGATACTCATGTTCTTTCACAAACCCTACTTCAATATAGTTTTCAATCTCACATAACAATGATACTCATGTTCTTTTATCACTCACAAATCATGCACATGAACACTCAAATATTTCCAATAATGTTTATCAAACAATCCTTTTCACTCCAAATTTGCATATCACAACATTCAATCCAACAATATTTCACTCATAAGGAAGATGTGCCCATACCTTTTGTTTTTATGGAGATATGCCTTCAAAACTTATCTTTATCACAATAAAATATTCTTTGCCAATTTCAGGGTTAGGTAGCAATAATTTATTTCAAAATCTTCACCCAAATATTTTCCCAATAATTATTTCACCATACAAAAATACAAGTCTCAATTACACCTTATAATCTCCAAACTTTCACAATATAGGTCAACAATTTTATTATATCCAAACATACACAATAATTTCCTTTATGCACCTTATTTCTCCTTTCAAAATAATTAACACAATGTAGCTTTATCTCAAAATACAAAATACAATTTTCCTTGCATACCTTATCACTCCTACCTTATAAAATAAATTCTAACCACAAAAATTAAAATAAAATATTTTAATTTTCTTATACCTTATATCTCCCTTAACAAACTCATAAAATTCCTTTTAAATCTTACGATACCCTTTAATGCAGATTTCTGAATATCAAAAACCTTTTGAAAATTAAATCATGAAATGCATACCTTTCATTTTAATTCTGCCCAAAAAGTGCTTCCGGTGAAATTTGAACACACAACCTTGCCTTTGCAACACCCTAGCCCAATTCTATGCCATCGGTTGGGCTACGCGCCCATACAAAACCAAGAGTGCATGAACTCCATTTTATTCCTTGTCTCCTCTCATCCTTAGCATGGATGAAAAAAAATTTCCCTTTACAAAACACAACGACATGAATTGAACCCACGATCTTGCCCTCACAACATTCTAGTTGGCCTCAACTACCACCTATGCTAACGATGACAGTGGAAATTCTCTACCATGTCTCTTGCACTTAAACCATTGTCTTGCCTCTAATATTTAAAACATGAATTCCTCTTCTTACTTAGCAAAGAAACAAATGAAATATTTTACATAGCATGGCATTCGAATATCATAAGATCAGGGAGAGAAAAATGAAGATTATTTCCCCTATAAATACATTTTCTTTTTGTCCTCAGCCCAAATTCAAATTTCAATTTAAATATTAAATTAAAAACCTTTGGCACCCATTATTTATTTAAATTAAAATATTAACCATAGGTTAAAATATTTTAATCTAAATAAATTAAATTAAATCCTTTGAGAGCTGCATAATGGGTTTTTTCAAGGATAGATTATTTTTAATAATTCCTTGGACCTCGTTTTCTTCACCTCATCATTTTCCTGAAATATTATAATATTAAATATTATAATATTATTATTTTAATTTAAACCTACTTCTCCTTCCTTGGGTCTTCAACCTTTTAGGCCTTTTAGGCATATAATATTAAAAATAAATATTATATCCTATTCCTTTTAAAACCTTTCTTGCCTTTGGAAAAACCACTTGATGACATTAATGATGATGAAACTGAAACAACAATATCTTGACATCAATAACAACAAAACTACTCAAATTTTCCAACACCAGAGTCAATGTACCATATATTTTTATGTTTTGTGGACTGATTTCTATTGTAGAAAATTCCACATTCATTATATGCCATTATTGAAGATACGAGATAAGATTTTCTTTTGATATAAGTTTATAAGCTTGATTTGATAAAACCTATATTGATCCTTGATCCCTTTGGGCTTCCTTATGTCTCCCTAGTAATGAGAATTAGTACTTTTAAGGATTTTAGATTTTGAAGATAACTTATATATATAGCTAATGGATTTGCAACTTGATGAACAATAGAATCTGATATTACAAAGTTTAGTAGAATACCTTATGACTCCCTAGTATAAATTGGACAAGATATTAAGTACTTTTGAGAGATATAGTTCAATCTTGATTGATTTTGTAAAGTTATGAAAATGCTAAAAATCAACTTCTATTGTCCTTATTTCTCTTATTGAACTAAGCACTTTTTCTAGATATCAAGACATTTTTAATGTTGGATATTTTGTCTCTATTTGAAAGGATTTGAGACAAGTAAATATTATAATGTCCAACATTTATATGATATTGATAAACCTCTTATAATGGCCATTTAAAGTTTATTTTCAATTTTTCTAATTTCTAATAAATCAATTTGTATTAGTAGATGTTATGAATCCCAACTTTGAAAATTTGGAAAAGATAATAATATCTGCAAATTATTTAAATGACTCAACCTAAGTAGAAGGTTTTATATCTCCTAGGTTAATTTACAAATAGTATTCTTATTTTTAGGTAAATTATATCATGTCTTTGGTTTCTCAACCTTAAAATTTAATCCATAAAATACTACCTTATAACACCAATGTTTGAAAGTAATATTAATGAGATATTTTTATTACCTTAGCCATCTTAACTTCACACTTGGATAGCACTGATTTGGTTGAAGTATGACAATCCTCTACGTACCCTTTCTATGGTGCTTTATTTTATGAGGATGAGGAAACAAGTGGGGTATGACTGTTGGGCTTCTTCATTGATGCTTTGAGAGTAGACAATGGTCCTTTAAATGGATTCTTTAATATTACTATGTTCTCCTTCTTTCATGCTTTTTATAGCTATCAAGCTTCTGCATTGACATTGGAAGAATAAATGTTGGACCTTTCAACAAAGTATTTAATGCTCCTATTCTCTTCTTATTTCATGTTATGGATTGATCGAACTACACTTACTTTTCACACTCTATGGACGGTGGATGTGAATGCTATATCTTCATTTCTCTATACTGCACATATGGGCAGTCTTTGGAAAACAAATGGCACTCGATTTTCTTAGTAACATTGCCTCCTCTTATTGTAATGTTGCTCTACCATATGGGAATTCTTTTATAGATAAGTGACACTTTATTTTTCTAGTAACATTACCTCCTCTTCTTGTAATGTTGCTTTGCCAATCGTTACGTATCCTTCTTGCTTGAGTGCTCTTCAACGTTCATTTATTGAGAATTATAGGCATGAGAGAATATTGTGCCAAGTGACACTCAACCCTTTTCTATGGATTTTCCTACATAACACCTCAAAGAAATAGATTATAAATCCTTCCAAGTCTTTCTCCTTAGCTTGCATTGATTTCTCAAAATAATGTATTTCCTTTTCCTAGTGATCTATGAGTAGTCTTCGAGCTTGGGATGAATATGTGGTAGTTTTCATGCTACCCTTTGTTGATGCTACTCTCAACGTAGCATATTCCTTGATGTTGTGCACTTATCCCTATTTTGTTCTCCCTATTCATGATGATAGAGGTGAAGCTTGAAGCTTATGAAAGTTGCACATGATCTATATTTTATTTTACATAAATAGCTTTACTGCCTTGCTTGTGATTTATGTAAATATGCGTGATAGAATTCCTTTGTCTCCTTTAGTTTACGTAAGTAGCCTTTGAGAGTCTTGATTTCATTTACGTAAATCTTCCTTTGACTGCAAATTCAATGTTGGAGAGAATGCCCTTTTGGTGGTGGAGAATGTTTGATCTTTTGGCTCTTCCTTTACCCTTTCCTTTGGTTACTTCTTCCATGTTCATGTTATGCCTATTGTGGCACCTTTAAATCTTCTCCTTTACTAGAATTTTATGTAATGTAGAAGTGCAACACCATGAAATATAGAATCCTAATATTGCACCTTTTCCTTGCATTTTTTGTAGGTTTGAGATTCTTATTTTTGTAGCAAATTGATGACTACAACAAGAGGGTTTTAAGGAAGTCTCTATGGCTAGACTCCATACTATTTTTTCTTGGATGATTTATGGTGAATCCAAGCCTTGTAAATTATATAGAACATAATCTTTATTTTAGTTGCACTAACCCTAAGTTCTTATATTTTAGACTCACCAAGTCTCAATATTAGAAGCTTCTTTTTGGTTAGATTTTTTCTTTTTCCTCTTCTTGTACTAACCAATTTTGGTGGCTTCTATTGGTCACTATGAGTTGAAGGTTTCTATGCTTTAACAAGTGTCTTTAGAAACTTTATCCAAACTAGATTTTGTAGCCTTTATTTCAAAGCACAAAACTAATTTATTTTGAGAGTAATAATAGTGCAAATAGCTCTAATAGATGCTACTTTTAAATCACTAAAAAATTACACCTACTCCAATCTACTCTCAATAAAATGCACTTAATCAATTTACTGCGACTAATCAAGAATAATATCAGATGAACCTTCAAGATTTATTCTGTAAACTCTTTACAAGCAAGATATTAGGAGATAGTATTATTTTGATTTACAAAGTAGATAATAGGCTAGTTGATAGATTATTAAAAATCCTAAAATATAATCAACTCCTAATGTGCAAATGAACCTTAAAAAGAATATTTTTGCACACTTGAAGACTGTGATACAAATTTCCTTTTTGCAACTTTAATCAGGATGAAGGTACTTTAATAAATTTGATAAGTAATTCACCTAATGAATATACTTGCACCAATAGTTGCATACCTTTTTTTGAATGCTTTTGTTATTTCTTTTCTACTTTTGTAGAGGATGTAGATATTAGTGCCTAAGAACACCAAGTTGCTACCTTTAATAGGATCTTGCAGCTCTTTATAGACTATTTTGAACATTTCCTTCTTCACCAATTTGATGGTATTGAACTTTCTTTCACAAGCCTAGGATTTGGTGGATTTGATCTCCTCTTGTAATCTCCTCCTTCTGCTATATATTTGAATAATTTTGTATCTCTAAAGTAGTGAGCTCTTTCTATAGGAGGTAATCTTCAAGTATTCTAGATTTTATAGGTGTCTACTGCTTTTAAGTCTTCTTGTCAAATTTTGACTTCAAGCAGGATCTTCTCCTCAAGATTTTTAATATCTTGAGGTCTTCACTAGATTTTTATTCTGCTCAGGTTTGGCACTCCTAGAAAAATTCTCCTTCTCTTGGGCTTTTTGTTGTATGGTAAAAATTATCCCAAGTCCTTCACTATCAGGGACGTCTCCTTAGTAGTGGATTTTTCTGGTATGTTCTTCTTTGAGGATTTCTTCAACAAGGCTCTACTAGCCTTTTAATAGATGTTTATCAAGACCTAGTCAAGATCTTTGATATTGCAGCTTATCCTGGTATTCCTAGAGACCTTATCTTCAACATTATGCTTTTGTAAGTTTTGATGTTGAGATCTTCTCCTAGATATTTTATTATACTACTTCTGGATATGAGAAGGACTCTCCTAGTCCTTCTTCTTCCTGGATTGGAAGTTCTTCAATGATATCTCCTCCTGATATCCTTTTTGCTTCAGGTACTAGATTGATTCTAAATAAGCTTTTATTCCTAACTTTATTATAGTAAGAATTCCCAACTTACTGGATAACCTATACCTACAATAAAAATATTAGTACTAAAATATTCTTCTGAATTATATCCTTTCCTCTATAATATTCTTCAGGATAAAATACACCTAAGTTTTGTTTTAATATCAAGACTTATATGGCCTGCTCTTCAATTTCAATGCTTCTATAGCCTTTTTATCTGGATCAAGTCTTCTATGGCCTTTTCTTCTGTATCAAGGCTTATATGGTTTTTCTTCTTGTGAAGTTCTTCAATCTATTCATGGAGATCTCTTATCTCCATACTTCACCATGATTCTTTTCCAAAATATTCTTCTAAATTATTCTCCCTTCTAAATAACTAATCTCTGCACTATGAAGGCACTCTGAACTTCAGGAAACAAAGTTGAGGTCTCTTAGATTTTTGTTGTAGAAGATATCCTAATCATATGAGTATTAATTCCCTATAAAAATAAACTTTTAGGTAAGTATTTATAGATATTTTAGCTTCATTATTTGATTAATCAACCTAACGAATCAAATGTTGAGTCCTAGTATTCATGATTTTTCCTTCAACTTTGTGGAAAGACTCTAGCCCTATGTAATCTCAATATTTCTAAAACTAATATTTTAGTCCTCACTTGTAACTCTCCCTAATTCTATCACCTAGAATATTCTAAGAAATTTTAATAATGACTGGTCTAATGGTGCATCAGAAATTTCAAAAAACTTAGGATCAAATAATGGTGGTTCCCTCTAGACCTTTTGTGGCTTGATCTACCATATCTCTGATACCAATATTAGTTTTTGATGCCACATACATTAGGAGATATCATTAAAAATATGTAGAAAGAAATAAAATAGATCTACGA
This sequence comes from Wollemia nobilis, assembly GCA_028583015.1. Classification (NCBI taxonomy): domain Eukaryota; kingdom Viridiplantae; phylum Streptophyta; class Pinopsida; order Araucariales; family Araucariaceae; genus Wollemia; species Wollemia nobilis. The sequence continues at coordinate 899,420 of JAQPPZ010001776.1, read as the reverse complement.
GATAACTAAAATATGCTATAAATAGAAATTATAAAAATATTATAATAGTAGCAATGGAGGAAATGGGCACTCCATAAGATATGTTACTGCTCCATGAGGGAGATCTGAGCTTATAGCTCACACACACTACCCTACTACCTATCTACCACACACACACTATGATGTTGCTCTACCTTATACTTCTATGATCTATCTATGGCCATTATATAGGAAGATAAGTTCCTTGGTCGACACTCTATCTAGTTGTACAAGTGGACACCTTGCACATTACATCTTACACATTGACATTTGTGCATTTATTATATTGCATGAAATAATTAGATAACTTCCCCCTAAAGTAACATAATGTCCTAAATATGTACCAAGGAAGGTACATTTACATGAACCAAATAATGTAATATGCTCTATTTTCTAACAGGAATCCCATTGAAAATTTTGATGAGTTGGAACCAATGTCAATGGACCATACAAAAAAGCTTACGTTCAATATCATTTGGTCAGGTTACTATAGACTCAAGGGATAATTTGCAAAACATATCTTCAGTTAGGTGTGAATTACACATCATAATTTTAGTGTAAATAGCTGGTAGGTATACATATTAATATGGTGATAACATGTTTGTACGAACATAATCCATTACCATGTATATAATACCCAAAGGTGTAAGAAAGGGTTCATTGTATAATCTTAAATCTACAAAAAGGATTATCAAAAATTGTAGAACATTTAAATTCTTAGTTCCACTATTTTACATTTTTAAGATACACTTTCTATCTCTTCCTTCATTCCTCCTTCCTTTTCATTGTTTTTGTGTTTGACTTTATAGCCCAATGGAAAAGGATAAAATTTCTAGCAATGCACCTTGATATTTATCATAGTTCAAAGCAAAAATACCACCACTTGTGCCAACAAAAGTAATGAGCAATAAAGCCAAATATTTCAAAGAAAAGTGCTCAATCTGAAGATATAATTTTGGCAAGTACCAGATGGTATATTTATATTTTTGAGCTCTATATAAAACTACATATGCATCGTAGAGCAGGAATTATTGAAATAAAAGATGATTCCAAGATCACAATGGAGGGTTTTCATTGTTGATAGTGACTTGTAGAACAAATTCTTAATGGATTACGCAAAAAAGAGGAAAAGTCACAAGGATGAAAATTATGTGTGGCAATCTACCTATTTTGGAAATAGTGGCTAGCAACTACAGAGTATTTTTATGGGTATACAATGCTTAGGGATGTCACATGACATAGAATTTATGAGATGCTATTTTGTGGGGGTGTCCTATAGATCTAGTAGTTTAGTTTCTTTTTGTTATCAGGTTACCCTAGAATCGATTTCCTTGTTTTATTTTTGTTTCTTTTTATTTTTCTTGTTTGGCTATTGTTTGTAGGATTATTGTGTCAATAACTCCTAGTGTTGATGGACCTTTAACCCTCCTACTACTACCTCATGTATTCCTTCTTCATCCTATTTTTTTTATGCATTATTCCTTCCTCTATATTTTAGGTTCTTGATATTCCTTATCCTCTTCACCATTATGTTCCACTTTGTTGTGTGAGTTACTTCCACCCTATTGCCCACCACCCTAATTTATCTTACAAACTCTCTCAGCTACTTTCCTCTCTATATAGTTTTTTTGTCCATTCTTCCCTCTCCTTCCCTCTAGATGTGTTAAGTTTGAGAAAAAATTGGGTGTCTGGATTCCTTGTTTTCGCAAAGCAAAAACCACCTGTGAGTCACAAAGAATATGGGTATTTTTTTGGTACCTACCTACATCTAACTATTAGCATCTATATATTAGGTTTTATTTTTGTAAATAAAACTAGATATTGCAAAAAATTATCAGCACAAGTCTAGAAGCCATGCCATAAGCATAACAAAGGGAGAAAGAAGTGAAGAGACCTACCTACAAGATTTCTAAAGTATCCACACTTGACCAATAAAAAAGTAACGAAGGCTAGACCTGTTGCATGAATATGGAGAAACTATGATCAAAAGGTCCACCTACACTTTCCAAGATGCTAGAGAATGACTAAGGTAGATTGACTAAGATATGAAAATATTGGACCCATGGTACTCGAACAAAGTATTAAAAAATACGGTCTTAGTGCTATTGCTATAGGATAAACTTCAACCCAAATTATCCTTCTCTCAAAGGTGTTGAAGGGTATGCACCTGACAAAATCTAAAGGTGGTACCAATTCCTCGTTTATTGACTAGAAGCTAAAAAAAAAACTAAAATCAAGGAAATGGCCAAGTCAGGAGTATGCTTAAATATTGGTGTTGAGGTTAGAACCCGGTAAAACAATGAAGATCTATCACACTACCGAAAGCAAAAATGGCAAAGTCTGAGAAAGACCAAAATAATTGTACCCAGCTAGAGCCCGATGAGCTCCCAAAATCTAGGTCTTTTTTAGGATAGTGAAATGGTAGAGCCCAAAAATACCAAAATAATCATGCTTGATCGAAACCTGATAATGTCCCAAGAACCTACGTATAAAATTGCCAAGTCCCTAAGGCACCAGAATAGTTGTGTCTGGTCAGAACCTGATGGGGTCCCAGAAATCTTTCCAAGATCGAATAACGTAGGAGCTAGAAGTGTAAAGGGTGGTAGAACATTTATGCCTAGCCGAAACTTAATTAATACTCAAAGGCTTGGTGCATGCATAAGTAGAAAACATGTTAAATTTTGAAGGTGCCAAAATAATTGCACCCATCCTAGGCCTACTAAGATTCAAAAGATCCAACATGAATGAAAGTAGAGAGGAGAGATCTGACCATAAGATAAATCCAACGGGAGGATGGTATACATTAAAAATCTATCTAATTCATAAAAGGTATACCATAGGTGTGAATGGGATCGAGAGATCACTCTCCAATGGAAAAGTGCCTTTTTTCCATGATGCTTACTGTGCAGGATTTTGTGTTAGAGTATTCTAATGGAAAAAACCATCATGCAAATGATAGGGTGGCTAAGAAGAGAAGGTTATTAGATATTGAGGTACTAGATGCAACCAATAATATGTGTACAACTCTATGAGACACATATCCTGGACACGTTAATGAACCATGTACTGATAGTTGGAACAACTGCACCTCTAAGCAATCCAATAGGTTGGTAGACACTCTAACATAAAAACAATCCACTTCAAAGGTAATCATGATTTAATAACTATAACATTGTAGAAAGTCTATATATACTAAGATGTATAATAAAAACAAGTTAGCTCTTAGGCTTTTGCAATTCATATGTAATGAAGATATTTTTTTGTCAATATAAAGGGATTGTTGTTTGGCTTATGGTTTATTCCATTTGCAGGGCATGTATGTATGAAAAATACTTATTAATAATTTAGTCCTATTGGATTCTCATAGGACTTACTTTGAATTCTAAATTTATTCTCATGGTCATTTATTGGTTCTAGAATTTATAGTTTGATTAAATACCAAACATTGTGACTAATTTTTTTGCAGGTGGTAATAGAATTGGCTAGTATGTTAGGAATTTTATTAGTTTGGTCGTGAAATCTCTTAATATGCATATGTCTCGATGAGGCTTAATATGAATCACTTTAAGTTCTACCTTTTATATTTTTTTCTTCTTTTAGCATCCTTTTTCCCCCACAATTAAGAATAGTTAGCTAGGACTTTAAGAAACTGGCCTCCTCTGGAGATTGATCAATGTAGTTTTCATAGATCCTCGGTCATTCAATGTTGTTCAAGGTCTATGGGTGCACAATCCTTTTTTTTTTATAGATTCTTTGACAAAAAGTATCCTTGATGATTCTACATATTTTCTACTTCTTTAGAGGTTTCATCACTGACTATTATATTCGCTTCATCATACATATTGCTAAACTTATCATCCTTGGGATTTCCCCTAGCATAGAGACTATTTCTCTTATAAGTTGTAGATGGATCCACCAATCCTATAACTTGGTAATGTCATACCCCCTCTATTTTAATCTAAATACTTTATTCCATTTATTAGGATGATCCATTATTTCCTTTGGTTTAATTGGTTCAAGAAGATGAGTATGGTAATTTTTCTTACTCAGGAGATTCTGATGATGATGAAGCTGGTGGTTTTTGTTTTAGTTTTTCTGGTAGTTTAAACACAAGTGATTCACTCCTTAGGTGTGAAGATATTATTAATGGAATAATCCAGGGATATCTTTGGATAATTTTACCTTCTTCATCCCTAGGCCTACTCATTCATACCTAATCCTTAATGATATAAATTATAAGTCAATAATTGTTACTTAACCAGCTGTTATATTCAGATTTTACCCTGAATTTTCAAAACTTAGTCTAATTAATAGCTATTGAACTGTTGACACCTTCTAACAACACTCTCCCTAGCAACAATGCCAAAATTATGTTTTTTCATTAATAACATCATTAATTCTCAATGAATTTGTCAATCCAGGGTAGTGTACAAGGCTATCTACAAAATAAGGAGTGAACAGAGCTATATTTTAAGGTCAATTAGGAGCAGCAAGTCTTATTGGTGGAACTGATTATGTGGGGGTTTTTAGGTCTCTTCTACCTCTAAAATGCATAAATTGAACTTTAATATAATTTCAAGAATGAAAACTAATTTCTGATTACATAAATGAAACCTTAGTTACAGTTGCAAGAATGAAATCTTATTAAATTGTAGAATTAAAACCCTAGTTATAGTTGCAAAATTGGAAACCTAATTACAGTTGCAAAATGAAAGTCTATTTACTCTTGCAATAATTAAAACTAGAATTAATTCCTATCAATACTCTGTAACATAAGGTTTTCAATATTTTGTGCAGGGGTTGATAACAAATACAATAATGCAGGAAAATTATAGAAAACTGTAAATTGCTAGAAATGGAAATCGCAATAAATTGGAAAGTTGTTGGAAAGCAAAAAGACTAACTAGATCTACTGGTAATAACATCACAAAAGTATATTGAATAGAAAATAAATTATTAGGACTGAAATGGATGTTAACTACTACAAAAGAATAAAATTGACAAGTTTCATAGCTTATTCTACTGCAGCAAAATTAGAACAAAACCTGACTGTTAGTCCTCCTCATAGGTCTGAAAGTGGTCAGCATCCTTTTCCAAAAGAATGTATGAGTTAATTTCTCTCTAAATATTACTCACACTCAAAAATAATAAAATGAATAGAAAAACTTGTACTTTATTGATTCAGAACATGATTACAAATCTGCTGCTAAAACCTATTATAGAACTGTAACAGTCTCATTTTCTCGCTTATTCTCTATCTATATTTTCTCTACTACTATTTATACTTTTATTATTATTAGCTCAACTTGGACAAGATCTATCTTTTATAGATGCCTATAATCTAATTACAACAGAAAATATACTCTACAAATCAATTCCTATTATTCTACAGTATTCCCTGGGTTTATCCTAGAAGAGGATCTTTTCCATAAATTATGGCTTTGGATAGCAAGGACGACAAAGTTAGATGGGATATATTTTCTTTTAACCTCTTCAGCCTTATTTCCCTTTTTCCATCATCAAAAATCATTCAACAGGTCAAAAAGTGCTCTATGTTCTCAATCCGGAGCTAAGTGGCTCAATCCGAAGATATTTGCTCAATCTGAAGAGATTGTATTTCTCAATCCAAGGATCTTAGGAATGACCAACTATGTACTCTTCAATTTATTTCAACTGCATTTCTCAGGTGGATTAGTCCTCAGGATCATATTGTAATAGCCTTCATTCATTTTTATGTGAGAATTCCATGCCTTGTCATTCATTGGTAGTTGGTTGGAGTTTACACAGGAAAACCAATTTTTGTTGCACAGTAATAGTTATTTGCACTATTTGCTAAATTAAAAGAAATTAATGCTTGAGAAACATCAAAATAAGAATAGTAAAGTGTTTCTATCAGCCTAAGCATATCCCTTATGTAATAGGTCATGGCAAAGTGACATAAAACTACACAAAAACTATAAAAAATAGCATATAATATTCCAAACACATCAATCATGCAAACAATTAATACACAACATATTAGATCAACTTAACTAGTATATAAAGTAAATCACAAAGTTTTAGGTAAGTTTTAGTTGTTCAAAACATGCTATGATGGAGGCATTTCCAAGCCTCATCACCAATGTGGGCTACTCCATAGAGAAAATATTTCACTAAAATTTTCTCAATCAATCTCTTGGGAATCCCTTCTCTATTACAATGTTTATGGACCTATGTCCAAAGGAGACACCAATTCCCTAATCAATTTCATGGATTTCTATCCACAAGAGAACTCTTTCTCCTTAGCTCTGACTAGTGATCTTCTAGAAGAACTGTTACCCCCACTACTCTGGCTAATGGATATCTATCCACTGAAGACACCTATCCTCACTACCCTGTATAATGGATCTCTATCCACTCGATATTGTCATCCTTTATACTCTATCACGTTCAAAGCTCTGTCTCAAATCTACACCAAACACAGTCCTTCGATCTAGCACAAATTTGCTCAATCTCTGTCTCTGGTCTGGAAAAAACTTATCCTCAAATTTGCACCAAACTCTATCCTCAAATCTATACTAAACACAATTCTTTGATCTAGTACAAATCTGTCCTCAATCTCTATCCTCTTATCTACACTAAACACGATCCTTTGGTCTAGCACAAATCTGTCCTCAATATTCATCCTCTGATCTACACTAAACATAGTCCTTCGACCTAGCACAAATATATCCTCAATCTCTATCCTCAAGCCTTAAAACAAATCTTGATCCAATCATAAATCAACATTGCTATATCTGCCCCAAACCCTAACTCAAGGTTTGAAAAAATCAATCAATCAATTCTGCTCACAAGTATTCTCAAAGACTTGTCTCAAATCTTCTTTGTAATATTCCACAAAAGCTCACACTAATCTATCCAAAATTTCTCTCTAGAACTTGTCCAAATCTGCCCAAAAATTCCTCACTATAACTTGTCCAACTCTACTCTCAATCTCTTTTCTCAAATTGTATTGTAATCTTTCTTAAAATCTCACACAAGTTTGTCCACAAGTCTTCTCTAAGACTTGCCTCAAATCTACTCAACAAGTCCACACTAGAACTTTTCCAATCTCATAGAAACATAAAGAGAATTGTTGGAGACTCAATATGATTTGCATTCATCACAATGCTCAAACACTTTCAATCACTTTTTTTACCATAGAAATATATAGAGAATTGTTAGAGACTCAATATGCTTCACATCAACCACAATGATCAATTACTTTCAATCACTCTTTTTACCACAAAAACATATAGAGAATTGTTAGAGACTCAATATGTTTCACACTCACCAACACTGCTCAATTACTTTCAATCACTCTTTTTACCACATAAACATATAGAGAATTGTTAGAGACTCAATATATTTCACACTCACCACAATGATCAATAACTTTAAATCACTCTTTTTACCACATAAACATATATAGAATTGTTAGAGACTCAATATGTTTCACACTCACCAACACTCAACCTCTTTCTCAAATCAATTCAGAATATAGAATAATTTTTTTCATAGAAATTGAACTATCAATTCAACACATCCACTTGATTAGTCTTAACCAACTCTACTCAACCAATCATTCAATGAATTAGCCTTTGCTTACAATCCCTAGTCCAAGCATATGAACACTCACTCAAATTTTTCCAATAATGCTTATCAATCAATCTCACATAACAATGATACTTATGATCTTTGCAAACCCTAGTTTAAGTTCCTCACTCAACTAAGTGCTTCAACAACAATGCTAATCTCACATAACAATGATACTCATGATATTTGCAAATCCTAGTTCAATTTCACTCAACTAATCAATTGTTCCATAAAACCTTTAAGCAGTAATTAAAAACACACTCAACTATGCTTACCAAACAATCCTTTTCAATCCAAATTTGTATTCACAACATTCAACAATCACTCACTAGAAAGATGTGCCCATACCTTTTGTTTGATGTAAAAGTGCCCTTGGAAAACTTGTCTCAATCACAATTTTCTTCTTTCAAATTTCAATGGTTAAATGATAAAATATCACTTCAACACTTTCTCAAAATACTCCTTAGACACAAAAATAATCAAAGCTCAATTATGCCTTATTGCTCCCTTTTGAAAATAACATTCATCAAATCATTACATGAAAACTAATCATTTTGATACACCTTATTTTCTCCAACTTAAGTAATATCCAACACCACAAAACCTCAAACAATCTTCCTAAAATGCCTTACTACCCTTTTCAAACATTAAAGCAAATAGCACCCAAAATTTCATTTTGCATCAACCTTATAAGTCCCCTTACAACCTTACAAACCAAATAAAATATGCAAAAAATAATTTTTAATACCTCAACTAACTCCTTTGAAAATTTTAACACTCAACTAATACATACCATCATTTTTCTCCCCAAAAAGGGTTTCAGTGTGATTCGAACCACCGTCTCCCCAAGTTCCAAGTTCCTTAGTGCTTTGGAGCCCACCGTGTGGGCTATAGGTGCCCACATGAAGGGAGGAAGGCTTCCTTCCTATTAACCCTTTGTGCATCATTGACTTCACACGAAAACCACAAAGCAATCCTCTTTGATGCAACACGATTCACACAAGCTCACATTAATCAAAATAATTCAAAGGCATAAGGTAAGTTTGGCTAAGGTGCGGTAGTCCCTCTTTTATACGTGTTTAATTTATTTTACTCCCACATTGGCACTAAGAATTCGAATTCAAAATTCAAATTTTAATTCAATAACCCACCTTAGTATTATTTAAAATTAATATAAATTAACTTATAATTAATATTAAAATTAATTAATAATTAATTTAAATAACTTATAAGTTAAGTAAATTAATTAATAAATTAATTTATAATAAAAATTATATTAATTAATTTATAATTAAATTAAACTTCCCTTTATAATATTATAAAGAATTAGTATAATATTATTCATCTGGGATTCTTCTTTGCACTTTGGACCAAATTTGACTTCCTAGAATCGAGTCTTTGATTAACTAAAAATGGATTATCCTTTTGCCCTTATTGGAGAACCTGAAACTCATGCTGCCCACTGAAACTTCCACTGGCTGGTTTTTAAGGCTTGACATTAATGACCACTCACTTTTGACATCAATGACAACTCATATAGTTAAAATGTCCAACAATATCCCCCTTTGTCATTGATGGCAACCCAAATTCTTTTTACCAAAACTTGACCTTTTTCCTATTTTTCTCCCCCTGGGAAATTGTTCCCTCTGACTCAATGCTTTCTTCTTAAATCAAATCTCTCCCCCTTACTCAAATATCTCCGCCTTTGAAATCAATGGCAAAGGGTCACCTTTGGGGCTCAGGTATGATAATGAGTTTCTTAGCTTAGTCCCTCCCCCACCTCATCATGAGGTGGTTAATTCTAGGGTAGGAGTATTTCTACTCCCAAAAAGCACTGGTATTTACCTTTATCCTCTTTTCTTCTCATCTGATCCACATGATTCCTTTGACTATTCCTGTTCATGTCCATGTTCTTGTTCTTATCCATATTCCTATTCATGTTCATGTCCATATTCCTATTCCTATTCCTATTCATGTTCTTGTTCATGTTCATGTTCATGTTCATGTCCATATTCCTATTCCTGTTCTATTCCTGTTCCTATTCATGCTATATTTAGGAATTTTTTCTCTACACCACTTTGTTGTATGTCCATAATTTATGCAAATATCTTGGGATTTCTCCTAGTGAAGCCATATTTGTTCTTGTCATGTACATTGTAATTCATTGCCTTATGACCAAACTAATTACATGAGTAGCAACACCCCTAGAAAAGTTGTCTGTTTCTTAATTTCCCATAATCCTATCTTTCATGTGACCTGCATTGTGAAGTCATGTGTCCAAATATATGACATGAGAAACATCATCCATTGAAATTTCCTCACCTTGACCTCATTGGTCTCTTAGTCTATTTTACCCTATGTTGGTTCCTATTCCATCTGTTTCTTCTTTGTGCATTGTTCCTTATATTGTTGAACTTTATCTTGTCCAAATCATCCTCTTAAGTCTCACTTTATCTTACACTATCTTCTTTTGAAGTTTATTCTTCTTTAGAACTTGAGGTTAACTCTTTTTCTTGTTTCTTTTGAGCCTGTTCAAAACCAGGACATGTTTTGTTTGTTGACCTTCTTTGTACCTTGATCATCTTATCTATAATATTTTAGCTCTTTTCAAAATTTTGTAGCTTGTCCTTGAAATTTTCTAATTATTCCCTTAGTAGAGCTACTTCTTGTTCTAACCTTTCACATTCTAAGAACTTTACTTCTAGCTTATCCTTGAACTTATTTGTCTTAGCCATTGACTTGTTTAGATCCTCTATAAGCTTTCCTCTCTCTTCATCATATTATTGAAACTGAATCTCAAGTTGGGAGTTTTGCTTTCTTACCTTCTTTAAGGTTTTAATAGCATAAATAAGCTTTCCCTCAATATCAACTCCTTTTTTTTATTCTTCCTCTATTTTTTTGCCTTTGATAGCATCTTAATTCTTTTATGACTTGTATTCTATAGGATCACATTCTTCTTCTTCTAGTGCCATTATAATATTCCCTTAAGGTCCTTAAAATTCATCCTCATAATCATCATCACTAAAAATGAAACCACTCCTTGTACAACTATATTCAAGATGTCTAAAATTACCACATCTAAAACACTTGAGAATTATTGGTGACCTTTTCTTAACTTCTTCTTTTTCCTCAATTAGAAATAGAACTTCATCTTTACCATTACTTAAAGAACTAGCATAACTATCACTTGAGTACTTAATTTTCTTTTCTTCATAGTAAGTCCTCTTCTATCTTTGAAATAACTTCTTTACTTGTTTGCCTTGTCCATCCTTGTCTTTCTTTTGGTACCTGTATCTTTCTGACTCCCTATTCTTGTAATCCTATTTTTCTTCATCATTGTTATTTTAAGCTTCTTGATAATCAGTTGCATAGTGACCATACTTTCTACAATTGAAACATCTAATAGATTTTACATATTTAAATCTTCTTGAATCCTTATTCCTTCTTCCATAATTAGCTTCTTCACCATTGGATGACTCATTACTTGAATCTGATTTTTTGCCCTTTGTTTTCTTAGTAGTTTTGAATTTTGCTTCCTTCTAGAGATTAGGTTTCTTTTTTGTTCTTAAATAAAAATATGTAAGAATACCAAGTAACATATCTCTTGTCAAAGAATAACCATATTTTGATTCTTCTATAGTAGAAATACTTTCATTAAATATCTTTTTAAGAGATCTTAAGACTTTATCACAAAAATTCTATTATTCAACATTAAGTCCATGTGCATGCATGGCATTAACAACCTCATGTACTCAAAGTAGATAGGTACTAATGTTTTCCTCATTCCTCATTCTAAATTCTTCAAATTGTCCTTTGATATTTCGTATCTTTGCCTTTTTGACACTTTTATCTTCTTCATATATGCTTTGCAACTTATCCCAAATTCCTTTTGCATCTTTACAATGCATAACTTTTATGGATTATGTTCTATGCAAACCTCTAAAAACTGTATTTAGTGGTTTTGAATTGTAATGTTGTAGAAGCTTACCTTCCTTATATGTAGGTGGATCATATGGTGGTATGTATCCATTTTCAACTACTTCCCAAATTTCATTACCAAGTTCCATAAGGTGAATCTTCATTCTCATACTCCAAAATATATAATCACTTCCATCAAATATTGGTTTTGAATTATCTAAGGATACATTCTTATAATCCATTGTGTTCTTGAAATCTTTGAATAACACAAGCTTATACTTAGAGGGGGGTGAATAGTATAATACCACTTTTTACTTTTCTTTTCAATTCAATATTATGTAGTGTATATAATATAGTATCAATAGCAGTAATCAAAGAAAGGCATAGAACACCGCACACAATAGAGACACAAATTTTAATGTGGTTAACCCAATTTGGGCTACCTCCACAAAGAAAATATTTCTTCTAAGTATTTCTCAAATAATATCTTTGGGAATCCTTCCCAATTACAATGTTTATGGACCTTTCTCCAAAGTAGATGTTGATCCCCTAATCTCAATTTTGTGGATCTCTTCCACATGAGAACTCTTTCCCCTTCTGATTTGGCTAGTGATATTCTAGAAGACTCTATCTCTCTATTGCATTGACTAGTGGATCTCTCTCCACTTGAAGACTCCTCACTTAAAATATTTGTCTTCAATCGTCCTAGCTGTTGGATCTCTATCCACTGAGATTTTGTCCTATACTCTGTCACCTCCAAATATTTATCAATAGTCTCACTCAAAACCATCTCAAATGTTCCCAATAGGTTCACTCATAACCTACTCAAATCTACTCAACAGGTCCACTCAGAACCTACTCAAATCTGCTCAATAGGTCCACTTAGAACCTACTCAAATATGCTCAATAGGTCCACACAAAACCTATCCAAATTTTCTCAAAATTTCCACACAAAACCTATCCAAATCAGTTCAACAAGCTCACATAAAATCTATCCAAATCTGCTCAACAAGCTCACACAGAACTTGTCAAAAGTTTCTCAATAAGTCCTCTCTAGGACTTTCTCAAATCTACATTGCAAACTTCCACAAAATCTTACACAAAATTAGTCCACAAGATTATCAAAGACTTGCCTCAAATATGCTTAACAAGTCCACACATAACTTGTTCAATCACATAGAATCATAAAGAGAATTGTTAGAGACTCAATATGTTCTATAATCAATGATTAATAAATATCTCAACTCAATACCATAGAAGCATAAAGAGAATTTTTAGAGACTCAATATGTTCTATACTCAAATTCCAATATCAACTCAAATCAATCTCATAGAATCATAAAGAGAATTGTTAGAGACTCAATATGTTCTATTCTCAAATCTCAATCTCAACCGAAATCAGAATATAGAATAGTGTGTTTCATAGAACTTGAACAACCACTTCACACAATCACTTGACTAGGCTTAATCAACTCTACTCAACCAATCACCTCAAGGATCAATTATTTCTCACAAACCCTAGTCCAAGAATGTATCAGCCAACTCAAAGTGTTTCCAACAATGCTTCAAAACAAATCTCACATACAATGATACTCATGTTCTTTTCTAACTCAAGTTCAAGTTCTTTACACAACCAATGGGATTCAACAACAATGCTTATAAACTAGGTTTAATCACAACTCTCAATTCAAAAAATATTGAAGTATTAAACCAACAACTCTCAAAAATTTTAACCACAATCAATGCTTTTCTCTCCAAAGATATTTTCATAAATCAATCACCCACATAAGTCAATGAAGAATATTGCCCATACCTTTTTGATGCCTTATGAGTTATCCATTAAATCTGCCACACTCAACACACTTTATTTTTTCCAATATCAACAAGGGTTATAGGTCATGAGTAATAACACAATAATCAAAATAATATCTCAATAACACCTTATTACTCCTACTCAATAAAAATGTACCAAACCCTCTTATGCAAGAAATAATCCCTCAAAAGAATGAATCAAACATACTTTTGGAACTCCTTGACAAAACTATAAATATCTTCTTGAACACACCTTATTTCTTCCTCAAAGCAATCTAAACAAGTATCTCTCAAAAATAGCTTTCCAATGATATATAATATGATATACTTCCACAAATAAAATCAACAAAAATCTTTATCTTTCCTAGGGCATACCATAACCTTATTTCTCCTTAGGCAACCTTGGCAAAAAATAAAATATTAAACAAAAATTAAATTTACTTGCCTTGCCCTCAGTGGGATTCGATCCCCCGACTATTTTCTTCCCAACACTTAGCCACATACAAGTTGACATTGGGCCATGCACCGTGAAATGTCTAAAATGGCACGTCCACCATGCAATATCTTTGAACAGCGAACCTCCTAAAAAAACAAGAAGCATGTAGAGCGCTTCTTCTTTGCAATCCAAAAAAATTAGAGCTCACGCAAATCAAATTAGAACTTCCTCCTTAACACTGAGCTAGCATACCACTATGCCACATTGGCCTTTGCACTTAGGGCTTCTAAATCTTCACAACTTTAACCTTCATGAAAATTGTAAGGCTTTTGAAATAGAAATCTTTTTCGCATGCACTTCAAAACCAATAGCAAGGGGTGCTTGGTAAATGAATTTTTTTGGCATGAGACTCTTAGCTTAGACCCTCCCCCACCTCCACATGAGGTGGTTAATTCTGGGGTGGGAGTATTTCTACTCCCCGAAATCACTGCTCTTTATATTTATCTTTTTCTCTTTTTTTTTGAGTTTTTTGAATCCTCTCATTGTTTCTTTCCATGTCATCATCCTTGTTCCTATCATCACTTTTATTCCTATTCCTATTCTTATTTTTGTCCATGTTTATGTTCTTGTTCCTAATTTTTTTCTCATCCATATTCCTATTCCTATTCATGTTCCTATTCTCATCCATGTTCTTGTTCTTGTTCATGTTCTGGTTCTTCTCTATGTTCATGTTCTCGTTCATGGTCTTCTCTATGTTCCTATTCTTGTTCTTATTCTTCTCTATGTTCCTATTCCTGTTCATACTTGATTCTAGAATATTTTCTCTACACCATTTTTCTATGTGACCATCATTATTGCACTTATAACACTTAATGTTATTATTCCTTGGATGTGCAATTGTCTTAGGATTTCTCCTAGTGAATCCATATCCTCTTCTGTCATGAAATCTACAATTTATTGCCTTGTGATCAAACTCATTGCATGAGTAGCAATATCCTTGAAAAATTTGTTGTTTCCCATATACATGTCTTTCATGTGTCCTTCATTGTGAAGCCATGTGCCCAAACTTGTAACATGAAAAATATCTTCCCTTGAAGAAACCTTTCCTAGACCCCATTGGTCTTCTAGTTCCTCTTGACATGTTCTGATTTTTGTTCCATTTGAATCTTCTTTTTTCATTATCCCTATTCCTTTTGGACTCATTGCAATCTAACTCATGCTTGGGAGTTTCACTTTCACTTCTGCTCTCTTTTGAGAAACCCTATTTTGAAGTATTCTCTTCTTTTGAAGTGTCTTCAGAACTGGTAGTTAACTTGTCTTCTTGAACCTTTTTGGAACCAAGAACTATCTTTTTTGTTGCTCTTATTTGTATCTTGACTATTTTATCCACACTCTTTGTACTATTTACATACTTGTATAGCTTATTCTTGGAATCCTCTAAATATTCTTTTAATAGGACCACTTCTTGTGTTAACTTTTCACATTCCAAGATCTTTGCTTCTAACTTATCTTTGAACTTGCTTGCCTTAGCCTTTGAATTTTCTAGATCCTCTATGTGCAATAATATTTCTTCATCACATTCTTGAAATTGTCATTCAATCTTAGAGTGTTGCTTTTTTTACCTTCTTTACTATGTCAAGGGCATAGATAAGTTCTTCCTTGAGATCATATCAATTCTTTACTGAATAATATTCTATTTATTTTCCTTTGTCCATATCATTAATTCCTTTTGGTTTGTCTTCTATAGAATCACTCATATAGAATCACTCACTTCTTCTAATACCATTAGAATATTTTCATCTGGTCTATCGAGTGCATCTTCAAAATTATCATCACTAAAACTATAACCATCCCTTGTGCAATCATATTCAAGATGTCCAAAACTACCACATCTAAAATACTTGAGAATAAATAGAGTCTTTTTCTTAACTGGATCTTTTATTCAACCATAAATAAGACTTCATCTCTATCATTGTCTGAAAAACTAGTATCACTATCAACTGAGTACTTACTTGCATTATCCGCATAGTAGATTCTCTTTTACCTTTGGAAGAACTTCTTCCTTTTTTTGTTTTGTCCATCCTTGCTCTTCTTCTGGTACCTGTGTCTTTTTTATTCTCTGTACCTATGATCTTATTTTTCTTCTTCATTGTTTCTCTTGGGCTCTTTGCACATTGTTGCATAATGTCCATAATTTCCACAATTTAAGCACTTAATAGATCTCATCTATATGGGTCTTATAGAACCTTTATCTCTTCTACCATAGTTATCTTCTTCATCATTGGAAGATTCACTGCTTGATTTTTACTTCTTACCATTTTTCTTTTTGTCCACTTTGAATGCAGCTTCATTTGGAGGAATGGGATCTTTTGTTCTGATCTTAAATGTAGTAATAATGCCAAGAAAATAATTCCTTGTCAAAGAATCACTATTAAATTATGTTTCTATAGTAGAAACCTTTTTACTATATCTTTTTGGAAGAGTTATCAATATATTATAATAAGCATTTGATTCATCAACCTTCATTCCAAGACCTTTCATATCATGTATGAGTTCATCAACCTTTATGAGATAGTCATGAATGTTCTCATCATCCCGCATTCTTAGGGTCTCAAATTATCCTTTGAGATTTTTTATCTTAGCCTTCCTAACATTTTTATCTCCTTCATATATGGTATGCAATAGATCCCACATGTCTTTTGTTGTCTTACATTCCATAACCTTCATAGATTCTGATCTATGCAACCCTTTTATAATTGAATTCATATCTCTTGAATTTTCATGCATTAGAAGCTTACCTTCCTTATCTGTAGGAGGATTGGATCCTAAATCATATCCAAATTCCACTGCATCCAAAAATTCATTCCCAAGTGACATTAGGTGAAATCTCATCAGCACACACCAATAAATAATTCACTCCCATCAAATACTGGTACAACATTATTGAAGAACCCATTATTTTGATCCTTTTGATCCATTGTGTTCTTATACTAAATTTCCTTCAAGCTATCAAACTCTTATGAAGGAACCCACTCTGATACCAATTGAAGAACACAAGAACCTGCTCTGATACCAATTGAAGAACACAAGCGTATACTACGAGGGGGGTGAACAGTATAAGACCACTTTTTACTTTTCTTTTCAATTCAATATTATGCAGTGTATAGATAGTAGTATCAATAGCAGTAATTAAAGTAATGCATATAACACCACACATAATAGAGACATATATTTTAATGCGGTTCACCCAATGTGCGCTACCTCCACAGAGAAAATATTTCTTCTAAATATTTCTCAAATAATCTCTTTGGAAATCCTTCCCAATTATAATTTTTATGGATCTCTGTACAAAGAATATGTTGATCCCCTAATCTCAAGTTCGTGGATCTCTTCCATAGGAGAATTATTTGTCATTTTGCTATGGCTAGTGATCTTATAGAAGACTCTATCTATATGTTTCACTGATTGGTGGATCTCTCTCCACTTTAAGACTCCTCACTCATAAAATCTATATTCAATTGTCCTGGCTATTGGATCTCTATCCACTGAGACTTTGTCCTATATACTCTATCACCTCCAAATCTCTATCAATAGGCTTACTCAAAACCTTCTCAAATATGCTCAATAGGTTCACTTAGAACCTACTCAAATCTGCTCAACAAGTTCACTCAGAACCTACTCAAATCTACTCAATAGGTCCACTCGAAACCTACTCAAATCTGCTCAACAGGTCCACACAGAACCTATCCAAATTTGCTTAAAATTTTCACATAGAGCCTGTACAAATTTGCTCCATAAGTCCCATGTAGGACTTGCTCAAATCTGCATTGCAAGCTTCCACAAAATCTTATACAAAATTAGTCCATAAGCCTTCACAAATACTTGCCTCAAATCTGCTTAACAAGTCCATATAGAACTTTTTCAATCACATAGAATCATAAAGAGAATTTTTAGAGACTCAATATGTTCTATACTCAATGTTCAATCAATATATCAACTCAATCTCATAGAAGCATAAAGAGAATTGTTAGAGACTCAATACGTTCTCTACTCAAATCTCAATCTCAACTCAAATTAATCTCATATAAGCATAAAGAGAATTGTTAGAGACTCAATATGTTCTATTCTCAAATCTCAATATCAACTCAAATCAGAATATAGAATAGTTTGTTTCATGGAACTTGAACAACCACTTCACATAATCACTTGACTAGGCTTAATCAACTCTACTCAACCAATCACCTCAAGGATCAATCCTTTCTCACAAACCCTAGTCCAAGCATGTATCAACCAACTCAAAATATTTCCAATAATGCTAAAAAAAAAATCTCACATAACAATGATACTCATGTTCTTTTCTAATTCAAGTTCAAGTTCTTTGCACAACCAATGGGCTTCAACAAAAATGCTTATAAACAAGGTTTAATCACAACTCTCAATTCATAAAACCTTGAAGCATTAAACCAAAAACTCTCAAAAAGGTTAACCACAATCAATCCTTTTCTATCCAAAGATATTTTTAGAAATCAATCACCCACATAAGTTAATGAAGAATATTACCCATACTTTTTTGATGCCTTATGAGTTGTCCATTAAATCTTCCACACTCAACACACTTTCCTTTTCCAAAATCAATAAGTGTTAGAGATCATTAGTAATAACAAAATAATCAAAATAATTTCTCAATAACACCTTATTGCTCCTACTCAATAAAAATTCACCAAACCCTCTTATGCAAGAAATAATTCCTCAAAAGAATGAATGAAACTTACTTTTGGAACTCCTTGAAAAAACTATAAATATCTTCTTGCACACACATTATTTCTCCCTCAAAGCAATCTAAACAAGTGTATCTCAAAAATAGCTTTCCAATGATATATAATATGATATACTTCCACAAATAAAATCAGCAAAAATATTTATATTTCCTAGGGCATACCATAACCTTATTTCTCCTTAGGCAACCTTGGCAGAAAATAAAATATTAAACAAACATTAAATTTACTTGCCTTGCCCTCGATGGGATTTGATCCCCTGACTATTTTCTTCCCAACACTTTTGCCACAGCCAAGCCGCCATTGGGCCATGCGTCCTGACATGTCTAAAAGGGCACGCCCACCATGCAATATCTTCGAACAGTGAACCTCCTAAAAAACAACAAGCACGTAGAGCGCTTCTTCCTTGCAATAAAAAAAAAATAGACCTCACACAAATTGAACTTAGAACCTCCTCCTTAGCACTGATCCAACATACCACTAGGCCATGCTAGCCTTTGCGCTTAAGGCTTCCAAATATTCACAACTTTAACCTTCATGAAAATCGTAAGGCTTTCAAAATAGAAATTTCTTTCGCATGCACTTCGAAACCAATAGCAAGGGGTTCTTGGTAAATGAATTTGTTTGGCATTTATATAATGCTTTTTTCCTTCCTTAGCATCACATCGACGCTTCGAATGAATTCAACATCGGCATGATTTAATTTATAATAAATTTAAATTGAATATTAAATTTAAATATTATAAATTAAAATCAACCTTAGAACTTTGTCTTAAAGAGCCAACCTTAGGTTTAATAAAATCTTATAACCTTGTCTTAATGCCCAACCTTGGTATTATTTATAAAATTTAAATTCCTTTTGAATTTAAATGATTTATAAATAATTATTAAACCTCATTTTTAACTTTTGCAATAACCCATCTTGGGTTTTTATAAACCAATCATTTAACCTATGCTCCCAATAATATTAAAATATTATGGAGTCTTTTTCCTTTCACTTTTGCACTAATGAAGCTTTTTCCTAGATTACTTGGGTGACTTTATTTCTTGCCCAATTCCTTGAGATGAGTGATAACTCTATCAGGTGACATCAATGACAACTCTGACTTAATGGACTCAAAATGTCCAACAAGATTTTCCTTCAAGCTGCTAAACTCTTTTGAAGGAACCCACACTGATACCAACTGAGGAACACAAGCTTATACTGAGAGGGGGGTGAACAGTATAAGACCACTTTTTAATTTTATTTTCCAATCAATATTATGCAATGTATAGATAGCAATATCAAAAATAGTAATCAAAGCAATGCATAAATCACCACACATAATAGATACACCAATTTTATATGGTTCACCCAATGTGGGCTACTCCACGAAGAAAATATTTCACTAAAATTTTCTCAATCAATCTCTTAGGAATCCTTTCGGTATTAAAATGTTTATGGACCTATGTCCAAAGGAGACACCAATCCCCTAATCAAATTCATGGATTTCTATCCATAGGAGAACTATTTCTCTTTAGCTCTAACTAGTCATCTTCTAGAAGAACTATTACCCCCACTGCTATAGCTAATGGATCTCTATCCATTGAATACACCTATCCTCACTACCCTAGCAAATGGATCTCTATCCACTGGAGACTTTCATCCTCTATACTATATCACCTTGAAAGCTCTGTCTCCAATATGCACTAAACACGATCCTTCGATCTAGCACAAATTTGCTCAATCTCTATCTCTGGTCTGGTACAAACTTGTACTCAAATATACATCAAAATTTATCCTCAAATCTATACTAAACACAATCCTTTGATCTAGTACAAAATTGTCCTCAATATTTATCCTTTGATCTACACTAAACACAGTCCTTCAGTCTAGAACAAATTTATCCTCAATCTCTATCCTCTGATATGCACTAAACATAGTCCTTCGATCTAGAACAAATCTATCCTCAATATCTATTCTCAAGCCTTAACACAAAGTTTGATCCAATCATAAATCAACACTGCTATATCTGCCCCAAATATTAACTCAAGGTTTGAAAAAATCAATCAATCAATTTTTCTCACAAGTCTTCTCAAAGACTTGTCTCAAATATTCTTTGTAAGCTTCCACAAAATCTCACACTAATCTATCCAAAAGTTCTCTCTAGAAATTGTCCAAATTTACCCAACAAGTCCTCACTAGAACTTGTCCAACTCTGCTCTCAATATCTTTTCTCAAACTGTACTATAAGCTTCCTCAAAAGCTCACACAAATATGTCCACAAGTCTTCTCTAAGATTTACCTCAAATATACTCAACAAGTCCACACTAGAACTTGTCCATTCTCATATAAAAATAAAGAGAATTTTTAGAGACTTGATATGCTTCACATTCATCATATTGCTCAAACACTTTCAATCACTTTGTTTACCACAAAAACATATAGAAAATTGTTAGAGACTCAATATGCTTCGCATTCACCACAATTATCAATTACTTTCAATCACTCTTTTTACCACATACACATATAGAGAATTGTTAGAGACTCAATATGTTTCACACTCACCAACACTACTCAATTAAATTCAATCACTCCTTTTACCACATAAACATATAGAGAATTATTAGAGACTCAATATGTTTCACACTCACCACAATGCTCAATAACTTTCAATCACTCTTTTTACCACATAAACATATAGAAAATTGTTAGAGACTCAATATGTTTCACACTCACCAACACTCAACCTCTTTCTCAAATCAATTTAGAATATAGAATAATTTGTTTCATAGAACTTGAACTATCACTTCAACACATTCACTTGATTACGCTTAACCAACTCTACTCAACCAATCACTCAATGAATTAGCCTTTGCTTACAAACCCTAGTCCAAGCATATGAACACTCACTAAAATGTTTCCAATAATGCTTATCAATCAATCTCACATAATAATGATACTTATGATCTTTGCAAACCCTAGTTCAAGTTCCTCACTCAACTAAGTGCTTCAACAACAATTCTAATCTAAGATAACAATGATACTCATGATCTTTGCAAACCCTAGTTCAATTTTACTCAATTAATCAACAATTCTTATAAAACAAGGTTTTATAAACAATTATTTATTCCAAAAAACCTTGAAGCATTAATTAAAAACACACTCAACTATGCTTACCAAACAATCCTTTTCACTCCAACTTTTCATTCACAACATTCAACAATCACTCACTATAAATATGTGCCCATACCTTTTGTTTGATGTAAAAGTGCCCTTGGAAAACTTGTCTCAATCACAATTTTCTTCTTTCCAATTTCAATGGTTAAATGATAAAATATCACTTCAACACTTTCTCAAAATACTCCTTAGACACAAAAATAACCAAAGCTCAATTATGCCTTATTGCTCCCTTTTGAAAATAACATTCATCAAATCATTACATGAAAAATAATCATTTTGATACACCTTATAATCTCCAACTTAAAATAATATCCAACACCACAAAACCTCAAACAATATTCCTAAAACACCTTACTACCCTTTTCAAACATTAAAGCAAATAACACCCAAAAAAATATTTTGCATCAACCTTATAACTCCCTTGACAACCTTACAAGCAAAATATAATATGCAAAAATTAATTTTTAATACCTCAACTCACTCCTCCAAAAATTTCGGCACTCAACTAATGCAATATTTTGTTTTTCTTCCCAAAAAGTGTTTAAGTGTGATTCGAACTGCCGTCTCCCCAAGCGCCAAGCATCTTAGAAATTTGGAGCCCATCACATGGGCTATAGGCACCCACGTGAAGGGAGGAAGTCTTCCTTCCTATTAAACCTTTGTGTGTTGTTGACTTCACACGAAATCCACAAAACAATCCTCTTTGATGCAGCACAATTCACACAAGCTCGCATTAATAAAAATAATTCGAACGCATAAGGTAAGTTTGGCTAAGTTGGGATAGTCCCTATTTTATACACATTTGGTTGATTTTGCTCCCACAACGATGCTAAGAATTTGAATTTGAAATTCAAATTTTAATTCAATAACCCACCTTAGGGTTGTTTAAAATTAATATAAATTAACTTATAATTAATATTAAAATTAATTAATAATTAATTTAAATAACTTATAAGTTTTTGTTTTTGTTTTTTTTTTAATTTACATGGTGGAATCAGTAGCCACTACAAATTTGGGCAGGCTGTCCAGATTTTATGGCCACCATAGTATTCTACGTTGTCCGTCCCGAAGCCGCCACATAGATCTTTATGTAGTCCACCCCTATAACCACCATGCCACAATCATTTTTAAACCTTTTACGCCATTGAAAGCACCAGGAAAGGGACAAGCGTTCAGTCCAACGAGGCCCGAGATTTGAACCTTGGACCTCCACCCCCTTATGGGGTTTGGATGAACCAATTGGTCTACACCTTGAACCTTAAATAATTTATAAGTTAAGTAAATTAATTAATAAATTAATTTATAATACAAATTATATTAATTAATTTATAATTAATTAAAACTTCCATGTACATTATTATAAAGAATTATTATTGTATTATTCATTTGGGTTTCTTCTTTACACTTTGGACCACATCTGACTGCCTAGAACTGGGTCTTTGATTAACTTAAAATGGACTATCCTTTTGACCTTATTGGAGAACCTGTAACTGATGTTTCCCACTGAAACTACCACTGACTAGTGCTAAAGGCTTGACATTAATGACCACTCACTCTTGACATCAATGACAACTCATCTACTCAAAATGTCCAACATCACGAAAATGGAAAACTTCTCCTTGATGGTTATATTATTGAGCTCATGAAATTCCACACGCATTATCCATGACTCATGCTTCTTCTTAAGTAGTAATATGAGGGATGAAAAACTATTTGCATTTGTATAGATGAGCCCTATATCTAGTAGTTCCTTCACCAACTACTCAATCTAGTTCTTCTAGTGATAGGGGTACCTATATGGTTGAATGTTTGGAGGTTATATCCCAAATATTAAATTAATCCTATTATCTTTTATTATACTAGGTGGTATCTATTTGGGTTTGATAAAGACTTGTTGCTTCTTTGTTAAGACAACTAACAAGTTTAAAGGCATCTAATCATCCTAGATAAAACACAACTACATTTGATTAAAACAATTCCACAACTATTCGATGAATTTCTTAAGTAGTTTCTACATCTGATAGGATTTTCTAATCTTAGAATTTCTAAATTTCACTCCTTAAATGGTTTGGGTTCTATTATTAATAGTTAACTATATCCAAAGTTTTAAAAAAATTTAGTACATCCTTCCTAATGTTCATAGACAAGGGAAACTAAACATAATATCCACTCCACCCAATGGGACTACATAGTTCTATTAGAGTCCAATAGAACCAAAACTTGGTATCCTTTGACAAATACTTTGACTATCATGTATTTTTGTGTTGATATTCATGTATCAAAATTCAAATAAATGGTGGGGATATCTTCTTCTTGATTATTAGTTGGAGGTTCTACCTCCACTAAATCTAGGTTCTCTTCCATCGAATCCATAAATTCATCCCCTATGTTTGTAGAAGAAGCCAAAGAATTGAAGAGATAGAGGTGTTGATTTTTGTATTTGTGTCCCATAACCCACTCTTAATCATATTTATAACAAGGTTCCTTGGATTTGCAATCGGCCATATCCTTTAGCATTAACCTCTTAACTATTGGAGATTTTAGATCATTATTATTGGTGGATGTAAAAGTTCTACTTTGAAATGTATGGGGTCTAGAAGCCTTCCTTTGAGAATTTCATTTGTCCTTTGTGGGTTTAACCAGCCCTATGTCCATCATGTAAATGAATGTCTTAAGCAATTAAAACTTCATTCTTGTCTCTTCCTTAAGGACACTAATAAAGCAACTCTTGAAGAATTCATAAGGAAGAGTTGCAATTATATTGATGAGCTTCTCAAAATTAGTGATATAGTTGGGCACAATACTTGTATGTCTCAACTTAGTTAGTGCTCACATAAAATATTCAAACTTTAATGGCCTAAACTAACAAATGATTTATTTATTGAATTGTGTCCATCCAAGACTAGGGAAATGGTTTCTCAACCGCTAGTACCAATGCAATACCTCCAAATCAAAATGAAATACATCTATAAATATTCCTTGGTCAAATGGAATTTCATGAATCTCATACCATTGTTCATACTTAATCAATTGAATCTATGGTTCTATTCCATCAAACCTTGGAAAATCTATTCTAGGAAGTCTTGTTGTTATGCCTTTGTTGTTTCCTATCTATTAATTTTTCTCTTTGACAAATATTCTATTTGTGATATTACATTATTTGGTCATGTGGTAGTTTAAGATGCGCTTATTTTAGGTATTTTTAGGGTGTTAATATTTAGGAGTGTAGAGTGTTTATGTGTTATGTAATAAAGTGTGCAAGGTGTCAAGGGTGCAGGGGTAAAGTGTACAAGGTATCAAGAGAGCAAGTATAAAGTTTGTAAGTGTGAGTTGTGCAAGTGTGAGTTATGAGAGTGCAAGGTGTCAAGTAGGAAAGTGAAGAGCTATGTCATTATGAGAGAAGAGGGAAGGTCAAGAGGCTTGAATATGGATATTCTTATGTAATTATATATTGGTAACAAATCATTGTAAAAAGCATCAAACTATCATAGCTTAATGCATGCTATAGTATACATTATTAATATTATTATTATTATTTTGTGTGCATTATTATTATGAATATTATTATTTGATCTTGGAGAAATTTACTTGTGAGATAATCTAGCAGAATTACCAAAAGTGGTATAAAATCCATCTTAGCAAGAACCATCTTGATTCATAGCTATAATTTAGAGATTCTTGATTGTGAGAGTTATTGTTGATTCTAATACTGGAAAGTCTATGATGAGAGATACTATAAAATTTTCGATAGATAACATTGAGAATATTATGTATTTTGAAGGATTCAAGACTTGTAGAAGGCCCAAATTTATTGAAAACAAGCTGTGAAAATATCATACTTGTAAGAAGTCAATAATTGAAAAATGAAAATCCATGGAAAGAAAACATATGTGTAAGAAGGCAAGTCTTGAAAAATGGAGGTTCATGCTTGCATTGAAGTTATTTATGAAAATTCAAAGATGCAGTTTCAAATATTAAAGATTGAAGAAGAAAAAGAAGGAAGAAGATTGAAGATAAAAGGTAGAGAAAAAAGAAGAAGAGAAAGGTTGAGGTCATCCAAATTGTATAATATTGGAGAAAAAATGACAAGGTAAGACATATTTAAATATGTTTGATAAAGTTATACGAAGTGTCTAATTATCTAGAGGAATTAATATTTTTGGAGATATGACAAGATATAATAATTTTTGAGGAATAAATTTGAATTAATTAAAGGAGAAAAGATTGTTGGAGATATTTGCATTATTGGAGTTGATTATTGGATAGTTATTATTGAATTTAAGGATATTTTGGAGCATAAATTTACTTTATAAATATATTATAAGAGCATTTCTAGAGTGCAGGAAAAAATTTGGAAGTCTATTGGAGACATTGTCATGAAGGGATATTGTTGTGAAAAGGACCACATGAGAAGAAAACATGTTGAAGTATTGATAAAAAGGGATAAAATATTGAGTGAATGAGTTGAAGAAGAGTAAGAAGAGAAAAACAACACCAAATAAGTAATTCATAGTAGATTCAAACCAATTTTAGATACCTATGGTGAGAAAGGAGAAAATTATTTTATTATTTGTAATATCTAAGAAATGAAGTAGATTGTGAGAAAGGAAAATAATAATTTAGAAGGTTATAATGTCTAAATTAATTATTTATAGCAATTATGACAACATGTTATTTGGGTGCATATAACAAAGAACATATAGCAAATTCATGAAGAAAAGAGAAAGTGGACATTGTAGTGATTCCTAACCACTAATGTGTGCCTAAGGAAAAAACTCAAGGGAGGCAAAAGTTTTGATTTGAGGTGGTCACAATTTTATGAACAAGGTAAACAACTTTATGCATTTTGAAAGAAAAAGGTCAAGATAATTCCCAGTGGTTGAAAGTAATTGAAATCTTATAAAATAGAGGTAAGAAAGTCTCTATATGCTTGATGATGAGGAAAATGGAGAAGATTCCTACCAAAACAATTCGATATCCAAGGTTTGTAATATTTAACCTAGGTTAGTGATGAGTAATTCTGATCATCATATAAGAATACCTTGTTTTTGAAATAATTAAGGATGCTAATTTTTTTTTAATTTTCACCAACATATAAAATGAATTAAAGTGCACAAAACCATAAAGAAGGGTAGGTGAGTCACATTAATGTGCTCTTACTTGGAGAGAACAAGGACCATTTGCAAAATATCATTTCAATTGAACAGTTCAAAGATTCATTTAAGACAAGAATGGTGAAATAGTCCTAGATTTAATAATTGATATGGCCAAGGGTACCTCATTCAATTTTTAGGATCCCTAGAAGAGGTAGTTGAAATTGTCAGACCCATTTACAAATAATTTTGGAGGGAAAATCTTCCTATTGTATCTATAAATAGTAGTAGTCTATATTGAAAAAGGATCAACAAATTTGCATACGTAATCACTTGTAATATTTAATTTCATTTTTATCCTATAGAGTAGTTGGCTCTTGAGTGGCTTATGGGTGAATCAAACATCCACTCCTGGCACAATATTTGTAAATTTTATTTGCAAATAAACTTTACAAATATTGTGCTAGGAGTGGATGTTTGATTCACCCATAAATATATATATATATATATATATATATATATATATATATATATATATATATATATATATATATATATATATAGATAGATAGATAGATAGATAGATAGATAGATAGATAGATATAGATATTGATTGGATGCCAACACATCAATTTTTAGACTATCCATTGTGGTTCTTTGTTGACCAATATGTGTGTGTGTGTGTATGTTCTCAAATTTTTACATATTTTTTTTATGTTTTATCATGCATGTATGTGCACATGTGTGGCCTATACATAAAATTTTTGGATTAGCCATCTATGGTTCTCTATTGATCCATCTCTCTGTATGTATGCATGTTGGTAAATCTCATTTGGGCTCACTTTTGTTGAGGAGAGGAAGTATTCATCAATGGAACATAGCATTCAAGTTTTTTGTGTACATAGATTTTATTAGACACAATATAATAAGGTCAAGATAATGATATGAGTACAATAATATGAGCAAATTAATATGTAAAATAAGACTGATAATAAATCAAATAAAATTCAATAATAAGAAACAATATGAATGCAATATCCTTAATAAAAAAGTACTAAGCATGCAATATAACTTATAATATTAATTGCTTAAAACGTCAATAAGCTTTATTGATCTTCTTGCTCTTACAGGATTGTATGAGTTGTAACGATCATGATTGTATGTGATACATGCTTATGGAGTATTATCTCCATAATATAGCCATAGTAGTGTGACTCTTTGGATATTTGACTATTCTTTTCCATATGCCAAGTCTCATGACTCTTGGATTATCTACTTGAAACTTGCATACTTGATGAACACTTGACTCTATATTTTATGCAAAACTATACATGATTCTTACACTTCTATAACTTGCATACCTATCCTAATAAAATCATGCATATCTTCACATTACATATTATTTTCATACATATAAGACACTTGTGCACATATACTGAAATTACACTTTCACTTTAACTCACATGAAACTTGTGCATTTCTTACACATTCGCACTTACATGAAAAGTAAAATATAACTCACACTCTAAACTATGACTCAACCCTAATATGTTATTTACAAATGTACCATGAAGGTACCGGTACATTAGCATTTACCAAATAATGTAATATACTCCAACACCCCCTGTATTACATTATTTGGTTATTGAAGACTTTAGTCTTCAATCATGGTCTTTTTATGTGTCTTCAATATTCAATTGACCTTACAATGCATGTGATCTTCTATATTTGTCATATTTGTTTCATCATATTGAAATTTATATTCACGCAATGCTTGCATTGGTAGAAAGGTTTTTGAACCAAATTTCCTATATTATATCTTCAAAACACTTAGTAAAATTATCAATAATTTTATCATGAGATAAAATAAGCTCTTGAGAAAAACCAATTTAATCTAAAGCATATATCCTATTTTTTTTTATCTTATAGCCTTTGTTATATTTTGATTTTTGATAATGCATTTATTGTGCATATTTATACATTTGAATTCAATTTATATTCCACTTTCAACCAATTTAGTAATTGAAATGATATTGGTTGATAATCCTAGAACATACATAACATCCTCTAGTACAAAATTTGAAAATGGTATACTAGGTGTTACTCTACCAATTCCATGAACTAGATATCTCTTATCATCTACAGTCTTTAAATAGAAAATATTATTGACTTGTAGACACTCAAACCATTGTAAATTACCAGTCATATGATGACTATATCTTGAATCTATATACCAAGTGTCATTTTATGTTTGAACTATTTGATTAGATTCACTTGATACTATCTTGCATATTTGACAAGAGTTTTGAAGAGTATTCTTATGATGTTGCTAATTAAATTAAAGAAATTATATTTGATATAGATTTTGTTTTTTAACTTTTCCTTTTATGAAATATGGCTTTATCTTTTGATAATAATTCCCATGTGAACATGAAGGACTCTGGAGAGCGAGCGTGCACTGGATTAGCTAGAAAATATTTATTCTAAGTTGATAGAATTTACAGGTAGAATAATTTTGAATGCCTTTTAATTCTTTGGGTGATGTTGAGTTGCTTTTGGTGCATGTTATGTGTATATTTTTTAGTGGAAACAAAATATCACTTCACTTAAAGAAAAAAATACGCATAATGGTATTCTTTGATATGCAAATATTTCCCATCAAGAGCAACGAAGGCGAGTGTAGTAGTTCTAGGGTAGTGAAGTAAAAATATTTTCATAGTGCCACAATAGTGTTAGAGCAGCAAAGGTGAGTGTAGAAGTTCTAGGATAATGAAGGAAAAATATTTTTACTATGCCATAGTAGTGCTAGGGTAGCAAATGTAAGTGTAGCATTGCTAGGTTAGTGAAGTAAAAATATTTTAAAAGTCCTACAATAGTGCTAGGGTAGTGAAGGTGAGTGCAGTAGTGCTAGGATAATGAAGTAAAAATATTTTAACAGTGTAGTAGCAATGCTAGGGTAGATAAGGAGAGTGCATTTTTACTAGGACAATGAATTAAAAGAAAATTAATAATGTAGCAACAGTGCTATGGCAACAAATGCAAGTGTAGCAGTGCTAGGGCAACGAAGTAAAAATATTTTAATAGTTCCATAATAGTTCTAGGGCAACAAATGTGAGTGCAACAGTGCTAGAGTATAGAAGTAAAAATATGTTAATAGTGTTGCAGTAGTTCTAGGGTAGAGAAGGCTAGTACAATAGTACTAAGGTAGCAAAGTAAAAATATTTGTTATTTAGATTTTTCTAAAATGACAGTATAATTTGGGAAATTGATTTCTTGTTTTTTATGGAGAATGAAGAGAAATATTTGGATTTATTAGAGGACCAATTTGAGGGGTAATGCATATTTTCAACTCCAAGGACCAAGGGTCCCATTTCTAGATAAGATTTATAAGTTGAGAATTGGGGGTCCTTAAGTTTTTTGAGTGACCATAATAATACTATAGCTTATGCCAAGGATCTCAAAGGATCGATGATGAACTTTCTTGAGGTATGCTCGTTTAAGCTTGTTCTGATAGGCTCGAAGATGCTCCAAAGTATTGATGCACTTCTCATCTAGGAGTTCCAACTGACTAAATCTGCCAGCACGATATTCATCTCCTACTTTAGTCTCTTGAAGTAGTAGAGCCAAAGAAGGAACTTCTAATTGGAAGGGAAAAATAGCTTCAGTGCCATAAACCAAAACAAAAGGTGAAGTGCCCGTGGGAGTGCAAATGCTAGTTTGATAATCCCACAAAGTAGGATATAATTGGATGTGCCAATCTCGACCAGATTTATTGACCAGTATTTTGAGGATTTTAATTAATTTTTTATTAGATGCTTCTGCTTGGCCATTACCTTGAGGATAATAGGGAGTGGACCAACGATGTTGAATTTTATATTTTTGACATAATTTTTTGACATCTTTATTTTTGAAACAAGTTCCATTATCTGAGATGAGATTTGTAGGAATTTCGAACCTACAAATAATTTGATTAAAAATAAATTTAGAAACTTGGGTTCCAGTGCAAGAAGCTAAGGGTATAGCTTCAACCCACTTCGTGAAATACTCGGTGGCGATTATGATGAATTTTTGTCCATCAGATGACACAGGGTTGATTTTTCCAATGATGTCTAAGCCCCATTTTGAAAAGGGCCAAGGAGATGAAATAGCCTATAGTTCTTGTGCAGGAACATGGACAAGGTCAGCATGTTTCTGGCACTTGTCGCAATGGTGCACATAATCATGTGCATCATTCTCCATGGTGGGCCAAAAATATCCTATCCTAAGGAGCTTCTTAGCAATGGCGCTACCACTAAAATGTCCCCGACAAGATCCATCGGGGGATTCACTCAAAGCTGATCTAGATTCTTCTAGATTCAAAAATGTCAATAGGATTCCTTCAAAATATCTCCTATACAACGTATTGCCAATAATTACGAAGTGACTTTCTCGTCTACGTAATAACCAGTGCTGGTTGCTATTACAACCTTCAAGGAAGGTCCCATTTTGAAGAAAATTAAATATATCAGTGTTCCAATGTTCAAAAGTAGTTTCATTGATTAGAAACACATCCAAAGGTTCTAGGCATGATTTATTTGAAGTGGGTTCCTGGAGTCGATGAATAATGGTGGTAGCATATTCGTCATCTAACTCCAAGGGCAAAAGAGATGCAGCTTCAGCCATAGCATCAGCCGCACGATTGCTAGTTCGAGGAATACCTTCCAAGGTAACTTGATCAAATAAAGATATTAATTGTAAGACATATGCTTTATATGGACGTAATTTATCATCTTTGATCTGATAAACATCATTGATTTGATTTATGAAAATTTGAGAATAACCGAAAACCAATAGATTTTTAATTTTCATTGCCAAGGTAGCTCGTAATCCAAGGATTAGAGCCTCATATTTAGCAGTGTTATTAGTACAAGCAAATGTTAATTTGAAGGACAGAGGTATAAGATGTTTCTATGAAGATATTAAAATAATACCTGCACCAGCCCCACTCATGCATCAGGCTCCATCAAAGTATAGGGACCATTGCTCTGGATGGTCTGCCTCTAATTTAAGGTATTCATCAAGAAACTCAATGATGAGGGAATGGGTAGACTCTAAAGGTGTAGCAGCTAATTGATTTGCTATTATTTGACCCTTAAAATAATTTTGTCCTATAAACATGAGTTCAAACTCGCTTAGCGCAAGAACCCACTTTGCTGTGCGACCAGATAAGCATGGTCGACTCATGAGATACCGCAAAGGATTGAATTTAGGAATAACATACATTTTTTGATTGAGCATATAATGGCATAGTTTCTATGTAGAAAATATGACTGCTAGACATAACTTCTCTAATGCTGTGTAACGGGTTTCATAACTGATTAAGGTTTGGCTAATGTAATAATTAGCACACTCTCTTTTCTCATTGTCAAGTTGAGCTAACATAGCTCCTAAGGCAAAATCTGAAGCAAAAATATACAAGATAAATGGGCGATCAGATCTAGATGGTGAAAGCATAGGTGGGTTAAGGAGATATTATTTTAGGAGTTCAAATGCTTCTTGACATTCGTCGTCCCAATGAAAAGAGACATCTTTCTTAAGAATCTTAAGAAAGGGTCCTTTTTTGTTCGTCAACTTATCGATGAAGTGACGAATAACTTGAAGCTTACCTTGTAGACTCTGTAATTTAGATATATTTGTGGGTGCGGGCATATCAGTGATAGCCACAATCTTGAGAGGGTCAATTTCAATGCCACATAAAGAAACTATAACCCCAAATAATTTACCGGACTTAACTCTGAATATACATTTGGTTGGATTTAGTCGGATAAGATATTCCCTTAACTGATCAAATACTTTTCTCAAGTCATCTAAATGATCATATTATTTGATGGAACGATCTATAATATCATCTACATAATCATGTAGAATATCATGCATCATATCATGAAAGATACAAGTCATGGCTCGTTGATACGTTGCACCTGCATTCTTCAAACCGAATGGCATCACTTTCCAATAAAAGGTACCCCAAGGGCTAATAAAGGTTGTTTTAGCCTGATCTTCAAGAGCTATCTTGATCTTATTTTAACCAAAAAATCCATCCATTAAGGATATCATTCCACTCCCAATAGTAAAATCAATGATTTGATCCATGTTGGGAAGAGGAAAATCATCTTTAGGGCATGCAACATTAATATCTCTAAAGTCTATGCAAACCCTAACTTTGGTAGCTTCTTTCTTAGTTAATGGAACTACATTCAATATCCATTCAGCATAATCAATAGCTTGTATAAAAATAACCTTCAGGAGTTTTTCTAACACCCCTTTGACTTGTAAGGCCACTTTAGGATGCATTTTTCTAAGCTTTTGTTTAACAGGTTTAGCATTCGGATGCACTACTAGGTGATGCATAACTACAGAAGGGTCTAAACCTGGCATATCCTCATATGTCCAAGCAAAAATATCTTCATATTCTTTAATAAATGCAATGTATTTATCCTATTTTTCTTGACTCAATTCTGATCCAATGTTGATTATGTGAGGGTTATCATTGGTTCCAATGTTAATTTTTATGACATTCTCTACTTCCATGTGTAGATATCTCTCAAAATTAGGTGGGGCAGGTGAAACACCCAATTATTGTAATTCTTACAAGGTTAGCTTGGATAATTCATCTTGAGGAGTCGTGGCCTCAAGTTGGGCTATACTAGGTATAGAGCCATCGAAATAAAATCCGTTATGTAATAATTCCTCAATGAAGACATCATGGAAGATATCTCCCTCCAACTCATCGTCGTATTCAAAAATCATCTCAAGGTAGGCTATAGATAGCATATTACATGTAAATGGCTTATTCATTAAATGCAAAGCATCACATTTATCCAAATAATCTTGGTAACATATGAATTGATCATCATCCTCGAATGGGAAGGGCACACCTTTACTAGGAAATAGACCCACACCACATTGGGCAGGCCACGACTCTACCTCAAAAGGTTCTTTCATATCATTCTGGAAAGGTCCCAAACCTTTTCCTTTGTATCCCAATTTAAGCATTAGAGGCTTAGCTTTAATATACTCATTAGTAAAAAAACATCGAGCATATCCATAATAATGAGTCTTGATGTTTCTGGGTATTCTTCCCAAATCATATCCCTTATAAATAAAAGCACAGCTCCCGACCTGGTAAATACTTCCCATAGGTTGTGGGAGGCCCAAGGTATGAGGAGAGGGTGGCAAATTATTTAAAATAAGGGAATCTTGCATAGCAGCGTTTATTTTTTCTGATATAAGAATTTTAGATAAATCAGGTAATAGCTCATCAGTAAGAGCGTAAGAGGTAGAAGGAACATTTCCTACATATTTGGATGTGGAAAATATGTCTCTAGTAGGTGTAGATGTTGTAGAGATGTTGATGGACGGGTCTATAGGTATGGAAGTTATAGGAGTAAAACAAGAAGCATTGATTGTGGGTTTAGGATATTTTTGAGGTCCTAATGTGGTTTGTTCGAAAGATGGTTGAACTATATGTAGAGGTGGAGTTGATGGAGAAAAAGTAGATGATGTTATGGGTGTGTGTTTCACACGTTTAGACGGATGATGAGAATTAGGATGTGTGGATGACAGAGCAAGGCAAAATTGAACTCCAATAGGTTCTGCCAAAGCACACATATCAAAGGGTCTAGGATCACCATGAATGGTAACCAACTGATTCTTAAATTTGAATTTAACACACTGATGTAAAGTTGATGGAACATATCGCATCACGTTGATCCAAGGGTGACCCAAGAGTATATTGTATGATGCAGGGCAATGTATAATAAACACGATCGTGTCTAAGGTTCTTGGACCAACTTGTAATGGGATAGTAATAACTCCACATGTTTCTTGTGTTTCGTCATTGAAGGCTTTTATGATCATATTAGTTCTTTTCATTTTGTCACTTCTAAACCCAAATATTTGGTAGAAGTCAAAAGTGCAAATGTTTAAATATGAACCATTATCAATCAAGACTCGTTTAACTGCTACATCTCCAATTAGGGTAGTAATATATAAGGGGTTATCCTTATGTAAACTATGTTGCGGTATATCTCTATCCCAAAAGTCAATACAATTGACTTCTCGAGTTATGATAGTATTGGACATGGATTTAGGTTGAATATTTTGTGGTACCATCATTTGGCTTAATGTGAGCATTAATTCATCCCTATGTGTTGGAGAAGACCTTAAAAGGTCCAAAAGGGAAATTCTAGCTGTAGTATTTGATAATTGTTCATTAATATTATAAGGAGATTTAGGTTGAACATTAGGCACATGATTCCCTTTATTAGGAACTTTCAAAACAAATGGAGCTGATCCATCATTCTGAGTTTGATCTTGTTGACAATTTTGAGCCTGTTGTCAAGTAACAGCTTCGATGGTACCTACAATATTATTTTGCAGATGATGAATGGGTCTTTGTCTGGCGTTTATGGCTTGTTCATTAGAAAGTTATTGGTGAGAAGATGGTCTTGTAGTGACTCTTCTTGGAAATGGTTCTTTTGAAACCATAGAATTTGTGATAGGTTGAATAGCATCTGATTCATCCTCAGAACTATTCGATTGATTTGAGGTGATTTCCATGTCACTTTCAGTCTCGTATTCTGTATCACTAAGATCAGGTGTCCGAATATTATATAGAGGTCTGGTCGTAACCATGGATAAATTTGTGTCAAATATTTGCAAATCATGAGCAGGTAAATGTCCACTAATAGTCCCTATATATCGGGTAGGAGGGGAAACATTATGATGCTCAATTTGATTAGCCACCTCTTTACCATGCTTTGGTAAAGGATGTTGAAATATGTCCAATGGTTGATTGGCATTCTGATTATGATTTTGGGGGATGTTATTTTGAGCATTATTAGGAGGATTTTTTTTAGGTTGAAATGCTTGCACCTCCATCTCATTGTTATCAATTAAGTCTTGTATTTTATGTTTTAATATTTTACAAGAGTTGGTAGCGTGTCCAGGTCCTCTATGGAAATCACAGTGTAAATCAGCTCTATATCTAGGTATAGTTGGATCAGGTTCCCAAATATTTGTTAATTGGATCAAACCTCATTCTAATAATTATGGTAGAATGGTTTATAGAGGTTGATTTAACCTAGTAAATTCTCGAGGTGGTTTATCAGGAGGTTTTAGTATAAACTTCTCCGTTGTCTTCGCAACATTAACAGTAGCAATATTTCTACTATCAGTGACTCCATCACCCACAACTTGTTTATTTTTATATTGATTTTTGGATGTTTTCTCATCATCTTTCTTTTTAAGGTAACCTCTCCTAATGAGAGCATCTTCCACTCTTCGAGCTAAGTCTATATATTGATCAAATGTGGTCAAGGTATAAGTTGATAACTCATAGGATAGTTGTTCTTGTAAATTATTAATAAAGATATCTAGCATTTCCTGATAAGGTAACACAAAGTGTAATTTTCCTATCAACTATCTCCACCGAGCTAGGAAATCAGAAAAAAATTCATCTTTGTCTTGTTTTAAGTTGTACAAATATTTAATGGTTACATGCATTTCGATGTAGGCACTAAATTGATGAACAAAAGACTCGGTTGTTTCTTTGAAATTCCTCAAATAATGAGTGGGTAATTGATAATACCACTCTAATGCCATTCCTCCTAAATTTTTTGGGAACATTTTTAGTAATAACAAGTCATCATGTGATATATCATGACATGCTATCCTAAACATACGAAGATGCTCTATGGGATCTTCGGTTCCTTTGTATATAGGTAGTACAGGCATAGGAAAGTGTTTAGGATATGGCTGTGCTATGACTATAGGATCTAAATGCTGACTACACATATCTCGATAATTGTACGAGGGATGGTAGGGATCTATCTGGTCCATGCAGGAGACTAACTATTTCACCATGGCTTCCAGATTACTAGTTTGTCCACCATATTGGTTCGGTGGTACATGAGTATGGGATTTGTGAGGGTATGATGGCATGACGTAAGGATTAGATGTTATATTGCTATTATGCAAATGGTTGGTAGGGAGATTATTATGAATAATATTTGTAGCAGCATTATGTTGTATCCTAGATTGTTGGAAATTGGTGTTTGGTTTTGTTTTGGGATTTTGTTGATTTGAGGTATGTTGATCAATAGCTTGGAAAAATAGAGCAGTGAATGAAGGTTTATTTTGTGTGGGGATAACTCTAGGCTTGGTAATAGGCACTCTAGGTGGTTGGGTAACCTGTTGTTGTTGCATATTCTAGATTATAGCGGCCATATCCAAATTGGATGGTCCAGCTTGATCACTTTCTTGATCAATGAAGGATAAGGGATTAGTGCATGTGTGATATATTTCTTCTAGGGTTTATTGAGTGTCACTAATTTGATCCTTTTCCATATGTACTGCTCTATTAATAGTGCCAATATTAGTATTGAGGAACTTCCAAAAATGTTCCATGTTCTCAAAAGTAACATCTCCTCCCAGAGACATTTTAGGGGATGAGGATCCTTCCTCTCTAACAGTTTCTCTTTGTTCATTTTCTACAGAAAACTCTTCTTCTTGTTGGTCTAGGGTTCCTTCTTCCTGAATTGGGTCTTTAGTAAGGACATCTGGGTTATTTAATGGTTTTCCTAACCAATCTTCTTCTACTTCAGTGTGTTTTCCATTCCTAAGTCTAGTCATTATGCTTAAACTTAGATTTTAGCAAATATATATTTATATATATCTATATATATTTACGATAATTTTGGGAGGTATATATTTTAATTATATACCTACTATAATACTTAAAATAAAACATTTTAATTTTTGTTATATTTTTGTTTTTTTTTGTTTTTATGTTTTTATAATAATATTATAAAGACAACAAACAACATACTAAATGCAAGAAATAATAATAATAAAATAATGGCTTAGTTTTATATAAATATTTTATGGATATCATTAATAGTATCAAGTGCATCAGGAGTCATGAAATGCTCCTCTTCAAATTGGAAATGGTTTTTCAAGAATTTTACAAATTGTGCTATGGTGATATTATCTATTTCAGACTCTAACCTGTAGAAATAAAGTTCATGGCAATACTCTCGATATAACACAGCTCTAGGAACTCTATTCCATATCTTTCTATCCATAAGAATGACCTCTTGATCCTCTATACGAGATAGAAATTTATGTACTACAACTATGTTGTCGAGGTATTCCTCAAAGGTGTACAACTCGGAAGACACAAGTGCTCTTTTATTAGCTAACCACCTATGGCAAGCTCTCTGAAGCTCATGGTACAAAGTCACCTGATAAAGATCCAAGATTCTATCTAGGACAAACCTCTTAATTTTCCTAAGTTCTGTCGATCTAGATGAAATAATACCCAATATCCTATTAAGTTCATCCCATAAAGGTGGGACTCTATATGTTTGAGATACTCTAAGCAAAGAAGTAATCTCTATGGCTGCTAATTGATTTTCAACATTTATGGTGACAACTCGTCTTTTATTATAATCTACCATCTAAATATGATATGCAATATTAATAATCTTCTCCTTTTTTCTTTTTTCTTTTTTGTTTTCAAAAGTTTTTTAGTTTTCATGTCGGGTTCACTAAAATGTACTGCTCCAAATTTTTTGCATCCTTACCTTCAAGCGATAGGATCCACGCTCAGAAGGGGATTTCAAGAAGGATGGGACAATACATCAGACTGAGAGGCCCTTTGAAGGTTGCGCCTCTCAGGGGAGGGGTATAAGGGTGAATTTTCGACGGATAGTGGGGTTCACCAAGAAACTTTGAGTGGCAGTTTCCACACCTAGGTTAAGAATGGGTTTGATGTGTTCATTTTTATATTCAATCATTCAATTCCTAGGTTTTTCCAAGATGAATATAAGCTATTCTATATGCTGATGCTGATTTATATGGATACAAAAAGAATGAATAAGTGCTAAACATAGAAAGTGTGCTAAATAAGATAGAATGTACCTTATTTTGGATGTCTGATGAAGATTATAAGGTTTGTAGAAGTCCAGATCATCTCAAATCTTACATTATCATCTGCAATTGCATAGAATCATCTCATATCATAGTAGGTCATCTGAGATCATATGAGATCATCATCAACCTGATGAATTCGTCAAAAACCTGCAATCACAGGAACAGATACCAAAGACCAAAAATGCAACTGCAAAAACAAGGGGAAATGATAGAAATAATAGTAAACTTGCCTAAATGATAAATCCAGATAATAATTAAATGAAATGCATTAATTTAATAATTTATTTTAAATTTATCATGCATCTATGCTAAATGAGGTGAACTCTAGAATGCATAAATAGAATAAACTAAGTTAATGCATAAGGAAAGGAAGAGAGAAGATAAAAAAAATGCAAACTTTGGGCTCTAATTGCCCCTAATCTGGACTGTCGTCGAGATCACCTCCAATCATACGATATCATCGCCGATCTGCGACAGGATCATCCAAAATCGTCTAGAATCACCAGTGACAATCCGAGCTTGCTCCAGCTAAAAAATAGTAAAATTCCTGCAAGAAAAACTTGAAATACACAATGCAAACAATGGTGCAAAGGTTTTCTAATGCATGAGAAACTAAATTTGCAGGTAAAATCAGCCAGGGGGAAGTCAAGAAAAATCCTAAATTTATATAGGATTTAGGGAGAGGTTAGGAGGTAGGAGATCACCCCAATTTGGGAGATATCCAATGGGGGAGACTCTAACCACGCAGACACACTTTTTTCCCAAGTTAGAGAAGCTGTTGAAACAAAAGCTAATTATAAAAATTCAATTTTGGTACGAAATTGTCTGGACGTTCTGTTCCAGACGAATTTGTCAGATCTGGGATGATTTCGTCTGATCATCGATGATATCGTCCAACGATCAAAAAAATCCTAAAAATGGCATGGAAAACAAGGAAAGTGGGTAACGGGTGGTTAACAGGTAGTTTTGGAGTTAAAATTCAAATTTTTATATTTTAATAAGGGTTTAACTACACCAATTTTAGGGTGCTACACAAGGGTTTTAATTTATTTAAATTAAAATATTCTAACCTAAGGTTAAAATTTTAATTTAAATAATTAATGGTGCCAAAGTTTCAAATTTTAATTCGAATTTGAAATTCAAAAGCAAAGAGGGCCGACATGTTTCAAATAGGCAATTATTTTCATTTCCAAAGGTCTATGCAATTCGAATGCCTAAGTGACAATTGAATTTGTGCACTCCATTTTCAAAAGGGAGAATATATTTTGTAAGGTTTTAAATAAAGGAAGGCAAACGTGTATTGATATTCACATGGAGTGACAAAAATATTCCAAGGCACTGGGTAGCATAGACAATGGTTGAAGGTGTGGATAAGGCACTTCTAAATGGAAGGTCATGGTTTCTAATCCCATGTCATTCATTTTGCTAAAGGATAAAGGAGTTTTCATTTTTGATGAACTTTAGAAGAAGTAGATAGTGTATAAGTACAAGGCCACTTTTATTCATGTGAGGGCATGTAGCCCAAGTGGAAGCCTAGCCTTGGTCTAAGTCTTTGCGGTAGATTAGGTAACAGGTTCGAGTTTGGGTGTTGGGTGTTGGTCATTGAGATGTGAGCAATATTTTTGGTGACGTGGGCCAAAAATAAGGTATGCAAATTTTAATTTAATATTGCCAAGGTTTTTGAATGGGAAAAGTATTTGAAGGCTACATGATAATTAAAAAGGGCATGTATGAAATGTTTAGGGAGTCATAAGGGTTGTTGATTAAATATTTTATTTTAGGGTCTTAGAAAATAAATCAAGCATTGGAGATTATTGTTAGGGTAAAAAGTAATTTCTATTTTTACCACTAGGTTATTCCATTATTTACTATGATTTACCATTGTAAATATCATTAACTATTTTACTATGGTTAATGATATATTGTTAAGTTGATTATTCACATTGTAACGTGAATAATAACTTGTTAGTAGTTAGCATCAATTCCTAGGTTGTTAGTTGACTTAGGGGGGACTTCCTACTTCATGATGTTTACTACCTAAGGGGGAAACCGTTACCATTTGGCTATTTCAAGCCTATGGCCAATGTTATTTAAACCATCACACATAATATATTTTGCTAATATTTTTTGGCTAATTATTTGCACTCCATTTGCCATCATTGGCATCATAACCACAGAGCTTACATGGGCACTCGGAGCATGTGGACAAGGTGGGCAACGGCCCATTCCAGCTAGACCAAGGGCCCAAATCCCAACACATAGGATCCCCTAGATAGGCACGTTTTGTGACATCTGGAAGTTGCAGAGAATTCTCGATTAGAATTGTTTAAAATTTTCTTTTATTTCATCATTGGTTATTATTAATTCATGATTTCTATGTTGAATGTTTATTTCATCTTTTTTACAGTCTTCTTGACCTCTTACATCAGTAGGAGTTGTTAGCTCCATGCTAGCCCCCGACCTGTAGGAGTTGATGACCCCCTACCTGACAGCTCGTACGAACTATCAACTCATAGGAGTTGTTGTCAGCCTACAGGCTTTATGGCCTGCAAGGCTAACTAAGGGTAGGCATGCTTCTCGATCTAGTGATCACCAAGTGAGGGCAGGTGGCCCTTCGATCAGGCAATTTCCATGTGAGGGTAGATGTCCCTTCGATCAGGTGACCACCACGTAAGGGTAGGTGGCCCTCTAATCACCAACACCAATGACCAAAATTCCTCTGGTTACTGGCCCACATCCAATGGGAGGAATCAGAACCTTATATCGAAGCATGATAATGATGTTAGCCTAACAACTTTTAATAGTGCAAAGCATGAGACTGACATTCAACACCTATTGACCAGCACATAAACCAAAGAATCACCTAGTGGATGCAATTTTTGAGACCTACTGAGCTGGAGCACGTAACCTAAAACCTACACACAATTTGAGGTAGCCATATGGTAGTGAGCTAACATCATTGGACTAGACACATGGTACACATGTGGAGGCTGATGTGGCGGTGTTGAGGTGACAAATCTAGCTATGTCAAGTGGCGAGTTTGTGGTGTCTGATGTGGCAAAATATAAATGGACACGTGGCATCACATGTGACGACTCCTAATTAGAATATGTGGCGTAGCTGGTGCATCATGGGCTCATTTGCATGGTGAAGTTCCATTAGTTTTTAATGATAAAAGGGCATGTTAATT
The DNA here is from genome assembly GCA_028583015.1 of Wollemia nobilis. NCBI lineage: Eukaryota > Viridiplantae > Streptophyta > Pinopsida > Araucariales > Araucariaceae > Wollemia > Wollemia nobilis. The sequence continues at coordinate 857,426 of JAQPPZ010001776.1, read as the reverse complement.
TTATTTATTTCCCAAAGGCAATCATTAATATAGATGAGATTTGGTGGTTTTAAAAGGTGTATTCACCCATAGTAGGATGAATGTGGGACTAAATGTCCCAATGTTTAAAAAACAAAACAAACTGCATGCCTCACAAACTCAAAAGGAAGTGGCACTTTCTTGCTTCGAAGCACGGTATACTAGCGCAATAGTGAGTTCTCATGTTCATATGTGTGATGTTCCGAGTTCAAACCCCACGCCCAACATTTTGCAATAGAGTGCATTAAAAACAAATCTAAGGTAAGAATTTTCAAAAAAATTATTTTTTAAATTTGTTTTATTTAAATTAAAAGTTTTTTTATTATATATTTTAATTTAATAATATAAATATAAATTATGTTTATAAAAATCTATTTTTTATAAATTGATTTTTTCAAAAAAAAAACATAATTTTATTTTTAGTATTAAATTCAAAATTTATGATTAAACTTTTGTTTAAATTTTGCAAATTTATAAATTAAAAATGGGGACCTATTTTTTTTGCAACATGAACACAGGTATGTTTTTGCTTTCTTCTCAAATGGGGATATAAGACATTTAATAGCACCATTTTTCTTGCAAATTTAGGGAACCTAAAATCTTCTTAACCTTGTTAATTTTGCACAATCAAAGGGGGACAAAATCAAGACATTTGATTCTTTCTTACAAAATTGGAAAACAAGGAGACAAAATTTTGTAAAAATTCAAAGGCAAAGTGTGCATTTGTTCTCTTCAAAGGGGGATATAATACATGAAATTGCACATTCTCTTTTTTTATAAAATTGAGAAGAGATTGAAGACCTTGAGTCCATAAAAACCAAGTCGTTTGTCGACTGGTTCTGGAAGCCTTTCAAACATAGGTCGTGTGTCGACTTGACTTGAAAGGAGTGTTATTTTTTGTTAATTTTGCAAATCAAAGGGGGAAGACAAGAAATTGTATTTCTTTGCAAAATTGTAACACAAAGTGAGGAGCACTTAAAAATCAAAACTTGTTAAATTTGCAACACAAAAAGGAAAATCAATTTTTTTATGCCACATTATTTGTAAATTTGAAAAACAAGAGGAGACATGAAATATCAAAAAAAAATTCACAACACAAATCCAAATTTTGTTGCAAAATTTAGTGATAAATGTGCATTTTCGATATTACTCGACACCTTTATTACAAAATTGGTAAATTAGGTGCATTTTTGGCAATGACCGAAACCTAAGTGATAATAATTTGTGGGCACTCTTTGATTGATTATTGCATTTAATTTCTTGTTTTATGCAATTATAAGTCACAAAATCAAGAGCATTCAAAAACCCCAAATTTCACACTCACTTGTGTAATTCATTACACAGGTATAAAGCCAATTTTTCTTGATATTCTCTCCTAAATAAAAAACCCCTAATTCACTCTTATTTATTTGGCTTAAATATCCTCAAACTGATTATCTTTCTTCAAAGAGATTTTTTCAGGAAGGTGCCATTAAATATCTTTTTGAGTGAATTCTCTTTCACTTATTATTTGTTTGGCTTAAATATCCTCAAACTAATTATCTTTCTTCAAAGAGATTTTTTTAGGCAGGTGCCATTAAATGCCACTTAAGAGTGAAAGAAAGATCATCTTAGCACAAATTCTAGGACCTTCATCATGGAAACTATCAAAAAATACCTAAATGGTATACAATTGTTTAAAGGTCCTAACTATTCAACATGGAAAACTAAGATGAAAGTCATTTTGACTGTAGAGGAAATTTGGGATTTATTAGATGGTACTAAAACAAGACCCACATCACCAAGAGAAAATCAAAAAGCATGGGATAAAAAGAACAATCGTCTTCTCATGTTGATCCTCCTAGCTACTACTGATGAGATCTAGCCTCACATAAGTGAAGCTAAAAATGGTAAATATGCATGGGATGCACTTTGTACCATTTGTTAAGGTAAGAATCAATTTATTGTTCTAAACCTTAAAACACAACTTCATACACTCCATTTTAAGTCAAGAGAATTAGTAGAACTATTCCTCTACAGAGTAGCAGAACTGAATTCAAAGCTAAATGCTTTAGGATCCAAAGTAGAAGATACTATTCAAACTCCAATAATATTGAGGGATATTCTTGAATCCTATAAGATGTTAATAACATCCATTAATGTATCTCAAAGAACAATCACCTTTGTGGAGTTATTCAATTTTCTTCAAAAAGAGGCAAATAAACTTCAAAGCAATGAAGTGATAAACAATGCACTTTAATCGAACAATCGGGGTGAAAATAAGAAAAGAAACTTTTAGAAAGAAGGATCATCTTAAAAAGTTAAGGGAAATAAATCTTAAAATAATTTTTCTCACATTGTAAAAAGGACAACCATGACACCAATCGATGTTGGTTTAAAAACAAGCAAAACAAAAGTAGAAAAAGCACATCACAGAAGCAAAACAAAGGCAATGTTGCTAGTGAAGTTTCTGATTCCGATTATGATTCTGGTTCAGAAAGAGCACACAAAGTGCTCATGGCTAAGATAGTATTGTAAAGGGGAAAAACATTTGTCACCTTAAGCAAGTACCATTTTACACTATCTTTTTAGGCTTCATAAATAGCATAAGTTTTTGTTTGAAGTACTTGCAATAAAGGGGTGATTGTACCTCTTTTAAGTTTCATAAATAGGAAACTCTATTTGTTTGAAGTACTTGTAACAAAAGGGAGGAATTTTATGATGTAAAATTTGCCTAGGAGGCAATATTTGTAAAAATCCTTAACAAGCTTCATGAGTTGCATATTTTTTGCAATTAAGGGGGGATAAATATTTGTTTTTCTACTTCACATAATTTTTTGTAAAAAGGGAAGAAAACTTATAAGGGTGCATTTTTGGCAATGACCGACACCTTAGTCACACTTATTTCAAAATTTCCATTACAACATGTTTAGCAACAAGGGGGGAAACTTATAAAGGTACATTTTTGGCAGTGATCGACACCTTAGCTACCTTATAAAAACATTTGTAAAATCATATTGTAATCAAATGAACCTCGTATGAAGTGATCTACTCTACTACACATAGTGGTTGCAATGGTTGGCTACCCATGTAATATGGTTGGATGACAAGATTACATTAAGGATATTTTTTTATGTGAAGACAAAGTGAGGAATGACCCACTTTTTCTTAGTATCAGCCAAAGCACTGTGAAAGATCAAGAACTAGTAGATCAACCTCTTTTTCACTATATTGGGGTAGTTATATACATTACCCAAATAATGTAATAAGGGGGGATGTTAAGGTAAAAAGTAATTTCTATTTTTACCACTAGGTTATTCCATTATTTACTATGATTTACCATTGTAAATATAATTAACTATTTTACTATGGTTAATGATATATTATTAAGTTGATTATTCACATTGTAACATGAATAATAACGTGTTAGTAGTTAGAATCAATTCCTAGGTTGTTATCTGACTTAGGGGTGGGGACTAAATACTTCACATTGTTTACTACCTAAGGGGGAAATAGATGCATTTTGACTATTTCAAGCCTATGGCCAATGTTATTTAAACCATCACACATAATATATTTTTCTAATATTTTTTGGCTAATAATTTGCACTCAATTTGCCATCAATTATAAGGTGTAAGCAAGAGACTTTATTTTTTTGTGTTGAATATTATTTTGATATTATTGGATATTATAAGGTGTAAAGCAAGGAACTTTATTTTTGATATATGTTGAATATTATTTTGAAAGTGAAGAAGTGATCAGGTGTATTTGTGACTTGAAATTTTATTGTATTTCTTAAATGATGAAATAATTATTGAGATAAATATTTTGTGGAGAATTTAAGATAGATTGTTTCTATCTAACATAGAATTGGCAAAAGGATTCAATTGTGAGTAAAACAAGTTTTGAAGATATATCTCCATCAAATCAAAGAGGTGTGGCCACATCATATTTTGTTTGAAATGTTGGAATGTTGTGAAATAGAAGGTGGAGTAAAAAGGATTGATGAGTATTGTTGGAAATGTATGAGCAAGTTTAAGTGCACCTTGTTGATGGATGATTTGATTTGAGATAAATATTGAGGATTATTTGAGTTAGGTTTTGAGACCCACATTGTACTATTTATTTGAAGAAGTTTGAAAACACTTGTTTAGAGCTATTGAGAAAGTTATGTTTCATTGATCAAATTATTGAGTGAAATCCTTGAGTATTGGATTTCTATGATATTGAAAGTGAATGTACAAACATTAGAAACCTGGTTTGTGAAAGTGATAGACTTAATGATTGAGTAGAAAATATTGAGTTTTTTATAGAGTACATCATTTTCTATATTTTCTAGAGGTTAAATGAATTCTAAATAGAAAATGTCTAAACTGCTTCAAGTTAAAGGAATTACTTTGAATATTAGAAAAAACATTTGATAGCATTGTGTGCAATATTTGAGATTGATTGAGAATATTTTGTGAGCTGTTTTGAGCATGTGTTTAAGCAAATTGAGCAAGTTATTGAGAAACCTTGTAGGAAGATTTGAGACAAGTCTTAGTGAAGACTTGAGAGTATATTTGAGGCAAGTATTAGTGAATACTTGAGAGTATATTTGAAGCAAGTCTTGGTAAATACTTGAGAGTAAATTTGAGGTAAGTCTTAGTGAAGACTTGAGAGTATATTTGAAACAAGTCTTGGTGAAGACTTGAGAGCAGATTGAGTAAGTTATTAAGAGGACTTGAAGAGCAGATTTGAAGTACGTCTTGGTGAAGAATTGTAGGCATAATTGAGGAAGTATTTGTGAAGACTTGAGAGAAGAATTGATTGATTGATTTTTTCAAGAGTTGTGTTAAGGCTTGGGGTAATTCTATGTAGGTTTTATTTGTGATTAGATCAAGATTTGTGGTAAGGCTTCAGGACAAATTTTGGTACAGATTTGTGAGAAAATTTATGTTATACTTGATACAGAGTTAGAGAAAATTTGTACTACACTTGGGATAGAGTTTGGTCTAGATATGAGACAGATTTGAGAGTAATATTTGGAGGTGATAGAGCAGATAATAGGAGTCTCCAATGGATAGATATCCATTTTTTGTTAGCAAAAAATCCCTTGCGATGCCGCCTTGGTCTAAGAGACCATGAATAGAGGGTTCTACACCGTCAAAGTCACCCGAGAGTTGCACCCAGCCCTGCCCGCACCAATATTATCAATTGTATTTTAGGTACCCAATTTAGATTTTTGGTACGGTGGAGATTCAAACCTGGTACCTCCCTTGGAGGATTGCCCTCTCCTCTCCAACTCACCTACAACACCTGGGTATGGATAGATATCCATTAGCCAAGGTAGTGAGGATAGAGGTCTTTTATGGAGATATATCCATAAGCCAGAGCATTGGGGGTAGAAGTTTTATAGAAGATCATTAACCAGATAAGAGGAGAAATATTTATCCTGTGTATAGAGATCCATGAAACAGAGCATAAGTGAAAGAGTTCTCATGTGGATAAATATCCATGAACTAGAGTAAGGGAAAATATTTATCCTATGGAGATATATCCATGAACCAAAGCAAGTAAAAATATTTCTCTTGTGGATAGATATCCACAAACCAAATCTAGGGGAAAGAGTTCTCATGTGGAGTGTGATCCGTGAACCAGATGGGAAGATAGAGTTCTTCTATGAAGAGAGATCCACTAACCAGTTAAGGAGATAGAGGTCTCCCAGATCAAGTTCCATTAACTAGAGAAAATGGGAAAGAGTTATCTAGTGGAGAGAGATCCACAAATCATATCATAGGGGATTGGTGTATCCTTTGGATAGAGGTCCATAAACATTGTAATAGGGAATTGATTCCCAAGAATATTTGTTGAGAAAATTTAGTAGAAATATTTTCTCGATGGAGTAGGCCACATTAGGTGAACCACCTTAAATTGGTTTCTCTATTATGTGTGATGATTTTTGCATTGCTTTTTTTACTGTTTTTGATATTGCCATTGATAATATTGGATAATTTTGCTTGGGAAAGAAAATTAAAAGTTGATCTTATACTGTTCACCCCCCCTCTCAGTATAAGCTTGTGTTCTTCATAGGCTGGTGGAAATTCATAATCCAAATGTTATCCTTCTACAAGAAACCATGGGTGAAAGTACAAAAGTCATTGAAGGGTTAAATAAATTGATGAGGGATTGGGATTTCTTGGCTCTATATGCTACTGGAAATTCAGGGGGTGTTTTAATTGGTTGGAATAGCTCAGTATCCCTAATTAATTCTTCCTTTATATTTTTAGGCTTATAGAAAGAATTATTTTTTAAATACTTGGCTTGAGGTTATCAGTTATTAATTGTTATAGTACATATGAAGATAGGTAGGTCTTTTGGGATGATTTTTTCTCCCAAATGTGTGTTAAGGATGAAAGAGTTATCATTGGTGGGGACTTAAATTTTACTATGAATAGAAGTGAGGTCTAGGGATAATCTGCAAGACTTGATAGACTTACATATTACTTCAAGAATAATATTGAAGAAGCTAGTTTAATTTATTTGGAACCAATAAAATTAATGCCTACGTGGAGAAATAATAGAGTTGGGGAATCTAGGATCTCAAAGAGGTTGGACAAATTTTTGATCTCAAAGACATTGTACAATGAAATAGACAAAATATGGTCATCAATTGAGACTAGAGATGGCTCAAATTATTCTCCCATTTTTCTTCAATTAGAATACCAAGAGGTAAATCCTGCCAGTACTTTTAATCTCAATCCAATTTGGTTAGAGGAAGAATATTTTCAAAAAATAATTTAAAAAAAAATGGATTGGCTATGACCGTTTTCGATTTGTTGCTACTATAAAAAAACTAAAAGTTGTGTCATCTTGGATTGCAATTAAAAATGAGAGTATGGATAGAGATCTTAAGTTGGTGGAGAAGAAAATTTCAAAAATTCATAAAAATAACAATGCTAGTTTGTTTAAATAGGAGAAAAAAAGACTGGTTGAACTAGAAATTAAGAGCAAATTCTTGGAGTGGAGGGATGGTGAATGGAGAATGAAAAGAAGAGTTGTATGGTTAAAAAAAGGGGATGAAAATACTAAGATTTTTCATAATTTTTCTAATCACATGAATAAGTTTAACACTATCTGGGAGATTCAAAATGAAGAAGGGGTCATGTTGAGAAGTTTTTTAGAGTTAGAAAATTTGGGAGTAAAACATTTTCAATCTATCTATAAAGAACCTAATAGAGTCAATATTGGAGAAATTTTAATGTTAACTACTTTCTTCCTTAGTTTTTTCATAGAGGAGGATAATAAGTTACTTATGAATGAGGTCACAAAAAAAGAACTAAAAGTTGTCAATAATGTTTTCAAAAAGGTTAAAATTCCATTACTTGATGGATGGCCTGTGGATTTTTTCCTAGTTTTCTATGATCTAGTTGAGGAGGATCTTCTCATAGTAATGGAAGAATTTAGGTTGAGTGGTCAGGTTTTGGAGGTTTTTAACTCCACTTCTTTAGCTTTGATTCCAAAAAATGAGAAGCCTAAAATGTTTGATGAATTTATACCTATTTAATTTTGTAACTGTATCTATAAAATCATTGTAAAAATTTTGGTTGTTAGATTCAAGAAGATTTTCTTTGATGTTATTTTCGAGGAGCAGTTTGGGTTTTTAGCAAGTAGACAAGTTTTTGAATCCATAAGGGCTGCACAAGAGGACCTTCACTCTATTAAAGCCAAAAATATTCCTAAAATGGTCCTTAAACTAGATCTATCTAAATTCTATGATAGAACTAGTTGGTTGTATCTCAGATTGATGCTCTTACATATGGGTTTTAGCTATCTGGTAGTAAAGTGGATTATGGGATATATTTCTTCTATATATTTTGTTATTCTTATGAATGGATCAACTTCCAAATTCTTTAGGTCCTCGAGAGGACTGATATAGGGATGTCCTTTATATCCTTTACTATTTTTGTTGGTTGTTGAAGGATTGAGTAGAGTTGTTTTGGATGCCAAGAGGGCAAGATCCTTATTTGGGATCAAAGTGGGGGTCCTTTATTTATATAATTTATTATTTTTTGATGACGTATTATTTTCCATAAATGGAATTTTAAGAGAAGCTAGAAAGTTGAAGGAAATATTGGACACTTACAATATTGCTACTGACACGGAGATAAATTTTCAAAAATTCTCTTTTTGCTTTAATGGTCTAGAGTAGGAGACAAAATATGATCTAATAAAAAAAAAAAAAAATTATTAGATTTATAGGAAGGCTTTACGTATTTGAGGTTTGTATTGAAACCAAATACTTACAGGAAGAGAGATTGGGGATGACTTTTAGAGAAGATTGAATTTAGGATTAACCATTAGTGTAATGGATGGTTGTTTATTGGTGGGATATTAACACTTGTGAAGTTGGTTCTTGAGGGGATTCCTATGTTTTTGTACTCCTTGAACTTCATTCCCAAAGGAGTTCTAGAGAAAATAAGAAAAAAATTCTTCAAATTTCTTTGGATTGGATGCAAGGAACATGAAGGTATTCCTTTAGTTAAGTGTCATAGTATTGCTAAGCCAAAGGAGGAAGGTGGTTGGGGTCTTAAAAATATTAATATTTTTGGTTCTTCTTTGGCAACAAAAAGTTTATGAAGGATTTTGACCAAAGAATGATTATGGAAGATGATTATTGAATAAAAGTAAATTCATCCAGAGACCTTTATGGATTGGATCAAAAGTCCACATAAAAGCATTAAATATATTTCCACTAAAAGGAAGGCACTAGTACAAGCCTTTCCTATGATTGGAAAATATTTGGCTTGGAAAGTTGACAATGATGAATAAATTAGAATAGGGGTTGATTCTATTTTTGGGTTGTGGAAAAAACATTTTGTTATTAGAAGCTATGATAAGTTCTTTACAAGACAAGGGTTTCTACTTTCTTCATCAGGTGGGGGAATCATATTCTTCTAGTATTTGGACCCAAGGTTGGAAGTAGGCTCAGGTCTTGGGTTATTATGATGAGCATGATATTTTATGGAAGGTTTTCATAGATAGTCTTAATAAGAATCATATGAAGAACACAAGATTATACTGAGAGGGGGGGTGAATAGTATAAGACCTCTTTTTACTTTCTCTATTTAACTTCAACTTTGCAAAGCAATGAACCAATAGAAATATCAGAGCAATGCATAAAGCAACACACAATGAGGCACCAATTTTAATGTGGTTCACCCAACATGGGCTACATCCACAAAACTTTTCTCTAAAAAGCTTTCTCAAAGTTCTTTGGGAATCCTTCCCAATTACAATGTTTATGAGCCTCAACAAAAAGGAGAAACCTTCCCCTACTCAAGTATTTATGAGCCTCTACCCAAAGGAGAATCCTTCCCCTCCTCATGAATTTATGTGCCTCCTACCCAAAGGAGAATACTTCCCCTCCTCATGAATTTATGAGCCTCTTGCCCAAAGGAGAATCCTTCCCCTCAACTCTAGAAATGATACTTCAGAAGATCACCTGCCTCTTATTTCGCTAGCACGTGGAACTCATTTCCATAGAAGACCTCTTGTCCTCGATGCTCAGCCTCAAGAGACCTCTATCCTCACTGATCACCTTCACAGCAACTCATGAACTTGTACTAAACACAGTTAGTCGGTCCAGCATAAGTTTTCCTTACTCTATCAAATCTATACCAAGCTCAACTCATAAAGCTTGAACAAATCAATCTCTACTGCACACAAGCCTTCTCAAAGACTTATCAAAACTGTCCTTAGGTTCTTCTCAAATAACCACTTCAAATCTGTCCTCAAGTCCTCTGCTAGGACCTGTCCAAATCAGCTCACAAGTCCTCCCTAGAACTTGTCCAAATCAGCTCACAAGTCCTCACTAGAACCTGTCCAAATCAGCTCACAAGTCTTCACTAGAACCTATCCAAATTAGGTCACAAGTCCTCACTAGAACCTGTCCAAATAAGCTCACAAGTCTTCACTAGAACTTGTCCAAAACAGCTCATAAGTTCATCACTAGAACCTGTCCAAATTAGCTCACAAGTTCATCAAGAAAAACATGCTTAGCATGAACCCACAAAGAGAATTTTTAGAGACCCAATGTGATTCATCAACCTCATATAAGCATAAAGAGAATTGTTAGTGTAGACACCAAAATAGCACCAATCCGATTATGTGATTGCAAACACTGATCACATTGACACAAACAGCCCCTATGGCAGCCCCCAGATGTCAAACAGTGGTCCTAACCACTCCCAAAAGCAATTTTGAGGGTCAAAAGTCAAATTTGCACCTTTTTGGCACCTTTTTCTCTATTCGTCCCACCTAGGGATGAATTCAGATTGGTATTCATCCCACCCTGGGACGATTAAGCAATCGCTCCAAGGTGGGACGAATAGCAGGTTTGACTGGCAAAAAGTCAAACCTCGGCAACTCCGCCAGTTAACTGAGGCTTCAGGCCATGCAATTGTGAGGAATAGCTTTTATTCAAGAGGAGAGACTTCATTCATGCATGTATTTATTTTAGAGACCTCATGCAAGAATATTTTTTATCAGGGAGTTAGCTTTTCTCTAAAAATAGGACAGTTAACTCAAGAGGCACCCTCGCATGCGCAATTCAAACAAGGAGACCCTAAGGTCTATAAATTGGGGAGTTTTCCCACCCAAAATGGAGATATATAAGGAGCATTTGAGCAACGAAGTGCTGCCAATTTCATACCTAACTACGATTTGTGCTTTTACATCCTTAATCTCTCATTCAAAAGGGAGGTTATTGGGTGACTATTGGAGGCGCAAATCCGTACCCAAAACCCAATTTTTGACCACAAATATCCACAAAATTTGTCGACAACACCATAAAATCAGTTTTGGACCCATCCCAAGTGGATTGGTGCTGAAACAGTGCTTCAATCGATGGGCGTCCTACCCCCGGGCGCTCCCCAAACTATCATAGTGCTAATCGCCCCACCCCAGGACGATTAGAAATCTATGATATATTTCTTGTTTTTTTATTTTGCATCTGATTCTAGATAGGTTAAATAGGTTACAGTTCAAATTTCATGTCATTCTGATTATTTTTGACCAGGTTATTGTTGTTTCCCGCTTTCACTAACTTGCAGATGCCATCTTCAAAATATGGATCCTAGAGGAAAAATTTGGAGAAATATGAGCATCTGGGTCATCTCAAAATGCCCCTAATTAGCTAACCCCAAGTTTTAAAGTCATTTGGAGCTTTCGGGATAGGACATTGAAGAGGGTGCTTTCTAACATGTTATTGCAGGTCTATTCGTCCCACCCTGGGACGAATACCAATCTGTCAAGGGTCTATTCGTCCCACCATGGAGCGAATACAAAATTGTGAGGAATTTTTAGACTATTCTTTTTGCAATGGTCTTCTGATGATATTTTTATGCTTCTTTCAAAGTTTCAGGTCAATCAGAGGTCATCTGATAGTCGTCTTATTATTTTCATGCTTTTACTAACAATAGGCCTTGGGAAATACATGTTTCATTTGGTCTGCAGGTATTATTAATATTTTCTATTTCTTTGAACGTAGGTTTCCAATAACAGAGGAGCAGGAAAGAGCAAAGAATCACATACAACAACGGCGGCGACATTTTGGTCCGCCCATCTTACATGTGGGCACGCGGAAGAAGGATATGAATCCATGGATATTGTGACAAGAAACACATATGACTCTCCTATCCCATAAAAAGGAAGGATACGTATTGTAACACAATTTATAAAGTGTATCAATAAAGAGATTACCATATTTCATATTTCTTTTATCTTGTGTCAATTTGCATATGTTCTTTCTTGTTCTTTTCTTGTGGCATATTCCTTTTTGTTTCCGTATCCTCGTGCTTTCAATGGCGATCACGGTGGGACCTGTGTCCTTTGATTTTTAAAGATTAAATTTCTAATTAAAGTTGCTTGTTTTGTTGCTTACAGGTACCAAGTTTTCAAAAGCTAGACTATTTTAGGAAAAAATTCAGAGATATTTGACTTAGGCAGAGAAGAGGTAGGGGATTTAAACACCCTTTGTCAATTTTTTGTTTTCTTTGTTCTCTGATTTTTGCTTGCATAGGAGAGTTTAGATGCTTGCCTATTTCATTTTTTGCAACTTAAAATGAACCCCACACACCACGTGGTAATTTAAACCAAGGCGTTGGTCATAAAACCCCAACCCTTGAGCAAGACCAAAGGTGGATTTCATTATCACTTTGGCTTGAGATATTGCATCCATTACCCCGATCACGACTGTTGCTAGACGTAAATCCTGACGAAAGCTGACCAAGTGTAGCTAGGGTGATTCCTAGCGCATGAGGATAAGTCTTCTATGGTAGGTGTCATAAATAGAGCGATTCCCCTTTCGTATCGCCTATGTTCCACGTATCATCTGCTCTCACGTACCTATAGTCTCCCTCATGTAAGGGCGGGTATATAGAGAGGTTGGTATATCGGTCCGGAAATGGTATATTGAAGGGGCGACCATTTTGGGAGTCATAAGAGCCTTCATGTTGCATTTAAATGTTCTTCACAAAAATTTTCAAAAACAAAACAAAAAAATCATCAAAAACACACTAAAACCAGTCTAGGACACACCATTAATATTTAAAAGAGATAATCATTGCTTTGTGTGTGTATGTTCTTTTCTGCTTAGTGTAACAAAAAAAAAATCAAAAATCAAAAAATCATAAACAAAAGATAAAAATCTACGTAGCTTGTAGAGAGTCATTACCATGGTATTCACCCGCAGTCAAGCCCACTCACGGGCAGACGCTGCGATGAATGTCCAAAGAAGCATGAGTCACCTCCGTTACAATCCCCAAGATTTAGTCATACCACCTTGGCGACCTAACACACAAGGCAGTCCCCTCCACACCTTAAAGGAAAGGGACTATAGGGCACCTCTTCTAGGGGCACTCTTGTTTAGCATAGCACCCAGCACACACCCTTCCATGAGGGGTACATCCGTAGGAGAGCTCCCTTAGATTCTCGCTATGAGTGGTCATCGCGCGATGATGTGCTAGGTCAATATAGGGTTTGACGGGAGGAAACACATGATTACATTATCCCTCCTTCACCCCCTCTAGTTGTCAGGACTACAAGGACAAATCTAGAGCACAAGGCTCCTCAGGCAGGGCGAGCCAACTCTGCCCGTTCCTTTTTCACTTACAAAAGAGAGCACGAGGAAAACCCTTACCTTCCTCAAGAACAATATACATCGCAGGAGCAACACACCTCCGTAATTGCTAGCCATCAGGATCACCTACTGAGGCCAAAGCCTCGGGGGAATGCCACTACCCCCAATAGAGGGAGGCGGCCTATAGAGATCTTGGATCACCAAGACCGAGATAGAAATCTAGGAGAGGCATCTAGGCCTTCTAGACATGAGACGACAGGACCAACTATCTTAGAATCTACCCAGCATATCACACGTCGGATGGAACTCATGTTACTTGAGCTCAAACGACAACAGTTAGAGCAACAGTATCTTCTAAATCAAGAGTGCATTCAATGCCAGGAGGATGAGTTGTTCCCATACACTATGCAGGCACGGACTCCAACCCCTCACACACATAAGATAGAACATTATGAGAGACACAGCTGGGTGCGAGATAGGTCTCCATGACCTTATCAACCATTGCCTCCGACGCCTCCTAGACTTGAGCGGGAGGCCACTCCTCAGACCAATGACAGGCGCCTTCTTCAGGCACCCACCCAGGTTCATGGGCCACCCTAAAAAATTCTTCAAGAAGCCTCTGAGGAACCTAAGCGAGAAGAAGAGCAGGATGAAATGCCCTACCAAGGCATGGGGGGTGCTATTCGGCCACCCCTCCCAAGGCCCCAAGTTCCCCACAACCTGCAATGGGAACAAATCAAAGAGGAGGAGCTCAAATCCCCCGATACAAGCAATGCGCTACCAGATCACTTAGAGTCGGTAGAGACCAAGATTTTGGGGCCCCAAAAGCCCAACCTATGTGAGACTCCTCTCAAAGAGGATCAACCCCTGGTTGTAGAGCTACCTGATGATGAGGTCTTCCATCTCTCAGTATCACCAGATTCTGATGAGCCTGACTCTCTCGCCAAAGATGAGTCAGCATATGCAATAGCACCATGGGACCCGTTCGAGTCAGACAACACTAATTCATAGGTGGTCCCCATGGGTGATCATCACCAAAGTCTCTTAACATTATTCCCTTTGGAGGCTCCCATCGAGCCCGTGCCATTACAAGAAAATCAGGTCCCCCCATAAAGCGCGAAACAACCCCGTCGGGACCATGTCAATCTACTCGAGCCGGACGAGCTTAGAATGTCGCAGACAGCTATCGGGGCCAACGAGGGCCTTTGGATCACCGATAATGATTACGAAGATGAAACTGAGATGGAATATCTCAATCATGCGTGATGACACAATCACCCTGTAACCCATGAAGAACTGATGGCACAATTAGGCATAAGACTAGGGCATGAGTGGCACATAGACCCGGCCCACTGGCATCACATGTTGATCCCACTCCTTTGGGAAGATCGTGAGCAACTTCCACCCAGAGATATCATAGCACCATCAGTGCTGAAGGCAGACCCTGTCCTCCTATCCGTGCATAAGGCCGATCCATTTGTGCCAATTCCTATAGAGCCAGATCCGATGCACAAAGATCATCAAGCTGGGGGTACCTCTATTCCCTAAAGAGCAGGTGGATTCCACCAAAATCTCCAAGGATTATCGCAATCACTTGGTCACCCTAAAAGCTCCAAGGATTATCACAATCACTTGGTCACCCTAAAAGCTCCAAAGGTATCTATAAACCCTTTGGTCAAGCCAAAGCAAGGTTATCGAATCATTGGTACTAAAATTCAAAGGTATTATAAACCTTTGGTGCAAACTCCAAGGATTATCGAATACTTGGTATAAAAGCTCAAGGTTATTGCAATCCTTGGTACCCCAAAATCTCAAGGATTATCGCAATCACTTGGTCACCCTAAAAGCTCCAAAGGTATCTATAAACCCTTTGGTCAACAAGCTCCAAGGATTATCACAATCACTTGGTCACCCTAAAAGCTCCAAGGATTATCGCAATCCCTTGGTCACCCCAAAAGCTCCAAGGATTATCGCAATCACTTGGTCACCCTAAAAGCTCCAAAGGTATCTATAAACCCTTTGGTCAAGCCAAAAGCTCAGCGCCCTTTGTCAAAGCCCGGTGCGCTTAAAGCAGCTCAAGATTTTCAAACTTCACTAAGCATAAACCCTTTGGTCAAGCCAAAAGCTCCAAGGATTATCGCAATCACTTGGTCACCCTAAAAGCTCCAAAGGTATCTATAAACCCTTTGGTCAAGCCAAAAGCTCCAAGGATTTTCATAATCACTTGGTCACCCTAAAAGCTCCAAAGGTATCTATAAACCCTTTGGTCAAGACAAAAGCTCCAAGGATTATCATAATCGCTTGGTCAACCCTAAATGCCCCAAAGGTATTTATAAACCCTTTGGTCAACACCAAATGCTCCAAGCGTTACCACAACTGCTTGGTCAAAATAAATATTCAAAAATCAACAAAAACAATATAATCATCAAAAATCACAAAAACAATTGCATTTCAATTCCATGCAAAAACAAAAAAAAAAAAATCACAAAAACATTTGCATTTCAATTCCATGCATACTCAAAAAAAAAAAAAACAAAATCACAAAAACATTTGCATTCCAATTCCATGCATTCTCATAAAAATCAAAATCACAAAAACAATTGCATTCCAATTCCATGCATTCTCATACAAATAAAAATACAAAAATATAGGTTGCATTAGGCATCGCATCCATACATTATACATTTGCTAGGTCATACAAGTCAAAAGCACCATAGACAGTCATTACTTGGAAATTCCATCCTTTTCCACATCAGATCCATTTTCATAAATGCCTACATCTAGAATAGCACCATCGCCATTTTTCGCATCGTCAGTTGTCTCCTAATGTATATAGGGTTTTCGTCATTCAGCTGTTTTTAAATTTCTAGCCAAAAACTATACACAGTTAAGCAAATTTTACACGGGAAAGTTTTACTTGGATCACGCCTTGTTACGTAGCATCCCAACACAAATTAACACACATATAAAAATTCCTAAGTTGTGTGAACGAAAGATGAAACCTGCACAGTAATCTAGGTCACCATAAGCGAAACGGATATCTTGCTCATCCCCCTATGCAAATGACCCAAGAATGCTGAGAGTTGGCAAAAGGACAAGCATCCTCCCTACCCAATTCCCCAAGAATCCCAAGTTCTCAAAAGTTGCAAAACATCAAAATTTTGCAAAACGTCAAAACACTAAAATTTGACATCCCACAGTGCACAAATCAAAAGGCATAAACAATAGTGATTCTCGTCACTCCATATCCAAATCCCTTGCTCAAAATAAAAACAAATAAAAAAAAAATAAACAGTGATTTTCTCACTACAAAGGAGCAAGTATCCTAATACATTTGAAGAAAATAAGGGAGTCAAACTTGAATCCCTGGAACTCTCAGCATTTCGACAGGTCATGAGGCAAGCTTCAGTACCGGTTTGGTTGATAGCCTATCGGTCACTGGCGGTAAACCTCCCGCATGATGATATATCTATCACATTAACTTATGTACAAATCAATGTTTGCATGTGGATGAGCTAGCTTATGGTATCCTAGATAGCATCGTAGATTAATCTAACTAAATACAATAAAGGAGTTAGTGGAGCTAATTAGGTGATCCTCAGTATAGGTTCGGTTGAAAGCCCATCTGGCACTGGCGGTATCCTGACAAATACCACATAAACGAACTCAATTGCACACATAAGGATGTGAAATAACTTGGTTAAATTCAAGTCGGATTTAGACCTTGTTCAAAAGTCTCATGAGATAAATGTACAGTCTTGGCTAGTTAGTTAAAATATCTGCATCTCAAAAAAGCTTAACTACATTTTCAAACAACTGGTACATTTCATTCCATACATAACCATTAAAATATATGCAAAATACAAAAACACAGTTATCACATGCAAAGTCATTCCACAAAGTCATCCCATTAGTATAGCAAGTCAGTCAAATCTTGTACAATCTATGGTGCATCGACACATCATCAACAACTCATTTCATTCATTCCATATCCATACATCATACAAATTAGAAACATCACATTCATAATCGCATCTGCATACATCAAACACATACATAAAAACAAGCCACAAAAAAAAAAAAAAAACACAACAAAACAACCAAAATATAGAAATGACAAATGCCACACAAAACCACTAAAAATTGTCGGACAGAAGTGCTCTTGGCATCAAAAAAAAAAAAAAACAAACGTCGGGGTTTACAATGTCCTTATCTGTCTCCCAAAGAAGGCTACCATGGCCGGACCGCTCCATGAGAGATCAGATTTTCACCAATGTTCACTCCAAATGGCATCCTAAAATGGGTTCACACCCACCAAAAATAGGTCAAAACAATCGAGAAACTGCTCGAGCATTCACCGAATAACATCTGAAGGCACCCTCACTTAAGTCATCTTGGGTCAAGCAACTCATCGCTTTTCTCATGGCAGTCATTCCTTCATTGATTCGTCGCTTGAGGGGGTAGTCACACTTAAGTCACCAATCAAAAAACACACACCCAATCAAGGCAATGGCATGCATTCAAAGAATCATTGACAAAGATAATCACGCTCCTGCTTGGGGCAGCAAACAAGCAATAATCACAAAATTGATCAAACACTTGGCATTCCCAAAGCATGAACACAAGGTTCCCCCGTGGACAAAAGGTTGCGCCCTTTGCCTATTCATGACTGATCAATGTCCAAGCTCAAGTCACACCTCACCAAAATAGGTTAATACTTGAAATCAAATTCCTTAGCTCGTCAGAACCAAGGATTCAAGAATGCATGCCCTTTCCATGCTTGGGGCATCCAAAGTTGGTTAGGTTACTGAGAAACCCTAATCATTAGTGCTTTGGTTATCTATTTTTGCTCGGTGCTGTGCCTTGCACAACGCTTCCCAAAAAGGGGCATCTATAGACACCAAAATAGCACCAATCCGATTATGTGACTGCAAACACTGATCACATTGACACAAACAACCCCTAGGGCAGCCCCTAGAGGTCAAACAGTGGTCCTAACCACTCCCAAAAGCAGTTTTGAGGGTCAAAAGTCAATTTTGCACCTTTTTGGCACCTTTTTCTCTATTCGTCCCACCCAGGGACGAATTCAAACTGGTATTCGTCCCACCCTAGGACGATTAAGCAATCGCTCCAGGGTGGGACGAATAGCAGGTTTGACTGGCAAAAAGTCAAACCTCGGTAACTCCGCTAGTTAACTGAGGCTTCAGGCCATGCAATTGCGAGGAATAGCTTTTATTCAAGAGGAGAGACTTCAGTCATGCATGTCTTTATTTTAGAGACCTCATGCAAGAAGCTTTTTTATCAGGGAGTTAGATTTTCTATGAAAATAGGACAGTTAACTCAAGAGGCACCCTCGCATGTGCAATTCAAACAAGGAGACCCTAAGGTCTATAAATTGGGGAGTTTTCCCACCCAAAAGAGAGATAGATAAGGAGCATTTGAGCAACGAAGTGCTACCAATTTCATACCTAACTACGATTTGTGCTTTTACATCCTTAATCTCTCATTCGAAAGGGAGGTTATTGGGTGACTATTGGAGGCGCAAATCTGTACCCAAAACCCAATTTTTGACCACAAATATCCACCAAATTTGTCGACAACACTATAAAATCAGTTTTGGACCCATCCCAAGTGGATTGGTGCCAAAACAGTGCTTCAATCGATGGGCGTCCTGCCCCCGGATGCTCCCCAAACTATCACAGTGCTAATTGCCCCATCCCGGGATGATTAGAAATCTATGATATATTTCTTTTTTTTTTCTTTTGCATCTGATTCTAGATAGGTTAAATAGGTTACAGTTCAAATTTCATGTCATTCTGATTATTTTTGACCAGGTTATTGTTGTTTCCCGCTTTCACTAACTTGCAGATGCCATCTTCAAAATATGGATCCTAAAGGCAAAATTGGAGAAATCTGAGCATCTGGGTCGTCTCAAAATGCCCCTAATTAGCTAACCCCAAGTTTTCAGGTCATTTGGAGCTTTCAGGATAGGACATTGAAGAGGGTGATTTCTGACAGGTTATTGCAGGTCTATTCGTCCCACCCTGAGACGAATACCAATCTGTCAAGGGTCTATTCGTCCCACCCTGGAGCGAATACAAAATTGTGAGGAATTTTTAGATTTTTCTTTTTGCAATGGTCTTCTGATGATATTTTTATGCTTCTTTCAAATTTTCAGGTCAATCAGAGGTCATCTGATAGTCGTCTTATTATTTTCATGCTTTTACTGACAATAGGCCTTGGGAAATACATGTTTCATTTGGTCTGCAGGTATTATTAATATTTTTTGTTTCTTTGAATGCAGGTTTTTGATAGAAGAGGAGCAGGAAAGAGCAAATAATCACATACAACAATGGCGACGACGTTTTGGTCCGCCCATATTACATGTGGGCACGCGGAAGAAGGATATGAATCCATGGATATTGTGACAAGAAACACATCTGACTCTCCTATCCCCTAAAAAGGAAGGAGACGTATTGTAACACAATTTATAAAGCGTATCAATAAAGAGATTACCATATTTCATATTGCTTTTATCTTGTGTCAATTTGCATATGTTCTTTCTTGTTCTTTTCTTGTGGCATATTCCTTTTTGTTTCCGTATCCTCGTGCTTTCTTTCACTAGAACCTGTCCAAATCAGCTCATAAGTTCATCACTAGAACCTGTCCAAATCAGCTCACAAGTTCATCAAGAAAAACTTACTTAGCATGAACCCACAAAGAGAATTGTTAGAGACCCAATGTGATTCATCAACCTCATAGAAGCATAAAGAGAATTGTTACAGACTCAATATGTTCTATACTTAACTCCCAATCTCAATCTCAAATCTCATAGAAACATAAAGAGAATTGTTAGAGACTCAATATGTTCTATACTTAACTCCCAATCTCAATCTCAACTCAAAATTAACCTTGAAGCATTCAACAAATCACTACATGAAAAGGAAACTAGTAGACATCCTTTTCCCTCCAAAGGTATTTGAAAAAAATAGCCACCAACATAAATCACCAATGCAAAGAATAACTTGCTCAAATCAATCTCAATGGAGTAAACCCAGATCATATATCAAGTAAAGCATTAACTTGATCAAAAAAACCTCTATGGAAGAAACTCAACCATCAATCTCAAAACAGCCAACTAAGGGTTTCACCAACTCAATGCAAGTAGCAAGACTTACTAACATAAACCCTAGTGCAAAAATGCTTCCTCTTCCTCAACCAGAATTATGCATTCACCCAAAAAACTCATCAATGATTTTAATGCATAAACAATCTTCAATATCCAGAAAATGGAATTTACACCAACAAGAATACCTAGAGACAACCTTTTCACTCCAAACTCAATTTCAGAAAATACACCATCAACAACATACATGGAGGAATTTGCCCATACCTTTGTTTGAAGAAGAAGAGAATAGTTCTTCAACCTGTTACCAACACCACCCTCAACTTTGCCACCAAGTTAGGGTTAGATCATAAAAGTAACCACAAAAATATTTATTCCATAAAACACCTTATGACTCCAATCCTTAGAAGTCAACTACCAAAAATATAAAGCATACAAACAATATATCCTTTTACACCTTATTTCTCCAAATTAATTAAACCATGCTCAAGGAATAATAGCTTCTAAGCAAATCTCACTCAACAATCAAGCCAAAAATCTCAACTACACACTATCAACCTTATATCTCCAAAGAAGCATTTAACCTTAAAAATAATTTTAAATAAATCTGCCCAACCACTTCTTCTTTAACAAAATGCAGATTTTATTTAAAAAACCTTACCAAAAAAAATGCTTTCGAAAATCGTGGGACAACAGTGCCTCCGAAAAAATCAGAGCATAAAAACTCTTCTCAAACTCCATAGTGGGAGTCAAACGCTTGACATCCCTTCAAGCACCTTCACAGAATAGTCGTTGCCACTAGGCCAATGGTGCTAGCTTGAAGGCTAGCAAGAGTCTCCTTCTCCTTAACCCTTTGGTAGCGGATAAACATGGCAAAAAAATGATAGTCATAGCTTTTACTTCCCAACCTTTGCACAATTCGAATTTCTTTTACTCCTTTGCTTTGGACTATAGGTTATGGCTTATATAGCCAAACTTCCATGCTATGCATGACGTCGGTGGGAGGATAATTTGAACTTTTCGAATTAATGTTATTTTGGCACCTTTGAAACAACTTTAGGGTTTATGAAACCCTTTTGTCTTTTAGACCTTAGACCTTAGGTGGAGAACCCATTAAATTATTAAAATAATTTAATCACTAAATCAAATAAATAATTAATTTAAAAACCTTAAAAAGGTTTTATTAATTAATTTATTTAATTAATAAGTGTCTCCAGCATTTGCATTAAGCTGAGAGTGGTTTTGATAAAAACCCTTAATGCATCCACCTGGTTTTAATAAAAACCCTTAAACCTACCATGGTTTTGATAAAAACCTTTTCATCTGCCACATGGAATCTCTCCGAAATCTTCTAGAAAATGTTATTTGGAATCTTCAACCTTTGAAGCCAATAAATCCTCTTGACATTAATTTCAGATCCTTTTGACATCAATGACAACTTATAGACAAGAAGCTAGGATCTCAAACCCAAAATTGCCAACAATCTCCCCATTTGTCATTGATGGCAAACCATGCTTCTCAAAAACACTGAAACTCAAAACTGCTGTATAGAAATTAGCTCCCCTTGACTTGAGGTTCTCCCCCTTACTCATATCTCTCCTGCTTTGTCATCAATGGCAAAGGGTCACCTTTGGGGCTTGGGACTAAGAATGATCCTCTTAGCTTAGTCCCTCCCCAACCTCCTGTTGAGGTGATTAATTCTAGGGTGGGAGTAAAACTCCCATTAGGCACTGATCTTTATCAGTGTCTATAGTTGCCTTACCATCTCTTCTCTTGTTATCCTTGTCCATATTCATGTTCCTTTTCATGTCACTGTTGTTGTTCTTGTTATCATTCCTGTTCTTATCCATGTCTTTATTCTTGTGCATGTTCATACCCATGTTCCTGTTCCTGTACCTTGGAATTTCAGCTCTACACTGTCTAGCTATGTGACCTTCATTGTTGCACTTATAACAACTAACAATGTTATTTCTTTGAGGCATACCTGATCTTTGACTCCATCTATTCTGACCAACCATATTCTTTTTATTAGCCTTGCAATAAACAGCCTTGTGCCCAAAATTTTTACAAGAGTAGCAATACCCTTGAAATAAATTACCACCTCTGAATTTGTCATTTACCTTCCTCACTTGAGTCATGCAATGTGAAGCCATGTGACCAAACTTGTGACAAGCAAAACATCTACCATTAAACTTTCTTTGATTTGACCTCTTAGGTCCTGTAAACTTTCTTCCCTTTTTTTCATTCCTGTTTTCTGATTATGTGCATCTATCACTCAAGAACTCTTTTTCTGAAGTACTTTCCTCATCAGAACTCTCTTCCTTTCGGAATCTCTTACTAGATTCCCCAACAGAGTCACCAACCTGTTCCATGTGTTTCTTACCAAAACTAAGACCTATTTTATCTGTTGTCCTTCTTTGATCTTTGATGATTGACTTTACCTTTTTGGTGCTATATTCAAACCTATAAAGCTTCTTCTTATACTCTTTAGTTTCCTCTTTCAAGGAAGCCACTTTCTGTTCCAACTCTCTACACTCAAGAACCTTAGACTCTAACTTATCCTTAAGTTTCTGTGTCTTAGCTATAGAGAAGTCAAGACTTTCTATAAGCTCATCTCTCTCAATACAACATTCATCCAATTTATCATTGAGTCTAGCATTCTTCTTTCTTTCCTTTTTCAAAGCACTAAGAGCACTAACAAGTTGAGCTTCAAGATCTACTTCACCATCCTCTATAACTTCCTCTATTTGATTGCCTTTTGAAACATCAATGACTTTTTCATATTTCTTATCACTAGAGGTGCTACCCTTTTCTAAAGCCATACAAATATTTTCCTCACAATTTTCCGAAGCATCCTCATACATAGTATAACTAGAAATCAATCCATAATTTGTGCAATCATCCTCAAGATGTCCAAAATTTCCACATCTAAAATATTTCAAAAGGACAAATCTATGTTTCTTTTCTTCTTCTTTTTCTGTTAGGAACAACATATCATTTCCAACATCACTTGAAGAACTTTCACTATCACTACTAGAACACTTACTTGCCTTGTCTAGGTAGAAAATTTTCTTGTGTTTGTGAGAGTACCTCTTTCCTTGATTGCTTTGCTCATCTTTATTCTTCCTTTGATGCCTATGCCTTTCAGAATCTTTGCTCTTATAATCCTGTTTATCTTCATCACTTTCATCCTTGGCAGTAGTATAGTTAGTAGCATAATGACCAAACTTTCCACAATTGAAACACTTGACATATTTCATACCTTCGTGCCTTCTTGAGAACTTGCCCTTCTTGTTGTAATATTCCTCTTCATCACTAGAAGACTCATCACTATCTTGAAGCTCTTTACCCTTGGATTTCTTGGTAGCCTTGAAAGTTGCCTCCTTCTTAACATCAACCTTCACTTGAGTTATCAACTCAAATGCTGCAAGTATACTATGAAGCTCATCCTTTTTCAATTTATCCAAATCCTTAGCTTCCTCAATAGTAGAAATATTTTCACTAAATCTATTTGGAAGAGACCTCAAAATCTTATCAAAAATCTCATTTTCAGCAAGCTCCAGACCTAGTTCCTTCATAGAGTTAACAATCTCATCCATACGAAGCATATAGTCACTAATATTTTCTTCATAATTCATCTTGAGTTGTTCAAACATACCTTTTAAGTGTCTCAACTTGGCCTTTCAGACATTTGCATCACCTGTATGAACCACCTTCAACTATTTTCACATTTCACTAGTTGTCTTGTAGTGAATCACCTTGGTAAGATCTGCCTTCTGTAAACCCTTCAGGATTGCATTCATTGCCTTTGAATTGCTATGATGTAGGAGCCTCTCTTCATTAGTAGAAGGACCATGCTCAGGAATGGTATACTCATCCTTAATCACTTCCTAAACTTCATTTCCAAGAGCCATAAGATGAACCTTCATCCTAGCACTCCAAAGCCCAAAATCTGCCCCATCAAGAATAGGTGTTGCATTACCACTTGTGGATTCCATTGTGTTCTTTACAATATTTTCCTTCAAGTTGTTAAACTTTTCCAAGGAACTCGCTCTAATACCAATTGAAGAACACAAGCTTATACTGAGAGGGGGGTGAATAGTATAAGACATCTTTTTACTTTCTCTATTTAACTTCAACTTTGCAAAGCAATGAACCAATAGCAATATCAAAGTAATGCATAAATCAA
Organism: Wollemia nobilis; assembly: GCA_028583015.1. Classification (NCBI taxonomy): domain Eukaryota; kingdom Viridiplantae; phylum Streptophyta; class Pinopsida; order Araucariales; family Araucariaceae; genus Wollemia; species Wollemia nobilis. The sequence goes on along the minus strand of JAQPPZ010001776.1, from coordinate 832,994 downwards.
AACACAATGAGACACCAATTTTAACGTGGTTCACCAAACATGGGCTACATCCACAAAACTTTTCTCTAAAAAGCTTTCTCAAAGTTCTTTGGGAATCCTTCCCAATTACAATGTTTATGAGCATCAGCCCAAAGGATAAACCTTCCCCTACTCAAGTATTTATAAGCCTCTACCCAAAGGAGAATCCTTCCCCTCCTCACAAATGTATGAGCCTCCTACCCAAAGGAGAATACTTCTCCTCATGAATTTATGAGCCTCCTACCCAAAGGAGAATCCTTCCCCTCAGCTCTGGAAATTATACTTCAGAAGATCACCTGCATCTTATTCTGCTAGCACGTGGAACTCCTTTCCATAGAAGACCTCCTGTCCTTAATGCTCAGCCTCAAGAGACCTCTGTCCTCACTGATCACCTCCACAACAACTCATCAACTTGTACTAAACATAGTCAGCCGGTCCAACACAATTTTTCCTCACTTTGTCAAATATGTACCAAGATCAACTCATAAATCTTGAACAAATCAATCTTTGCTACACACAAGCCTTATCAAAGACTTGTCAAAACTGTCCTCAAGTTCTTCTCAAAGAACCACTTCAACTCTGTCCTCAAGTCCTCTGCTAGGACCTATCCTAATCAGCTCACAAGTCCTCCCTAGAACTTGTCCAAATCAGCTCACAAGTCCTCACTAGAACCTGATCAAATCAGCACACAAGTATTCACTAGAACCTGTCCAAATAAGCTCACAAGTCCTCACTAGAACCTATCCAAATCAGCTCACAAGTCTTCACTAGAACCTATCCAAATCAGCTCACAAGTTCATCACTAGAACCTGTCCAAATCAGCTCACAAGTTCATCAAGAAAAACTTGCTTAGCATGAACCCAGAAAGAGAATTTTTAGATACCCAATGTGATTCATCAACCTCATAGAAGCATAAAGAGAATTGTTACAGACTCAATATGTTCTATACTTAACTCCCAATCTCAATCTCAAATCTCATAGAAACATAAAGAGAATTGTTAGAGACTCAATATGTTCTATACTTAACTCCCAATCTCAATCTCAACTCAACATTAACCTTGAAGCATTCAACCAATCACTACATGAAAAGGAAACTAGTAGAAATCCTTTTCCCTCCAAAGGCATTTGAACAAAACATCCACCAACATAAATCACCAATGCAAAGAATAACTTGCTCAAATCAATCTCAATGGAGTAAACCCAAATCATATATCAAGTAAAGCATTAACTTGATCAAAAAAACCTCTATGGAAGCAACTCAACCATCAATCTCAAAACAGCTAACTAAGGGTTTCACCAACTCAATGCAAGTAGCAAGACTTACTAACATAAACCCTAGTGCAAAAATGCTTCCTCTTCTTCAACTAGAATTATGCATTCACCCAAAAAACTCATCAATGAATTTAATGCATAAACAATCTTCAATATCCAGAAAATGGAATTTACACCAACAAGAATACCTAGAGACAACCTTTTCACTCCAAAATCAATTTCAAAAAATACACCATCAACAACATACATGGAGGAATTTGCCCATACCTTTGTTTGAAGAAGAATAGAATAGTTCTTCAACCTATTACCAACACCACCCTCAACTTTGCCACCAAGTTAGGGTTATATCATAAAAGTAACCACAAAAATATTTATTCCATAAAACACCTTATGACTCCAATCCTTAGAAGTCAACTACCAAAAATATAAAGCATACAAACAATATATCCTTTTACACCTTATTTCTCCAAATTAATTAAACCATGCTCAAGGAATAATAGCTTCTAAGCAAATCTCACTCAAAAATCAAGCCAAAAATCTCAACCACACACTATCAACCTTATATCTCCAAATAAGCATTTAACCTTAAAAATAATTTTAAATAAATCTGCCCAACCACTTCTTCTTTAACAAAATGCAGATTTTAATTAAAATACCTTACCAAAAAAATGCTTTCAAAAATCGTGGGTCAACAGTGCCTCCGAAAAAATTGGAGCACAAAAACTCTTCTCACACTCCACGGTAGGATTCGAACGCTTGACATCCCTTCAAGCGCCTTCACAGAACAGTCGTCACCACTAGGCCAACGGTGCTAGATTAAAGGCTAGCAAGAGTCTCCTTCTCCTTAACCCTTTGGCAGTGGATAAACGTGCCGAAAAAAAAATAGCCATAGCTTTTACTTCCCAACCTTTGTGCAATTCGAATTTCTTTTACTCCTTTGCTTTGGACTATAGGTAATGGCTTATATAGCCAAACTTCCATGCTATGCACGACGTCGACAGGAGGATAATTCAAACTTTTTTAATTAATATTATTTTGGCTCCTTCGAAACAACTTTAGGGTTTATGAAACCCTTTTGATTATTTAAAAAATAATCAAAGGTCTTTTAGACCTTAGACCTTAGGTGGAGAACCCATTAAATTATTAAAATAATTTAATCACTAAATCAAACAAATAATTAATTAAAAAACCTTAAAAAGGTTTTATTAATTAAGTTATTTAATTAATAAGTGTCTCCAGCCTTTGCATTAAGCTGAGAGTGGTTTTGAGAAAAACCCTTAATGCATCCACTTGGTTTTAATAAAAACCCTTTAACCTACCATGGTTTTGATAAAAAAAAATTCATCTGCCACATGGAATCTCTCTGAAATCTTCTAGAAATTATTCTTTGGAATCTTCAACCTTTGAAGCCAATAAATCCTCTTGACATTAATTCCAGTTCCTTTTGACATCAATGAAAACTTATAGACAAGAAGCTAGAATCTCAAACCCAAAATTGCCAACAATCTCCCCCTTTGTCATTAATGGCAAACCATGCTTCTCAACAACACTGAAACTCAAAACTACTAGATAGAAATTAGCTCCCCCTGACTTGAGGCTCTCCCCCTTACTCATATTTCTCCCCCTTTATCATCAATGGCAAAGGGTCACCTTTGGGGCTTGGGACTAAGAATGATCCTCTTAGCTTAGTCACTCCCCCACCTCCTGTTGAGGTGATTAATTTCGGGGTGGGAGTAAAACTCCCATTAGGCACTGATCTTCATCAGTGTCTATATTTGCCTTACCATGTCTTCTCTTGTTCTCCTTGTCCATATTCCTATTCCTTTTCATGTCACTATTGCTATTCTTGTTATCATTCATGTTCTTATCCATGTCTTGATTCTTGTGCCTGTTCATACCCATGTTCCTGTTCTTATACCTTGGAATTTCAGCTCTACACTGTATAGCTATGTGACCTTCATTTTTGCACTTATAACAACTAACAATGTTATTTCTTTGAGGCATACCTGATCTTTGACTCCATCTATTCTGACCAACCATGTTCTTGTTATTAGCCTTGCAATAAATAGCCTTGTGCCCAAACTGTTTACAAGAGTAGAAATACCCTTGAAAGAAATTACCACCTATGAATCTGTCATTTACCTTCCTCACTTGAGTCATGCAATGTGAAGCCATGTGACAAAAATTGTGACAAGCAAAACATCTGCCATTAAACTTTCCTTGATTTGACCTCTTAGGTCCTATAAAATTTCTCCCCTTTTTTTGATTCCTATTTTTTGATTTTGTGCATCTATCACTCAAGAAATATTTTTCTGCAGTACTTTCCTCATCAGAACTCTCTTCCTTTTGGAGTCTCTTACTAGATTCCCCAACAGAGTCGCTAACCTGTTCCATGTGTTTCTTACCAAAACCAAGACCTATTTTATCTGTTGTCCTTCTTTGATCTTTGATGATTGACTTTACCTTTTTGGTGCTATCTTCAAACCTGTAAAGCTTCTCCTTGTACTCTTTAGTTTCTTCTTTTAAGGAAGTCACTTTCTGTTCCAACTCTCTACACTCAAGAACCTTAGACTCTAACTTATCCTTAAGTTTCTGTGTCTTAGCTGTAGAGAAGTCAAGACTTTCTATAAGCTCATCTCTCTCAATACAACATTCATCCAATTTATCATTGAGTCTAGCATTCTTCTTTCTTTCCTTTTTCAAAGCACTAAGAGCACTAACAAGTTGAGCTTCAAGATCTACTTCACCATCCTCTATAACTTCCTCTATTTTTTTGCCTTTTGAAACATCGATGACTTTTTCATATTTCTTATCACTAGAGGTGCTACCCTTTTCTAAAGCCATACAAAGATATTCCTCACAATTTTCCGAAGCATCCTCATACATAGTATAACTAGAAATCAATCCATCATTTGTGCAATCATCCTCAAGATGTCCAAAATTTCCACATCTAAAACATTTCATAAGGACAAATCTATGTTTCTTTTCTTCTTATTTTTCTGTTAGGAACAACATCTCATTTCCAACATCACTTGAAGAACTTTCACTATCACTACTAGAACACTTACTTGCCTTGTCTAGGTAGAAACTTTTCTTGTGTTTGTGAGTGTACATCTTTGCTTGATTGCTTTGCTCATCTTTATTCTTCCTTTGATGCCTGTGCCTTTCAGAATCCTTGCTTTTATAATCCTGTTTATCTTCATCACTTTCATCCTTGGCAGTAGTACAGTTAGTAGCATAATGACCAAACTTTCCATAATTGAAACACTTGACATATTTCATACCTTCGTGCTTTCTTGAGAACTTGCCCTTCTTGTTGTAATATTCCTCTTCATCACTAGAAGACTCATCACTATCTTGAAGCTCTTTACCCTTGGATTTCTTGGTAGCCTTGAAAGTTGCCTCCTTCTTAACATCAACCTTCACTTGAGTTCTCAACTCAAATGCTGCAAGTATACTATGAAGCTCATCCTTTTTCAACTTATCCAAATCCTTAGCTTCCTCAATAGCAAAAATATTTTCACTAAATCTATTTGGAAGAGACCTCAAAATCTTATCACAAATCTCATTTTCAGCAAGCTCAAGACCTAGTTCCTTCATAGAGTTAACAATCTCATCCATACGAAGCATATAGTCAATAATATTTTCTTCATAATTCATCTTTCGGACATTTGCATCACCTGTATGAACCACCTTCAATTGTTTCCACATTTCACTAGTTGTCTTGTAGTGAATCACCTTGGTAAGATCTGCCTTCTTTAAACCCTTCAAGATTGCATTCATTGCCTTTGAATTGCTATGATGTAGGAGCCTCTCTTCCTTAGTAGAAGGACCATGCTCGGGAATGGTATAATCATCCTCAATCACTTCCCAAACTTCATTTCCAAGAGCCATAAGATGAACCTTCATCCTAGCACTCCAAAGCCCAAAATCTACCCCATCAAGAATAGGTGTTGCATTACCACTTGTAGATTCCATTGTGGTCTTTACAATATTTTACTTCAAGCTGTTAAACTTTCCGAAGGAACCCGCTTTGATACCAATTGAAGAACACAAGCTTCTACTGAGAGGGGGGTGAATAGTATAAGACCTCTTTTTACTTTATCTATTTAACTTCAACTTTACAAAGCAATGAACCAATAGCAATATCAAAGCAATGCATAAAGCAACACACAATGAGACACCAATTTTAATGTGGTTCACCCAACATGGGCTACATCCACAAAACTTTTCTCTAAAAATCTTTCTCAAAGTTCTTTGGGAATCCTTCCCAATTACAATGTTTATGAGCCTCATCCCAAAGGAGAAACCTTCCCCTATTGAAGTATTTATGAGCCTCTATCCAAAGGAGAATCCTTCCCCTTCTCACAAATTTATGATCCTCCTACCCAAAGGAGAATCCTTCCCCTCCTCACAAATTTATGAGCCTCCTACCCAAAGGAGAATCCTTCCTCTCAGCTCTAGAAATGATACTTCAGAAGATCACCTACCTCTTATTCTTCTAGCATGTGGAACTCCTTTCCATAGAAGATCTCTTGTCCTCAATGCTCACCCTCAAGAGACCTTTGTCCTCATTGATCACCTCCATAGCAACTCATCAACCTGTACTAAACACAGTTAGTCGGTCTAGCACAAGTCTTCCTCACTCTGTCAAATTTGTCCCAAGCTCAACTCATAAAGCTTGAACAAATCAATCTCTGCTGCACACAAGCCTTCTCAAATACTTGTCAAAACTGTCCTCAGGTTCTTCTCAAAGAACCACTTCAAATTTGTCCTCAAGTCCTCTTCTAGGACCTGTCCAAATCATCTCACAATTCCTTCCTAGAACTTGCCAAATCAGCTCACAAGTCCTCACTATAACCTGTCCAAATCAGCTCACAAGTATTCACTAGAACCTATCCAAATCAGCTCACAAGTCCTCACTAGAACCTATCCAAATCATCTCACAAGTCTTCACTAGAACCTGTCCAAATCAGCTCACAAGTTCATCACTAGAACCTGTCCAAATCAGCTCAAAAGTTCATCAAGAAAAACTTGCTTAGCATGAACCCACAAAGAGAATTGTTAGAGACCCAATGTCATTCATCAACCTCATAGAAGCATAAAGAGAATTATTATAGACTCAATATGCTCTATACTTAACTCCTAATCTCAATCTCAAATCTCATAGAAACATAAAGAGAATTGTTAGAGACTCAATATGTTCTATAATTAACTCCCAATCTCAATCTCAACTCAAAATTAACCTTGAAGCATTCAACTAATCACTACATGAAAAGGAAACTAGTAGACACCCTTTTCCTTCCAAAGGTATTTGAAAAAAATAGCCACCAACATAAATCACCAATGCAAAGAATAACTTTCTTAAATCAATCTCAATGGAGTAAGCCCAAGTCATATATCAAGTAAAGCATTAACTTGATCAAAACAACCTCTATGGAAGCAACCCAACCATCAATCTCAAAACAACCAACTAAGGGTTTCACCAACTCAATGCAAGTAGCAAGACTTACTAACATAAACCCTAGTTCAAAAATGCTTCCTCTTCCTCAACCAGAATTATGCATTCACCCAAAAAACTCATCAATGAATTTAATGCATAAACAATCTTCAATGTCCATAAAATGGAATTTACACCAACAAGAATACCTAGAGACAACCTTTTCACTCCAAACTCAATTTCAGAAAAATACACCATCAACAACATACATGAAGGAATTTGCCCATACCTTTGTTTGAATAAGAATAGAATAGTTCTTCAACCTCCAACACCACCCTCAAATTTACCACTAAGTTAGGGTTAGATCATAAAAGTAACCACAAAAATATTTATTCCATAAAACACCTTATGACTCCAATCCTTAGAAGTCAACTACCAAAAATATAAAGCATACAAACAATATATCCTTTTGCACCTTATTTCTCCAAATTAATTAAACCATGCTCAAGGAATAATAGCTTCTAAGCAAATCTCACTCAACAATCAAGCCAAAAATCTCAACCACACACTATCAACCTTATATCTCCAAAGAAGCATTTAACCTTAAAAATAATTTTAAATAAATCTGCCCAACAACTTCTTCTTTAACAAAATGCAGATTTTATTTAAAATACCTTACCAAAAAAAATGCTTCCAAAAATTGCGGGTCAATAGTGCCTTCGAAAAAATTGAAGTGGAAAAACTCTTCTCACACTCCACTGCGGGAGTCGAACGCTTGACCTCCCTTCAAGCGCCTTTGCAGAATAGTCATTACCACTAGGCCAACGATGCTAGATTGAAGTCTAGCAAGAGTCTCCTTCTCCTTAACCCTTTGGCAGTGGATAAACGTGGCAAAAAAATGATAGTCGTAGCTTTTACTTCCCAACCTTTATGCAATTCGAATTTCTTTTACTCCTTTGCTTTGGACTATAGGTTATGGCTTATATAGCCAAACTTCCATGCTATGCACGACGTCGACGGGAGGATAATTTGAAATTTTTGAATTAATATTATTTTGGCACCTTCGAAACAACTTTAGGGTTTATGAAACCCTTTTGATTATTTAAAAAATAATCAAAGGTCTTTTAGACCTTAGACCTTAGGTGGAGAACCCATTAAATTATTAAAATAATTTAATCACTAAATCAAATAAATAATTAATTTAAAAACATTAAAAAGGTTTTATTAATTAAGTTATTTAATTGATAAGTGTCTCCAGATTTTGCATTAATCTGAGAGTGGTTTTGAGAAAAACCCTTAATGCATCCACTTGGTTTTAATAAAAACCATTAAACCTACCATGGTTTTGATAAAAACATTTTCATCTGCCACATGGAATCTCTCCGAAATCTTCTAGAAAAGATTATTTGGAATCTTAAACCTTTGAAGCCAATAAATCCTCGACATTAATGTGAGTTCCTTTTGACATCAATGACAACTTATAGACAAGAAGCTAGTATCTCAAACCCAAAATTGCCAACATCATATCAAGCTAATATTTGAACTCGATACTATTGCTTGGGCATACAACAAATATAGGGATCAATATATGGCTAGATTTTGTTACAAATCAAGTTTTGATCCTCATCCTCAAGGGCCTACTTGGTGGTGAAAGAATATTTTGAAATTATCTAACTCAAAAAAGACAATTATTTTCATGTGGTTAGCTTTGAGAAATAAGGCTTTGACTTGGGAAGTTTTACAGAGGATAAGTAGACAAGGTCCAAGTATTTGTATGTTATGTTAGTCAAAGGAGGAAAACATCACATATTTGTTAATCAACTGCTCTTTTTCTCAATAGGTTTTGTTATAAGCTGACAAGATAACTAGAGTACAAAATATTTGGAAACGAGAAATAGTGGAGGTATGCTTAAGATAGTGGTTTTTTAAAAAAAAAATTGAAATAGTTTCTTTCTTTACCACGTATTATATGTTGGGTTGTATGGTTAGCATAGAATGTATGGTTAGCATAGAATGCAACTATTTTTGAAGGAAAGTTAATTCCCTCATTTCAAGTCATATTTCAGGATAGGACTTTGGTCTCAATCAAAAAAAAGGTATGAAAAACATAAGAAACCTCAACAAGTAGTCAATTTGTTCATTGAAAAGTCTTAGCCATAGGGTTTTTTGGATGGGGCTAGTTAGATATAGTCATATTTTAGTAGCATGTGAGGCATTATATACTTCTTGGATACCCACTATATCAAATTTAAAGGTGGTCTTGGAACAAGTTCCAACAATTTTGCTGAATACCAAGCATTGAGATTGCTAATGAAGTGTGTTGTGGAGAGAAATGTGAAACAATTTACTTTTTTTTGGAGATTCCACTCTAGTCATCAATTGGATTAATATATCTACCCAATTAAACAATAATTCACCTAGACTAGTGGGATATGAACTACTGGATGTGATTTCTCTTTTTTAAAATATCTCTTTTACACATGTTAATAGGGAATTAGATCAAGAAGCGGATAAGTTATCAAAAGAAGGCCAACAGGTTCCAGAAGGTTTCTTGGAAGAGAACAAGCATGGAGTTTCTTCTTTCACCCACATATCATATCTCTAGTTTCTATGCTAGCTTTGGGTTTTTTACTATGGGCTTGTTTCATTTGATTAGAACTTTATGACATTTTCTAACTATTTCTTTTCTATTTTTGTGGTTTCTTTTTCACTAGTTTATATCCAAATTTTGGTCATGGAGGTTGTTTAGATGATTAAGTATTGATATGTAAGGATATTTATCCTTATTATCCCCATGCTATTTCAAATATGATTTTTTTCCTCTCTAATCTTCCCGACTATAATTATATATTAAATCCTAATATTTTGCTTTTATCTGGGTTTTTGTTTGTGCTAAGGCACTTGAGAAGTGTAATTTTCTTTCACTCTTGAAATAAAATTATGATTTTTTTCTTGTTAAAAAAAAAAATCCTATGTTGAAAAGTTCCTCTTGACAACTTATTCATTTTTACACATTTTTTATTTTTATGAAGTAGAAGACCTTATAACTCCTAGGTTAAATAATTCAAATTTTCTAATCTAATTCATATGGAGTAGTAATCCTTATGTCTCCCTAGTTTAAGAAACTAAAAATAAATTTTACAAATTTATATTTTTCTAATGTTTTGATGTTGAAAACCTCTTATCTTCGAGCTATTTAAATTTGCAAATATTCATTAATTTTTCACTTTTATAAAAAATAAAACCAAATTAAATATTCTTCAAAATAGAACTTCAAACACTAAAAAGAACCTTTAAACTTTTAAAAAACTTTTATCAAATTATTTTAATTCCTTATCACTCTAACATTCTAGTTTATATAACAATTCTAATCACCAAAAATTGAAGTATGCATATTTATTACTCCATATCTACTAATTTAAAAAAAATTAAACATTAATAACCTTATAAACCTTTTACCTTATTTAATAAATTTAATAATGATCAAAGAACTTTAGAATACCATCTAAAGCCTACAATTTGCACTTGATTTTGTATTAGGTCTACACTTCACTTTCTATATCTATTGTTGCTAGGGTAACTTAGAGTTCCTTTTTGCTTTACCTTGAACCATTTTGAAGATAACACCATGTTGATTGGAGACTAACAAGTGGTAAGATGCATGCAATAATTTAAGTTGTTCTCTTACCATAGGAGCATTTTGTATAATGTTTGAGCATTTCATTTGAGCTTGAAATGTTTGATGTGTTACAACACTTCCCTGAATGATGCACCATTACAATAGGGTGTAATCAACATCTCCTTGAATTATGAACTAATCAAATAAGGCATTACCAACTTTATGTTCTACTTTGTGACTTCCAAAATATTGCATCTCTCCAAAATGTGTTTGTATAATGTAGAATCCTTTGTTGTGGCTTGATGCTTGTGAACTTCATCGTCTACTATGATTTGTTTAGCACTAAGAGCTACATATCCCTTAACTTCAATTCTAGGAGTTATACCTTTCTTTGGTTAAAAACATCTTCCTTGGTGACTACTTCAAATATGGGAGCATCTTCCTTGTTGAAAGATTCGATGGTGGAAGCTTCTTCCTTGCTAAAAGATTTGATGCTAGGATTTTCTTCCTTTTTTACTAGAAGCTTTGGTGTTAGGAGATTCTTCCTTTTTACTAGAATATTCTACAATAGTATAGAATTTTATGATGATATCCTTATACTGCTTCTTTAACTCATATGTTGAATACTTGATTCTATTACTACACCTTAGGCTTTGCTGCTCAGCTAATTCCTAGACTTTATTAGCTCCTCTTACTTCCTTCTTTGTACTACACTCTGTCATATAAATATTGATCTTTTTATAATGGTTCTTATAGATTTTAATATGGTATCACTTCTTCTTGTGTTATGGCATATTTGTTGTTATGACAACAACTTATGCTTTGGTTTTCTTTACCTTTCTTCTCACTATTTGTTGTATGCTTTGTTTGACTAATACCGCATAGACATATCTGCAAAAACCTTTCTTGAGTTTCTTGAATGGTCCTATTATAAGGAGTAGAGTACCAGCTAAAGAACCAGACCACCTCAACAATTTCTTCCCACCTAATGCTATTAATGACTACGGCTTGAATTCAATGTAAAATATTTATAAATAGTGAAATATCTTTCATTCCAAAGGGCAAGTCTATAGCTATTACAATTCATATGTAAAGTCTTCTTCATTTTGTAAATACAAGTACACCACTATTTGGTCTCTGACTAGTGTTCTTGAAATTTATTTCATATATCTGTGTGCTACTATTTATTTTTGCAATGGCTATTTGAGCATTATCATTTAATTTTATTGTTTGTATTTCATGGGATTTCCATGATGGTTTTGGAATTTACATTCACATTCACATTTGAATCATATTTTATTTTTGCTAAACATAATCAAGTGGGAGCGCTCTAATTCTACATCTTAGATTTCATGCACCCATCCATCAGTTTTGGAATTTGCCTTTGATCCATTGATACCAAAATTTAGGTAGGGGAACCATTAGCTGATATATTAGGTGGTGCACTTATATTTCCTCTCATAGGTTTGGTGCACCGTGTGTCTTTATGTGGCTACATCTATCCTTGTCAGTTCTAGATATGGCTTCCTTTCATTCTTTCCTACTTCACTTTTCTCCCCTATTTTGTTGGTAGGTAGCTAGGACACCCCTCTCAAAAACTAACCTTCTTTAAATATCGATTGCCCTACCTTCCCAAGGTATGATAGTTGTTCAATTTTGGTGCATATCCATGGGTACATCAGGATTTCTATTCCTCACCTTCTCATCAGGCTAGATTTATGATCAACTATTTTGGCATGCCCGATGGGACCAAAATGTCTAATTTTATATTCTAAGTTTGGTGAAGCTCTGCTTTGTAGTATCATTCTATTCACTTGGTGACTTTGCTCCATAGTGAACTGGATCTTGTCTGATCGGTTGTATTTAAAATAAGAAAAACTTGGAAACTCTACTTTGGGACCCAAAATATCTCTATTCTTGAAGAGAGTAAAGTTCAATGATACTCTAGTCTACCAATATTTTGGAAAATCACCTAGTGACTCCTCTAAGTGAAGAATCTATATTTCAATATTAGTTACCCTCTTTATGTGCTGACAAGATCTAAATATCTTGGAGAACTCTAGATTTGATGAGTAGTCTTGACCTCATTTTTGGAGAAAGTATGCTCATCTAGTGAATTAGAATCTGGTGCAAGAACAAGAACTTCCGAAGACTAGTGCCATAATGGCTCAGTTGTGCTATCCCAAAAGACCCTGGTCCACTCAAACTCCTATGCTAGCATGAGATTCATGAAAGTGCTCTAAATAAAAAAATAAAATATAATGGCACTGAAGGAAATACTTGAGAGCATCTTGAATATATTGCCACTATAGTGACCCTCCATAATATCACCCATAAATATGTCATGATTAGACCTTTGATCTTGTCCCTAGAAGGGAGGTTGCTATTGTGGTATCAATCGCTTGGATAGAAGCCATTTACTCATGGATATATTTGGTGGGAGCTCTTATTGACACATTTTATAGCTCTATGGATCATTTATAGCTCTTTGTGTACCTCTCATTCATCAATATGGCCTCTTTTGAATCACAAACTTCAATATATGATTCAAAATGTGTTAGGAGAGGATACTCTTCGAATACTAGCCATCCCCGCCTAGGCTTACCTATACTATATTTGATATTTTAGTTCAGATATAAGCCTTCTACATCAATCTGGGTAAAAGAGATTCCCTCAAGTATTTCAAGAGGCTTTATGGGCTCAACGAATCTTTCTTCAAGCAGGAAAGGTATCTTCAAGGGAATCCACCCTCCCATCATGTTTTCCAATCATTTTTACTTCCCTTTTGACTGCATAGTATCTACTATGGATGCCATCTAAAGTTGTGTACAATCTAGAGCCACAGTTATATGGAACACAAAGGGATGATCTCTTATTAGGCTCATGCACAGAAGATGCAAGCACAATTCCTACAATTAATGACTTCGTTGCTTGCAATTTCCTCTAGTTGATAGAGGATATGGAGAAAGCAAAGAATCCCTTTAAAAAAGGTTATATAGTTGCACCCTTTTGTAGCTAATGGATTCTAGTGTTAGGTCTAGGTTAGTAAAATATACGGGCAAGAAGAACCATAGGTTGGTTCAAAATTATTGATTGCTCAATTTAAGCTATGGTTGTTAAACCATTACTAACAATGTGTTAGTTATTAAAATTCTAAGTTTAATGGCTATAGGATCAACTAGAAATGGAACATTGCATAAAGGGGTAAGGACATTGATGTTATGGGGAGTAAGAAAATAAACCCATTTGGATACAAAATTGTGATAAAATCTTGTGAAGAGGTAATAGTGGGAATATGATTAGGTGTTTAAACAAAAGAATGTTTTATATTATTGGATTGGAGAGACTAAACAATCTCTGAATACAAATATGGCCATCGACTAGAGCAAGGAGTTGAACATCTCAGCAATGGCAAAATATTACAAGGACGAAACCATTGGAAACCCAAAACATGTCCCCACCACCTGAATCATCATCAATCTTCCCAAGTAACATCGTCACCACAGAATAGTATGCCACTCGACCACCCGGGTGGTGGTCAAGTTTAATAGTGTTTTATTCACTATTAAAATACGAGATAGTCCCACTACACGGTGCATGTGGTATTAATATCCGCACATGAGAAATGAGTGTCAAAACAAACACCAATGATAAAATAAGTTAGTCCAAAAAAATAAAGGACTAACTATAAATAACTAAACTCAATAGTGTGTAATCTAAGTCGTTATCAGTAGAATGATAATGATCATAATTAAAGCTATAAAAGTGGAACATGCGTAATAGGATCTCATTCATAGTGGGAAACATTATAGCTAAGGTGGCTTAGAGAAGTGATGTATCCCTAATTAATTAATATGATAATGGTGATGGGCATCTTAAGAAGAATAAGGTGACCCAAGATGATCGAGACGCAATCCACGGAGGATGAATATGGAGTCTTGAAATGATTGAGATGTGATCATATATAGATGGTTGAACATGATCGATGTGTCATAAACCATTGATTGTTTAGACACTTGGCAATGATTGAAGGAGTAATTTAAATCATTACCTCTATAACTTCAAAGGTTGAGATGGAAGCTTGGATTTTAATTTTTATCCAAATTTGAAGGAGGAAAGAAATACCTATCAATTACCATGAAGTATAATGAGGTTATACTTATTCTAGGGATATCCTTATTAAGTTTGAATGTATTTGGAGCAAACCCTATAGTATGCTTCATGATTCTATTGCTACTGCTTTTTGACCTACTAGTGCATACACTTTGAAGAGAAGATGGCTTCTGGTGGTGTTGGATCTTGTCAAGAGGGTAATGCAAAAGAAATAAATCCATTCAATATTGTAAGACCATATCATATGTTTAGAGAAATATTTTGAAGTGTGAGGGATATGTTGAATGACAATGACTAGCGGTGGTTGAGAGCAATAGGATTGGAAGGAGTTGCACATCTAGAGCTAGTGCATGTAGATAGATGTTATCTATCGACTTTGATTGAAATATAGGATCCTAATAGGGGAACATTCTAGTTACCCACTGGAGATATAACCATCACTCTAGAATATGTATACTAAATATATAAATTACCAATAGAGGGATGTACAATAATCGTTATTGAGGAAGCAGAGAAGGGATGCTTATTGAAAAGAGTGTTTGGATCTAAGTGGAGAGATATGAACACTAATAAGGGTAGTATAATGTATGAGATGCATTATGTGTTGGGAAAATTAACACATAGATAGGCTTTAGTAATGGCGCTCATAACAAGTACTATTTTACCTGATTCATCTAGTGCACGATTTCCCTGGAACCTATTAGGAGTGGTGCAGGATCTAGTGGATAATTCTATTGTGTTTACATGGGCACTAGCCTTATTGTCCCAAATTTATAGAGTTATTCAAGGTGTGAATGAAAAATTTGGGTACGTTTGACTATGGAAATACCCCAATGATTGCCTTATGATGCACACAATTTTGTGGAGCCAGAGATACCTTATGAATTAAGATGTCAAAGGGGAAAAGAGATGAAGTTTAACAGACCCTATGAAGGCAACGAGGAGAAGTATCACTCTACATTGGAAGGTTTGCAACCTCAATATGTGACCTAACGTCCATGGAGAAAAGGTCCAATGTGGATTGAGGATGGAATACAAATAGCTCATGTACGATGAGCAAGGTGGTTGATTTGACGATAGAGCATACTTTATGAGTATTTTCAATATACTCAAGTATTGTGATAGTTCGGTATTAGACAAAGAATACCAGATCCACCTATGATCTATATAAGGAAGGGGAGGAATATAATAGTACCACCATGAATGGAACCATTGACCATAGAACCAAATGAAGATATATAGGTTCCAGATGATGATGATGTGGGTACAACCCTAGAGTATGATAAATGGTGGGCCACTCAAGGATAGTAAAAAGAGGAGGATATAGAGGAAGACATAGATATAGAAGAAACTAATAAAGTAGCTGAAGATACAGTAGAGGTTGTTGACATTGAAGAGGAAATTCCTAGATGAAATGTACATCGTCGAGTTGAAATAGAAGAAGGTCCATCAAATTATCAAGAAGATGATGATTGGCATTTGATGATGGATGGAATGTGTGAGGTAAAATATTTAAGGAAGCAAGTCCAACAATTAGAATCATAAAATTTACAGCAAGAAGGCTTGTGGGCACAAGAGAAGTTGAGGCTTGAGGCTGAAAAGATGTCGTTATAGCAGAGAGATATAGGCTCCATCTAGAGATAGCTCAAAGATATAACTAGAGAGAAACAACAATGATAATACTATAAACAAAAAATGCACAACTACAATGAGCAAGGGAATATTATAGGTTTGCATTCTTGGTATCGTGCTTTTATGCATTGGTGAGCCATGGTATGATAATTCTCTCATAACAAGATATCGAAGCACATTGTGGGCGTGGAAGGATAACACAAGAAGTTTTTCAAATAGCTTCTCCAACAGCTTCATAGGCAGCCTCCCAAACAAGAGGAGTAGGTCCAACACATAGTGGTGAAGGAACTGAGAGGCAGCTACCATAAAATTTATTCCCTGGTGTGTATGACAGTAGACTTTGTAAAAATGTAACCAATAAGCATAAATAAATATGTAAATTAATTCTTGGTTAAGTTTTGATCATGAGAAAGAATAGTAATGGAACATTATATTCTTAGTTGAGCTTTGACTATCCTTAAATAAAAATTTTATTTTAAAGTTGATAAAGTATGTGGGTTATGAACAAAGGAAATTACTTAAGTCCAAGTTAGGAGTAGATCCTAAGACTAAAATGGTATAAACCTGTATAATTTTAAGTTCTTGAAAAAATGCTTATAACCAATTTGACCCATAGTTATGTTGACTTAACAAGTTAGGGCAAGAGAATGCAATCTCAAGAAGAATATTGCAGTAAAAGTTGGACCAAAATAAAAGAAATCCTAAAGAGGATAAGGATTTCGACTTAAAATATGGATTCTTATATCTTAAATTTGGGTACTTATACCAAAATTAAAAGAATTATTATAAAGGAAATACATAGTTCCCTATTTTACTCATCTTTGAGGGGTTAATATGAGTATGAGCATAAGAAGATCTTCTTCTAGGAAGTTATGAAGAAGTATGTCATTGATTTTGTTGCTCAACAATTTGGAATGGCACCTTACAGGGAGTAAGTGTGGTTAAAGATATTATCAATGGATGATAATATTCATGGAATGACACCTTGCATGGTGAATAATAGTACACTTTTCATAGCAAAAACAATTAAAGTTAAACTTGTCTTCTTACTAAACATAAAATAAACTTAAGAAAATAAAATTTTAAAGTGAACTTTGAATAAACCTAAGAGATTGAGACCTTTTAGGGTGAAATTAGGAAGACCTAAGGGATTGAGACCCCTTAGGGAGGATGCAAACTAGGCATATTAATTGATTACATCTAAGTTAAGAAAGCTCATCATGGAGACGATATGGATAGCTTAACTCACAATACACATAGCATACCTACATAGATGAACGTGTGTATGGTGTGGTGATGTGTGTATATCTTCGACTGTACTAAAGGTGATAAGTTTAGCTCATCAATAGTGATGATATGGATAGACTTATTTGTAGAAAAAACATAATATACGTACACAGATGGGCTTGCGTAGGATATTTTATGAGTTACACTCAGAGACTACTCATGATAAAGTGTTTTCCTCCCACTATTGAATTCATTGGTGAATCAAGTGGAAGAGCTAAGCGAACCCTCCACTTTTTATGGGTCTTAAGCGGTGTACCTTAGACTCTTTTGAGGATCTCACTTGGAATATGTATCTCTGATAGAGATACCAAGTTTATTGGGTATTTTTGGAGAAACTTATGGAAGAAATTGAAGATAGATTTGAAATTCAGTTCAACATACCACCCATAGACTGATGGACAAATAGAGGTGTTGAATAGAAGTTTGAGTAATCTATTGAGATGCTTGATAGGAGATAAACCCAAGGGATGGGATTTGGTTTTACCACACGTGGAATTTGCATACAACAATTCTATCAATAGGAGTACTAACAAATCTCCATATAGATAATATATGGGAGCAGTCCAAGAAATGCTTCTAAGTTTAGGAAGATGGATATAGGGGAAAAGTGTAGTGCTGACGATGAGGACTTTGCATAGCATCTAAAGATATTGCATGAAGAAGTGAAGAAGCATATTACTAAGATGATTACTCAATATAAGACAAGGGCAGACCAGAAGTGATGGTTTAAGGAATTTGAAGTGGGAGATGAAGTTATTGTCCATCTGAGAAAAGAAAGGTTTCCTACTAAAACCTATAACAAGCCGAGGATGAAGAAGTTTAGACCGTGCAAAATCATAGAAAAATGGGATTCAAGCAATGCATATGAAGTGTAATTGCCAAGTTTGGTTAACATATCACCTATTTTTAACATTTTAGACTTGGTAGAATACCATGAAGGAGACAATGGTGAGGGACCAGTAGTAGAATTATGGAATATTCCAGCATCTACTCCAGATATGGAAGAGATAGAAGAGATCTCCCTTTTGGTCCTAACTACTGCTAGCTTCTCCATTCTTCTTATAATATTCATTTTGCCCTCCATTTGTTCTTCCACCAGTTCTTCCACCATGACCTCTTCCTCTTTGCTTACTCTCAAACCTTTTATTCAGCTTCTCTTCAACCCTCAAGGCAAACTGGTAAGCATCCTCTATGGTGGTCATCCTGAAAAAACTTAACTCCTCTTGAATACTTGCTTGTAACCCATTAATATAATGGGCTACCTTCTCCTTGTTGGCATCTGAATGGCCTATTATGATTAGAATTTTATAAAACTCCTATGTGTATTCTTTGACAGATTTACTTGATTGCCTCAAACCTTGCATTTTCTTTAGTAGATCCAACTCGTAGTCACTTGAAATGAAATTCCTCTTCAACTTCTCCAATATTCACTCCCATTTTATTATTCTTTATTTTCCTCTTTTATTTTTGTCTAGCTGCACTCCCTTCTACCATATGCTGGCATGACCCTTTAGATTGGTATTAGAAAACTTGACCCTATCAGGATATTCAACCTCCTCATACTCAAAGTATTCTTCCAAATCATTGATCCAATCAATCAACTCCTCTGGATCAATATTTCTAGAATACGTAGAAACTTCCATCTTTGGTCTCTTTCAAATATGAGATATGGCTTTGTATAACCTGGCTTGTGTAGGATCTACTACCTCTTCTTCTTCTTCAAACTGGTCCTCTTCTTCTTCAACTTCATCTTCACTACCTTCTTCTCTCCAAGGCTCAAACCCTCTACGTAGCTCCTCTTGCAGAGTATGAACTTGCATCTACAAAGCTCTGAAATCTTCCTCTGGCACCATATGTCTCCCACCACCACAATTTTTTTATGGAGGCATTCTGCCAACTTCTCTCACAAACCTTAACCACAGATCCTCGTGTAAACTACCTCACATTCGACGATCTATTTTCACACTTAGAAACTCCTACTATGATACCACTTGGTGTAGATCACGTTACACAAGCAATGCCAAACCAATGATACACAGGTATTTTTCCATTGAACAAGTCATAGAATCAAACCTTTCATTAATTTCATGCTAAAAATAAGGATACAAGAGAAAATACCCCTTTACAATTTCAAAAATTCCGTCAAATACCCTGTTTTCCCTTTTTCCCACCTAAAACCATTAAAATTTGAATTTGAATTTAGGGGGCAACTTGTAGAGGTCATAACTTCGCACTCGTTGACCTAATTGACTATTACAGCATGTTTTCAAAAATAGCATGAAATAATATAAGTGGGGAGAACCACGCCCCCTTGCGCCAAGGCTCATGTCTAGCCAAAAATCCTCAAATTAGACCTCTAAGACCTTCAAAAATATCCTACAAGTTAAACTAGTTTTACTAGTTTTACAAAATTAAACAATTACAATTTTTTTGGGTGATGCAATATCACTCTTACACCACTGGATGCTCCTGCATCAAACACCCAGGGTAATTTTGAGAAGTAACCTTCACTTCTCTATTTTTGGAAGAAAACCAAGGTGTTCAACCTTAGCCTTCAACAACCAAGATGAATCTTCAACAGGTTTGCATTTCCACTTAACCAGATATTCTACATACTGCCTATTTTTGGTACTTTTACTGATGTGTGTATCTAGGATCTCTTCTATATCTTCCATATCTGGATTAGGTGCTAGAATATTCCATAATTTTGCTACTAGTCCCTCACCATTGTATCCTTCATGGTATTCTACCAAATATGAAATGTTAAAAGCAGGTGATATGTTAAGCCCACTTGGAAATTCCACTTCATATGCATTGCCTGAATCCCGTTTTTCTATGATTTTGCATGGTCCAAACTTCTTCATCTTAATCTTGTTATAGGTTTTAGTAGGAAACCTTTATTTTCTCTGGTATACCCTTGTCTTATATTGAGTATTCATCTTAGTAATATGCTTCTTCACTTCTTCATGCAAGCTCTTTAGATGCTCTACAAAGTCCTCAACCTCAACACTACACTTTTCCCTTGTATCCATCTTCCTCAACTTAGAAGCATTTCTTGGACTACTCCCATATATTATCTGGAATGGAGATTTATTAGTACTTTTGTTGACAGAATTGTTGTATGCAAATTCCACCTATGGCAAAAGCAAATCCCATCCCTTGGGCTTATCTCCTATCAAGCATCTCAATAGATTACCCAAACTTCTATTCACCACCTCTATTTTCTTTCATTCTATGGGTGGTATGCAAAACAAAATTTTAAATTTGTCTTCAATTTCTTCCATAAGGTTCTTCAAAAATACCCAACAAACTTGGTATCTCTATCAGAAACTATACTCTTTGGTAGACCATGAAGTCGTACCACCTCTTTGAAAAATAAACCTGCAACATGAACTACATCATTAGTATTTTTGCAGGGAATAAAATGTGCCATATTTGAAAACCTGTCAACCACCACAAATATGGAGTCATTTCCCCTCTGTGTCCTTGGTAGGCCAAGAACAAAATCCATGCTGATGTCCTCCCATGGTCTCTCTAGTACAGGTAATGGCTGATATAATCTTGTGTTCTGTCTCACATTCTTTGCCATCTGGTAGACTCTGCAACTTTACACAAATCTCTTCACATCTTGCTGCAATTGTGGCCAATAGTAGTTCTCACTAAAAAGGGTAATGGTCTTATCCTGACTAAAGTGTCCAACCAACCCTCCACTATGTTTCTCCTTAACTAGATTCTCCCTCATTGAACTCATTGGAATGCATAATTGATTTCCTCTAAAAAACATTCCATCTTGGATCAAAAAATCCAACCACTTAGTCCTGTCCAAAGTAACAGATGTCGAGCAAGCCCTCCAAGCCTATTCTAAATCAGGATCTTCAGGGCAAAAACCCTTAAGTTTTTCAAACCCTACAACTTCCACCTTCATTTCTATCAACAAACACTACCTTCTATTTAAGGCATCTGCAACTCTATTTGGCTTTCCACTCCTATGCTTCAACACAAAGGTATAACTCTGTAGAAACTCAATCCACTTCAAGTGCCTCTAATTTAGCTTCTCTTGGCTATTAATATACTGTAAGGCCTTATGATGAATATATAGAACAATATATTTTGGCAACAAATAATGCCTCCACTTATTTAGAGCCTAAACTATAATATAAAACTCTTGATCATAAACTTAATATTTCTTCCTAGCATCATTGAGTTTCTCACTAAAATAAGCAATAGGTTTACCTTCTTGACTCAATACATCTCCTATGGCACTACCACTAGCATCACAATCTACCTGAAATACCTTATTAAAATCTAGAAGTGCCAAAATAGGTTGCTCTGTGACCTTCTTCTTCAACATATCAAAGATCTTATTTGCTTCTAAGGTCCACTTAAATTTTTTCTTGTCCCCTCTCATTGTTTCTTTAAGGGGTGCTCAAATACTACTAAAATTTCCAATGAATTTTCTGTAAAAACTTGTTAGACCATGAAATGATCTTACCTCAGTTATGCTTATTGACGTAGGCCATTCAATGATAGCCCTCACATTTTTTGGGTCAATTTTTAGAACTTTTGCTGACATGACAAATCCCAGATACACTAACTCCTTCACAAAACTACACTTATTCAAATTAATCAACAACTGCTCCTCCCTTAGCTTCCAAAAAACCCTTCTGATATGCATCAGGTGCTCTTCCAAGGTCCTGCTAAATATTAAAATGTCATCCAAATAGACAATGAAATTTTTTCCTAAAAACTTCTTAAATACCTCATTCATCAGCCATATGAATGTGCTTGGTGCATTGGTTAGCCCAAATGGCATGACCAACCACTCATACAAACCCTCTCTGGTCTTGAAGGTTGTCTTCCACTCATATCCTTCTTTGACATGAATCTAATGGTACCCACTCTTCAGGTCAATCTTTGTGAAGGACTTGGCTCCACTCAAACAGTCCATAATGTCATCTATCCTTAGCAATGTAAATTTGTATTTTATGTTGATATTCTTAATATCTCAAGAGTCTGTACACATTATCCACTCTCAATAATTCTTTGGTGCTAGTACTATAGGTACTACACATGGACTCAAGCTCTCCTGAATCAGTCCCTTTTTTAGCAACTCTTGGACTTGCCTGTTTAGCTCCTCACTTTCTATAGGAGTTATTCTATGGGTTGCTTTATTGGGTAAACTAGATCCTAGTACCAAATCTATATGGTGACTGATATTCCTCACTGGTGGTAAACCCTCAGGCACATTATATGATATAATATCTATAAATTCTTCTAACAGACCTAAGAATTCTATTGGGGTATCTTTGCATTCTTCTTCCCTAACTCTAGGAATTAATGCATAGCACATATGCTCATGCTTCAAACCATCCAAAAACCTTCTTCCTTCAACTAAACAGATTCTAGCACTGCTACATACCTTTTCATCCACCTCTTTCAGGGGCTTCAACTTATGACACACTCCATTCTTTGTCAAGGAGTAAGTATTGGTGCGACCATCATGCACTACACACCGATCAAACTGCCATGGCCTTCCCAACAACAAATGGCAAGCATCCATAGGTAGGATGTCACACAGGACCTCATCACAATAATTCCCAATATTAAATTTTACCAAGCATTGCTCACTGACCAAAGCGCTATGGTCATTTTTTAACCACGCAATCTGTTATGGATGCGGGTGTCTTTGCTGAGCAAGATGCAACAACAATATTATCATTGTTTTCAACACATTCAGATAGATCGGTTGATGCAGTGGACAGGAGTTCAGAGGTTATTCAGAGTATGTACAGTGATGTTAAAAGCTTATGAGGATGTTTTATGTTTGGGTGAAGGTGTTACAGGTTGTCCAAGAAGACCGAAGTGGTCCATATGCTAAAGATAAAATAAAAAGCAAAGGTAAAAAAATGTCACGATATCGCGACATGTTGCATTTTCATGGCAAAAAGAGAAGAGAAAAAGCAAAGAGAAAAAAGTGTCACGATATCGTGACATGTTGCATTTTCATGGCCAAAAGAGAAGCAAAAAAGCAAAGAGGAAAAAGTGTCGCGATATCACGACATGTTGCATTTTCATTGCCAAAAGAGAAGCGAAAAAGCAAAGAGGAAAAAGTGTCGCTATATCGCGACATGTTGCATTTTCACGGCCAAAAGAGAAGCGAAAAAGCAAGGAGGAAAAAGTTTCGCGATATCATGACATGTTGCATTTTCGCAGCCAAAGCAAAGAGAAAATGCAAGGAGAAAAAAATGTCACGATATCGTGACATGTATTTTCACGGGCCAAAGCAAAGAGAAAGAGAAAGGAGAAAAAGTGTCACGATATCGCGACATGTATTTTTGTGGGCCAATGCAAAGAGAAAGAGCAAGAAGGAAAAAGTGTCACGATATCGCGATATGTACCATTTTCACGGTCCAATGCAAATAGAAAGAGAAAGAAGGAAAAAGTGTCGCGATATTACGACATGTTGCAGTTTTGCGACTCAAAAAGGGCAGGCAGGCAGAGAAAGAAAAAGTGTCACGATATCGCAACATGTCACATTTTTGTCACTCAAAAAGGGTAGGTAGGCAGAGAAATAAAAAGTGTCACGATATCGCGACATGTCGCATTTTTGTGACTCAAAAAGGGCAGGCAGGAAGAGAAAGAAAAAGTGTCACGATATCATGACATGTCGCATTTTCGTGACTCAAAAAGGGTAGGTAGGCAGAGAAACAAAAGTGTCATGATATCATGACATGTCACATTTTTATGACTCAAAAATGGCAAGCAGGCAGAGAAACAAAAGTGTCACGATATCACGACATGTTGCATTTTTGCCAAAGGAACAGAGTAGTTGATAGTGTGTCTGATATTAGTGATGAACATCAGGATGGTGAAACTAAAGTCTGCATAGTGACATGGACCAATAAGGAATCTTTAATGATTTGAAATCATTTAACATGGTCATTACACATGGAAAGAAGCGGACACATGCCCATGTGGAGAAAAGGAAACAATGGGCCTCAAAATAGAAACAAAAAGCCATTTTGGAAACCAAAACTCATGCATGCAGGGAGAAAACGAACAGTCATGCAAGGAGAAAACGAACAATCATGAAGGAGAAAATGAACAGTCCTCGAAGGAGAAAATGAACAATCATCTAAGGAGAAAATTTATAGTCATCAATGATAAAATGAATAGTCATGGTAGGAGAATATGGTGTCAATTATTTGCATGTGACATGTTTGACGAAATGCCTTCTAAATATATACAAAAGGAGTTACATAAAGGAGTTACAATTGACAAGTGGTAGATGAGAATATGAAAGGTGTTACAATTGACAAGTGGCGTATGAGAATATAAAAGGAGTTACAACTGGAGTTACAAAGAGAAAGGATGGTTATAAAAGGAGTGTTGCTTAGAGAATTTAAGTAGGTGATTTTATTTGATGAAGTGCATGAGAGGAGCGCGAGAGGCGAGCGAGAGGCGAGCAAGAAGGGTGTGTGTTTTGTGAATTGTGAGCGATGTTGAGTAAGCAATAGACCAGTCAAGGTCTTGTAAAAGTGAAGGCATTTCTATGTCAATCTTCTAGTTTCAATATTGAAGTCCAAGTTGGTGCTTGGCATCAGGGGTTGGTGCTCCTTCCAGTTGGTGTTGGTAAATCAAGGGTTGGTGCTCCTTTCTATTTGTGCAAATAAATCAGGGGTTGGTGCTCCTTCCAGTTGGTGCTAGTAAATCAGGGGTTGGTGCTCCTTTCTGTTTGTGTAGATAAATTAGGGGTTGGTGCTCCTTCCATTTGGTGTTGGTAAATCAAGGGTTGGTGCTCCTTTCTATTTGTGTAGATAAATTAGGGGTTGCTATTCCTTTCTTTTGGTGCATATAAATTAGGGATTCATGCTCCTTCTAGTGGGTGCTAGTAAATTGAGTGTAAAGTTGTTGCTTTGCAAAGGTTGGATTTGGATGGGAGTCCAAACAGTCAATTTTTGAGGAGTAGCCAAATTGGTGAACCTCGGTACATCTTGTGTTGTGTGATGCTCTCTTGTTATATTTGCTTTATTTGGTTTTAAGTTCTCATTGTTTCAGCTTTAAGAGTTGAATATTTAAGTTTTAAAGAGCTACACTAATTCACCCCCCCTCTCAGTGTCATTGTGAGACTAACAATTGGTATCAGAGCCAGTTTCCCTTGTTAGGCTAAATCAGTTAGGGTTGTTCTTGGATTAGTATGCAATGGGTAAGAAGAATAGATCCTCATCCAATAAGGCATATCAGTCAATTTCAGTTCCTGTGGAAGAGAAAATTAAACTAGAAAATATAGGAGTGAATTCTAAAGTATGTGATGAAAACCTTGAGGGTGGAGTATATCTAGAAGGTGAGTTGATCACTGCACTAGAAGAGTTGAATATAGAAATGAAAAAGAACAAAATTGAAGAACACAAGCTTATACTGAGAGGGGGGGTGTGAACAGTATAAGACCTCTTTTTACTTTTTCCTTTATACTTCAAAATAGTAAAGCAATATACCCAAAGCAATATCAAAACAATGCACAATATCATCCACAAAGTGACACCAATTTTAACGTGGTTCACCCAGAATGCTTGGGCTACATCCACAAAACTTTTTTCTAAAAGTTATCTCAAAGTTATTTGGGAAACCTTCCCAATTACAATGTTTATGAGCCTCGGCCCAAAGGATACACCTTCCCCCAATATAAATTTATGAGCCTCTGCTCAAAGGAGATACCTTCCCCTCTACTCTGGAAATGATCCCTCAGAAGATCAACTGCCTCTACCTCTTGCCAGCACGTGGAACTCCTTTCCATCGAATACCTCCTGTCCTCAATGCTTAGCCTAAGAGACCTTTGCCTTCCATGATCATGTCCACAGCAGCTCAGCTACCTATACCAAACACAGTCAGTCGATCTAGTACAAGTCTTCCTCTATTTTGCAAATCTGTCCAACTCTTTGAACAAATCAATCCTTTGCACACAAGACTTATCAAAGACTTACCAAATCTGTCCTCAGGTTCTTCTCAAAGAACCAATGTACCTCTATCCTCAAGTTCTCTGATAGAACTCTCAAAAACTCAGCTCACAAGTCCTCTGCTAGGACCTGTCCAAATCTGCTCACAAGTCCCCACTGGAACCTGTCCAAAACCTCAGCAAGCTCACCAAGAAAAACTTGCTTAGCATGAACCCACAAAGAGAATTGTTAGAGACCCAATGTGATTCATAAACCTCATAGAAGAATAAAGAGAATTGTTAGAGACTCAATATGTTCTATACTTAACTCCCAATCTCAATCTCAAATCTCAAAAGAATAAGATAGATGTAGTATGCTTTTCTCAAGAATATGAAACACAACCCAACAATTGCCAAACATGCAATATCTCATATAACAATGATACTTATATTCTTTTTACCAACAACTAGGGTTTCATCATCTCAATGCAAGTAGCAAGATTTACTAACATAAACCCTAGTGCAAAAATGCTTCCTCTTACTCAACCAGAACTATGCATTCACCCAAAAATTCATCAATGACTTTAATGCATAACCAATCTTCAATATCCAAAAAATAAGATTTACACCAAAAATACTTAGTAGACAACCTTTTCACTCCAAACTCAATTTCAGAAAATATACCATAAACAACATACATGGAAGAAGTTGCCCATACCGTTACTTTGATGAAGAAGGAGAACTCAAAATCTGTCACAACACTAACTCTCAATTTGCCACCAATTAGAGTTAGCAACTATACAATAATACACAATAATAAAGATCCAAATATAACACCTTATTTCTCCAACTTAGTAAAAACCACCAAAGTACAATAACATACAAAGTAAAACCTCTTTACACCTTATTACTCCACATAAACATTAAACATCAATAAACAATGTCAAAAACAAATATGATACCTTAACCTTATACCTCCCGCGCATTCACAGCCACCATCCTTTGCACACCGCGACCAAAAGAAAATCCAATGAAGAGAATCGAACGCGGCACCTCTGCCTTCTAGCGCTTACGCTTAAACGACACCGTCGTTGGGTCACAAGTGCCCAGCGAAGTAATACACCACTGTCCTCTCTTTTATCTTCTTTTGACACCAAGAATCTGGAAAACGTAAACATATTCCACAAACCGCATGCAAACAATCCACTGCCATCAAGCAAAAAGGTAAGGATGCAGCCCAAGCTCAAATTCAAGTTTGTCGAGCACAGTCTCCAAGACATAGAATAAGCACGATTTCAAAGACGTCAATTGAAGATTCAAAAACACAGAGCAAGCTCAACTCGAAGACATAAAGTGCTATTCAAAGGAAATAGAACAAATGCAAATTGTAGACGCCAAGCACAAATCGAATGAAATAGAGCAAATGCAAATCACAGATGCCAAGCACAAATCGAACGAAACAGAGCAAATGCAAATCATAGACACCAAGCACAAATCGAACGAAATAGAGCAACTGCAAATCGTAGATGCCAAGCACAAATCGAACTAAAATAGAGTAGCCACAAATCGTAGATATCAACATTAATCGGAGGTGCTCACTTTTGAAAATCATGCCAACTTATATAGCCATTTTTCCTTAACTGTTTGACATCGACGCTCCTCCAACGATGGCAACATATCGACGAAATAATTCTTGATTCTTCCATCGCTTAAGGGTTGAAAGACCCTTTAATAATAATTAAAATAATAATAATAATTATTTTATTAATAATAAATTAAACTTGGACCTTTGACAAAGGTTTGAGTTAATTTAATTATTAATAATAAACATGGACCTTTGCATTAAGTTAAGCTTGGTTTTAATAAAAACCCTTAATGAGTCCAAATGGTTTTAAGAAAAACCTTTAGCCTTGTCACCATGGTTTTAATAAAAACCCTTTAACATAATGAAGCTTCTCAAGATATTCTTGACATCACACTCTTTTGATATCAACACAAAAATGTCTTTTGACATCAATGACAACTTATACATTTGAGCAAAGGCAATGTACCCAAAGTACCCAAAATTGCCAACAAAAATATTGTCTAAGAAGTTGGAAGAATATGGGGATAATTGTAGCACCCTAAAATTGGTGCAATAAAATTGGAATAATTACATTCACCCTAGTAAATAAATTTAAATTCAAATTTAACCTCCCAAACCGCCCGTTAACCGCCGAGAAACCCGTTTCCTCTTTTTCCGCACCATTTTTAGTAGTTGTTTTGACTGTTTGACGATATCGTCTCCGATCAGACGATATCGCCCCAGATTTGACGATTTCGTCTGGACTAGAACGTCCAGATGATTTTGTCACAAAACTGAATTTGCATAGTTGGAATCCGTTCCAACGGGTCTCCAATCCGGGCAGAAGCGTGTCTGCGCTGTTGGGACCCTTCCTCGGTTGGAGATCTCCCAAATTGGGATGATCTCCAACCTCCCAACAACTATCCTATGCCTATTTAACTCTAAAACTTTTCCTTCCCCAAACCCTGGCTGAATTTTTATGTAAATCAACTCCCTATGCACTAAAACACTTCAAATTTGCTCTTGCACTAGTCCTATATTAATTTTATTGCAGGTACACCACTGGTTTTCAGCCGGAGCCAGCACCTATCGCAGCCGACGAACCTGTCAAGATCGGAGGCGATCTCGTCAAATTAGGGACGATCTCGTTCTGATGCGAGACGATTTCGACTGCAACACACATCGAGGCAATCGGTGCTCAGAGTTTGCTCTTCTTTCTCTTTTATCTGTCATTTTATGCTATAAATTAGATTGTCTATTCAGTTTTTATACTATATTACATCTGGAGTTCACCCATTTTGTCTAGTTTGCATATTAAGATCATATTTTGCTATCTAAACACAATGATTTGCATTTATTTTTGTTCTTGTATATTGTTCAATACTCATATTACTTTTTCATATAGTTTGCCCCTGTTTACAAAATAGAATTTCTTGTATTTCGCATCTGTTTGTTGTTTTGCGGGTCTCTGATGAATTCGTCCGACGAATTCGTCGGATTGCGACGATCTCGTCGGTTTAGACAATTTTATAAAATTGAAGGCGATTCTCGTTGAATTGCGAGATGATCCAGAACTACTACAAGTAATCGAAACTTCATCGGACTTCCGGATCGGGTAATCTTCATTGGCCTCCCGCAAATTCTCTGTTTTTGCTTTCTTTTCTCGTTTGTTGTATTCATTTAAATTGCATTTTCATGTAGTTTAAGTTAGAATCATTCGGCAAAAACTAGGATGAATGTTTAAAAATAAAACGAACTCATAAAAACTCATTCCCAAAACCTAGGCGTGGAAACTGCCGCCAAATGTTTCCTAGTGAACCCACCATCCGTCGAAAAATCACCAAAATACACCTCCCTTGAGAGGCGGGACCTTCGTAAAATCCTCTCGTCTGAGGTACCGCACCATCATTTTCCCATCCTCCTTCTGGGCGTGGATCCAATAGCCTGAAGGTAGGGATGCAAAAAATTTGGAGCGATACATTTTGGTGAACCCGACGTGAATGCATCATAACCTTTTGAAAACAAAAGCAAAAACAAAAAAAAAAAAAATTGGAACAACTAAAACTTAGATGCATTTTAAAACATTTAAGGTTCAAAATCATGTTTAGATGGTAGCACCTAAAAAGAGGTTAGCAGTTACTATAAACGTAGTAAACCAATTAGCAGCCATAGAAGTTAATTTTGTCCTTAGTATCCCTGAAACATGTAGCAATAAATCCTTGTGGGACGAACTTATTAGGAGACTTAGTCTCATCTCATCTAGGGCCACACAACTTAAACAGATTAGGAGGCTAGTCTTGGATAGAATCCTGGATCCTCATCAATTAGTTTTCTACCATGAACTTCAGAGAGCTTGCCATAGATGGCTAGCCTATAGGAGAGCTTTAGTATCTTTAGAGTTGTTTAGCTTCGAGGAATACCTCGAAAACGCAGACATTGTACATCGCTTCTTAGGCCTTGTAGAAGACCAAGAAGTTGTTCTTACAGATAGTGAAATATGGAATAGAGTTCCGTGAGCTATGCTATATCGAGAGTATTGCCATGAGCTTTAATTTTATCAACCAGCATCTGAAACAGACAATATCACCATAGCCCTTTTCATCAAATTCTTAAAAGAAAACTTTCAATTTGAAGAAGAACATTTCATGACCCCTGAACAACTTGAACCTATTAATGATATTCATAAGTTATTCATAGAAGATTAGCTCATCTACTTTCAGCATTATTATTATTGTGTGCATTTATTGTTTCATTTGTTGTCTTTATTATATTGTTTTAAAGAAAAACTAAAAAACTAAAAAAAAAAAAATCAAAAAAAAAAAAATATAGTAAAAACTTAAACATTTCATTTACAATATTGCATTAGGTATATATAAATATATACCTTTTAATTTGTTGCATATATATATATATATATATAAATATATATATATTTGCTGAAATCAAAACTTAGCACCATGACTAAACTTAGGAATGGTAAAGAAATTTTAGGAGAAGGAGAATATTGGCTACAAAATACAACTGAAAACCCAAATGTCCTTCTTGGAGATACAAATCCGAAAGGTGAAACTCTAGGTCAATCAGATGAAGACTTAGGTGAAGATAAGGAACAAGAAGGAAGTGTTAAAGAATCTTCGTCCCCTAGAATAGCTCCAAATGGAGGCATCACTTTTGACAACGCAAAACATTTTCAAAAATTTCTTAATCAACATATCGACGTCCTTAATGTGGCAGTCCGTATTGATAAAGGGAAAATTAGTGATGCTCAAGCAGCCTTAGAACGGGTGCTTGATATGCAAACTAATCCCTTGTCTTTCATTGATCAAGAAAGTGATAAGGGTGGACCATCCAATGCGAATATGGTCACTATAGCCCAAGCCATGACCAAACAATAGGTCACCCAACCTCCTAAGCAACCTGTTACTCAACCTAAAATCACTCCCGCACAAAATAAAATTCCCTTCACTACTTCCTTCCTCCAAACTATTGAGCAAGATGCTTTAAATAGACAAAAATCTAAAACAAAGCCAAATACAAACTTTCAACAATCTACAATACAACACAATCCAACTTCAAAATTCCTCCGTAATATTTTTCCTACCAATGTTTTACACAATAGTAACATGGCATCTAATCTGCATGTTCCTCCATCCTACGCCCATAACACTTATGGCAATGCCCCACCAAATCAATATGGGGGACAAACTAGTAATCTGGAAGCTATGGTGAAACAATTGGCTTCACGTATGGACCAGATAGATCCCTACCGTCCCTCGTATAATTATCGAGAGATTTGTAGCC
Source organism: Wollemia nobilis (assembly GCA_028583015.1). Classification (NCBI taxonomy): domain Eukaryota; kingdom Viridiplantae; phylum Streptophyta; class Pinopsida; order Araucariales; family Araucariaceae; genus Wollemia; species Wollemia nobilis. The sequence continues at coordinate 801,316 of JAQPPZ010001776.1, read as the reverse complement.
AACCATTGGATCCCATAGTGGTAGCTCAACCATACCCTAAACATTTTCCCATGCCCGTCCTGCCTATCTATAAAGGAACCAAAGATCCCATAGAACATCTTCGCATGTTTAGGATAGCATGTCACGACATATCGCATGACGACTTGCTATTACTAAAAATGTTCCCCAAAAGTTTAGGTGGAATGGCGTTAGAGTGGTATTATCAATTGCCCACTCATTCCTTAAGAAATTTTGAAGAAACAGCTGAGTCATTTGTTCATCAATTTAGTGCCTACATCGAGAGGCATGTAACTATTAAAGACCTATACAATTTAAAACAAGATAAAGACGAATGTTTTTCTGATTTCTTAGCAAGATGGAGACAATTGATAGGAAAACTGCACTTTGTGCTACCCTATAGGGAAATGTTAGACATTTTCATTAACAATTTACAAGAACAACTTTCTTATGAGCTATCAACAACTACTTTGACTACCTTCGATCAAGCTATAGACTTAGCTCGAAGAGTAGAAGATGCCCTCATTAGGAGAGGCCAACTTAGAAAGAAGGATGATGAGAAAACATCTAGAAATCAATATAAAAACAAACAGGTTGTCGATGATGGAGTCACTGACAACATAAATGTTGCTAATGTCAATGCAACAAAAACAACAAAAAAATTCATCTTGAAACCTCCTGATAAGCCTCCTCGAGAGTTCACTAGATTAACCAACATTTATCAACTATTTTACCTCAACTTCTTGAAAGAGGTTTAATCCAACTGCCAGCTATCCGGGAACCTGACCCAAGCATACCCGAATATAGAGTTGATTTGCACTGTGATTTTCATAGAGGTCTTGGACATTCTACCAACGCTTATAAGAGATTGAAACATAAAATACAACATTTGATTGACAATAATGAAATGGAAGTGCAAGCCTTCCAACCTAAACAAAACCCTCCTAATAATACTCAAAAGACTGTTCCCCAAAATCAAAATCAGAATGCCAATCAAACTTTAGACATATTTCAACACCCTTTACCAAGACATGGTAAAGAGGTAGCTAATCAAATTGAACATCACAATGTTCCCCCTCCTACTCGATATGTAGGAACCATTAGCGGACAATTACCTATTCAGGATTCTCACACATTCGACACAACCTTATCCCTGGTTACAACCAGGCCCTTACATAATTTTCAAACTTCTGATTCTAGCGATATAGAGTCAGATAGTGAAAGTTAAGTAGACACCATTCAATCGAATAGTTCTGAAAACGAATCAGATCCTATTCAACCTATCACAGATGCTAATGTGCCAGAAGAACCATTTCCTAGAAGAGTCACTACTCGAATTTCTTCTAATGAAGTCCTTCCTTATGAACAAGCCATAAACTCTCAACCGAGACCGTTTCAACGTCGTCACTATAACATTGTAGGTACCATCGGAGTCGTCACCCGACAACAAGCTCAAAATCCCCAACAAGAACCAAACCAGAACGATGGACCAGCTCCATTTGTTTTGAAAAATCCTAATAAAGGAAACCATGCTCCTATTGTTCAACCTAAACCCCCTTACAGCATTAATGAGCAATTGTCTAATACCACCGCCAAAATCTCCCTTTTAGATTTATTAAGATCCTCTCCCACCCATAGGGATGAATTGATGCTTACTTTGAGCCAGATGATGGTACCTCAAAACATCCAACCTGAAGCTATGGCCAATACTATTATCACATGAGAGATTGATTGTATTGACTTTCAGGATAAAGATATCCCACAACACAGTTTACACAAGGATAATCCCTTGTATATTACAGCTTTAATTGGGGATGTAGTCATCAAACGAGTCCCGATTGATAATGGCTCATCTCTAAACATCTGCACCTTTGACTTCTACCAACAATTTTGTTTTAGAAGTGATGAAATGAAGAAGACTGATATGATTATCAAAGCCTTTAATGACGAAACACAAGAAACGTGTGGAGTCATTACCCTCCCATTGTAAGTTGGTCCTAGAACCCTTGAGACAACTGTGTTTATTGTACATTTCCCAGCATCGTACAATATACTTTTGGGTCGCCCTAGGATTAACGCCATGCGAGTAGTCCCATCAACTTTACACCAATGTGTTAAGTTTGAGTTTAAAAATCAGTTGGTCACTATTCATGGTGACCCTAGACCTTTTGATATGTGTGCATTGGCAGAACCAGCTTGGAGTGCAATTTTGCCTGCTCTGTCATCCACATATCCTAGTTCTTCTTCATCTAAAACTATGAAATATAAACCCATCACTTCATATATTCCTCCTCCATTAACTTAATCTTCCCATATAGATCAACCACCTTCTAAACAAATTACTGTAGAACTTCAAAAAGCTCTTAAAACTACAACCAATTCTTCAAGTTCTAATCCCATAAATTCAAAACCTTCAGACACACCTATCATACCTTCCACATCTCAAGACATAGGTAATAAGCCTTCTACATCTTATGCCCTTTCTGATGATCTTTTACCGCATTTATCTACAACCTTAATATCAGAAAAAATGAATGCTTTCATGCAAGATTCAAACCTTTTAAATCAATTGCCGCCATCTCCTCATACTTTGGGCCTCCCACAACCTATGGGAAGTACTTACCAAGTCGGGAGTTGCGCCTTCATTTACAAAGGATATGACTGGGGAAGAATCCCTCAGAATATCAAAACCCATCATGATGGATATGCTCGGTGCTATTTTACCAACGACTATATTAAAGCTAAACCCATGATGCTTAAAATGGGATACAAAGGGAAAGGCTTAGGACCTTTCCAAAATGGCATGAAAGAACCTTTCGAGGTAGAACCATGGCCTGATCGATGTGGTGTGGGCCTATTACCTAGTAAGGGTCAACCCTTTCCTTTTGAGGATGATGATCATCTCATATGCTATCAAGACTATTTGGATAGACATGTTGATTTGCCTCTTAAAAATCTATCATTTTCATGCAACATGCTATCCATAGCATACCCTGAAATGATTGCTGACCCCGATGAAGAGTTGGAAGGAGATATCTTCCATGATGTCTCTGTTGAAGAGATGTTGTACAATGGGTTTTATTTTTATGGTTCTATACCAACCATAGCTCAACTTGAGGCCACCGACCCTCAGAACGAATTATCTAAATTAACTTTACAAGAATTACAAGAGTTGGGCGTTTCACCCGCCCCACCTAATTTTGAAAGAGATCTACACATGGAGGTAGAAAATGTCATTAAAATTAATATTGGAACTGAGGACAACCCTCACATAATCAACATTGGAGCAGAACTAAGTCAAGAAAAACAAGAACAATACATTGCATTTCTTAAAGAGTATGAAGATGTCTTCGCTTGGACATATGAAGATATGCCAGGTTTAGACCCTTCTGTAGTCATGCACCATCTAGTGGTCCATCCGGATGCTAAACTTGTTAAACAAAAACTTAGAAAAACGCATCCCAAAGTGGCTCTGCTTAGTCAAAGGGGAGTTAGAAAAACTCCTGAATGTTATCTTCATACAAGCTATTGATTATGCTGAATGGATCTCCAATGTAGTTCCAGTCACCAAGAAAGAAGCCACCAAAGTTAGGGTTTGCACAGATTTCAGAGATATTAACGCTGCATGCCCTAAAGACGACTTTCCTCTTCCAAATATGGATCAAATTATTGATTTTATTGTTGGGAGTGGGATGATGTCCTTAATGGATGGATTCTCCGGCTATAATCAGATCAGGATAGCTCCTGAAGACTAGGCTAAAACAGCCTTCATTACCCCCTGGGGTACCTTTTGCTAGAAAGTGATGCCATTTGGCTTAAAGAACGCCAGTGCAACTTATCAACGGGCTATGACCTACATTTTTCATGATATGATGCATGATATCCTACATGATTATGTAGATGATATTATAGCGCGCTCTCTTATTGAAGATCATCATTTAGACGATTTAAGAAAAGTTTTTAATCGATTACGAGAATATCTCATTCGATTAAATACAGCAAAATGTATATTCGGAGTTAAATCCGGCAAGTTATTAGGGGTTTTAGTTTCTTTACGTCGTATCGAAATTGACCCTCTCAAAATTGCGGCTATCACTGATATGCCCGCACCCACTAGTATATATGAATTACGAAGTTTACAAGGTAAAATTCAAGCTATCCGTCGCTTCATTGATAAGCTGGCGGACAAAACTGGTCCCTTTCTTAAACTCCTTAAGAAGGACGTCCCATTTAATTGAGACACATAATGTAGAGAAGCTTTTGAACTTCTCAAGCAATATCTCCTTAACCCTCCGGTGCTTTCACCGCCTAAATCTGATCGCCCATTTCTTCTATATATTTCTACTTCAGATTCTGCCTTAGGAGCTATGTTAGCTCATCTTGATGATGAAAAATGAGAACATGCTAATTATTACATTAGCCGCACCTTCATCAGTTATGAAACCCGCTATACAGCGTTAGAGAAGTTATGTCTAGCAGTCATGTTTGCTACGCAAAAATTACGACATTACATGCTTAGCCAAAAAACGTATGTCATTGCCAAATATGATCCTTTAAGATATCTCATGAGTCGACCTTATTTATCGGGTCACACAGCCAAGTGGGTTCTTGCTCTAAGCGAGTTTGATCTCACCTTCATAGGACGAAGTCTCATTAAGGGTCAAATCATAGCAGATCAATTAGTCACTGTACCCTTAGAGTCTACTCATCCCCTCATTATCAAGTTTCCGATGATCGCCTTCAATTAGAGGCGGACCTTGTTGAACAATGGTCCTTATACTTTGATGGAGCCCGATGCATGAGTGGGGCGAGTGCGGGTATTATTTTAATATCTCCGCAAAAACATCTTATTCCTCTGTCCTTCAAACTAACCTTTACTTGCACCAACAATACTGTTGAGTATGAAGCTCTAATCCTTGGATTACGAGCTGCTTTAGAGCTTAAAATTAAAAACCTCTTAGTTTTTGGGGATTCCCAATTGGTTATAAACCAAATTAATGAAGTTTATCAGACCAGAGATGATAAACTTCACCCATATAAGGCCTATGTTTTACAACTAATGGCCTTGTTTGATCAAGTTACCTTGGAAGCCATTCCTCGAACTAGCAACCGTGCAGCGGATGCTATGGCCGCCGCTGCATCTCTCTTACCCTTGGAGTTAGATGACGAATATGCCACTATCATCATTCGTCGACTCTAGGAACCCGTTTCACATAAGCCATGCTTAGAGCCTTTGGATGTGTTTATAATCAAGGAAACTACTCCTGAACTCTGGTATACATACATATTTTATTTCCTCCAAAATGGGACTTTCTCTGCTAATTCTAATCGCAACCAACGACGGTTATTACGTCGACGAGCAAGTCGATTTGTAATCATTGGCAATACTTTATATAGGAGATCTTTTGAAGGTATCCTATTAAGATGTCTAAATTTAGAAGAGTCTAAATCAGCCTTGAGTGAAGCCCACGATGGATCTTGTGGAGGACACTTTAGTGGTAGCGTCATTCCTAAAAAGCTCCTTCGGATAGGATACTTTTGGCCTACCATGGAAACGGATGCACATGAATATGTGCGCCATTGCGACAAGTGTCAAAAACATGCTGACCTTGTCCATGCGCCAGCACAAGAGCTGCAGGCTATTTCTTCTCCTTGGCCCTTTTCTAAATGGGGCTTGGATATTATTTGTAAAATTAATCCTGTGTCTTCTGATGGACATAAGTTCATCATAACCGCCACTGAGTATTTCATGAAGTGGGTTGAAGCTATGCCTTTAGCTTCCTGCACTGGTTCACAGGTCTCTAAATTCATTTTTAATCAAATCATCTGTAGGTTCGGAATTCCTGCAAATCTCATCTCTGACAATGGAACTCCGTTAAAAAATAAACATGTCAAAAAATTATGTCAAAAATATAAGATTCAACATCGCTGGTCTACTCCCTATTATCCTCAGGGTAATGGTCAAGCAGAAGCTTCTAACAAAACTTTAATCAAAATTCTCAAAAGACTAGTCAATAAAACTGGCCGTGATCGGCATATTCAATTATATCCGACCTTGTGGGCTTATCGAACTAGTGTTCGAACCCCCACGGGCACTTCACCATTTGTTTTGGTATATGGTGCCGAAGCAGTTTTTCCATTTGAATTGGAAGTTCCTTCTTTGGCTCCGCTACTTCAAGACACCGAAGTAGGAGATGAATATCGCGCTGGCAGACTCAATCAGCTGGAACTCCTAGATGAAAAATGCATCAATGCTTTAGAGCATCTCTCGTGCATACCAAAACAAGCTTAAAAGAGCATATAATAAGAAAGTTCGTCATCGATCCTTTGAGATTGGCGATCTTGTTCTAAAAGAAAATAAAAAAAATACAAATGCAACCACAGACCTGAAAGGTAAGTTTGAGCCCAAATGGCTCGGACCGTACATCATTACTGCAAAATTTGAATCAGGAGCATATAAATTATCTACCTTATATGGTAAAGAACTTAAAGAACCCATGAATATTTTACATCTCAAACGTTATTATGCATAAATTTGATTATTTCATCCATGTATATATTTGTTCAAAATCATTATCGTGTATTTCTTTCAATTTATTCAAAAACCTCTAAAACATTCATAAAATCTTCAAAAATCTTCAAAAATATTTATTGCATTTATTTAAAGCACTTGTAAAGTTCCTTTTGCTCCAAAACAAAAATCAACATAAAAATCCAAAAACAACTATATGCTTGACTCTTTCGAAACCAAAACAATATACAGAAGAAAGAGAGAGTCAACATTCTCAAAACTTTCTCAAAATTATTTTTTCTTACAATTATTGCAGTTATATGTTTCAACTTATTTTGGATAAATTAGCATTTATTTTGCATCCCTCACTTGCACACTCACACAATAAATATCTTGATTTTATCTGGCATGATTACTAATCTCTCTTATATCAAAGTTCACAAAATTCAATTAAATAAAGTTTGAGCATAGAGAATTGATCTTGTTATTTACTTAAACCAAGCACATCTTTTCACAATAAAATGATTATATTTGTAATTTCCATGTTTTGCTACATAGTAGAACTGATTTCTTGAGTGAAAAGTTTCCCTTGCTATCCTATCATGCACATGCTCTAGAATATTTGAGAATTGGCAAAAGGACAAGCTCACCCCTACCCAGAATAAAAATCCCTTGCTCTACAGCTAATCTGAGCAAGTATCCCTAGAAAAAGAAAAAGAAAATAAAAATTAAAGAAAAAGAGAAAAGAAAAATGTTATGTTAGCAATGTTCCAAGCATTATCAAGCAAAAGAAATACAAAAAGAAAAATAAGCAAAGTTCAAAAGAAAGCAAGAAAAGCAATAAAATCCCTTTCCCTACCCTTTGAAAAGAAAAGAAGGGTGAATGAGCTTGAATCCCTGGAATTCTCAATTATTCGAAAACCGTGAGGTAAGCCCCATAACAAGTGGTTTGTGCCCAACCTCGCTTGGCCTTGGGTAACTCCTAGCGTGGTGATATGTCCGTCACATTAGCGACCTTCTTTTGTATGCAGACCTATGTCTCGCTTATGGATTAGCTAGCTCTTGATAATCCGATCTACATAGTAGCCTAGTATGGTTATATGCATCTACATCATGGTTAATGAACACTTATTTGGTTTCTTCAAATCACTTGTATCATAGTATCTTGCTCAAAACTGGTAAATGAACAATGCAATTGCACACACATTTGTATTTGAGATATTTTGTCTATCATTATGATAAATCAAGATTGGCAATGAATTCACTTATGCACATGGGATTCCTTATAAATCTAACTTTTTATCTTCAAAATACTTTGAAATATTATTTTTGCAAACTTGTTTGGAATAAACCAAGTACAATTATTTACCACAAAGACAACTATATAATAGAAAAAATAAAAAATTTCAATCAAAACATATCATATATATCTTATCGACTTTCGCGACGATGGCATAGTTCCAAAACCAAAATGGGAATTTTATGCTTAGCGCAAGTCCTCATTATCATATTTTCTGTTCATCAAAAATTAATCATGCAATAAAACTATCCTTTCTTTGATCTTCGCGATGATGGTATAAGTCTATACCTACATATTCTATGCCTAGCGCAAACCATTGTAACAATTTTATTTCCTGATTTATCAAAGATCATAAAAAACATATGACTTCATTTTTTTTACAAATTATGCTTTTCAAAAGAAAACACATTTTTATTATTTCATATCATTATGTCAACCTTTGCATTTTTCAATGATGGTATAATTCTTAAGGAATTATTCAACAATTTTTATCACACTTAGGAATTTATGCCTAGCAAAAATCATTTCACAATATTTCATGCATAATATTTTCATGGAAATCTGAAAACAAACCATCATCATCATCATCATTTGTATCATCACAACAAAGTCTTAAGACGGTCTCTTAAGCACTATTTTCTTTTAACAATATTTCTATCCTGGGACTAGCTTGATGACCGAGTGAGCAGCGACTCCATGAAATGGTCTATAATAGCGACAATGTCCTTTGAAATTATTGTTAGAAATCTCTTTTTCTTTTTATCACATTTCATTACAACCAATCAATTTGTTACATCAAATTATTTTATTTAAAATATTTATAGCATGACATCCAAGTTATAATATTTTCCAAAACGACATAATTACATGAATCATCAATAAAATCATTACATCAATCAACTCAATCAATCAATAAAACATAAAAAGCATCATAAGCATCACATAAGACAAGTCATATGATCAAAAATATCTCATCTATATATATCAACAGAATATATACATCATCCAAAACTGGATTGGTATGCCACAATCTATACCTCGGCATACTCAATCCTCTATCAATACAAGTATAATACAATATCAGTGGCAGTATCCCGCCCTCTAGCCTTGAGAGCCTCTAGAGCTCTCGGCCTCATCTCCTCCCCTGCCCTATGAAGGACGAGGTGGTCCCATCGCAGTATGTGTGGTACTACGAGTCCTCGTCGTCGATCGAGATGATCTCCTCGTCGACCCTGTCCTGATAGGATCTACTATGGCAGGTGGCACCTGTATCCTCTGGCCCTCTGGCACCTCCTGGTAGTATAGAGCCTGATAGAATGCGGTCTGATAAACCGATCGCATCAGCTCCTGAGTGCTCACCCCTCCGCCTCGTGCCCTGAGATGAGCATTCTCATCTCGTAGCTGTGACACCTCAGCCTGGTGCTGTGTAGCTGCATCCTGTAACGTCTCCACCTGAGCTTGCAGATGATCTCTCTCTGCTCGAAGAGTAGCCATCTTGCTACTCTCGCCTATGTCCACGCCCTTGCCCTTATCGGGTGATGGTGGCCTCTGTGGAGATGGGGGTCTCGCCTCCCTCCTCTCCCTCTCCCTCTGCCATGGCCTCTACTGTGCCTGTGGCCTCCTCTGCTCTCCTCTGTCGTGACCCCAGGCTACCTCTACCACCGCCTGGCGCCACCTCCCTATCCGACGCACAACTATGTGGATCGGTCCCTGAGCCCTCGTCATCCGAGGAGGGTGGATGCCTGCGTACCAAGCATCATAGCCATCGGCTACCCCTGCGTCCTCCCCATCCACTGGCTAAATGGGGGCATCATCTCCGTCCTGACTCCAAAATCGTTGCATATCTGGAGCCCCGCTAACTGTGGTGTTATCCCAGATAGTCCGGGAAAACTCATAATCCCTGAGAGATGGGATCCCCTGCTGTAGACCGAATTATCGCAAAACTTGGTCGTAGCGGTGGAGCTCCACCTCTCCCCTCTCCATCCATAGCCAGTATACTCACCTGATGCGAGCCAGCTCCTGTGTGTCCTCTGCCCACCCTGGATGCTGCCTCCACGGCCTCCAGGTGATCTGGTCTGGGACCAAGTCATCCAGTAGTCTCCGGGACACCGGTAGGTCGATCCGTCGCTGTGCCCCTCTCTGGAGCCACTAGTAGAAGACTCGGGGCCTCTCCCCATCAACCCCTATCAGTGGAAGCCCTACCGGCCTCCGCACCACAATGTGCTCCCAGCACCAAACCTATAGGAGCGATGTCATGACCAGACATCGCCCGCCCTTGTACACGACCCCATACAAGATCTTGTACAATCGACATAGTACAAAGCTGCCCCAAGAAAATCTATAGCCATGGTCGCGCATGTTGCAGTTCACATCTGTCAGCATCCATGGTACCCTGCATCCGCTCTGGTGGCATAGCAGAAGTCCACCAACCACCCCGACCAAAACTCGTGTCGGTGTAGATGCCCCAGGCATCTGGCGCAGTGCCTCGATGTTCACTCCGCCCTTCTCCAGGGCGAAGCTCGGGTCACCGCAAAGTCGTCCCATCGCGTGGAACCTGATTGGCCACAGGTGTGATCATCCTCCCTTGTATGGGGATTCTAATAATCCTCCATACATCCTCTAGTGTGGGAGTCATCTCCCCTGTTGGTAACCGGAAGCATGAAGAGCCCGGGTACCACCTCTCTGCTAGGGCTGTTAGTAGCCCCATATCAGTAGAAACCTGTGGCATCTCTGCCACATGCTACAAGTCGACCTGTGCCAGTAGATCCCGCTCTTCCTGGGTGAGAGCGGCCAAGTCGTCTCTCAGTCTGCCGTATTTCCACTCTCTGCTCTTTAGTAATCCTCTCTACAAGCATAAAAAATCAAAACAACAAACAATCATTAATAACAATTTCAGCAATCAATAATGCAACTTAAAGATCAAATTTTTACAATTGATGATATCGCCCACTATTGGCCGATATCGTCCAAAATTTGAGCAAAATCGTCTCCGATTTCGTCCGGACGACGTCGATGGCCAAAAACGGCCGCGATGCTCAAAATTCATCCTAAAATTCATTTACAAAGCATGTAAATTCAAATTAAATCAATCTAAACTAAGTTTAAACCCTTACCCGTAGACCGTAGCGGACCTCTGCAGATCTGTGCGCTGTCTCTACCATTTTTGCTCTAGAGCTCTAAAAATAGTAAAATGAACAGTAATAATGAATTAGGGTTTTACCCTATTTTTCTTAATTTTATTCAAAATAATTCACAAATAATTTTTGCTTTTTCGCGTTTTTACCTCAAACGTTCGATTTGGGTAAAAACACGGAGGGGGCACCATAGTAAGCTGTCATACGATTCGACCAAGAATCGTCGCCTAAAAATGGGAATAATTTTTTGCTTTCTCGTAGATCGAGAAGAACTCATCTTTAACGCATTTTCTTTGAAAAATTCGCTAAAGAGGGGGCAAAATGTAGCACCCTAAAATTGGCGCAGTAAAATTGGAATAATTGCATTCACCTTAGTAAATAAATTTAAATTCAAATTTAACCTCCCAAACCGCCCGTTAACCGCAGAGAAACCCGTTTCCTCTTTTTCTGCGCAATTTTTAGCAGTTGTTTTGACCGTTTGACGATATCGTCTTCGATCAGACGATATCGCCCCAGATTTGACGATTTCATCTAGACTAGAACTTTCGGATGATTTTGTCGCAAAACTAAATTTGCATAGTTGGAATCCGTTCCAACGGGTCTCCAATCCGGGCAGAAGCGTGTCTGCACCGTTGGGACCCTTCCCCCGTTGGAGATCTCCCAAATTGGGATGATCTCCAACCTCCCAACAACTATCCTATGCCTATTTAACTCTAAAAATGTTCCTTCACCAACCCCTGGCTAAATTTTTATGTAAATCAACTCCCTATGCACTAAAAAACTTCAAATTTGCTCTTGCACTAGTCCTATATTAATTTTATTGCAGGTACACCACTAGTTTTCAGCCGGAGCCAGCACCTATCATAGCCGACGAACCTGTCAAGATTGGAGGCGATCTCGTCAAATTAGGGACGATCTCATTCTGATGCGAGACGATTTCGACTACAGCACACATCGAGGCAATCAGTGCTTGGAGTTTGCTCTTCTTTCTCTTTTATCTGTCATTTTATGCTATAAATTAGATTGTCTATTCAGTTTTTATACTATATTGCATCTGGAGTTCACCTATTTTGTCTAGTTTGCATATTAAGATCATATTCTGCTATCTAAACACAGTGATTTGCATTTATTTTTGTTCTTGTATATTGTTCAATACTCATATTACTTTTTCATGTAGTTTTCCCCTGTTTACAAAATAGAATTTCTTGTATTTCGCATCTGTTTGCTGTTTTGCAGGTCTCTGATGAATTCGTCTGACGAATTCATCAGATTACAGACGATCCTGTCAGTTTAGACGATTTTATCAAATTGAAGGCGATTCTGTTGAATTGCAGACGATCCAGACTGCTACAAGTAATCAAAAACTTCATCAGACTTCCTGATCAGGTCATCTTCATTGGCCTCCTGCAAATTCTATGTTTCTGCTTTCTTTTCTGTTTGTTGTATTCATTTAAATTGCATTTTCATGTAGTTTAAGTTAGAATCATTCGGCCAAACCTAGGATGAATGTTTAAAAATAAAACGAACTCATAAAAACTCATTCCCAAAACCTAGGCATGGAAACTTTCACCAAATTTTTTCTTGTGAATCCACCATCCGTCAAAAAATCACCAAAATACACCTCCCTTGAGAGGCGGGACCTTCGTGAAGTCCTCTCTTCTGAGGTACCGCACCATCATTTTTCCATCCTCCTTCCGGGTGCGGATCCAATAGCCTAAAGGTAGGGATACGAAAAATTTGGAGCGATACAATAATATTGAAGATCTCTTCTTACAAATTCATAAAGCTAAGAAAATAGAAGAAGCCTTGAAGTCACACCTGGATGATAAAGTCGATGTATGTAGCAAACATGAAGAGGAATCTAACAAATTTATTAGTGATCTAAAGCTATAAGAAGAAGAGTCCAAAAGGATTGAAGAAACTCTCAGGTCACAGATCAACAAGAAAGAGATTTTTTGCTGCAAACAAGAATAAGAGATTGTTTTTTTGAAGAAACAACTAGAAGAGGCCAATACAAAACTCAAATTTGAGAAGATCACAGAGTTGCTAGATGAAATGATAAGGCAAAAATGAAGCTCCAAGGCTAAGCTTGGTCTTGGATGTGAAGCTGAACAACCTTCATCCTCTAAATTTGTAGAGAAGAAGAAGTTCACTGCTAAAGGATCAAAGCAAGAAAAGCTTGAAGCTGAATCTTCAAAAGGAAGAAAATCTCAAAGGAGATCTACAAAAAAGCAACCACAACAAAAGAGGTTCTATCACTCTCACTTTATTCATAATAATTTTTTTAATGGATATTGTTTTAGATGCAACCATTATGGTCACAAGGCAATTTATTGTGGATTGAATAATAGATCAAAGAGTTATGTTGGTAGAAATACATCTGTTATTCCGACTGAACACCATATGCAATGTTTTAAATGTAATGGTCATGGGCACATAGCAAGGTTTTGTCCAAGAAATTTTGTATCTAATCTAAGGAAAGACAATAGATTTCATTAGACACAAAGAATGCAACACAGACAGGGAAGAAATCATGTGCATAAAAGAAAGGAAAATAATCATCCATCAAGGATGCACAAGAGACAACCACCTAGTAGAAATGTTTTTTCACCTTTGATGGATTATGCAGTAGAATGCTATAACTGTCATAATTTTGGGCACATTGCAAGAAATTGTCGAAGTACATTTGCATCAAATCAATTTCAGGGAAGAAAATTTCAACCAAATGGAATGAGACAAAATAGAAAATTTCATAAAAACATGCACAAGCTATTGAAAAAGAAAAGTCAAAAAAAGAGTCCAAAACTGTAATCAAACCAGAGTGGAGAAAGAAAGAGGAAATGAAATCATGTCTCCTTGGACTGAAGGAGACTACTCCTCTATTGCACTAAGCAACTCCAGGTAGCACATCCTCAGGGGGAGCAATATTAAAGTTTATTTTAATGCTCCTATGTATTTTTTTGGTTATCTGAGGATGAAAGGCAAGTAGGCAGGGGGAGTTGTCATATAGTTGTCAAAGTGTGTTTCAGTTCATGTAGTTGTTTGTGGTGGTACCATGAAGGGTGGTGATTAAATTGAGATTTGTCACCATTGGTAGTATTTCTATATGTCAATGTTGTACTTTTGATGGTTCTTACTGCCATTGTTCATAGTTATGGATTATAACAATTCAGATAATTTGGTTTAGTGAAATAATTTGAAATATCAATGATTGGTGAACTTTCGTATTTCCTCGGGTTGCAAGTTAATAAAAATGAAAAGGGCATATTTATTTCTCAAATTAAATATGTGAAAGAGATGCTAAAAAGTTCACAATGGAGGATTGTATGCCAGTTAGCACTACCATGATGATAAGTTGCAAGTTGAGCAAGGATGACAAATCTCCACATGTTGATAAAACCATGTAAATATCTATGATTGGGATCTTACTGTACTTGATAGCTACCAGACCAGATATTTTGCAGGAAGTATGCATGGTAGCATGATTTCAGGCTAGTCCCAAGGAGACTCATGTGACAGTAGTGAAGAGGATTCTTCGGTATCTCAATGGTACTATGGAGTATGGGTTATGGTATCCGAAAGGTAAGGACTTCACCCTTATTGCGTATTCAGATGCAGATTGGGTAGGATGTGTAGATGACAGAAAGAGTACTAGTGGAGGTGCATTCTATCTTGGAGACAGGTTGGTCATGTGGCACAGTAAGAAACAAGAATCAGTCTCCTTATCCACAGTAGAGGCAAAATATATTACAGCAACAACGTGTTGTATGCAGGTATTATGGATGAAACAAACCCTGAAAGATCTTGGTATTAACTTCAGTGAGCCAATTTTACTTAAATGTGATAACACCAGTGCCATTAACATCTCAAATAATTTGGTTATGCATTCTCACACAAAACATATTGCTATCCGATATCACTTTTTGAAGGAGAAAGTTATGGAAGGTGAGGTTAAATTGGATTTTGTTCCAACAACAGAGCAAGTAGCGGATATCTTCACAAAATTGTTGCCCAAGGAAGTCTTTGAGTACCTTTACAATAAATTGGGAGTGGTCACGCTTCCCAAGAATTGACTAGCTATCAGACAACATTCTCGGGGGGAGCATTTCTGTATTTGTTTATATTTTTACTCATGTTTGTGATTTTTGCTAAGTATAATAATTTTTGCCTAAGAATGTTGTGCATGGACTTAGGGGGAGTTTACAACAACCCTTTTGGTATTGTTGTCAAAGGGGGAGAAGAGTTACAAGAAATTGCATAAGAGTTATAGGAAATTGCATGTGTGTTGCCAACAATTCCAAAGGGGGAGATTGTTGAGCAAGGTGCAGCGACAGTATTGTCATTATTGTCAACACAGTCAGATAGATCGGTTGATGTAGTGGACAGGATTTTAGAGGTTATTCAAAGTATGTACAGTGATGTTAAAAGCTTATGACGATGTTTTTGATGTTTGGGTGAAGGTGTTATAGGTTGTCCAAGAAGACCGAAGTGGCCCATATGCTAAAGATCAAAGAAAAAGCAAAGGGAAAAAAGTGTTGCGATATCATGACATGTTGCATTTTCACAGCCAAAAGAGAAACAAAAAAGCAAAGAGAAAAAAGTGTCGCGATATCATGACATGTTGCATTTTCGCGTCCAAAAGAGAAGCAAAAAATAAAAGAGGAAAAAGTGTCGTGATATCGTGATATGTTGCATTTTTGCAGCCAAAAGAGAAGCAAAAAAGCAAAGAGAAAAAAGTGTCACGATATTGCAACATGTTGCATTTTCATGGCCAAAATAGAAGCGAAAAATCAAGGAGGAAAAAGTGTCGCGATATCGCAACATGTTGCATTTTTGCGGTGAAAGCAAAGAGAAAATGCAAGGAGAAAAAAGTGTCGCGATATCACGATATGTTGTATTTTCTTGGGCCAAAGCAAAAAGAAAGAGCAAGGAGAAAAAGTGTCACGATATCGCGACATGTATTTTCGCGGGCCAATGCAAAGAGAAAGAGCAAGGAGAAAAAGTGTCACGATATCGCGACATGTATTTTCACGGGCCCATGCAAAGAGAAAGAGAAAGAAGGAAAAAATGTCGCGATATCGTGACATGTAGCATTTTCACGATCCAATGCAAAGAGAAAGAGCAAGAAGGAAAAAGTGTCACGATATCGCGACATGTTGCATTTTTGCGACTCAAAAAGGGCAAGCAGACAGAGAAAGAAAAAGTGTCGCGATATCGTGACATGTCATATTTTTGTGACTCAAAAAGGGTAGGCAGGCAGAGAAAGAAAAAGTGTTGCGATATTGCGACATGTTGTATTTTTGCAACTCAAAAAGGGTAGGCAGGCAGAGAAAGAAAAAGTGTCACGATATCGTGACATGTCGCATTTTCGCGACTCAAAAATGGCAGGCAGGACAGAGAAACAAAAGTGTCATGATATCATGACATGTCACATTTTCATGACTCAAAAAGGGTAGGCAGGCAAAGAAACAAAAGTGTCATGATATCACGACATGTTGCATTTTTTCCAAAGGAACAGAGTAGTTGACAGTGCGTCTGATATTAGTGATGACCATCAGGATGGTGAAACTGAAGTCTGCATAGTGACATGGACCAATAAGGAATATTTAATGATTTGAAATCATTTAAGATGGTCGTTACACATGGAAAGAAGCAGACACATGCCCATGTGGAGAAAAATAAACGATGGGCCTCAAAATAGAAACAAAAATCCGTTTTAGAAACCAAAACTCATGCATGTAGGGAGAAAATGAACAGTCATGCAAGGAGAAAAAGAACAGTCATGAAGAAGAAAATGAACAGTCATCGAAGTAGAAAATATACAGTCATCAATGAGAAAACGAACAGTCATGGTAGGAGAATATGGTGTCAATTATTTTCATGTGACGTGTTTGATGAAATGCCTTCTAAATATATACAAAAGGAGTTACATAAAGGAGTTACAATTGACAAGTGGCAGATGAGAATATGAAAGAAGGTGTTACAATTGACAAGTGGCGTATGAGAATATGAAAGGAGTTACAACTGGAGTTACAAAGAGAAAGGATGGTTATAAAAGGAGTTTTTCTTGGAGAATTTCATTAGGTGATTTTATTTGGTGAAGTGCATGAGAGGAGTGCAAGAGGCGAGCCAGATGCGAGCAAGAATGGTGTGTGTTTTGTGAATTGTGAGCGATGTTGAGTAAGCAATAGACTAGTCAGGGTCTTGTAAAAATGAAGGCATTTCTATGTCAATCTTCTAGTTTCAAGATTGAAGTCCAAGTTGGTGCTTGGCATCAAGGGTTGGTGCTTGGCATCAGGGGTTGGTGCTCCTTCTAGTTGGTGTTGGTAAATCAGGGGTTGGTGCTCCTTTCTATTTGTGTAGATAAATCAGGGGTTGGTGCTCCTTCCAGTTGGTGCTAGTAAATCAAGGGTTGGTGCTCCTTTTTGTTTGTGTAGATAAATCAGGGGTTGGTGCTCCTTCCAATTGGTGATGGTAAATTAGGGGTTGGTGCTCCTTTTTGTTTGTGCAAATAAATCAAGGGTTGGTGCTTCTTTTTGTTGGTGCAGATAAATTAGGGGTTGGTGCTCCTTCTAGTGGGTGTTGGTAAATTGATTATAAAGTTGTTGCTTTGCAAAGTATAGATTTGGATGGGAGTCCAAATAGTCAATTTTTGAGGAGTAGCCAAATCGGTGAACCTCGGTACATCTTGTGTTGTGTGATGCTCTCTTGTTATATTTACTTTATTTGGTTTTAAGTTCTCATTGTTTTGGCATTAAGAGTTAAAGATTTAAGTTTTAAAGAGCTACACTGATTCACCCCCCCTCTCAGTGTCATTGTGAGACTAACAATATCTTCCTCTCTAATTGCAATTTGGTAACCATTCCTTCTAAAACTAGGTTATCTGTGCTACCATTGTTTATGATAATATTACAAATATTACCTACACATTTACACCTTATGCAAAAAAAGCTCTTCCTCTGATCTGGGTCTCTCTCCTCATTCAGCAAGGCTCTCCTTGTGATTAGAACTTCTCCTATTTCTACTTCTTTAGAGTGCTTAGATTCAGCACCTTCATCAACAACTGTAGCTCAGGCATTACCTTTAGGCCTCCTATTTGTCCTCTCTTGGTGATGTGGACACTCATATGCTCGATGTCCTTCTTTGCCATAGTGGAAACAGGTTCCACAAAATCCTCCTCTTCCAAACCCTCATCCAGACCTTCCTCTTCCTCTTTTATAACCATTGTTCTGATCACCAGGGTAGTAAGCATGATCTCCCTTTTGGTCCTAACTACTGCTAGCTTCTCCATTATTATTATAATCTTCATTTCATCCTCCATTTTTTCTTCCACAAGTTCCTCCAAAAGTTCTTCTTCACTTCTTCATGCAATATATTTAGATGCTCTGCAAATTCCTCACCCTCAGCACTGCACTTTTCCCCTGTATCCATCTTTCTCAACTCAGAAGCATTTCTTGGACTACTCCCATATATTATCTAAAATAGAGATTTGTTAGTACTCTTGTTGATAGAACTATTGTATGCAAATTCCACCTGTGGTAAAACCAAATCCCATCCCTTGGGCTTATCTCCTATCAAGCATCTCAATAGATTACCCAAACTTCTATTCACCACCTCTGTTTGTCCATCAGTCTATGGGTGGTATGCAGAACTGAATTTCAAATTTGTCTTCAATTTCTTCCACAAGGTTCTCCAGAAATACCCAACAAAATTGGTATCTCTTTCAGAAACTATACTCTTTGGTGGACCATGAAGTCGTACCATCACTTTGAAAAATAAGCATGCAACATGAATTGCATCATTAGTTTTCTGATAGGGAATAAAATGTTCCATATTTGAAAACCTGTCAACCAACACAAATATGGAGTCATTTCCCCTCTGTGTCCTTGGTAGACAAGAACAAAATCCATGTTAATGTCCTCCCATGGTCTCTTTGGTATAGGTAATGGTTGATATAATCCAGTGTTCTGTCTCACACCCTTCGCCATTTGGTATACTCTACAACTTTGCACAAATATATTCACATCTTGCTGCAACTGTGGCAAATAGTAGTTCTCACTAACAAGGGTAATGGTCTTATCCTGACTAAAGTGTCCATCCAACCCTCCACTGTGTTTCTCCTTGACTAGATTCTCTCTCATTGAACTCCTTGGAATGCATAATTGATTTCCTCTAAACAACATTCCATCTTGGATCAGAAAATCCAACAACTTAGTCCTGTCCAAAGTAACAAGTTCCAAACAAGCCCTCCAAGCCTCTGTAAAATTAGGATCTTCAGGATAAAAACCCTTAAGTTCGTCAAACCCTACAACTTCCACCTTCATTTATATCAACAAACACTACCTTCTACTTAAGGCATCTGCAAATCTATTTGAATTTTCACTCCTATGCTTCAACACAAAGGTATAAATCTATAGAAACTCAACCCACTTCATGTGCCTCTGATTTAGCTTCCCTTGGCTATTAATATACTGTAAGGCCTGATGATCAGTATATAGAACAAAATCTTTTTGCAACAAATAATGCCTCCACTTCTTTAGATCTTGAACTATAGCATAAAACTCTTGATCATAAACTAAATACTTCTTCCTAGCATCATTGATTTTCTCACTAAAATAAGCAATAGGTTTACCTTCTTGACTCAATACAGCTCCTATGGCACTACCACTAGCATCACAATCTACTTGAAATACCTTATTAAAATTTGGAAGTGCCAAACTAGTTGCTCTGTGACCTTCTTCTTCAACATATCAAAGCTCTTATCTGTTCCTAAGTTCCACTTAAATTCTTTCTTATCCCCTCTCATTGAATCTATAAGGGGTGCATAAATAATGCTGAAATTTCTAATGAATTTTCTATAAAAACTTGCTAGACCATGAAATTATCTTACCTCAGTTTTGCTTCTTGGAGTAGGCCATTCAATGATAGCCATCAACTTTTTTGGGATTATTTTTAGACCTTTTGCTGAGATGACAAATCCCAGATACACTAACTCCTTCACAAAACTACACTTCTTCAAATTAATCAACAACTGCTCCTCTCTCAGCTTCTCAAAAACCCTTCTGATATGCATCAGGTGCTGTTCCAAGGTCCTGCTAAATATTAAAATGTCATCCAAATAGAAAATGACAAATTTTCCTAAAAACTCCTTCAATACCTCATTCATCAGTCGCATGAATGTGCTTGGTGCATTGGTTAGCCCAAATGGTATGACCAATCACTCATACAAACCCTCTCTAGTCTTGAAGTTTGTATTCCACTCAACTCCTTATCTGACACGAATCTGATGGTAGCCACTCTTCAGGTCAATCTTTGTGAAGTACTTGGCTCCACTCAAACAGTCCATAATGTCTTCCATCCTTGGCAATAGAAATATGTATTTTATGGTGATCTTTTTAATAGCTCAAGAATCTGTACACATTATCCATTATCCATATTTCTTTGGTTCTAGTACTGTAGGTACTGCACATGGATTTGAGCTCTCCCGAATCAGTCCTTTTTTTAGCAACTCTTGGACTTGCTTTTTTAGCTCCTCACTTTCTACAGGAGTCATTCTATGGGCTGCCTTATTGGGTAAACTATATCCTAGTATCAAATATATATGGTGACTGATCTTCCTCACTAGTGGTAAACCCTTAAGCACATTATATGATATAATATCTACAAATTCTTTTAATAGACCTAAGACTTCTACTGGGGTATCTTTGCATTCTTCTTTCCTAACTCTACGAATTAATGCATAGCACATATGCTCATGCTTCAAACCATCCAAAAACCTTCTCCCTTCAACTAAACATATTCTGGCACTGATACATACATTTTCGTCCACCTCCTTTAGGAGCTTCAGCTTATGACGCACTCCATTCTTTGTCAAGGAGTAACTGTTGGAACGACCATCATGCATTGCACATTGATCAAACTGCCATGGCCTTCCCAACAACAAATAGCAAGCATCAATAGGCAGGATGTCACACATGACCTCATCATGGTAATTCCCAATATTAAATTTTACCAAGCATTGCTCACTGACCAAAGACCTATGGTCATTCTGTAACCATGCAATCCGATATGGATGCGGGTGTCTCTTCATATCTAATTTAAATTTGGTAACCATTCTTTCTGAAACTAGGTTATCTATGCTACCATTGTATATGATAATATTACAAATCTTACCTACACATTTACACCTTGTGTGAAATAAGATCTTCCTCTAATCTGGGTCTCTCTCCTCATTCAACAAGGTTTTCCTTGTGATTATAACTTCTCCTCTTTCTACTTCTTTAGAGTGCTCAGATTCAGCACCTTCATCAATGATCATAGATCGGGAATTACCTTTAGGCCTTCTATTTTTTCTCTCTTGGTGTTGTGGACACTCGTATGCTCGATGTCCTTCTTTACCATAGTGGAAATAGGTTCCACAAAATCCTCCTCTTCCAAACCCTCATCCAGACCTTCCTCTTCCTCTCTAGTAACCATTGTTCTGATCACCAGGGTGGTAAGCATTATCTCCCTTTTGGTCCTTACTACTGCTAGCTTCTCCATTCTTCTTATAATCTTCATTTTGTCCTCCATTTGTTCTTCCACCAGTTCTTCCACCACAACCTCTTCCTCTTTGCTTGATCTTAAATCTTCTATTCAGCTTCTCTTTAACCCTAAGAGCAATCTGTTAAGCATCCTCTATGGTGGTCATCCTAACCAGACTTAACTCCTCTTGAATACTTGATCATAAATCATTAATATAATGGGCTACCTAATCCTTTTTGGCCTATGAATGACCTGTTCTGATTACAATTTTATAAAAATCCTCTGTTTATTCTTTGATAGACTTACTTGATTGCCTCAAACCTTGCATTTTCTTTAGCAAATCCAACTTGTAGTCACCTCAAATGAATTGCCTCTTCAACTTCTCCAACATCCACTCCCATTTTGTTATCTACCTATGGATGCTTACCATTTTTTTTTGGGAATGCCATGGTAGTTTGATCAATGTGCAGTGCATGATGGTCGTGCAAACACTTACTCTTTGATAAATAATGGAGTGCACCATAAGCTGAAGCCCCTGAAAGAGGTGGACGAAAAGGTATGTAGCAGTGCCAGAATTTTTTTAGTTGAAGGGAGAAGGTTTTTGTATGGTTTGAAGCATGGCCATGTGTTATGCATTAATTCTTAGAGTTAGGGAAGAAGAATGCAAAGATACCCCAGTAGAAGTCTTAGGCCTGTTAGAAGAATTTCCAGATATTATATTAGATAATGTACTTGAGGGTTTACCACCAGTGAGGAATATCAGTCACCATATAGATTTGGTACTAGGATCTAGTTTACCCAATAAGGTAGCCCATAGAATGACTCCTATAGAAAGTGATGAGCTAAACAGGCAAGTCCAAGAGTTGTTGAAAAAGGGATTGATTCAGGAGAGCTTGAGTCCATGTGTAGTACCTGCAATACTAGCACCAAAGAAATATGGAGAGTGGAGAATGTGTATAGACTCTCAAGCTATTAACAAGATCACCATAAAATACAGATTTCCATTGCCAAGGATGTATGCCATTATGGATGGTTTGAGTGGAGCCAAGTACTTCACAAATATTGACCTGAAAAGTGGGTACCATAAGATTAGTGTTAGAGAAGGAGATGAGTGGAAGACAACCTTCAAGACCAGAGAGGGTTTGTATGAGTGGTTGGTCATGCCATTTGGGCTAACCAATGCACCAAGCACATTCATGTGATTGATGAATGAGGTATTGAAGGAGTTTTTAGGAAAATTTTTCATTGTCTATTTGGATGACATTTTAATATTTAGCAGGACCTTGGAAGAGCACCTAATGCATATCAAAAGGGTTTTTGAGAAGCTAAGGGAGGAGCAGTTGTTTATTAATTTGAAGAAGTGTAGTTTTGTGAAGAAGGAGTTAGTGTATCTAGGATTTGTCATCTCAGCATAAGGTCTAAAAATGGACCCAAAAAATATGAGGGCTATCATTGAATGTCCTACTCCAAGAAGCATAACTGAGGTAAGATCATTTCATGGTCTAGCAAGTTTTTATAGAAAATTCATTAGAAATTTTAGCAGTATTTTTGCACCCCTTACAGAAACAATGAGAGCGAATAAGAATTTAAGTGGACCTTAGGAGCAGATAAGAGCTTTGATATGTTGAAGAAGAAGGTCACAGAGCAACCTATTTTTGCACTTCCAGATTTTAATAAGGCATTTCAGGTATATTTTTATGCTAGTGGTAGTGCCATAGGAGCTGTATTGATTCAATAAGGAAAACATGTTGCTTATTTTAGTGAGAAACTCAATGATTCTAGGAAGAAGTATTCAATTTATGATCAAGAGTTTTATGCTATAGTTCAGGCTCTAAAAAAGTGGAGGCATTATTTTTTGCCACAAGAGTTTGTTCTATATATTGATCATTAGGCATTACAGTATATTAATAGATAAGGGAAGCTAAATTAGAGGCACTTGAAGTTAGTTGAGTTTCTACAGAGTTATACCTTTGTGTTGAAGCACCAGAGCAGAAAGTCAAACAGAGTTGTAGATGCCTTAAGTAGAAGGCAGTGTTTTTTGATAGAAATGAAGGTGGAAGTTGTAGTGTTTGACGAACTTAAGGGTTTTTACCCTAAAGATCCTGATTTTGTAGAGGCTTGGAGGAATTTCTTGGCACCTATTACTTTGGACAGGAGTAAGTGGTTGGATTTTCTGATCCAATATGGAATGTTTTTTATATGAAATCAATTATGCATTCCAAGGAGTTCAATGAGGGATAATCTAGTCAAGGAGAAACACAGTGGAGGGTTTGCTGGACACTTTGGTCGGGATAAGATCATTACCCTTGTTAGTGAGAACTACTATTGGCCATAATTGCAGAAAGATGTGAAGATATTTGTGCAAAGTTACAAAGCATGCCATATAGTGAAGGGTGTGATATAGAACACTGAATTATATCAACCATTACCTGTACTAGAGAGACCATGGGAGGACATCAACATGGATTTTGTTCTTGGCCTACCAAGGACACAAAGGAGAAATGACTCCATATTTGTGGTGGTTGACAAGTTTTCAAATATGGCACATTTTATTCCCTACCAAAAAACTAATGATGCAGTTCATGTTGTAGGTTTATTTTTCAAAGATGTGGTACGACTTCATGGTCTACCAAAGAGTATAGTTTCTGACATAAATACCAAGTTTTTTGGGTATTTCTAGAGAACCTTATGGAAGAAATTGAAGATAGATTTGAAATTCAGTTATGTATACCACCCATAGACTGATGGACAAACAGATGTGGTGAATAGAAGTTTGGGTAATCTATTTAGATGCTTGATAGGATATAATCCCAAGGGATGTGATTTGGTTTTGCCATAGGTGGAATTTGCATACAAAATTTTTATCAATAGGAGTACTAAAAAATATCCATTCTAGATAATATATGGGAGCAGTCCAAGAAATTTTTTTGAGTTGAGGAATATGGATACAAGGGAAAAGTTTATTTCCAAGGCTGAGGACTTTGCAGAGCATCTGAAGAACTTGCATGAAGAAGTGAAGAAGCATATTACTAAGATGAATACTCAATCTAAGACAAGGGCAGACCAGAAGCGACGGTTTAAGGAATTTGAAGTGGGAGATGAAGTTATGGTCCATCTGAGAAAAGAAAGGTTTCCTGCTAAAACCTATAACAATATGAAGATGAAGTTTGGACCATGCAAAATCATAGAAAAAAAAGATTCAGGCAATGCATATGAATTGGAATTTCCAAGTGGGTTTAACATATCACCTATTTTGAACATTTTAGATTTTGTAGAATACCATGAAGGAGACAATGGTGAGGGACCAATAACAAAATTATGGAATATTCCAACATCTACTCTATATATGGAAGAGATAGAAGAGATCGTGGATACACGCATCGACAAAAGTAACAGAAATAGTCATTATGTAGAATATCTAGTTAAGTGGAAAGGTAGACCCGTTGAAGATTCATATTGGTTGTCGAAGGCTAAGGTTGAATGCCTTGGTTTTCTTCCAATAATAGAGAAGTGAAGGTTACTTCTCAAAATTACCCTGGGTGTCTGATGCAGGAGCATCCAGTGGTGTAAGAGTGATCTTTCATCACTTGAAAAAAAATTGTAATTGTTTAATTTTGTAAAACTAGTAAAACTAGTTTAACTTGCAGGAGATTTTTGAAGGTCTTAGACATCGAATTTGAGGATTTTTGGCTAGATACGAGCCTTGACACGAATATATAAGGTTTTTCATGCTTAGCTTGTTTCATACCGTTTCCAAAAACATGTTGTAATAGTCAATCGGGTCAACAAGTGCGAAGTTATGACCTCGACAAGTTGCCCCCAAAATTCAAATTTGAATTTTAATGGTTTTAGGTGGAAAAAGGGAAAACAAGGTATTTGAGGGAATTTTCAAAATTGTAAAGGGGTATTTTCTCTTGTATCCTTATTTTTGTCATAAAAGTAATGAAATGTTTGATTCTATGACTTGTTCAAAAGAAAAATACCTATGTATCATTGGTTTGTTGTTGCTTGTGTAACGTGATCTACACCAAGTGGTATTAAAGCGGGAGTTCCTGAGTGTGTAAACATATCGCCATGCGTGAGACAGTTTACACTAAGATCTATGGTTAAGGTTTATGAGAGAAGTGAGCAGAATGCCCCCAAAAAAAAATTGTGGTGGTGGGAGAAATATGGTGCCAAAGGAAGATTTCAAAGCTTTGTAGAGGCAAGTTCAGGCTCTACAAGAGGAGCTGCATAGAGGGTTTGAGCCAAGGAGAGAATAAGGTAGTGAAGATGAAGTTGAAGAAGAAGAGGAACATTTTGAGGTAGAATAAGAGGCATTAGATCCTGCACAAGCTAGGATATACAGATCCATATCTCATATTGGAAGAGACCAAAGATGGAGGTTTATACGTATTCTAGAAATCTTAATCCAGAGGATTTGATTGACTGGATCAATGATTTGGAAGGATACTTTGAGTATGAGGAGGTTGAAGATCCTAATAGGGTCAAGTTTGCTAAGACCAAGCTAAAGGGTCATGCCAGCATAAGGTGGAAGGGAGTGCAGCTAGACAGAAATAAAAGAGGAAAATAAAGGATAACAAAATGGGAGCAGATGTTGGAGAAGTTGAAGAGGTAGGTCATTCTAGGTGACTACGAGTTGGATCTACTAAATAAAATGCAAGGTTTGAGGCAATAAAGTAAGTCTGTCAAAGAATACATAGAGGATTTTTATAAAATTGTAATCAGAATAGACCATTCAGAGGCAAATAAGGAGAATATAGCCCATTATATTAATGGGTTATGAGCAAGTATTCAAGAGGAGTTAAGTCTAGTCAGGATGACCACCATAGAGGATGCTTACCAGTTTGCCCTGAGGGTTGAAGAGAAGCTTAACAGAAGGTTTGAGAGAAAGCAAAAAGGAAGAGGTCATAGTGGAATAATTGGTGGAAGAAAAAATGGAGGACGAAATGAATATTATAAGAAGAATGGAGAAGCTAGTAGTAGTTAGGACCTAAATGGAGATAATGCTTACCGCCCTCGTGATTAGAACAATGGTTAACAGAGAGGAAGAGGAAGGTCTGTATGAGGGTTTGGAAGAGGAGGATTTTGTGGAACCTATTTCCACTATGGAAAAGAAGTACATTGAGCATACGAGTGCCCACAACACCAAGAGAGGAAAAATAGGAGGCTTGAAGGTAATACTCGAGCTGCGATCATTGATGAAGGTGCTAAATCTGAGCACTC
This sequence comes from Wollemia nobilis, assembly GCA_028583015.1. Lineage (NCBI taxonomy): Eukaryota > Viridiplantae > Streptophyta > Pinopsida > Araucariales > Araucariaceae > Wollemia > Wollemia nobilis. Next base: position 774,624 of record JAQPPZ010001776.1, on the reverse strand, counting down.
TAAAGAAGTAGAAAGAGGAGAAGTGCTAATCACAAGGAGAGCATTTCTAAATGAGGAGAGAGACCCAGATCAGAGGAAGAGATTATTTTGCACAAGGTGTAAATGTGCAGGTAATATTTGTAATATTATCATAGACAATGGTAGCACAGATAACCTAGTTTTAGAAGGAATGGTTACCAAATTGCAATTAGAGAGGAAGAGACACCCGCATCCATATCAGATTGCATGGTTATAGAAGGACCATAGGGATTTTGTAAGTGAGCAATGCTTGGTAAAATTTAATATTAGGAATTATCGTGATGAGGTCTTGTGTGACATCCTGTCTGTGGATGCTTGTCGTTTGTTGTTGGGAAGGCAATGGTAGTTTGATCAGTGTGGAGTGCATGATGGTCGTGCCAACACTTACTCCTTGACAAAGAATGGAGTGTGCCATAAGCTGAAGCCCCTAAATGAGGTGGATGAAAATGTATGTAGCAGTGCTAGAATATTTTTAGTTGAAGGGAGAAGGTTTTTGGATGGTTTGAAGCATGAGAATATGTGTTATGCATTAATTACTAGAGTTAGGGAAGAAAAATGGAAAGATACCCCAGTAGAAGTCTTAGGTATGTTAGAAGAATTTCTAGATATTATATCAGATAATGTTCCTGAGGGTTTACCACCAATGAGGAAGATCAGTCACCATATAGATTTGGTACCAAGATCTAGTTTACCAATAATGCATTCCAAGAGTTGTTGAAAAAGGGACTGATTCAGGAGAGCTTGAGTCCATGTGTAGTACCTACATTACTAGCACCAAATAAATATGGAGAGTGGAGAATGTGTACAAATTCTCAAGCTATTAACAAGATCACCATAAAATATAGATTTCCATTGCCAAGGATGGATGACATTATGGACAGTTTGAGTGGAGCCAAGTACTTCACAAATATTGACCTGAAGAGTGGATACCATCAGATTCATGTTAGAGAATGAGATGAGTGGAATACATCCTTCAAGACCAAAGAGGTTTTGTATGAGTGGTTGGTCATGCCATTTGGGTTAACCAATGCACCAAGCACATTCATACGACTGATGAATGAGGTATTTAAGAAGTTTTTAGGAAAAATTTTCATTGTCTATTTGGATGAAATTTTAATATTTAGCAGGACCTTGGAAGAGCACCTGATGCATATCAAAAGGGTTTTTGGAAAGCTAAGGGAGGAGAAGTTGTTGATTAATTTGAAGAAGTGCAGTTTTGTGAAGGAGTTAGTGTATCTGGGATTTGTCATGTCAGCAAAAGTTCTAAAAATTGACCCAAAAAAGGTGAGGGCTATCATTGAATGGCCTACGTCAATAAGCATAACTGAGGTAAGATCATTTCATGGTCTAACAAGTTTTTACAAAAAATTCATTGGAAATTTTAGCAGTATTTGAGCACACCTTAAAGAAACAATGAGAGGGGATAAGAAAGAATTTAAGTAGACCTTAGAAGCAGATAAGAGCTTTGATATGTTGAAGAAGAAGGTCACAAAGTAACCTGTTTTGGCACTTCTAGATTTTAATAAGGTATTTCAGGTAGATTGTGATGCTAGTGGTAGTGCTAGAGGAGATGTATAGAGTCAAGAAGGTAAACTTGTTGCATATTTTAGTGAGAAACTCAATGATGCTAGGAAGAAATATTTAGTTTATGATCAAGAGTTTTATCTTATAGTTTAGGCTCTAAATAAGTGGAGGCATTATTTGTTGCTAAAAGAGTTTGTTTTATATACTGATCATCGGGCCTTACAGTATATTAATAGCCAAGGGAAGCTAAATCAGAGGCACTTGAAGTGGGTTGAGTTTCTATAGAGTTATAGCTTTGTGTTGAAGCATAAGAGCAGAAATTCAAACATAGTTACAGATGCCTTAAGTAGAAGGTAGTGTTTGTTGATATAAATGAAGGTGGAAGTTGTAGGGTTTGATGAACTTAAGGGTTTTTACCCTGATGATCCTGATTTTGCAAAGGCTTGGAGGGCTTGCTCAGCACCTGTTACTTTGGACAAGACTAAGTGGTTGGATTTTTTGATCCAAGATGGAATGTTGTTTAGAGGAAATCAATTATGCATTCCAAGGAGTTCAATGAGGGATAATCTAGTCAAGGAGAAACACAGTGGAGGGTTGGCTAGACACTTTGGTCGGGAGAAGACCATTACCCTTGTTAGTGATAACTACTATTGGCCACAGTTGTAGCAAGATGTGAAGAGATTTGTGCAAAGTTATAGAGTATGCCAGATGGTGAAGAGTGTGAGATAGAACACTGTATTATATCAACCATTACCTGTACCAGAGAGACCATGGGAGGAAATAAACATGGATTTTTTTCTTGGCCTACCAAGGACACAGAGGGGAAATGACTCCATATTTTTACTAGTTGACAGGTTTTCAAAGATGGTACATTTTATTCCCTGCCAAAAAACTAATGATGCAATTCATGTTGTAGGTTTATTTTTCAAAGAGGTGGTATGACTTCATGGTCTACCAAAGAGTATAGTTTCTGACAGAGATACCAAGTTTGTTGGGTATTTTTGGAGAAACTTGTGAAAGAAATTGAAGACAAATTTGAAATTCAGTTCTACATACCACCCACAGACTGATGGACAAACAAAGGTGGTGAATATAAGTTTGGGTAATCTATTGATATGCTTGATAGGAGATAAGCCTAGGGGATGGGATTTGGTTTTTCCATAGGTGGAATTTGCATACAACAATTTTTTCAATAGGAGTACTAACAAATCTCCATTCCAGATAATATATGGGAGCAGTCCAAGAAATTCTTCTGAGTTGAGGAAGATGGATACAAGGGAAAAGTGTAGTGTTGAGGATGAGGACTTTGCAGAGCATATGAAGAGCTTGCATGAAGAAGTGAAGAAGCATATTACTAAGATGAATACTCAATATAAGACAAGGGCAGACCAAAAGCGACGATTTAAGGAATTTAAAGTGGGAGATGAAGTTATGGTCCATATGAGAAAAAAAAGGTTTTCTGCTAAAAACTATAACAAGCTGAAGATGAAGAAGTTTGGACCATGCAAAATTATAGAAAATTAGGATTCAGGAAATACATATGAAGTGGAATTACCAAGTTGGTTTAACATATCACCTATTTTTAACATTTTAGATTTTGTAGAATACCATGAAGGAGACAATGGTGAGGGACTAGTACCAGAATTATGGAATATTCCAGCATCTACTCTAGATATGGAATATATAGAAGAGATCCTAGATACACACATCGGAAAAAGTACCAGAAACATGCAGTATGTAGAATATCTAGCTAAGTGGAAAGGCAAGCCTATTGAAGATTCATCTTGGTTGTCGAAGGTTGAGGTTGAATGCCTTGGTTTTCTTCCAACAATAGAGAAGTGAAGGTTAATTCTAAAAATTACCCTAGGTGTCTGATGCAGGAGCAGAAAGTGGTGTAAGAGTGATCTTTCATCACCCAAAAAAAATTGTAATTGTTTAATTTTGTAAAACTAGTAAAACTAGTTTAACTTGCAGGAGATTTTTGAAGGTCTTAGAGGTTGAATTTGGGGATTTTTGGCTAGACTTGAGCCTTGGTACAAAGAGGAGAATTTTGCCTCGCTGAGCTCATTTCATGCCATTTCTAAAAACATGTTGTAATAGTCAATCAGGTCAACGAGTACGAAGTTATGACCTCGACAAGTTGCCCCAAAAATTCAAATTTGAATTTTAATGGTTTTAGGTGGGAAAAAGGGAAAACATGGTATTTGAGGGAATTTTCGAAATTGTAAAGGGTATTTTCTCTTGTATCCTTATTTTTGGCATGAAAGTAATGAAATGTTTGATTCTATGACTTTTTTAAAGGAAAAATACCTGTGTATGATTGGTTTGGTGTTGCTTGTGTAACGTGATCTACACCAAGTGGTATTAGAGCAGGAGTTCCTGAGTGTATAAATAGATCTCTAGATGTGAGGCAGTTTATACCAGGATATATGGTTAAGGTTTGTGAGAGAAGTGAGCGTAATTCCTCCACGAAGAAACCATGGTGGTGGGAGAAATATGGTGCTAGAGGAATATTTCAAAACTTTGCAAAGGCAAGTTCAGGCTTTGCAAGAGGAGCTACATAGAGGGTTTGAGCCAAGGAGAGAAGAAGGTAGTGAACATGAAGTTGAAGAAGAAGAGGACCAGTTTGAGGAAGAAGAAGAGGTAGTAGATCCTACACAATCCAGGTTATATAGATCCATATCTCAAATTGGAAAGAGACCGAAGATGGAGGTTTCTACGTATTCTAAAAATCTTGATCTAGAGGAGTTGATTGAATGGATTAATAATTTGGAAGAATACTTTGAGTATGAGGAGGTTGAAGATCCTAATAGGGTCAAGTTTTCTAAGACCAAGCTGAAGGGTCATGCCAATATATGGTGGAAGGGAGTGCAGCTAAAAAAAATAAGAGGAAAAGAAAGGATAACAAAATGGGAGCAGATGTTGGAGAAGTTGAAGTGGCAGTTCATTCCAGGTGACTACAAGTTGGATCTTCTGAAGAAAATGCAAGGTTTGAGGCAATCAAGTAAGTCTTTCAAAGAATACACAGAGGAGTTTTATAAAATTATAATCAGAACAAGCTATTTAGAGGCCATCAAGGAGAAGGTAGCCTATTATATTAATGGGTTATGAGTAAGTATTCAAGAGGAGTTAAGTCTGGTTAGGATGACCACCATAGATGATGCTTACTAGTTTGCCCCGAGAGTTGAAGATAAGTTGAACAGAAGGTTTGAGAGCAAGCAAAGAGGAAGAGGTCATGGTGGAATAACTGGTGGAAGAAAAAATAGAGGATGAAATGAAGATTATAAGAAGAATGGAGAAGCTAGCAATAGTCAGGACCAAAAGGGAGATAATTCTTATCGCCCCCGTGATTAGAACAATGGTTACTAGAGAGGAAGAGGAAGGTCTGGATGAGGGTTTGGAAGAGGAGGATTTTGTGGAACCTGTTTACACTGTGGCAAAGAAGGACATCGATCATACGAGTGTCCATAACACCAAGAGAGGACAAATAGGAGGCCTGAATGTAATGCCCGAGCTACAGTCATTGATGAAGGTTCTGAATCTAAGCACTCTAAAGAAGCAGAAAGAGGAGAAGTGCTAATCACAAGGAGAGCCTTAATGAATGAGGAGAGAGACCCAAATCAAAGGAAGAGCTTATTTTGTACAAGGTGTAAATTTGTAGGTACTATTTGTAATATTATCATAGACAATGGTAGCACAAATAACCTAGTTTCAGAAGGAATGGTTACCAAATTGCAATTATAGAGGAAGAGACACCCGCATCCATATCGGATTGCACGGTTATAGAAGGACCATAGGGCTTTGGTTAGTGAGCTATGCTTGGTAAAATTTAATATTGGGAATTACCGTGATGATGTCCTATGTGACATACTGCCTATGGATGCTTGCCATTTTTTTTTGGGAAGGCCATGGTAGTTTAATCAGTGTGTAGTGCATGATGGTCTTGCCAAAACTTACTCCTTGACAAAGAATGGAGTGTGCCATAAGCTGAAGCCCTAATGGAGGTGGACGAAAAGGTATGTAGCAATGCCATAATATTTTTAGTTGAAGGGAGAAGGTTTTTGGATGGTTTGAAGAATGAGCATATATGCTATGCATTAATTCCTAGAGTTAGGGAAGAAGAATGCAAAGATACCCCAATAGAAGTCTTAGGTCTGTTAGAAGAATTTCTAGATATTATATCAGATAATGTGCCTAAGGGTTTACCACCAGTGAGGAAGATCAATCACCATATATATTTGGTACCAGGATCTAGTTTACCCAATAAGGCAACCCATAGAATGACTCCTATAGAAAGTGAGGAGCTAAACAGGAAAGTCCAAGAGTTGCTAAAAAAGGGACTGATTCAGGAGAGCTTGAGTCCATGTGCAGTACCTACAATACTAGCACCAAAGAAAGATGGAGAGTGGAGAATGTGTATAGACTCTTGAGCTATTAACAAGATCACCATAAAATACAGATTTCCATTGCCAAGGATGGATGATATTATGGACTGTTTGAGTGAAGCCAAGTACTTCACAAAGATTGACCTAAAGAGTGGGTACCATCAGATTCGTTCTAGAGAAGGAGATGAGTGGAATATAGCCTTCAATACCAGATAGGGTTTGTATGAGTGGTTGGTCATGCCATTTGGGCTAACCAATCCACCAAGCACATTCATGCGGCTGATGAATGAGGTATTGAAGGATTTTTTAGGAGAATTTTTCATTGTATATTTGGATGACATTTTAATATTTAGTAGGACCTTGGAAGAGCACCTGATGCATATCAGAAGGGTTTTTGAGAAGCTTAGGGAGGAGCAGTTGTTGATTAATTTGAAGAAGTGTAGTTTTGTGAAGAAGGAGTTAGTGTATTTGGGATTTTTCATCTCAGTAGAAGGTCTAAAAATGGACCTAGAAAAGGTGAGGTCTATCATTGAATGGCCTAATCCAATAAGCATAACTGAGGTAAGATCATTTCATGGTCTAGCAAGTTTTTACAAAAAAATAATTAGAAATTTCAGTAGTATTTTTGCACCCCTTACAGAAAAAATGAGAGGGCATAAGAAAGAATTTAAGTGGACCTTAGGAGCAGATAAGAGCTTTGATATGTTGAATAAGAAGGTCACAGAGCAACCTATTTTGACACTTCTAGATTTTAATAAGGTATTTTAGGTATATTGTGATGCTAGTGGTAGTACCATAGGAACTGTATTGTGTCAAGAAGGTAAACCTGTTGCTTATTTTAGTGAGAAACTCAATGATGCTAGGAAGAAGTATTTAGTTTATGATCAAGATTTTTATGCTATAGTTTAGGCTCTAAATAAGTGGAGGCATTATTTGTTGCCAAAAGAGTTTGTTCTATATACTGATCATCAGGCCTTAAAGTATATTAATAGCCAAGGGAAGCTAAATCAGAGGCACTTGAAGTGGATAGAGTTTCTACAGAGTTATACCTTTGTGTTGAAGCACAAGAGTGAAAATTCAAACAGATTTGTAGATGCCTTAAGTAGAAGGCAGTGTTTGTTGATAGAAATGAAGGTGGAAGTTTTAGGGTTTGACGAACTTAAGGGTTTTTACCCTAAAGATCCTGATTTTGTAGAGGTTTGGAGGGCTTTCTTGGCACCTGTTACTTTGGACAGGACTAAGTGGTTGGATTTTTTGATCCAAGATGGAATGTTGTTTAGAGGAAATCAATTATGCATTCCAAGGAGTTCAATGATGGAGAATCTATTCAAGGAGAAACACAATGGAGGGTTGGCTGGAAACTTTGGTTGGGATAAGACCATTACCCTTGTTAGTGAGAACTACTATTGGCCATAGTTGCAGCAATATGTAAAGATATTTGTGCAAAGTTGTAGAGTATGCCAGATGGTGAAGTGTGTGAGATAGAATACTGGCTTATATCAACCATTACCTGTACCATAGAGACCATGGGAGGACATCAGCATGGATTTTGTTCTTAGCCTACCAAGGACACAGAGGGGAAATGACTCCATATTTGTGCTGGTTGACAGGTTTTCAAAGATGGCACATTTTATTCCCTGCCAGAAAACTAATGATGCAGTTCATGTTGTAGGTTTATTTTTCAAATATGTGGTAGGAATTCATGGTCTACCAAAGTATAGTTTCTAACATAGATACCAAGTTTATTGGGTATTTTTGGAGAACCTTATGGAAGAAATTGAAGATAGATTTGAAATTAAGTTTTGCATACCACCCATAGACTGATGGGGGGTGAACAGGACTCGAACCCATGACCTTAGGGCTCCTTGAGCCCTACCACTCAACCCACAACCAGGTGTGCTAGCGGGCTGATCTGAAAGGATCAGGGGACCCCCTCATATTTGAGAAGTCTTCGCAAGCCTGTCCATGCTCCACCATCGCTGTGTAGCCTCCGCTCTCGAGGAGGATATCATTAGCAGATCCATCGATCACAAGCAAGGTCTCATCATGATGATAGGTGCTTCTCGATGCTAGCAACAGGTGATACCATATAATGAAATCAAACCTTCGAATGTGATTTTATTCGATGCTAGCAATAGATTCTTTGAACACGGAATCTAGTACTTTCCTCCTTTGGTATGAATATCTTCAACATGCAATCTTCATTTTTTGCAGGGATTTTCTATGATGTTTGTCACAACAACAATAATGGCTGCCTCCAAAACACGTAGACTGACGATGATCCATTATGGGTAGAATTTTTACACTCCTAAAAAACACTCACCTTCACTGGAGTCCGACTGCCATCAAATCTGCCCTCATGACATGCCCTGCACCTATGGCAAAAAACATCGAGATCGCTGGTTGACGTCGTTGACGGGGTTTTAAAAAAAATCAATTTTAAATATCCCACATGCATGGGGTTGGGTAGCGTGGATGGATTTAAAAAGAAAAGAGCTACTATAAGCTCTTGTCTCCTCTCGGGGAGACTTTACCCGAGAGGACAAAGGGGCCTCTCACACGAGGGGCTCCGTTGGCATCCACGCTGGTAGAGTTTTGTCCATCCGAGTCGGCCTTTGGGCCTTGTCCGCCCTTTGGCCCTTGTCCGCCCATCATTTGCATCTACAGTCAATCAGGTCCATTGCATCATGATGCATGTCTAGGTTTGTCACATCATGATGCGTGTCTAGGTCCATATACAGTCAATCAGATCCATTGCATCATGATGCGTGTCTAGGTCCAAAGAAAATGAGCCTCAATAATTTGGCTCTGATACCATATTGTGAAATCAATCAACAATCCTTTGAATTGAATTGAATAAATAATACATAGCAAGCCTTAGATTATCCCGTAGGTTATGGAACCACCTAGGCACAAAATAGGCTTGGTTACAACAATATAACAACATAGCCAATAATGGAATATCATAGTTATGATAACATGCCCTTGTCTTATATTGAGTATTCATCTTAGTAATATGCTTCTTCACTTCTTCATGCAAGCTCTTCAAATGGTTTGCAAAGTCCTTAGCCTCAGCACTACACTTTTCCCCTGTATCCATCTTCCTCAAATCAGAAGCATTTCTTGGACTACTCCCATATATTATTTAGAATGGATATTTGTTAGTACTCTTGTTGACAGAATTGTTGTATGCAAATTCCACCTATGGCAAAACCAAATCCCATCCCTTGGGCTTATCTCCTATCAAGAATCTCAATAGATTACCCAAACTTCTATTCACCACCTATGTTTGTCCATCAATCTATGGGTGGTATGTAGAATTGAATTTCAAATCTGTCTTCAATCTATTCCACAAGGTTCTCCAAAAATACCCAACAAAATTGGTATCTTTGTCATAAACTATACTTTTTGGTAGACCATGAAGTCATACCACCTCTTTGAAAAATAAACCTACAACATGAACTGCATCATTAGTTTTCTGGTAGGGAATAAAATGTGCCATCTTTGAAAACCTGTCAACCACCACAAATATGGAGTCATTTTCCCTCTGTGTCCTTGGTAGGCCAAGAAAAAAATCCATGCTAATGTCCTCCCATGGTCTCTTTGGTATAGGTAATGGCTGATATAATCTAGTGTTTTGTCTCACAACCTTCGCCATCTGGCATACTCTACAACTTTGCATAAATCTCTTCACATCTTGCTGCAACTATGGCCAATAGTAGTTCTCACTAACAAGGGTAATGGTCTTATCCTGACCAAAGTGTCCAGCAAACCCTCCATTGTGTTTCTCCTTGAATAGATTCTTCCTCATTGAACTCCTTTTAATGCATAATTGATTTCCTATAAACAAAATTTCATCTTGGATCAAAAAATCCAACCACTTAGTCCTATACAAAGTAATAGGTGCCAAGCAAGCCCTCCAAGCACCTACAAAATCAGGATCTTCAGGGTAAAAATCCTTAAGTTTGTCAAACCCTGCAACTTCCACCTTCATTTCTATCAACAAAAACTGCCTTTTACTTAAGGCATCTACAAATTTGTTTGATTTTTTTCTCCTATGCTTCAACACAAAGGTATAACTCTGTAGAAACTCAACCCACTTCAAGTGCCTCTGATTTAGCTTCCCTTGGCTATTAATATACTGTAAGTCCTAATGATCAATATATAGAACAAACTCTTTTGGCAACAAATAATGCCTCCACTTCTTTAGATTTTGAACTATAGAATAAAACTCTTGATCATAAACTAAATACTTCTTCCTAGCATCATTGAGTTTCTCACTAAAATAAGTGACAGGTTTACCTTCTTGACTCAATACAACTCCTATGGCACTACCACTAGCATAAGAATCTACCTCAAATACCTTATTAAAATTTGGAAATGCAAAAATAGGTTGCTTTGTGACCTTATTATTCAACATATCAAAGCTCTTATCTGCTCCTAAGGTCCACTTAAATTCTTTTTTATCCCATATCATTGTTTCTGTAAGGGGTGCACAAATACTGCTAAAATTTCTAATGATTTTTTTGTAAAAACTTGCTAGACCATGAAATGATCTTACCTCAGTTATGCTTCTTGGATTAGGCCATTCAATGATCGCCCTCACCTTTTCTGAATCAATTTTTAGATCTTCTGCTGAAATGACAAATCTCAGATACACTAACTCCTTCTTCACAAAACTACACTTCTTCAAATTAATCAAGAACTGCTCCTCCCTCAGCTTCTCAAAAACCTTTAGATATGCATCAGGTGCTCTTCCAAGGTCCTGTTAAATATTAAAATGTCATCCAAATAGAAAATGACAAATTTTCCTAAAAAATCCTTCAATTCCTCATTCATCAGCCACATGAATGTGTTTGGTGCAATTGTTAGACCAAATGGCATGACCAACCACTCATACAAACCCTCTCTGGTCTTGAAGGTTGTATTCCACTCATCTCATTCTCTAACATGAATCTGATGGTACCCACTATTCAGGTCAATATTTTTGAAGTACTTGGCTCCACTTAAACAATCCATAATGTCATACATCTTTGGCAATGGAAATCTATATTTTATGGTGATCTTGTTAATAGCTCGAGAGTATGTATACATTCTCCACTCTCCATCCTTCTTTGGTGCTAGTACTACAGGTACTACACATGGAATCAAGATCTCTTGAATCAGTCCCTTTTTTAGCAACTCTTGGACTTGCCTATTTAGCTCCTCATTTTCTACAAGAGTCATTCTATGGGTTGCCTTATTGGGTAAACTAGATCCTGGTACCAAATCTATATGGTGACTGATCTTCCTCACTGGTGGTAAACCCTCAGGCACATTATCTGATATAATATCTAGAAATTCTTCTAATAGACCTAAGAATTCTACTGGGGTATCTTTGCATTCTTCTTCCCTAACTCTAGGAATTAATGCATAGCACATATGCTCATGCTTCAAACCATCCAAAAACCTTCTTCCTTCAACTAAACAGATTCTGGCACTGCTACATACCTTTTTGTCCACCTCCTTTAGGGGCTTCAGCTTATGGCGCACTCCATTCTTTGTCAAGGAATAAGTGTTGGCACGACCATAATGCATTGCACACCGATCAAAATGCCATGGCCTTCACAATAATAAATGCAAACATATTATTCACCAAATTTATTTTCTAGAATGGTGGTTGCTCATTGTTGTGAATTCTCCTAATCTACTACTCTAAAATTATAGTAGATGATTTCAACTTCCCCTTCAGGATCTGGCCTAGAACTCCAAAGTTCTACATCTAGTAATGCTATCTTAATTTCTATCCTTTATTAGTCAATCTATTCACTTAACTATACCTTCTTAGCTATGAAGGATAATATCCAAATATTATTGGATTTTGTAGGTTTCTTATTTGTGAGTTCTAAATTCAAAAATGACTTTCTTCTCAAGAATTTGGAGGTCTTGAGGTCTTCATGAATCTTATCTCTAAAGTTTGATAAAAAAATTTCCAAATATTTCTCCTTTGGGCTTGTTTTTGGATGGTAATAATTGTCCCAATTCTTTCACTATATTTTGTAGTGAATTTCTCCAATGATTTCTCCTAGGAACTCCTTTTATGGCTTCTCTAATTTCTATAATGAGGCTCACCAATCCTTCTCCTTCAGACCTATTAAAGGTATTTAGTCTAGCAAATTCTCTGGTCTTCTTGACGATACCTTTCCTTCAACATTCAACTAGGGAAGTGTTGGCAATGATTTCTTCTTCTTAGATATTTGGAACAAGAATTTTGATGGTTTGTATATATCTCTTCCAAGGATGGAAGTTCTTCAATGATACCTTTGATGGGTTTTCTTTAGCTTTTTATAGAGGAAGTATTCTATTAGTAAATGAGATCACCAATCTTCTATATCTTATGAACTCTTCTCTAAAGTCTTCTTCTGGTTCAATGATTTTTCTTTGGAGTCTTCTTCTAGCTCAAGAAATCTTCTTTGGAGTGTTCTTCATGTTCAAGGCTTCTATGGCATTTTCTTCTGGATCAATTCTTTTATGGACTTTTCTTCTACAATAAGGCTTATGTGGCTTTTTCTTCTGCAATAAGGTTTTTGTGGCCTTTTATTCTACAATAAGGCTTCTATGGCCTTCTTTTTCTATAATGTGTAGGTCTACAATAGGGATTCCTTCAATTTTATTTTTCTACAACAAGATATTAGTAAGATTATTCTAAATCATGTAAATGACTAATCTTAACTAGTTGATTTGTCAATCTAGTGGAATAAATGTTGAGTCCTAGTATTCATGGGTTTTTTTGCAACTCTATAGAAAGACTCTAGCCAAATGCAATCTCAAAATTTTTAGAACTGAGATTTTATTTTCCTCTTTATCTCTCTTGTAGCTCTCCCTAATCCTATAAACCTACCATAGCTTTGATACAACTATTAGCTTTTTATGATGTATGCCAATAGATAATGCAATCACAAGATATAAAATATGCATAAATGTAAGATGCTAAAATATGTTATTAATGGAAAGTGACAAAAATGATACAATGTAGTATGGAGGAAATGAACACTCCAAAACCGATGCTAAAGAACTACATTGTACTTCATCACCAATCTATGTGGTGATGTACCTAGTATACATACTACTACCTATAATAATGTGTAATCACTCACTATGATGCCCTTTATATAGAAATATAAATTTCTTGGCCAACACAAACCTTCTGTTTAGCTTCTCTTCAACCCTCAGGTCAAACTGGTAAGCATCATCTATGGTGGTCATCCTGACCAAACTTAACTCCTCTTGAATACTTGCTCGTAACCCATTAATATAATGGGCTACCTTCTCCTTGTTGGCCTCTGAATGGCCTATTATGATTACAATTTTATAAAACTCCTCTGTGTATTTTTTGACAGACTTAGTTGATTACCCCAAAACTTGCATTTTCTTTAGCAAATCCAACTTGTAGTCACCTAGAATGAACTTCCTCTTCAACTTCTCCAACATCCACTCCCATTTTGTTATCCTTTATTTTCATATTTTTTTTGTCTAGCTGCACTCCCTTCTACCATATGCTGGCATCACCCTTCAGCTTGGTCTTAGCAAACTTGACCCTATTAGGATCTTCAAGCTCCTCATACTCAAAGTATTCTTCCAAATCATTGATCCAGTCAATCAACTCCTCTAGATCAAGATTTCTAGAATACGTAGAAACCTCCATATTTGGTCTCTTTTCAATTTGAGATATGGATTTGTATAACCTGGCTTGTGTAGGATCTACTACCTCTTCTTCTTTCTCAAACTGGTCCTCTTCTTCTTCAACTTTATCTTCACTACCTTCTTCTCTCCTTGGCTCAAACCCTCTATGTAGCTCCTCTTGCAAAGCATGAACTTGCCTCTGCAAAACTCTAAAATCTTCCTCTGGCACCATATTTCTCCCACCCATGATTTCTTCATGGATGAATTCTCCTCACTTCTCTCACAAAACTTAACCATAGATCCTGGTGTAAACTGCCTCACATCTGATGATCTGTTTACACACTTAGGAACTCCTTCTCTGATACCACTTGGTGTAGATCTCTTACACAAGCAACACCAAATCAATGATACATAGGTATTTTTCCTTTGAACAAGTTAGAGAATCAAACATTTCATTACTTTCATGCCAAAAATAATGATACAAGATAAAATACCCCTTTACAATTTTGAAAATTCCCTCAAATACCCTATTTTCCCTTTTCCCCACTTAAAACCATTAAAATTCAAATTTGAATTTTGGGGGCAACTTGTTGAGGTCATAACTTTGCACTCATTGACCCGATTGACTATTACAACATGTTTTCAAAAATAGCATGAAATGAGCTAAGCGGGGCGAACCTTGGCTCTTCGCGCCAAGGCTTGCGTCTAGCCAAAAATCCTCAAATTCGACCTCTAAGACCTTCAAAAATCTCCTACAAGTTAAACTAGTTTTACAAAATTAAACAATTACAATTTTTTTTGGGTGATGCAAGATCACTCTTACACCACTAGATGCTCCTGCATCAGACACCCAGGGTAATTTTGAGAAGTAACCTTCACTTCTCTATTGTTGGAAGAAAACCAAGGCGTTCAACCTAAGCCTTCGACTTCCAAGATGAATCTTCAACAGGTTTGCCTTTCCACTTAACCAGATATTCTACATACTGCCTGTTTTTGGTACTTTTTCCGATGTGTGTATCCAAGATCTCTTCTATCTCTTCCATATCTGGAGTAGATGCTAGAATATTCCACAATTCTACTACTGGTCCCTCACCATTGTCTCCTTCATGGTATTCTACCAAATATAAAATTTTAAAAATAGGTGATATGTTAAGCCCACTTGGCAATTTAACTTCATATGCATTTCCTGAATCCCATTTTTCTATGATTTTGCATGGTCCAAACTTCTTCATATTCAGCTTGTTATAGGTTTTAGCAGGAAACCTTTCTTTTTTTATATGGACCATAACTTCATCTCCCACTTCAAATTCCTTAGACCGTCGCTTCTGGTCTGCCCTATTGTGAAATAGATCAACAATCCTTTGAATTGAATTGAATAAATAATACATAGCAAGCCTTAGATTAGCTCGTAGGTTACAGAACCACCTAGGCACCAAATAGGCTTGGTTACAACAATATAACAACATAGCCAATAATGGAATATCATAGTTACGTTAACATCCCCCCTTATTACATTATTTGGGTAATAGGATAACTACTAGCAATACTAAAATTCCCCCTAATTACATCATTTTGAAATACAAAGAGAGTTGCGAAACAATTAAAATTTGGCACATGCAAGTACCTTAGTGAAAATTTCTACAACTTGAGCATTTGTGGGAATGTACTGAAGCTGAATTCGGTGCCTTGGAACTTTGTATCGAATGAAGTGACATTGTGTGTCAATGTGCTTGGTTATTTCATGAAGTACTGGATTCTTGAAAAGATTCAAAACACCCATGTTGTCATAGAACAAGTGTATTGGATATTTTTATGGAATACCCATACTTGTTAGGATGCAACGTAACCATATCACTTCGCACACAGCTTCACGTGCGACACGATATTCTGCCTCTGTTGATGAAATAACAACCACCTGTTGCTTCTTGCTATGCCAAGAGACAGGACCAGATCCAAGATGAAACAAATATCCTGAAGTTGGTTTATGATCATCATATGATCCATCATATTCGGAATTCGTGTATCCCTGTAAGAAGAATTTGTTGTTCCTCTTGTATTCTAGGCCATATTCCATTGTGCCACAGACATAGTGAAGAACTTGCTTTGCTGCTTTCCAGTGTATAGTCTTAGGTTCCTGCATGAACTTCAAAAGATAGTTGATAATACATATGATATTTGGCCTAGTGTTGGTCAGATATATGAGACTCCCAATCAACTGATGATAGAGAGTAGCATCTACCTGAGGTGATTTGTCATATCGCGATAACTGAAGACCTATTTCCATTGGTGTTGCCATCGGCTTGCAGTAAAGCATGCAATATTTTTCCAGTAGTGTCTCGACATATTTTTTCTGAGACATTTTTATGTAGGGCTCCTTCTGGTTCACTTCCAGACTAAGACAGTAATGGAGAAGTCCGAGATCTATCATTTCAAACTATTTGCTCAAATCCTATTTGACAGTAGAGATCATTGTTTCTGAACTCCCTATTATGAGTAGATCATCAACATAGAGTACAAGAAACACTATTTAAAATATTTGCTTCTTGAAATAGAGGTTTTCATCTGACGTACATCTCTTAAATCCATGCTGTAATAGACGATTATCCATTTTTATGTACCATGCCCGAGGGGCCTGTTTCAAACCATATAAGGATTTGACCAATTTGCAAACTTTATGCTATTGGCCTTCCACTTCAAATCCTTCTGGTTGAGTCATGTAGACTTCTTCTTGGATATAACCATTTAGAAAAGCACTCTTGACATCCATTTGGTGTACTTTCCACCCATACTATGCTACCATAGCACAAAGAACTCGAATGGTTGTCATCCGAGTAGTAGGTGCAAAAGTTTCCTCGTAGTCAATGCCTTATCTTTGAGCATAGCCCTTTGCAACAAGTTAGGCTTCATGCTTATCTATTGTCCCATCTACCTTATCCTTAAATTTATACACCCATTTGTAGCCTATGGGATTCTTTTCGTATGGCATATTGACAAGCTTCCAAGTTTTGCTTTTCATCAAAGACTTATACTCTGCATCCATAGCGGCCTTCCACTGAGTCTCACCAAGAGCATCTTGCATTGATGCAGGTTCATATCATCTATTGAGGACATAAACACCCTATCATCATCAATATCCATATCTTTTGTATCTCTCTTTGGATCTACAGAAATTTCCTCAAAATATTGACACAGATCATCAACCCCAATATTCTCCGTTGTAGCTTTCTCTTATCGAGCCATGATGGGAGTACGAGGCCTATCCAATGTCAAATATGGTGGAGTGGATAGCTTAGAATATTTTATTGTATTTATATACCACTTTGGATTCTTATTCTAAGGTGTTGAAGAAGATGAAGAAGGACCTCCAACCTTTGATGAAGGAGACTTCTCAACCTTAGTTTCCACAAGGTCTAGGTATACATTTGATGTGTTTCCTGATGTGAAAGCCTCATAAAAAACTACATCTCTACTAATGTGTATCTTCTTGGTCAAGGGATCAATCAAATGATAACCCTTAGAGTGCTCATCATAGCCAAGAAGAATACACTTCAATTTCTTCTCATCTAGCTTCTTCCTTATCTCTTTTGGTATGTGCATGAAAGCTTTACATCCAAAAATGCATAGATGAGAAATGGAGGGTTTCCTACCACTCCATACTTCCTGTGGAGTCATTCCTTATAGGGCATTTTTGGGTACCCTATTCAATAGATATACTGCTGTGGTGACAGCTTATGCCCAATATAGTTGCCCAAGACTAGCTCTTGTGAGCATGCAACAAACCATTTCCATGATGGAACGATTTCTCCTTTCAGCAACTCCATTTTGCTGAGTATAAGTAGTTAACTGTCTCATGATCCCATGTGCAGCAAAGAATGCAAAAAATTCTTTAGATATAAACTACCCCCCTCGATCTGAGCAAAGAGTCTTTATAGAATCCCCTAACTTCTCAATAGATTTCTTGAATTGCTGAAAGAAACCAAATGCTTGAGATATTAGAGTAAGAAAGAACACCCACATTTTCTATGAGTAATCATCTAGAAATAACTAAAAATACCTCTTCCACCCACAAATGATGGGTGTGAAAGGACTACACAGATTGATGTGAATCAACTCCAGAGGTTTCTTTGCTCTTGTAGAGCTTTTATCAAAAGGTACTCTATGATGCTTTCTTGCTAAACAGTCAGAGCACACTGGCAATGTGGTAGAAAAGGAAGGAATACCCTTTACCATTTCATACTTACTTAGCTCAAGTAACTAGAACTAAGATGCTCATATCTCTTGTGCCATAGGGAATTTGCCTTCTTTGTAGAGACTATCATGGTGACATGTGGAGTAGAGATAACATCTAAGGCAAATAAGCCATGCTTAAATGAAGCAGTTGCAATCTGCTTACCCATCCTGGTAATAGAACAATACTTCTTTCCTCCCTCAACACTAAAGTTCACAACCATATCTTTGTCCAAAATTTGTGTGACTGACAACAAATTGTTTGCCAATCCTAGAACATAGAGGAATTTTTCAATCTAACACTTACCATCAGAAAGAGTAACTAAAATAGTACCTTCTCCCTAAACCTTGTAGATTTTATCATCAACAATAGTGACAGGTTTGCCCTCTTTGGCCTCAAAGGACTCAAACCATGATTTGTCACCAGTCATGTGCTTACTAACACCATAATCGACATACCATACAAGATCCGTCTACTTGGAGGCTATGGTAGTCATGAGCACCTTATGTGCCCACTCAAAATTTGATACAGATTCTTCAACAAAAACATTCACCTTGGGTTTCTTGTTCTTGTTGGGTGGTTGGTTCTGGATTTTTTGTTTAGGTTGGTTATTATTATGCCAACATTTTTCTGTATCATGACCCTATTTGTCATAGATATTGCAATATCATTTTGGTTGTTGAGGTTGTTTCCCTGTTGAATCCTTTTGAGAACCACCTCCTTTCAAAAAATTACCCTTCTTCTTGTTTGGCCCTTTTTTGTTGGTGTAGAAGGCAGTGTTAGAAGAAACATCTTGCTATAGTTGGCATGCCTCCTCTTCTTGAAACATATTAACCAACTCTATAAAAGTAACTTTTCATTGTGACACCTAAAGGGAAGTGATCAACACCCTATAAGAATCATGTAAAGCTCTCAATACAATTGAGGTAAGGAGCTTGTCATCAATTGGTTATCCCAAAGAGTTTAACTTTACCTTCAATTCAGACACTCTGCAAAGAAAAAATTCAATTGTTTTCCCTACTTCATGCTTAGAATGTGTAATTGAGATTGAAGAAATAGAATAGTGGAATCATTATTTCCCTCATATATAGTATTAAGGGCATCCCATGCCTCTTTACTATGTTCACAGTCAACAATATGGGGTTGAACTTCATCAGAAACATCAAGCAAAATGAGCACTTTTGCTTTGCTATATTTCTTGTCAAAGTCTTTCTGAATAGTAGATGAAGGTATTTTTGTTGCTCCAGATACAACATCCCATAAGTCATCCATTTCTAAGATTGCCTTCATCTTGTTTTTCCATGGCATGTAATTAGGACCTTTCAACAACTGATGAGAATCAGTCATTAAATTTGCAGACATGGTGAAAGTTCCTTATAACACCAATTGGTCCCCCTTTCAATATACCTTTTGCTAGGCTTTTATACCATACTAAATACCCACCCTTACGTGAAGGAGACTATAGGTATTTAGAAAGATAAAAAAAAAATCACCCGCCCTTACGTGAGGGAAACTATAGGTAATTTTTAGACATCATACGATACATGGTACTTAAGTAGTATTGAAAGGGAATAGTCTTGTTTATGGCACCTACCATAGAAAGTCTGCAATCCTCATGTATGGGGTGTAAATTCCCCTAAACACTATGGATTTCAGAACTTTCGTCAGGATTTACGCCTAAACACAAGAACTATTAGGGTAATGGATGGAGTGAAAATGCAAAAAAATGGCAAACTTATCTCTCCCCGACGATTTATAGAGAACAAGTTCGAACATCATTTTTGCAACTATATTAGGTGACAGATATAGTAGCACAATCATGTCAGCTTTACTTGTAAGTTTTGGCCAGAGGTATCACAACTACCGAACACTGCAGTGCAATAAATTGCACGGATGGGTTTTAATTATTTCGAGGACTTAGGGAGTGAATTTGATTTTAAATTTTAATGATGTAGTGCAAAGCAAGAAAAAATGCAACATACAACATAAAAGTGCCCACAAAAAATAAACCACAAGGTGTCTTCCTTGTGAGTGAAATATTGTTGGATGTTGTGAATGCTAAGTTGGAGTGAAAAGGATTGTTTGATAAGCATTGTTGAGTTTGGTTTTGAGATATCCAATATTTATTGATGCGGGTTTTCTGGAATAAAAGTTGATACTATAAACCTTTTTTGATAAGCATTGTTGGAAATACTGATTAAGCTTTCATATGCTTGATTAGGGTTTGTGAAATATCATGAGCATCATTGTTATGTGAAGTTGAGAACTATCTTGAACTAGGGTTTGTGAAAGATCATGAGTATCATTGTTATGTGAGAATTATTTGATAAACATTTTTGACTAAGATTTCATTGATTTATTGGTTGAGTGGAGTTGATTGAGCTTAGCTGATTGGAATTTTTTGAGTGATAGTTCAAGTTCTGTGAAAAAAATTGTTCTTTACTAATTTAAGAAAGATATTGAAAGTGATTGAGAATTGTTGTGAGTGTGAAACATATTGAGTCTTTTATCATTCTCTATATGTTTCTGTGGTTATACAAAAGAGTTTGAAAGTGATTGAGCATTGTTGTGAGTGTGAATTTATTGAGTCTCTAACCATTATCTATATGTTTTTATGAGATTAAACAAGATTCTATGTGAAGCTTATTTGTGTGATTAAAGAAGTTTTCTGTGATATATTGAGTTGAGTTGAATAAGATTTTGTGAAATCTTGTGAGTTGATTTGAGTAAGTCCTAGAGTGGACTTAAGGACTGAGTTGAGTAAGCTTTTGTGGAAGCTTACAATGAATATTTAAGGTAAGTCTTAGTGAAGACTTGTTGAGCATATTGAACAAGTTCTAGTGAGGACTTGTTGAGCATATTTGAGGTAAGTATTGGTGAATACTTGTTGAGTAGATTGGACAAGTTCTAGTGAGGACTTGTTGAGCATATTTGAGGTAAGTCTTGGTTTTTGAGCATATTGGACAAGTTATAGTGAGGACTTGTTGAGCATATTTGAGGTAATTCTTGGTGAATAATTTTTGAGTAGATTGGAAAAGTTCTTGAGAGGACTTGTTGGACATATTTGATATAAGTCTTTGATAAGACTTGTGAGCATAGTTTATTGATTGATTGATTTATTTAAACCTTGATTTAATATTTGGGATAGATCTAACAAAGTTAATTTATGATTGAGTCAAGCTTTGTGTTAAGGCTTGAGGATATATTTGAGGAAATAGTTTGATGAATATTTGAGGATAGATTTGTGTCGAACTAGAATTAGAGATTGAGCATATTTGTGCTAGACTGAAGGACTGTGTTTAGTGTATATTTGATATAGAGATTGAGCTAATTTTTGCTAGATCGAAGAACCATTCTTATGCATAAGGGGTAGTACCAAAAAAGTATTTTTCAAATCAGGGTGAATCAACATGAAAACTATATAAACTATGGGGTAAAATTTTCAAATATTTGAAGAAATTTTTTCAAAACATGGCAATTTTTTTTTCAACTACAAGTATTAACAAAATTATCATAAGGAAACTAGCAGAAGGTGACTGGCAGAAGGCAACTTATAGAAGGTGATTGACAGAAGGTGACTGGCAGAAGGCGACTGGCAGAAGGTTACTAAAATAAGGTGACTGACATAAGGCAACTGATACAAGGCAACTAGAAGAATGTGACTGACATAAGGCGACTGGAAGAAGGCGACTGGCATAAGGTGACTGACACAAGGTGACTGATTGAAGGTGAATAGAAGAAGGAAATTTACAGAAGGTGACTGACACAAGGTGACTAGCAGAAGGTGACTGGCAGAAAATGACTGGCCAAAGGCAACTGAAACAAGGTGACTGTCACAAGGTGACTGGCAAAAATGTGACTAGCAAAAGGCGTCTAACACAAGGGTGACTAGAAAAATGTGCCTAGTAGAAGGTAACTGGAAAAAGGCAACTGGTAGAAGATGATTGACATAAGGCGTCTAGAAGAAGGTGACTGGAAGAAGTCGACTGGAAGAAGGTGACTGGTAAAAGGTGACTGGAAGAAGGTGATTGGCACATGGTGACTGACAAATGGTGAGTGGTACATGATGACCAGTATATGGTGAGTGGCAAAATTTGAGTGGCAGTAGACGACTAGTAGAAGGCGAGTGGCTCATGGTGACTGACAAATGGTGAGTGGCACAAGGTGACTGACATATGGCAAGTGGTGCAAGGCAACTGATAGATGGCAAGTGGCATAAGGTGACTGACAGATGGTGAGTGGAACAAGGTGATCACCATAACCATAAATAATAGGGTACCATGTGTCCTCCCTTTTGCCACGTGTCGTTCATGCGTTAACTCTTGCCATGCAAAAAATCTATAAATCTATTTTTAGGGTCATTTGCAGGGTCATTTGTAGCTTTTCCCATAGCAACTTTAAAATATTTTTCCAGCATTTTAGGGCATTTTCCACAACAGTTTTAGAGCGTTTCCAAGAAATTTTAGTGCATTTTGGCAACGTTTTTAGAGCATTTTGGCAGCATTTTGGTAGTTTTTTGGCATCATTTTTATAAGGTTTTACCAACATTTTTTTTCTTTTAAAATATGGCTAGTTGTTCCTCCCCTCTTCCATCCAAATTTCATTTCAAGTACACCTTCTTCCCCAATTTCAAAAGCATTTTCAACACTCCTGATAGAGATTCCTAGTGGATTTACACTGCTGGACTTGCTGGTGTGTTGAAGATGCCTTCGTTGAACATTAATGTTCAGTTGATGCAATGGATTGTTTCTTGTTACAACCATGACGTGTGCACTATTTCGATTCGTGTTGATAACAATGAAATTGTTTTTTTGGTTAAACCCTTCGATGTGCAGTAATTAACAGGGCTACCATTTTTAGATGGTGTACTGGTGAACAACCAGTACATCTTAATCGATGATGATAAATCCACCCTAGGAAACCTTTACACTTTTCATCCTGACAATCTGAAAGGTATAATTTGAAAATTTATTTTTTATTTAACATTAAATATTGTTCTGCTATAGTTTCATTTCTCTAAAAATGTTCTCCTTGTTTTATTTTTTCAATCAATTCTTCTAAGTCCAAAAGGATCTTAAACATTTCAAATGTTGGAGATAAATTTATATATGCTTGCATTGAATTTTTTTAGGCAAGGCTTATTCTGTAGGGGTGACCTATAGAAATGCCTTTTTGGGCACTTTATTTATTGCTTCATTATATTAATGGTGGTAAATTTGACTAGTGCATGCACATTTCCAATCGCCTAAAGCACGACCTTTTGAGTGCCTAGAAAATTCAAGCATCTGCTTACATAGTGACTACCAACAATTTTATTCTTTTTTTATTTTAGGAAGCTTATTTCAATCTTTAACAGAGCAGTCCTCCCACTACATTGCACCCTAGTTTGTTGTCTATTGGCATGTATGATGGTGAGATACAGGTAAAAATATTTTTTGAAATATCTTTATTTTCTTTTTTTAATTTTATCTTTTTATTCTCTAATTTTGTTTTGAAAATAAAAAATATCATTTCAGTATTCAAGAGGAATGCCACATTTAGGATTCTAGAAGTATCTGCTGATTCTGACACATAATCATAGTCATCACCAATGACTCCCAACAAATGTGTGAGGTTTGATGATGGTCGGATTCAACATACACCTACGACACCTTTTACTGGAGAAAGAGTTACAGTCGACGTAGAAGAGGTTACCTCCAACCCACAAGGTAACCTTACTCTGCATTGTTCAAAAATACTTTTTTAAATGATTTATATTTTGACTTAAAATTATGTTTTTTTAATGTGTTTTATGTATTTTTTAGACAAAGGGTAAATGGTTGAAACATCAATGGCTACAGAGTCTAAGTCAGGTATGTATATTTTGAAGAAATATTTTTTAATGCTATTATTATTTACAAATGATTTATTTTATGTCCTTGTGTGAAATTTAACAGAGGGACCTCATAGATTCAAAAGGCTAAAAAAAAGGATGGCTCCACCATCTGAACCTCTATGACCATAGACACAACCACAACCACAGCCACAGTCACAGCCATAGCCATAGCCACAGCCACAGCCACAGCCATAGCCACAACAGGTTTAGGTCCACCTAAAACAAGTTTAGGTCCATCCACTTCAGGTTCCACCTATGAGGAACCAATCATGCATGCATGGTAAAACGTTCCTCACACCACCACCTCACAATGCAAGAAGTGCTATAGAGACACAAAATGTGTCATCATCTAATATTTTTGTTGTACCGATATTAACCTTGGATAATTTTTCAAATGTTGAGAGTGCATCTCAAATACCCTCAGGAACTCTTGATTGTGACTTTATTTATCAAGGTATGAATCCTAAAAATTTCCCTTTAAACACAAGTGATATTCTTGAGGATGAAGAGGGCATTGATGGAGAAGAAGATGATGTCAATGTAGATGCCACCAAAGTTTCCCCCTCTGCCGCATAGCAAGTCACCACCCATACCATTACAGAAGATGATATCCTAAACATTTTTGAAAATTTGTTATTAGCCGATGCATGTAAAGCTGTAGTTTATAATACTCTTCTTTCGGATATTGATAAATTGAAGGAATGGGAATATCGGGCCAAGGTTTTGATTAAAGCCATCAATGGCCGATATAAGAATTTTTCAAAAAGAGAGTTGTTTCTCAAGATGGAGAATGAGCCCCAAAAGCTCGATGTCTTATTACATAAAGCTAAATCTGGCGCTATGGAGGCCGAGTCTACATATAGAGATGAAATTCTTGCCATTGTTATGAATCATTTGGAAAACCTCAATGCAGAATCCCAAGTATATTTCAATGAATGGGAACTTGATCAAAACAAAGTAGCAGTTGCAGAAATAACACGACTTACAGCTAATGTAAGTCCTACATCTAACTTAAAAATATTTTCTTTGTTAAATATGTTTTTTTTATAAATATTAACCTTTTTTTATTTCTATTTTGTAGTCTAATTTCTAGCACCTAAAGCAACAAGTTAGTGCCATGAAATTTTTGATCAAGACTGCCAAAATTAGCATTAATAATGTTATTGAATTGAAGAAGAGGTTACAACAAATGGTTAGAGAAAATAATTACCTAAATAAGGTTATCAAATATGGGGGCCTGGATGTCGAGGCTAAAATGAAAGAAAAGGAGAAGGATCTGAATGCACCTTTCAAAGAAGATCCAGCGAAGGAAGAGAGTACCTTGTTATCGAGGATTAACACTACAACACAAATTTTGGTTAGGGCTAGGGCATTAGAAGAAAATAATATTGAGTTAGATGTGCGTGGACCTTAAGGAAACATTGAAAAACAATAGACCTTTGTTGTGTTGGGTTTCAAGTGAAACAAAAACTCTTTATATCTTTATATTTTTATAAATATTTAAGACTGGTATTTTTTTAAAATTGAAATCAATGTTAGAGGCAATTTCTGAAAAATTCATATTATCATTTTGAATTTTTGTTTTTAATTATTGTTATGTTTTAATTTGAATCAGAATAAATAATGTTTGATATGTTTTTTTTGATATGTTTGATATTTTTTTTGAGAATTGAAATCAATGAATAAGACTATTGTCAAAAATCAATGAATGAGACTATTGTCAAAAAATATTTTATCTATTGGAAATTTTGTTTTCAATGTTGTTATGTTAAGATTATATGTGTTGATGTATTAAGTAATTTTAAGTGGAAGAAATAATGTTTGATATGTTTTGTAAATTGCAAATGAATGGTATCATTTTTTAGAATTGAAATAATGAATGAGACTATTTCTAAAAAATATGTTATTTATTTGCAATTTTGTTTTGAATGTTGCTATGTTATGATTATGTGTTGATGCATTAAGTAATTTTAAGTGGAAGAAATACTGTTTGATATGTTTTGTAAATTGTAAATGAATGATATAATTTTTGAGAATTGAAACAATGAATGAGATTATTTTCAAAAAATGTGTTATCTATTGGAAATTTTGTTTTGAATGTTGTTATGTTAGAATTATATGTGTTGATGTATTAAGTAATTTGAACCTAAAGAAATAATGTTTGATATATATTGTAAATTGTAAATGAATGGTACCCTTTTTGAGAATTGAAACAATGAATGACTATTTCCGAAAAATATGTTATCTATTGGAAATTTTAAGTGGAAGAAATAATGTTTAATATGTATTGTAAATAATGACTGAATTGTATCTTATTTAAATATTGAATTCAATTATCCGCCCATGTAGAGGAGTTGGAGAGCAAGTGGGTAGTTAAACCTCTCTAGTTGCTGAGAGGCCCAGGTTCAAATCTCTCGCCTCACATGTTGCGGATATGTTATGTAATGGTTCCCTCGTGGTCACAGTCTGTTTACCCCTTGTGGCCACCACCAAAAAAAAAAAAAAAATATTGAATTCAATGAAAGAGAGTATGTTTTGATTATTTATGATGATGTAAAAGTTTGTTGTTCTTAATTTGAAGTGGAAGAAATAATGTTTGATATGTGTTATATTTTTAAAACTTTGTTTTGAATGTTGTTATGTTTTGATTGTTTGTGTTGATATATTAAGTAATATTGAATTATGTGAATGCAGTAAAATATTCTTTTATGTTATATGAATTAATTTGAAATGTCAGAAAATATAGCATAGGTAATTAATTTCATGAATAACAAATATTACAAGAAAAATAATGTAACATGTGAAATCAAATAAAATGATAGCATCATTTCATTCATATATGTGAAATCAAATAAAATAATAAAATGTGAACTCAAATTAAATCAAATGAAAACATCTTTTCATTCTGATGTGTGAAATCAAATCAAATTATAATATGTGAAATAAAATCAAATAATAACATGTGAACTCAAATCAAAACAAATGATAACATCCTTTCATTCTGATATGTGAAATAAAAAAAAATGATAGCATCCTTTCATTTTGATATGTGAAATCAAATCAAATAATATCCTTTCATTCAGATATGTGAAATCAAATTAAATCAAATGAAAACATCATTTCATTTTGATATGTGAAATCAAATCAAATGATAGATTCCTCTAATTATGATATGTGAAATCAAATCAAATGATAATATGTGAAATAAAATCAAATGAATGAATCCTTGCATCATAATTCTAGAAGCTAGAACAAACTCTTTTCATATTGTACAAAATATTCTACATTCATTCCCAAAATTTTTGTCGTCACAATTTGACCAGTGTTACCATCATCCTCATCATTATAAATGTTCGTTACACTTCTTTTCTCTACCAAAGAACTCCAATGTGACAATGATCTTTTGTAAGGAAACTCCTCCACCTCATAGGTCGAAACATATACTCTCAAGCAATTCTCCAAATTTTTGTCCAACTTATTTCAAACTTTAGATTTTATATATGAAAGTGCACTGAATACCCTTTCATATTCCACGGATCCCAAAATCATTGTTTGACATAATTCATATAAATAACAATATTCACTCATAGTATATTTTAAGATAGTACTTGGTTGTAATATTCTTGACAAACGTGAAATAGAACCTGCTTCATGATGGTTAAAGAGCTATGAAACTTGAGCAGACATTGTTGTTCCAAAATAGTTGGATTGTTTTGTCAAAAGATCTTTGTTCAGAATGCCATTTATTTCAATGCCATTGACTACAACACTTTGACTAAAATGGCCAGCAAGTCTGCCCATGTATTTGAGGAACAAATAATTTATAATTCGGTATTCATTACAAGGATCCCAAAACATTGGATTTACCACCACCATAGCCTCTAGCAATTCATCTCTTTGAAAACGGTCTCTGATTTCTTTTGTCAATGATTCCTCTATTTGTTTTAGTTTAATTTTTGTATCGTCCACAACCACATGAAATCTATTGTAGGTTATAGGCATTTTATCAACTTTATTTGTAGCTATATCTAATCGCACACCATAACAATATAAAGGTATTTCATTTCCACGGACATTAATACACAGATGATTGTTAATATTGAATTTCAAAAATCTCTGAGGACTATTCACACTTGTTAATGCTCTCCAACTCTCAAACAAGGGATCCATAAAATTTTGACCAGATGCATACATCATATCAATATGCATGCAAATTTGTATTCTCGCCCTGATGAAATCCACAATATAAATCGATCTTTCTTGTGCAATTTTGATCAAAGTATTCATTTTTTCCAAAATTGGAAGAATTTCACACAATGTGAGAAGAGTTTCAAAGTCACTTATTTGAAAAAGTAAATCTTTAGCCTTATCAACCACCCTAGTATTTGCATACATAAACCTTATCAAGGATTGATATTCTTTGAAAAATATTAATGTTGGTAGATACATTGAAATCCACCTAGTATCCACATCTTTCAACAATTTTTTACCTTCGATAACTCCTAGTGTAAACTATTTAAATCTAAAAATATTTTTGGAATACGTGAAAAATATTCATGAATTTCACAAAAAAACTCTTCCACTCTGGAAACATTTGTAAATGTATCCACAATTTTGTATGCAAGATTCATTCTGTGAGCCATGAATAGGGGTCAAATATGGGGAAACTGATGTTTGTAGTATAACACAAAGACCATTCCTATGTCCTTGCATTGTAGCAGCACCATCAGCTCCTATACATATTAACTTAGTGGCTATTTCAATTTCATTCATTCCTAATTTTTCTTTTAAAATAGTTACAACAACATTGTAAATATTTTCTGCATTATAATTTTCCACCATTTTGCGTATTCTTAGTAAATGAGGTTGCCTTGAATGATTTTCCAATGTGTAAACACGCATGCAAATCCAAGATGTATTGTCAACTATAGTCACCTCATAAATTGAAAGTGAAATGAATTTTGCCTTTTTTGCTTTCTCTTTGAGGTCATTCTGCTCAACCAATGACAAATATTTTACCATTTTTCAACCACTTCGATCTGACCAATGAGCATTGGGTAAGTTCTACACATTAGCTAGTCAAAATAGAGATTTATAATCTATGAAATTATACATAGGTCTACCCTTCTTAAGAATAGAAAATACAACAACAAACTGCAAACTTTTTGAAGCTAAAGTTAACTTATTCATTTTTTGAAATTGGGCTTGAATCATTGCACCTTTCTCAACCAATGTTTACTTTTGTTTCATTTATTTATCATATTCTTCCACATATCTCATATTTGCGCACTCTGATGCATATTTCCACCTATAATTTTTTTGTGTTGCTCGATCACCTTCTTTTGTTTTGATATAAACCTTTCCACGATGTTTTTCTATTGTATCTTTCTTAAGTTGCAATCTATGCTCCTTTCCGTGTTTCCAATTGAAAATTATGCATCTTAATTATGTTATATCATCACTACTGTTCTCTGACAGCACTATCTCAATAAATGGAAATTCTGATATCCAATCAGGTTGAAATGATCTATTAATTTTCCACCTAGATAACCTTGCATGTTTATTTTTTTTAGATGAAGATTCCCCAGAAGTAGGGACTGCATAAGAACTATTAGTTTCTTTTCCACTTGGTGTGTTAGATTCAAGAATCTCTTCATATTTTTGTTCAATTTGATTGAGATTATATTCATGTGTGGACTATTGATTATCATGGATATGTGGAAGTAGAGGAATACCAAGGTTAGCAATATTTTTTGTAGAGATAATTCTAGTGTCAATAGTAGATTTATTATCAGTATGGCATTTAAAAGCATACTAGTGTTTTCTACAGATAAAAGTGAACAAAGCCATCAACCAAAAAAAACACTTCTTTATGAATTGAGGACATTATATTTAAAATTAACAAAGTAAAAAAATTAACTAGTGAGTAAAGGTGTTCATACCTTCAATTTGTGCAGATGTTGATGGCAGATTGGGTTTTGAAATATTAGGAAAGTATTTGAGGATACTCCTTTTATTGGAAGACTCTCCTCATTTCTTTCCACTGCCTATAGTTGACATTTTTACCTATATGAACAAAAGAATAACATGAACAAAGAACATCATTTTTATATATGAAAATAACATGTATAAAAGAGAAATACTACTAGAGACAATAGAATCTATGACTGTCCCATGAATATTGTTCGTAGATAGAATAACCCTCCTTATTGAGTGTCCATTAATAAAATGAAAAATGAAATTTAATGGTAAAATAATCATACAGATAAATTTAGTTGCCTTCTACCAATCACCTTCTATCAATCGCCTTGTGCCAATCGCCTTCTTCTAGTTGCATTCTACTAGTAGCCTACTTTCAATCACCTACTGTTAGTCGTCTTTTTTCAGTCACCTTCTATCATTTGCCTTATATCAGTCACCTTCTATCATTTGCCTTCAATCAGTCGCATTATCCCAGTTGCCTTATGTTAATCGCCTTCTATCAATCGCCTTATGGTAGTTGCCTTCTGCCAGTCACCTTTAGTTAGTCACCTTCTTCCAGTCACCTTTTGCCAGTCACCTTATGCCAGTCACCTTATGCCGGTTGCCTTCTGCAAGTTGCCTTCTATTAGTCACATTTTGCCAATCATCTTCTTTGATCACCTTTTTCTAGTCACCTTCTATCAGTCACCTTTTGCCAGTCGCCTTTTGTTAGTCTCCTTCCACTAGTTTCCTTCTATCAATCACCCTCTATCAGTCGCCTTCTGTCAATCGCCTCCTGCCAGTCACCTTATTCCAGTCGCCTTCTACCAATCACCTTCTGGCATTTGTGGACTCTAGTTTTATTAGTACTCTACTTTGTATAGCTCACTATCCAAGAAAAATGTTGTAATTGTATGGGAGTCATTGTCAAGGTTAGCTATATATAATGGTGTACAAGGGGTGATTTGGGTGGGATATTTCTTAGTTTAAATAAATTTAGGGCAAAAATTGGGTGGGAAATATTATGACAATGGGGTGAATTTACCCTAAAAAAATTAGATCTCAAAATTTTTGGGCGAACGGGCCGACCTTTATGGTCCCAAAAATCGCAAAATTGACATTTTGGAAATTCAAAAATTTGCGCTAAATTGTGAAATTCGCCACTAAGCAAAACCTTGTGAAGAACTGTATTTAGTGTATATTTGAGATATAGATTGATCAAATTTGTGCTAGACCGAAGGACTGTGTTTAGTGCATATTTGATACAGAGATTGATAATATTTGTGCTAGACCGAAGGACTATGTTTAGTGTATATTTGAGATAGATCTGAGAGTAAGATTTGGAGGTGATATAGTAGAAGATAGTAGTCTCTAGTGGATAGAGATCCATTAGCCAGGGTAGTGAGGACAAAGATATTTTAAGTAAGTACAGAGTCTTCAGTGGAGAGATATCCACAAGCTAGTGCAATGGAGGTAGTAGTCTTCTAGAGGATCACCAACTAGAGCAAAGGATAAGGAGTTCTCATGTGGATAGAGATCCACGAATTAGTTGAGGGGATTGGTATCTCCTTTAGAAAGATGTCCATAAATATTTTAATAGGGAAGTATTCCCAAGATATTTTTTGAGAAAAAAATTGTAAAATATTTTCTCTATGGAGTAGCCCACATTGGGTGAACCACATTAAATTGGTGTCTCTATTGTGTGTGGTGATTTTTACATTGCTTTTATTACTTCTATTGATATTTTTATTGATATATTGCATAATATTATTTGGGAAAAAAAAGTAAAAGTGGTATTATATTGTTCATCCCCCCTCTTAGTATAATCTTGTGTTCTTCAATTGGTATTAGAGAGGGTTCCTTCGAAAGAGTTTAACAACTTGAAGGAATATCTCAAGAACACATGGATTCTCAGAATGGATATTCAGGGGATTCAACACCATTTTTTGATGGGAACAATCATGTACTTTTGAGTATGAGAATGAAGATTTACCTAATGGGACTTGGGAATGAAATATGGAAAGTAGTTGAGAATGGATACATACCACCAACTACTCCACCTACATATAATATGGTAGGCTCCTACATCTGAATAATTCAAAGTAAATTAATGGAATTTTAAAGGGCTTGCATGAAACAAATTTTATAAAGGTTATGCATTGCACATTAGCAAAGGAAATTTGAGATAAGTTGAAAGATATCTATGAGGGAGACAAAAAGGTAAAAAAGGTAAAGTTGCAAATTTACAAAAGAACATTTTAAGACATAAATATGAAGGAAGAGGAAAACATTGCTGCATATATACTTCGTGTGGATGAGGTTGTTAACTCCATGCAAGGAATTGGGCTTAAGGTTGAAGAAACAAATGTTTGTGATAAGATTTTAAGATCACTCCCAAAGAGGTATAGCGAAAATATTTCAGCTATAGAAGAGTCAAAATATATTGAAATTTTGACAAGGGATAAATTACATGGAATTCTCACAGATTTTGAGATGAGAATAAAAGAGGAACCTATTCCCTAGAAATAAGAAGCCCTAAAATATACTAAGAAGAAAAAGGGTAAGAAGTCAGATTCAAGCAATGAGTCATCCAGTGATGAAGAAGAAAATTATGCCAGAAGGAACAAGGACTCAAGAAAGTATAAAGATACAAAATTAGTTAGTTGTTTGTGGAAAATATGATCACTATGCATATGATTGTCCAGAGGTTGGAAATATCAATGATGAAGAAAAACAAGATCATAAGAACAGGGAAACAAGAAAACACATGTACCAAAATAAAAATAGGGATGGACAAAGTAAGCAAGGAAATAAGTTTTTTCAAAGGCATAAGAAGAGTTTCTCTGCAAACAAGGCAGGTAAGAGTTCAAATGATAGTAATGAAAGTTATTCAAGTAATGAAGAAGAAGAAACTCTATTTATGACAGTAGAAAAAGAAAATGTTAGAAAGAGAGGTCCAATGATTATCAAGTGTTTTAGATGTGGTAAATTTGGTCATCTTGAGTATAGTTGTACAAATAATGGATTCAATTTTAGTGATGATGAATATGAAGATACACTTGAAGTACCAGAAGAGGAAAGTATTGTTATGGTAATAGAAGAAGTACTTATAGTGGAAATAAATTATAAAGGAATGAAGATGATCCTAAAGGTAAAAAAATAGAGGAATAATCAGAGAAAGGAGAAGTTGATCTTGAGGATGAGCTTATTTATGCCCTTGATGCATTAAGGAAGGTAAGAAAGTAGAACTCAAAACTCAAGCTTATATTTCAATAATGTGATGAAGAGAAAGGAAAGTTTACAAAGGATCTAAATAAATCAATAGCTAATACAAGGAAATTTAAGGAGAAGTTAGAAGCAAAGATTTTATAATGTGAAAGGTTAGAGCATAAGTTAGCTTCACTAAGGAAGGAATTAAAAGAGTCTAAGGACAAGTTACATAGGTTTGGGAGAAGCTCAAAGAACTTGGATAATATTATCAAGGTACAAATATCTTCGTCAAACAAAATAGGACTTGGTTTTGAATAAGTACAAAGAAAACAAGGAGAGGAGTGTAAGAGAGAATGAGACTTCTAAGAATGAGTTGGACAATAGAAATTTCAACAAGGAAGGACCAATACACAAATAAGGAACATATGGAATAGGAAGCAGCACAAGGCAAAAGAGACTAAGAGACCAATGGGGTCAAGGCAAGGTAGTTTCAATGAATGATGCTTCTAATATCACAAATTTGGGCACAAGGCTACACAATGCACGACACATGAAAGACAGGAATATGGAACTTTTAGAAACATGTAAATTTTTCAAGGGTATTGCTACTCTTGTAATTAGTTTGGGCACAAGGCAGTAAATTACAAGGTTCATAACAGGATTGGATATGGCTTCACCAGGGGAAACCCCAAGATATGTGCACCTTTAATGAATAACAACATTAAGTGTTATAAGATAGAAAAATTCTAGATGGGATCATAGTAGCTCATGAAATTATGAATTCAACATCTTCAAGAAAAGAGAAAGAAATGATATTAAAACTTGATATGAGTAAAACCTATGATAGTGTTTAATGATTTTTTTGTACTATCATAAAATTTTAGATTTATGAATAAATGGGTTAGATGGATTAAAGCTTGTGCCTCTACATTTTTATATTTAGTGTTGGTCAATGGGTTAGTAATAGAATCATTTAAAGTCAATAGAGGTCTTAGATAGAGAGATCCTCTATCACAATTTTTTCATTATTATGGTAGATTTTTTAAGTAGGAATTTGAATAAGGATAACAAATATGGGCTTAAAAGTGGACTTAAGCCTAGTAATAACATCGATAACATCATAATAGTTTGTATATGATACAACCATTTTTTGGAGGGTAAGTATAAACAAGACAAAATATTTGAATAACTTTTTTTTTTTTGAAAATTTTGAAAAAACTTGTATTAAAACAAAGATCAATTACAATTTGGGAAGAGAATTTTCCTAGTCGAAATTAGAGAGAACACATTCTTACAATAGTAAAAGAAGATTTTCACTAGAGCCAAATCTCTTGAACCATTAACTAGCTAACTGAGTGATCAGATTGGTCTGTTGATGCAACTTGTCGTAATATTGCGACACTCTTACCCTCTTCTCCTTTGACCGTGAAAATGCAACATGTCGCGATATCGTGAAACTTTTCTCCTTTGGCTGCGAAAATGCAACATGTCACGATATCGCGACACATTTCTCCTTTGGCCACGAAAATGCAACATGTTGCGATATCGTGGATATTTGAATAACTTATTAAAGGAATATAAAATAGCATAAAGAAAAAATTTAATAGGACAAAATCTAAAATTTATTTCCTAAACGCCCCAACTAAAATCAAAGTAGGGATATGCAATTTAATTCAAATGGGAGAAAATTTTCTAGCAACATATCTACGTATGCCCTTATTTAATGAAATAATGAGGATATAATTATGGGATCCAATTTTAAGTAAATTTAAGAATAAACTATGGGTATGGAAAGGTAGATGGCTATCATTATCAAGAAGAATAGAACTAATTAAATCAGTATTATAATCCATTCAAATATATTATATTGTAGACACCAAAACAACACCATTCCGATTAAGTGACTACAAACATTGATCGCATTGACATACATAGCTTTCAGGGCAGCCCTCAGAGGTCAAACAGTGGTCCTGGCCACTTACACCGTAGTTTAGAAGGTCAAAAAAAGAGCCTTGCTAAAACCTTCATCAAAGTATTCAAGCCTTGCCAAAACCTTGATCGAAAGCAAAGTCTTTAAAAGAAAACAGGCCTCAAAAAAAAGGGAACCTAGCCTTAGATGTCGCGAAATCACGACGTCGTGATTTCGCGCGTCATGAAATCACGACACCTTTGGCCCCGAGGGGAGCCTCGACCAAAGGTGTCGTGATATCATGACACCTTTGGCCCCGAGGCTACCCTCGGCCAAAGGTGTCACAAAATCGTGACACCTTTGGCCTCGAGGGGAGCCTCGGCCAAAAGTGTCGCGATATCGTGACACCTTTGGCCCCAAGGCTCCCCTCGGCCAAAGGTGTCACGATATCGCGACACCTTTGGCCTCGAGGCTACCCTCGGCCAAAGGTGTCATGATATCGTGACACCTTTGGCCCCGAGGGGAGCCTCGGCCAAAGGTGTCACGATATCGTGACACCTTTGGCCTCGAGGCTCCCCTCGGCCAAAGGTGTCGTGATATCACGACGTATGATATCGCGACACCTTTGGTCCCAAGGGGAGCCTCGGCCAAAGGTGTCACGATATCGCGCATCACGATATCGCGACACCTTTGGCCCCAAGGGGAGGCTCTACCGAAGTGTCACGTTATCGTGACATCGCGATATCACGACACTTCGGCACTTTACGTTTAGAGGGCATATTTGCGATAATCAAAGGTAGACTTTGACGTGGCCGTCGCATCCAAAGAATGGCTGCCACGTGGCACCCTTACGTGCCCCTCTCCAAATAGACCCCGTGGATCTGCGAAACGGTGAACTTTAATGAGACAAGCCGTTTCGAAACAAATCCGATCCAGAGCCACGCCTTATAACTGCGATCTGTCAGTGCGAGCCATGTCTCATAATGGCCCGATAAGGATCAAATCTAAGCGGCCCTTACAGATTTAGGGTTTTAACATTAATGCTCTCAGAGGAGAAAACCTTTATAAAACTAGCTCGATACGAAGTAAGAAAAAATAGAAGATTTTGGGTGAACACAACGAAGTGCTGTTCATTTGAAGACTCGATTATATCAGTTCCGACCTTCGAACCAGACATTCGACCACAGTGAATTACCAATTTTCCGACAACACATTATTCGGGATTTTGAGCCAATTCCTAGTGGGTTGGCGTCAAAGTTGGATTTTAATAGGGCGGCCCGCTTGGGCACCCTATGCATGTTCATAGTTTTACTTGAGTATATATATATATATATATCATTTTGAATATATCTTGTTAATGAACAGTATTTTAACCGTTTATGTTTCACATTTTCGAACACTTGCTATTTTCAAAGGTGACTAAAATAGTTTATGTTCTATAACATACGTTGTTTTCAAATACAGGTGCTATTAACAGTTGATTGTTTATTTGAATACAGGAAAGACAGCAAGCTAGAACTCATTAAACACCAGTGGTGGCAATATAGTTTGGCCCGCCCATTTTCAAATGTGGGCATGCGGATAGAAGAAATATTGACTTCGATTGTAACCGAGGCAGACTAACACTCCTAGCCCCTAAAAAGGCAGGAGATGTATTGTAACCGAATGGAATTAATTTATATTCGGTTGATTTAAAGTTCTGTTTTATTACATCTTTAATATTGTTTTTCATTCCGAAATCTCATGCTTTCAGTGGCGATCACGGTGGGACCTTCCCAGATTTTTAAAATCACAAAAGTTAATTAAACTTGTTGTGTCTTGTGCTTAACAGGTACTTCTTTTTTTAGCCGGAGGTCAGAAACAGAAAATCCGGGCAGAAAGGAGGTAACGGTTCTAGCCGTCCATATCATTTTCTGTTGCGAAGTTTCGGGTTATTTTATTTATTTAATCTTTTACTATCATTTTAATTTCTTTTAATTATTACAGTAAGGTAGAGAAATTTTTCTTAAAAAATTTTCTTGCTTTATTTAATTATGTAGTTATCTGCGTAATTATTCATTTAATAATTAATCTTTTTTAATTATTAAAGTAAGGTAGGGAAATTTTTCTTAAATTTTTTTTTCTTGCTTTATTTAATTATTTAGTTATCTGCGTAATTATTCATGTAATAATTAAAAAAAAAAATTGTTAAGGAAAGATAGGAAATTTCTTTTCAATTTTTTTGATGGTTTGTAGTGTCTGTCTGGCATAGGGAAAGCTTTCTTTTTCAGTTGCCTGTTTCAATTTTGCAAAGTAAAATGAACCTCACACACCACGTGGTATTTTAAACCAAGGCGTTGGTCGTAAAACCCCAACCCTTGAGCAAGACCAAAGGTGGATTCCATCATCACTTTGGCTTGAGATATTGCATCCATTACCTCGATCGTGACTGTTGCTAGACGTAAATCTTGACGAAAGCTGACCAAGTGTTGCTGGGGTGATTCCCATGCACGCGAGGATAAGTATTCTATGGTAGGTGTCATAAATAGAGTGATTCCCCTTCCGTACCGCCTATGTTCCACGTACCATCTGCTCTCACGTACCTATAGTCTCCCTCACATAAGTGCGGGTATATAGAGAGGTTGGTATATCGGTCCGACAATGGTATATTGAAGGGGCGACCATTTATGGGAGTCATATGAGCCAACATTATGCATTTAAATGTTCTTCCAAAATTGTAAAAACAAAACGAAACACCAAAATGCACTAAACCAGTCTAGGACACACTATTTAATCCTTAAAAGAGATAATCACAGTTTTGTGTATGTGTGTGTTTACTTCTGCTTAGTGTAGACAAAAAGACAAATCATCATAAATAAAGATAAAATCTGCTTAGAAAAGCACTACAATGGTGTACACTCGTAGCCAAGCCCAATCAAGGGTAGACGTTGCGGAAGGTACACAAAGAGAGGGTGCTAGTCGCCTTCGCTTTAGTCTTGAGGACCTAGCCATACCGTCTTGGCAGTCTGGCCTACAACAAAGTCCACATCAGGCCACTTCAAGAAGGAATTATTGGGAACCTCCTCATTGGAATACACCCATTCAACACAGCCCCTTTCGGGAAGATGGTTCACATGCAGGTCTCAATATCGATAGACAACCGCATTTTGAGGCTAGATTTGAATGGCCACAGCGTGATGAAGTGCTAGAGAGGCATACTATCCATTTGGAGGGGCAACGTGGATATGGCATCCCTTATTTACCTCCCATCAGAACAGAAAAACAACATCCAGAGCACAGGGCTCTTTACACAGGGCAAGCTAACTCCGCCCGCCCCTTTCACACCCATGAAAGGGAGTACAAGGAAGATCATCACATTCCTCAAGAACAACAAACAACTTGGGAACCTTGCGTTTCTACACCTGCCAGATATCATGATCACACATCGAGGCTAGGACCTCAAACAAATGTTGCCTACCCCGACAAAGGGAAGTAACCCATTAAAATTTTAGATCATCAAGATCAAGGCAAACACATAAGAGAAACATTTAAGCCTCCTGAGCCAAAGAGGGCAGATCAAATTGACCCGACAGTCACCAGACATGCCGCCCGCAAAGCTCGAATCACGCAGCTTGAGCAAGGTCACCAGGAGTTAGAGTACTTATACCACCTGAATAAAGAGCGCATGCAACGCGAAGTGGATGAGTTACGCTATAAACTACCTGAAAGGGTGCCAACCCCTCACACCCAAAAAGCACAATAGTATGAGAGGCACAACCCGTTGGTGTAGGACAGGTCTCCGCGACCTCGTCAAGCTTTGCATCCGAGACCTTATAGACCCGAAAGGGAGGCCACTCCCCGGAACAATGATGGGTACCCTCAGCGGGGACTCGATCAAGGTCATAGGGCTCGCCCAGAGACTCCTCAAGAGTTTTATGAGGAGTTCAAACCAGAAATAGAATGGGCCGACACGCCCCATCAAGGCGGGAGGGCTGCCAATCGGCCACCTCCCCATAGGCCTCCAGTCTCCCTTGACCCACAACGAGAGCAAACCAAAGAAGAAGAAATAAAATCTTTTAATGCATACAAAGCGCTATTAGAGCATTTGGAGTCTGTGGAGATAAAAGCTTCTGGGCATCAAAAGCCCACACTACGTCAACTCCGTAGTCATCCGGTGCATCCCTTAGTACCCATACCTCTTTACCCTGAACATTTCAAGTTGCCACAATTGGCAGTCTTTAAAGGTGAGGAGGACGCACAAGAACATGTCACGAGGTTCCTGATTCAATGCTTCAGCATCCAAGACAATGATGCATTGTTGCTTAGAACTTTCATAACCACATTCGCGGGCCCTTCCTCGGATTGGTTTACACAATTGCCCAAACATAGTATCAACAACTTAGATCAACTAGTGGATGCATTTCTTGAACGCTTTTCTTTCAACACAAGGAAGAAGGCATCACTAAGTGATTTGGCCAGCCTCAGGCAGTATGAGGAGGAAACAATAGCAGCATATGGGAACCGATGGAGGGCTTTGCTTTCCAGGCTACCCTACCGTCCCCTTATGTCTGATCTCACTCAAATGTTCGCATGGAGTTGCTTAAAATCAATCTCTGGGCTATTGCTGTTGCAGCAATACGATAGCTTAGAAGAAGCCTTGGCGCAAGCCAGAGTCATAGAAGAGATTAAAATAGGTGAAGGAACAATTTCCAAGCCTAAAAAGAAAGAGTGGAATAAAACCACTAAGACTGGGAATATGCAATCACAACCCACAACGGTTAATCAAGTTGTGATCAATGTTCCCAAGCCTGCGCAAGACACGTAGCCTCAAAAGGGGCCAATTACCAGGCAGTGCCTCCTAGTTATGAGAAAGATAATAATAAACAGGAGCAGAATCAGTAGTGTCGCCCT
Source organism: Wollemia nobilis (assembly GCA_028583015.1). Taxonomy (NCBI): domain Eukaryota; kingdom Viridiplantae; phylum Streptophyta; class Pinopsida; order Araucariales; family Araucariaceae; genus Wollemia; species Wollemia nobilis. The sequence continues at coordinate 734,962 of JAQPPZ010001776.1, read as the reverse complement.
AGGCGACAATTCACCCCCTACACGGAGTCTAGGGACTCCTTATTTGACCGCTTGTCAGCGACAAATTTAGTAACCCTTCCAGAGATCCCGACTATAGACCCTAACGCTCCTAAACCTAAGGGATATAGAGAGGAACTATACCGTAGATTTCATAGGCGAAGGGGACACGATTTGAATGGATGTTGGAAGTTCAAAGGACTCATCCAAGATTTAATCAAAAATAAAACATTGGCCGTGGACAACCCTATAGTGCCAAACAACCAACAAATGGGGGTATTCAAGGACCCCTTGCCTGCCCACGAGGCACAGGAAAAACCTCTCCAAGTTAATGAGGTGCGCCAGAATCTTCCAATGCAAGGATTTGTGGGAATGATCATCATAGTGACAAGGAATAAAAAATACTCAGTAGTTGCCCCTGGGGTAGCCACAAAGGAAGTTCCGACAACGTCATAGCCTCAAAAACACCCTATACAGTCACCTTCACCTAGACCAGAAATCACGATACGGAGCAAACTCACGCAGGGTTTGCGGACCACATCGGCTAGGCTGTCCATTTACGAGCTTATTCAACAATGAACACCTCATAGGGAAGCTCTTATGGACATTTTAAAAACCATCGAATTACAGCCCCAAGAAGCAAATTCTTTCAACAACTTCGTGGGACACGTAAAATGATGTACTGAGCCGGTCATCACCTTCAGAGAGGATGAAGTCAAAGCAATATCGAATGACACGGTAGATCCACCCCTGCATGTTGTTGCACGGATCAACGGGATCCCGTATAAGAGAGTGTTGGTAGATACTGGCTCATCCAATAATATTATTACCACTGCAGCCCTAAAACATTTGAAGCTGCCAGCCTCTCATATCATAGCCTCCACGTACACACTGCGAGCTTTCAATGATGCAATATGCTCGACAGTCAACATAGTTGTTCTACCTGTCCAGGTAGGACAAAAGACAACTCCCACATTGTGCCATGTGTTGGAAGGCGAGATGGCCTACAATATACTGCTAGGGCGGCCTTGGATCAGGGACATGAAGTGTGTCCCTTCCATCGCTCACCAGTGCTTAAAGTATGCTTTTGAAGGAGAAATACATGTAGTCCCAATGGACATGGAACCCTTCAAGTATTGCAATGCGGTACAACTAATGCCTCAGTCGACCCTCCCTTCAACACATTTGGATTTCCAGCTAAATCCATATGAAAAGGGTTCAACACCGCAGGCACCACTGCTGACCAAAATAGCAACATCCCAGCCAGGTGAACCCTCATCATCTACTCCTTCATTACCAACGCCACCTGTCATGGCTACACATAAGGACAAGGGAAAACAAATCATGGAAGAGGCTCAGCCCTTAAAAGAGGGGTTGCCAATAATTTCAACGATATCAACAGAGGAAATATCCAGCACAACGGAAGCTGAGACTCCAAACCTACCAAAAATGGAATGGACTCAGGAAGGACTCCCGTTCCCTCCCTTCGAAGCATCAACAATCACTGTTGAAATGGCTAGTACAGGCCTGGGGGAGTACATAGTGTAGAATGTTGTGGCAACGCCCACATTAGAGTCAGTCTAGGATATGGGAAGACCTCACCTTCCCATAGGAACAGTTGTTCCCCTAGGTCACCCACCCAACCAGACAAATTTTGTGTATGGGGGCCTTGATCATGGTCTTGAACCATGTAAGCAAAAGGAAGCAGACGAAGACCTTTTGTTGAAAACATCAATTATCTGTCAAACCCACAATTTGCCCTCAAATATCTTGGTCAATGCCATTGGCATGGATACGAGCTAGGCATATATGAGCAAGGGATGCGTCTCCCTTGCCTACCAAGATATAAGATGCCATATGACACGTCAGGAGTAGGGTTCAACCACCCCCTACCCTTGGACATCTTGGTTGAAAATATGCAAGACCTAGAAATAGGCAACAAGGGGGGATTGGCACCAGATCTCTATGCCAACCCAAATACAGAATTTACATTGGGAGATTACCTCCCATGGTCACCAAACACCCTTGGTAATAGTAGTAATCCCTCTCCTTTGCTAGAGAGAGGCGAAAGTTCGGATACTCATCCCCAAAGATAATATCAATGGTGTCCAGACATCTTTTCGAAGATGTTCCCCTTAGAGATTCCAATTGAGTCAGTACAATGTCCAGAGAGTCAGGTCCCTCCACCAAAAGTGGAACAACCGCAATGGGACCAGATTAACGTACTGGAATAAGGAGAACCATCAATGTCGCAAGCAATAGTTGCTGAAGAGAATGAACATTTTTGGATCAATGTTCCCAAGCCTGCGCAAGACACGTAGCCTCAAAAGGCCAATTACCAGGTAGTGCATCCTAGTTATGAGAAAGATAATAATAAACAGGAGCAGAATCAGCAGTGTCACCCTAGGCGACAATTCACCCCCTACACGGAGTCTAGGGACTCCTTATTTGACCGCTTGTCAGTGACAAATTTAGTAACCCTTCCAGAGATCCCGACTATAGACCCTAACACTCCTAAACCTAAGGGATATAGAGAGGAACTATACTGTAGATTTCATAGGCGAAGGGGACACGATTTGAATGGATGTTGGAAGTTCAAAGGACTCATCCAAGATTTAATCAAAAATAAAACATTGGCCGTGGACAACCCTATAGCGCCAAACAACCAAAAAATGGGGGTATTCAAGGACCCCTTGCCTGCCCACGAGGCACAGGCAAAACCTTTCCAAGTTAATGAGGTGTGCCAGAATCTTCCCATGCAAGGATTTGTGGGAATGATCATCATAGTGACGAGGAATAAAAAATACTCAGCAGTTGCCCCTAGGGTAGCCACAAAGGAAGTTTCGACAATGTCATAGCCTCAACAACACCCTATACAGTCACCTTGACCTAGACCAGAAATCACGATATGGAGCAAACTCACGCAGGGTTTGCGGACCACATCGGCTAGGCTGTCCATTTACGAGCTTATTCAACAATGAACACCTCATAGGGAAGCTCTTATGGACATTTTAAAAACAATCGAATTACAGCCCCAAGAAGCAAATTCTTTCAACAACTTCGTGGGACACGTAAAATGATGTACTGAGCTGGTCATCACCTTCAGAGAGGATGAAGTCAAAGAAATATCGAATGACATGGTAGATCCACCCCTGCATGTTGTTGCACGGATCAACGGGATCGCGTATAAGAGAGTGTTGGTAGATACTGGCTCATCCAGTAATATTATTACCACTGCAGCCCTAAAACATTTGAAGCTGCCAGCCTCTCATATCATAGCCTCCACGTACACACTGCGAGCTTTCAATGATGCAATATGCTCGACAGTCGACACGATTGTTCTACCTATCCGGGTAGGACAAAAGAAAACTCCAGATTGTGCCATGTGTTGGAAGGCGAGATGGCCTACAATATCTTGCTAGGGCGGCCTTGGATCGGGGACATGAAGTGTGTCCCTTCCATCGCTCACGAGTGCTTAAAGTATGCTTTTGAAGGAGAAATACATGTAGTCCCAATGGACCTGGAACCCTTCAAGTATTGCAATGCGGTACAAATAATGCCTCAGTCGACCCTCCCTTCAACACATTTGGATTTCCAGCTAAATCCATATGAAAAGGGTTCAACACCGCAGGCACCACTGCTGACCAAAATAGCAATATCCCAGCCAGGTGAACCCTCATCATCTACTCCTTCATTACCAATGCCACCTGTCATGGCTACACAGAAGGACAAGGGAAAACAAATCATGGAAGAGGCTCAGCCCTTAAAAGAGGGGTTGCCAATAATTTCAACGATATCAACAGAGGAAATATCCAGGACTAACGGAAGCTGAGACTCCAAACCTATCAAATATGGAATGGACTCAGGAAGGACTCTCGTTCCCTCCCTCCGAAGCATCAACAATCACTGTTGAAATGGCTAGTACAGGCCTGGGGGAGTACATAGTGTAGAATGTTGTGGCAACACCCACATTAGAGTCAGTCCAGGATATGGGAAGACCTCACCTTCCCATAGGAACAGTTGTTCCCCTAGGTCACCCACCCAACCAGACAAATTTTGTGTATGGGGGCCTTGATCATGGTCTTGAACCATGTAAGCAAAAGGAAGCAGACGAAGAACCTTTTGTTGAAAACATCAATTATCTGTCAAACCCACAATTTGCCCTCAAATATCTTGGCCAATGCCATTGGCATGGATACGAGCTAGGCATATATGAGCAAGGGATGCGTCTCCCTTGCATACCAAGATATCAGATGCCATATGACAAGTCAGGAGTAGGGTTCAACCACCCCCTACCCTTGGACATCTTGGTTGAAAATATGCAAGACCTAGAAATAGGCAACAAGGGGGGATTGGCACCAGATCTCTATGCCAACCCAAATACAGAATTTACATTGGGAGATTACCTCCCATGGTCACCAAACACCCTTGGTAACAGTAGTAATCCCTCTCCTTTGCTAGAGAGAGGCGAAAGTTCGGATACTCATCCCCAAAGATAATATCAATGGTGTCCAGACATCTTTTCGAAGATGTTCCCCTTAGAGATTCCAGTTGAGTTAGTACAATGTCCAGAGAGTCAGGTCCCTCCACCAAAAGTGGAACAACCGCAATGGGACCAGATTAACGTACTGGAATAAGGAGAACCATCAATGTCGCAAGCAATAGTTGCTGAAGAGAATGAACATTTTTGGATCTCTGAAAGTGACTCAAAAGATGAGACTGAGATGGACTATCTCAGACATGCGTGACGACATTATCACGCTTTAACTCATGAAGATCTAATGGGACAGATGGGCATAATATTAGGGCATGAATGGTGGGTCGACCCAGTAGGGTGGTACCTGATCTTGGATCCATGGCTCCACATTCACGATGAGCACCGTCCACCTCGAGACCCTATCATAACAATAGTTCCGAGGGAAGAACCTGTCCTCCATTTAGCACATAGGGCTGATCCGTTCGTGCCCGTTCCCCTAGAGCCAGATCCAGAGTATATGGGGCATCTAGAAGAATCAAGTTATCATCCCCGCGGTAATGGAGACCAAATTCATTCCATCCACATGATCTCCATTGATTTGACCACACCCATCCGCAATCCGACCGATCCAGCACGGTCATTGCATCTAGACATAGATGCCATCGACTGGGATCACGTCAATTCACCTCTATCACCAGCAGAGTACTGGCCTTTCGGTGAAATGCCTCATTTTACCCCAAGGACAACTCAGGATATTTTTCAAGCTAAAGAGGAACCTAAGGTTCCAAGCATAGATCTAAATTCAGCTGATGATATCCATTTGATCCCAACTCCACATTAGTTGGAGGACGGATCCCACATGTTAGTCGAGGAGACGACTGACGTAGACATCGGCACAGATCCAATGAATCCATAGATTCTCAAGCTAGGGGTAAGTCTTTCCCTCGAAGAGCAAGCCGACTACATTGCCCTTCTCAAAGAGAAGAAGGAGGTTTTTGCATGGTCGTACAAGGATATGCCAGGACTAGACCCGTAGCTAGTCACACATAATTTAACGCTTGATCCGACAATCAAGCCTGTAAAGCAAAAACTATGTAAGATGCACCCAACAGTGGCCTTGATGGTCAAATATGAATTGCAAAAGTTGTTGGATGCACAATTTGTCATCTGCATGGATTATCCGCCATGGCTGTCCAACATGGTTCCCGTCAAGAAGCTCGACGGGAGGATTCACATATGCAATGATTTTTGCAATTTGAATAAAGTGAGTCCTAAGGATGATTTCCCCTTGTCGAGCATCGATGCGTTGGTAGATGCTACAACAGGTCACGAAATGCTCTCCCTCATGGATGGTTTCTCAGGATACAATCAGATTCGTATCAATCCCGAAGACCAACTAAAAATGGCGTTCATAATGCCTTGGGGGACATTTTGTTATAAGGTCATGCCTTTTGGCATTAAAAATGCTGGTGCCACCTACCAACGTGCCATGACGTATATCTTCCATGATTACATGCACAAAACTTTGGAAAATTACATGGATGATTTGTTAGCCAAGTCTCTCTTGCGCTTAAATCATATCGCTGACTTAAGCAAGATCCTCGATCGCCTCATGGAGCATAAAGTTAGACTAAACCCCAAGAAGTGTGTCTTTGGCGTCACATCTGGAAAACTCTTGGGTTTCATAGTCTCAAAACGAGGAATCGAGGTGGACCCAAAGAAAGTCAAGGCAATCCTTGAAATGGTTCCCCCAACTACAATCAAGCAGCTCAGGAGTCTGCAGGGAAAGGTCGCATCAATTAAACGCTTCATAGCGCAATTATCTGACAAGTGCCGACCCATGAATAAATTATTGCACAAGGGGGTTACATTTCATTGGGATGACGAGTGCCAGTCAGCCTTTGATGAGATCAAACAATACTTGGTTTCATCGCCAGTATTGGCACCACCCAGACCAGGAGTGCCGTTCTACTTATACATCTTAGCAACTGAGGTGGCACTAGGCGCCATGCTAGCCCAGAAGAATGAACTTCACAAATAACAGGCTACATACTATCTTAGCCGCACCCTGGTTAGTTATGAACTTAACTATGCATACATTGAGAAACTACGCTTGGCAGTGGTGTTTGCTACCAAAAAGTTACGCCACTACATGCTGAGCAACACTACGTATGTTGTGTCTAAGGAGAATCCATTGCGATACATGATGAGTCGTACTTATCATAGTAGTCGCACGACGAAGTGGATCATGTTGTTGATGAAATTTGACATAGAGTTTATTGGACAAAAATATATCAAAGGACAGGTCAAAGCTGATCAACTAGCAGAGGCTCCTCTTGAAGACGATCAGCCTCTGGTCATAGAACTACCTGATGATGGGGTCTTCCATGTCTCAGAATCGATAGATGTTGATGAGCCTGAGTCATAGGCCGACATAACCCTATTCTTTGATGGTTCTAAGTGTGAGCAAGGTGGTGGTGCGGGAATTGTATTCTTCACACCGCAGGGTGCTCCAATGCCCCTGTCATTTAAATTAAACTTCCTGTGCACCAACAAAAATGTAGAGTATGAAGCCTTGCTCCTAGGTCTTCAGATAGAAATTGCCATGAACATCAAAAGACTGAATATCTTTGGTGATTCGTTGTTAATAGTCAATCAAGTCAAAGGGGTATATCAATGCAAATGCCCAGTTCTGAAGGCTTATAAAGCCCTTGTGGACAAATTCCTGACAAAAATTGAGTGGTATGACATCGAGGCACTCCCTCGATCATCGAACCATTTTGCGGACACAATGGCCTCCTTGGGGTCACTAATTCCGCATGACCTTTCTGGTGAAATGACAACCATTCAAGTCAAAACCTTATCGCAATCCACGATGGAGCGTGCAAGCTCAAACTTGACGCCAGGAATCCACATGATCCAAATTGAACCATCCTCGGATAGTTTATCTCGAATTCGAGATCGTCTGAAACACGCCAACTGGGGGTCCTTGTTCTCCCCTACTCCCATTAGTAGCAACACAACACTATTCTTGTAGGTTCTATCCCATTCAACATTTGCTAGAGATGAACTTCAGGAGGGATTGGCTGTTCATACTGTCGAGGTTTCTGATCAACAGGACTGGTATTTACCCATCCGAGACTACCTCAAGTTAGGTAGTCTCCCACTTGATTTCACTCATGCCGCAAAACGAGCACTCAAGCAGAAAGCGACTAAGTATGTCTTGATAGGAGACATCTTGTATCGTCGTAGCTATGAAGGAATCCTCCTTCGTTGCTTGGACTAGCAAGAGTCCACTTGGGCGATCGCCCAAGTGCACGATGGTACATGTGGTGGCCACTTTAGTGGAATGGCCATCACAAAGCGCATTCTTCACATGGGCTATTATTGGCCATATTTAGAGCGAGATTGTTGCACCTATGTCAATAAGTGCGTGAAGTGTCAACATCATGCCAATCTAATGCACGTACCTTCTCAGGCCTTGCAGACAGTCCAGTCTGCTTGGCCGTTCTCGCAATGGGGCTTTGATCTAATTGGAAAGATCTCCCCTGCATCGTCAGGTCATCACACGTTTATCATAACGGCCACAGAGTACTTCACCAAGTGGGTGGAAGAAATTTCGCTTACCTCTACAACAGGACCCCGCATTGTGGAGTTCATTTTGCATAACATCATATGTTGTTTTGGTATTCCATCCAAAATAGTCTCGAATAATGGGACACCTTTCAAGAACAAATATGTGCGTGCTTTGACCACAAAGTACAAGATTCAGCACAACTTTTCAACACCTTATTATCCACAGGCGAATGGGCAAGCAGAGGCGTCAAACAAAACACTAGTTGCCATCCTTAAAAAGACCATCGCAGACAGTCATAAGGATTGGCACATTCAAATCCCATTTGCCCTATGGGCCTATCGCACTAGCATTTAGACTCCCACTGGGGCCACTCCGTTTTCACTCGTGTATGGCTCCGAGGCATGCCTCTTGAGTTGGAGATTCCTTCCCTGCGCATATCAATGCATGAGTTCATCGATAATGATTCTACGTGACATGCCCGGTTAGACCAGCTTACGTTGCTTGATGAACGATGCGTTAATGCTCTCGAGCATTTATGCATTTATCAAGAGCGACTTAAGAAAGCTTACAACATGAAAGTTCACCTCAGGGACTTTCGCGTTGGTGATTTGGTTTTGAAGGAAAATCAACAAAATTCCAGTTTGCCATCCCACCTAAGGGACAAGTTTGCGGCCAATTGGTTAGGTCCGTATGTCATTGATAGAAAAATCAGACCCGGGACATACCGGCTAGCTTCTCTTGATGGTGTCAAGGAAATAGAACCCTTGAATATCAGTCATTTGTGACCATTTCATATCTAAAGAGAGCCATATCCCAAAAGGCTCCAAGGATTCTTGCAATCGCTTGGTCAAATCCCACAAAGGCTCCAAGGATTCTTGCAATCGCTTGGTCAATCTCAAAACGCTCCAAGGATTTCCACAATCACTTGGTCAAAAATCATGAAAATTCAAAAACAACAAAAATCATCAAAAACAACAAAAATTTGCATCTCATTTCTAGGCATATTCAAATTTATCAATAGAGAGTTCTTCTCGCAATTCATCTTCATATTCACCAAAATCAATCCATCAAAAATACAAAAATACATAGCTGCATGCAAGCATCGCACCCATACATTGCACATTCATGGTCGTATAGTTCAAAAGGCACCATAGGCTGTCATGATTCTACTAGTCCATCTTGTTCCACACTGTTCCATCTTACAAAAACAGCAAAAACACCATTCATTTTACCACACTAGAGTCAATGGTCTCTTAATGTATCAAGAGTTTTTCGTGATTCAGTCATCATTTTGCTCATTAGCAATGTAATGTATCAAGTCAAACAGATTTTACAAAGGTAGAGTTACACTTGCAATACACCTTGTTACGTAACATCCCAACACAAGTTACAACACATAAAAATTCTCGAGTTGTGTGAACGAAGGATGAAACCTGCATAGTAATCCAGGTTACCATAAGCGAAACGGTTATCTTGCTCATCCCCCTGTGTGAATGACCCCAAGAATGCTGAGAGTTAGCAAAAGGACAAGCGTCCTCCCTACCCAATTCCCTAAGAATCCCAAAGTTGCAAAACATCAAAAATTTGCAAAAGTCAAAACTCCAAAATTTGACATCCTACAGTGCACATATCAAAAGGCACAAAGCATAGTGATTATCATCACTCCATATCCATATCCCTTGCTCAAGATAAAAGAAAAACAAATTAAAATAAACAGTGATTATTATCACTATAAAGAGCAAGTATCCCAATACAATTGAAGAAAATAAGGGAGTTGACCTTGAATCCCTGGAACTCTCAACATTCTGACAGGTCATGAGGCAAGCCTCAGTATTGGTTTTGTTGATAGCCTATCGGTCACTGGCGATAAAATTCTCACATGATGATATATCTATCACATTAACTTGTGTACAGATCAATGTTTGCATGTGGATGAGCTAGCTTATGGTATCCTGGATGACACCACAAATTAATCTAACTACATACAACAAAGGAGTTAGTGGAGCTAATTAGGTGATCCTCGATGCGAGGTTCGGTTGAAAGCCCATCTGGAACTGGCGGTATCCTGACAAATACCACATACATGAACTCAATCGCACACACAGGGATGTGAAATAGCTTGGTCAAAAACAAGTCCGATTCATACCTTGTTCAAAAGTCTTGTAAGATAAAATACAATCATGGCTAGTAAGTTAAAACCGTCTGAGTCTCGAAAAACCTTTGCTACATTTCTAAACCAACTGCGCTACTTTTCATCCTTACAATACCACCAGAAAATACAAAAAAAGAAACACCACATTTGTATGTAGCAAAATAATGGAGATCTAAAACAGTCTATGGTGCCATAGTCAAACATCACAAAGTTCATCCATCCATCTTATTTCCGCATATCACATGCCAATCAAAAACACTTGCATCCATCATGCATCCATCAAAATAAATCAACATACAACATCGGTAATTATCATACCATATGCATCCATCAATATAAAGTAGCATGCATCCACCAACATCAACCATTGTGCATAAAGTCATGACATATACGCAAAGAAAGAAAATCAAAACAACAAAAACATCACAAAAAGCAACACAAAAACATAAGCAATAAATTTCCGGACACAAGTGCTCTTGCACTTAACCTCTTGGCACAACAAATCGATGTCGGGGCCCAAATTATCACCCTCCTACTTCCACAAGAAGGCTACCATAGCTGGACCGCTCCACGGGAAGATGGGTTCTTGCTGATTTCACCCCATTATGGCATCACCAAAAGGGTTAACACCCACAAAAAATAGGTCCAAATGTCGAGAAATTGCACGTGCTCAAATGGTAAAACATATAAAGGCACCCTAACCTAAGTCATCTTGGGTCAAGCGACTCATCGCTTTTCTCATGAAGGTCATTCCCTCATCGATTCGTTGCTTGAGTGGGTAGTCACACTTAGTCACCAATCAACAACCACACACCCAATCAAGGCAATGACATGCATTCAAAGAATCATTGAAAAAGACAATCACGCTCCTACTTGGGGCAGTAAACAAGCAATCATTAAGTTGATCAAATACTTGGCATTCCCAAAGCATGAACACAAGGTTTCCCCTGTGGATAAAAGGTTGCGCCCTTTGCCTAATCATGACTGATCAATGTCCAAGCTCAAGTCACACCTCACAAAAATAGGTTAACACTTGAAATCAAATTCCTTAGCTCGTCAGAAGCAAGGATTCAAGAATGCATGCCCTTTTCATACTTGGGGCATCAAAAGTTTGTTAGGTTACCAAGAAACCCTAATCATTAGTGCTTTGGTTCTCTATTTTTGCTCAGCACTGTGCCATGCAAAGCGCTTCCCAAAAGGGGCATCTGTAGACACCAAAACATCACCATTCTGATTAAGTGACTACAAAAATTGATCGCATTGACATACATAGCTTTCAGGGTAGCCCTCAGAGGTCAAACAGTGGTCCTGGCCACTTACACAACAGTTTAGAAGGTCGAAAAAAGAGCCTTGCTAAAACCTTCATCAAAGTCTTCAAGCCTTGCCAAAACCTTCATCGAAAGAAAAGTCTTTAAAAGCAAACATGCCTCAACAAAAAGGGAACCTAGCCTTAGACGTCGAGAAATCACGATGTCATGATTTTGCGCATCGCAAAATCGTGACACCTTTGGCCCCGAGGGGAGCCTCGACCAAAGGTGTCATGATATTGTGACACCTTTGGCCCCGAGGCTACCCTTGGCCAAAGGTGTCACGAAATAGTGACACCTTTGGCCCCGAGGCTCCCATCGGCCAAAGGTGTCACGATATCGTGACACCTTTGACCCCGAGGCTCCCCTCGGCTAAAGGTGTTGCGATATCGCGACACCTTTGGCCGAGGCTCCCCTCGGCCAAAGGTGTCACGATATCACGATGCGCGATATCGCGACACCTTTGGTCCCAAGGGGAGCCTCGACCAAAGGTGTCGCGATATCGCACGTCACGATATCGCGACACCTTTGGCCCCAAGGGGAGGCTCTGTTGAAGTGTCGCAATATCACGACGTCACGATATTGTGACGTCGCGATATCGCGACGCTTCGACACTTTACATTTAGAGGGAATATTTGCGATAATCAAAGGCGGACTTTGATGTGGCCGCCGCATCCAAAGAATGACTGCCACGTGGCACCCTTACGTGCCCCTCTCCAAAGAGACCCTATGGATCTGCAGAACGACGAACTTTAATGAGACAAGCCATTTCGAAACAAATCCGATCCAGAGCCACGCCTCATAACTGTGATCTGTCAGTGCGAGCCATGTCTCATAATGGCCCGATAAGGATCAAATCTAAGTGGCCCTTGTGGATTTAGGGTTTTAACATTAATGCTCTCAGAGGCGAAAACCTCTATAAAACTAGCTCGATACGAAGTAAGAAAAAACATAAAATTTTGGGTGAACACAACAAAGTGCTGTTCATTTGAAGACTCAATTATATCAGTTTCGACCTTCGAACCAGACATTCGACCATAGTGAATTACCAATTTTCCGACAACACATTATCCGAGATTTTGAGCCAATTCCTAGTGGGTTGGCATCAAAGCTGGATTTTAACAGGGCGGCCCGCTTGGGCACCCTACGCATGTTCATAGTTTTACTTGAGTATATATATATATCGTTTTGAATATATCTTGTTAATGAACAGTATTTTAACCGTTTATGTTTCACATTTTTGAACACTTGCTATTTTCAAAGGTGACTAAAATAGTTTATGTTCTATAACATACGCTATTTTCAAATACAGGTGCTATTGACAGTTGATTGTTTATTTGAATACAGGAAAAATAGCAAGCTAGAACTGATTAAACACCAGCGACGGCAATACAGTTTGGCCCACCCATTTTCAAATGTGGGCATGCAGATAGAAGCAATATTGACTTCGATTGTAACCGAGGCAGACTAACACTCTTGGCCCCTAAAAAGGCAGGAGATGTATTGTAACCGAACATAATTAATTTATATTCGGTTGATTTAAAGTTCTGTTTTATTACATCTTTAATACTGTTTTTCATTTCGAAATCTCATGCTTTCATATATGTCCTTGTATACTATGCCAAAATTGATAGAAAAAGTTTAATCAGTATTATGTACTCATTGTTGTGGTCAGGATTACATGATAATAGGAATTTTACTTTAGTGAAATGGAGCAAGGTGTGTGATGATAAAACTAGGGGAGGCCTCAGTTTAAGATTTCAGAATTCTTGTAAGTGTGTTTATACTAATGACCTAAACCTAATATTTAATGCATCCTCTCTACCAAATGGTTTTGCACTATGAAATGGTTTTAAAAAATTAATTGATCTAGTGATTAAAAATTTAATATGGGTAGTGGGAACTAGAGAAAATAATTTTATTTGGATGGATATTTGGCATGATTAAAAGCCACTCAATCTAGATTTAATATTGATACCATGGATGAGATTACTTCAATATAAATATGGTGATAGGGTTTCAAACATTTTGTATAAAAATTAGAAAGGAAAATACAAATGAAAATAAGAGTTTTTTACAAGTATACAAGACATTGATGTTAGAAGACAATTGAGTGGAAAAATAACAACAATGATTATTCCAAGGGGAGCCAAGGATAAGTTGATTTTGGAGTTGAATATCTCAAGATAATACACAATAATAAGTGTATATAATGTAAAGCATCAAAAAAATTTAAATATTGCAAGAATATGGATAGATATTTTTGATAGCCTAAGCATTCCTAAATTTAAAAAGCTTGTTTGGCTAGTACATCATAGAGTAATTTTATCATAGGACAACCTTATGAAAAAGGGTTCCTATAGCCTTCATAATGTGTTCTTTTTAGAAAGTAATAGTGTACAAACCATCTCTTGGAACACTAATGAATAGTCTAGAAACTATGGCAATGGATTCTTAATATGTTTGGTAAATGCATGGTGATGAATGCAAGAATTGAAGAATGATTAAAGCAATGGCAATTTTTTTTAAAAGTGAGGCTTTATAGAAAATATAGGATATATCAAAAGATGCAATAATTTGGACTATATAGATAAAAAGGAATAGAAGAATATTTAAAGTGGTGTAGACACAAAAAATTGACCCACTAATGTGAGCAATTTTCCCTAGATCCCTTGTTTTATATTGGAAATAGTTGGGTCATATTTGATACAAATTTTCCCATGATAAATATTCTTCTTTCCTCTTAAATATTATATAGTTAGATCTATATCACAAATATATTTCCAACAGTATATTATATTACCCATTTTGACTCCATTTGACCCTTTAAAATGCATTAAAACCGCATGGGGGTCTAGCAGTTGCAAAATCATGGTCCACTTTTATGAGGCACAATTTTGCATTGCAAAATCATGGTTGGATGGGGCACAATATTGAGTTTTAGGGTTTTCTCTTAAATAAAACCTAATTTTCAAAGTTGATTTCTTTTGAGGTCAGCTTTTCTTAGTTTTTCCTACCCATTCTTCTTTCAAATCCACTATAAAATGAGGGTTTGAAGTTTTCTTTTTCCCAATCAAGTTTTATCAAGCAAGTTCATTTCTAACAACAACAATTTTTATTCAAGTTCTATTTTATTGAGGTCTTATTCTTCTTCCAAAAGCAAACTAATTCACAAGTGTGAAGTGTTATTAGTTGAAGCTTTATTTTTTATTGCATTGGATTGTATTGCTACTCTTGGTAGACAAGTGTTGAAGCCCTAAGGAGGAATCTACTACTTGGAGGTCTCTATCCCTTTTTCTTACTTATGCACTACCACTAGGTTGTTTTCACTCTTCTTTATTTTACATATTATTTAGGTATTGATTACACATATATCAATTCACAATTTTTTATTTCTCTCTTTGCTTCTAAGAAATCACACTCGATCATACCGGGGCACGATTTTGCTGGTCTACGAAATCATGGTCGCTCCTTGTAGGGTGTGATTTTGCACAAACCATGTTTAGGGGTAAATTGGTACCCACAAACCCTAGATCTATATTTTAGATAACATATAGGGCATACTATTGTATTATATGCTTTATTATATTGTTATGTTCTCCTATATTCTGTTATGATTATTCATCTTCCAAATGTCAACTTTTGCTTCTATTTTCATAGGTCAGGTAAAATTACATAGGGGGATTGATTGTTGCACCTCCAAGAATTTGCTATATAGCAGCCTAAGTAGGCCCCCTAATAATAATCATATTTTTCAAGTGTTTGCCAAGCTATCTTGTAGGAACACGAATTATTGATATCATTGGACAAAGGATAAAAGCTAGGATCAACCACTGGATAAGATAAGTGTGTTGAGTTACTATTTAGGCTATTTATTGGATGTTTGTTATTTTTTTATAACCCATAGATTTGATATAAATGAAATATATTTAATTTATTTCTAGGCATTGAAAGGAAAACAACATACAATGTGCACTTAGGGTTAATATTGTTTGTGCATCTTCTCTTGAGACCTTGCTTAAAGGTTTTTAGTTTTAAAAACCTAGGGTTAGAAAGCATTCAAAGGAAGAATCATTATATGGTTAGCTATTGTCTTCTCGCATACTGTATTTTTGCATTGCCCTTTATTTTCATAGAATAGATCTAGAAAGCCCAAACATAGGTGATTGTTTTATATCGAATACATCAAACATTTCTAAAAACTATAGGACTTGGATGGAGTCCTTAAACCATTATTAGTGAACCTTCCCCTCATATTTCATACCCAAGTGTAGAGAACAAAGAATCCCCTATAGTTCACCTCAAGGATTTCTCTTACGGATCCAACCTTGAGAATCGTACATTATAGTGGTTTTCTCCCTCTACATATTTGGTGAACACTATGTGAACACCTCATTTTATTTTAAAATATTAAAAAATATCATTAATTTGTTTTTTTGGTTGTATATAATTAATAACATCTTTAAGAATATTTCTTTGTGTGTTTTTTTTCTATTCTTTTGCATCTTCTAATGGCTCCCTTCCTTAGAAGTCAGTGCAAGCTTCTTGAGTTTGATAATGTTCCTCAAGAAGATGATCATATTGATAGAGAGAATCCTAACCTTGATGTAGAAGAGAAATAACCTATTAAAACTAAAAAAACTATGATCTCATTGAAGACCCTAAGGGTCACTACATTTTTGAATCATTTGATCATGTTTTGGGTTTTGTGGAATGCCATAAGGAGGCTTTACTTAAGGATATGTAACAAAAAGATCAACTCAAAATATGTGAGACTCTTCTTAATCCTCTAGTGATCTCTCCTAGGATTGTTCATGATAAGCCTTTTTTTGAAATTTTTAATCATGTAATTTTGCCCATCAACCAACCTATGTCACTACTACAACCATCAACATTGGAAGGATCCCACAAGTTACTCCAACTAGTAGTTTCACTCAAGATTATTTTCAATTTCCTCCTCAATCTACTAATATCAATATTCTTGCTTTTGTTCCACCAATTGTTAGTTATCCTCTCTAGCAAGATATCACATATCACAATAGTATCAATGCTTCCAACATATGCCAAGTACCCATTCAATGACCTACCTATACCCCTCCCTTATGGAATATGGGAGATTTGCACAACAACAATATAGAGGTGCAAAATTTGGCAAATATGGTAAAAATTTACTTTTAAAAGTGGAAATGATTCAGCCTTCTAGTTTCATTTACAACTATAAGGAGTTGTGCAATAAACCCTTAGACCCTATGGTTGTTGTTAGGCCTTATCCTATGCATTTTTCCATTTCTACTTTACCTACATATAAATATCCAATTGAGCATCTAAGAAGATTTAGAATAACTTTCCATGATTGCATTTATGATGACATGTTATTACTGAAGATGTTTCCTAAGAGTCTTATTGGAATGGTATTAGAATGGTACTATCAATTACTCAACCATTCATTAAATTTTTTGAAGAGATGGTTGAATTATTTGTTCAAAAATTTGGTGTTTATATTGAGAAGAATGTAACTATAAAATATGTCTATGATTTAAAGCAAGGCAAAGAGGAAAGTTTTTTAGAATTCTTGTCTCAGTAAGGAGTCTAGTTGGATGTTTGAGATATACTTTACCTCCTTGAGACATGCTTGATATATTTAAGGTGAAATAAATGCTTCAATATCTTTAGAACCACTCAGTGGCATGATGGGCATCTAGTTGGATTATATATAGGATGTCATAGTTTGAAACACCGATGTTATCTTCCTTTTGCTCAAAGTAAAGTCAACCATACCCATAGGTCAAATAATACCTATATTTTCTATGCTCTTAGTTGTATGGATAGCATAGTAGTTTTCTCGCTTTCCTTCGAATAAGCCATCTTGGGTTTAATTCCTATTGGATCTAACTACCCATTTGTTTTTCTATATTCTTATATATGAGGATTTATCACCCAATCATCTTGAAATAAGTTTCAAACACGACTTCATGGACACGACCAATCCATTGGTGACATGCTACAATAATTGATTTAGTGAATTTTATGTAAGGTTTGACATTTAATTTTTTTCCTAATTTGTCTAATAATTTAACCAAATATTCTAGAGGCCATGACTATTCCACACAAAAATGTTTTGAGGCCTTTTTTGGATTGCATAATTTTTATAGTTTTGCAAAGTGGTGACGCTAGTTTACAAACATGTTATAGATTTACATGGGGTTTTGTGCAAGATAAATTCCTTACTGTATGTTACCCATCTCAATGGGTAAATTTATAGCATATGGTCAGTTTAATGGTAAAATTACTTAGAAGCAAGAATTTGTTGCTTATCTTCAATAATGAGTCAAATGAAGGTGTCACTGATCATGAACTTAATAAGAAAAAAGAGGAAGCTCTTGAAATATTATTTGTATTAGTGTAATTGGATGTACATTTCAACATTATAGAGAAGACCAATCCTATTGATGTGTGTACAATATTGAAAGATGTATATGGAAAATTAAGTGCTAGTGAAGTTAAAAAAATAGAAATTTATCTTTCCAATATTAAAATTTAACATTTATGTAATGTCCAACATTATATATCTCGCTTTAAAATTTCTAAAAATTAATCTAGCTACAATAGGAGGCAAGGTAAAAAGTGACAAAGAGTATGACAAATTTATTATTCTACTCTTTCTTCTCCTTTTCATACAATTGGCTTGGTTGTTTATGTAAATACCATGCTCATAAAAGAATCATTACCCATCTCTCTTGAAGATTTTTTAAGCTTCCAATCCATTATGAAGTGGCAATGGGGAATTCTGGAGCTCTTTCATATACACAAGCTCATCCAAAGACTTCAAGTCACCAAAACCTAAGACTCAACTATATAAAGGAAAATATAATATTTTAAAGAAGTGAAACATTTATGAGTGTTGTAAAAGGGAAGGACACTCCATCAAGAATTACATTACAAAACTAATATGATTGAGACAAAATTCTTGAGGAATGGACATATTATTTCTAATGATGTATATTGGAACAAATAAGGAACAACATGTCAGAGAATATTACATTATTTGACATGTTGGCATTATGTATGTGTTTGTCATTATATAATAATTTGACATTTATAATTATTGGGAGTTTAATAAATATCACCCCCATGTAAAAATGAAGATACATACCTCCCAATTGATTTATAAGATATGAAGTGATGATGAAGGTGAAAAGACAAAGAAAATTGAAGAGTCTCAAGGAAACAAAGAAACTCCATGGTTTATTTATGCAAGAAAATATTGGTATATTTGGATGTCAAATATGATTATAATTAGTGAGAATAATATGTATTATATGTGAATAATATGGGGGTATTTTGTGAGTATAATTTTTGTACTTGAATATTGATATACAAATTTAATATTAAACATAAACCTTAACTTGATAGTGATATTAAATCATGTCAACATTGTTTGAGTGGTTTTAGTTTGTAGGGATAATCAATGCCATCTGATAGAATACCCATAATTTACTACTAGATGTTGAAGGATTTGTTTGATATTTGAGAACTTGAAGGATTCATTTCAAGTTATCAATACATGCATTAACCCTACCCAAAGTTGATATTGTTCCCTACAAACATCTAATGAAACTATTACTTGCTTCATAATGTCATTATCTCCAAATTTGTTCTCATGCTTTATCCTACACTCATTTGATTTTCTTTTTGTGGAGTTTCTATTTCACATTCAATTATACTTTCTTGGGTTTGAAATACCTTTTAATGCAAGTTTTAGGGACTAAATCTAACTCCATCTCATTCTCTGACACAATGACCACCTACTATAGTTTTTAGGTGTTGCATATGCCTAACATTGGGTGTACAATCTAGGAAGTTAGGGGAGCATGAGATGTGGCCTTGGGGATGACCTTTAGGTATTTTTACCAATGTTTTATTATTGTTTGTATATCCTCTTGGTGCACATATTTCCTACTCTAGCCTATACTATCAAGTTTATGAGGGAAAAGGAAGAGAGAAAAATAGTAAATATAGCAATAAAAAACTATCTAGCCTAGACTAAAGGGTGTCTATAACAACCCACTGAATCAAACCAAGAGAGAGATTTATTTTTTTCAAAAGTAAGGTTCACAAAGGAGTCCCAATATTTCTTAGAATTGTAAGGTATAACCACATTTTGAGTTTATTGTTTCTATATATAAAACTCAAGTGGATGAGAGTGGCCAAAATATTGTACTTCTAGGGTTCACTTTTGCAAACCTCACCATTCAAAAAATATGTCTGTAGTGGTCCTCCCACCTTTCCTTTACCCTCAAATAGATAGGATAATTTGACCATGGCATAGGAATTATCCTTTATAGACATATCACTTACAAGGGAATGCATTTTCTCTAACCCTACATAAGTCCATCTATGTAGAATTATTTTTATGTAATAACTTTGCTTAGATACCACACCTCCTTGGGATAACTAAGACCATTACCACTCTCTTGGTAATGATCATGGTAACTTGATCCTAACAATTCAATTTTACACCACTATACTACCTTGTGAATGATTCCAAAGACTTCACCATGTTGGGACACTCGAGCCTCACCATTCAAGGTATATCATTCACAATTATCTAGGTATTCCATCTCCACAACTCCTCCTAGAGTTTCAAATACATGGTTATTGCATCATCATAACTCCTTCCAAGATTGGATTACGTTATTAACTTAAGGGTTTTAATATGGCTGTAAAATTCATGTCCAAGTATTCCCATACAAACCCAAGAGTCTAAGCAGATAAGAAAATAAAATATTATATCTCTCAAAATATAGTGCTATAAATTGAATGTAAATAATTGCATCATAACACTTTGGTAAAGAAAAAATACTTCTATTTCACAAACTAACATTTGTTATTTCCTTTATATTTTATGCAAATATTAATCAACATTTCAATGAAATAAAACTACAATCCATAAACTAGATTTTCATCATCTTTTTCAAGAATTTCATTTCTTAACATTAAAGATTATCAACACTTAATATTCCTTTCTAGGAATAATATAACATGAATACTCTTTACAATACATATTTTTTCTTCCTCGTGAGTTGTATAATTTTAATACAATATCTCAAAAAGTTTAATCAATACATTCAAAATTATAATGGTCTTTAAACAATCTTCTCTTCAAGGTCCTCCTATTGAAGATTTATCCACAAAATTCAAACAAAGTTTAGGTATTAGGAAAGCTCATGAAAATCATATGAAATCCTATCATGCATTATGTACGCATAACAATGCAATCAACAAAATCAAGCAATTTTCCATTGCACAACAATGAGAGAATCCCATACTCCTCTCAAAACATGGATTAATAATTACCCAAGCCTCATTCATCTAACTTTTCAATAACATATCACAACATACTTTCCATCTAAAATCCTTCTTGTTTTATTTATAAAAAAAAACATTTGCTAATAAATCATTAAGTAATTGTTTCCCTTAATTAATTTTTACCATAAATTGTTCTAATCCTAAGAACCAACCTCATTGCAATAATTATATCACCAATAAAACCAAAACAAAATTCATATTTTTAGCAAAATAGAATTACTCAAAAAAACTAACATGATGTGGTTTATTATATTTTCAAATAAAAATAATTCATTTCTTGTAGCTAAAGACTATAGATTATGGAAAATAAGAAAATATTTAAAATAAAAGCTTTAAAATCCCACCCCTCATTTTATACCAAAATAATACTAAGCTAAGAAACCTAAATACAAAAATTAAAAGACAACATTTGCATAATACAAAAGCTACCTCAATAATATAACTTCATCTGTAGGCTACCATACAAAGCATAAATCAAACATACCAATGCAGGAAACAACAAAAATACATACCCTAGATTTTAATATCAAGGATACCTTTTCCTCCTTTCAGGATTTATACAAACCAAAAATAGGTGCATTTCCTTGATTAAAAACTTGGCAGAAGCAACTAATTTGGTACTCTAAGCTATATAAATGAACAAGCTAGTTTAGGATCAAAGTTGATTCTAACTCGATAAAGCAATACACTACCACTAAGAACACATATTACAAGATTACCTCCAGTATCAATGTAACATGGACATCCAAAATGACAAAGAACCCATGCATCCAAAAATACACTAATACAAGGTTATTTTATAAGGATTCACACTAGGCAATAAGCAAGAAGACTAAACCGATGAGCAACACAACTAGGTGGTTGACAATATAACACAATCAATTCTAAAAATAAGTCTTCAATTAGAACACATGGACCAAATGGAGCTATGGTTATTGAGAATCTATAGCCTCAAAATTTTACAATATTAAGCCTCAATCCAAGCTTCATAGAGAACAATATCTCAATTTTCTCCAAAACAACAATTATTGAAAACCTAAACAAACATTAAACAACAATACATTTCAATCAACATATAGATAACAATGTTCAAATATATCTACAAAGAGGAATACCTTCGTATAACTTATTTTTGGTAATTATTTTTTCCTCATTCTTGTTTATGGAGCTCCTTAATCATCCTCCTTCTCGGGCTTCCATGCCTTTCTTTGCTAGCTCTCTATCCAAGCCCAAAGAGCCTCTTAAAGCTTCCAAGTAGGTCATGGTTTGCAAACATCTTCTTTCTTTCTTCCTTAAGTCTTATGACCATCCCATATCCTAAGGCATTTTGGTTGTTTGTTAGAGAAAACTCCAAGACTCCTTGTTTACCATACTGACACCTTTCCACTACTTTGGTTTTTAAAGGAAGATTTATTAATTTAATGCATAGCTTAAATTGATTTAGAATTACAAAGGTTTAAAAGATAAAACATTGGACTATATTTTACTTAGATAATAAATTAATATTATTATATTTTTAATATTTGTTTTATTTACTAACATTATCATAATATAATTATTATTTTTTTGATTTTTTGAAATAAATGGTTTTGAAAGGATCCCCGAACCTTTTACAAAGAGAACACAAAAGAAAGATATAATTCATTAATGACTAGATTCTGGAGATAAAAAAGGATCATCTAAACTAGGGAGACAACCTCCATAGGACCATCTAAAAAGAGATCTAAAATTTAAAAAAGGTTTTCCTAGCTAAACTAGGGAAAACCGGCATGCAATAAAAATGAAACATGAACCTTTGGACAAGAACAAGGGGACTATAGGTCCCAACTAAAACAACACAAAAATATGAAATTTGAAACATAATTTTTACTAAAAAATGAAACTAAATTCCCTCATGAGAGAAGAAGTGCAAACAAGGGAATCCTGCATAGAGAAGTCTTATAAAGGTTTGGAATATAGATCATTAGCATAAGGAGATCTCCGTAGTCCACAAGATCTCACTATAAATGAGATGGAATGCACAACCATAAGGTGGGAAAATGCAGAGAATATTTAAAACACCATGGTGCTCCATAACTAGAAGAAAAAATATGGCATAGGGATTGCCTTCATGAAACTATCTTCTACAATAAGAAATCATGTATAGGGGTCCCCTCAAAATACAAGGAAAAACTACAAATTAAGCCCATCAAAAAGACACCAACACCATATCAATGCCTAGCCTCACCAATAGTCCATTTAAGAAGTATTACTTAAAAAACTTCTACCATTGATGCACATGAAAGCATATGGTCCCATCCCAAAGACCAAAAAATATCTATAGAGAAAGGATCCATTAGATAACCCTAAAATAGAGAATAATGAGATATTCTAAGATATAGATTAGAAGACCCCAAACCCACCACTGAAAGCCCAACATAGAAGCAACCATGATATCCACTCATTTGTAGATAATACAAATGTGGTCCTCCCTTACATACCAAGAAAAATGTAGAAAATCATACCACAAGCTATAAATACAATGAGCAAATAGGATGTCAATATCCCTTTCAAAAGCCTAGCTTAGGAGAAGAAATGAAGAAGACACCATTGTGGGCAATGATGAAGCATGATATCCCCCAAAAAAGACCAAAAAAATCTACAAGAAAAATCTCTGCATCACCATCTCCCAAATTGATCCAACTAAAAGCCAATCATCACTAAAGGGCACTAAGGAAAGAATCTCCAGGTTATTCTAACCAGGAAATTGCATTCACATAGAAAATGAAAAAACCCTTCTTGAGATGCCCTAAAAAATATTACATGAAGGTATTTGAAATGCAACAGACACAAGGAAGATCCAAATAAAACCTTCCCAGCTAGAGATCCATAAGACTAGAGCAAGGGGAGATGAGGGGAGCCAAGAAAATTGAAATGGGGGCCTCTTGCCCAAAGTACATAATATCAAACAATTATCACATTACAAAACATAAGAATAAATGCACTCCAACCATACACACAACTATGGTAATTCCTTGAGAAGGATTTTCTACGATAACTGCCACATTATTCTCTACCAACTAATGATGGCTATTTTGCTTATAACAACCTCCTTGCCAATTGGTATATTCAATCAATCATACATATATGAAATGTAACTATTTTAAGGGATTATTTTTACTCTTGAGCCATTTATGAGAATGTCATCCATAATTTTCCATTAACTATCAACTCTAGTGGTTGTCCCATACCAATCCACCCATGAGAGTACTTGGTCCTACAACCATAAATTCCATAAATAGTACCATATTCAAAAAATAGTATAGTCAAAACATAAAATGCATCTATTAACACAACATAAAGTGATATTATGCATTAGATATCTGCACATAAATAAAATATCCAGAATAAGTACTAGCAAGGAGGATCATTACATACTCTCCTCATTGGACTAAACACAATCCTTTGTGTTTCCTAAAAATAGAGCATATATATTTCATTCAAATATAGGAATTTCTTCCTCATTTATTCAACATCTTCTTAAGTTGCACAATTTTTAGAATAATGGTCCCATTGGACCCTACATTGATCTAGGGTTTGTTTTCTCAACATCTTGGAATAAAACCCTAGAACCCTTATTGGGCACACATCACTGGTTGAGGGATATACCATCTATAATTTTAAAAACATTCAAAAAATGAGAAGGATTAGCAACATATTTCCTAAGAAGGGATGCGTGGAAAGTATCATGGATATTTTATAGGTTGGACAACTAGGTGAACCTATAGACCACTGGTGTCATGGTACTCCTTGGTAGGACTTATCATTGATATTGATTTCGTATTGATGGGTGAATTTTTTATTCTTAATCTCATTTATATTATCATGATAGGTGGTTAATTTGCATTATATGATTTATTTATATTATGCTAGAATATGGTATTTTTGATGATGTGTATGGATGTAGGACTAGGTACTCTTACGAGTTGATTTCTATGAGACAACCACCAAAATCAAGAGACCTAATAGGGGAAATGATGGTAGATGATATATTCATCAACAAATCCAAGGGTAATTGAAACCCTCATGTAGTTGTATTTTAATAATTATGTGCTTGCATGTAATTATATCATCAAATGTAAAATTTCTAGAGCAAACGAGTAGTTCTTAATACATAGGTGATGACATGGTGGCCATCGAGAAACCTACTACTTAAGAAAAAAAGGTGGTATAATGAAATTTTATTTGTGAGTAAGCATTTGTGGTTGTTGTATGTATGTTATATACATGATATAAATCTAGCAAAGGATTCATCAAAAGGGATAATTAATAAATACATAGGTTATTATTGAAATTATTAAGTATATTGAGTTGTCATTGATGTCAAAGGATTTATGTCAAAGAGAGTTTGGTATGGCAAAAACATTCTTCTATGGTTAAATTTCCTCTCCGTTTTCAAAGCCCCTATGAAGGTTTTCCAGAAATTTGAGAAACTCCAAAAATATTTTTTATGGACTGGATCAGAGGAGAAAAAAAGGATACACCTTGTAGGATGTACAAAAGTGTGCATGTCCAAGGAAAATGGGGGCTTAGGTCTGAGGAGAATTTCTCATATAAATTTAGATTTACTAGCTAAGCAGGTGTGGCGTCTCGTTTCTGGTGAAGAAAATGAATGGACAACTATCATCAAATGAAAGTATCTTCAAAATATGGAATTTCTAAGTGACTCAGTTCCAATCAGAGGTTCTACTTTTTGGAAAGCAATTCTTAATTGTAAGGAAATCATCAAAAAAGGTTTAATATGGGTTTTAGGCAATGGTGAGAGGATAAATTTTTGGAATGACAGGTGGGCTAAGGATGAACCACTGACGCAATATCCTAACTTAGACCGAATTAGAGATATCATAGAAGAACTCATTGGTAGAAAAGTCTCTAATTATATGGTTGAGGATAGAGGTAGAATGAAGTGGAAACAAATAAGAATTCAAGAATTTCAAGTAGAATCAAATGATTTTTGTAACATTCTTGGGCAACAGTTTATCCCCATGAGACCCAAGGAAGATCAAGTGACCTGGGCTCCTACAGAAAATAGGTAATTCACTGTTAAATCAGCTTACAAGATTTTGCTTGATGACGAGGATTTTGTCCTCCAAAAGGACTTAGTTTGGATAAAAAATTTAATTCCAAAAATTGTAGTCTTTTCATGGCTGGTTATCCAAGGAAGAATTCTAACCATTGATAATATGATGCGTAAAGGTATTTGTATCACTAATCATTGTTATCTATGTAGGGCTAATTAGGAGACCATTTATCACATTTTTCTTGAGTAGCATTTTTCCTTGACTATCCTAAGTGGGGTTTTTCAGGTCTTCAATATTTCCTTTCCTCCAGTGGCCTTACCCCTTTTCAAGCCAAAGACTTAGATACATTTGGAAAATTTATCTCAATCACTATCTTTGGTAGGTGTGGTTAGAAAGGAACCATAGAGTATTTAATGAGTCTATCCATGATCATCAAACTATCATTGCCAAGATCCTATCCTTTGCCAACAAGAATGTGAACCTTATCCCTTTTGATAGTTGTAAACCTCATCTGTAGGAGACCACGATTGCTCAATATTTAAGCTTAACCTTGTTAAATGAGTTCGTGCCTAGGGTAGTCAACCCTAGAGCCAATGTTAAGTGGTATCCACCTCCTACGGGTTGATTTAAGCTTAATTTTGATGAAGCAACTAAGGACAATCCTTGCAGAGCATGTGCTAGTGGCATTGTGTGAGATCATAATGGGAATATGATGCTTGCATTTTTCAAATATTTTGGAACAAGGACAAAAAATGAAGTTGAAGCTAGAGCTATGTGGAGAGGCCTTCAAATGACTCAAGACTTAGAAGGCAATTTGATCATAGAAGGAGACTCTATGCATGTTATAAATCTCCTAAATAATTGGAAAACACCTCCTTGGAGGATTAAAACAATTGTTGAAGAGGCTAGGATCCTTTTCCAGGGAAGACAGGACAAAAAATCCCAACATGTCTTTCGGGAAGCTAACAAAATTGCTAATAAGTTGGCCAATTTGGGTGTCGATGGTGACAGAATTTTCAAATGGGAACACGGTGTCCCAAGTGAAGTAGAGGAGCTTATTCAACAAGAATGCCAAGAATGATAGTAAAATTTACCAACATAGAAGATACTATAAGTTCAAATTCTAGGAGTATTCCCATATCCTTTTTGAATTGGACTCACAATACAAACTATTTGAGCTGTCAGTCTTCATGGATGCTACTTGGAAATACCACAAAGACTAATGGGGATAGTCACATGTCAAATAACATGGCTCCTAGTCATATTAGTAATTTGAGGTTGGTTGATAATCATAGGGAAGGAAAAAAATGACAATATAAGACTTCGAACCAAAGCCACGTGGACCACCAGATAGCCATTGCCATAAATATAGCCAGCAGTTTCACTTCTCCAAGGATGATTGGCCAAGATAGTATGTGGTACCAAAGCATGTCATATACGGAAGAAAGCAATTACCAAAGAATTATTAATAGTAAATGTCAACACAAAGCTTGTGGGAGTTTTTCAGTACTCTGCTATGTGTGTTTGTAGCTTTTTGTTTCTCCATTTTCTCAAGGAAGGGATCTGTGTCTATTTATTTTTTGTAATTATGATGCATGTGTGTTTTTTGAGTGTAATATTTTGGATTGGTTGAGTATGTATTTTGAGAAAGTATTGTGAGAATACTTGAAACATGTTTGAGGTAGATTTGAGCAAGTCTTGTGAGAAGAATTGAAACAAGTTTGAGGCAGATTTGAGCAATTCTTGTGAGAAAACTTGAAATAGGTTTGAGGTAGATTTGAGCAAGTATTATGAGAAGATTTGAAATACGTTTGCAGAATATTTGAGCAAGTATTATGATAAGACTTGAAATAGGTTTAAGGCATATTTGAGTAAGTCTTGTGAGAAGACTTGAAATAGGTTTGAGGTATATTTGAGAAGGTCTTGTGCGAATACTTGAAACAAATTTATGCATGTAATGTGTGCAGATTTGGGATAGAGTTGAGACACATTTGTGCATGTAATGTGTGAAGATTTGGGACAGAGTTGAGATAGATTTATGCATGTAATTTATGTAGATTTGGGATAGAGTTGAGATAGATTTGTGCATGTAATATGTGTAGATATGAGACAAAGTTGAGATAGATTTATGTATGTAGTGTATGTATATTTGGAGAAGAGTTATGTAGAGGTGTGTACCAGCTTTAGAGGTAGCCATAAAATTGGGGACAAAGGTCTCCTATGGATAGAGATCAACTAGCTAGAGTAGTGGGGATAGAGGTCTCCTATGGATAGAGATCCACTAGCCAGAGCAGTGGGGACAAAGGTATCCTATGGATAGAGGTAAACTAGCCAGAGTAGTGGGGAAAAATGTCTCATATGGATAGTGGTCCACTAGCTAAAGTAGTGGGGATAAAGGTCTCTTATGGATAGAGGTCCACTAGCCAGAGTAGTGGGGATAGAGGTCTCCTATGGATAGAGGTCCACTAGCCAGAGTAGTGGGGACAAAGGTCTCTTATGGATAGAGATCCACTAGGTAGAGTAGTGGGAATAGAGGTCCACTAGCCAGAGTAGTGGGGATAGGTGTCTCCTGTAGATAGAGTTCCACGAACCAGAGTTAAGGGGATATAGTTCTCCTATGGATAGAGTTCCACAAACTAGATTTAAGGGGATAGAGTTCTCCTATGGATAGAGGTCCATAAAATTGAGCATAGGGGATTGAGATATCCTTTGGATAGAGGTCCATAAACATTGTAATAGGGAATTGGTTTCCAAAATATTTATTGAGAAAATTTAGAAGAAATATTTTCTCCATGGAATGTAACCCACATTGGGTGAACCATGTTAAATATGTGTCTCTCATGTGTGTGATGGTTTATGCATTAATTTTTTGCTACTATTGATGATATTGATTAACATTGCTTTGGAAAGATATTACAATTGATAATGTTGGATAATATTGTTTGGGAAAGAAAAGTAAAAGTTTATCTTATACTATTCACCTCCCTCTCAGTATAAGCTTGTGTTCTTCAATTATATATATTCCTAAATATTTAATATCAAAGTTAATAATTTATAATAGCATTTGATGTTGAATTAATTTAACTAAGGGTGTAATTAGGTTAACTGTTATATTTTCTCAAAGGTTATATCTTATGTTAACTTTGGAAAATTAATAATTTTTTAATGATAAAGGGGTATTGTTAGTTGTATAGTAATAACTTTAGTATTCGAATCAATTTTATAAACTTAAAACCTCCCTAATTAACAAAAAAAATTATGAAATTTGATTGCATTTTATTTCTTCTAGGGTGACACTTGGTAAAGAAAGAAGAGGGAGGAAAAATGAAAGGAGAGGATCATGGCAAAACTAGGGAAAAAAGAAGAAAACAATAGAATGTGGGTCTTTTGAAGAAAGCATTAGAGGTATCCAATATTTTAGTGAGTTTGCACACCAAGTTTGGATTTTGAAATATCTTGCTTAAATATGTTTAAGATTTTATTTGATTGTAATGACATTATATGGTAATATAGTCTATGTTTAATATTACTGAAAATTAATACTCTTCTCATATCGAAATTCACTTGGAATGGATTTAATTAGTATCAAACCTTAGGATTAGGATGAGTATTTCCATTTGAAAATGATAAGTAGAGAATTATTTTTATGTTACACTACAATTAAATATCTCCCTGAAGTGGAAAGAGACTATGTTGGTATTAGTTGAACTAGTTCTTAACTAGTGTTCAATAAGTTGTGCATAAGAAAAATTGTAGAGTAAATTTAGACTACATTCAACAAGCTTCTATGACTAAGGTGAATAAGGTCCTTCTAGAAATTTAAATAGTCTTGTAATATTTTTATTGATACATTTGGTTTCAATTGTACTAGCCGATTTTTTTATAGAAATTTTTTATGTATAGTATTATGGTGTTGTATTTTTAAATGTGCCATTGTATATTTTGTTTAAGATGTCAACTAGTATGATGTGTGGGATTAAAACAAACTATGTTTGCATTTGAAACTGAGTATACATCCAAATTTTGTGGTCTTCAATTGTAATAATCCCTAAGATATAAACCAATTTGAGGTGAAGGGCTAAACTAAGGCTCTAACTATAGTATAAATTCCAATCTTATGTATTGATCACCTTTTAATCTTGTAGAGAGTTTGTTAGCTAATCCTGATTTTATTTACCACCTTTGAGTTTTTTTTTCTTGAATGTGAAGCAATAAAAGAGTTTGGTTTAATAAAATTATTAAGACCTTAAATCAAGAAAGAACAAAGAGAATTACATGGGCTAGGAGTCCAACATATTCTCTGATTTAAATATGGTATTTTACTTCCTTTTAAGAAGCAATATATATAGGAAAACAAAATATACACGTGTTAAGTGGAAAGATGATGATGTTTAGTTTTATAGAACATTGTATACTAATTATTCTATTTTTTATTGGTATAATTTATGGTTTAAGAATGCAACATTTAATTTTAAGGTATAATAATATTATTGAAAGGAAACTTTATAGTTATTTTAAAAAATGGTTTTTTGTTGTTCAATAAAAAAGCAAGTGTTATGATTTTAATTATAATAGAAATGGATGCAAAGTCATTTCGTGAGAGAAGTATGGGATTCTCTTGAGAATATATTGTATGGAATTTATTTCAATAAATATTATGATTATCATGAAATAGATGTCATCTTAATTCATATTTAGTTGCATTCATAGATGTGTGAGCTATCCAGATCCATCTAAGGTATCTATTCAAGTACGAGGGAAGAGAGTTTCTTCGAAGGAGAATTGGGACATATAGAAAGGAATATATAAAGCATTATTTATGAATATATTTATACAAAATAAAAAGGTTACTTTAAAAATAAGGGATTTGTATCAAGTATGTATTGATATAGAAATTTGTGTATGATTCATGTATGTATTTCATGAGAATTTAATTATAGTTTCAAATTAATTCAAGAATAGAAGAAATGATGATATTAAATACTTGGTTATATGTTTGATTACTTTAAAAATAAGGGAATGGAAGGAATTATTTGAATCTATTATATGTGATGCATTGATAATTCCTTCCTTTGAATGTTAAGCTAGATGTTCTAGAATATGATTGATAAAGTTTCTAGCTATGTAAAAGAATAGTTATTAACTCATTTATTATATAAACTTTCATTAATTGATTGAAGGAAAAGTTAGAGTTATTAACAATTGTGGATAGGTGTTTATAACTTCTTCTTATCAATATGTTTGTAATTTATAAATTTGTATCCTCAATTAATGAGAGATAATGATTATTTTTAATAGCTTCTAGGTTTGGGGTTAGGGGTTTGGATCTAAAACCTTAAGTAAGAATACCTAGAGTCATGTTTTTTCCAAACCTAGACAATATTTTAGGGGATGAAAAATACAAGTATTTTGTGGATAGTACACCCTAAGTAGGGAGGATTGGGTGTACCCCAAAAATGGTGAGGTTTTGGAGGAGTCCTATGGGGAGAAGCATGGGTTAGGGTTTCTACCATGGAGGTTAGGAACTCATTGACAAACCAATATAGTGATGATCACCTTGAATGGAAATAATTGGGTGATCATGCATATTATCATATTGAGTGATAATAGTCTTAATTAGCCCACCATGATTGTGTGGTAATTAAGCACTTAGACATTAGTTAACTCATTGTAAAGGTTTGGTAACTAGGATTTAAGGAATCACGTCAGGTGATTCTACATAGAAAGACTTATGTAGAATCATGGAAATGACATCCCATTTTTTATGGACTAAAAAGGGATCATCCTTACACTACGTTTAAATTATCTTATACTCAGGGAGAGTGTAAGGAATATGGGAAAAATATTAATGGTGTATATTCTAACCATGGAGGTTTAAAAAAGTAAACCATTAAATTTATGGATTTTTTTTCTATCCTATCCACTTGAGGGTCATATATAGTGATAGTATCTAAAATATGGTTATATGTTGTTAATATAGAAAATATTATTGGTACTTCTTTGTAAACCTTACCTATCGAAAACAAATATCTCTCTCTTGGGATGTTTAGTTAGGTTGTTATAGTTGGTATTAAAGATCTAGATTGTAGGACTAGAAGCTTCCATGGAGAGAACCTGGGATTGGCCTTACATTATTTGTAACTTTGGGACCTTAACATGAAATAGGATACAATGGGTATTGCAAGCCAATGGGACCAGGTATTGCATGATAATGGGACCAAATCAAACCAAGGAATAAAATTCATAGAGAGTGTATTCTCTTATTGGGTATGGCACCTTGCATGGAGAAAGTGTGACCATGAACATTATCAAGTGAATGCTAATATGGTGAAACTAACTAGTAGTTAGAAGTACAATTTGGAGTAAATTGTAATCTAACTCAACTCCTTTGTATCTCTAGGAGAAATGGCATCTAAGTTGAGGAGAGAGAAGATGATATTCTCAAATTTTGAGGTAACCTAGTATGGATGAGGCCAAAGCTAGATCCTAAGGGGAATGTTTTGGGAACTCCAATAGAGAGGTGGAAAACCTCACAACCATAGTTTCATTACTATAGGAACATATGGAACATCAGAGGCAATTGCTAGATACTCTAGTTCAATAAGATTTCTAGAATATGAATTTTGAAGGTAGACAAGAAGATGATCTTGCTACAGATATGGTAGGGCTTGCATCAAGGTTAAGCTAAATATTAGGGTGTCTATGTTCACTACTAAATAAGAAGGTTTGGCCAAGTCATGGTTGAATGAATTGGAAATGTATTTTTTCATTAAGAGTTATTCTTCATTGATCCAAATGGTATGGGCTACCCTCCATTTATAGGATTGAAGAACACAAGCTTATACTAAGAGGGGGCTGAACAGTATAAGACCACATTTTACTTTTCTTTCCCAAATAATATTATTCAATATATCAATGGAAATATAAAAAATAGTAATAAAAAAAAATGCACAAATCACCACACACAATAGAGACACAAATTTAACATGGTTCACCCAATGTGGGCTACTCCATGGAGAAAATATTTCACTAAAATTTTCACAACAAATATCTTGGGAATCCTTTCCCTATTACAATGTTTATGG
Organism: Wollemia nobilis; assembly: GCA_028583015.1. Lineage (NCBI taxonomy): Eukaryota > Viridiplantae > Streptophyta > Pinopsida > Araucariales > Araucariaceae > Wollemia > Wollemia nobilis. Next base: position 701,938 of record JAQPPZ010001776.1, on the reverse strand, counting down.
ACTTATGTACAAAGGAGACACCAATATCCTAATAAAGTTCATGGATATCTATCCATAGGAGACACCAATCCCCTTAGTTGGTTTGTGGATATCTATCCACAAGATAACTCCTTCTCCTCTACTCTAGATGGTGATCCTCTAGAAGACTACTACCTCCCCTACACTAGCTTGTGGATCTCTCCATTGAAGACTCATGTCCTCACTTAAAATACCTCTGTTCTCACTGCCTTGGCTAATGGATCTCTATCCATTGGAGACTATTGTCCTCTACTCTTTCACCTCCAAAGCTTACTATCAGATGTATCTCAAATAAGTACTAAACATAGTCCTTCAGTCTAGCACAAATCTGCTCATTCTCTATCTCTGATCTGCACTAAACATAGTCCTTTTATCCAACACAAATTTGCTCAATATTTGTCTTGGATCTATACTAAACATAGTCCTTCAGTTTATAATAAATCTTCTCAATATTTGTATCTGATATATACTAAACATGTCCTCAAATATACACCAAAATCTATCCTAAAATTTGTCCTCAAACCTTAACACAAATCTTGATCCAATCACTAATCAACTTTGCTAGTTTTTCCCAAAACCTTAACTCAAGGTTTGAATAAATAAATCAATTGACTCTACTCATAAGTCTTCTCAAAGACTTATCTCAAATTTGTCCAACAAGTCCTCTCAAGAACTTGCTCAATCTTCTCAACAAGTCTTCACCAAGACTTACCTCAAATCTACTCAAAAAGTCCTTAGTAGAACTTTTCCAACCTGTTTAACAAGTCCTCACTAGAATTTGCTCAATCTATTCAAAAAGTCTTCAACAAGACTTACATCAACTCTGATTTGTAAGCTTCCATAAAAGCTCACACAAATTTGTCTTTAAGATTTCACAAAATATTTATCGACTCAACTCAATCTATCATAGAAAACCTCTTCAATGACACAAACAAGTTTCACATATAATCTTGTTTTAATCTCACAGAAACATATAGAGAATGGTTAGAGACTCAATATGCTTCTCACTCATAATAATGCTCAATCACTTTCAAACTCTCTTGTTCAACCATAGAAACATATGGAGAATGGTTAGAGACTCAATATGTTTCACACTCAATCACTTTCAATCTCTTTCTAAAATTAGTAAGGAATAATTTGTTTTATAGAACTTGAACTATCACTCCAAAACTTCCAATCAACTAAGCTCAATCAACTCAACCAAAACAATCACTCAATGAAAGCTCAGTCAAAAATGCTTATAAAAAAAACCTCACATAACAATGATAATCATGATCTCTCGCAAACCCTAGTTCAAGATAGTTCTCAACTTCACATAACAATGGTACTCATGATCTTTCACAAACCCTTATCAAGCATATGAAAGCTTACTCAATATTTCAAACAATGCTTATCAAACAAGGTTTCTAGTATCAACTTTCATTCCAAAAAATCCACATCAATCAACATTTGATATCTCAAAACCAAACACAACAATGCTTATCAAACAATCCTTTTCACTCCAACTTAGCATTCACAACTATCAATATTTCACTCACAAGGAAGATATGCCCATACCTTTTGTTTGATGAAGTTTTGACCTTAAAACTTGTCTCAATCCCAATCAGCTCTTTGCCAATATCAAAATTTAGGTAACAATATATTCTCAAAAATTCACTCAAATGATCCCTCAAAATATTTTTCCATACATAGCAATAAATATCTATTATACCTTATAATCTCCACACTTCAAAATATAATCCAACAATTTTTTTAAAGAAAATAATCACAATAATTTTATTTATGAACCCTTAACACTTTCCTCAAGTATTTAACACATCATAGCTTATCCCCAAAAAAATATAATTTCCTTTTTCTACCTTATAACTCCTATCTCAATTTACTTTATCAAAAATCACAATAAAATAATTATTGCTTAAAATCTTATAACTCCCCTTAGAAAAAATTAATCATGCCACCTTAAACCTTAGAATCAATTTAATTTTTCAAAAATTAAATACCTTTTCCTTCGGAGGGATTCAAACTCCTGCTTGCACCTCTACAATACCCTAGCCATGGCCTACATGCCATGTGAACTAGGTGCTCACCTTAGAAGCAAAAAACATCTCATGCACTTTATTGCTTCACCTTGGCATCAAAACCAAAAATGTGAACCAAAACATAGCCATCAGGTTTTGATTGCAGGACCTCCTGCATGTTAGCACCATAAGCACACAACAACATGTCATTAGCCCAACCGCCATGGTTGGCTATGAGGCTCCAAGCCTCCTTCCTCTTATGCCTTCGATGACTGCCACTCAAGTAAAAATGTTGTCCTTTTCTTCCATGTAGTTCACAAATTTTTGCATGCACTCTCAAAGATTTGATCAAAGGTAACTTTGGGTTTTCCAAAGCACATGGTATTTATACCAATGTGTTATCCTTCTTGGCACATTGATGGATGAGAACATTAGTCAATGTCGATGCCATTTAACTTAGTCACTTGCCCTTGTAACCCTAACCTTAGGGTTATTTAATTAAATTAAATCATAAACTAATTTATAATTTATTATAATTAATTTATAATTAATTTAATAACTTTAAACTTAATTAAATTAAGTTATAAATTAATTTATAATTAATTTAAACATTTAAGTCTTAACCTTAGACCTTTAATATTATTTTTTTTGGTAGATAAAAAATATTTTTATTGCTTTACGGGTTAAAGGATCATGTCCCTATTACATTAGTAATAAAAATAGACAATTTTGCCTTCTGGTGGCTACACGTAAAAACCAATTGAGGCTTAACCTCATACAACATGATCTAGATAAGGCAGGAGCCTTCCAAGAAGGAAAAAACATAGTAATTACAATACTTGAAAAAAGAAAAACCAATAGGCCTGCTGCCCATACATGACCTTCCTAGGATACTAGGATTCCTTGTTCTTTTCCTACTATGTACTATCATCAGGGGACATGATAGTCTTTATCAGGGCCAGGAACTCTCTGAGCTCATCCATGGCACTGTACAGCAAGGCACACCCTTCCCTGTAGATGTTAGCAACCATCTGCAGATGGCTGACAGTTGCACTGGCTCTCTTGAGGGCTATGGAATGTAATGAGTTCTTAGTGTTAACAATATGTTGGTATTATCCCCTGGGTAACTTGCATATTTCTTAAAATTTATAATGAACAAAATTCTATGGGGAGCGAGGGTCTCTAGAGCTATGGAAAAACTAGGGCATCAGTTGGGTAGCCGAAGATATTTCTAGTTACTATGGATTTGAAGACAAGATTGTTGTCCTAGGAGGGTCCAATGGGGACACCTCCAGATCCTCTTCTAGAGAGATAGAGTTATTTTGCAGATTTGTTAAAGGATAAATCTCCATCAAAGACTGAAGAAGCACAAAAAACTACATTAAAAATGCTCTTTACGATTGCTAGAAATAGATCAACATATCAACGAGTTAATGGATGCTTGCCACGGTCAGAATCAAGGCCAAAGGTTGTCATTGAGCAAAGGATGGTTGAAGAAATAGTTTTATATAGAGCCAATCATGATTTGATCTATAAATTCATGGGTATTCACCCTACCCTAAATTTTTTGCATTCTTGGGTCCGACAAAACTGGGAGCCTCTTGGTGAGTATTCTTTATGGTTTATTAGCAATGAATATTTTATTGTTAGTTTTTCTTCATTGGCCGATAGAAATAGGGCTTTCGAATTAGAAAAGAGGAATCATGGTCCGGCAGGATTATTTGTTCAACCTTGGAGAGTGGGATTTTATCCTCGAATTAAACCCACTGCTGTCCCGGTTTGGATCCGTTTGTATGCACTTCCAATGGAGTTTTGGAGTGAGCAGGTATTGGAAATTATCGATAATTCCCTTGGAAGACATTTGGGTGTTTCCAAAGACACAATAGAATGAAACACAGTTGTTTATGCAATATTATGTGTGGAAATGGATCTTAGCCAGCCTCTACCGACAGAGGTGGAACTTGAACTTGCAGGACTATCTTAGATTCAACAATTGGATTATGAGGCATTGCCCTTCAGATGTAGAGTTTGCCACAAATATGGGCATTTGGCCTGATCTTGCCCAAATAATATGAACATAAAAATGGAGGCTCCTCTAGGAATTTCAAATCTTCCTAAGGAGGGTAAGTCAACAATAAACAAAGAACCAACCAATATTTCTTAGGGTAAAGAAGCACAGAGAGATGGTTTTGAAAAACCCAAAAGAAGGAGAAGGCAAAAGAAAAAATATGGTAAAGAGAAAACCCAACTCAAGCCCTCCAATAGGTATGAGATATTTAAGACACTAATGGACCAAGAAGAAAAATTCATGGAAGGAGTGGATGGGAATAATGAAAATAATAACATCCATGTTCAATCTCCTCTTTCATCTCCCCTCGTCATAGAGCAGGTAATTGAGTACAGTGTGTTACCGCGGTTAGAGAGTGCAGGGGCATTGATAGTGCATAACCAAGAGCAGCCAATAATTAAGGATGTCAGCATGGGAATAGCAGAAAATAATAGAGAAAGGCAAACTTTAGGGATAACTCAGGTGGAAAAGAGATAAAAAAATAGCAACTCTCAAGGAGTGGGTAGAAAATCAAATAAGGAATTGATAGCAGTTCAAGGAGACAAACTGATCATTGGAGGATCGGTGAGGCCAATAGATTCTTACTGTTCTCAAGGTAACCAATGATTATACAATCATGGAATGTTAGGGGTTTAAACAATAGAACCCATCAATCTGTTGTTTGAAGACTCTTAGAAAAATGTAAAACAAATTTTTTGCTTATCTAGGAGACAAAAATGTTGTTAGATCTTATGTGTAAAATAGTTAACAAAATTTGGAGGGGTGCTGGTCATATAGAAGTGGTTGCCCAAGGTGCCTCAGGGGGGATAGTTACTCTTTGGAACTCTCTTGAATGGACTAAAATAGAACATATAGCTTGGAGGGGTGTTCTCACATCATATTTTAGAAATAATGTCATAGTTGAACATGTTTTAATCACAAATTTTTATGGGGCTCAAAACCTAGATGGTCAGATGCATCAATGGAAAGTTGTGCATAACATGAGAGTCTCAAGGGAATATTTAGACTGGATTATTGATGGGGATTTTAATGCTAAATTATCCTCTAGAGATCAGGAAGGGGGAACCCCAATTTTTGACCCAGGGGATCGACTTATGATTGCCCAAGTCCAGGCATTACACTTGGTGGATATTAAATGCCCTGGAACCAACTATACTTGGACTAATAAGAGTAGGGAGCCACATAGCAGGAAGGTGAAGTTAGACCATTTTTTGGTTTTAGAGGAGGAATTTGTAAAATGGAATATAAAATTTTAGATTTTGGAGGGTCCAGTTTCAGATCACTTTCCCATTTTGTTGGAAGGAGGGATCAAGACAGTGCATCATCACATACCATTTAAATTTGAAAAAATTTGGTTACAAAAAGAGGAACTTTGAAAGAAAATTCCACAGTGGTGGGAAGAAGCTTGCCCAGCTTATGGGACAACAATGTTTAGATTCCACAAACAACTTCATTATGTCAAAGATCAACTAAAACAATGGAGGTGAGCTAACAAGATAGACTTCCAGGTCCAAAGAGCTCCATTGGTGGCTAGATGGGATGAGGTTCAAAAACACTTTAGGGAAGGAACAATTATAGAGCAGCTCAAAGAAGAGGATGATGCATTGCATAAAGTGGTTGAGGACATTGACAACCAAGAGGAGACCTACTGGAAACAAAGAGCAAGAACCACTTGGTTATTAGAACATGATAAAAATACCAAATTTTTCCATTGGAATGCTTGTGCTAGGAGATAGATGAATAACATGGAAGCTCTTCAAGATGAGAACGAACACTCCTTTGATACACTTCCAGGTATGCATTTCCATTCAATGGATTATTTTTCTAAACTATTTAAGGAAAATATGGTGCAATATGAAGAGGCTCAAAAAGATGTTATTGCTATCATACCCTTTGTTATCTCTGAAGAAGAAAATTAGACCCTACTTAAACCCATTGATAGAGAGGAACTGAAGAATGTAGTCTTTGGAATGAGCACCGAAAAAAATCCAGGTCCAGATGGCTTTCCAATTGAGTTTTTTTAGGCCTTTTGGGATAACTTGGAGGAGGATGTAATGGTTGTTATAGAGGAGTCCAAAGGTAGTAAAATAATGCTTAAAGCATTAAATCATACTTTCATTACCTTAATTCCAAAAGGGGAGGAGGGGGTACATATTTCAGATTATAGACCTATTGCCTTATGCAATGCCATATATAAAATAATCACAAAGGTAATGGTTGAGCGACTAAAACCTCTTCTACATAACATTATCTCCTGAGAGCAAGGGGGTTTTGTAGAGGATAGGCAAATCTTGGATGGTGTGGTTCTAGCTCAGGAGGCAATCCATTCAATGCAAACATCTAGTAATAGAGGAATGTTCATAAAATTAGATATGTCAAAGGCTTATGATAGATTGGAGTGGAGATTCTTGTCAAAGATGATGGCAGCCTTTGGTTTCTCTCAGGATTGGATAGAATGGGTCATGAGTTGTGTTTCTACTTCGACATACTCAGTGTTAATCAAGGGTCTTCCCTCGCAACTGTTCGAAGCTACTCGAGACCTTCGTCAAGGAGATCCTTGCTCTCCCTATATTTTTCTCATATTGGTTGAAGGATTGGATAGACTTATTGATGCGTTGTCATTAAGCACATCATTAATTCTCAATGAATTTGTCAATCCGGGGTGGTGTCCAAGGCTATTTATGAGAGAAAGTTCAAGCAGGGTTGTAGTTCAGTTCATTTGGCAGTAGCAGGTCTTATTAGTGGAATTGATTGTGTGGGGGTTTTGTGTCACTTCTACCCCTAAATTGCATAAATTAAACTTTAATATATTTGCAATAATGAAAACTAATTGCTAATTACAGAAATGAAACCCTAGTTACAGTTGCAAGAATGAAATCTAATTAAATTGCAAAATTGAAACTCTAGTTATAGTTGTAGAATTGAAAGTCTATTTAATCTTGCAATAATTGAAATGAAGCATAAAAACTAGATCCTGTCAATGCTCTATAACAAAAGGTCATCAATCTTCTGTGCAAGGTTTTGACAGCAAAAACAAGAATGCAGGGAAATTACAAAAAACTTGTAAATTACTGAAAATGGAAATTTGCAGTGAATTGGAAAGTTGCTGGGAATGAAAAGAATAACTAGATCTACCACTAATAATATCACAAAAATATTATGAACAAAAATTAAAGAACTAGGAATGTTAGTTGTGCAAAAGAATGAAAATGACAAGTTCACAACTTATTCTGCTGAAGTAAAATAAGAATAAAACATGTTTGTTAGTCCTCCTCCTAGGTCTGGAAGTGGCCAGCCTCATTTCTCAGAAGAAGGTTTGAATTATTCTTCAAGTCTTACTCACACTCAGACATAGCAAAATAAATAGAATGAAACTGCACTTTTATTGCTTCAGAAACATAATTACAATTCTGCTGAAATCTGTTACAGGTATGAAATCACTATTCTATTATCTCCCTATTTATTTTCTATCTCCTCTATCTAATCTATACAATATTAGCTCAACCTCGATGGGAGATATCTTTTATAGATGCCTAAAATCTAATTACAAACAGAAAATATGTTGTTCCTAATATCCTGCAGAATTTCTTGGGTTTATCCTAGAAGAGGATCAATTTGATATTTTCCATAAATGGTGGCTTTGGACAACAAGGATGACAAAATTATATGGGAGATATTTTCCCTTAACTTTATCAACCTTATTATCCCATTTTCCATCACCAAAAGTCAGTCAACAAGTCAAAAAGCACATTCTGTTTTCATTTCGAAGATAAGTGGCTCATTTCGAAGATACTGCAATTCTCATTCCAAAGATCCGCTCATTTTGAAGATACTGCAATTCTCATTCTGAAGATCCACTCATTTTGAAGACACTATGTTTTCTCATTTCGAAGATATCTATTCATTCTGAAGACATTGTGTTCATTTCGGAGATACTGTGTTTATTTCGAAGACACTATGTTCATTTTGAAGATCTTTAGAATGACTAACTGTGTTGACTCCAAATGGTTTTGGCTATATTTATCAGGTGGATTAGCCCTCAATATAAGATTGCAATAGTCTTCATTCTTCCTTGGATGTGAATTCCATGCCTTGCCATTCATTGGCAGCTTGCTAAAATTTATATGGAAAAACTAGTTTTCTGCTGCACAGTAATAAGTCTTTATACTATTTGCCGAATTTAGAGAAACTAATGCTTAATGATCATCAAAATAAGACTATTGAAGTTATTCTATCAACCTAAGCATGACAATATAACATAAAACTATACAAGAACTGTTAAAAATCAGAATATAATGTCCTTAACACTTCAATCATGCAAACAGTTAATACACATCATATTAAATCAACTTAACTAGCATATAAGATAATTCACGAGAGTTTTAGGCAGTTTTAACTATTTAAGACATGCTATAAATGAGGCTTATCCAGGACTAATCATCCCTCCCAAATTATATTAATGAATGCCCTCATGCATTGTAGTGGGATATGGAATCACAAATGTCCATAGTCATATTCCATGTCTCATAGAACAATTTAATGCCTGTGTAATTTCTCATGAAGATTTTTGATTCATTATTCAAACTGATCATATAGTTGGTAATCCTATTCAAAATAGGAGGGAACCAGAGTAATGATGGTTGGAGGCCTGAATTTGAGACCTACCTAATAATGTTGCATAAAGGTATTTCTCTGGATTGAGAAGGCAATGCCTCAGAATGGAAGGGCACTACTTCAAAGTGGAGGGGCACTACTTCAGAATGAGCACCTATGTCTTCATATTCCCTAGATAATCCAAGTAGTAACTAAACCAAATCCTCCTCTTTATCTGATGTAGTGGATTGTTTGTCAACTTGTGACAGCCTGCTTTTTAGTTTCTCCACTTTCTGCTATAATTCTCTAATTTTCTTTTCATGTTTTTCAATAACATCTTTTCTTTCCTCAATCCATATCATTTGTATTTTTATAACACTCTTGTATGCTCTCAATTGTTTTGTGATGTCCACCTCCTCTTCTTTTTTCGACTCAGAACCTAATACTAATAAATCAACTGTAGTTTGCTGCTCAACAATGATCTCATCCTCTGCTTCAGACCCCTACTATTGTATAGAAGGTTCCATGAAATTATATATGATTACATCCAAATTCTCAATGGCTTGTTGCACTTATATGACATCAGGGCTATCCTGTCTAGTCCTCTCTTCAATCATTTGTTCTTTTATCTCTTTTTGTTGGAGTCTTGCAGACCTCCTAGTCCTTAATGTATATTTTCTCTTCTTGCCCTATTTTCTTGTGGTAACAGGGGCTGTAGGGATAACTTTAGACTCTTCACTGGGAAATTCACTCTCCTATTCTGACAGATAAATAACATCTTTAGAAAAATTAACCCTCTTCTATTTTATTTTTTTGCTATCAGTTTCAACCCTTCTCTTCTTAGTCTGTGAGGTTGATGGTTCTGGAGAAAAATGCTTTGTTGCTTTTGCTTGGTGTGTTTCTTTCTCTGCAATAGCATTTTTTTTTAGCCTTTTCTTCTTCCTCAGTAGCATATATATATATTTTTATAGCAACATATGTATCCTCTTCTCCTTCATCTTCTTCTTTAAAAACTACATTATACAGGGTAGAATAAAACCTATTAAAGCTTCTAGTGTTTCCCATAAAATGATGTTGGCACACTAGTTTAATAAGACCATGATGATGAGGGCTCATTTTTTTCCTCTTGATAATGTTTTGCCATGCTCTGTAGTTCTCGATGTAGGTATGCTAGAAAATTCACTCTAAATTTAGGCTATTGCCTACCATGCCTGAGGTGGTTTAAAATTTTGAAATGATGCCCTGACAAAATTACATACTACCCTTCACAGGTTGAAAAATCTAGTAACCCATGTGGTTACATTATTCCAGGGTTCTTGTAGGTTGGCCCTTTTTCATTTTTCACTTCATTTCTCTATTCTGATGTTGAGAATACTACTTTCTTCTACTACTACAGTCATCTGCTAGGTCACTGATTTCTGGTTTGTATAGAATTACAGGGTTTGCTCTTGTTCTTCTTTAGAAAGAACTTTTAATTTTTTTTTTTTTTACTTTTCTTTGTAATCATTAGCAAATATGTCTTGGAAAGGAAATATGGTACACTTCCTTATTTTGTGCTCTGAACACCTGGCCATCAATCATTGGACATCCTTGCCATCAAATTTTCTTTACTATTTTTAACTCATCCATTATGCATGCAAATTTTCCCACATGAGTGGTTATGAACAATGACTGGTGGTGGCATGTTTGTTGGTTATTTCTTTGTGATTCTCATACTTTCTCGATGGGTGCAAAAGATGAGATGAATATAACTGCAAGACAGCTGACATGTGTCAATGATCACATGGAGTAAAAACATTTTGATGACTATGTCTTTTTCTCCCTCCTTGGATGCCATGTGGAAACAGACTGTTAAATCTTCATTCTGAAGATTATGTTTCATTCTGAAGACTAAGTTGGGCATTTAATTCGAAGATAACCTCATTTCGAAGATAAACCTTCATTCTGAAGACAAACCTTCATTCCGAAGATAAACCTTCATTTCAAAGACACACCTTCATTACAAAGACAAACCTTCATTCTGAAGACACACCTTCATTCCGAAGACAAACCTTCATTCCAAAGACAAACCTTCATTTTGAAGACAAAGGCTTCATTCCGAAGATACCACGGTTATTGAAGATACAACAGTCATTCTGAAGACATAGTAGAAACCAACATTTTTCTCTTTCTCCAAGCATGTTTTGTTTATGTCAACTCTTATGAATATTTTTATACTAATTGTTAATTGTCATATACTATATATCAAATATTTACAATGATAAGAGTGCAAGAAACATATATACCTAGTTAAAACAAGTTAATGCAAGTTTTTGAAAGATGATTGTTTCTGTTGATATTCTGTTGAGGCTTCCTGCAACACTTCAAAAACAAGTGCAGTTGGTGAATTTGTACAATGGTGACTCAGAAATTTCAAGGTTATGCATGCCAGAAAATTGGTTTTCATGCATACCAACCCAGTAGTGCCTTAGAAAAGGTTTTCACTGCTGAGTTATTCATTTTTCTCTCTTTTTTTTTTTTCTTGGTTTCCTTTTTTTTTTTTCCTCTCCTTTTCTCTCTCTTTTTTCTTGATTCTGATTATGCCCATGAAGGATTTCATGATTTCCCTGAAATCATGCCCATGAAGGATTTCATGATTTCCCTGAAATCATGCCCATGAAGGAATTCATAATCAGAATTTATTCATCTTTTTGTTTTCTACTTTTTCTGATTTTTTTTTCTTTTTCTTTTAAGATTCAAAGATATGATCATTTGGAATATTCATAAGAAGAAGAAGCCTCTTCATCAAATGTAACTGTGTGAAATACCGAGCAAATTCCACCTTTGTTAGTGGTTTATGGTACAACTGTAAAATATGTCCATTTACCACTAATATCCTCCTTAAATCATCAACTAAAGAAAGTTGAACAACTTCATTCTCAAACTCCCCTAGTTCACCCTTGCTGCTCTTAATGTGATCATCATGCCACATTTTCCATTTTTGTTGAGTGAACTCTACTTGGTGAAGTGCTTCCAACCAAAGTTCATCAAATGCATTCAACTGCAAAATTTGTTTTTTTTGTACCTGCAACAACTCAATGCCAACTGCTAAAGATGTATAAAATTTTAGTAAAGCATTAGGATGTTGCACCAATATATCAAACAAATTTTCTTCCTAGTTTTTAGTCAACAAACTATTATTGTTCAAAGGTTGTTTTGGCTGTATTTCAGTTTTTTTTGTACCAGGCTGATTTGAATTGGTTCTTGGAGAAACATTTTTATTTACAACAATGGAGGCCAAAAATAAAGTATTCTTTTCATTTTCCTTATGTGTTCTAAGAAACTGTGGGCTTTCCGTACAATCATACTTAGGTGTAATAAGTTTACCTGAAAGCAAGTTAACTAATTTTCCACCTTTTTGTATGGTTTTAGGATATACTTTTTTTTTTTCTTGGTTTGCTAAAACACATTTCTTGAACAATCCTATTAATGATTGGTACAACTTGAGGTAAAGGGATTGTAACAGTTAGTTCTAATTCCTTTATCAAATCTGATTGTGAAGATGTTATTTTTGATATCTCAAACTGTTCAAAATATGATATTTTATTTGATGAGGTATCTTGTTCTTCTTGATGTTGTTTTAGTGTGGATTTGTTTTCATGTTCATTCTTTTTAACTTCACTTTCTACACTAATAAGTGGAATAGGTTCAAGCAGTGGTTCACTTGAACATAACTGAGTTTTAACATAGTCACTAACACTTATTAGGGTTGTATTTTATGATTCAACCATAGAGACAGGGGTCACCTGTTTAACATGATTTGGACTGACCACAGGTTGAGTTGAAAATAGAGGTTGTTTTAATTTTTGTTTTTGTTGTCCATGATGGAAATTATGGATATAATTAGGCAAAAAATTTGATTTTTTTTTTGACAATATTGCTGCCCTTTGTACAGATTTTGATGTTGTAACCATTGATATCCCTGTAATTTTGGCTGCAACCATGGTGGATGTTGTTGATTCCATTGTTGTTTCCTCCATCCATGTTGAGACCATGCTTGGGAGTATGCCCATGGTGGTTGACTCCAACATTGTTGAAGTGGACCTAAAGTAGACCATGGCATATACCAAGGATTATTTCCCCAATGTGCAGGAAATTGAGAAGCATTATTATATAGAAATTTATGAAAATTATTCCCTTGTCCTTGTCCTACAAAATTGATTTTTTTCATAGGTTGAGTCTGTTTTTCAAAGACACTTATAAGTTTTGGCAACAAACTACACTAATCTATGGTGTGTCCTAATTGACAAATGCTACATGTAGCAGGTATAAATATTTTCTTCAAAGGACAATCATGAAGAGAGTGTTGCTTTTTACATTCTGAACAATAGATGGCTGAAGATTTAGTAGATTCATTTTTTTCATCTAATGTTTTATCATGTACTAAAATATCAGCCTCTTTCATGCATTCTTTCAAATCATGTTTTTCATTACCAATTCTATGTTTTCTATGCCTTGAATGAGAGTAATTTTTACAAAGTTTAATAATTTCTTGAAATTTAAGTGCATTTGTATCTCCTCTTCCCAAGATATCCAATGCATCCCTAGATTCATCTTGTAGTCCCCTTAAGAATAGGAATTTGCAAATTTTAGGTTCAACACTTCCACATATCTTATGAAAAAAATAAAATCTATCTATATAATCTTCTAATATTTCATTTTCCTCTTGTTTCATTGTAAGAATTTCATCATTTTGATTCTTGACTTGACAATATTCTTGGTATCTCTCCAAGAATATGTTTTCCATATCATCCCAAGTTCTAATTGAGTTAGGTGCTAAGGTGATAAACCATCGTAGAGCTAACTCTTTAAGAGTGGAAGGAAATAGTTTGAGCTTTTGATTGTCATTAGTGTAATCATGAGCTTGGCATACAATTTTAAACTCAAACAAAAACATATTAGGATCTTCGGATGTAATTCCCTTGAAATTTGGTAATACTGTAGGTGAAATGACCTTCATGGGAGCATTTTAATTAAGATCTAGTTGGATGGGATTTTGAAAAGTTCTGGCAGGTGCACTAGTTGCACTAGGGTGGAGCACATTGTTGGCTCTACCTTGATTCTCTTGTGAGCCTTCCATTGTAGGTTCCCAAAAACAATTATAAATCTTGTCAAATTTTCTTGATTGTATGGATTTGTCAAGAGAAAATGGTGTTGAAATACTTAATTTTCCTCCTTGTAATGATTTCTCAAAGGATATTGCAGTGCTGGAAGTGGATGATTGGGATTATTTGAAAATTCCAACATTTTTGGAAATAAAAAATTTAGACATTTTTGACATAATTTCAACCTCTTTTGAAATTTTCCTTCTTGTGGTTTCTTGCTTATTTCCTAAATGGACTGAAATACAATTTACCAATAACAATTACTTATACCAGTCATTACATTCAGATTTTACTCTAAAATTCATAACTTAGCATATTTAATAATTATTGGACTGCTTTTCAACTTCTAACAACACCGTGTTCCCTAGCAATGGCGCCAAAATGATGCATTGTCATTAAGCACATCATTAATTCTTAAAGAATTTGTCAATCCAGGGTGGTGTCCAAGGCTATTTATGAGAGAAAGTTCAAGCAGGGTTGTAGTTCAGTTCATTTGGAAGTAGCAGGTCTTATTGGTGGAATTGATTGTGTGGGGGTTTTGTGTCACTTCTACCCCTAAATTGCATAATTAAACTTTAATCTATTTGTAAGAATAAAAACTAATTGCTAATTACAGAAATGAAACCCTAGTTACAGTTGCAAGAATGAAATCTAATTAAATTGTAGAATTGAAACTCTAGTTATAGTTGTAGAATTGAAAGTCTATTTAATCTTTCAATAATTGAAATGAATCATAAAAACTAGATCTTGTCAATGCTCTGTAACAGAAGGTCGTCAATATTATGTGTAGGGTTTTGACAACAAAAACAAGAATGCAAGGAAATTACAAAAAACTTGTAAATTGCTAGAAATGGAAATTTGTAGTGAATTAGAAAGTTTTTGGGAATGAAAAGAATAACTAGATCTACCACTAATCATATCACAAAAACATTATGAACAAGAATTAAACAACTAGGAATGTTAGCTGTGCAAAAGAATAAAAATGACAAGTTCACAACTTATTCTGCTACAACAAAATCATAATAAAACCTGTCTGTCAATCGTCCTCTTAGGTCTGGAAGTGGCCAGCCTCCTTTCTTAGAAGAAGGTTTGAATTATTCTTCAAGTCTTACTCACACTCAGACATAACAAAATAAATGGAATGAAACTGCACTTTTATTGCTTTAGAAACATAATTACAATTATGTTGAAATCTGTTATAGGTCTAAAATCACTATTCTATTATCTCCCTATTTATTTTCTATCTCCTCTATCTAATCTATCCAATATTAGCTCAACCTGGATGGGAAATATCTTTTATAGATGCCTAAAATCTAATTACAAACAAAAAATATGTTGTTCCTGATATCCTGCAGAATTTCCTAGGTTTATCCTAGAAGAGGATCAATTTGATATTTTTCATAAATGATGGATTTGAATGGCAAGGACAGAAAAATTAGATGGGAGATATTTTACTTTAACTTTCTCAAACTTTTTATCCCCTTTTCGATCGCCAAAAATTAGTCAACAAGTCAAAAAGCACATTCTATTTTCATTTCGAAGATAAGTGGCTCATTCTGAAGATACTACAATTCTCATTTCAAAGATCTGCTCATTTTGAAGATACTGCAATTCTCATTCTAAATATCTGCTCATTTCAAAGACACCGTTTTTTCTCATTCCAAATATATATGTTCATTCCGAAGACATTGTGTTCATTCCGGAGACACTGTGTTCATTCCGAAGACACTGTGTTCATTCCGAAGATCTTTAGAATGACCAATTGTGTTGAATCCAAATGGTTTTGGCTGCATTTATCAGATGGATTAGACCTCAAGATCATATTGGAATAGTCTTCATTCTTTCTTGGATGTGAATTCCATGCCTTGCCATTCATTAGCATCTTGCTAGCATTTATATAGAAAAACCAGTTTTTTGCTGCATAGTAATAAGTCTTTGTACTATTTACTAAATTTAGAGAAAATAATGCTTAATGATCATCAAAATAATACTACTAAAGTGTTTTTGTAAACCTAAGAATGACAAGATAACATAAAACTATACAAGAACTGTTAAAAATTAGAATATAATGTTCTTAACACTTCAATCATGCAAACAGTTAATACACATCATATTAAATCAGCTTAACTAGCATATAAGATAATTCACAAGAGTTTTAGGCAGTTTTAACTATTTAAAACATGATATAAATGAGGCTTATCGAGGCCTCATCACTTATCTTGAGGAGAAGACAACAAGGTTTGCTAACGGGTATCAAGGTGGGTGAGGAAGTTTTGACTCACCTACAGTTTGTGGATGACACGAGATTGGTGGGAGTGGCAGCTTCAGGAAAGCAAGAATTATTAGAGATATACTTAATGTCTACCTTAGGGCTACAAACCAAGTCATCAATGATAAAAAATCCAAAGTGGTCTTTTTCAATCTTGATCAAAGGCTTCAGGACAGAGTTTTAGAGATCTTGGGATTCACAAGGACTTATCTCCCAGTGGTATACTTGGGGGTCCCTTTGCATTTTAAAAAACTAAAAATAGATATTTGGAGGAATATTTTAGATTGTATCAAGGAAAGAATTAATCATTGGTATCACAAATGGTTAAGCTATGGGGGTAGATTAACTTTTTTATAGTCAATCATTCAGGCCATGCCAATTTATAATTTTTCTATCCTTGCTACCCCACATACTATATGGAAAGAGTTGGACAAGATGGCTAGAAAATTTTTATGGGAAGGAGTAAAAGGAGAGAGGAAATGATCCTTAGTAGGTTGGGACAAAGTAAGCCAACCCAAGGTAAAAGGAGCTTTGGGACTAAGAAGATCAAAGTTAAATAATAAAGATTTGGCTGGAAAGCTTTATTGGAGGTGGATTTCCCAACCAACTTATTTATTCAGTAGAATCTTAACTAGTAAATATTTGGGACATGTAAACCCAAATTAGGTGGGTCATTTCCCTTTGGATGGTAATGGATCCTTAGTGTGGCAGGATCTCAAGTTAGGATCTCAGGTAGTAAAAGATAGATTATTTTGGAAAGTGGGGAGAGGGGAGAAGGCATGATTTTGGATAGATTCATGGGATCAATACCCACCTATCATTGTTGAATTTCCTAAATTGCAACCAATAAAAACAACCATAGAAACCAAGGGATGGGTCCAAATTGAAATTTATTTCAACACTAGTCAGTTGGGGGATTATAATTTTAAGCAGTTTAAGAAGTTGGATGAGTGGCCAATATCAATCCCTCCGAATTTGATACCCATCATGAATA
Organism: Wollemia nobilis; assembly: GCA_028583015.1. Taxonomy (NCBI): domain Eukaryota; kingdom Viridiplantae; phylum Streptophyta; class Pinopsida; order Araucariales; family Araucariaceae; genus Wollemia; species Wollemia nobilis. Next base: position 684,834 of record JAQPPZ010001776.1, on the reverse strand, counting down.
AAATCTTGGCAAAAATATTTCCCACAGGTAGAGATGAGGAGGATGAATTATCTTGGGGCTATGGGAGCCTTGGTGTCTACACAGTGAAGGACGGATATGATAAGATCCTTCCAGATCCTCATCCTCATACATGTAAGGGTCCATCTCAATGTGTTTTATGCTACAAGAGCGAGGAAACATCTGATCACTTGATGTTTGAGTGCCCATTCACATGCCAGATTTGGGAGAGATGGTTTTTATATTATAAAATTCAAGTTAATGGTGATTTGAATCGGATTAATATTTGGGAAAGATGGAAGAGGGGTAGATTTAAATCTAAAGCTATTTGTATTGGTTGGGAGCTTGGATTAAACTTTATTTGGTGGCAAGTGTGGTTGGAGAGAAATGCTAGAATTTTTAGAGAAACTTTTACTTCTTTAGATGGAGTTTGGAAGGTCATTTGGAGCAAAGTCATAGAAACTATGGCAATATATGCTAAAAAGGAAACTCAGGTTGTTATTGGGGCAATGGAAAATAAATTTGAATTGGAAGAGGGACAAGACAAAGCTAGTTGGAAACCACCCCCAGAAGGTTGGATTAAAATTAATACTAATGGAGCTGCAAAAGGCAATTCGGGTAGAGCTAGAATTGGAGTGGTTTGCCGAAATCATGTTGGAAAAGTGCTCTATTGGGAACTACAAGGCTTGGGAAGAGCCACAAAAAATGAAGTAGAAGACTTAGCTATCAAATTTGCTTCTATTTGGGCAGTAAAACAAGGCCACAGGAGGATAATACTAGAATCAGATTCTCAAATAATGGTTGGAGCTCTAGATTGCATGAGGAACTTTGCTTTGAAAACATGGAGGTTGAGGATTCTTTTCACTCAAATTAAGGAATTATGGAGGGAATTAGATGATGTGATTCCATTTTATGTGAGTAGAGATCTAAATAAAGTGGTAGACTTCCTAGCTAAGATGGGTGCTAAGAAGGAGGTAGGGTTTCAGTGGCATAGTGACATGGCTATTCAGGATGAGGTGATTAGGCAGGCTGTTAAAAGGTCCCTAAACCTTGTACAAAGCAATCGTGAGCCTTTGAAGAGGGAGGTAAAGGGGAAGAACAATGGTAGCAGACCGAGACATCCTAAAAATAGCAGGGGCCACCTAACGTAAAGGTTCCCAAAGGAACCAACTAGAAGAACTACCTTTTTTTGCATGTTTTCCAAGAAGACCGAAGAGGCCCATGAGCTAAAGATCAAAGAAAAAGCAAATCACCACAAGAAGAAAGGTGTCACGATTTTGTGACATGTTGCATTTTTGCGGTCCAAAGAAAATGGAGAAAGCAAGGAGGAAAAAGTGTTAGGATATCGCAACATGTTGCAACGTCGTGACCAAAGGAGGAAAAGGTGTCACGATATCATGACAAGATGCATCATCGTGGCCAAAGGAGAGAAAGTGTCATGATATCATGACATGTTGCAATGTCGTTGCCAAAAGAGAAGAAGTGTCGCGATATCGTGACATGTTGTATCGTCATGACCAAAGGAGGAAAGGTGTCGCGATATCGTGACATGTTGCATCGTTGAGGCCAAAGGAGAAAATGTGTCACAATATCACGACATGTTGCATCATCATGGCCAAAGGAGAAAAAGTGTCACGATATCACATGTTGCATCATAGCGATGAAAAGAGAAAAAGTGTCACGATTTCGTGACATGTTACATCATCGCGGACAAAAGAGAAAAAGTGTCGTGATATCGCAACATGTTGCATCGTCGTGGCCAAGAGAGAAAAAAGTGTCGCGATATCATGACATGTTGCTTCATCACATCCTAAGGAGAAAAATGTTGCGATTTCGTGACATGTTGCATCGTCACAGCTAAAGGAGAAAAAGTGGCGTGGTATCGTGACATGTTGCATCATCATGGCCAAAAGAGAAAAAGTGTCACGATATTGCGACATGCTGCATCGTCGCGGCCAAAGGAGGAAAAGGTGTCACGGTATCATGGCATGTTGTAACATCATGGCCAAAGGAGAAAAAGTGTCACGATATCACGCCATGTTTCTTTGTCATGGCCAATGGAGGAAAAAGTGTCATGATATCGCGACATGTTGCATCGTCGCGGCCAAAGAGAAAAAGTGTCGCGATATCACGACAGGTTGCATCATCGTGGCCAAAAGAGAAAAAGTGTCGTGATATCGTGACATGTTGCTTCGTCATGGCCAAAGGAGGAAAAAGTGTCACGATATCGCGACATGTTGCAACACTGCGGCTAAAAGAGGAAAAAGTGTTGCGATATCGCGACATGTTGCATTTTCACGACCAAAAGAGAAAAGTGTCGCGATATCGTGACATGTTGCATTTTTGTGGCCAAAGGAGAAGAAGGAAAAAGTGTCATGATATCATGACAAGTTGCATCAACAGACCAAAATGATCCCCCTGGCAACATCTCACATTGTGCAAACATTAAAACTTGTAGGATCGTGCCTTAGGCCAATGGGGAACGAGTCTCTCCACACTTGAATGTCAGATTCGCCGACTCCCCTATTAGCTAGGTAATGATTTAAGAGATTTGGCTCCAATGCAATTTTTCTTTTACTGTTATAAACATGTGTTCTCTCTAACTAAGGCTGGGAAAAGTCTCATCCCAACTTGTAAATGATCTTTGTTTTAATACAAGTTTTTTCAAATTATTCAAAAAAAAACAATATGCTGGTTTTCATCATCACTGATGATCTCTGTATCTGGTTACTGATCATTCAACTTAAGGTACTTCAATATGTTATATTTCCTACACTTTTGAGGAGTCCAAACTGACATATGCTTGGGCTTGTGATGCTTACCAAAGCGGGATTCCTCTTTGGGAGTAGTGGTTGGAGGTGAATCTTCCTTGCCATGATCAGGGAGGGAAGAGCACACCAAGGGAGGGGAAGTAGTGGGGGAATGAGGGGGATTGGAGGCTTTGACACAGATGGAGCTAGATGAATGAGCAGAGCTATGGGACCTAGATGACATGGTCCTGAAAACCTGATGGGCTAGAAAATACTTGTACAAAATAAAAAAATCCCCTAGTGACAGGGGGGTTTTGAGGACTTACTTTCTTTTTAATTGGTGATGGCAAGGGTGATGGACTGAAAGAGGAATTCTGATATATTGATAGAATGAACGTCGTTTATGTGGTTAACTAGGTCAATATTATAAGCTTACAGGGGCTTATTAAGGTTATCGACAAAGACATACTGGATAACAAGAACAATAGTCATAGCCTATAGATTAGGCAAGGAAGAACACATGACTCCTTTATTTTACCAAATAAGATTCTTTCACTTATGGGAACTGATCAATTTCCTCTTTGAAGCTATGCCTATCTCGGTAAACCACTCTACCTTTAGTAAAAATGCCAAAGGTATGAGAAATGGAGTGGATACTTACCTCAAAATAGAGGCCACAATCCTACACTTCCCCTTATTTCTAAGTCTCGATGAAAACTCTAGTCATCTCCTCTTCGAAACTAGATAAAAGCTTGAAGAAATTGATGAAGTACTTGGTGTCAAGCAGGTCGACAGACCTGACATTATTTTGTAGGCTAGAAGGCTCAATGGTGGCCATGGTGCAAGCCAAACTAGAGCTAACAAATATTACTAGGGTAATTCGACCAATAATCATAGGGGAAAGGGAAGAAAAAATCTTAGAAAAAGCAAGGAGGAGGAGAACATATTGGATCGGGATAAAAGGACGATGAGCGAGGGTCTCAGGAAAAACCCCCAAAATAGGAGACTGGGAGCAAAAAAAATGGTGCAAGTGTGGCTCGTGACAATAGGTCCATAGCAGAAGGGAGTATGGAGGTGAGCAAAAAGGGTGGTGAATGGGGCGAAAGGGGGTAAAATAAGGCAACACGAGCACCCAAACTGCAAGGTCAGAGTACAACTAGGGATGCATAGGGGAAAAACACGAGCCATAATATCTGTACACAAAATCGTACAGATAGTTCTAGTGGGATTGGTGTTTAGAAACACCATAGATGTTGAAAGAACACCGCTAGGGTGGTGAGAGCCACCTTTTATGGGGTACTTACTGAGTGGAGTGAAGCAACGAGCATTTGCCTTGGGTATTGAGGAAATACCATCATGGAGGTAGCACAAAATACCTAACAGGTCACGTTCCCACATCTTGATTAGCTTGGGTGATAACTTCTTATGGGAAGTATTCTTATCAGATGTACAACATGGACTGATTAAATACTTTGTTGGCAATAATATCATCTAACTTATTAGCCTCCCTAAACATGTGATTGATCTGGCTTTGAGGGATGCCATTGAGAGAAATTTGACAGTCCTGAATGATGTTCTAGATATTTTTCCCCCTGTGCTCTTGTTGATGATGTGGCCAATGATAACTGAATAATATCCTTCAAATATTATTGGCTTGGGGAGGGATTTGCTTATCTCAATACTTCTTGATAAATATTTATCTTCTACATAGTTATTGGTTTGGGTCCCGAGATTCTTGGAGAAAGCCTTGATAATGCTACTTGTGTGATCCTTGATGATTCTTCCTACTCTAGATCTCCCTGGGTTTCCTTTGGAGGCACCATAGAAGTTAACCTTAAGCCATCCCTATAGAGGGGGGACCATTTGGATGTGGTTCGGGTGCTACAAGAATTCTAGAATTTGCTACAGTCTGTGGGGATTCTGAGGGAAGCAAAAAGGAAAGCTTATAGCACGTATCTAGGGACATCGTTGTAAGGGATGAGGTTGTTGTTTTCAATAGTAAGGCCCAAAGCTCTGTTAGCCATAAATTTAGTATTTATGGTGGCCTCCATGAAGATGCGTTTATTAAATTCCATCCAGATCTTCTAGGCCGCATGGTGAAGTAGGTAACTCCATAAGAACATGAGTCTTGGATTTTTGAAAGTCCCTGGCCATTGGATGAATGTGTCCCTAACTACCTTGGGGTAGGTTAAAAAAACCTGGAATATGTTGTACAAGGTAGAAAAAACACTCCCAATGAAGGGACAATCCAAAAAAAGGTACTGAGTGGATTCCCAAGCTTGAGAATAGAGGTAACACCTATTGGGAACCATTAATCCTCTTCGAATTAAGTTGTCAGTGGTCAAAATTTTATTGTGAGCAACAAAAAAGCAGAAATGAGCCACTTTTGGGATCAAGGACTTGAGCCACATGATTTTGGAAATGTTCTGGTTATCATTTTTTCTAAAGCCTCTAAAAGGGGTTTCCAACATCTAGAAAGTAGATTTGATAGTGAAGCTCTTATCACTGGAATATTTCCAATAACGTCCATACTTCTTCAGGGTCTGTGGGGTGAAGTTTACTTTAAAAATATCCTAAAGGTTTTCTAGGCCTTTGTTAATGGTGTCATTCTTAATTCTGAACTACACCTGCTTTCATTTATGGGCATCCTAGTCAAAAGTGATGAAATTAGCAACCTGGCCCCCATACTTACTTTCAGTGAGATGCTTTATTGGAGTCAGATCGGGATCATTGATGAGGAGATATTTTTTAGCCCATGCATATTTCCATAAGTCGATGGACTTACCATCCCTGAGATACCACCAAAATCCTTGGTGGACAAGCTGCTTGGTATGGCTAATGGATTTCCAGAAGTGGGAACCATTACGGGGAGTCTCCAAGTCCATAAAAGAGTGATATTGTAGATATTTCCTTTTGACAATTGAAATCCACTCCAATTTGGCATATGTGACCACCTTCCAATATTTCTTGGCCAGGAGGGCTTGATTTGTAATATTTATGCGGTGAAGGCCCAACCCCCTTGTCTTTAGGGGTGAAAATGTTTTCCCAAGCTACTAGGTGGAAATTTATTTGATTATCATTCCTAGACCATAGGAACTATTTTTACAATTTCTCAATAGCCTCTCCCACTGCAAAAAGTATTTTGAAGATCGATAGGAAGTAGGTAGGTATACTCTAGAGGACTAACTTTACCAAAGTAGTTTTGCCTGCATTGGAGAGGAGGGCCTCTTTCCATCCTACTAGCTTCTTGTGAATATTTTCTATGACATTGTTCCACATCTCTTTGAGGGGTATTCCTTTGAACATTGGTAGGCCCAGATAGGTGGTGGGGAATTCAACAATGGTGCACCCCAAAATACTTGTAATCTTGGTCTGCCTTATAATGGGAGTGTTGATGAAGTAGAGTTTACTTTTTGTGTAATTGATCTTCTGACCATCCGCTTCTTCATACAGATTTCGGATGACATTGATGGTTTTGGATTCAGAAATTAAAGATTTAGTGGCCAACAAGGTGTCATCCACAAATTACTGATGAGTGTAAGGGGGTAAGCTTGAAGTTGCCTTGATGCCAAAGATTAGGTTTCTATAGCAGGCATTCTTGATGGTTCTTCCCAGACTCTCAAATAGAATTATGAATAAAATGGAGGACATAGGGTCCCCCTGTCTTAGCCCCATGGTGCTAGGAAAGTAACTAGAAGTAGACCTATTCACTAGGATCGAGAACCAAGAAGACAAAACACAAATTGAAATAAAATTCATCCAAGATTCATGGAAACCATATTTGAGGAGAATTTTGGACAGGAATTCCCGGTTCACTCTATCAAAATATTTGTTCATGTCAAGCTTCAAGAAGAAGGCTATGGAGTTGGACATATGGGCAGAGTAAATCATCTCATGGATGGTGATGACCCCATCAAGTATGTTTTGACCCTATACCTTTAATATTATAATATAAGATTATAATATTATTTTTCTTGGGCCTTCCTTTTGCTCTTTAGACCTCATCCGACCACCTTGAATATTATAATAGGAACATTATAATATTATTTTTCCTTAGGCCTAGAAGCAATCTTTCTCTTGCATTGATTATTGAAACTGACTCTTGACATCCTTACTTTTGTACTACTCACTGAAACTGACTCTTGACATCAATGACGACAAATCTTGCTCATATTTCCAACAAGGATGTAGCATTGGAATGGTGGAATACATTCAATACTGGAAAAAATATCCAAGTAGTAAATCTCTAGTGGAATGATTTTTTCTAATAATTTAAGAAAATATTCTTATCAAACCAATTTTAAATAGAGAAATTTGAGGATTTCTCTACACTCTAACAAGGAACCATGACTGTGGTATTAAACTATCAATATTTTGTAAATCTTATGAAGTATATACCAAAATATGAGGTCAATGAGTACCTAAAGGTACATAAGTTCATCGTAGGAGTGAAACCCAAGATTAGAACAATGATTAATCTACTCAAACCTAAGGCCTTGTATGAAGCATATGATATAGATCGAAAGGAACAATCCAATATAAAAATAAGGAAATCTTACTTCAACTATGGTGATTTGATAGAAGAGGATCAACAAGAAATCAAGAAAAGAAATAATGCAAGGTTCATGAAATAGAAAAAGGAGTAGAACAAGAAAAATAGAGGAAACCTAAATTTTGTGAATGGTAGGAAACAAGGAAATTACATGAAGAAATTATAGAAAAGGAATAACAATACTAATCCTCAACCTAAGAGATAGATAAATCTAGCACAAGAAGAGGGAACAAGATAAAAAATATAAGAAAGAACCTAGGGACTCAAAGGAGGTTTCTACAATTATGGGGGATCACATTATGCAAACAAGTTTCCACAACAACTAGAATCAAGTAATAGGTTTGATATATAACCCCATAGAATATATGTAGAGACTAGGAATTAGAAAAGCTACTCTAATGTTATTAAATTATAATATTTGTAATAAAAAAGTTAAAGTACTAATTGATACCAGAGCTACAAATAGTTTTATTTCCACTTATATAATTAGGGATATGCCAAAAAAACCTAGATTTTTGGAACAAGGGTGGAAAGTTGAGTATGAGTCTAGACAAACCTTCTTAGTGGATCAATGTCTACCTATAGCTAATATTACCCTACCCAATGACTCTACCATTTGTAATTTATATGTAGCACCAATACATGCTTTTGACATTATCTTAGGAATGGATTGGTTAAATGCTCATGAATCCCTAATAAAATTTCAATTGTAGATGCATAAAATTGATCCAATTGAGTGATTCATTTTACATAGAACCTTAGAGAGACCCTTCAACTTGACCAAAGAAAGTTTTGGCCTCTCTCCTCCTTCTTTTCCCTTTTTTTTGAGTTATGGAAAAATCATGGTTGGTCCTTATAGTGCAATTTTGTCTAACTAGGGTTTTATCTTAGGAAACCCTGATATTTTAATTTGACCTTCTTTGACGTTGGTATTCCCTTGGTTTTCCTGCCCATAATTTTTTTAAATATCTTATAAATAGAGGGTTTGAAGCTTTCTTTTTCCCAAGATAAGTGAATTTCTAAGAAAGCAACTAAGAGTCCAAGAACAATTTTTTGAGACAAGTGCTAACAAGATCTTATTGCAAGTGCCAAGTGATTTGTTGAAGTTGTTTAATTTTGTGGAGATCTCTTCTATTGCATTGATTGTGTGTTGCTTCCCTTGGTGGATAAGTGTTGGAGTCCTAAGGAGGAGTCTACTATATTGGAGGTCTTCATTATTTTATCTACTTTTTCTCTTCCACCAAGTTATTTTTGTAGATTTTTGTGTATGCATTTAGCACTTAAGTTTTGATATTACATGATTAATGAAACAAAAAAATGGTTAAGTCCAAAATTTGCTAGATTTCTTGGACTCTTTTAAGTAGTAGATGGTTACCTAGAATATATCACTAAGGAGTAATGGAATTTGATGCCAAAAATATTGTACTCATTCTTGTTAGTTAGCCAAAAATATGCACTTAACCATTAACTATAGTATTAATCAAACGAGTGTTTAAATAATACATCATGCTAAACGTTAGGAGATATCCCGAGATATCTGCCACTAACGTAGCTAACAAACGTGCTTAATGAATAAGCGCTAACAACTAACTACGTAGTCAAATTGACTACGACTAACCTAAGATATTTAGATAAATATCTAAAGGTAAATAGTAAAAGTAATAACCTAGTAGTAAAAGTAAATACTAGTGGTAAAAAGTAACAAGCTACTTTTTACCATGCAGTAAATAAAATCTACCTAATGTAGGGAAAGGGTAAAATATCCAAATGATGGAATATTTACTCTAACATCCCCCCTTATTACATTATTTGGGTAATACATACTTATCCTCCTATACAACAATATTTGGGTAAAGTATATAACTGCCCCAATACAGTGAAAAGGATGTCGATCTGCTGGTTCTTGTTCTGTCACAGTACTCTGGCTGCTTCTAAGCAAAAAAATGGGTCATTCCTCACTTTGTCTTCACACCAACGAATGTCCTTATAGTAATCACATCATCCAACCGAATTGCATGGGTAACCAGCCACTGCAATCGCTAGGTGTAGTAGAGTAGATCACTTCATACGAGATTCATTCATTTTACAATATGAGTTTGAAAAATATTAGGTTGCTAAGGTGTCGGTCACAGCCAAAAATGCACCCTTATAAGTTCCCCCCTTCTCGTTGCAAAACATGTTGTATTTAATTTTTGAAAGAAGTGTGACTAAGGTGTCGGTCGCAGCCGAAAATGCACCCTTATAAGTCTTCTTCCCTTTTTACAAAAAATTGTGAAGAAAAGAAATGTATATCCCCCCTTAATTACAAAAGATGTGCAACTCAAGAGTTTTGTGAAGGATTTTTACAAATATTGCCTCCTAGGCAATTTTACACCATAAAAAGTCTCTTCTTTTTATTACAAGGACTTCAAACATTAAGAGTTTGCTATTTATGAAGCCTAAAAGAGGTACAAATCACCCCTTATTTGTAAGAACTTCAAACAAAAACTTATGCTATTCTATGAAGCCTAAAAAAGAGAGAGAGGATAATGGTGCTTTGCCCAATGTGACAAACATGTGTTTTCCCTCTACAATATTGTTTTAGCAATGAGCACTTTGTGTGCTTTTTCTAAACCAGAATCAGAATCTGAATTAGACACTTCACTAGCAATGTTGCCTTTGTTTTGATTTTGTGTTGTGCCTTTGTCTTTCTTGTTTTGCTTGTTTTTGAACCAACACCGATTGGTGTCATGGTTATCTTTCTTACAATATGAGCAAAACCGTTTTTGAGATTTCTTTCCCTTACCTTTTGAGGATGATCCTCCCTTGTTATAGTTTTCTTTCTTCTTCTCAACCTTATTGTGTGAATAAAGTGCACTATTAGATGCTTCATATTTTTGGAGTTGATTAGCTTCCTCAGTTTGAAGCAAATTGACTAACTCCACAAAGGTGAGAGTTCTTTGTGAAATAGAAAGGGATGTAATCAAACTTTTGTAGGATTCAGGAAGGGCTCTCAAGATAACTGAAGTCAAAATGGTGTCCTCAACTTTGGCCCCTAAAGCATTAAGCTTAGTCTTCAGTTCTACAGAGGAAGGTTTCTACTGACTCACCCGACTTCATATGCAGTGTATGAAGTTGGGTTTGAAGGTTGAGAACCGTGGATTGATTCTTTCCTTCAAAAATGGTGGACAAGGAATCCCATGCATCTTTTCCATTCTTTGCCTCACTAATGTGAGGTTGTACCTCATCAAAAGTGGCTAGAAGGATTAACATGAGTAGACGATTGTTCTTTTTATCCCATTCTCTTTGATCAGCTCCTGTTGTTGTGGGTCGTGGTGTAGTGCCAGCAACTAAGTCCCACAAGTCCTCTACAGTCAAAATGGCTTTCATCTTAGTTTTCCAAGCTGTATAGTTATGACCTTTTAGCAATTGAGATTCACTCAAGTATTTGTTAATTGTTGCCATGAGGAAGGTCCTACAATGCACTAAGATGATATTCCTGTCACTCTCAAGTGGTATTTAATGGCACCTTCCTGAAGATTCTCTTGAAAAGAGATAATCAGGTGGAGGAAATTAAGCCAAACACATAAGAGTCGAAAGGTTTAATTCACTCAAACAACTATTTAATGGCACCTACCTTAACACCCTTCAAAAAGGATGAAAAGTTGGAGGAATTTAAGCCAAACAAATAAGAGTGAATTAGGGGTTTTGTTTTGATTTAGGAGAATATATCAAGTTTTTAGAAATGGCTTCTAATTGTGCAATTTGAGTTACACAAATTTGTGAAATTTTGGGGTATGGTGTGTTCTTGATTCTATGACTTATAATTGCAAAAGGAAAATGCAATAATCAAACAAGAATTCCCACAAAATTATTATCACTTAGGTGTCGGATGCAACCGAGAATGCACCTATTTTGCCAATTTTGAAATGAAGGTGTCGAGTAAAATCGAGAATGCACCTTATTTCCAACTTTTGCAACAAAAATGTGTATTTGTGCAAGAATGATATTTTTATGTCTCCTACTTTGTTTTACAATTTTGCAAAAGAAGTACAAGTGTTGTCTTCCCCCCTTAATTTGCAAAATAAACAAAAAATGAGCACCCCTTCCAAGACAAGTCGACACACGACCCGCGTTTGAAAGGTTTCCAGTACTAGTCGACACACGACTTAGTTTTCTTTCTTTCTTCTCAATGTTGCAAAAAAATAGAATGTGCAAGTACATGAATTATATCTCCTTTTTAGAGAAATCAAATGCACATTTTGCCTTTGATTTTTACAATATGTGTTTCCTTGTTTTCGAATGTTGCCAAAACTAACAAGGTTTGAGAAGAATTTGAGGTACACTATTTTGCAAGAAAATTGGTTCTTTTCTTTGTCTTATATCCCCAATGTTGGAGAAAACAAAAACCTTCTATGTCTTCAATTTGCAAAAGTGAAACCCCTTTTTTTAGTTTTAATTTTTAATTTGCTAAATGTTAAAAACAAATTAATTCTAAATCCTTAATAAAAATATTAATTAAATTTTTAGAAAATCAATTTAAAAAAAAAAGATTTAAAAAAAATAACTAATATTTAAATAAAAAAAGATTTAAAAAAAAATTGTTTGGTAATTAAAACATTCAGAAAAGAAAAAATATTAAAACATTGTGCAAATATTAAAAGGGCATGAATGTTTTATATTAAGCCTTTATAAGGCTTGGAAGTAAGGCTATTAAAGCCTTAATGCTTGCGCGCGCGCAGAACAAAAGGACTATCGTCCTTTGTAATTTGCTTCGGGACTTTAGTCCCACATGCATGGTGAAGCGCTAAGAAAGTGGTTTAAAAAACATTTGCCTCACCTTTGATTTCGAATGCCTGCGGGCATTCAAGGATGTCGTCTATTTTGTCGCCCAAACCAAAATAGAACCACTACGTACGCACGCACAAAATGAATAAAAAATCACCACGTGTTAGTTCTCCATGTCACCCGGTCAGCCTCCACCTCACCCGGTCAGTGTTCGGTCAACACTCCACATCAGTGCCTTGGGATCTGTTCTCGAGGTCGCGTTAGTCAGATCACGTGTGTGGTGTCAGGCATGTCAGTCCGTCAGGTTGTTGCACCCAGTCATCCGATCCACGGTCATGCCCAGTCAGAGTCAAATGCCACGTGAGTCGTGTCAGGTTTAGGGTGTCAGGTCGGTCCAGTCCCAAGTCCCGAGGTGTCAAGTCGGTCAGATTTATCGATCGTGTCAATTTTTGTCATAGGGTGTGGTTCATGTGTTCTGACATCGGTTGACACGTCTGTCAGTCTGACAACGTCCAGAGCCTGATAGACCCGAGGGTGCTCTTGCCCTCGGGTTATGTCGTTGGTCGTCGGAGGCTCCTCTTCGATCGACGGTGACTTTCCCATCAGGTGGGTCGGGGGGCCGCACATGGGCCTCCTACCCACTATGCGGGGGCCACGGTCATAGTCACGCATGGATCTGCATGGACTCTCTAGCTGGGCATTCCTACCCACGGGGGCGCATAGTGGCCACCTGGCCTGTGGGGGAGGACGCGCCTACCCTCATCCAAAACCTAGTATACTACAATCAAGGGGTCGGAGGCTCCTCTCCGGTCCACTCAATAATAAAATTAAATGTGCGACAACAAAAAATATTAATGAAAAATTCAACCTAAAAATCGATCAAACTCAGCAAAGATTGCCTGGCATGACGGAAGAGGGGCCTCTCGCCTTCTCCAGTGGAACGAGAGTGGCTCTCGTCTTCGCCACTTGGAATGAGGGTCGCTCTCTCCACGCTCACAGGAACCAGAGGTGAAACCTCATGAATGATACCAATGTTAGTTAGCCAAAAATATGCACTTAACCATTAACTATAGTATTAATCAAACGAGTGTTTAAATAATACATCATGCTAAACATTAGGAGATATCCCGAGATATCTGCCACTAACATAGCTAACAAACACGCTTAATGAATAAGCGCTAACAACTAACTACGTAGTCAAATTGACTATGACTAACCTAAGATATTTAGATAAATATCTAAAGGTAAATAGTAAAAGTAATAACCTAGTAGTAAAAGTAAATACTAGTGGTAAAAAGTAACAAGCTACTTTTTACCATGCAGTAAATAAAATCTACCTAATGTAGGGAAAGGGTAAAATATCCAAATGATGGAATATTTACTCTAACAATTCTAACAATAGATGGGTACATAAAATTTTTCATATAGAAAAAAACAACAAAACCATCTAAGTATCAAAGCTGCTGGAGATTGTGCACCCTCAAGAGTAGTTGTTGATTACAAAATATTTATCATCAGACTAAAATAGAGATAAAATTTGGCTAAGTCAAGAAACTAGAATTTTTTTTTACTCCATATGGTATTGGATAGGTACCAAAAATCTATCAATTGGTATTTGAGTTGAAGTAAAAAATATCTAAGTATAATCCCAATCAGACATTTGGTACCATGAAGGCAAGTGGGTTAGTGTAAATTTTTTTTTCCTAGTAGGAATAACAATTTTACTAAGTCCAATGAACAATGATAATTTGGCACCCTACAAGACATCGAACGTGTATAGAATCTCAATCATCCCATAGAAAGCACAAACCACCATGACTTTTGTCCCAAATCAGAAGGAAAATGCATGGAAAATTTTTGTCACTAAGATGCCAAATAAATCATGTCCTACCAAGAAACATGTAGTTTACTCATTAAAAAAGACTCAATAGTCATATGTACAACTCTTACCATTGCCCTAGAAGATAGTAAACCTATCCGTGACTCTATATTGTTAGCATTTCGACATGTGTGCCATGATTTCACCTAAAGAATGATGAGGATACAAGACAAATATAAAATTTTCTAGTAGGGGTGCTTAAGTGGGAGATTATAGATCACTTGAAACTTTCTAATAATAGGATCTCTAAAATGCTATTGGCTAACAACACCACTACAACTTGTATCAATGCTAGTGTAATGATCACCATGATATAAAAGAATGCAACCCTCCTAGTTGGATAGTCATATAGCAAAACTAAAACATGTGCCATTAATATTGCAATGGTATATGATCCCAAGCAAGATTCGTATTCTCGCAAACTGATAGTTAATGCAATAATAAACATAGCTATTAGAACTAGTTGGGTAGAAGGTACCTCCAACAATGAACCAAACTGACGTGAGCTACCAAATTGTGAGCATGATGAAAATTTATTGGATGAAATTGTGCTTCCCAAGAGTATATGTCAAAATTCCCTAAAATGGTAGTCACTCTTAAGTGGATCTTGCTTGTCATGCACAATATTTGGCATGTAAAAAATAATGATTGTATACCTGTAAAGTTTGTAGTTGAAAGCTTTAAATATTGCTAGAGCCCAAGAGACATAAATATTTTGTGATATTTTATATAAGGAGAGATGATAACTTTGTAAATTGAGTGAAGAAGTTGTAGAAGGTGAATAGAAAATTTTACAATTATGGCCAAAAGAAATAAAAGTGCAACAATCAAGAAATTGTCTAATGAAGTACAAGATAAATTGGTAGGAATTCAAGATAATGTATCACTAGCAAGGTAAAACATAGTAGCTTTAGAGATGGTTCGAAATCCAAAGGAAAAATATATTCACCTAGCCACCCAACCAGTGTTGCATGGAGCTCAAGGCTAGATAGGTACATGCCTAGACTAGTGCATCCATGCCCAAATTTGGTAAAATCCACTACACAATTTTACAATCTAGATACATCTGTAATCCATAATTATGAATTGGAGTGATCATTCATACTATTAAGGAAGATGGTCATTAGGGATTTTTTAGTACAAGAGACACCAAAAGAAAAGCTAAAAATAATAATCTTTAAAGACCAAAGAAGCTATTTTTCTTTCTCGACAAACTTCATAATAATTATATAGAGAAACCAAGGAAGCTAAGAGCCTTTAAATCTAATGCACATCCAATATTGTCCATGTTGGTAGTTGTGTTGGGATTAAAAATTGAGGCTATGGTTTACCCGTATCATTTGGGTCTAGCTAATGTTATCATGGATATTTACAACTATGGGGGGTAGTAGACATATCGCCTTGTCATGTTTAATTGGAAATTGTTTTTGGTGTGAAGCATACATGAGCATATAATTGCTCTAAAAAGGGGATACTATGAGTTATTTACATATTTTTCATATTTAGTTTGGATCATGATATTTCATATGCATAAGGACAAACATACAATGAAGTTAGAAATGTGGAATGAACAAGGATTAGCACGTCCAATAATGAATTGGACCCATGTACAGAGAGAAAGCTCTCCATATCTTGAGTTCAATAAGTAGTTTCTAGGGATTGCTATTGTTGAAATCTATAGAACATACCCCCATATCACCCATGAAGTTTTAGATATATGAGGGGACTTAAGTGAGAGCTAAGGGACTAGTATATCCTCAAGGAAGGAATATTTATTTGGTTATATGATTTCCTAGGTTTCTCATATCTACTTTCCTACTATGTTACAAACTAGATCTTTGGGTTGGTGTTTTGCAGGAATATATAGATCATACAATAACTTTTTGGCCCTAAAACAAAGAATGCAATTTTCAAATTTTCAATTAAGGTTGAAGACATGCTATTTTCAAAATTTTAAAATGATCTAGATGATATTTTTAAAGAAAATCTATCAAGCATAAATAACAAAGTGCCACCATTTGAGCACATGCCAAACATGAAAATTGAAAGGTTCAAAAATATAGCAAAATTTTAGGTAGCACCACTCACTATCATGACAATGTAGAAGAGGCCACCATGTAGGGCATACTATGAATACAAGTAGGTTTTTTATCTAGAAAGAAATCCAGACCAGTGGATTAGTCCATACCTCATTAAACTTATTATGGAGGTAAACAGTTGGAAAGAGCACAAAATAGAAGAATGGTGGATCTCATGGTGTGAGTGGGACCAAATAAAGAAACCCTTCCCAAATAATTCTGATGAGGATTTTAGTTTAGAACTTGATAATAATTATATTAATTGGACAAGATACCATGAGAAAGATATCTTCTCAAATTTTAAAAGGTTGTCATATTCAAACAAGGAAGTGGATGAAGAGAATTTGAGCCAAAAATCCTGACACAGTATCAAGCTCCCCCCATTGCTAATGATGTTGAAGTTGAAGAGGAATTCTTACCTTTTCCTTAGAAATTTATAGGGGGATATGTCATAGGCATTTAGGAGGTAAAACCAACTATGTACATGAGGATATTTGGAACTACTAAGCCACTCGAAGCACATTCAATAGTGCAACAATGATCCCCTAAGTAGAATCCCAAGTCTAGAAAAAAGCAAAATGATCACCTAAGTTTTGGAATCTCTAATGAGAAAAAATACATATCCACAAAATAATGACTACAAGAGGAATAAAAAAGAGTTGTGCGTAAGAGGCAACAATTGTAGTAAGGAAGAAAAAAGGTTGAGCAAGTAGTTGCACTAGAAGTGGCTCAAGTGGAAAAGAGGAAAGAGCTAGAAATAACGGTGGCTAAAACCACTCAAATGGAGGAGCTAAATATAGAAGCATAAGGACAAGGTACATCCATAAATCATTTTTCATCATTCCCTCAATCATCTTCTTCATTAGAATTTATCTTGTCCATGCCCTAGTCACCATTAAAATCACCATCACAACCTCCATTAGTCAATCTATAAGCACTATCACCCACTTTCCCACCACCACTAACACACCTATCATCGCTCAACCCTCTGTCCATGAGCTATAAGTGTGGTTTGAAATTTCTCCCTCCATTCATAGAAAAGGTAAATCAAACTACTATGCTAACTACTGAGGCACATGTGGAATTTGTCAAATATAGAAAGAACCTATTGAGAAAATTTGTAGTAATGCAAATAATCAAGAGGATGGTAAGAAACAAGACAAAGCATCCTCAAGTGGAAAAATAGTCAAATAAATTCCTAGAGGAATGCAAATTACTAGCAAACAAAGTATTTCATGCAATAAAACTACTTTATGAAGGAGAAGATATATGATCCATCTTGATATGAGAATTTGAAGAATGAGTATGGTAATAAAAAAAGTCAATATACTAGGTTCTCTAGGATTATAGGATAATAATAAGAATCTCTACACTCCATAATAGGCTAGCCAATTATTCAATCAATAGCTCCAATATGATAGTGATGTCAAGGAGTTATTAGAACCATTGGATATTGAGAAGATTCTTACAATTTTCCACAAGCTCTCTCATCTCTTAGACACATTTGAGGAGATGGATAGAAGATACAATGATCCCCCTTATGAGCATCAATATAAAGAGAAAAGCATTTATCTAATATCAAGGGCATTCTAGTATTTTTAGTGGAAACTTGGAATAGAATATGTTAGATATTATAGAGACTCATAGTTCTATTTAGTCATCCAGTTTCTCAACATGGTGAGTCATACAAGGCAATTTTTGAATCATAATGCCATGAGCAAGAAGAGTCATAACACCCTTCAAAAAATAATGATGTACAATAGATATGTTAGGAGAAATAAAACATCATACTATGGTCATTTTTCCTTTTTATATTGTGGACATTTTCATTTTTAGTGATTACAATTCCATAGCCCAATGGATTTGATCAAGGTAATTTGACCTATACCTAGATTACTAACTATTTATGGTCATTTTTTCTCGATGGGATACAATTTTATGGGAATGTCCCAGCATACAATCAATAATCCTAGTAAAAATAAAAACAACTTGAGTTCTACTAAGGAAAATCCCCTATGAGTCACCAAGAATGTGGGTACTTTTGACCATCACCCACATGCACTTTACTATAAAATGTAAAGAATGGCATCAGAAGCACAAATAATCAAATCTAGATGAGGATGGGTACTTTTGGCCTAGGCATTCTAGGGACCATCCTTGAAGCCCTAATGTTGAATAAAAGATAAAGGAAACACAATTTTATTAAGTACAAACATCGATGAAAGTTTCATCCCCTCAAAAGAAATGGATAGGTACAAAAAAATTGTCAACTGACAAAAAATAAAGCTAAAATTGGCTAAGTAAAAAGGGCATTGTATAATTGGTATCAGACCAACCAACAGATGGGTATAGATATTCATCACCTAGGAACTTGCAAGAGCAAAGGGAACTAAAATTTGGCCAAGTCTAGAACACATCGGAAAATATGTACCCAGATAGGTAGTGGATGGGTACATAAAACTTGTTACCCAATAAAAAGTAGAAAAACTACCCAAATATCAAGGTCATAAAATATTTACACCTTCAAAAGCATATAGCAAGTACCAGATCTCTATTATTTAGTTGGAGTAGAAACAAAAATTGGCCAATTTTAGAAGGTACAAAAAAATTTGTACCAAGGGTAGGAGTTGATAGGTACATAAAACATGTCAACTAGCAGAGAACAAAGCACAATATCCTCTAAGTATGGTACCAATCAGAGGTTATGGTATAGGCCACATAGAAAATAGGTACTAGAAATATATCAAATGATAGCTTGCAATACAAAATAAGATTTATATTTAGGATGGAAGCACAATATCCTCTAAGTGTGAGAGCTATCAAATATTTGTACCAAGGATGGAAGTTGATGGTTCTCAAAGACCTATTGACCTATAGATAATGAAGTGCACAATTATATAAGGGCTAAAGCTATCAAAGACTATTTAACCAACCATGTAGAGCATGTGTCCCAAAAATTTATCATCCAGTAGTTGTATGAGTAGAAGAGGTTGAAATTTACCGAAGTCTCAAGAGTGTTGAATATTTTATCCCCATGATGAATTTGCTAGGATACAAAAAATATGTCGTCTGTTAGCATGCATAGATATGGATACAAAATCTAGTTGTCATGAAGGTGTAAAAAATTGTGCCTAATGGTGAAAAAAGCGCATACAAGAAACCCATCCATAGGTAAAAAATAAAATAAAAAATAATCCAAGTATGGAGCCTATCAGGGATTGTGTACTTAACTAGTAACAAAGGGGCATCATAAATATGTTTCCCAAAAAGTGGTAGATTAAATTTGACCAAGTCTAGTGGTCGTAAAAAATATCACACCTTAGACATAGGCATTTGGGTACCAAAGCTCCATCAAGATAATATATCCAATAAATATTCCATCCTCTATTGAAAGGCTTCCAATGCTTGATAGTCATGTAGAAGTAGATATAGTTCAGAGATCAATATCTAGTGGTAGTTCGATTGCATGTGGAAAACCACCATCATTGGTTCTAGTTGGGTAAGATAACCTATCAAAGAATATGAGCCACTAACCCACTATCGATGTGCTCATGAAAATTTTATTGGTAGCTCAATAGAAATGTTAAAAAAATCAATGAACTAGATGCATGCAACAAAGGCCACTACTTATCTAGATGAAGCAGACCTCTAGCTTGACATCATACCATAATAAGTTGGTTACAATAAGCATGTCGCTAAGCACCTATACAAACTAACAAGGCTTATGACATAACATAATACACACTAAGAGCAATGATGCCCTAATTATGTAAATAATTATTAAAAGCTATATATACTTGAATGCAAGAAGTTCAATAGGTTGGCTCTTAAGCTTTTATAATTTACATGTACAAAAGCATATTGCATTATGATAAATACAAAGGGATTTTTGTTTGGCCTTTGGTTCAACTTCTTTGCAGGATATGTATGTATGAATGGTTTTTTATTTCTAATATTGACTTGTTGAATGCTCATAGTATCAATTTTTATTTTAAATATTTATGTATATGTTCATTTTTTTGTTTTAGAATTTATAATATTATTATTGTAAGCTATATAGACGAATGGTTTGTGACTGATGAAAAGCTAGTTGGTCTACTAGGCTATATATATGTATTTTTATGTGGCTGAATATACACCATTATAAGTTCTAGCTTCAACTCTATTTATTAATTTCAGCACCCTTTTTCCCCTAATATTTTAGGATTAGGTTAGTTAGGAATTTAAGGAACACACTTTATCTAGAGATTTACCTCTAAAGCCTCGTAGCTACTAGTTCATTCAATGTTTGTCAAGGTCTTTGGGCATACATTTTAACCATAGGAATATTTTCAGAACCAACAGGTTTTTATTGGTTCTAATATTTGATGACTTGCATACAATACTAATACTAAGCATTAATACCACTTTTTTAATCAATTACTTCTCTCAATATTAATAATAAATATCTATTGTATATTTTTATGTAACAATTTATTTTTGTATTTACATGTTTTTTAATGATTGGGTGCTTTTCATATTTTTTTATGGCCATGCTTATAAATTAACCCATTACCATAAATAATGTTATATTATTTTATGTATAGTTATTTTCCTTTTGTTTGATAATACTTATTGTGTATTTATTCGTATCAATAAGGGCCAAGTATGGATATGGTTATAATAACTACCAAACATATTCAAGTGAGAGAATATATAGTCATTTAGAAACAACCATTTTGTAAATATTAAAATTATTTTATCTACTCATAGTAAATATTACATAAAAAAATAAATAACTAGAGATATGCCCACGATAATTAAAGGATAATATATAAAGATCAATTTTTTTTAAGTTAGTTGATATTTAGGAAAGCCTACGAAGACAATTCACACTAGAAATTGGGAAGCACTAGCATTATTCCAAATTGAATAAAACCACCCTATAAGGATATAATTAGGGAAGGTTAAGTTGGAATATGTTAATGCATAATACTATAAGATGATGTAAGGAGGGTAGATGGGTGGGATGAGACAATGGTGTAGAGAATAGTACTGTCTTTATCTCTCTATCACTCTCTCTCACTCATAGACACACACACACACACACACACACACACACACATGTTCTATATCTGTATTCTAGGTAATGCAATATCAAGATATAAATAGAAATTCCATGAAATAGAAACTAAAAAGAATGGAGTCAAAGTAAAGATATTGCAAGAGATACAAAGAAATAAATATAATGACCTCTATATATGCTTGATTTGGTCACATATATTTCTTGATATTTACTCCCTTTGACACTTGAATATGTTCCTTTAGTAGATATAGTAAGCATGCTTTCTTGGATTTAATCCAAATATTAGCCTTGAGATTGTTGATCCTAAAGGATCAACACAAACAAGAGAAAGTTTTTTTTCTCTTAATTCCTAAAAATATTAGGATGTTAATCATTGGAAGGAATTATGATTTTAGCTATATTGTAATTCAATTATAGGAAGAGATAATAAATTCAAAATTGTTGCAATAGGAGTTATCCATGCATAAAATTTATTAATGGATATAATATATTTGGAATGGTTGTGTCAAAACAATATTTTGATAGGTATTTTTATAGTTCAATTTCATATTGTGTAAAGTATCAATGAATATACAACTTTAGTTGAACCCAAGCTAAATGCCATCAAGAATTTAAAAAATGCTATATTTGGGCCAACAAAATCTAGAATATAATATATATTTTTTTATAATATTTTAATTATTACAAATACATCATCTATATGTGACACTTTAATCTAGAATTGAATATCCATGATGATATATTATAGCAAAACCATTGTTGTTGTAGTTATAAAAAGGAGTGCTCTAGTCAAGGATGAACATAGATTTAGTTGTTGTAGACATCACAACAAATTTATATAGGTGATATAGAATAAATGATAGAGTTTATGTAAAGTGAATTGATGTTGATGTTCCAATAGAAAATTTAATGGATTATAAATACCTCTAAGTAATTTTTAAGGAAATTTGAGTGGAATCTAAGGCATGGCTATGAGTAATAAAGGACCTAAGGCAATTTGAGTGTTGCCTAGATTAAGGTCAACTCACCCAATCTTGAGGAAACCCTTCCAAGAAATAAAAATATTTAAAAGAAATTGAATCATTTACATTGTATTTTTATCTAAAATATATATTACCATAATAAGGTGACTATTTTACCATGAAATAAAGTGAGAACAAGGAATTCATGTTGAAAATATATTTTAGGAAACAAAAAATAAAAAAAAAATCGAGTGCAATTCTATTCTCTAAGAATACCTTAAAGTTAGGTAATAATGTAGTTTGATTGTACTAGGTTGATTATATTGTATATTATATTACAATTTTATATGAAAGGATGAATATAGTCAAATGATGCATTAGTAAAATGAAGGACATGTTAAATAACCAATGGTAATAAACTCTTTTAAAGGTTATTTTTATCTAATCCTAGATACCGATATAATAGCGAGTCTATATTTTGTCTTAGATAACCTTTAGATATGGTTAGCTCCATTAAATGCTAGTATACCATATTTTACAATTTGAACTTGCAATGCAAAAGGGAAGATAAACTACACTAACACATACATTGATGTGTTGTATAAGAACTTTATATTAATCATAGGATGTAGAAAAAATAATGATAATCAAACATAATCAAGAACAACTAAGTATATTTTTACACAACCATCCTATGTATAGGAAGACTAAGAGAAATTGGTATTCCTATATATAGAAATAACTTCAAAATACAATTCCCCAATGCATAGTTCCAATAGGAAAACCATTCACACATAGTTGTACATAACAAAAAAAATAAAAAATATCATTTCCTTGCATTAAGCTCCCACCATGCTAAAACCTAAGGTATAGAATGACTAATAGAAGGAGGACACGTCTCATAATGAATTCCACCAATGCATAGTTCTAAACCCTATTAATATATTATGCGATGTATCTCATGACACACTTCACCAATACATATTCATTGAACAATAATCCCATGCACAATCTTAATATAACAATGAGAATTGCAATAGAATATATAAATATATTATATTTCATGTGCAAAAATTTTGGTCTTACATGATGAATTTAGTTGATCTCTAAAGTTTTATTTACAACTCAAAGATCTCTAGGAGGCCCAAGAGTTTAATAGAAATGCAAAGTCCATTGGCAAAGGTTAATTTTGGACCCTTATTTTATGCTTGAAAGTGATTACATATGGCCACAAAATTTGTCCTACTTTAGGCCCTACATGAAATTTTTTAACAACTATGGTTTGCTTAATATATGCTAATTGGAAACCATAGTTTCTTACATTGTCAAAGCATATCTAGGTTAATTACAATTTTAGATATAAAAAAAAAAATTAGATCCTCTAGATTATTTGTATTTATTTTACAAATTAGGTTCATTCTTCCTCTATCATTTTACCTTATCCATTAGGCTATGGGACCATTTCTTCTATGAAGAATTCTATAGAATCCAATATTGCTTTGATTTGTTTTTAAACTAAGATATTTTCTTTTTTAGACATGCAATTGATGATTAGGCTAAATAGGTTTTACTAATTTTCCTACATAATTTGTGCTAGATAAATATCATGGTTTTAAATTTGATCGTTAGTCCCACATGTCTTAGTAGCATAATTTATATATTTTAAGTACTTTGAAATTCAAATTAATAGATATATTTTGGATTATTAATTTTATATTTTTATTCAAAATAAAAATATTATATCAAATTTCATATTAACCATGAAATATTTGAAACTTATTTTACTGAAAGAAAAATTCTTTAAATGGTATATGATGAATTTTAGTTTATCATCAATCTAGGAAAAATTGGGACCCAATATTTTCAATACTTGTCTTCAATGCTCATTGAGACTTGAATTTAATCCTTCTTCAAAGAAGTTATCTCAACCACTAAACCTCAATTCAATAGATACATATTCTATTATTTCCGTTATTTTTATCCATTAAAAATAAAATCATATGTTCTTTTTAAATTTGGTTATATGAGATTGAAATAATCTCCATTAGTATTCCACCATAATTATGTTCTCACATAACTAAATTATTATAATAGGAATTGGACTTTATTGAGATCATTTTGAATTGGATATTTTGATTGGTCAAACTTGGACTCCTGAAAAAGAGAAGGAAAGCAGGTTTTAATGTCCATGAGGTCATAAGTTATATGGAATAGTGTTATTTACCTAATATATGCTATGCCATACACTTTTTGGTTACCAAATCTTTATGTAAACGTCACTCTCTTTCAATTCAAACTTTAGATCTATTTATAATGTCAAACTCTTAGTTGTCAAATTCATTCTATAAGAAACTTTAATATATAATATATTAAAATTTCATACCACTTTAAAATAAAGATATAGGTCTGACAATAAAAAATACAAATATTTCTTTTAAAATAATATTTATTATTATTATTATTATAGAAAAGAGAAGTACAATGATGACATAACTAAGGGCTACATTCCTCCGGGCCTCCCTCCTTGTAATTTAAACTAAAATAATCATAAAAAACATACCAAGAACATATAATTGATGTTTTCATATCACGATAAAATATCATTGATGTTTCCATATCACGATAAAATAATATTTATTTATAGTAAAAATGTATGTGATAACCGGTTTATTAGATTTAGGACAAATTATAGAGAAGAGCTTCATTCCGCAAACCAAAGTTTAAATCCTGTGGAAATGAATGGTTGGACGCTCTTTCACGGAGAGAGCTTTGACATTGTAACAAAAAAAAATCAACGTGTGTTGTAGTCAATGGCAATAATCGATCATGTTGGTGTTTAATCTTCCATTGTATTAAATTTCTCTCCCTACAGCAACAAGACAATTCTAGCTGTAGGAAGCCTCCCACTCTGCTGTATATTCGCAACCATCAGAATTACTTCGCCTTTGCACTATTCTGTATAGCTTATATAAGATTTAAATTTTTTCAATTGAGAAATGCCACCATAAACACAGCTCAGCTTTTTCTTAAGCTGCAAAGTTTATAAACTTTTAAGACCACCCGTTAAGGTACGGAGTTCGCTTTCTCGTACGGCTTCCTAACGAAATCCCAACATTAAGAGTTTTGAGGAGATGAGGCATGAGGTTGTGAGAAGCTACCGGATAAAAATATAGTGAGGAATGAGTATAGACTAATGTGCTAAAAATAAGATTGGATATTAAGATTCCATGCTCTTTTCTGTATATAAGCATGTTCATTTACTATGCTGGCATGAGTTCATTTATGGTGAGAATATAAAATTCTACGAAATGAAAAGCCAACCATAACACCGTTGTCCAGCTCTGTTATAACAAACACTTTATGAATGTACCAAACGATTCCATTAAGAAGAAAAAAAAAAGACTTTTCAGCTTTATGAATGTACCAAACGATTCCGTCAAGAAGAACATTGTAGAAGAATAAAGAAAAAATTAGAGCAGACCTGTCTCTGTGCCTATGGCTGTCTATTTAAATTAGCCTACTTCATCCCTGCCTATGGCTGTCTATTTAAATTAGCCTACTTCATCCCTTGAAAAAAAAACAAAAGATTTTCAAAAAATGTTTTGGATAGGTGGATAAATATTAATGTGAATAAAATTTTAATTATAAAATATGTTATTAGATTTGCATCATCATATTAATAAAAAGCAAGAGAGCTAACCCCACATACATACCCAAACTTTATTTTAATAAGAAAGAAAAATCCCACAAAAATTAGAAGAAATCTAAACAAAAGAAGATGCCAGCTAGAGTTGCTGGAGAGACGAAAACAAAAGGGTATGCCAGCTAGAGATGCTGGGAGAAAGGAAGATCAGAAGGAATGCCAACCAGAGATGCTGGGAGAAAGGAGAAAGTAGGATAAGAGAAAGGAAGCAGTTGGGTTGCTAAAGTTTTGAGGCAGTTTTCACACTCTTGTATTGCATTTTGCATATATTTAAAAGAATAAAGTATGAATAAATAAAGTTATATCTGTGTAAGTTGTGAGTTGTCTATTGTTTGCCAGGGAAAATAAGTTTGCTTTTAGGGAAAATTACAAATCACTATCAGTCAGACTGTTATTCTAAGTATTTCAGTATTTCAATTTCATCCCCACTATGATCTTTCACGGCTACAATCCCTAATGCACAATAGCCAAACTCATAATTTCATTCCCACTATGACCTTTCACGGCTACAATCCCTCTCTTATTCTAATGCACAATAGCCAAACTCATGGAATCATCGCTCACGCTTATTTGCCTATAATGTGAAATCTTGATAGCATCAAAGTCGTCTCGATTACGATCAAACGAATTTTCTGGTTGATGACACCCATTCCTTATTTCCTTTCTGTGCTCTAGTGTTCAACTTCATATGCGAAAGTCTAATGGCCCGCTCCTGGGCTAGGAGTAGAAATGAGATCCCTTTTCCGGGTAACACGTCGTTGCTGCTGCAGAGATTTTGCAGTATTATAAATCTCCATGTGACCGACCCCGGGGCTATGCTTCGACTGGGAGAGCCGCCGCGCGCTGAGAATGGCATTTCCTGTGTGAGCGCGTCCAGAAGTTCTTCTCTTGCGGAGAACATTATAGACCACCTCCTCAGCTTCAGTTGATATTTGCCTCATATTGATCCCGGTTCCATTCTCCTCGAACATGAACGTCGGTGTTCTTTTCTCGTTCATGTCGTTGTTTGCTCCGCTCCAATTCTTCATCTCGGCTTCGTCGCACGGTAGTGGGATTTTCCCTGCCGGATCCGCCATAGAGCCCAATCCTGCGAAGGTGACGGAACTGAGACTGCGATCGAAGGCGGAGGGATTTTCCCGTCTAATAAACAAGACATTCTCCCGCACCCTTGCTCCGCTGCTTGGCCTTATTCCAACAAGAACAAAAAATATCAGAGTTACCAGCATTATTGATTGTGTCTTCATCATTGATAATCCTCTCAACATATACTATCCCTCAATATGGACGTCGAAGCCCAGTAAGGAAAAAACGATGGTCGAGAGTCGGAACGGAGAGATTTGATGGATAATCACAGAGAGGATTGAAGGGAATATATATAAGCATTGAACTATGCATGTCAAAAGATGCAGGCTTCTTGCCGCTGTACTTTCAAGTGCGAGATTTGCTTTGAATTGGGGACGATTCACACAGAGAACAGTCCAATGAAGAGATAAATTCCATTGACTATTGGCATAACAACAAATAACAGAGAGATTGTTCCATCTTTAAACTGGCGGTGGCGGAGAAATAGGCGGATAAAACGGAAGGGTCGTCGCCTGTTCGTGGGTTGGCAGACATTAATTCAGTAGGACGGAACGAAACGATACCTTCGGAGCAGAAAGTAGCGTTCCAAATGTCAAATAAAATCTCCCACCTACATCATGTTGACTTTGGGCCTCTATCGCTTCATCTATGGATCAACGGCCATGTTACTTCCAGCCAAATGAATACTGTGAGAGTACAGTGCAAACTCTCGACGCCATTAGCTTAGACCCGAGACTCTAGAAGAGAATGTCTGAATTTGAATCAAATGAAATAAAAGTCCTCAACTAGTCCTTGAGTGCATTCCCGGTTAGTGCAACGTCTTCTAAGAAGATTTCCAGAAAAACGATTTTATATCACTAGTGTAGTTATGTTCATCAACTACATTGTCTTAGAGTATTTTAGGGGTGGCAAGGGAAGCAAAATCTAAAGATCCCCTTCTATGCGGTTTGGGAGTTTGGGAGTTTTCGTAGTCTTCAACAAGAGAAAGAAGATGGAAAAATATCCCCATTTTATGCGGTTGGTTTGGGCGTTCTCGTAGTCTTCAACTGAGAGAAAGAAGATGGAACGAGTGTACCCGAAAAACGGTTTCACCAATCCTGTTTGGGCGTTCTCTTCTCGTAGTCCTGGACAAGAGAAAGAAGATGGAAAGAGTGTACCAAAAAATGGCCCCTGGACAAGAGAAAGAAGATGGAAAGAGTGTACCAAAAAACGGCCCCTGGACAAGAGAAAGAAGATGGAAAGAGTGTACCAAAAAATGGCTCCAATCTGTTTTGGGTGTTCTCGTAATCCTGGACAAGAGAAAGAAGATGGAAAGAGTGTACCCGAAAAAATGGTTTCACCAATCCTACTCAACAGTTTCATCAGCTTTAGGGTTTACTCTAGTTTATTTTTCTATGCTTAATTACGTTGTTTATTTGTCTTTTAAGAATTGGTTTCTGTTTTGATGGTATAATAGCCTTATACCCTGCAATCTTTCCAAGGCGTTTTATTGTACTTTTTATTTTTATTAGATATATTCGTTAGTTCCAATAAAAAAAGTCCTCAAGAATATTCATATGTTTAACTGGTCCCCAAAGCGTTTTGCACAAGAATCTTTGAAAGCAACTCTCTTAACACCTAAAATGAAGGCCTCTTCAACTACTAATATAACTAGATATACATAATGAAGGCCTTATAACTAGATATACATAAGAAGGCCTCTTCAACTACTAATATAACTAGATATACATAGTTGACCTTATCGCTGTAATTTTCAACTTTTAAAGAAATCGTAACCAAATTTAACATGACAATTTTCAATATATTTGTTACCATTACGTATTCGCGACGGTGTGATACGTTTTTATAAAAAGCATGCACTGTTGAGATGGGCTTTCTTCATTTGGGATCTCTTCATTTACACCATCGTTACTCAACATTTTGAGTTTATTTCAAACACGAGGTAAGACTTTTTGAAAACTATGTCGTCGAACGCTACGAATGCCTTTTCAATTTCTAGTTTTCGTGGCGTGATGGAAGTTCAAAGCCTATTTGTTCTTCAAATCTGAACTGATCTTTGAACAGAATCTCTCGTGACATTATTTGTATCGTTAAAGTCAAATTCTGCGTGTATTTCCACTCATGAACAGATTATTGGACTTTGGGTACATATTTAGAAGCCAGTGGAACTCTCCAAGTCTTGTCTATATCACAACCTATGCTTGAACAAGGAAGGAAAGACTTTGAAGATAAGGACGACGAACACCGAAGATTTACAACCAATGGTTCAATTTTCGTGTAAATCAAGAACTTGTTTTATTTGAGAACGTGTCGAAGAGGTACTTGTTAGAGAAAAGTAAATTTCCTCTTACGTCTAAAACTAATACCTTTACAACAGCGTGCATCCAATCTGTGAGTCTTTCCCAAAGTTATGTTTTTTCTTGTGGGGTGATAAATTTCATTGACTATTGGCGTAGCCGGTTAGTTTTGTTTTCTCTCCAACCTCTGTGGTTGATAGGTTGGCTTTATAAGTTATTAGTACTAAGGGGCTGTCCAGGGCAACTTTCACTTTTAAATCTGGTGTTTTGTTTTTTTTGTTTTTTAATTGGCGGATACCATGGTAAAGTCTTATGGTAACTAGAAAAAATTGTTAATTTAAACATTCATCCTTGAGTATCCGTTGAGGTGGACTTGGATTGTGACGTCCTAAAAAGAGTTCTATTGAGAAGTCCGTATTAGTGGTCTACCATGGTAAAGTCTTATGGTAACTAGATAAAATTTCTTAATTTAAAGAGGTGGACTTGGATTGTGACGTGGTAAAAAGAGTTCAAGTGAGAAGTTCTTATGTTAACTAGATAAAATTTGTTCATTTAAGGATCCATCCTTGTATATGGGTTGAGGTGGATTTGGATTGTAACATGGTAAAAAGAGTTTTATTGAGAAGTCCTTAGTAATGGTCTTCTACGATACGGTAAAGTTTTATGGTAACTAGATAAAATTTGTTAATTTAAAGATAGATCTACTTGGATCGTGGTATGGAGAAGTCTTTATAAAGGGTCTTCTACGAGGTTATGCTTCTATTTTATAATTTTGACATTTATTATTATATTGTATTATCGTGATGATCTTTATGCTAATTATAAATATTATTATTTTTTATTTACACATGTTCATAATTTTAATTAGTTATATATTTATAGTTTTTTTCTATAGTTTCATGTTTATTATAGTTTTTTATTGGTATGTGTTTATTCACATGATTGTTCCCTTTCATGGTGATGTGGATGGTGATACGTTGTAATCGTATCTCTATGTTTTGCTTTCTTTGATTCCTTAATCTTTAATTCATCTGTTTTACTAGTTGCTTGATGGTCCTCAATGGATTCATGTTGTTCCTCCTTATGTCTTTATTTGTTTTTATTTTATTGTGCTTCTTTGGACTTTGCTTTTATTTTTTAGTTTTAAATGAGTATGTAGAATTCTCTAGATTCTGACAAGGAACTAGGATATTAGAAAAATATTATCAAATATTTGTCAAATGAAATGTGTACCTACTTTTAATGAGAAAATGAAGATCCATAAGTTTATATTGGGAGCAAATCCTAGAATAGGACAGGAAGTGGATATGCGAGAACCTAGAACTCTATAGAAGGCCTATGATTTGGCTAGGAAAGCAGAAACATATCACAAACCCTATTTTGATTATAAGTGGTTCAAGTCATGTTTCCTACCATGAAATAGATGGCTTGTATAGATGCCACAATTTTGTTGAAATGTAGTTGGGTCAAACTACACCCAATTGATTTATTCTTACCTTACTATGTTGAATGCCATTGGAAATCCTAGCATTGTCAGCTCTGGAGGAGTCATAAGAGATGATCGAAAGAAAATCATCCTAGTGTTTACTGAATCCATTAGGACCTGCTCCAACAATGTGGTCAAGGCTAGAGCTCTATTCAAAGGATTATATATTGCATATGATCTCTGTATTAGGAATATCATTACTGAGGGAAATTTCCTAAACACAATCAACTACGTCAAAGGATCCCACCCCCAGTTTGGACGGTGACCAATTTGATCAAGGAATCCAGAATCTTGGTTGACAGGTTTGCAAGATCCATATTCCAGCACATGTTCAGAGAAGAAAATGGTACGAAATATATCATGGCTAACCTTGGGTTGTCTTAGAATGGCCTCCGTGTCTGGATTGACAACTTTCCCCATGAAGTCACATAATTTTGCGAAAGAGTGGATTCTCCACCTCAACATTAGCCTTTGGGATTTTTGGGCCCTAACTGACATTATCAACACTTGGAAAAATAACAGGTGGTATTTTGGTTTAATGTCTTAGTCTCACTACTCGTATTGATCTACTCATGGGCCTACCGAAATGATAGTGGTGTTTTCTAGATTGTTGGTGAATAGTGTTTCGAGTCCCAGTGGGTTTATTCATCCTCTATTGTAGTCGCACCTATTTTCCTCCATAATTTATGCCATGTCTCACCTCAATTCAGTCTTCACCCATTCCATGTGGATATCACTTGAGCACGAGATTATTTCTATTTTTAGATTTGACAAATTTTATCGCAATTGGTTTTTCAAAACAAACACTGGGAATCGTGGGGTGAGTAGATTGGTCTTCCTTTTTGGTTTTTTATTTTGTCATTGAGTTGGTATGTCTCTCCAAGGTTGTGTAGTTCCAATATCTCTCTTCTTAAGGTTTGTTTCTTTTTGGTCTCTATGTGGGCTCCCCTTTATGGTCCTCCTTTCTGGTTTTTGTTTGCTTTGTAAAAGGTTTGGAGACCATTTCAAAACCCCCTTCCATCAATAAAAAAAAGTGGATGTACCATGGGACAATGCAAGTTCAAACCATAGTGTGTCTATGTGTTAATATTCTATCGATAAGTATAATTCTCGACTTTATGAAGGGTCATAATTGGTTTCTCTTGAAAAACCAACTTTCCAAGAAACAAACAACACTGATAATTTAAAATAAAAAATAGTGATATTTTATGGATATATAAAATGCCTTACCTAGATGGAATTTTAAGTTTCAAACTAAAAGTTTTCAATGCTTTACATATAATTTTAGTAGCAACATCTACCTAATTTTTTAATCGAGTTATCTATTTTATTTCATTAATAGTGCTTCTTTGGACTTTGCTTTTATTTATTCCTAAGGATCTACATCTAATTTTTTGCACATTAGTCAATTTATTCCCCTCCATTGATTTCCTCTTGCTTCTCCTTTGATCCTTACTCCTTTACCTAAAAAATATCTACAATGTTAACTTCTTTTTTCTATACCATAATTTTATGAACTTTTTCACATTAATATTAATTAATCCTAATATGTTAAAACCATCCATAACAATGATATGAAAAATATAAAGAAAAATATATTTAACCATAGAGAGCTTTAAGTCTTCAAAAACTTTTTGGAACTTGTAAACTCTTAGCCAACTCCATGCTATTGAAGTTATGTTTACAACTAGAGTTTTTGGACACAATAGATTTGTATTTTTTTTGAATGCATTAATGAACGTATAATGTAGAATCCTTCATATTTTGAAATAAAACATTATTTTTTTTTTCTTCCTCTCCTATAATTCCTTTTCTTCTTCCTTGTTAGATGTCGAGTGCTTCTTGGACCTGATTTTATTCTTCTTCATTTCCAATTTTTTTTTCTTCTTTCTCTTCAACTTTTTTTCTCTCTTCATTTTCTCCTTCTTCCTATTTCCTTGCACATTTAGTTAAAAATACATATTATGTGTTTTCTAACTTATTGATTTTATTTAGACAACTATACAACATGTTTCCCTCATCATCAAAAATATCCTGAATATAATTTTTCACATTTCATTTTTTTTGTATTTATTTTAATTTTTTTTTTACCATTTTTTGACATCAATATCATCATTTCCACAAAATTTTGGCAACTCCATGAGATCACACCCAAAAGCATACTCAATGCTAGTTAGGGTTTGGTGAAACTAAGGTTTTATTAAAATAAAATTCCTCCTCATGCAATCTCACTCAAGTTTTTCATAAATAAATAGATCAAGAAATATGCTTCAAAATGAAATAAATAATGATTATTTTGTTTAGGTGGGCTAAAAGATATATTTTTTCTATTTGATAATCTTTTGCATAGCCAAAAATTAGATCAAATTGAATGACTTTAGATGGATATAACTCCTATATTGCTTAGAATTAAATATATAACCAAACTCTTTTGTATTATTTAAAATAATCTACATGATGGTGTAAGAATACTTGAATATTATGCTCCTACAAAAATATATAGCCCCTAAAAAATATAATTTCATCAATTTTAATAACTAAACTTGATGCAGGAGCATCTAGTAGCACCTGATGCAGAAGCATCCAGTGGCAGGAGGGCCACTTCTAAAAATTTGGCTAAGGAGGGAAGACGTCGCGATTTCATGACATGTCACAAAATCACGACAGAAGAAGAAGAAGGACGCAAGGAGAAAAATATGTCACGATATCACGACAAAAAAAGTGTCGTGATATCACGACACAAAGTGAAGAGAGGAGCTAGCGGAGAAAACTATCGCGATATCACGACAGAAGATGTGTCGTGATATTGCGATGCAAGCGGAGAACGAAGCCAGCAGGGAGAAGCTATCACGATATCGTGACAAAAAATGTGTCGCGATATCGTGACACAAATGGAGCAAAGGAGTCAACAAGGAGAAGCTGTCGTGATATCGCGACAGGAAATGTGTCACGATATCGTGGCACAAGTGAAGCAAAGAAGTGAGCGAGGAGAAGCTATCGTGATATCGCGACAAAAAATGTGTCGCGATATCGCGACACAAAATGGAGAAAGAAGCCAGCAGGGCCAACTGTCGTGATATCATGACAGGTTCCATAGGAGAAGCAAGGGTGCCAAGGATGTCGTGATTTCGTGACCTAATCAGGCAAGAGGAGGTTGCAAGCAAAGATGTCATGATTTCGTGACATGTCACGGTTTCGTGACCCAAAAGCAGAAGGAGAGTATGGAAGGCAAAGATGTCACAATTTCACGACATGTCATGGTTTCACGACCTGAGAAAGAAAGAGGAATCTGAAAGCTAAGATGTCACGATTTCGTGACCCGAAGGCAAGATGAAGAGTGGAAGAGGAAGATGTCGTGATTTCACGACATGTCATAGTTTCGTGACGTATAGAAGAAGAGAAGGCGCAGAAGAGAAGATGTCATGATTTCGTGACATGTCATGATTTCACGACGGGAAGAAGGGAGAGAAGGCAGAATGAGAAGATGTCACAATTTCATGACATGTCACAAAATTGTGACCAGCAGGAGCAAAAGAAAGCAGGAAGAGAAGATGTCGCAAAATCACGACATGTCACGATTTCGTGACCCGAAGTGGAGAAGAGGAACGAGGAAGGGAAATGTCACGATAGCACGACATGTCACGATATCATGACCGGAAGAGAAGAAGAAGAGCAGGATGGAGAAGATGTCGCGATATCGCGACATACTGCTGGTTCATGACTCAGAAGGAGGGGCATGCATTTCAAGATGGGTATTTCTCGAGGCAATCAAGTGCCTCATAAACGCATGGTTTCATGCTTGGAAAGTGCGCTGCACATTTTTATCCACTGGAACTGAAGCATCAGTATTTTTATAGGATCATGGAGATCATGGCGGCCATTCATGCATGACACGTAGAGCCCAAGTACATGCAGACGACTCATCAATGCATCTTTCTGCATTTGTCCCAAGTGGCAGTTGGCAGTTTTGTGAACAGGTTGAAAACTCAGAGCGTTGAGTTGACATTACGGAGTAAGTGTGACAGTGAATGGGAGTCAGGCGGTGATTGCAATGGGAGTGCAATAATGACTCAGATGATCGAGGTGCGAGTGGCTATAGAGTACTCTGCCATTTTGTGATAGAGGGTCGGGGCCTCTATAAAAACCCAAGCATTGTAATAGGATAAGGGTGGTGGATTAGGATATCGCACGTAGAGTTAGAGTGTGGGTGAAAACTGAGCCGGTGCGCCAGTTGCTGAAAATCCTACGGGCTGTTACTGTAGAATTTTCCAGATTAATGAAGGAAATTTTGGATTTGTGTGAGTGCGATTTTCTGTCCCCCATTAAATCTTTGAATGGTTCTAGTTGCATCAATATTGTTCAAAATGTTAGAAATGAGTAGCCATTTTTGTAATAGTAAAAATAAACACTCAGTGTTGCAAGAATAATCTAGATATTACATATGTTCAAAAATATATAACCCCTATAAAAATTATGAATTTATGATTTTTTCTTCCAAAATTCAACAAATATTTAAAATAATTTTTGAGTTTTATACATTTTTGTAATATTCAAAATAAACACTTAGTGTTGAAAGAATAATCTAAATATTACATATGTTCAAAAATATATAACCCCTATAAAAATGATGAATTTATGATTTTTTCTTCCAAAATTCAACAAATATTTAAAATAATTTTTTAGTTTTATACTTTGTAAAATTTCTTTACTTTATCATAATCAATGTTTTGATACTAGATATTAAGAAATATTTCTCTCTTAAACATAAATCAATATCCAGTAAGTAGAATAATAATATAAGTCATTCCAAAAGAAAATATTGTACAAGGGAGAAGATTGATAACACCCTCTAAAAAGGGAAATATCATTATTATTCCTTATGTATGGAATCACTCTAAATATCTCCCAATGTAAGATTTGCTTTATTAGCAAAGGAAATTATAATAATGACTATTACCAACTCCTTTATGAATAGAATCATCATTTAGTTTTTTTTTTGGATACATAGGGGAGTTGGTTATAACCACACTATTGTTAGCAACTGACAAGCATAGGGTTCAAACCACAGGATCTGCTCCCAAAAAGCCTATTACATCTCATTATTGTTGACCTGGAATGATAAGGAGACCACCGATCACTCAGGATTCATATAGTCATTGTCGATTTGACGTGCACTCAAAGGATTTAGAGCAAACTATTACCTTTGTAAATTGGCACCTCTAAGGTTTCAACCCATGTATCTTATTGGTAAGTGCCTAGCTAGAAAAGCAATTACCAAAATACATAGCCCTTGGGGGCTAATCATAATCTACTGTTATTTTGGTAATTGTATAACCCTAACCTTATCCCATTGAATACTATAATATAATATTCTAGAAAATATTTCTTGGGTTACTTATAGCCCATATTAATTGAATAATATAATAAGGTTATTTATGGCTTATTCCAACTATACAATATATTCGAGTCATTAAAAGCTCATATTGACCATACAATACAATATTATATTTTTAGGTACTTACCCTTAGATGCACTAATAGGACTTTTTGAGGAACATGAATGCCAAGTATCAAACTTTCACTATGATATTGGGTAGGAAAATAAAGGTTTACCATGACCTAATTAATGTAATGAAGGAGATAACAAAAGAAAAGTTCAATAAAAATTTAAACTAGTTGTTGGTTATTAGCATGGCACAACTTGCAAATGTAATGCAAAATATGAAATCATTGTTGATGGAAAAATCATATAATATTTGGGTTTGGATGTTTTTTTGATTTTATAGGATTGTAAGGTTTGCATACATCTATGTTACTAATATATTTAGTTATAGCCTTTTGATATAGCTTGAATAGTGTTCATATTTTGATTTGTAATTTTTCATGTTTAACATAAAACACATATATGTACAAACATACATGTGTGTGTATGGGGGTACTATATGCATTTTGTATTCTCTTAACCCATAATTTAGTATTCTTTATTTTCTTTGGATCAATTAGTATATTTAGGTTCATAGGGGGATTCGTTGATGACTCCTAAATGGTGGAGTAGGAAATTGATTAAACTAATGGGACCACTAAAAGAGGTAGGTAGGGGAAAATATTGTTAAAATCCATGTATGTTTAGTAAAATAAGTTGTTATCTCTTTCTAGAAAACTTGTTCATCCTAACTGATATATCTTGGAGAATTTTAATGAAGATTATAAATTTTATAATTCAAATAGGTAAGTAATAAATACACGTATGTTTTGAAAGGAAAATATGCATGATTAGATAGATCTCTCTTAGGGATACCGTTTGCTTGATACAATGATTAAAAATGGAATGAAATAGTTCCTAAACAAGGATGGTGTACTCCGCAGGATTGTTAGATTCAACATGAATTTGTTCAAGGGCTTATAGATGCCTTCTTATCACTTGCTTGGAGGGATTTGATGCCAAATATGCTTTGAATTAGTCCAGGACCTGTGATTTGCATACAAGAAACAACATAGAATTATCAGTAGCATATGTGGCCTCTCATGATGAGGCTCCTTTTTAAGATCTGCATAAAATGACATAGAGACATGATGAAAGCATAATAAAAGTGTAATAAAAAACGTAAAGGTGTAAATATGAGAAAAAATACATGAATAACTAAGATTTTACCATGCAAATGTAATGGAAGATATAGATATAAGCTAATATAATATGAGAAATTAAACATCAATAAGAAATATATGCTAAAAACTTAGTAAATGCTAACTCAAACCCTAGGCTATAACTACAGGTCATTATCAAGGACAATGGCCGTGAACTAAAACTTTCTACCTTATGAACCAGGGGTTGCAAAACTCATTGATGTTCAAGTGTTACCTTCGTGTCCAGAGACAGATTTGCGATGAAGCTCATGTGGAATTGAATGCTTGAATGGTACATTGTCATTGCTCAATCAAAAAGCACTTTGTTACTCCTCAAGGAGATGTGAAATTGCTCTCTAATTCACTAGGGCTTCATTGCATAAAAACTCAAATCTATTCTTGTTCCTGGGACGATGCATATGTAGGCCTCTAAAATTCTAGATCTTGACTTCTTGGAGAAGCCAATATCCAGATCTACATGTAATCGATCATTGGAGGGGAAGGCTCAGTTCTAAATTTGCATGGAAGTGGTAGTCAGGAGGAACTCTGAGAGATCCATGCCAAAAATTTCTTGAATCCAATGCAAGTGTAGTCAAACTGCGTGATCTGGGTCCGCATTCATGACTAGTTTATGTTTTAATGCTATTCGTTGTACAAAGCAGCAATCTGTGGCCACTCTAAGATTCTACGGCCTATGTTGGTGACTGCTCTTGTCGATAGCAGTAACACTTGAATGGGATAGAACAACCCCTTATGAGTGGTTAGGACCACTGCTAGCTCTTGTAAAGGTCCAAGATCAATCATATGGTATTCAAATGTGCCCATATGAGAAGTCTCCTAAACATGACATGTTTTAGGTGTCTACAAATGCTCATTTTTAGGATGCATTGTGGGAAAACATAGTGCTGAGCACAAATAGACCACCTAGAACAACATTGTAGGGTGTATGATGATCATTGATCTGATCAACATTAGATACCCCAATCATGAAAAATGCACGCATCTTAGAATAATTGCTTCCAACATAATGGAAGGCTTAAATTTGCAAAAGCTTTCGCAAGTCCACGAGGTGATTGGGTAGCTTCAGTGCTACAATAGGTCTGAAATAAGGAGAGCTACAAGCTTAATTGTCATATTTAATTTTTTTCCCAACAAAGGGTAAGCTTATGATAGTTGTTGGCAATGATTCATAGGATGAATGCAATTTGACATGATCAAGTGATCCTTTGTTGATTTTTATTATGATTGTTGATATTATGATTACCCTCTCAAGCGACGAGTCTATGAGGGAAGGAAAATAAATAAAACGATGAGTCAGTTGACCAATATAATTGATTTGGATTATTTAAGAGTTTTGCATTACTGTTATATGGTAGGTCCCATTTCAGGTGTGACTTCAACCATTAGTAGTAATTATATATCTCTATCCTGTGGAGTAGTCTAACCACCATGGATTTCTCAGGGAATCAAGATGATATCAGTTCAATTTAGCTTGTGTTGGATCACTTTGATGATTTGTTGAAATGTCATGGAAGAAATGAAATGAACACATCGTTCTCGTGGGGCAGTTCGGCCTCCATGGCCTTCTTTGGGATTGAAGTGAAGCATTTCAATTCAATAATGACTAATTTACCCCAAATTACCTTATGGTAATTTATTCATATTACCGAACTGTATGGAACGCAAGTCACTACAATCGCCAAGTGTATAGAATAAATAACTGAATACGAGGTACATTTGAGAGTTTATAGCTATTTTATTTTTTGTTTTATGTAATGTTTTTGGTATCTAGAAAATGTTTTATGATTCTGGACTGGTAGATGTGTTTATTTGTCCATTTTGAGATTCCTCATGGTGAGGAATTGAGTTTTTTTATCTCTATTTGCTAGCCGTTGTCAGCAGTAGTGGCCCCCATTTGCAACTTCACAACCATTGTTAGCGTCAGTGGCTAGAAAGTGTGATCCGCTGATGCCAGTAGTGATCATAGAAAAATTGGGAAATATAAACAAAAATTAGGGTTTTTTATTCATTATTTTCCAGTTATATATTTGCAACTTGAGCTCTGAGAGAGAAAGATATAAAGTGACCTAGGACACTATGTGACTACCAGATACCATGGCAGAGCAGGGTGAGGCATCCACGAGTGGAGGAGCTAGAGCTTCATGGGTATTTCTCTAAACCTTGACTTATTTTATTTGATAAGTAAAATGAACCACACTAATTAATCAATAATTGAACCTCATTAAAACCATTGGAAATTGTAGTGGGTTAAAATTGATCCACATTAATCAATCCTAAGTTAAAAACATTAAAATTTTTAAATTTAACTATCCTCTAACTTGCTACCTCAATTTTTGTGCCCATTGCAAGTTTATTTTTGACCATTGTATGAGATTGTACAATTTTGTATGATATCAGATGATTTTGTATGAGATTATATCGCCCTATCTCGTCTAATACTAAAAATTGCCTTGTTTAGCAAGGCAACAAAATTGGTTGCAACTCCTTTGTTGCTACCTAGACAGCTGCACGGTGGTTACGGGATCATTTCGAATGATCTCGTATAGAATATGGGCAGTTGTAATCCTATTCATTTTTATCCCAACCTTTAAAATTATCCCATTTTATTTAATCCAGGCTCCTTACCCTGAATTCCCCCTAGAAATTTTGCATACCTTTGCTCTGTTACTTCACATATTTGTTGTGTTTTTGCAGGTTAGATTTTTGCATTGGCTGGATAAGTACAATATCGTACCACCCAATATCTAGATAGGACCGATCAATCTCAGAGAAAATTTCTAGAACTTGTCTACATCAAAAATATTTGCTGCTAAGCTACTTGGGGGTATCTAGACCTCATTGTTTGCATTTTCTCTCCCTATTTCTCATGTCTTAGATCAGATTCATTATCTGTTAGATCATTTAAAATCTATTGCCATTGATACATTAGATCTTCCACTCATATTTTATCACTTTTTCATGAATATCCATGTGTCTAGCTTAGATTTGTATTCATTCATTCAATCATTATCATTTTAGGTTTATCATTTAATCTAATCCACATTAACAAATGTACATTATCTTGTAAATCTGATGTCTTCTATATCAAATTTTTGAACTACAGGTTTTTGCTCTGATCAGCTTGATAAATCACTAATTGGATTGATTGATCACTAGATCGTACTACCCTATATGTTCCTATTTTGTCCGATCCTATTTGTAGCAAACATAAAAGTTGCAAAAATTAGTCACTCGGATATGGGTCATATTTTCAAATTTCTTTTAAAGTATTGCATTAATATTTATTTTTTATTTTCTACTATTTTCTAGTTGCATGTGAATCAAAATCACATATAGGTTAGCATAGTTGCATATTGGCCAAACTAGGTGTATGTGAGACTATCTAAAAAAAATACATCAAACAAACTCCAAAACCTAGGTGTGGAAACTACCATAAAATGTTTCCTGGTGAACCCACCCAATTCATAAAAAAATCACCAAAGAGGACATGAATTCAAGTGCCTCTCCTCTGAGGTGTAGACCTATAATTTTTCCATTCCCCTTCGAGGAATGGATCCATTAGCCTGAAGGAAAGGAGTGCAAAAAATTCAGAGCTACATTCTTTGGTGAACCCTATGTAAAAAACATAGGCACATTTTTTATTCATAAAACAAATATAAAACACAAAACAAAACCAAAAAGATCATAAAAATTGTACATTTTCATTCTATAGATGTTAGATTTCAACATAGGAAGAGTCGTAAGCATAAATATTAGAACATTATTATCTACACATGAAATCTCTCTAATAGTTAAAAATTATAGTGTTCCATCTCAAGAAAAGTCGACCGAACTCTGGAAAATATTAGACATCATAAAAGCCAATGAACCAAGACTTAGCCAAATTAAAATATTTGACATAGCTAGAATCCTGGAGCCCGATAACACTTCTCGCTACTTTGATATTCAAAGGGTATGTGAGAGGTGGTTAACGAATAAAAGAGCAAGTGTTTCTTCAACTATTTATACCTTTGATGATTACATTTAAAACGCTATAACAATACACATGTTTCTAGCACACATAGAGGATCAAGACATAGTATTGGAAAATAAGAGAAGATTTCACAAAACTCCTAGGGCAGTCCATTATCGTGAGTATTGTGGCAAACTATACATTTATATGCAAAACTTTGAAATTGATAGTATCACCATAGCCCATGTTGTCAAATTCTTGAAATCCAACTTTCAATTTGAGGAAGAACATTATATGTCACCTGAAGAGCTTGAACCTATCAACAATATCTATAGACTCTTTTAGGAATATTAAGTATAATATCTAGAACATTATAATTGTATTTTCTCCTTTGTTTTCAAAAACACAATATATATATATATAGATAACATATATACCCCAATAATTTAAGCATATATAATATATATATATAAGATAAAAAATCCTAAAATAAAATGCCTAGAATTTTGAGAAATGGAAAACACATAGAATATGATGAACAAGATCAAGAAAACCTTGATGATAGGGTAATTATTGAAGATCATAAACTCATAGAACAAGATGAGGTTGATAATGGAGGAGAAGAAGAAGAAGATCCTAACCAACCTCTTTTAGATCATCAAGGTAATGTCAGCTTTAAGTTTGTCCAACAATTTATGGATTTTTTAAAATAAAATATAGATGAACTTCATCATGTAATAAAGATAGAACATTTACTCCCATCGAGATATTATTCAATGGAGGCCGCTATAGAAGCTACTCTCCAATTAAATGCAAATACAATGACATACATAAGTGACACAAACCAAAATCAAGCTGGTCCATCTCATCAAAACATAGATTTGAACAATAAAAAATCAACAACACAACAAAATTCCAAACAAAAACAAAATTCTTCTGCTTCTCAAGATCCTAATCAACAAATAGCTACATCACAAAGAGCTAAGAAAATTCAAAATACCAATCATCATCAACAAAAATTTCATCAAAATACAATCCCATATAAGCTACACAATATTGTTCCCACAAACACTTTACACAATAGTATTTCAACTGGAAATCCTTATGTGACAACACAACCTTATTATCAAAGACACAACAACATGGTACAACAAAATCAATTTGGTGGACAACCATAGGGGCTTGAAGCCATGGTTAAAAATTTGACTTCATGTCTAGATCAAATGGATTCCTACCATCCTTCATACACTTATAGAGAGATGTGTATTCAACCCTTGGATCCAATTGTAGTTGCTCAACCCTACCCCAAACATTTCCCTATGCCAGTTCTCCCAATATATAAAGGAAACGAAGATCCTATTGAGCATATTTGCATGTTTAGGATATGTCATGATATTTCTTATGATGACTTGTTGTTGCTAAAAATATTCCCTAAAAATATCGAAGGCATGGCCTTAGAATGGTATTATCAACTACCAACAAATTCTTTGAGAAAATTTGA
Source organism: Wollemia nobilis (assembly GCA_028583015.1). Lineage (NCBI taxonomy): Eukaryota > Viridiplantae > Streptophyta > Pinopsida > Araucariales > Araucariaceae > Wollemia > Wollemia nobilis. The sequence continues at coordinate 642,118 of JAQPPZ010001776.1, read as the reverse complement.
AGAGAGAGCAAAAATGTTTGTTCACCAATTTAGTGCATACATAGAAATACATGTCACTATTAAGTATTTATACAACCTAAAACAAGGGATAGATGAAAGATTTTCTGAATTCCTAGCCAAATGGAGGCAACTTCTAGGAAAATTGCATTTTGCTTTACCTCATCGAGAGATGTTGGACATATTCATTGGCAATTTACAAGAATAATTATCTTACAAGCTTGTTGTTGGAATTTCCCAAGAGTAGAACTGCAAAGAATTACAATATTTGAAGAGATGAATAGAACTGATTGATTATTCCATGGGATCAACTTTGCATAAATAGCAAAGTTGATCATTGAGAGTCGTTGGATTACAACAATTCAAAAAATCTGAACTAGTGTAAACTGAGAGTTCACCTGACTCATGGAAGAGTGGTAACTCAAGTAAGTCTATCCTAGTATAACTTAAGAGAATAAATATTTATTCTAACACCCCCTTAAGTGATACTAGGGGTGAATGTGAGATGAGTCCCAATAATAGGGCCTGATGAGGTACTCATTTACAATGACTCTTATTGAAGAGATGGTAAAAAAAACCACATGGGAAAAAACCATCTTCCAAAAAAAAGAAAAAATAAGAGGCATGTCTTCGGATTGTGAATATTGTCCTCTATGGAACACTAAAAACAAATAGATATGAGTCCTGACAACTGGGCATGATGAGGTGCTCATGTACAATTTATATAGGATAGATGGTAAAAATACCACATGGGAAAAACCATCTTCCAAGAGAAAGAACAATAAGAAGGGAGAGATGAAAACCTCTGTGCACGCTTCTAACGCATCTGCCTAACCCCAATTTTCTATCGCAACTAAATGTAACATGGAGAAGGAAAGGGTTTGGTGAAGATGTCTGCAATTTTATTTTCTATGGGAATGTAGTCCAAGTGAATATATCCTCTCTGAATATGTTGCTAAATGATGTGCATGTGAATCTCAATGTGCTTGGTGCACTGATGCTCAACTGGATTGCGAGCAATGTGAATTTTGCTTTGATTATCACACCAAAGGGTAATAGGTTTGTCATGGAAAAAACCAAATTCCCTTAGTATCTGATGAAGCCAAAGAGCTCCCTGACTGGCCAAAATTGATGCCCTGTATTATGCTTATGTAGATGATAATGCTATTGTTTGTTGTTTTTTGCATGACCAAGCAATAAGTGAAGAACCAAGATAAAAAACATAGCCAAAAGTGGAACATCTATCTTCAAATAAACCTACCCAATCAGAATTTATGTAACCATTGATATTCATGGATTTTCTCTCATATAAGATCCCAAAGTGAGTAGTTCCTTGTAAATAGCGTAGGATTATTTTTGTTGATTTCCAATGGCTGAAATGAGGTTGATGTGAGAATCTAGATATTAATCCAAAAATGTATGAAATATCTGGGCGAGTATGAGTGAGGTATAATAGACTTCCTACAAGCTGTCAGTAGAGAGTAGCATCATATAGATGGGATTTTCAGGAAGTACTTAGAGTGACTCCAAATTGAAAAAGTGTGGAATAAGGCTTACAATCAGTCATCTTAAACCATTGAAGAAGGTCTAGAGTATATTTTTGTTGACAAAATTAAATTCTTGCATCTATTTGAGTTATCTAAATCCCAAGGAAGTAATGAGCTAAACCCAGATCAACCATCTCAAATTTCTCATAAAGGGAGTCTTTGATAGTCTTTATGTGAGAAATGTCACTACCAATGAGTAGTAGATCATCAACATAGAGAATAAGTATGGTGATTTTTTGTTCATCTCTTCAAATGTAGACTGTGGCATTAGACTCATAATGAGAAAAACCTGAGGAAATAAGGAAGGAGTCCATTTTTCATACCAATCTCTAGGAGCTTGTTTGAGACCATAGAGAGATTTCCTTAGTCTACAAACAAGGGAGGAGTCTTGAATAAATCCAAAAGGTCATTCCATGAATATTTCCTCCTTTAATTCACCATGTAAGAAAGCACTTTTAACATCCATTTGAAAAACTGGCCATTTTTGGGAAGTAGAAAGTGCAAGAACCAGCCTAATAGAATCCATTTTTGCAACTGGTGCAAAGGTTTCAAAATAATCAATGCCTTCAATTTTTGAAAAACCTTTAGTTACCAGGCATGCTTTGTGTTTGTCAATTTCTCCGTCAGGTCCATATTTAGTTTTGTAAATCCATTTACAGTGAACCAATTTCCTTTATTTAGGTAGAGGGACTAGATCCCAAGTTTTATTTTTTATTAAGGATGAAAATTCATTCTCCATGGCATCATCCCATTCTTTTATACTAGTTGCTTCTTTGAAGGATTGAGGATCTGTGGAAATGGACTAACAAACAAGACCAGATCCTATGGAGTTTATTATTCTAGATGATGGAATATTTTGGATGTAAGGAGTGACCTCTTGAATTATGGTGTGGGGCCATTTTGGCATTGTGGAAGGGGTAATGGGTGTGGTAGTACTTTGAGTTGGATTTTGAAGTATAGGATCCTCAGTTTGATCATTTATCTCAAGGATGGAATCTTCATTATATTGAGGCTCAAATATTGGAGATGGCTCAAGAGAATTAATGTTGGAAGATGAATATTGAGGATTTTTATGAGGAAATTTTTCATCAATTGAACATTTATGTGAAAAAACCCTCATGATTTGTGGGATCAAGGAGCCTGTAGGATTTCATTTCCTCACAATAACCAAAAAGGATGAGTTGCTTGCTCTTTTTGTCTATAGCCTTCCTCTTTTTCTTTGGTGTGCCCAAGCAGTACACCCAAAAACTTTGAAAAAAGAGACTTTAGGTTTTGAGCCATTCCATGATTCCTTAGGAGTCAAATGGCCAAGATCTTTATGAGGTGTGTGATTTTGAATATAATTTGCACAGTTGATTGCCTCAGCCCAAAAAATTGCTCAAAGATATTTTGAGTGGAGCATACAGTTTGTCATTTCTTTTAAAGTTCTATTTTTCCTTTCTACAATGCCATTTTTCTGTGGATTATGGGAGACTGAATGTTGATGAATTATGCCATGAGTTGAGAGAAATTTGGAGAACTCATTACTAAAATATTCCCCCAATTATCTGTACATATTTGCCTGATTTTGTAAGTGGATTGATTTTCAACTAAGGCCTTGAATATTTTAAAATGGGATAGAACATCACTTTTGTATTTTAGAAAGTAGACCCTAGTTCTTCTTGAAAAATCATCAATTAAGGTTAAGACATATTTTGCTCCTTTGAAAGAAGGCTTCGGGAAGACCATCAAGTCACTATGGATTAACTCTAGTGGGGATGAAGCTTTTTGTGAACTGCTAGGGTCAAAAGGATCTTGATGTTATTTCCCAAGAGCACATCCAGGAAACACTCCATAAATAGAAGATATTTTTGGCAATCTTGTTACCATTTCATGAGTATTCAACTCCCTTAAATAGATATAACTAATATGTCCAAACCTCTCATGCCAAATTTTTATTTCAAGGTCTGTATGAGCAACAAAACAGGATGCTCCTTCTGAATAATTGAATCCTTTGAAGTGAAATAGGTGAGATCTATGATCAATGTCACCCTTTTCTATGAGGAAGCATGGTTCTTGAAAGTCTCTTATTTTATCTCCTGTTGGTGAAAATATAATTGTTTTTCCTTGTGTAGAAGTACAAATCTAATAGATAGAGAGAAGATTTGTAGAAATATTAGTAACATATAGAACATTATTTAAATGACCACCATAAATTATTATGTCACCTTTTCCTTTGACAGGGATAAAAGAAGATTCGCCAACTTCAATGTTGTAAGTGGTGCATGAGGAGAGAGAAGTAAATGACTCTTTTGAAGATGTCATATGATGAGTTGCTCTTGAATATAGAACCCAATATTTTGATGAAATCTTAGAATATTTTCCTTGAAAATTTAAGGCCTTTACTATAAGTTTATTTTTGTCTATTTTATGATCCTTCATTGTGACCTCAAGCTTTTGTAGTCTCTTCCAACATTTTATCATAGAATGACCATCTTTCTTGCAATGTGTACAAGTTATAGGTGATTTGTATTTCTTTTTGAATGTGTCTTTGGAGTTGGAAGCTACTAAGGCTTTTGAGGAGGAGGGAGAGATATCATATTTTGAAAGCTTCATTTCCTCTCTAGTTAGCCTATCACAAAATTCTTCCAAAGTGGGCATTTTAAAACTTGTTCCAAGAGCATATTTTGTAGACAAAAAAGTGGTTGCAAAAATTTGAAATGCTCCATTTAATTTGGAAATAATAAGGTAGATGAATTATTCTTATATTTATTTCTTGCCACTACCTTTTAATTGAGTGAGGAATTCTTTGAACTTGGTGAGGAAATCAACAATAGTGTTCTATTCTTTAGGAGATAGAGTTGTTAAATCTGCTTCTAGTTGCATTGATCTTATTTGATCCACTTTACCAAACAAGTTTTAAATTTTTTCCTAACTCTCGAATGGAGTTTTACATTCATATATGTGAAACCATAAGATATCACTTACATTTGTGGTTATAATACCCATTGTTTCATACATATTTCCTTTATGAACAAATATTTCATATTCTTTTTCAAATTTAGTCTATTTCTCTTCTAGCAAGTGTGTGAGCCCTTTTTGAGCAATGAGATTTAATATCCTATGTTTCCATGTGTGATAATTATGGGGAGTGAGTGGGTCAATTGTATTGAGTGAACTCATATTACCCAGAGATAATTGCCAACCCCCCTCCAATGAAGGACTTTCCAAAAAATAATTCAGCAAGAAGCAGTGGCACCAGAAAAACCTTTTTGAATCAAGGTAACAAAAGCCAGACCTTTATACCAAACTCTTCTATATACCTGCCCTTACATGAGGGAAACTATAAGTATATGAGGAGATCGATACGTGGAACATAGGAGTTTTGAAAGCAGAACAATCTGCCATACCTTTATACCAAACTTCTCAATAACCCACCCTTACATGAGGGAGACTATAGGTATATGAGGAGATTGATACGTGGAAAATAGGTGATTAAAAAAAACTTTTTCTAATAAATAAATTGGCCAAAGGGTAATATGCTCTTTGAAAATATTTCAAGTTTTGCTTGCTTTTGTTTTCAAATGTTCATGTGTTTTTAAAAAAAAATAGTTATGCATGTAGAACATTTAGAAGATGCTAAAATTGAGATGTAAGCTACAATACCAAGTGGCTAAAAATCTGCCACTAATAGATTTCACCACCAAATTGTCTTCTTAAAGTTACCTATTTAAAGGAGTGGAGCATAAAATAAACTTCTATGAACAAATCCAATGACCAAAAAGGATGCAAGGAACAACACTAACAACCCCCCTGAAGTCTTCAGAATAGGTGCAAGAAGTGGCACCTCAAAAAAACCCCCCCAATTTTTATTTTATATTATGAGGTTCCAAATGAACTTCTCACTTTGTTTAGTGGCCAAAATAGGCACAAACCAAGCAAAAAATATAGTAGTACTATAAGTGGAGGTTACAATATTATACTCATCAACTCTCTTAGAGTTATTTGAAAAAAATTGAATAGAAACAACAATCTGGATGTTCCAAACTATTCAACGTGTAGATGTGTTATTTGGCTCAAAACAGTACGATGTCACTTCGTGACCTTCCTTATTTTGGCTTGTTTTATTTCCATGTTCAGCGTTCAAGGAATCATACTTCACATATAAGACAATAGTATTTTGCTCGATGGAATTGCACTTCACATCTAAGATGAATTCTTAGTAGAGGAGCTTTTCAACCAAAGCAGATGAGATGAACAAAAAATATTCACAATGGTGAATATATAAGGTTTGAAGTTGCCTTGGTGTAGCTCTAGAGAATGTCTTGATTTGTAAATCTGAGAGAGAACTAAAGAGGGGGATATTCATAATAGATCTCTATGCACCCATAAAACATAGGGAAGGACACATCAAGCAAAATATACCATTAAACATTAAATATATACCCGTTGGAAGGTTGGAATGACATGAAGGAGTTACGTTGTGCACCAATTTAAAAACATTGGTAGAATTTTGAAGAAAACTTGACACATTTTGAATTTATGGTTGATATTAAATATATCCACGTTGATTGTTTCTATGTAACCAAAGTTGCTCCATGAAATATATGTCATGAAATACGTAGCACACCTTCCAAAGAATCACAACACAAAGGTTGCTCCTTGAAACAAGTCAAAGGAAATAGACTGTCCTCCATAATTTTGGATGAGGCACCATAGCAAAGGCTTACGAAATTGACATTCCTCCATAAAATAGCAAGGCCAGTTTACATGCAATGATTGAGAAAATTGATCCAAGGAAAGAGCGCGTTCATCAAGAGAGTTTGACTAGTCTTCACTGAAGTGACATCTATGGAGAACAATGAAAAATGGCAGGAACAAAGAAATATCTTATTGTTGCCTATATTGAGTTAGCAATTAGGCAAAAAAAAATCAAATTTTTGTTCCAATATATTTGCAGTGCAAGAGTAGAAAATATTAAGAGCATTTGAAAAAAATAAGGAGAAAATGCCTTTGCATAATATCGTAAAACAATTCTAGATAGAACCATAAACAATTTTTTTAAAAACAATTGTAGACTTGTAAATGTATTATGAGTAGTCTTCAAGAGATATGAAAAGCCATATTTTTTTAAAAGATAAAATATAAAAAATAATGAACCAATTTGTGTAAGAGCCTTCAAGATTGAATGCCTAACAGAATCTATCCTGCTCTGGTACCTTGTTGGAATTTCCCAAGAGTAGAACTGCAAAGCATTACAAGATTTGAAGATACGAATAGAACTAATTGATTATTCCATGGGATCAACTTTGTATAAATATTGGAAATTTTGATTCCCTAAGCTAAAATGTTGTCATTGATGTCAAAAGGTTATTTGGTGTCAAAAGGATCTATGATGGTATGCACTATGTTTTGTGAAAGTGCAAGGAAGGTTTTTTATCAAAACCAAGGCAGGAAAAATAAAAGGTTTTATTTAAAACCATGGATGGCAGATTTGAAATGGGTTTTCTTTAAAACCCAATTTGGCTTTTTGTTTCATCGAAAAATGTGCCCCAGTGATGGAGAAATTTAATTTTAAAGGTTTAGTTTAAATTTTAATTTATTTAAAATTTAATTTTATATTTTAAAATTAAATAAAAAGTTTTCCGCCATGTCCGCCAACATCATGAGGGCAGTTTTAAAAGAGTCGATGTTTCCAAGTGAAGGGAAAGGCTTATAAATATGCCACCAAGTTTTTAAATCGAGTATCCTTGCTCGTTGATAATCTTGCATGGTATATGCGAAGGAAAGAGCTTGTGTTTTTTTTTATGTGATGTAGTGAATGGTTAAAATCATATAGCAATCACTTACCAAATCACATTGGGCAATGTGGCCTAGTGGTATATTGGATTGTGCAAATGTGTTGATAGCATGGAGGTCATGATTTCGATTCCCGCAAGCATTGTTTTAGCATTGTATTGGTTGAAGTGTTGTTCGTTGTTTAAAAGCTTGTGGGCAAAAAGAACAAGCATAAGGAGCACAAGGTGGAATATCTTCCATGTGGGAAGCTTAGCCCACTTGGTGGTAAGAGGGAGTGCAAAGGTGCACTCACTGCAGGTCTTGGGTTCGAGTCACACGAAACCCGTTTTCGCATGGTTTGCTATCGCCGCATTCTTCGGAGCCGAAAAAATATTTTATTTTCTAAGGTATGCTTGTCACCGCAATTTTTTGAGAATGAATAATTAATGTTTAAATTTTTCAAAGCTAAGGTTTCAAGCACCATTATTGAGGGTATACTATGGTGATGTGATTTATGAGTTGTGGTTTATATTTTGCACTATTTGATGTGGGAATTTTTGTTGAGCAAGGTGTAGAAATAGTATTGTCATTGTTGTCAACACAGACAGATAGATCAGTTGATGCAGTGGACAAGAGTTCAGAGGTCAGTGAGAGCATGTACAGTAAATTTCCAGGAAGACAGAATTGGCCCAGATTCACAGAATCAAAGAAAAATACAAGTAAGAAAACTATCACGATATCGCGACATGTTTTCTGTCGTGATTTCGCAACATATCGAAGGAGAGAGAAAAAGCTGGAAAAGTTGTCATGATTTAGCGACATATCGGAGGAGAGAGAAAAAGCTGAAAAAGCTGTCACGATTTTGCGACATATCGAAGGAGAGAGAAAATGCTGGCAAAATTGTCATGATTTCGCGACATGTTGGATGAAAGAGAAAGCGCAAGATAAACTGTCGTGATTTTGCGACATGTTGGAAGCAAAGAAGGCAAGTAAGAAAACTGTCGTGATTTCACGACATGTTTGAAGAAGAAGCACATGCAAGGAAAACTATCACAATTTTGTGACATGTTTGGAGAGAAGGCGTAGGCAAAGAAAACTCTCACAATTTCACAACATGTTTGGAGATAAGGTGCAGGCAAAGAAAACTGTCACGATTTTGTGACATGTTTAGAGAGAAGGTGCAAGCAAAGAAATGTGTCATGATTTCGTGACATGTTTGAGAGAAAGAGCTTGCAAAGAAAAGTGTCACGATTTCACGACAATTTGCAAGAGGAAGCGCTAAGGAGAAAAAGTGTCACGATTTTGCGACATGTCGGGTTTTCGTGATCCGATGAGAAGAAAAGCGCTAAGGAAGAAAAGTGTCACGATTACGCGACATAATGCAGGAGAGAGAGTCCGATAGAAAAAGGTGTCACGATTTTGCGACATGCTTCATTTTCATGGTCCAAAGTGAAGAGAAAGAGGAGAAGGATGAAGTGTCACGATTTCATGACAGAAACAAAATGAAGGAGCATGGAAGCAGAAGTGTCACAATTTCACGACAAATTCAAGGAGGAAGAGATCAAATGCAAAAGCGTCGCAATTTCCTGACATGTTTCGTTTTCGCGGGCCAAATATAGAAAATGCACAAGGCAATGAAAGTGTCACGGTTTTGCGACATGTTCCATTTTTGCGGGCGAAAGGTAGGGAAGTGCAAGGAGGCGAAAAATGTTGCGATATCGTGACATGTCATGTTTTCACAGGTGCAAGCCAAGAAGTGAACAAGGAGGCAAAAAATTTCATGATATCGTGACATGTCATGTTTTTGCAGGTGCAAGCCAAGAAGTGAATAAGGAGGCAGAAAAAGTCACGATATCGTGACATGCCATGTTTTCATGGGTAAAATGCAAGAAGAGCACAAAGAGACAGAAGTGTCACAATTTCATGACAGGTCGCAACAGCACGATTATAGATAGTTAACTAAAGCAGAACAACAGTTAAAGGGGTAGTTGCAAAAGAAAAGCATGCAGCAAAAATAAGAAGAGTTAACTAGAGTCAATGCGACAGTTACAGGTGTAGTTACAGATAGAAATCATGCAAGCTATTTTAAGAACGGTCGAAGAAGGAGAAATCAAACAGTCGCATAAATAGAATAAAAAAATGCATACATGCACAGAAAAGAATACAAACAGTCGTGGTAGAGGTATATGTTGCATGTAACGTGTTTAACGAAATGCCCATTCTATATATACAAAAGGAGTTACATAAAGAAGGAGTTATAGTTGACAAGTGGTAGAAGAGAATATTAAAGAAACAGTTACAATTGACAAGTGGCGTATGAGGAATGAAATAAGGCATCATAACTGGAGTTACAAAGCAAAAGGTTTGCTATAAAAGGAGGTCTGCGTGAAGAATAAGGTTGTATTTGAATGTGTGAAAGTGTTGCCAAAAGAGGGTTAGAAGAGTGTTTTAAGAGAGAGACAAGCAGAGAAGTAAGGGTTTACCGAGTTTTGATAAATTGGAGACCAGTCAGGGTCTTGTAAAAGTGAAGGCATTTGTATGTCATTGATATAGATTTCAAAACTGTGATCCAAGTTGGTGCTTGGATAGAGGTTGGTGCTCCTTTCTGTTGGTGCAGATAAATCAAGGGTTGGTGCTCCTTCTAGTGGGTGCTAGTAAACAGATTGTAAAATTGGTGTTTTGCAAAGACTGGATTTGGACCGTAGTCCAAGCAGTCATTCTTGAGGAGTAGCCAAATTGGTGAACCTCGTTACATTATGTGTTGTGGTGTGCTCTCTTGTGATAATTTCTTTATTTATTTTTAAGTTCTCTTTGCTTCAGCTTTAAGAGTGGTAGAATTGAATTTAAATAGATACACTGATTCACCCCCCCTCTCAGTGTCATTGTAAGTATATCAATTGGTATCAGAGCAAGGTTCCTGAACAAGCTTAATCAGCTAAGGTGATCTTAGAAGGAACACAATGGCAGGTGGTGAAATATTCTCATCAAACAAAGCTCCTTTGTTCAATGGAACTAATTACTAATTCTGAAGACTTAGGATGCAGACATATCTGAGTGCATTAGGATACGACATTTGGGAGTCAGTAGAAAGTGGATACATAGTACCCGCTACTCCAATAGATACTGTTGAGAAAAAAAAGTTTGAGAATAACTCCAAAGCAAAGAATGCCATAATGTGTGGGCTAGTAGACAGTGAACTGATAAGGATCATGAGCTGTAAATCGACAAAAGACATGTGGGACAAAGTGAAGAGCATCCATGAAGGAGACAACAAGATCAAGGAATCCAAGTTGCAAACTCATCGAGCTTAGTTCGAAGCATTACAAATGAATGACGATGAGAACATAGAGGCATATATGCTGAGAGTCAATGGAATCATTAATGCAATTAGAGGACTCGACGAAGAAATCGAAGATGTGGTTGTCGTGAAAAAGGTACTTAGAACTCTTCACAAAAGATTTAATTCTAAAGTTTCTACAATAGAAGAGGCTAAAGATCTAAATAATTTTAGCATAGATGAGATGCATGGTTCTTTGACTGCATACGAAATGAGAATAGGACAAACTAAGCCCATAGACAGAGAAGCTACTTTTAAAGCACACAAAAATATAAAAGCTGAACAAGAATCTGAGGATGAAGAGACATCGAATGAAATGGAAGCTAACTTTGTTCAAGAACTTACAAAGGGAAAAGAAAAATATAGAGGAAAGTTACCGTTTAAGTGCTTCAATTGTGGAGGGGTCGGTCACTTTGCAGCTAAGTGTCCAATGAATGAGAAAACCAAAAGTGATGAAGGGTCACATCAAGAAAGAAGTTACTGGAAGAAGAAACCAAATTTTAGAAAAAGCAACTTCAAAAAGAAAAGTTTCATATCCAAGAATGTCGACTCTTCCGAAGATAGCTCGGGTGAAGATTCGAAGAAGAAACGAGTGAAGCTCTGTTCATGGCATTTGAAGAAGACAAAACAGAAGAAAAATAAGAAGGTGACACAAACATTAAGGATGAGGCTGAAGTATATCTAGAAGGAGAGTTGGTTGCTACACTTAAAGAGTTGAGTATAGAAAGGAAAAATAATAAAAAGGTCTCAAGAAAGCTTGAGGATGCGAATGACATAATAAACACTTTGAAAGTACAAATAGAAGAATTTAAAAAAATGTCTGAAGAACTCGAAGTGCAGTTAACCATGAAAATAGATGAGTGCAGCAAACTAGAAGAAGATATTGTTGTCTTAAGAATGCAGCTAGAAGAAAAGAATAAAAAATTGAGTTGCTATCACAAACTTGAAGGAAGTTCTGTGAAGCTTGAAAAGATTGTAAATAGCCAGAGGACTACAGGCATCAAATTTGGCTTGGGCTTTGTCAAAGGAGAATCATCAAGTGCATCAAAGGCCATAACTGTAGAACAAGTAAAGAAAGAAGATAATATCAAGGTTGGTCAAGGAAAAACGAATCAGACAAAAGAAAGCAACAATGCCAGGCACGAGAAGAGTGCTAACAATGAGAGATTCATAAAAGTCACACATCAAAGGAGAAGAAAATTTGTGGCTCCTACTACAAAATGGCAAAGACCAATTCCCAGGTTCAATCATTCCTTTTCTGGTTATTATTTTAAATGCAATGCTTACGGTCATAAGATTTCAGATTGCATTCATAATATAGGACAAAGAAATTTCACCGATGAGAAATGTCTTTTCACCCTTGATGGATTATGCGGTAGAATGCTATAATCGTCATAACTTTGGACACATTGCAAGAAAGCTGTAGAAGCACATATGCAGCAAACAAATATCAGGGAAGAAGATCTCAACCAAACAGTTTAAGGCAAAACAAAAAATTCCCAGAAAAACATGCATAGGCTACTGACAAAGAATAGTCTAAACAAGTGACCAGAATTGTATCCAAACTAGAGTGGAAAGAAAAGGAGCAACCCAAGGAAGAAAAGGAATCCTTGATTTTTCAGACAACATTCAAAGCACAGAACAAATCTGCACCATGGATATTGGATAGTGGATGCTCCAGTCACATGACAGGAGATAAACAAAAATTTGAAAAATTACAGAAATATGAAGGGGGCTCTATAAAGTTTGGAAATAATGATGGAGCCAAGATAGTTGGCAAAGGATCAGTCAAGATAAGTGATGGAAAGATCAATTCCAAAGAATTTCTATTTGTGATTGGTTTGAAGCACAACTTACTGAGCGTAAGTCAAATCTTGACGAGAGGTCATGAAATCATCTTTAAGAAGTAGGGCTGTGAAGTCAGAAAAGCACACAGTGGGAAGCTGATAGCTACTGGATCGAGGTCTTCTAGAAGTCTATATACTCTCTCAAAAACTTTAGAAGGAGCGTGCTTGATTGGATAGGAAGATGAAAATTGGATGTGGCACAAGAGGCTTGGTCATATTAGCTTTGAAAATCTGGTAAAAATAAGTTCAAAAATGGCAGTAAGAGATATACCCACCATTGGCAAACCAGTAAATAGCATCTATGCTTCATGCCAAAAAGGGAATAAAACTAGAGCCACATTTAAATCAAAGGAATACTTCACCAGTAAGCCTTTAGAACTAATACATACTGATTTGTGTGGACCCATGAGAACACAAAGCATAAATGGTGACAAATACTTTATGTTGTTCATAGATGACTACTCTAGGATGACATGGGTACTATTTTTAAAGCTTAAATTAGATGCCTTTGAGATGTTCAAGATTTTTAAAAAATAGGTTGAGAATCAAACTGGAAAAAGAATTAAATGCCTAAGATCAGACAGAGGAGGAGAGTTTATCTCAGAAGAGTTTGCAAAGTACTGTCAAAAATATGGGATAAGAAGACAATTTTTTAGCAGCAAGGACACCTCAGCAGAATGGTGTTGTAGAAAGGAAGAATAGGACAATGCAGGAAATGGCATGGACAATGTTGGCAGAGAACAAAATAGCTGACAGATTTTGGAAAGAGGTAGTCCATACTGCGGTTTACATCCAAAACAGGTGCATGCTAAGGATGCATGAAAGAAAAACACCTTATGAGCTGTGGTTTGGGATAAATGCAACAACAAGATATTTTAAAGTGTTCGACAGCAAGTGCTACATCAAACGAATTGAAGATAATCTCGATAAGTTTGAAGATAGAGCTGATGAAGGTATTTTTCTTGGTTACTCGACAAAAAGCAAAGCCTACACATGTTACAAAAAGAGGCTAAAGAAAATTATGGAGAGTGCTGATGTTAAAGTTGATGAAGGTAGAGAATGAAAAATTACTTATCAAGAAAACTACCCTATTTATGAAGAAGTCATTGAAGGAGATGAAAAAAAGAAAATAGAATAAAATCAAAAAATTGACCCAAATGATTTAAGAATTGACTCAGAAGAAGAAGAAAACAAGAAATTCAAAATAGGCAGCTGGAAAAAAAATCATCCCAGAGAACAGATTATTGGGGACCCAACAGTTGGTATTCAAACAAGAAGAGCGATGAGTACGGAACTACTCTCTATTATCCAACATTGAGCCCAAAAATGTTGCTGAAGCAAGCACAGATGAAAGTTGGATGAAGGCTATTAATGAAGAACTAGATCATATTGAGAAAAATAAAACCTGGGAGTTAGTACCAAGGTCGAAAAATAAAAATATAATCGGTACTAAATGGATTTTTTGAAATAAATTGAACGAAGATGGATAGGTTGTAAGGAATAAAGCAAGACTGGTTTGTAAAGGCTATGCACAGGTTGAAGGTATTGATTTTGAGGAAACCTTTACACCAGTAGCTAGACTAGAGGCAATCAGAATGTTTCTGGCTTTAGCAGTTCATAAAAATTTCAAAGTATATCAAATGGACGTAAAATCAGCATTTCTGAATGGAAAACTGGAAGAAGAGGTTTACATTGAGCAGCCAGATGGTTTCCAACTCGGTGATAATCCCAACTTTGTTTGCAATTTGAGGAAAGCTTTGTATGGTTTGAAACAGGCACCCAAAGCATGGTATGCAAGGCTGGATAACTATCTGATTCAACAGGGGTTCAAGAAAGGTTTGGTGGACAGCAATCTGTATGTCAAAATAGAGAATGGCCATCTTATTGTCCTTTTTGTTTATGTAGATGATATCATTTTTGGCAGCAACAATGATAAGTCTTGTAGAGACATAGCAAATAAAATGAAGAGAGAATTTGAGATGTCTATGATTGGTGAACTTTCTTATTTCCTCGGACTGCAAGTCAATCAAAGTGAAAAGGGCATTTTTATCTCTCAAGTTAAATATGTGAAAGAAATGTTGAAAAAGTTCACAATGGAGGATAGTAAACCTTTTAGCACTCCCATGACAACAGGTTGCAAGTTGAGCAAGGATGAAAAATCTCCAGATGTAGATCAAACCATGTACAGATCTATGATTGGAATCCTGTTGTATTTGACGACTACCGGACCGAGATATCTTACAGGCAGTATGCATGGTAGCAATATTTTAGGCTAGTCCCAAAGAGACTCATGTGACAGCTATGAAGAGGATTTTTAGGTACCTCAAGGGTACTATGGAGTATGGGTTGTGGTACCCAAAAGGTAAGTACTTCACTCTTATTGTATATTCTGATGTAGATTGGGTAGGATGTATTGATGATAGAAAGAGTACCAGTGGAGGAGAATTTTATCTTGGAGACAGGCTAGTAGCATGGCACAACAAGAAATAAGAATCAGTCTCTCTATCCACAGCAGAGGCAGAATACATTGTAGCAACAACATGTTGTACACAGATATTATGGATGAGACAAACCCTGAAAGATCTTGGTATTCACTTCAAAGAGCCAATTTTTGTTAAATGTGATAACACCAATGCTATTAACATATCAAAGAATCCGGTTATGCATTCTTGAACCAAGAATATTGCAATCCGGTATCACTTTTTTAAGGATAAAGTTGTAGAAGGGGAGGTTAAATTGGATTTTGTTCCAACTACAGAGCAAGTAGCAGATATATTCACAAAACCATTGCCCAAGGAAGTTTTTGAGTACCTTTGGAGTAAGTTGGGAGTGGTCACGGTTCCCAAGAACTGACTATCAATTGGGACCACATTCTCAGGGGGAGCATTTATGCCTATATTTATAGTTTTGCTCATATTCATGATTTTTACTAACTATAACAATGTGTGTCTGAGAATGTTGTGCATAGACTCAGGGGGAGTCTGCAGCAGCCCTTTGGTATTATTGTCAAAGGGGGAGAAGAATTATAGGAGATTGCATGAGTGTTGCCAACAATTCCAAATGGGGAGATTGTTGAGCAAGGTGTAGAAACAATATTGTCATTGTTGTCAACACAGACAGATAGATCAGTTGATGCAGTGGACAAAAGTTCAGAGGTCAGTGAGATCATGTACAGTAAATTTCCAGGAAGACAAAAGTGGCCTAGATTCACAGAATCAAAGAAAAAGACAAGAAAATTGTCACAATATCGTGACATGTTTTCTGTCGTGATTTCGTGACATATTGAAGGAGAGAGAAAAAGCTGGAAAAGTTGTCACGATTTCGTGACCTATCGGAGGAGAGAGAAAAATTTGGAAAAGTTGTCATGATTTCATGACATATCGGAGGAGAGAGAAAATGTTGGCAAAACTGTCACGATTTCGCGACATGTTGGACGAAAGAGAAAGCGCAAGATAAACTGTCGCGATTTCACGACATGTTGGAAGCAAATAAGGCAAGTAAGAAAACTATCGTGATTTCACGACATGTTTGAAGAAGAAGCGCATGCAAGGAAAATTGTTGCGATTTCATGACATGTTTGGAGAGAAGGCGCAGGAAAAGAAAATTGTCATGATTTCACAACATGTTTGGAGAGAAGGCGCAGGAAAAGAAAACTATCATGATTTCGTGACATGTTCGGAGAGAAGGCGCAAGCAAAGAAATGTGTCACGATTTTGTGACATGTTTGAGAGAAAGATCTTGCAAAGAAAAGTGTCACGATTTTGCGACAATTTGCAAGAGGAAGCACTAAGGAGAAAAAGTGTTGCGATTTCGTGACATGTCGAGTTTTCACGATCCGATGAGAAGAAAAGCGCTAAGGAAGAAAAGTGTCACGATTACGCGACATAATGTAGGAGAGAGAGTCCGATAGAAAAAGGTGTTGTGATTTCGTGACATGCTTCATTTTCACGGTCCAAAGCAAAGAGAAATAGGAGAAGGATGAAGTGTGACAATTTTACGACATAAGCAAAATGAAGGAGCATGGAAGCAAAAGTGTCGCAATTTTACGACAAATTCAAGGAGGAAGAGCTCAAAGGCGAAAGCGTCACGATTTCGTGACATGTTCCGTTTTCACGGGCCAAAGACAGAAAAGGCACAAGGCAACGAAAGTGTCACGATTTCGTGACATGTTCCATTTTTGTGGGCAAAAGGCAGGGAAGTGCAAGGAGGCAAAAAATGTCACGATATCGCGACATGTCATGTTTTCGTAGGTGCAAGCCAAGAAGTGAACAAGGAGGCAAAAAATGTCATGATATCGCGACATGTCATGTTTTTGCAGGTGCAAGACAAGAAGTGAACAAGGAGGCAGAAAATGTCGTGATATCGTGACATGTCATGTTTTTGCGGGTAAAATGCGAGAAGAGAACAAAGAGAAAAAAGTGTCACGATTTCATGACAGGTCGCAACAGCACGATTACAGACAGTTAACTGAAGCAAAACAACAGTTAAAGGGGCAGTTGTAGAAGAAAAGCATGCAGCCAAAATAATAAGATTTAATTGGAGTCAATGCAATAGTTACAGGTGTAGTTACATATAGAAATCATGCAAGCTATTTTAAGAATAGTCGAAGAAGGAGAAATTGAATAGTCGCATAAATAGAATCGAAAAATGCATACATGCATAGAAAAGAATACGAACAGTCATGACCAAGAAGACGTACAGTCATGGTAGAGGTATATGTTGCATGTAACGTGTTTAACGAAATGCCCATTCTATATATACAAAAGGAGTTACATAAAGGAGTTACAGTTGACAAGTGGCAGAAGAGAATATTAAATAAATAGTTACAATTGACAAGTGGCGTATGAGGAATGAAAGAAGGCATCGTAACTGGAGTTACAAAGCAAAATGTTTGCTATAAAAGGAGGTTTGCGTGAAGAATAAGGTTGTCGCCGAATGTGTGAAAGTGCTACCGAAAGAGGGTTAGAAGAGTGTTGTAAGAGAGAGATAAGCAGAGCAGTAAGGGTTTACTGAGTTTTGATAAATTGGAGACCAGTTAGGGTCTTGTAAAAGTGAAGGCATTTGTATGTCATTGATATAGCTTTCAAAACTGTGATCCAAGTTGGTACTTGGATAGGGGTTTGTGCTTCTTTCTGTTGGTGCAGATAAATTAGGGGTTGGTGCTCCTTCTAGTGGGTGCTGGTAAACAGATTGTAAAATTGGTGTTTTGCAAAGATTGGATTTGGACCGTAGTCCAAGCAGTCATTCTTGAGGAGTAGCCAAATTGGTGAACCTCGTTACATTGTGTGTTGTGGTGTGCTCTCTTGTGATAATTTCTTTATCTATTTTTAATTTCTCTTCGCTTCAGCTATAAGAGTGGTAGAATTGAATTTAAATAGCTATACTGATTCACCCCCCCTCTCAGTGTCATTGTAAGAATATCAATTTTTGCATTAAGGAGCTTAGTGAGTTGTGCATTAGTGCAAAGTGATTTTTAGGAGAAATAAGGGAATGGTAAATGGTTGTGGTGATATTCATGGTATGCTTAATTAATTGAGGAAATAATTATTTTTAATTATTTTCTAGTGGTGGATGTGATTTTTGACTAGGATAAATAAGGTGTAAATGGTTATGATATTTATTTTGTAATTTCTCCTAACCCTCATGAAGTTTGGCAAGAGAATATTGTGATTGTGGCAGATTTACAAAGAGGCTTCTTCATCTTCATAAAAGGTATGGGCACATTATCCTATTTATTTATTATGGTCGTTGATTTTTGAAAATATCTTTGGAGTGAAAAGGATTGATTGTGGTTTCCTTTTCAAAAGTGATTCGTTTAATGCTTTAGTGTTTTCTGGTTTGAGAGTTGTTATTAAACCTTGTTTTATAAGCATTGTTGTTGAAGCCATTAGCTGTGTAAAAAACTTGACTTAGGGTTTGATAAAAATATGAGTATCATTGTTATGTGATATTTGTGGTTGAGCATTGTTGGAAACATTTTGAGTTGGTTGATACATGCTTGGACTAGGTTTTGTGAGAAAAGGTTGTTCATTAAGGTGATTGGTTGAGTTGATTTGATTGAGCCTAGTCAAGTGGATGCATGTGGTTGTTCAAGTTCCATAAAACAAACTATTCTATATTCTGAATTGAGTTGAGATTGGATTTGAGTATAGAACATATTGAGTCTCTAACAATTCTCTTTATTTTTCTATGAGATTGATTTGATTTGAGATTGGATTTGATTATAGAACATATTGAGTCTCTAACAATTCTCTTTATGCTTCTATGATATTGATTTGAGTTGAGATATTTATTGAGCATTAAGTATAGAACATATTGAGTCTCTAACAATTCTCTTTATGATTCTATGAGATTGAACAAGTTTTGTGTGAGCTTGTTAAGTAGATTTGAGATGTCTTTGAGAAGGCTTGTGGACTGATTTTGAGTAAGCTTTTGTGGAAGCTTGCTATGTATATTTGAGCAAGTCCTAGAGAGGACATATTGAGAAGATTTGAGAAAGTCCTAGAGAGAACTTATTGAGCATTTTTGAGCAAGTCCTATAGAGGACTTATTGAGAAAATTTGAGCAGGTTCTATGTGGACCTATTAAGCAGATTTGGATAGGTTTTGTGTGGACCTATTGAGCATATTTGGAAAGGTTTTGTGTGAACCTGTTGAGAAAATTTGGACAAGTTCTGAGTGAGCTTGTTGAGCATATTTGAGAAGATTTTGAGTGAACCTATTGAGACAAATATTTTGAGGTAACAAAGTATAGAGGACAGAGTCTCAATGGATAGAGATCCAGTAGCCAGGATAATTGAATATAGATCTGAGTGAGGAATATTCAAGTGGAGAGAGATCCACCAGTCAGTGTAGGAGAGAGATAGAGTCTTCCAGAAGATCATTAGATAGAGTAGAAGGGGAAATAATTCTCATGTGGAAGAGATCCATGAACTTGATATTAGGGGATCAACATCTCCTTTGGATCGAGGTCCATAAACATTGTAATTGGGAAGGATTCCCAAAGATATTGATTGAGAAAATTTTAGTAAAATATTTTCTCTATGGTGTAGCCCACATTGAGTGAACCATGTAAATTGTAGTGTCTCTATTGTGTATGGTGTTTTATGCATTGCTTTTATTACTGCTATTGATACTGCTATCTATACACTACATAATATTAAATTGAAAGGAAAAGCAAAAAGTGGTCTTATACTTTTTACCCCCATCTCAGTATAAGCTTGTGTTCTTCAATAAATAGCAAAGTTGATCATTCAGAGTTTTTGGATTACAAAAACTCAACAAATCTAAACTAGTGTAAACTGATAGTTCACTTGACTCATGGAAGAGTGGTAACTCAAGTAAGTCTATCCTAGTAGAACTGAAGAGAATAAATATTTATTCTAACACTTGCTACAGCTACAGTAACCTCTTTTGATGAAGCTATAGACTTAGCAAGAAGGGTATAATATGCCTTTATCAGAAGAGGCCAATTTAAGAAAAATTATGAAGATAAAACTTCCAAAAGCCAATATAATAATAAACAAGTAGTAGGTGATGGAGTCAATGATAGTAGAAATACCTCAAACATCAATACTACAGAAGTTGTAAATAAGTTTTTATAAAATATTCCTAATAAACCTCCAATAGAAATCACAAAATTAAATCAACCCTTAACCATGATTTTACCTCAATTATTAGAACAAGGTTTAATATGGTTGCCATAGATATGACAACTGGATACCACTGCAGCTGGTTATAGGGCTAATCTACATTGTAACTTTCATAAAGTGGATGGAAATTCAACAAATTCTTGTAAACGGTTGAAACATATGATACAATATTTGATTGATAAAGGTAAAATGGAAGTAGAAAAATCTACTTCAAATTATAATCCTCAAAACAATACCCAAAAATAACCAACTCAAAATGCAAATCAAACATTAGATATCTTCCAAAATCCTTTAGCCAAGCATGGTAAAGAGGTTGTGAATCAATGAGAATATCATAATATTCCTCCTCCAACTCGATATGTAGGAACTATTAGCAATTTCTTACCACATCAAAATTTACAAAATTCTTATGTGCCTACTCAATTTGTAGTCACAATTAGGCCCATACAATATTTTCAATCTTCATCTTCAAAAGACACAAAAAGTGAAACATAAAGTGAAATAGATATCACCTCAAATAATTCAAATAGTTTCAAAGGTGAGTCCTATCGAATTCTTCCCATAATAGGTTTATTAGTTCCAAAGGAACCATTCCCTAGAAGAATTACCACTCAACCTTAATCTAAACAAACACTTTCAAATTAACAAGCAGTAAATGATAGACCCCACTTTGGTCACTTAAAAAATAATAATATTATGGGTAATATTGGAACCATCACCAGGAAACAAGATCAAAATAAAAATTGTCAATCACAAACTCAAATAATTTATCAAGACATAGGTATCTTACAAAATCCCCAATCATCAACAATAGGAAAATAATCAATTGTCATATCATAATGTACCTCATCACAACGATATTATTAGTTTAGTAGTAGAGACTACAACAAAGTAAGTTCTTGCCCATCTAAATCATTTTGATAAATAAGAAATAAATTCTTCATCCAACCAACCTTCAAGACCTCTCTTAGTTTTGAAGAATAATCAAAAAGATGATACAAGCATAGAAAACCCATATTTAGTGTTGAAGTCTCAACCTAAAGTCTCCTTCAATATTCAACAACAATCAAAAAATCTTCCAACTAAGATATCCTTTTTGAAACTTTTGCAAACCTCTCCTATTCATTGGGAATATTTGTTCTTTATTCTCTATTTCTTTATCGTCACCACATCATGTTCTCTACTCTTTTCTTCTTTATCATCATTGCCACATTTTGTCTGCAACCTTTTATCCTTCATTCTATATTTCAGTATTGTTATCACATCAAGCTCTCTATTCTTTTCCTCTTTATTATTGTCATCATATTTTGTCCATCATTTTTATTCATCTACATCTACTTATCATTCTTCATCACAACAATCTCAACTATCAACTAATCAGCTTCAATCACCTACACCACAACCAAATTTTCCTTCAAAACCTCCTTTGATTTTGAAGCCACCTTAGAAATGTTATGCACAAATCACTTTGTATAGTGTATATATAGCATTTTTTTGTATATATTATCAATTTTATCAAATAATCAAAACAACCAAAAAAAAAACATGAACATTTTCCAAATATATATATATATATCAAATTATTGTTAAGTTCTCATTTTAGCATTAGTGTGTGTTGTTTTTCAAAAATTCAAGTTATATTTTATTTTATTTTAGATAAACTCAAAATTTATCTTGAACCACTCACTTAATTCACATATTTACTAAATTTTGATTTCATCACTTTGATTACAAATCTCTCCTATATTAAAAATCACTATTACTTCACTAAATAAAATTTAAAGTATTGGGAACTAATCTTGCTACTTCTTGAACTAGAAACACATTCTCACATCTTAAAAATTATTTGTTACAAAATTCAAAAAGGATACTACATAGTAGTCTTAGTTCCTTAAGCGAAAGGTTTCCCCTACTATCCTATTATGTGCATGGTCTAGAATACTGAGAATTGGCAAAAGGATAAGCTCCCCCCTACCCAAATAAAATCCCTTCCTCCTTGTCTAATCTGAGCAAGTATCCCAAAAAATAAAATAAAAAGCAAAAGAAAGGAAAAATGAGCAAAAGAAAAAGAGAAAATAAAATAAAAAGTAGTTTTACTACAAAAAGCAATAAAATATCCATGTTCAAAAATGGACAAGAATCCCTGCTACAAAATAAAAAGAAAATAAGGGGTTAATGAGCTTGAATCCTTGGAATTCCTCAGTTATTCGAAAGCCATGAGGTGAGTCCCATAACTCACGGTTTGTGCCCAACCCGCTTAGCCTTGGGTAAGCCTTTCGCATGGTAACATGTCTGTCACATTAGCGACATTATTTTGTACAGACCAATATCTGCTTGTGGATTAGCTATATTTTGGTAACTTGACTAATATAGTAGTTCGGTACAATGACATGAACAAAATCATGGTTAATGAACATTTCACTTGCACACACATTGGTTCATAAAAGTTTTCTTGTATCATTTACCTTACTCAAAATCGGTAAACTAATTTCACAAGCACACACATGTGATCCTTGAGAGATTTTGTATCATTATGATAAATCAATATGGATAAATAACTCACACGTCACACACTGGTTCTTGATAGATTTGACTTTGTCTTAAAAATAATTTAAAAATTTTCGCTGAAATTTGTCGGACAACATTAGCTTATCATTATTCATATTAATTCATTACATAGATATTTAAAAATCTTTAAAAATACTTATTCCAAGAACTTGCATTTCCAAAATTATTTATCATGTATTGCATTTTGATTTCGCGATGATGGTATAATTCCTAGTAATTATTTTTCCTAAATTTTCATACTAGGAATTCTATGCCTAGCGCAAGTCATCCTTCTCAATTTTTTAGGTCTAAATCATTTCATATTTCTCAATATTCTTAAACATGTGACACAATGATTTGCTTTACACCAATTTGTATTTTAGTAACAAATAATTTCATATTATCATGCATTACATTTTGACTTCACGATGATGGTATAATCCCTACTAATCGTTTATTCTCAAAATTTTCACACTAGGAATTCTATGCCTAGCGCAAGTCATATTTCCCAATTTTTCATTCTTAAATCACTATATTTCCTCACCACAATAATATTTATCAAAATATTTTCTTAAAAATCAAATATTCTCAAAAACAAAATCAATATATTCTTTAATCATCATAAGTCTCAAGATTACTCTTGAGCCCCACAAAAACTTTTCTATTATTAGCAATACAAAACTTCCTTGTAACAGGATTCACTTCATGACCTAGCGAGCATTTGATCTCCACCAACGATCATATAACAATACAACATCCTTTGAGGTTCATTGCTAATCCATTGATTCTATCATCATTCAACAATATCCTTTTCAAAAATATACTTTACCAAAAATCAAACCATTTTTCTTTTATGTTAAGCATGATCAAAATATTTAAAATAGAAAGCATGATTATAAGAAATTTTAACATCATAAAGCAAATACAATCAAAAATCAATCAAATCCTTCAAATTCACATAAGACAAGAAGATCAATATATATATATATATATATATATATATATATATATATATATATATATATATATATATATATATATATATATATATATATATATATATATATATATATATATATATATATATATATATATATATATATATATATATATATATATATATCCCAAAATTCTATATACAAAATAGATTCGAACTGCTATACAACAAACTCCAACATCGGCATACTCAGTCACTAAAATATATAGCAAAAATAGTCTCCTAGATCACCTCCTATCACTCAAACCTCTATAACGTTGGGCATCGTCATCTCTGCCAGGGGGTGGTGGTCATGGTTAAAATTCTCACCTCAGTAGTCACCCTAGAAGCAGTCGCCTTAGATGTAGAGCGGGATGATGACCCTAAGTGAATAGGATCTACAATATCAGTAGGCATGGGAAGTATCTTATCTATAGGTACCACCATGAAGTACATAGTTTGATAGAAGATCATCTGCTGAACCACCCACAATAACTCATCCCTTTATGGGCTCCTCCATGATCGACCTGATTGGGAATATGTCACAACTTCAAATCCTTGAGCCACCTAAGCCCGTGCTTGTGCGAGCTCTACCTCTAGATTTTGAATCCTACCCCTCAAACCTATGTCCTATTCCTATAGAGTATAATTCCTAGCCCTCAGACTCATAACATTTTCTTGTAGAGTTGCCATTTCACTACTCTCCCCCTCCTCCATAATCCTCTTGACCTTCCTAGGTGAATCATATATTATCTCCTACTAAGGAGATACTCTATTCTCCTACACCCTCCCCTCCTCCCCAGTCCTCCTAGACCTCTCCCATGCCCTAGGTACCCTTACCCACCTCATATGACCCTAGTGTCCTCCCCTGGTGTGAGGACCATCCCTCCTAGGGGGTACCTATGTCCTCTACTACTATTTTTGGATAGCTGGACATCGTTGTTGCTAGACCCGATCAATTGTCTGCTCTACTACAGTCCTCAACTTTGTAATCCTTACAAGATGGATTTTAGCATACCAATATCTATATTTATCTATAACCCCAGTGTCATCTCCATCATCCGTAGTGACCACCTCATCATTTGGTGTAGGATCCATAAAATATGGCATATTGAAAGCACCACTCACTATGGTAGCATCCTGAGTCACCCTACAAAAATTGACATTCCTATTCCTAGGAATGTCCTATTGCAACCCAAACTATAGCATAATTCGATCAATGTGGTGTATCTCCAGATTGCCTTGGTCCATCTGCAACCAAATAACTCACCTCATGCAATACAGCTCATAACCATCCTCCCCCCACCCTAGATGACCTCTATAAGGCCTCCATATGATATTGTCTATTGTCAACTCGTCCAGCATCCTCCTCACTCTGTCAAGAGTAATCCAAATCCTAGAATCTCTGTGTGGAAACCAATAGAAATACCTAGGCCTCTCTGTGGCCACCCCTATCAATGGAAGCTATTGGCCTTTTCATGACTATGTTCTCCCATGCCCATACCTATAGGAAGGAAGTAAGGGTTAATGCTACACCACCCTTGTATACAACCCTAAAAAGGGTCCTATACAAATGGAATAACATAAAGGGCCTCCATGCAAACCGTATACCCTACTGTCTCATGTATACCACAACCTCTTCCAGATTCCATGGTAGATGACAACCGCTGAAGTGGCTCAAAAGTAGTCCCCTAACAATCCCACCGAACAAAACTATCAACTAAGAAACTCCATCTCTCTGACTCAAGATCTCAATACCAATGCCTCCATTATTCCTAGGTAATTTAGGGTCGCCTATTAGTATCTAGAGTGTTTGCCTCTGATTGCCAAAAGCAGCGATGAACATACCTCTAATAGGCACTATAAGAATCCTCCAGATGTCCTCCAATGTATGGGTCATATCCCCTATAGGTAGCCGAAAGTAAGAAGAACTTAGGTACCATCGCTCAGCCAAAGTGGTCAGCAGTCGCATGTCTACTAGAATTTTTGGCATTTCTGCCACATGTCTCAAACCAATAGCATCTAGATTTCCCCTCTCTATCGGTGAAAGGGCATTCAGTTTAGCCTAAAACCCATCGTAGCTCCATTCTCGATTCTTTAGAGGTTTTTTCTGTTAACAAAATACAAAATTTAATTAGTAAATTATCAAAATAAAACTCTCTATTTTATATTGGGTGATTTTGTTAGAGTTGCTATGTTAGTAACTATGATTATTACCTCATTTAGGTAATATTTAAGTTTCACCTAGGTAGATATAATTTACCACATGGTAAAAAGTAATTTCTTACTTTTTACCACTAGTAGTTACTATTACCAGTTACCTTGGTTAGTAGTCTACCTTACCGTCATTTCCCTTTGGATGATAGATAGGTTAGTTTTTAGCGTAGACATAGGATCTATTATTAAATAATCTATTTTGTAACCTACTTAATCCTATAGCTATCCTATGCTATAGTTGATGACATTAATCAATTATCAATTCTTGTCTTACCTCTTGTAACATTGGTATCATCACAACCGGGTGGCCTAATACGAGCTTCACTCGTTCCACCTGACCTAGACCTGGCATGGTCTTCGAGCTCCCTGCTGGCCCTCATGACCTACACAAATCCTGAGGCAGATCCTAGGTAGAAGGGCCTGTAGGCCCATATCACCGTGCAACCATGGGACAGGGCCCACAGGCCCAAGTCACCGGGTCGCAGGTGACCACAGGAGAGGGCTCGTAGGCCCACGTCATCGGGCAGCCATGGGAGCAGGCCCGCAGACCCTGACAGATCTGACAACATTTTGTTGTCCGACCTGTTGGGCTTGACAGGAAGCCAGAGCCTGTAGCACAGGGCCCGGATCTCGAGGGTAGGAGGCCCTATGGTTATCGACAGTCGCTAGTGCTGCCCCCGTGCATCCATCACATAGCTAGAAGGGTAGGCACACCCTCCTAGGTATAGACCTGATCCAAACTCGAGGGCAGGAGCACCCTTGGGTCTGACCACAACTAATAGGGGACATCCCTGTCAGATCTCTGGTGACAACTAACAGGGGACATCCCTGTCAGATCTCTGACGACCAAAATCTAATAGGGTAGGCATGCCCTCCGATATCTGGCGACTGATGGCACAGATCTAGTGATCGAGATCTGAGAGGGCAAGCGTGCCCTCTGATTATCGATGACCAAATTAGAGACCCTACAACTGCAGACCATCCCAGACACAAATCCTAAGAACAATCGTAGCTGGGACCCACACATGCTTGAGCATAGATCTCGAGGCACTGACTCAAACCTGTCACTAGATAGGCTAACGTGACATCAAGCACAGATCCGAAGGTGCTGACGTGGCACTACCACTGGACAGGACCTAGATAGGACATGCGGCACAGCCACTGGACATGATCGAACACATGGCATAGCCACTAGAAATGACATATGGCAAGTGCCACCTAGACAGGACACATGGCACAACCACTGGATAGGACACCTGGATGCGATCGGACACGTGGTGGACAGCCACTAGACGACAATGGACATGACACATGGTGGACTAGCCACGTGTCACCGGACCTGACACGTGGTGGACTGGCCACATGCCACCTGACCCGACTAGCCGCAACGTGGCGACGAACAAAAAAGTCGATGAAGGACTCTGATTGCCCACAGGCAATCGAGTCCTTATAGGGGCTATGTTGTTTATAAATGACTTATATGCACCTTCACGGTGCATGTGGTACTAAAGTCCCAAAATATTATTTTAAAAGCTTTAGAGCTCCAAGCCCTAGGTAGGGGAGGCTTCAAGATGAAGTCTCCTCCCCCATATCTCCGTCAGGCTAGCTAGCCCGACTGGAGGTTTAGCCCTTGCCAAGGCACAACTTGACAGGGAGGTCGGGAGTTCAACTCCTGTCGGGGCCGAAAAAAACAATTTTAGGCGGGCGGTAGAATGTACCAAGGCCAACGTATAAATTTTTTTTATTTTTTTTGTAAATTTTTTTATTTTTAATCATTTTTTTTAATAATTTAATATCTTTTGTCTAAAATCAATTTTTTTTTAAATTACATTGATTTTTTACAAAATTAAATTTTATTATTAATTAAATAATGATTAGATTTATTAAAATGTTGCATTAAAATAGAGGATTAAGGATTTTTTTTGCAAACAAATCAAGAAGAGCTTTTGTTTTCTCCACGAGGGGATATAAGACATTGAAGAGAATTTTTTTTTGCAAATAAGAAAACCCTAAACTCTTCTCAACCTTGTTAATTTAGCATACAATAAAGGTTCAAACATGAATTCTTTTTTGCCAAATTGTAACACAAGGAGACCAAAAATTTTGTAATATTCAAAGGCAAAGTGTGCATTTGTTTTCTCCAAGGGGGGATATAAGACATAAAATTGCACATTCTTTTTTGCAAAATTGAGAAGAATTTGAAGGCCTTGGGTCCATAAAAACCAAGTTGTTTGTCGATTGGTTCTGGAAGCCTTCCAAATGTGGGTCGTGTGTCGACTTGTCTTGGAAGGAGTGCTTAAAATTGTTAATTTTGCAAAATTTAGGGGACAAGACAACATTGTACTTCTTTTACAAAATTGGAAAACAAAGTAGGAGACATAAAAATATCATTTTTTGCACAACACAAAACACACATTTTGTTGCAAAAATTAAAAGGTGCATTTTCGATTTTACTCGACACCTTTATTTGCAAATTAGGTTCATTTTCGGTTGCATCCGACACCTAGGTGATAAGAATTTTGTGGGCATTCTTGTTTGATTATTGCATTATTTCTTTTGCAATTATAAGCCATAGAATCAAGAATACACTAAACCCCAAAATTTCACAAATTTGTGTAAATCCTTGCACAAATTTAAAGCCAAAATTACTTGATATTCTCTCCTAAAACAACAAAACCCCTAATTCACTCTTATTTGTTTGGCTTAATTTCCTAAAATTTTCATCCTTCTTGAAGGGGGTTAAGGCAGGTGCCATTAAATATCTGTTTGAGTGAATTATATTTTGGTACTCTTTTAGGGTAATCAAAATAAAGAACAAGTTTTTTTAAGGAACCTTCAAAGTTGCAATCCTTTGCACTAAGGGGGGGTAATTCCTTTCTTCCTTCAAACATAGATTTTGATAAGAGGGAAATAAAACTTTTAAAGGCAATCAAAAGAGTCCAAATCATCAACAATTAAACCTTTTCTTTTAGACTTCATAATAGCAATCATCCTTGAAGTACTTGCAATAAGAAAGGACCAATTGGTGACCTTTTTTGATCAAATTGCCTAGAAAGCATAGTTTTGCACAAATTGTAAAAATGAAAACCATGACACCATTCAGTGTTGGTTTCAAAACAAGCAAAACTAAAATGGCAAAGGCACATCATAGAAGCCATATTTCTAGTGAAGTGTCTCATACTGATTCTATTTCTGGTTCAAAGATAGCACAAGGAGTGCTAAATTGCTAAAACAATTTTGTAGAGGGAAAAAACATGTGTCCCTTGGGCAAAAGCACCATTTTCTCTCACTCTTCTTTTAGGCTTCATAAATAGCATAAGTTTTTTGTTTAAAGACCTTACAATAAGGGGTGCTTGTACCTCTTTTAGGCTTCATAAATAGCAACTTCTGGGTGTTTGAAGTACTTGTAACAAGAGGAGCAATTTTTTGTGGTGTACAATTGTCTAGGAGGCAATATTTGTAAAATCCTTCACAACACTCTTGAGTTGCACACTTTTTGCAATTGAGGGGGGATATCCATTTCTTTTCTTCACTGATTTTTGTAAATAGGGAAGATGACTTATAAGGGTGCATTTTTGGCTTTGACCGACACCTTAGTCACACTTCCTTCAGAAATTAATTACACTATGTTTTGCAACAAGAAGGGGGGAACTTATAAGGGTGCATTTTTGGCAGCAATCGACACCTTAGCTACCTTATCTTTTGCAAATTCATATTGTAAATGAATGAACCTTGTATGAAGTGATCTATTCTACTACACCTAGCGATTGCAGTGGTCGGTTACCCATGCAAATTCGGTTGGATGATATGATTACCATAAGGACATTTGGTGGCGTGAAGACAAAGTGAGGAATGACCCACTCTTTTCTTAGAAGCAACCAGAGCATTGTGATAGAGCAAAGAACCAGCAGATCAACATCTTCTTCACTGTATTGGGACAACTATATACTTTACCCAAATATTGTTGTATAGATGGATATGTATGTATTACCCAAATAATTTAATAAGTGGGGATGTTAGAGTTACTATGTTAGTAACTATGATTATTACCTCATTTAGGTAATATTTAAGTTTCACCTAGGTAGATATAATTTACCACATGGTAAAAATTAATTTCTTACTTTTTACCACTAGTAGTTACTATTACCAGTTACCTTGGTTAGTAGTCTACATTACGGTCATTTCCCTTTGGACGACAGATAGGTTAGTTGTTAGCGTAGACATAGGATCTATTGTTAAATAATCTATTTTGTAACCTACTTAATCCTATAGCTATCCTATGCTATAGTTGATGACATTAATCAATTATTAATTCTTGTCTTACCTCTTGTAAGATATTTTGTCTAATATTGATCGGTTTTGTGCGATATTGGTTAGACCGATATCGACAAAATTAGATCGATATCATCAAAATCAAACCTATTTTGATGATATCATACAAGCTGATATCACCAAAATCATGTCAATTTTGTGAAAATCAGTCCAATCTTGTAGACATGATCACATGACGGCAACCGTGCCCTACAAATCCAAAATTTAACCAAATTAAAAACAAAAATCCAAAAATTTTAAGTGAAAGGTAGTCTAAGATCCTTACCCGTATCTGGTCGGTTTTTGTTTGCACCAAATTGACTCAGTGTGGAACTTCTACCATTTTCCTTAGAGATCAATTTATAATAATTGCAAAGTAAAAATAAATTAGGTTTTACCCTAAGTTTTCTAATTTTATTAAAATTTACCATAAAAATGCAAATTTCAAGTTTTTCACCAAACTTAAAATTTGGTGCAAAAACTCGAAGGGGGTATCATACCTAAAACAATTTGACAATAAAACTTGAAATCACCAACAAAATTTGAAATAAAATTTTGTTTTCTCGTAAAGCATATCATCTTATCTTTAACACATTTTTTTCAAAAATGCGTTAAAGAGGGGTCAAAATGTAGTGGGTTAAAATTGACCCAAATTAATCAATCCCAAGTTAAAAATATTAGAAAAATCAAATTAATTATCCTCTAACTTGTTGTATCGATTTTTGTGCCCGTTGCAAGTTTATTTTTAACCGTTGTACGAGATCATATAGTTTTGTATGATATCGAATGATTTTGTATGAGATCGGATCGCCTAATCTCATCCAAGACTAAAAATTTTCTTGTTTAGCAAGGCAACAAAATTAATTGCAACTCCTTTGTCGCTACCTGTCCAACTACACGATGGTTACAATATCATTTCGAATGATCTCATCCAAAATAGGGGTAGTTGTAACCCTATTCATTTTTAGCCCAACCTTTCATCTTATCCCATTTTATTTAATCTAGGATCCTCATCCTAGATACCCCATAGAATTTTCACATACCTTTTTTATGTTACTTCGTATCTTTGTTGTGTTTTTGTAGGTTGTATTTGTGCATCGACTAGATACGTACAAGATCGTACCACCCGGTATCTATATAGGATCGACCGATCTCAGAGATAATTGCCCGATATTGTCTGCATCAACAATTTGTGTTGCTAAGCTACCTAGGGGCATCCAGACATCACTATTTGTATTTTCTCTCCATGTTTCTCATGTCTTATATGATATTCATTATCTATTAGATCATTTAAAATATATTTCCATTGATACATTAGATCTTCTACTCATATTTTATTATTTTTTCATGAATATCCACGTGTCTAGCTTAGATTTGTATTCATTCATTCAATCATTATCATTTTAGGTTTATAATTTAATCTAATCCACCTTAAACAAATGCACATTATCTTGTAAATATGTTGTCTTCTATGTTAAATTGTTGAACTACAGGTTTCTACTCTTATCGACTTGACCGATCACTGATTGGACCGACCAATCACCAGATCATACTACTCGATATGTTCCTATTTTGACCGATCCTATCTGCAGAAAGCATAAAAGTTGCAAAAATCAGTCACCCAAATCTAGGTCAGATTTTCAAATTTATTTTCAAGTATTGCATTAATATTTATTTCCTATTTTCTATTGTTTATTGGTTGCATGTGAATCAAAATTGCATATAGGTTAGCATAGTTGCATATTGGCCAAACTAGGTGTATGTGAGACTATCTAAAAATAATACATCAAATAAACTCCAAAACCTAGGCATGGAAATTGCCATAAAATATTTCCTGGTGAACCCACCCAATTAATTGAAAAATCACCAAATAGGGCACAACTTCAAGTGCCTCTCCTATAAGGTGTAGACCTATAATTTTTCCATTCCCCTTCGAGGTACGGATCCATTAGCCTAAAGGAAATAAGTGCAAAAATTTTAGAGCTACAAAAACAAACCGAACCGGTAAATAGGTCTAGGATTAGCTTAATTTAAGTGGGTTTAGTTTAGATTTTTGCCTTTTTTAATTTTTTTAGATATTTTGGGTGAGGACAGACACCATTGGTGTGTCGCCTCATGGCCACTATCGCTTAGAGTGACCCCCAATTTGCAAAGAGGGGCCGCTAACACTGAAAATGGCTAGTTTGAATTCCAATGATCAATTTTTGACCATTAGCGAATAGCTGCTATCAATGTCAGTGGCCGTTGTCAATGTGAGAGATCGACAGAATTTAGAAAATTTAAATTTTTTTCTTTAATTGATTTTTTAATTTTACAAGTTTGAATTTTGATTTTTTTGCATGTTTTGGTGCATTTGCTTTGAATTTTTCTACTCTATTTGATTTTGAATTATTTTTTTGCACCATATTTTTAAATTTTGATTGTGTTTTTTAGTTTAAGTGCATTTAATTAGGCATTTATTTTACACTTTTAGCTTTTATTTGCACGGGCTCGAGATCCTAGTTTGCTCGTGGTGCTCCTACTCTTGATGGATGATACATATTGGGTTTGGTTCGATGCTCGTGATATCATGTATGTGAAGAGGTTGTCGATGATTTTGTTAGACTAGGCCTACCTTAATGCTATGGCTCACATATGGGACTATTGGATGAACACTTTTCATCTACCTACTGGGGATATGTCCATCACACCAGAGGATGTGTACAGGATCTTCTAGATCCCCTTTGATGGAGAGGCTATCGCGTCTTGTCCCATCGATGTGAGATATGTTATGTTTGAAAGGGTCTTTGGAGCTCAATAAACTACAACATTGGATGATATCTGACATGGAAAAGCCCCTATGCCTTGATGGTATCAGAAGGATTTCTTCACGTGACGATAGGTGGTATTTATGCATTTTATCTATAACATGATTTTTCCAGATACGTCTGGAGTGAGGTTCCCATGGAACCTCTTGGTTATGGTTCAAGACCTTTTGGACAGTGAGGACCATATCATTATGGATTGTGGAGCATACTACTATCCCAATGCTATTATGAGCTCTATAGAATTCAACGATGCATATGGGCTAGTGTTGTTTGTAGCTTGTTCCTTCAGATCTAGGGTTGAGAGCATATCAGGATGGACCACATGAGAAGATTATCTGTTAGGATCACTACCATTGTAGAGTTGGCCCAGTGCTATGTATGCAGATGGCCTCATGAGCGATAGAAGTATAGGAGTCAGCATCATACCAAAAATTTATCACATTATGCAGCCTCCCTAACTGGCCTGCAGGTGAGGTACATTATATGGAGACCTTATTTTGAGTTCCATGCATAGCCAAAGGTAGACAGATTCATGGCTTAGACTAGGTATAACCAATGGATGATCAATCACAAGGGAGGTATCAAAGAGCTCTTTCAATACTCCTAGGTTCTCCACTAGTTCGGGATCCAGTAGGATGTCCCTTTCTAGTTAGTTTTGTATAGACAAATTTATGTAGAGAGGTACCTTCCACCACCTTGAGTTGTAGCAATTTTGGAGGAGGACCTTCCTACATTTAACACTAGTGTAGTAGATATCGGGCTTACCAAGGCATATACCTAGTGGTGGGTTACGTGGTTGTGGTATGGTAGTGGTCGCTTGGGGTGGACTGAGGATGCAACAACTATTAAGGATCCAGAGGGGCATCGAGTGTGGTCCTGAATAGAGTATTGGGGCCAGGTTGTAGGGGAGCAAGTAGTGGAGGATCATTTTGTGCTTGAGGATGATAAGGACGTCATTCTAGAGGATCAGGATTCTCCTCTCAGGGATTAGTTACATAGTGTTGAGGTTGAGCTTCAAATAGCTCTTCTACAAGTTTTGAAGTGAGACTCCATTATTTTTATGCTCTAAACATAGGTTAGCTCATTGTAGGGGTAGCTTTCAGTAGGCTAGACCTATTGGAGGGGATTTGAGGAGGAGAGCATCAATCTATAGTCATAGTTTTTCTAATTGCACCTCTAGATAGAGTAGCTCACTACCAAGAGGGATGTTGCACGAGGACATGTTGTACCCTTTACTCCATATTCTTAGGGGCCCACAATTTTGGATTCAGGGGCAGAGACTATATGCCTATAGGACCTTTTATAGGAGTATAAGGT
Source organism: Wollemia nobilis (assembly GCA_028583015.1). NCBI lineage: Eukaryota > Viridiplantae > Streptophyta > Pinopsida > Araucariales > Araucariaceae > Wollemia > Wollemia nobilis. Next base: position 607,807 of record JAQPPZ010001776.1, on the reverse strand, counting down.
ATAGATAGCAAGATATGTCAAGTATATTACCACTTTGAGGATTTAAATTAGGTGACTAGGTGGCACTCCTCATGAGCGGTCTATAGTAAGGGGCTCGTAGTGTAGCATGCAGAGTGAGTTAGGGTAGTCATCAGTATGGCCAAGCCAGATGACCAAGACCCAAACAGATCAGACCATGGAGACTAGCTCTAGATAGACTGGTTGATATCGAGCAAAGGGTGGAGGTGACTTGGGGGGCGCAGGCCTTGTATGATAGCCATGGTGGCTTTGTATCATTTTTGAGTGTAAGGTCTAAGGACCTACACTATTGTAGCTTGCGGGTATTTTTGTACCTCCATGTACACTTGACACATATATATTATTTTATCTATTTTGGACTCGTTATGTGTATCATGTGTTTGGTTTTATTGTTATGTGATGTAAAATGAATGCAATGCTTATTTCTATGCTATATGATGTGATGTATACATGACATGCACTAGCAATATGGTGGATGTATGCTTAGATTTTATGATTTGGGTATGTGGATGTACTACCATGCATGCTTATATGGATGTAATGATGAATGTTAAATTCTTGTTTAATTTTTTTCAATTGTTTATGCATTTAATCTATGTGATATGATGTGATAGATGTTCTAATGCAAATGAACTTGTATGCTTTAATCACTTAAAACATAAGGAATGAATTTAATATGTGTTTCCAAAATAATGGATGACACCACAGAATGTATAACAATCATGAATGTAAATGGTAACTCTTATCATGAATGTGAGATAAAATGATGTGGTATGTATGTGCTTTCTTGATAAGATTTTGTAAATTAAAAGATGTGTACAAAATAGTCAGTGGTCGTCTAAATATAATTGCTAATATTTATCCGATATCTATCCTATTTAATAAACATCTTTTAATGAACAAAACTTCATAAATAAAGTTTATGATTTGACTGATGGCATGATCTGTTGCTATTTAGGAATCTTTGAGATTTTTTGTGAGACTCAAACACCCTAATTACTTCATCAAAAGTTGTATACTGACCATACATGACTCCTGAAAGATAAGGTTTATGTTATGAAGACTTAGATATTCATTATCCATGTGTGTGCAAGTGAATATATTAGATGAGATATAAGCCTACCCAAATTTCAGGCGATATTCATTTAGCCCATTGATGTATTGGGGATCATCAAATGCTCATCATGATCCTAAGTTGGACTTGGTTGGATTATACCATTAGGTGATATAGGACACCTAAAGCTAGCCCTTTTTGCAAATTTCTTAGAACTACCCTAATGCCAGGTGGGATTCATTCATCCCACTGCTATTTTAGGGATCACTCAATGGTTTGTGGAGATTGACCATTCCAAGGATTCAAGCTCTTCAACCCCTTCTTTTCTTTTTGATTTATTGGGATACTTGCTCATGCTTAGTGATGAAAATCACTTTTTATTTTGAATTTTATTTTCTTTTGAGCAAGGGATTTTTGTATAGTGATGATAATCACTATTTATTTTGCCTTTGATTTTGCTTTGTTTTGGTATTTTGCTCATTTTTATGAAAGCAAGGGATTTCTTTGGGTAGGGGGGAACTTGTCCTTTTGCCAATGATCAACATCCTAGACCATGTGCATCACAAAATGAGCAAGTGAAGACCTTTCGCTTAGGATACCTAGTACCACTTTGTAGTGTTCATATTCCCCTTGTTCCAACTAGGATTTTAGTATTTTGATTAGTGATAGGATTCTGATATATGCTAGGTACTATCAAAACTAGACCTCATATTCTGCTAGTGAAGATAGCTTTCTATAAAATCTGATAAAATCACTAGGTATGGCTGAGTGATTGGAAAACCCTAGTACATCCCTTATAGCAACAAGAATGGGTTGTGTTGAAAAATACAGCTACTCACATGGGTTATGGATGATGATGTATTTTGAATATGCATGATTGAGGTGTAAACGTGGTGTTGTTTTTAAGATTGCAAACATAGCCTAACCTAATGCAAGTGTAACGAGTGATCATGCCTAAATGCAATTAAATCACATGAATATTTTTGTATTTTTATGATGTTTTTGAGTTTTATTGCTTTTTTATTTTTGATATTTTCCATTGTTTTTGGACTTCTGATTATTTTGGATGTTTTTGAATTTTTTATTTTTAAATTTTTTTGTGCTTTTGTGTTTTAATTTTGACCAAAGGGCTTAAATACCTTTGGATCCTTTTGTGAGTTGACCAAAGGGCTTTAATATGCCTTTGGATCTTTTTGTGGGTTGACCAAAGGGTTTGTCATACCTTTGGAGCCTTTTGTGAAGTGACCAAAGGGCTTTAAGATGCCTTTGGAGCTTTTTTGTGAGTTGACCAAAGGGATTTAATATGCCTTTGGGGCATTTTGTTGGTTGACCAAAGGGCTTATGATGCCTTTGGAGCCTTTTGTGAAGTGAAAAAAGGGCTTTAAGATACCTTTGGAGATTTTTGTGAAGTTACCAAAGGACTTTAAGATGCCTTTGGAGCTTTTTGTGATTTGACCAAAGGGCTTATAAATGCCTTTGTGGAATTTTGTGAGTTGACCAAAGGGCTTATAGATGACTTTGGGGCATTTTGTGAGTTGAACAAAGGGCTTTAAGATTCCTTTGGAGCTTTTTTTGGGTTGACCAAAGGGCTTTAAGATGCTTTTGGAGATTTTTGTGAGTTGACCAAAGGGCTTATAAATGCCTTTGGGGCATTTTGTGAGTTGACCAATGGGATTTAAGATGCCTTTGGAGCATTTTTTGGGTTGACCAAAGGGCTTTAAGATACCTTTGGAGATTTTTTTGATTTGACCAAAAGGCTTATAGATGCCTTTGGGGCTTTTTGTGATTTGACAAAAGGGCTTATAGATGCCTTTGGGGCATTTTGTGAGTTGACCAAAGGGCTTATAGATGCCTTTGGGGCATTTTTTTGGTTGACCAAAGGGCTTATGATGCCTTTGGATCCTTTTGTGAAGTGACCCAAAGGATTTATGATGCCTTTGGAGATTTTTGTGTTTTCTGATTTGTTTGTATTTTTGACATTTTCTATTGTTTTTATTATTTTTAAATTTTTTGAATGTTTTTAGGTTTTGTTGTTTTTATTTGTAAAATGCCTTCAAATGAATAATTTTGAGAGGCTTAGGCTCTTCAACATCTCCTAATGATATCATGTGATATGTACCTGGTCCAATATCCTCTGAGATAATATAAGGACCTATCCAATTGGTCGTAAATTTGTCTCATAGGTGCGGTGATAGGTTTGAATTATGTAGGTTCTCTTTGAGTACGAGATCCCCAACCTTAAATTATCTTAGGTGGAATTTATTGTTATAATCTCATGTTATATTATCTTGGTAAATGTGAAGATGCTCAAGAGTATTGATGCAGGGTTCATCAAGAAGGATCAATTGATAAATATGAGCTTGTCACACAATGTCATCATTGATAAACTCTTTCAATGTGACACACAATGTTGGAATTTCTAAATGTAGGTCTAAAATTCACACACTCCTTTCCTCTAGGCTAATGGATCCATGCCTCGAAGGGGAATGTGGGAATTATAGGTCTACAACTCAGAGAGAGACACTTGATCGTGTCTTCTTATGGTGATTTTTTGACGAATTGGTTTAGGGTTCACCAGGAAACATTTTATGGTAGTTTCCACGCCTAGATTTTGGAGTTTGTTTTGATGTGTTCCTTTTATCAAATCTCACATACACCTATTTTGGCCAATATACGGCTATGTTAACCTATATGCAATTTTGATTTATATGTAGACAACAAATAGTAGGAAACAATGTCTAGATGGACAATGTAGTGCTTAAAAAGTAATTTAGAACTCTTATACCTATATCCAAAATTTTGAAGAAGATTCTGATTTTTTATTACAATCCAAATCGTATGTAGCTAGGCAAGATCATATGGATAGATCAAGATCGTACGAATACGATCAGATATTGTACCTACCGATTAGATATCGGCAGATTCGATCTTAACAAAAACCTGTAGTTTCATGGATAGAGAGCAAAAAATAGAAAATAGATAATTCTAATGTTTCTTTTAAACAAAATGAGACTTAATGTTGGCTATTTGAATGTTGTAATTAAAATCAAACAATAGATAAGTGTTTAAAACTGTATGCAATATGTGATTATATACAAATTTGTGAAACTCCATGAATGCAAATGATTGAATTCTATATTCTATATGATGTAAATGATAAGTGAAATGATAGATAAAAAAAAGCAGGGCTAAAACATGCAAACCAGCACTCGGAGTTGCCCCCAAGTAATCTCAAAGCAATATCATACAGTCTAAGCAATATAGTATAGTATGAGCAAGATAGTACGCCTCTGATGCAAGATCGTATCATACGATATTGACTATATCCTCTAATCCTGCAAGCAACAACAAAATATCCAAATCTAAAATACAAAATTCTATCGATGCATTAGGAGTGCCAGGAGGAATCTGAGAGGAAAGGTGTCTAATTAAATAAGTTGGGAAAATCAACTAAAATAGGCTGAAAACCAACTTATTGGTAACTTCTTCCAAGCTAGTACTAATTGGGTGAATCTGATCCCGTAACCATCATGCAGTTGCACAAGTAGAGATAAAAAGTGTTACAGCTGATTTTATCGCTTTCTTAAGTTGAGATTTTCTATTTTGAGCAAGATCGTATGCATACGATTATGGATTGTATCATACAATATGAGATCGTATCATACGATCTCGTCCATATTACTCGATCTCACCAAGAGGGCACAAAAATCGAAGCAACCAGTTAGAGGCTCATTTTTACAAGTTGTTTGTCTTTAGTGCAAATTATAATGAGTCATTTTTAGGGTGTTACATTTTACCCCCTCTTTAGCGCAATTTCAAAGGAAAATACGTTAAAGAAAAGTATGGCACACTTTACAAGAAAACAAAAATTTATTATAAATTTTGTTAACGATTTCAAGTTTTTATGCAAGTTGTTTTAAGATATGCTACTAATGATACCTCCTTCAAGTTTTTATGCCAAATTTGTTGTTTCGGTAAAAACTCAAAAATTATGGGTAAAAATAATAAATCGTAAAAATAAAATACAAAACTAACTCATTTTCATATTACTATTTACCTGTTCAGAGCTCTAGATAAAACATGGCATATGTTCCACATCGCACTGATTTGGTCCGAGCAGGAGATGGAGCACTTCGGGTATGGATTTCTTACTCATTTATCTTAGGTTTTTCTTGTTTTTTAATTCAATTTTAGCTTTAAATCTATATTTTTATGGCACGACTTCTACACGTGGCCCTAAATGCAAAATCATAATGATTTCATAAAATCATATCGATTTCATGAAATTGTATCTATTTCACGATATCGTACGGTATGATATCGACCAAAATCGATACGATAGGCAGATATCATATCAATACAATATCACAAAAATATATATGATTTGAGACATTTTTTAGTATGATTTTGAACAAATTGCTATGATTTTGCACTTTTTATCCAATTTTGAATTTTTGATATGATTTATTGACAAAAAAAAATATTACTTTTTTAATTGACAAATGGCAGATTTGGGTGCTCTCACAAACATTGAGAGAACCCACTTAGAGGTGATGGGATTGAGACACATGGTGGAGATGCCATAGATTCCAATATACATGAGGGTACTGACGACTCTGGCAGAGAGATGGTGTCTAGAGTCATCCTACTTCAAATTGCCCAAAAGGGAGATGACTCCCACTTTAGATGATATCTGGAGGATTTTGAGATTACCACTGAGGGTGCATTTGAAAACCAAGGATAGGTAATGAGGAGCTTGACTGGAGACCATAGCTTCTTATTGAATAAGGGTGGGGTTGTTATTGACATACTAGGGGATATAGAGGGTATCTCTCGACTAATAGTTCTACTAAGTGGCGTTGTGTGTGGCTTAGTGGTGAGCCATATTAGTGGACAACATTTGTCATGGACTTTAGTAGAGGTGGTGTGTTATATGCGAGACCGGTGAAGAACACAAGCTTATACTGAGAGGGTGGGTGAACAGTATAAGACCACTTTTTACTTTTCCTTTATACTTCAAAATAGTAAAGCAATATATCCAAAGCAATATCAAAACAATGCACAAGATCATCCACAAAGTGACACCAATTTTAACGTGGTTCACCCAGAAATCCTGGGCTACATCCACAAAACTTTTCTCTAAAAGTTATCTCAAATTTCTTTGGGAAACCTTCCCAATTACAATGTTTATGAGCCTCGGCCCAAAGGAGATACCTTCCCCCAATATGAATTTATGAGCCTCTGCTCAAAGGAGATACCTTCCCCTAGCTCTGCTCTGGCTGGTGATCCTCTAGAAGACCTCTACCTCCGCTGCCCTTAGCAAATGGAACTCTATCCATAGAAGACACCTATCTTCCCTTATCTAGCTGGAGACCTCTGTCCTCAACTCTATCACCTCCAAAGCTGGTCCTCGAATTTGCACTAAACACAGTCCTTCGGTCTAGCACAAATGTCCTCGGGTTCTTCTCATAGAACCAATGCACCTCTGTCCTCAAGTTCTCTGATAGAACTATCAAACTTAGCTTCACAAGTCCTCTGCTAGGACCTGTCCAAATCTGCTCACAAGTCCCCAAAGGAACCTGTCCAAAACCTGCTCACAAGTCCCCAATGGAACCTATCCAAAACCTGCTCACAAGTTCATCAAGAAAAACTTGCTTGGCATGAACCCACAAAGAGAATTGTTAGAGACCCAATGTGATTCATCAACCTCATAGAAGCATAAAGAGAATTGTTAGAGACTCAATATGTTCTATACTTAACTCCCAATCTCAATCTCAAATCTCATAGAAACATAAAGAGAATTGTTAGAGACTCAATATGTTCTATACTTAACTCTCAATATCAATCTCAACTCAATCTCAAATCTCAAAAGAATAAGATAGATGTAGTATGCTTTTCTCAAGAACATGAAACACAACCCAACAATTGCCAACCATGCAATATCTCATATAACAATGATACTCATGTTCTTTTCACCAAACAATTTGGGTTTCAACAACAATGCTCATCAAACAAGGTTTAGTCAATCAACTCCATTCAACTCAACATCAACCTTGAAGCATTTACCCAACCACTTTAAAAAAGGAAACCACAAACAATCCTTTTCCCTCCAATGATATTTTAGGAATCAACCACCATAAACAATTAATAGGAGAATGTGCCCATACCTTTTTGTGAAGATGAAGAAGCCTCTTTGTAAATCTGCCACAATTAAAATCACTCCTTTTGTGCCACTTAAAAGGTTAGCATAGCAAAAACAAATTATCCACTTAAAGGTTCCCTTTTTCACAAATTTATCTTACAACTCTTTTGATTTTCAAAGCAAGGGTTTTCAATCAATAGTCAATACAAACTTGTCACCTTATAACTCCTTATTAAAATAACATCCTTGTTATACTATATTTAAATTAACTTGACAACCCTTATATCTCCCTAGGATTTAACCATACAACCACTTAAATTAACATTCACTTTCTCAAGAAACAATACCCCTTATAACTTCCAAAATCACCGCAATATAATTTAAATGAGACTTTACACAATACCTTATATCTCCTATGATTTTGGAATAAAATACTTTTATTTAAAAAAATAGAAGCCCTTATATCTCTAAGGAAAACACATTGTCACCTTTTCACAATGCCAATGAGATTCGAACAACAAACCTCTCTTACTCAAGTGCATAGTATCTTTCCGACTGCGGTAGCCCCACTGATGCGAGTAGTAGGGACTTCAGTTTACTTTGTTTCTTTTATCCTATGGTGACCAATCCAAAGGCTAGCTCTGTCAAACTGTTTACTGTTGCATTACCAAACACGACAGTCATGTTCACGAGAAGCTCACTATTGCATCACCAAATGTCATAGATGTGTTCGCTTGTCTTATTTCTTTCCTTGAGAAACACGCAGATCTTTGTGTACCTCTGCATCACTAATATGCACTATGATATGTTGTTTATGCTACGTAAGACAATCTCACCACGGATATTTCTTCCTCAATACCGACGACCTATGTTCATTAATCCACATTGTGCCTGGTTTTCACTGAACCAACAAACACGAAATCAAACTTTCATCTGCGCACCTTGAATATCATGTAAATCCTCTGCGTGACTTTTGTCCTTGTTTTCAATTAGCGTGTAGCCACCACAAAACTCTTCAAACATGCACCCTCGAATTTCGTGTGTTTCATTTACCATGTCTGGGTCTTATGTCTTCGTAGGGTCTTCGAACGATATGATATCTATAACCCTCTTTAATCATTCCACACCTTTGACCACGCAACGATTGTCTTCCTCCATCGCTGGCATAGGGGCTTCGATGACGAAATCGAAAATGCACAAGGAATTAATATCGACAACTTCACTCCACATTAATGAATTCCATTGCCTCATTTTATATGCACTTTGATGCATTACCAAACACGTCGGCCCTTTATAACATGATTTTCATTGGTGGAAAATATTTTAATTTAAATTTTAAATAATTAAAATTTAAACTAAATATTTAAAAATAAATATCTCCATCATCGGGGCACCTTTTTCAATGAAACGAAAAGCCAACTTGGGTTTTAAGAAAAACCCATTTCAAATCTGTTGTCCATGGTTTTAAATAAAACCTTTTATTTTGTCTGCCTTGGTTTTCACAAAAACCCTTCCTTGAACTTGGATCCTTTTGACATCAAATCAAATTCCTTCAAAAGCTTCTTGACATCAATGACAACATCTACACTTGAGCAAAGGCAATGTACCCAAGGTACCCAAAATTGCCAACAATCTCCCCCTTTGTCATTGATGGCAAACCTTTATTGAAAAACACTTCTCAAGAGCCAAAACTAAAACCAACTGTGCCCACATACTGAGAATCTTCCTTTGAAGTTTTGCTCCCCCTGACTTGAAGCTTTCCTCTTCACTTGAAGCTCTCCCCCTTACTCATATCTCTCCCCCTTTGTCATCAATGGCAAAGGGCCACCTTTGGGGCTCGGGACTAAGAATGAGCCTCTTAGCTTAGTCCCTCCCCCACCTCCCGATGAGGTGATTAATTACAGGGTGGGAGTAAAACTCCCATTAGGCACTGATCATCATCAGTGTCTATAACTTCCTTGTCGGGCCTTCTCTTGAACTCTTTGTCCATATTCCTGTTCCTGTCACTATTCTTGTTCTTGTTCTCATCCCTGTTCTTGTCCATGCCTTGATCCTTGGACCTGATCATGCCACTGTTCCTGTTCCTGTATCCTGGAATTTTAGCTCTACACTGTCTAGCTATGTGACCTTTATTGTTGCACTTATAACAAGTAACAATGTTATTTCTCTGTAGTAAACCTGATCTTTGAATCCACCAGTTTTGACAAAACCTGTTCTGACCAAACCTGTTCTGATCAAACCTGTTCCTGATATTTGCCTTGCAATAAACTTCCTTGTGCCCAAACTGTTGACAAGAGTAGCAATACCCTTGAAAGTAACTAGCACTTCTGAAACTGTCATTTACCTTCTTCACTTGAGCCATGCAATGTGAAGCTATGTGACCAAACTTGTGACAAGCAAAACATCTACCTTGAAACTTTCCTTTATTTGACCTCTTGGGTCCTAAAAACTTCTTCTTCTCATTCTGAATTTTGTTTTCTATTTCTGTGCATCTATCATTCAAGGACTCATGATCTGAAATACTTTCTCCATCAGAGCTCTCTTCCTTTTGGAGTCTCTTACTAGACTCTCCAACTTGTTCCTTGTGTGGCTTAACAAAACCAAGACCTGTTTTATCTGTTGTCTTTCTTTGACCTTTGATGAGAGATTTAACCTTTTTGGAGCTTTCTTGAAACCTGTGAAGCTTATCCTTGTACTCTTTAGTTTCCTCTTTCAAAGAAGCCATTTTCTGTTCTAACTCACTATACTCAAGAACCTTAGATTCTAACTCATCCTTGAGTTCTTGTGTCTTAGCCATAGAGATGTCAAGACTTTCTATAAGATCATCTCTCTCCATACAACATTCATCTAACTTATCCTTGAGTCTAGCATTCTTCTTTCTTTCCTTTTTCAAAGCACTAAGAGCACTAATAAGTTCACTTTCAAGATCTCTTCACTTTCCTTTATTTGATTTCCTTTTGAATCATCAAAGCCTTTTTCAGATTTCTTATCACTAGAGGTGCTACCCTTTTCAAAAACCATACATGCATCTTCCTTATCATTTTCTGAAGCATCCTCATACATACTAGCAACCAAATCATTATTTGTGCAATCATCCTCAAGGTGACCAAAATTTCCACATCTAAGACATTTCATGATAATGAATCTATGTTTTGGTTCTTCCTCCTTTTCTGATATGAACAACATCTCATTTTCATTATCACTTGAAGAACTTTCACTATCACTACTAGAACACTTACTTGCTTTGTCTAGGTAGAAGCTCTTCTTGTGCTTGTGAGAATACCTCTTTCCTTTATTGTTGTGCTCATATTTGTTCTTCCTTTGATGCCTATGCCTTTCAGAATCCTTGCTCTTACAATCCTGTTTATCTTCATCACTTTCATCCTTGGCAACAGTACAGTTAGTAGCATAATGACCAATCTTTCCACAATTGAAACATCTTACATTTTTCATACTTTTGTGCTTTCTAGAGAACTTGCCTTTCTTGCTGAAATATGCCTCTTCATCACTAGAAGACTCATCACTCTCTTGAAATTGTTTACCTTTGGAATAATCCATTGTGTTCTTTACTAGCTTTTCCTTCAAGCTGTTAGACCTTTCCGAAGGAACCCGCTCTGATACCAATTGAAGAACACAAGCTTATACTGAGAGGGGGGGGTGAACAGTATAAGACCACTTTTTACTTTTCCTTTATACTTCAAAATAGTAAAGCAATATATCCAAAGCAATATCAAAACAATGCACAAGATCATCCACAAAGTGACACCAATTTTAACGTGGTTCACCCAGAAAGCCTGGGCTACATCCACAAAAATTTTCTCTAAAAGTTATATCAAAGTTCTTTGGGAAACCTTCCCAATTACAATGTTTATGAGCCTCGGCCCAAAGGAGATACCTTCCCCCAATCTGAATTTATGAGCCTCTGCTCAAAGGAGATACCTTCCCCTAGCTCTGCTCTGGTTGGTGATCCTCTAGAAGACCTCTGCCTCTACTGCCCTTAGCAAATGGAACTCTATCCACAGAAGACACCTATCTTCCCTGCTCTGGCTGGAGACCTCTGTCCTCAACTCTATCACCTCCAAAGCTGGTCCTCGAATTTGCACTAAACACAGTCCTTCGGTCTAGCACAAATGTCCTCGGGTTCTTCTCATAGAACCAATGCACCTCTGTCCTCAAGTTCTCTGATAGAACTATCAAACTTAGCTTCACAAGTCCTCTGCTAGGACCTGTCCAAATCTGCTCACAAGTCCCCAAAGGAACTCGTCCAAAACCTGCTCACAAGTCCCCAACGAACCTGTCCAAAACCTGCTCACAAGTTCATCAAGAAAAACTTGCTTGGCATGAACCCACAAAGAGAATTGTTAGAGACCCAATGTGATTCATCAACCTCATAGAAGCATAAAGAGAATTGTTAGAGACTCAATATGTTCTATACTTAACTCCCAATCTCAATCTCAAATCTCATAGAAACATAAAGAGAATTGTTAGAGACTCAATATGTTCTATACTTAACTCTCAATATCAATCTCAACTCAATCTCAAATATCAAAAGAATAAGATAGATGTAGTATGCTTTTCTCAAGAACATGAAACACAACCCAACAATTGCCAACCATGCAATATCTCATATAACAATGATACTCATGTTCTTTTCACCAAACAATTTGGGTTTCAACAACAATGCTCATCAAACAAGGTTTAGTCAATCAACTCCATTCAACTCAACATCAACCTTGAAGCATTTACCCAACCACTTTCGAAAAGGAAACCACAAACAATCCTTTTCCCTCCAATGATATTTCAGGAATCAACCACCATAAACAATTAATAGGAGAATGTGCCCATACCTTTTTGTGAAGATGAAGAAGCCTCTTTGTTAATCTTCCACAATTAAAATCACTCCTTTTGTGCCACTTAAAAGGTTAGCATAGCAAAAACAAATTATCCACTTAAAGGTTCCCTTTTTCACAAATTTATCTTACAACTCTTTTGATTTTCAAAGCAAGGGTTTTCAATCAATAGTCAATACAAACTTGTCACCTTATAACTCCTTATTAAAATAACATCCTTGTTATACTATATTTAAATTAACTTGATAACCCTTATAACTCCCTAGGGTTTAACCATACAACCACTTAAATTAACATTCACTTTCTCAAGAAACAATACCCCTTATAACTTCCAAAATCACCGCAATATAATTTAAATGAGACTTTACACAATACCTTATATCTCCTACGATTTTGGAATAAAATACTTTTAATTAAAAAATAGAAACCCTTATATCTCTAAGGAAAACACATTGTCACCTTTTCGCAATGCCGATGAGATTTGAACAACAAACCTCTCTTACTCAAGTGCATAGTATCTTTCCGACTGCGGTAGCCCCACTGAAGTGAGTAGTAGGGACTTCAGTTTACTTTGTTTCTTTTATCCTATGGTGACCAATCCAAAGGCTAGCTCTGTCAAACTGTTTACTGTTGCATTACCAAACACGACAGTCATGTTCACGAGAAGCTCACTATTGCATCATCAAATGTCACAGACGTTTTCGCTTGTCTTATTTCTTTCCTCGAGAAACACGCAGATCTCTATGTACCTCTGCATCACTAATATGCACTATGATATGTTGTTTATGCTACATAAGACAATCTCACCACAGATATTTCTTCCTCAATACCGACGACCTCTATTCATTAATCCACGTTGTGCCTGGTTTTCACTGAACCAACAAACACGAACTCAAACTTTCATCTATGCACCTCGAATATCATGTAAATCCTTTGTGCGACTTTTGTCCTTGTTTTCAATTAGCGTGCAGCCACCACAAAACTCTTCAAACACGCGCCCTCGAATTTCATGTGTTTCATTTACTGCATCTGGGTCTTATGTCTTCGTAGGGTCTTCAAACGATATGATATCTATAACCCTCTTTAATCGTTCCACACCTTTGACCATGCAACGATTGTCTTCCTCCTTCGCTGGCACAGGGGCTTCGATGATGAAATAGAAAATGCGCAAGGAATTAATATCGACAATTTCACTCCACATTAATGAATTCCATTGCCTCAATTTATATGCACTTTGATGCATTACCAAACACGTCGGCCCTTTATAACATGATTTTCGTCAGTGGAAAATATTTTAATTTAAATTTTAAATAATTAAAATTTAAACTAAATATTTAAAAATAAATATCTCCATCATCGGGGCACCTTTTTCAATGAAACGAAAATCCAACTTGGGTTTTAAGAAAAACCCATTTCAAATATGTTGTCCATGGTTTTAAATAAAACCTTTTATTTTGTCTGCCTTGGTTTTCACAAAAACCCTTCCTTGAACTTGGATCCTTTTGACATCAAATCAAATTCCTTCAAAAGCTTCTTGACATCAATGACAACATCTACACTTGAGCAAAGGCAATGTACCCAAGGTACCCAAAATTGCCAACAACCAGGAGGTGCACTTTTCTTAGGGATAATTCTTTATTTGTAGACTATATCGATTCCTGCAGTGGATAGTCTACAAGGGTAGAAAGTGATTTATTTTGAATTCATTTCTATAGGTGTGGTGCTAGGAGCACATTGCTATCCGATGACCTTCATGACTTCCTCTGGTTCGAGCTATATATGATCAACTTGGGGTAGAGGATGATAGGCCTAGGGTCTTCTATTGACCACTACTAAGAAGGTGCAAGGGATGAGTTAGCCTCGATGTGGCGAGGTGACTCATATATGAGCTACTACCATAGGACATCATATGGAGACCTTGGAAGGATGTACCAGGGTGGTATGAGGATGCTTTTGAGCTAACCCATGTTAGGAAAACCATTTGGATGCATATGGACTAGGGAGAGTTGGAGTTGCATCATTTTGATTGGGTGTAATGCCAGTTTGGATTACAGTAGGACCTCTCTGAGTGGAGGGATATTACATACCCTCGAGTGACTTGAGATCACATCACTATCAGTGGTACATCGAGTATGGCTACATTTTTAGATCTAGCACCAGATGATGCACTAGTGCAAGTAGTGGATGGGTATGATGCTAGTATGATGGATAGGTATCATCAGTGGTACATTAGGGTCTGCCTAGCTAGATTGACCTAGCCACAAAGTGCTATCTAGTAGGTTATCCATCTAGTCAATCAGTAGTGATAGAGGATACAGGTACCCCTTAGACAAGGAAGGCATCACACTAAGGGTGGCCACATGACTCAGAGGAGATGGAATTGACTAGAGAGGAGTCATAGGATGGATAGGAGAGAGTTACCCCAATAGGAGTGGTGGGCATCTCCTCAGGTGGAAGGAATACCTAACTTGCTTGAGAAGGGCAAGGGAGCTATAGAGGATGGGAATAGCAGAGATATATCTACTCTATGGGCAGAGGATACTAGTCTTAGGGAGAAGGATGCCACCTAGAATACTAATATTGAGACTCTAGAGGCATAGGAGGCAGGCTTGAGAGCTAGGATTCAGTCTCTAGAGAGGGAGTTGGCATAGGCTAGGGCCCAGGCAGGACAGGGGGTTGGGACTCAAGGAGCTATAGTTCTAGTGCCTGCACCTTCACAGACAAGTATTATATCAAGGGATGAGTTTTCTAAGGCTATTGGGCAGGTTGATTTCTACCAGGCCCTATACTTTATAAAAATTCTTGAGGGACAGAGACAACCACTTTCTACGATGTACGAGCCTCTAAATCCTTCGAGTCACTTGAGATCACACTAGACCACTAGGACGACCACTACAACCGAAGCAGGAGGATTTCGAGCACCACAACCCCCTAGTGGAGCCGACGATGCCTAGAGCTCTAGAGGTTCTAAGGGGTGACCTTTAGACATTTTGTGATATTTTTTTCTTAGTGACTGAGTATGTTGGTTTTTGAGGATTGTGGCATACCAGTCGATTTTTATTTGTATATAGACTTTTGAGATATATATATATATATATATATATATATATGATCATATTATTTTATGTGACTATGTATTATTTGGCTATATTTGATTGAATTTTTATAGTGTTTAAATTTCTTATAATCATGCTTTTGATTTGAATGTTTTGATCATGCTTAAAATGAAAATTCACTTTTGTAACTATGTTTTTGAAAAATATGTTTTTGTGAAGTGATGAAATAAGTGGATTAGCAATGTTCCTCGGAGGATGTTATGTTTTTATATGAACTTTGGTGGATATCGGTGCTCGCTAGGTCATGAAGCAAATCCTGTTGTGAAGAATTTTGTATTGCTAATAAATAGAAATGTTTTTGTGATGCTCAAGTCTAATATTGAGGCTTATGATGATAAAATAAGATGTTTAATTTTTTTTTTGAGAACAAATTTATTTTTAAGAAATATTTTGATGAGGTTTGTTGGTTGTGATTTAAGAATGAAAATTTGGGAATGATGACTTGCGCTAGGCATATAATTCCTAGTTTAAAATTTGAAGAGAATAATTCCTAAGAATTATACCATCATCGCGAAGTCAAAATGCAATGCATGATAATATGAAATTATTTATTTTTAAGACATAAGTTGATATGGAATAAATCATTTGTATCACATATTTAAGAATATTTAATGGAGATAAAAAAAAATTAGATCTAAAAATTTAGAAATATTACTTGCGATAGGCATAGAATTCCTAGTGTGAAATTTGAAAAGAATAATTCCTAGGAATTATACCATCATCGTGAAGTCAAGAAAAAAATGCGATGCATGATAATATTAAATGGTCTGTTCATAGAAATGCAAATTAATGTATGACAATAATTGTGCCATATGAAATTATTAAAACCTAAAAATTGAGAAATATGACTTGCGCTAGGCACAAAATTCCTAGTGTGAAATTTGAGAAAAAAGTTACTAGGAATTATTCCATCATTGCGAAGTCAAATGTGCAATGTATGATAAATTATTTTGGATTACAAGTTCTTTTGAAGATAAATTATTTTGAATATTTTGAAAAAAAAAATTTGAAAATGAACTAATATTGTCTAACAAACTTCAAATTAATAATTTATCTCATTTCTAAGACAAGATCAAATTTATCAAGAACCAGTGTGTGATAAGTGAATTCATTATCCATCTTGATTTGACACAATGGTACAAAATCTCTCAAGGATCAAATGTGTGTGCTTGTGAAATTGATTTATCGATTTTGAGTAAGGTAGTAATACAAGAAAACTTTTATGAACCAATGTGTGTGCAAGTGATTTCGGAGCTGAATGGTAGAGACGTTTTTTGCAGGACTGCCCAAACTGCCGAACTCGTTTCGGCCATATCTCACTCATCCGAACTCGGATTGAGCTGAAATTTTGATGGTAGATGCCTAAAAAACCCTAGAACATCTCCACCAATTTTCATATAATTTGGAGCAACACATATCCTAGTGCATCCCTATGTGTGAACGATATATTTGGCAAGCGGCTATGCAAGGGTTTCATTTGGGTTGAGTGCAAGCAGCTCTAGAGGTTGGTTTTAGGGCCTTTGGGCCCTAGCGGCCAATATTTTTGTGGTTTATGCTCAATATTTTAGCAAGAAATATTATAGGAGATACAATATGGGTTAGAAATTTGTCTTTCAATAGATCATACTGTGAACTTGAGTGACAACGGCTTCCAATTTGCTGCACAAAAGAAAAGTGAAAACCATACCTTTCCACGGCATCTAGGGCAAGGATTAAAGAGACCACAAAATAATTTTCAAGTACTTGATCAAAAAATGACTCACATCTCAAGTGAATCTAGTGCTAAGGTGCACCCACAAAATAATTATACTATGAAAACCCCTATCAAGGGTAAGAATTTTGAAGACTCAGTCCCAAAAATGAATTTTAGGGATGCCATTCATGGTGGACAGCCTCAGCCCAATGCTAATATCAATACTAGGGCTTCTCATAAACCTCTAAGAATGCTTAATATTGATCCCAGGAAAACAGAGTCAGGATGTCTTAAAGTAGCTGATGGAACTCCTATTTTTAAGCTTGATATGGGTAACATTCAGACCGACATTGAAGATCTAGAAAAAAGAGGACTAATTTGTCGGTTCGTGGGTTTTCGTCCGAGTCTATCTGCTTTCAAAGTCTGGGCTGCAAAAATCTGGAAAACTAAAGGTGAGTTACAAATCTCTATTTATCCAAATGGTTATTTTCTTGTTTTATTTGCTAATAATGAATATAGAGAGAAAACTTTTCAAGGGGGTCCTTGGTTTTTTGGAAGGGCAGGTCTTTTCATGAAGCCCTGGCATACTAAATTTAAAGTCGAAGAAGAGATGCCTTCTATAGCTCCCGTGTGGGTTAGACTCTTTGGCCTCCCTATTGAATTTTGGAATCCTACTATTTTTCTTCAATTGGAAACTCTTTAGGAACTTTTATGATGACTGCTGATTGTACTCAAAATTTTGAACATATTATTTATGCTTGAATTTGTATTTTAATGGATTTTGACAAACCCCTACCTAAAAGGATCACATTACAATTTAGGGAAGACACTTGGGAGCAAGTAGTGGACTATGATAACATTACTTTTCATTGTAGAATTTGCCATGAATATGGTCATTTGGCCAGTGCTTTCCCAAATAAAATTCTTGATCAAAAGAAAGAAGATATAAACTCAGCAGGTTTCCAAATACCTAAGAAGAAGAACACTAAAAAAAAACCAGTAATGAAGGATCAATCAAAGTCATTTGCTAATATGTTTGAAATCCTTTCCACAAATGATGTCCCAAGTGAGGAAGAGGAAATAATGGAAACTGAAATCTTAGAAACATAGTTTAAATATGAAGGAAAGAACTCAAAGACAAACCAACAAATCAAAGGTTTTCAACAGAGAAAAAAAGGAGAAAATTTACACAAGAAAAATAATATTTCAAATGTCAAAACTTCAAATAATGCAGGTCCCAATATAGACTCCATTGAACCATCTAGTAAAATTTTGGTTGTGTATGAGCATTCTTCAAGGTTAGAAGCCATCTCAGATTCAATTGGAATAAGTCAAGAAACAGGGAAAAAAAATTGAATATGGATTCTAATCAAAAAGTAGGTCGTAAGACCAATCAATATCATATGGTAAAAGAAGGTGAAAAGCTTGTAGAGGAAGGTAAGATTAATGCCCTTCCCAAAATATTTAGCCCTAGTATTAATGAAGATCATCACTTGGAATATTAGAGGACTCAAAGGGAGTCTTTCAAAACAAAATGAAATTAGAAGAATGATTCAGATAAATCATCCACATCTTTTTTTCCTTCAAGAAACAAAAATGTCAATGGAGGATATGGACTTAATTGCCAGTAAAATTTGGTTAGCTAGAAAAGTGGTTTCCCTCATTTCCCAAGGGACTTCGGGTGGCATTGCTTGTCTTTGGGACCCAAAAGAGGTAGTTATTCACCATATGGTTGGCAGTTGGGGTTTGTTGGCTATAGCTATTCAAAGTAGACATTCCAACCATATTATGCTCTGCATTACTATTTATGCCCCGACTTCTTTGGAGGAAAAAAGAAGACAGTGGAAGGATATTACTCATATTATCTCTCATTTTCCTAAATCTTGGATCTTGATCGGAGGAGATTTCAATACCATCCTCTCTCTAGATGAGAAAAGGGGGGAAATAGAAATTTGGACAAAAGTACTGACCTCATGAGTGAATATATTGCAAACCTCCATCTTGTGGATATCCAACCAGATAATGGCCTTATGACTTGGTCTAACAGAAGGCAATGCTTAGCTTGTATAATGGAGAGATTGGATAGGTTTTTGCTCTCTAAAAATTTCTTAATCCATGGTCACATTCCTAAAGTGAAGACTCTTAATAATATTGGTTCGGATCATTGGCCAGTCATGGTGGAAATGTGGAAAACCAATGTGAGTTTCTCTCCTTTTATTTTTCAATTAATGTGGCTTAGAGACATTTCCTTCAGACCTCGTGTGCAAAAATGGTGGAAGGAAGGTAAACCTAGGCATGGGACTAAGATGTTCTGTTTTGCCAAAAAATTGCAATACATTAAATCCAAAAGCAAGACTTGGAACTAGAAAGAGTTTGGGGATGTTCATAAAAAAAAACATGAAGTTATTGCTCATCTTGAAAATTTGAATAAGAAAATCCATTTAGATGGCCTCACAGAGAAGAGAAGTGCGAGATGAAATTAAACTCACAACTCAGTTAGAGGAATGGGAAAAAAGAGAAGAAATCTTATGGAAGCAAAAATCTAGAATTCAATGGCTCAAAGAAGGAGATCGAAACACAAATTTCTTCCACAAATCTCTCCTAGCTCGAAGATCTCACAACTTTATTTCTTCCTTAAAATTAGATTCTCGAGATGTTGTTTATACTTGGGATGGCATGAACTCTATTGTTGTTGATTACTTTTCCAATCTTTTTGCTGCTACTCCTCTTGACTCGGCTTCTCAACAAAATGTTCTTCATGCAATCCCTTCTCTTATCACTTCTAAGGAGAACTCTATTTTGACTACTCCTGTTACTATCAATGAGCTTCAACAAGTAGTTTTTAAAATGCAAAAAGGGAAAACCCTAGGTCCTGATGGTTTTCCTATTGAGTTCTACCAAGAGTTCTAGGATATCCTTCATGTTGATTTATTAGAGGTGGTGTAAGAAGCCAAAAAATTCAAAGAAATTTTGAAGGTTATCGTTAAAACTTATATTAATCTTGTTCCAGAAGCTCAAGAGGTTGATCATATCTCAGCTTTTAGACCTATTGCTTTATGTAATGTTCTTCTCAAAATTATTACTAAAATCATGGCAGAAAGGTTGAAGCCTCTTTTACATAAGATTATTTCCCCAGAGCAAGGGGGATATGCGGAAGGATTTCAAATATTAGATGAGATAGTTCTTGCTCAGGAAGCCATCCATTCCATGGATATGCAAAATTCTCCTTCTATGTTCATCCGGTTAGACTTATCCAAAGCTTATGACAGAGTGGATTGGCACTTCCTTATCAAAGTTTTGAGGCAATTTGGTTTCTCTAAGGATTGTATGGATTGGATTATGGGATGTATCTCTTCAGTTTCCTACTTAGTTCTTATCAATGGCAGGACTTCTCAGTCTTTCCCAGCTTCCAGAGGTATCAGGCAAGGTGACCCGCTATCCCCTTATTTATTCATCATTCTTGTTGAATGCTTGGGTAGGACTATAACCAAAAAGAGGGAAAAAAAAACCCATGAGGGAGTTACCATTGCTCATGGAGCTATACCTATCTCTCATATTCAATTTGTGGATGACTCTACCCTTTTAGGTAAATCTATAGTTAAGGAAGCTTCTAATTTTAAGCAAATCATTAGTTGTTTTTCTAAGGCTACTGGGAATTTGATCAATGAAGATAAATCTAAAGTTATTTTCTTTCACTGCTCTACTAGAAAGGAAGCCATGCTCTTGGTTAAATTAATATATAAGAAGACCTCTCTTCCAATCACTTATTTAGGTATTCCCATAAATATTCAAAGGCAGAAAAATAAAGATTGGAATTGGTTGTTGGACAAAGTCAAGAAGAAAATTGGAAAGTGGACCAACAAGTGGCTTTCTTCTGGGGGTAGAATCACCTTGGTAAAATCAGTCCTTCAAGCTATTCATATTTATGTTTCTTCTGTTTTGAATATCCCAAAGGTTGTTCTTCGAGAATTGGATCAAATCGGTCATCGTTTCCTTTGGAGTGGTACTAAGGAGAAAATAAAATGGGCCTTGGTGAAATGGGATACTTTATGTCTTCCTAAGAGTGAAGGGGGGTTAGGATTCCGGTCTTCTATTAATAACAACAAATCTTTAGCTACTAAATTATATTGGAGGATGTTGCATAACCCCAATGCTCTTTGGGCCAATAATTTTTGTGCTAAATATGCTGAGAATAAAAGTCCTGAAGACCTTGTTCACTATCAACTTCCTACCAAAGGTTCTCCCATTTTAGCAGTTCTTAAGATTGGTGAGGATTTTATAAAGAAAAATTATTTTGGATCATTCATAATGGTCAACATGCAAATTTTTGGACAGATTCTTGGGATGGTCACAAGCCTTTGATAACTCAGTTTCCCGATTGGAGGCCTTGGATGGAGGAGCTTCACCGAGCTAATTGGATAAAGGTGGCTAATTACTATCGATACCATACTGGTAATTCAAATGTTGGTAGATATTGGATCCCTATTGAGGATTGGTGTATCGCTCCAAATTTTTTGCATCCTTACCTTCAGGCTATAGGATCCGTGCCCAAAATGAGGATGGAAAAAGGATGGGACAATACCTCGGACTGAGAGGCCCTTTGACGGTCCCGCCTCTCGGGGGAGGGGTATTAAGGTGATTTTTTTATGGATGGTGGGGTTCACCAGGAAACGTTTAGTGGTAGTTTCCACACCTAGGTTGGGAATAAGTTTAATGTGTTCAATTTTAGCTTTAAACATCCAAGTCCTAGGTTTGACCAAATGAATCTAAGTTGTTCTATTATGAAAATGCAAATTAAATGAATACAGGAAATAGATTTGAATAGAAAACAGAGGGAATAAGCTAGATTAAAGAGCCATACCTGATCTGAATTTCTGATGGAGGTTCTAATTTTTGAAGCAGTCAAGATTGTCTGGAATTTGACAGAATCATCTTCGATCTGACAGGATCGTCTGAGATCTGACGAATTCGTCAGACGAATTCATCAAAGACACGCAATCAGAGAAATAGAGACAAACTATAGAAAATGCAGCTATGCCAACAGAGGGCAATGATGTAGAATGATATCAATAATATTAAGCTGATAATTATAGACAAAAATATGAGTGCGTTACAATGATTTAGTGACTAATCATGATTTTATGATGCATACAAGCTACATGGGTGAACTCCAAGATGCAGAATAATAAGGAATAACCATAAGATTAACTAAATGTAGAATAATGCAGCAGAAAAGAGTGAAGAAATGCAAACTCTAGGCACTGATTTCCCCCAATGTTGACTGCAATAGAAATCGTCTCGATTTGGATAGGATTGTCTGCGACGATCTGAGCTTGCTCCGGCTGAAGAATAACAAAGTTCCTGCAAGAAAATTTGAAAAGGGACAAAGGCAAACAATAGTCTAGGATATTCTAATGCATGTAAAACTCGAAGTGCAGAAAAATTCAGCCAAGGGGATGTCAAGGGGAGGGCCTAAGATTAAATAGGCATAGGAAAGAGGTTGGGAGCTTGGAGATCATCACAATTTGGGAGATCTCCAATGGGGGAAGTCTCTAACGGTGCAGACACGCTTTTGCCCCGGTTAGAGACATCGTTGAAATAGAAGCTAATTATGAAAAATTAGTTTTGGGACGAAATCGGTTGGACGTTCTGCTCCAGAAGAAATCGTCCAATCTGAGGTGATATCGTCTGATCGGAGACGATATCGTCCAACGGACGAAATAAACTCTAAAAATGGCACGAAAAATGAGGAAACAGGCAGCAGGCGGTTTTGGAGTGGTTTTGGGGTTAAAATTTGAATTTGAATTATTACTAAGGTAATTTTAATTATTTGCTAAGGTTTACTACGCCAATTTTAGGGTGCTACATTTTGCCCCATATTTAAAAAAAATTTGAGGAAAATGCGTTAAAGATGAGTTCTTCTCGATCTATGAGAAAGCAAAAATTTATTTCCATTTTAGGTGACGATTCTTGGTCGAATCGTACAACAGCTTACTATGGTGCCCCCTCCGTGTTTTTACCCAAATCGAACGTTTGAGGTAAAAACACAAAAAAACAAAATTTTTTAAAGTGTTGTTAATTTTTTTTGAATAAAATTAAGAAAAATAGGGAAAAACCCTAATTCATTTTTACTATTCATTTTCATTTTTTGGTTTCTAGAGCTCTGCAGACAAGATGGTCGAGACAGCACAGATCGACAGAGGTCCGGCACGGGCTACGGGTAAGAGTCTAAACTTAGTTTAGAATGCTTGAATTTTGATTTTCTATGCTTTTTAGATTAATTTTAAATGATTTTTGAGCATCGTGGCCATTTTTGGGCCATTGACGTCGTCGGGACGAAATCGTCTCGATTTCATCGAAATCGTCTCGATTTCATCGAAATCGTCTCGATTTCATCGAAATCGTCTCGATATCGCCGATTTCGTCCAGGGACGAAATCGATGAAATGGGGACGATTTCATCAAATAAGGGACGATTTCGGATTATGAAATTAGAGACGAATTTGCTCAAATTTTGGACGATATCGTCCAATAGTGGACGATATCATCATTTATGAAATTGACTTGTTTTACTTGCATTTTTAATCACTGTTTTATTAATGATTTTTACTGTTTTGTTGTTTATGTTGTAGAGAGGAGTACTAAAGAGTAGAGAATGGAAATACGACGGGCTGAGGGATGACTTGGCCGCTCTATCTCGGGTAGAGTGAGATCGGTTGGCTCAAGTCGGCTTGCGGCATGTGGCGGATATGCCACAGGTGTCTCAGACATGGGGCTATTGACAGCCCTAGCAGAGAGGTGGTATCCGGGTTCTTCCTATTTTTGATTATCGATAGGGCAGATAACTCCCACATTGGAGGATATATGGAGGATTTTGAGGATCCCCATAAAAGGATGGCTAATTACTCCTGTGGCCAATCAGGGTCATGTGATGATGAGACTGTGCGGAGATCCAAGCTTCACCCTGGAGAAGGGCAGAGTGAACATCAAGTCGCTACGCCAGATGCCTGGGGCATCTAGACTAACACAAGTTTTGGCTGGGGTGGTAGGTGGTCTGCTGCTATGCCATCAGAGTGGATGCAGAGTACCATGGCTACTAACAGATGTGGTCTGTAACATGAGAGACCATGGGTACAGGTTTGCTTGGGGGAGTTTTGTACTATGCCAATTGTATAGGATCCTACATGGGGTCGTATACAAGGGTGGCCAATGTCTGGTTATGACATCACTACTATAGATTTGGTGCTAGGAGCACATCTCGGTGTGGAGGCCGATAGGGCTCCCACTGACAGGGATTGATAGGGAGAGGCCTCGAGCTTTTTATTAGTGGCTCCAGAGAGGGTCACAGTGGCGGATAGATCTGCCACTGTTGTGGAGACTACTTGACAACCTTGTCTCCAACCAGATCACCTGGATACCTTGGAGAGATCATCCAGGGTGGGCCGAGGACGGACAGGAGCTGGCTCGCATTAGGCAAACTTGTTGGCTGAGGATGGAGAGGGGAGAGGTGGAGCTCCATCGCTACGACCAAGTTTTGAGGTAGTTTGGTCTATAGCAGGGGATCCCATCTCTCAAAGACTACGAGTTTTCTTGAACTATCCAAGATAACACTACAGTTAGCAGGGCTCCAGATATGTAATGCTTCTAGATTCAAGATGCAGATGATGCCCTGATCCAGCCAATGGATGGGGATGACGCAAGGGTAGCTGACGACTATGATGTCTGGTACATAGGCATCCACCCTCCTCAGATGACGAGGGCTCAGGGTATGATTCATGTAGTTTTGCGTCGAATGGGGAGGCGACACCAGGTGGCTATTGAGGCGACATAGGGTCATGGTGGGAGAGAGCAGAGGAGGCCACAGGCTCAGTAGAGGCCATGACAACGGGAGAGGAGGGAGGATAGACCCCCTTCTCCATGGAGAGAGAGGCCACCATTGCCCGATAAGGGCAAGGGTGTGGACACAGAAGAGAGTAGTGAGATGGCTACTCTCCAGGAAGAGACTGTACGTCTCCATGCATAGGTGCAAACTTTACAAGATGAGGCTACACGCCACCGAGCTGAGGCTACACAGCTCAGAGATGAGGTTGCATGCCTCAGAGCACAGAGCGGAGGAGCAAGCACTCAGGAGCTGGTGCGGTCAATTGCTCAGACTACATTTATCAGGGTATCTACTTCCAGATGGTGCCAGAGGGCCAGAGGGTACAGCTGACAACCATCATTGCAGATTCAAGCAGGGTTGGGTCATCGCGGAATGCATCTCAATCAACGACTAGGAATCACAGTACCACACATACTGCAATGGGGCCACCTCGTCCACCTCAAGGCGGGGGAGGAGATGAGGCTGAGAGCTCGAGGGGTTCTCAAGGCTAGGATACTGCACTGCATAGACTGTATATATTATTGAGAGGATTGAGTATGCCAAGATGTAGATTGTGGCATACCAATCTAGTTTTGATATGATGTACATATATTTTGGATATATATATATAATATTTTTGATCATATGACTTGTCTTATGCGTTTGTATGATGCTTTAATGTTTTGGTGTGATTGATTTGATGATTCATGTAATTATGTCGTTTGAAAATATTATGGTTTGAATGTCATGTTTTTTTTTTTTAATTTAAATGAAATAATCTGATGTAAACAAATTGGTTTTTTGTGATGTGATAATTTGATAAAAATAAAAGGGGACTTTTAACAATAATTTCAAAGGACATTGTCGCTATTATAGACCATTTCATGGAGTCGCCGCTCACTCGGTCGTCAAGCTAATCCCAGTATAAAAATATTGTTAAAAAGTAAAAGAGTGCTTAAGAGACTGTCTTAAGACTTTGTTGTGATGATGATGATTTGTTTTCAGATTTCCATGAAAATATTATGCATGAAATATTTTAAAATGATTTTTGCTAGGCGTAAATTCCTAAGAGTGATAAAATTGTTGAATAATTCCCTAGGAATTATACCATCATTGAATTTTGACATAATGACATAAAACAGAATAAGTGTTTGTTTGTTTTAAAGCATAATTGTGTAACATAATGATTTAAGTCATATGTTTTGATGTTTTTTAAATAAATGGGAAATAAAATTAGTGCAATGGTTTGCGCTAGGCATAAAATATTTAGGTATAGAATTATACCATCATCGCAAGATCCAAAGAAGAAAATAATATAATAGTTTTATTGCATGGTTGATCTTTAATTTTTGAAAATAGTCAGAAAATATGAAGATGAGGACTTGCGCTAGGCATAAAATTCCAATTTTGGTTTTGGAACTATACCATCGTCGCGAAAGTCAAAAGTTATATATAAATGTAACTTTATTGCATGTTTTTGAAAATGATTTTGATTGTAGTTGTATTTATACTAAACAACTGTTCTTCAAAGAAAAAAAATGAATTTATTCCAAACAATTTGCAAAAATATTTTAAAGTATCTTAAAGACAAAAGTTAGATTTATAAGAAATCCCATGTGCATATGTGAGTTCATTACCAATCTTGATTTATCATAATGATACACAAAATCTCTCAAATACAAATGTGTGTGCAATTGCATTGTTCATTTACGAGTTTTGAGCAAGATAATTTGATACAAGTGATTTGAATGAACCAAATAAGTGTTCATTAACCATGAATTAGATGCATATAACCATACCAAACTACTATGTAGGTTGGGTTATCAAGAGCTAGCTAATCCATAAGCAGATAGAGGTCTGTACAAAATAAGGTCGCTAATGTGACAAACATATCACCACGCTAGGAGTTACCCAAGGCCAAGCGGGTTGGGCACAAACCACCTGTTATGGGGCTTACCTCACAGTTTTTGAATAATTGAGAATTCCAGGGATTCAAGCTCATCAACCCTTATTTTCATTTAAATGGGTAGGGAAACGGATTTTATTGCTTTTGCTTTTGCTTTCTTTGCTATCTTTTTTTTTTTTTTTTTTGTACTTTTGTATTTTAGCTTGATATTTGAGATAATGCGAAAATGACTTTTTTCTTTTTCTCTTTTTCTTGAACTTTGCTTTTCTTCCTATGCTAGGGATACTTGCTTGGATTAGCTGTAGAGCAAGGTATTTTTATTCCGGGTAGGGGTGAGCTTGTCCTTTTGTCAATTCTCAAAGATTCTAGACCATGTGCATGATAGGATAGCAGGGGAAACTTTTCGCTCAAGAACCACTGCTACTATGTAGCATAGCATGGAAATTACAAATATGATCATTTTATTGTGAAAGGATGTGCTTGGTTTAAGTAAATAACAAGATCAATTCTCTATGCTCAAACTTTATTTAATTGAATTTTGTGGACTTTGATATGAGAGAGATTAGTAATCATGCCATATAAAATCAAGATATTTATTTTTTTGTTTGTGATAGTGAGGGATTCCAAATAAATGCTAATTTATCCAAAATAACTTGAAAATATAACTGCAATACTTTAAGAAGAAATATATACAACAAATATTTTTGAGGAATTTGATAATTTTGATGTTTTTGTATTTTGATCTTAATTGAGGAATTGAAAGAAATACAATGTGATTGTTTTTTTTTTTGAAACTGTTTATATAAGATACAAAAAAGGAAATAATATACAAAACAAATATATACAATGATAGAATAACCAAATTTTATGCGTAATATTTCTTAAGATGCATAATATTCATAGGTTCTTTTAAATCTTTACCATCTAAGGTAGCTAATTTGTATGCTCCCGATTCAAATTTAGCAGTGATAATATATGGTCCAAGCCAGTTGGGCTCAAATTTACCTTTAAGGTCTTTAGTTGCATTAGTGTTTTTTTTATTTTCCTTTAAAACAAGGTCGCCGATCTCAAAGGATCGATGACGAACTTTCTTGGCATATGATCTTTTAAGCTTTTTTTGGTAGGCACGAAGATGCTCCAAAGCATTGATGCGCTTTTCATCTAGGAGTTCCAGCTGACTAAGTCTGCTAGCTCAATATTCATCTCCTACTTCGGTATCTTGAAGTAGTAGAACCAAAGAAGGAACTTCTAATTCAAAGGGAAAAATAGCTTCAGCGCCATAAACCAAGACAAAAGGTGAAGTACCTGTGGGAGTTCAAACACTAGTTCGATAAGCCCACAAAGTCGGATATAATTGAATGTGCCAGTCACGGCCAGATTTATTGACCAATATTTTAGGAATTTTGATTAAATTTTTGTTAGATGCTTCTGCTTGACCATTACCCTGAGGATAATAGGGATGTTGAATCTTATATTTTTGGCATAATTTCTTAACATCTTTATTTTTGAAACAAGTTCCATTGTCGGAGATGAGGTTTGCAGGAATTCTGAACCTACAAATGATTTGATTAAAAATAAATTTAGATACTTGTGTTCCAGTGCAAGAAGCTAAAGGCATAGCTTTGACCCACTTCGTGAAATACTTAGTTGCGGTTATGATGAATTTATGTCCATCAAATGACACAGGATTAATTTTGCCAATAATGTCTAAGCCCCATTTTGAAAAGGGCCAAGGAGATGAAATAGCCTGCAGCTCTTGTGCAGGCGCATGGACAAGGTCAGCATATTTTTGGCACTTGTCGCAATGGCGCACATAATCATGTGCATAATTTTCCATGGTAGGCCAAAAGTAGCTTATCCTAAGGAGTTTTTTAGCAATGACACTACCACTGAAGTGTCCTCCACAAGATCCATTGTGGGCTTCACTTAAAGCTGATTTGGATTCTTCTAGATTCAAACATCTCAATAGGATACCTTCAAAAGATCTCCTATATAAAGTATTGCCAATTATTACAAATCGACTTGCTCATCTACATAATAACCGACGCTGGTTTCTATTAGAATTGACAGGGAAAGTCCCATTTTGAATAAAATCAAATATTTTCATATACCAAGGTTCAGGAGTAGTTTGATTGATTAAAAACACATCCAAAGGTTCTAAACATGACTGATTTGAAGCGGTTTCTTAGAGTGGACGAATAATGATGGTGGCATATTCGTCATCTAACTCCAAGGGCAGAAGAGATGTAGCTGCGGCCATAGCATCAGTTGCACGGTTGCTAGTTCAAGGAATAGCTTCCAAAGTGACTTTATCAAACAAGGATAACAATTGCAAAACATATGCTTTATATGGGCACAATTTATCATCTCTGGTCTGATAAACTTCATTTATTTGGTTTATAACAAGTTGATAATCACCAAAAACTAGCAGATGTTTGATTTTTAACACCAAGGCAGCTCGTAATCCAAGGATTAGAGCTTCATATTCGGCAGTGTTATTGGTGCAAGCAAATGTTAATTTGAAGGACAAAGGTATAATATGTTTTTGTGGGGATATTAAAATAATACCCGCACCAGCCCCACTCATGCATCGGGCTCCATCAAAGTATAAGGACCATTGTTCAATATGGTCTACCTCTAATTGAAGGCATTCATCAAGAAACTCAATGATGAGGGGATGAGTAGACTCTAAGGGTGCAGTAGCTAATTGATCTGCTATGATTTGACCCTTAACAAACTTTTGTCCTATGAACGTGAGTTCAAACTCGCTTAGAGCAAGAACCCACTTGGCTGTACGACCTGATAAATAAGGTCAACTCATAAGATATCGCAAGGGATCATATTTAGCAATGACATACATTTTTTGACTGAGCATATAATGGCGTAATTTTTGTGTAGAAAATACAACTGCTAGACATAGTTTTTCTAATTTTGTGTAACGGGTTTCATAACTGATTAAAGTTTGGCTAATATAATAATTAGCATGCTCTCTCTTCTCATCATCAAGATGAGCTAACATAAATCCTAAGGCAGAATCTGAAGCTGAAATATACAGGATAAATGGGCGATCAGGTCTAGGCGGTGAAAGCACAGGTGGGTTAAGGAGTTATTGTTTGAGAAGTTCAAAAGCTTCTTTACATTCGTCATCCCAATTAAAAGGGACATCCTTCTTAAGTAGCTTAAGAAAGGGACCTATTTTTTCCACCAGCTTATCGATGAAGCGACGGATGGCTTGAAGTTTACCTTGTAAACTTCGTAACTCAGATATATTGGTAGGTGCGGGCATATCAATGATAGCCGCAATATTGAGAGGGTTGATTTTGATACCACATAAAGAAACTAAAACCCCTAATAGTTTACCGGACTTAACTTCGAATATGCATTTGGCTAGATTTAATCGAATAAGGTATTCTCTTAACCGATTAAATACTTTTCTCAAATCATCTAAATGATCATCTTCTTTAATAGAGAGAGCTATAATATCATCTACATAATCATGTAGGATATCATGCATCATATCATGAAAGCTATAAGTCATGGCTCGTTGATATGTTGCACTGACATTCTTTAAACCAAATGGCATCACTTTCCAACAAAATGTACCCCAAGGGGTAATAAAGGTTGTTTTAGCCTAATCTTCAGGAGCTATCCTGATCTAATTATAGCCGGAAAATCCATCCATTAGGGACATCATTCCACTCCTAGCAGTAAATTCAATGATTTGATCCATGTTTGGAAGAGGAAAATCATCTTTAGGGCATGCGGTGTTAATATCTCTAAAGTTTGTGCAAACCCTAACTTTGGTAGCTTCTTTCTTGGTGACTAGAACTACATTTGAGATCCATTTAGCATAATCAATAGCTTGTATAAAAACAACATTTAGGAGTTTTTCTAACTCCCATTTGACTAGCAAGGCCACTTTGGGATGCATTTTTCTAAGTTTCTATTTAACAGGTTTAGCATCCGGATGGACTACTAGATGATGCATGACTACAGAAGGGTCCAGACCTGGCATATCTTCATATGTCCAAGCGAAGAAATCTTCATATTCTTTAAGAAATGAAATGTATTCATTTTGTTTTTCTTGACTTAATTTTGATCCAATATTGATTATGTGAGGATTATCCTCAGTTCCAATGTTAACTTTAATGACGTTTTCTACTTCCATGTGTAGATCTCTTTCAAAATTAGGTGGGGCGGGTGAAACACCCAATTCTTGTAATTATTTTAATGTTAACTTGGAGAATTCATCTTGAGGAGTCATGATCTCAAGCTGGGCTATAGTAGGTATAGAACCATAAAAATAAAAACCATTGTATAATAACTCTTCAACGGAGACATCATGGAAAATATTTCCTTCCAACTCATTGTCAGATTCAGCAATCAATTCAAGGTAATCTATGGATAGCATATTGCATGTAAAGAGATTATTCTTTGGACACAAAGAATCTTGTTTATCTAGATAATCTTGATAACATATGAGTTGATCATCATCTTCAAAAGGGAAGGATTGACCCTTACTAGGAAACATGCCTACACCACATAAGGCAGGCCATGGTTCTACCTCGATAGGTTCTTTCATACCATTTTGGAAATGTCCCAAGCCTTTCCCTTTATATCGCATTTTAAGCATTATAGGTTTAGCTTTAATATATTCATTAGCAAAATAACATCGGGCATATCCCTCATGATGAGTTTTGATGTTTCTGGGTATTCTTCCCCAATCATATCCTTTATAAATAAAAGCACAACTCCCGACTTGGTAAGTACTTCCCATAGGTTATGGGAGGCCCAAAGTACGAGGAGATGGCGGCAAGTTATTAAAAAGAATTGAATCTTGCATAAAAGCATTTATTTTTTCTGATATTAAGATTTTAGATAAATCCGGTAAAAGTTCATCAAAAAGAGCATACGATGTAGAAGGATCATTCCCTATATATTTATATGTGGAAGGTATGATAGATGTAGATAATGTGGAGGTGTTAATAAATGGGTCTATAGGTTTTGAAATTATAGGGATAGAACATGAAGGATTGGTTGTAGATCTAAGATATTTTTGAGGTTCTAGTGTGGTTTGTTCAGAAGATGGTTGAGTTAAATGTATAGGTGTAGTTGATGGAGTAGATGATGTTATGGGTGTGTGTTTCACACGTTTAGATGAAAAATAAGAATTAGGATGTGTGGATGACAGAGCGGGGAAAAATTGTACTCCAACGAGGTTCTGCCAAAGCACACATATCAAAGGGTCTAGGGTCACCATGAATAGTGACCAACTGATTTTTAAATTCAAATTTAACACACTGGTGTAAAGTTGATGGGACAGCTCGCATCGCATTGATCCAAGGGCGACCCAAAAGTATATTGTACGATGTTGGGCAATGTACAATAAACACGGTTGTATCTAGGGTTCTAGGACCAACTTGCAAGGGTATAGTAATGACTCCACATGTTTCTTGTGTCTCGTCATTGAAAGCTTTGATAATCATATCCATTTTTTTCATTTCATCACTTCTAAAGCCAAATATTTGGTAGAAGTCAAAAGTGCATATGTTTAAAGATGAACCATTATCAATCAGGACTCTTTTAACAGCTACATCTCCAATTAGGGCAGTAATATATAAGGGGTTATCCTTATGTAAACTATGTTGCGGGATATCTTTATCCTAGAAATCAATACAATCGACTTCTCGAGTGATGATAGTATTGGACATGGCTTCGGGTTGAATATTTTTTGGCACCATCATTTGGCTTAATGTAAGCATTAACTCATCCCTATGGGTAGGAGAAGATCTCAACAAGTCCAAAAGGGAAATTATGGCTGTAGTATTGGATAATTGTTCATTAATATTGTAAGGAGGCTTAGGTTGAACATTAGACATATGATTCCCTTTATTGGGATTTTTCAAAATAAATGGAGCTGATCCATCATTCTAAGTTTGATCCTGTTGAGATTTTTGAGCCTGTTGTCTGGTAACAACTCCGATGGTACCTACAATGTTATATTGAAGACACTGAACTGGTCTCGGTTGAGCATTTATGGCTTGTTCATTAGGAAGGAACTGATTAAAAGAGGATCGAGTAGTAACTCTTCTAGGAAATGGTTCTTCTGGAACCATAGCATCTGTGATAGGTTGAATAGGATCTGATTCATTTTTAGAGCTATTCGATTGGTTTGAGGTGATGTCTACTTCACTTTTAGTATCCGATTCTACATCACTAGGATCCGAAGTTTGAATATTATGTAGGGGCATGGTCGTGACTATGGATAAAGTTGTACCAAATATTTGAGGATCCTGAACAGGTAATTGTCTGCTAATAGTCCCTACATATCGGGTAGGAGGGGGAACATTATGATGTTCGATTTGATTAGCCACCTCTTTACCATGGTTTGGTAAAGGATTTTTAAATATGTCTAATGATTGATTAGCATTTTGATTCTGATTCTGGGGAATGGTATTTTGAGCGTTATTAGGAGCATTTTGTTTAGGTTGGAAGGCTTGCACCTCCATTTCATTATTATCAATCAAGTCTTGTATTTTATGTTTCAATATTTTGTAAGAGTTTGTAGCATGTCCAGGTCCTCTATGAAAATCACAATGTAAATCAGCTCTGTATCCGGGTATAGTTGGATCAGGTTCCCGGATAGCTGGTAATTGAATCAAGCCTCATGCTAGTAATTGAGGTAGAATGGTTGATAAAGTTTGGTTCAATCTAGTAAACTCTTGAGGAGGTTTATCAGGAGGTTTTAATATAAATTTTTCTGTTGTCTTTGTTGTATTGATAATAGCAACGTTTCTACTATCAGTGACTCCGTCACCTACAACTTTTTTGTTTTTATACTAATTTTTGGATGTTTTCTCATCATATTTATTTTTGAGCTAACGTCTTCTAATGAGAGCATCTTCTACCCTTCGAGATAAGTCTATAGCTTGATCGAAGGTGGTTAAGGTAGCAGTTGATAACTCATAAGATATTTGTTCTTGCAAATTATTGATAAAAATATCCAACATTTCCCTATAAGGTAGCACAAAGTGCGGTTTTCTGTCAAGTTGCCTCCATATGGCTAAGAAATCAGCAAAACATTCATCTTTGTCTTGTTTTAAGTTGTATAAATCTTTAATGGTGACATGCATCTCGATGTAGGCACTAAATTGATGGACAAAAGATTCATCTGTTTCTTCAAAGTTTCTCAAAGAATGAGTGGGCAATTGATAGTACCACTCTAATGCCATTCCTCCTAAACTTTTTGGGAACATTTTTAGTAATAGCAAGTAATCATGTGATATATCATGACATGCTATCCTAAACATGCGAAGATGCTCTATGGGATCTTTAGTTCCTTTATATATAGGCAGGACGGGCATGGGAAAGTGTTTAGGGTATGGTTGTGCTACAACTATGGGATCCAAAGGCTAACTACACATCTCTCGATAATTGTACGAGGGACGGTAGGGATCTATCTGGTCCATACGTGAAGCTAACTATTTCACCATGGCTTCCAAATTATTGGTTTTCCCACCATATTTTCTCGGTAGGGCATTAATATGGGATTTGTGAGCATATGATGGAGGGACATGAAGATTAGATGCTATATTGCTATTGTATAAATTATTGGTAGGAAGGGTGTTATGAAGAAGTTTTGAAGTTGTATTATGTTGTATCCCAAATTGTTGAAAATTGATGTTTGGCTTAGTTTTGGAGTTTTGTTGATTTGAAGTATATTGATCAATAGTTTGGCGAAATAAAGTAGTGAATGAAGGTTTATTTTGTGTGGAAATGATTTGAGGCTCAATAATAGGTTCCTTGGGGGGTTGGGTAACCTGTTGTTTTTGCATGTTCTGAATCATAGTGACCATATCTCTATTGGATGGTCCAACCTTATCACTTTCTTGATCAACAAAGGACAAGAGATTAGTGTGTATGTTAAACATATCTTCCATGGCTGCTTGAGTGTCACTAATTTGTCCTCTATCAATACGAACTTGCCATATTAAGAGCACCAATGTTATTATTGAAAAATTTCCAGAAATGATCTAAGTTATCAAAAGCAATAGTTCCATCTGGAGCTATTCTAGGGGATGAGGATCCTTCCTCTTTAATATTTTCTTGTTGTTCATTTTCTTTAGCCAGCTCATCTTCTGGTTTTTCTAGAGTTTCTCCTTCCGAAATTGAACCCTCAAGAAGGACATTTGGGTTTTTTGTTTTGTCTCCTAACCAATATTCTTCTTCTTCTTCAGTTTGTTTACCATTCCTAAGTCTAGGCATTGTGCTTAAATTTAGATTTCAGCAAATATAGATATACTTATATATATATATATACAAAAATCTTAAGAGGTATATATTTTAATTATATACCTACTATAGTATTTGAAATAAAATGTTTTTGGTTTTGTTATGTTTTTGGTTTTTCTTGTTTTTGTAACAATATTATAAAGATAACAAACAACACACTAAATGCAAGAAATAATAATAATGAAAGCAATGATCTAGTTTTCTATAAACAATTTATAAATATCATTAATGGGCTCGAGTTCTTTAGGAGTCATGAAGTGTTCTTCTTAAAATTGAATTTTTTTTTCAAGATTTTAATGAAATGTGCTATAGCAATACCATGTATTTTAGATTCTGGTTGATAATAATAATTCTCACGATAATATTCACGATATAACATAGCTCTAGGAACTCTATTCCATCTGTTTCTAATCATAAGATTAGTTTCTTGGACTTCTATATGAACTAGAAATTGGCGTACCTCAGCTACGTTCTCAAGGTATTCCTCGAAGGTGAACAATTCTGAAGACACAAGAGCTCTCCTATAAGCTAACCACCTATGGCAGGCTCTCTGAAGTTCATGATAAAAAATGAGTTGATGAGGATCCAGGATCCTATCTAGGGCAAACCTCTTGATTTGTCTAAGTTTGGTTGATCTAGACGAAATGATACCTAGTCTCCTATCAAGTTCTTTCCACAAAAGTTGGTTTCTATCTGTTTCAGGGCACACTAAGCACAAAATTAACTTCTATGGCTACTAATTGGTTTTCAACATTTATAGTGACAGCTAATATTTTCTTAGGAGCTACCATCTAGACATGATATGCAACTTAGTAGTTTTCTAATGATTTTAAATGCATCTATGTTTTTGTTTTTTTTTGTTTTCAAAAGGTTTTAGTTTCACGTCGGGTTCACCAAAATGTATCGCTCCAAATTTTTTGCATCCTTACCTTTAGGCTATAGGATCCATTCCCGGAAGGAGTATGGGAAAAGGATGGGACAATACCTCGGACTGAGAGGCCCTTTGATGGTCCCGCATTTCAGGGGAGGGGTATTAAGGTGATTTTTCGATGGATGGTGGGGTTCACCAGGAAACATTTAGTGGCAATTTCCACGCCTAGGTTGGGAATGAGTTTAATGTGTTCAATTTTATCTTTAAACATCCAAGTCCTAGGTTTGACAAAATGAATCTAAGTTGTTCTATTATGAAAATGCAAATTAAATGAATACAGGAAATAAATTTGAATATAAAATAGAGAGAATAAGCTAGATTAAAGAGCCATACCTGATCTAGATGTCTGATGGAGGTTATGATTTTTGAAGCAGTCAAGATCTTCTGGAATTTGACAGAATCATATCCTATTTGACAGGATCGTCTGAGATCTAACGAATTCGTCAGAGACCTACAATCAGAGAAATAGAGACAAACTACATAAAATGCAGCTATGCCAACAGAGGGCAATGATTTAGAATGATATCAATAATATTAAACTGATAATTATAGACAAAAATATGAGTGCATTACAATGATTTAATGACTAATCATGATTTTATGATGCATATAAGCTACATGGGTGAACTCCAGGATGCAGAATAATAAGGAATAACCATAAGATTAACTAAATGCAGAATAATGCAGTAGAAAAGAGTGAAGAAATACAAACTCTGGGCACTGATTGCCCCCAATGTTGACTGCAATCGAAATCATCTCGGATTGATATGAAATCGTCTCGAATTGGACAGGATCATCTGCGACGATCTGAGCTTGCTCCGGTTGAAGAATAACAAAGTTCCTGCAAGAAAATTTGAAAAGGGACAAAGCCAAACAATAGTCTAGGATATTCTAATGCATGTAAAACTCGAAGTGCAGAAAAATTCAGCCAGGGGGATGTCAAGGGGAGGGCCTAAGATTAAATAGGCATAGGAAAGAGGTTGTGAGGTTGGATATCATCCCAATTTGGGAGATCTCCAATGGGGGAAGTCTCTAAAGGCACAGACACGCTTTTTCCCCGGTTAGAGATGTCGTTGAAACAAAAGCTAATTATGAAAAATTAGTTTTGGGATGAAATCGGTTGGACGTTCTGCTCCAGACGAAATCATCCAATTTGAGGCGATATCATCTGATCGGAGACGATATCGTCCAACGGATGAAACAAACTCTAAAAATGGTGCAAAAAATGAGGAAACAAGCAGCAGGCGATTTTGGAGCGATTTTGGGGTTAAAATTTGAATTTGAATTATTACTAAGGTAATTTTAATTATTTGCTAAGGTTTACTGCACCAATTTTAGGGTGCTACAATTGGCCTATTCAAATCCTAGAAAGGCAAAGACAAGATATCCAAGGCATCCTTCATATGAGATCCCTCTCTTGGTCCCATGAAAAAGATTGTTTTGGATGGAACGACACTACTAAGGGTGAGTATTAACTTGCTCAAGGTTATTTGGCCTTATGCCATAAAAATCCCAACCATTCTTCTGACATTTTTTCTCAATTGTGGGCTCAAAAGCTCTGGCCTAAGGTGAGGTTCTTTAATTGGCTTTTATTGCATCGTAGGGTGCTTACTGGTGAGCAACTTATGAAGCGTGGTTTTCATGGCCCTTTTAGATGTGAAATGTGTGAAGAGAATGTAGAAAATATCAACCATATTTTTATTGAGTGTACTTTAGCCTTTGAGCTATGGAGGAGAATGGCAACTTTACTTGGCTTACAGTGGTCCAATTTTTTCACTTTTGAACAGCTTTGGAGGGATCGGCCTAATCAAGAGGGTGTTGATCATTTTATTAGGCAGTTAGTTTGGATGGGTTCTACAATTCTTCTTTGGAATATTTATAATGAAAGGAACATCTAAATTTTTAATCAAGATAGGAAGGATATTCACTATATTTGGCAAAATACCATAGCCAACTTAGTTGAATTAGTCCATCATCTCCTTAATCACCCCCAAAACTCCCACCAAAGATGGGATCAAGTGATGCAAATATTGAAGATTAAACCTTCTAAGGGAAACCAACTTAAAGGGAATGTGAGTATTAGTAAGATGGATAGGACTAGAAATTGGCAACCTCCTCCTAAGGATTTTGGAAAATTCAATACTGATGGAGCCTCTAGAGGGAACCCTAGAAAATCCAGTGTGGGAGGAATTGGTAGACTTTCAGATGGCTCCCTGGTTTTTACTTTTGTTGAGAATTTGGGTATTCTTTCCAATAACCTTGCTGAGGGGTATGGTATCCTTAGAAGCCTTTAGGAGGCTACTAAGGTTGGATGGGAAAAGGTGTTAGTTGAGTCTAACTCTCAAATTATGATTAATCTCTTGAAGACTCCTTCTAAGAATCATAAGGTGGATTGGAGAATAAAAAGAATTATTGAGAAAATTTAGTTAATCCAGATGGGATTTTTGAAAGTTGATTACAATCATGTGGTTAGAGATCAAAACAAGAGTGTTGATGCTTTAGCTAATTGGTTTTTTGACAAAGGTGATCTTACTTGTTATGGCCACCCTCCTATATGGTGGGCTTCTCAAATTAGGGAAGCTCTTCTTTCTATCATTTCTTTGTATGGCTCGAGTTCTAAAGGTACCTAGTTTCTTCTTGTTTTTTTTTTGTTTCTCTTTGGTTCATTCAGTTTTTTTAGTTCCCTAGCTCATTATATTCTTTATTTTGTTTCCTCTGTTTATTCTTGCATTAATAGTCTTCTGGTCTAGATAGGTCATTGTTTTGTTCATTTTTTTTTGTCTTCTTTGTTTTTTTGTTTAGTTTTTTAAGGTGGGTGGGTTCTTTTGTTTTGTTTTGTTTTTGTGTTCTTTGTGTTGTTTTTTGTTGTTCTTGTGTTTTTGTTGTTTTTTTTTTATGTTTATTGTTATTGTTCTTGTGTTTTTTTCATTATTGTTCTTGGGTTTCTCTTTTTTTGTGTTATTTCATTTTATGTGTGAGTGTTTTCTATATTTTTTGTTTTTGTTTATTGTTTGTTGTTGGTTGTTTTTATTTTTATTTTATTTATTTTATTTATTTTATTTTTTAGGTTTTGGTTGTGTTTATTTTTCATGTTTTTTTGGGTTGTCTTTGTAGTGTTCTGTTGTTTTTGTCTTGTTTGTGTTTTGTTATGTGGTTTGTGTTGTGGTTTCTTTTATCTTATTGTGCGTGTTTGGTTGTGCTTTTGGTTTTGACACACTCAAGGAGTTTGTTTTTTATTTTATTTTCTTATTTTTGTTGTTATTTTCTTTTTTTAATTTAGTTTTGTGTGTTTGTTTGCTCCTTGAGTATGTCAAAGGTGGTAGGCCAGGTCCGAGTCCTAGGCGTTTTTGGCGGAATGGATACCCCTGCCTTCTCGGGTCTTACCCGAAAGTGGCATCCCTTTTGGGATGTTTTCCACAAATAAAAAAAAAATTGTGTGTGCAAGTGAAATGTTCATTAACCATGATTTTGTGCATGCCATTGTACCGAACTACTATGTAAGTCAAGTTACCAAAAGCTAGCTAATCCACAAGCGGACATTGGTCTATACAAAATAAGGTCGCTAATGTGACAGACATGTCACCACGCGAAAGGGATTACCCAAGGCCAAGCGGGTTGGGCACAAACCACCTGTTATGGGGCTTACCTCATGGCTTTCAAATAACTGAGGAATTCTAGGGATTCAAGCTCACTACCCCCTTATTTTCTTCAAATTTTTGGAATAGGGATTTCTTGTCCATTTTTGAACAAGGGGATTTTATTGCTTTTGTTTTTCTTTTCTTTTCCTTTTTTATTTTTCTTTTCTTTTTCTTTTCTTTTTTGGGATACTTTCATGGATTAGGTGTAGGGCAAGGGATTTTATTCGGGTAGGGGGGAGCTTGTCCTTTTGCCAATTCTCAGTATTCTAGACCATGCGCATGATAGGATAGCAAGGGAAACTTTTCACTTATGGAACTAAGACTACTATGTAGTATCCAATTTTGAATTTTGCAGCAAATCATATTTACGATGTGAGAATGTGTTCTTGGTTCAAGAAGTAGCAAGATCATTTCCCAAAACTCAAAATTTATTTAATGAAATAATAGTGTTTTTCGATACAAGAGATATTTATAATCAAAGTGATAAAATCAAAATTATATAAGATGTAAATTAAGTGCATGGTTCAAGATAACTTTTGAGTTTATCTAAAATAAAATAAAATATAACTTGATTTTTGGAGAACAACACACACTGATGCAAAAAACAATTTGAAATATTTTTGGAAATTTTCATATTTTTTGATTTTTTTTGTTATTTTGATAATATGAAGATTGCAAATTAAATGATGAAGAAATTTATTTACAAGTATGTATAGAGATGGAATTTTTGTTTTATGCATAATACTTTTTGAGATGCATAATTTTCATTGGCTCCTTAAGTTATTTTCCTTCTAAGGTGGCCAAGCGATATGCACCTGATCCAAATTTAGCTGTGATAACAAATGGTCCAAGCCAATTAGGTTGAAATTTACCTTTTAAATATTTTCTAGCATTTGTATTTTTTTTATTTTATTTAAGTACTAAATCACCTATTTCAAAATATCGACGATGGAATTTCTTAGCATATGATCTTTTGAGTTTGTCTTGG
Organism: Wollemia nobilis; assembly: GCA_028583015.1. Taxonomy (NCBI): domain Eukaryota; kingdom Viridiplantae; phylum Streptophyta; class Pinopsida; order Araucariales; family Araucariaceae; genus Wollemia; species Wollemia nobilis. Next base: position 567,319 of record JAQPPZ010001776.1, on the reverse strand, counting down.
TAAGAGCGAAGATGCTCTAGGGCATGAATACATTTTTCATCTAGAAGTTCTAACTGACTTAGTCTGCCAGCACGATATTCATCCCCTACTTCAGCATCCTGAAGTAAGAGAGCTAGAGAAGGAACTTCTAACTCAAATGGAAAAACTTCTTCAGCACCATAAACCAAGACAAAAGGTGAGGCACCTGTAGGAGTATGAACACTAGTTCGATAGGCCCACAAGGCAGGATATAATTGCATGTGCCAGTCATGACCTATTTTATTAACCAATATTTTTAATATTTTGATTAAGGTTTTATTTGATGCTTCAGCTTGGCCATTTCCTTGTGGATAATAAGGAGTAGACCATCTATGTTGAATTTTATATTTTTGACATAATTTCTTAACATATTTATTCTTGAAACATGTTCCATTATCTGAGATGAGAGTTGATGGGATTCCAAATCTACATATGATTTGATTAAAGATAAACTTAGAAACTTGGACTCCCATGCAAGAAGCTAATGGTATAGCTTCTACCCACTTTGTGAAATATTCTATTGTAGTTATTATGAATTTATGACCATCAGATGAAATAGGATTGATTTTACCAATAATATCTAAACCCCATTTAGAAAAGGGCCAAGGGGATGCAATAGCTTGAAGTTCCTGGGTAGGAGCATGAACAAGGTCTGCATGTCTTTGACACTTATCACAATGATGCACATAATCATTAGCATACTTTTCCATGGAAGGCCAAAAATACCCCATTCGAAGGAGTTTCTTAGCAATGGTACTTCCACTAAAGTGTCCTCCATAGGATCCATCATGGGCTTCACTTAAGGCTTTCTTGGACTCTTCTAAATTAAGACATCTTAATAGGATCCCTTCAAAGGATATTTTGTATAAGGTATTACCAACAATTATGAAGTGAACAACTCGCTTACGCAATAACCTACGTTGGTTTCTATCTAACCCTTCTAGGAAGGTTCCATTTTGGAGAAAATTAAAGACATCTGTATACCAAGGTTCTAGGGTTGTTTCATTAATCAAAAATACATCTAATGGCTCTAGATATGACTTAGAAGAAGCAGGCTCTCAGATTTGGTGAATGATGATAGTAGCATACTCATCATTCAACTCCAAGGGTAACAAGGAAGCAACTGTGGCCATGGCATCAACGATATGGTTGCTAGTGCGAGGGATGGCTTCTAAAGTTACTTTCTCAAACAATGAAATAAGTTTTAGAACATACTCCTTATAAGGGTGGAGCTTCTCATCTCGTGTCTGGTAAAATTCATTGATTTGATTTATAACAAGCTGAGAATCTCCAAAGACTAATAGTATTTTAATTCTTAAGGCTAGAGCGGCTCGTAACCCTAGGATTAGAGCCTCATACTCTGCAGTATTGTTAGTACAAGCAAATTGTAATTTGAAAGATAATGGGATAAGGTGCTTTTGTGGAGATATTAAGATAATACCAGCACCTACACCACTCATGCATCTAGCTCCATCAAAATATAAAGACCATGACTTAGACAGATCTTCTTCCAAATTAAGGCACTCATCAAGAAATTCTATAATTATAGGGTGAGTAGACTCTAAAGGTGCAACAACTAACTGATCAGCTATAACTTGACCTTTAATAGATTTTTGGCTGATAAATGTAAGATCAAACTCACTTAGAGCAAGAACCCACTTAGTTGTGCACCTTGACAAGTAAGGTCTACTCATCAAGTACCTTAAAGGATCAGATTTAGCTATAACAAATGTTTTCTGACTAAGCATATAATGATGCAACTTTTGCGTAGAAAACACAACCGCTAAACAAAGTTTTTCTAATGGAGTATAGTGGGTTTCATAACTTATTAGTGTTCTGCTTATATAATATGTGGCTTGTTCTTTCTTTTCATCATCAATTTGAGCCAACATAGCTCCAAGTGCAAGTTCTAAGGCAGAAATATATAAAATAAATGGATGATCTGGTCTAGGAGGAACAAGCACTGGAGGAGTAAGAAGATATACTATTTAAGACTCTCAAAAGCTTCTTGAAATTCATCATCCCATTGAAATGGAATGTTTTTCTTAAGTAATTTAAGAAAAGGTCCTGTTTTATCCACCAATTTATCAATGAAACGATGGATAGATTGTAATTTACCTTGTAAACTTCTTAACTCTGATATGTTTTTAGGTGGTGGCATATCAAGGATAGCTTTAATTTTGAGAGGATCTACTTCTATACCATGCATAGAAACAATAACCCCCAATAATTTTCCTGATTTAACTCCAAATACACATTTTTCAGGATTTAATCGAATCAAATATTCTCTTAATCTATCAAACACTTTTCTTAAATCATTTATATGCTCTTCCTCTTTAGTTGAACGAGCTATAATATCATCTACATAATCATGTAAAATATCATACATCATGTCATGAAAGATGTATGTCATAGCTCTTTGATATGTTTCTCCTGCATTCTTTAAGCCAAAAGGCATTACTTTCCAGCAAAAGGTACCCCAAGGTGTAATAAAAGTTGTTTTAGGTTGATCTTCAGGAGCTATTCTAATTTGATTGTATCTTGAAAAACCATCCATGAGGGATAACATCCCACTCCCAGCTGTAAAATCTATGATTTGATCCATATTAGGGAGAGGGAAATCATCCTTAGGGCATGCATCATTAATGTCCCTAAAATCAGTGCAAACCCTAACTTTAGTGGCTTATTTTTTAGCTACTGGGACAACATTTGATATCCACTCAGCATAGTCAATAGCTTGGATAAAAGTTACATTCAAAAGTTTTTCTAACTCATTTTTAACTAGTAGTGCTACTTTGGGATGCATTTTCCTAAGTTTCTGCTTTACAGGTTTTGCATCAGGGTGCACTACTAGATGGTGCATTACCACAGAAGGATCTAGGCCTGGCATATCTGCATATGTCCAAGCAAAGACATCAACATATTCTGTGAGAAATGTGATATATTCTTTTTGTCTTTCTTCACTTAATTCTGCTCCAATTTTGACCATGCGAGGATTTTCCTCCATCCCAATATTAACTTGTAGAACATTTTCTATCACAATATTTGATTCTCTTTCAAATTTGGGTGGTGTTGGTGACACCCCCATTTCTTGTAATTCTTCTAAAGTTAATTTTTCTAACTCTTCTTGAGGGGTAGTTGCTTCTACATGAGCTATACATGGGATAGACCCATCAAAATAGAATTTATTCTTTAAAATTTCATCAACAAAGATATCATGAAAAATATCTCCCCCTAAATATTCATCTGGTTCAGCAATCATATCTGGGTATGCTATGGATAACATATTACAAGAAGATATCCATTTTCTTGATTTGAACAATTCCTTTTGTGCTAAATATTCTTCATATGTTATAAGGTGATCATCATCCTTATATGGGAATGGTTGGGTCTTTGTAGGAATGTAACCAATGCCACATCGGGCAGGCCATTCCCCAACTTCCAAAGGCTCTTGTATTCCATTTTCAAGAGGTCCTAAACCTTTACCTCTATAACCCATATCACACATCATTTATTTTTATTTTATGTATCCATTAGAGAAATAACAATTAGCAAAACCATTTTGATCAATTGTGATATTCACAACATTAATTTTACCATAATCATACCCTGCATAAACAAAGGCACAACTCCCAACATGATAGATACTTCCCAATGGTCGTGGTAAGCCCATCGTTCAGGGAGATGGCGGTAACTTAGCTAACACTAGGGAATCTTGAGTGGCAAAGTTATTATGTTCTGAAGTTGTGAGTATCGAAGATAAGTCCGGTAATATTTCATCCATAGTAGGATATGAAGTAGAAGGACTATCTTCTTTAATTATAGATTTAGATGATGTAGTTTTTTATGGTGACGGTGTTGATGATAAAGGTGTTGATGATGATGTAAGTTTTGGTGATGAAGTTGTTGATGATGGAGGTGGACTAGGATATGTTGATGACATAGCCAAACAAAATGGAACTCCTATCGGTTCTGCCATGGCACACATATCAAATGGTCTAGGATCACCATGTATAGTAACTAGTTGATTTTTAAATTCAAACTTAACACACTGATGTAATGTAGAGGGTACCGCTCGCATGGCATTGATCCAAGGTCAACCTAAAAGTATGTTATACGATGCAGGGCAATGTACAACAAATATGGTCGTATCTAAAATCCTTGGACCGACTTGCAATGGGATCGATAACACTCCACATGTTTCTTGAGTTTCATCATTAAATGCTTTAATGATCATTTCAGTCCTTTTTAGATCTTCTTTTCGAAACCCAAATATTTGGAAAAAGTCATATGTGCATATATTTAATGATGATCCATTATCAATTAAAACTCTTTTAACACCTACATCTCCAATTAATGTTGTGATGTATAGAGGATTGTCTCTATACATGCTTTGAGGAGGAATATCCTTATCTAAGAAATCTATGTAATTTGTTCCATTTGAGCTTACAACATTAACCATAGCATCAGGTTCTATATTTTGTGGTACCATCATTTTACTTAAGGTACTCATTAATTCTTCTCTATGGATAGATGAAGTTCTCAAAAGATCCAAAAGAGAGATTCTTGTTGTGATGTTTGCTAGTTGTTCATTAATATCATATGGAGGTTTCTGTTGTGAACTTGATATATTATTTCCTTTCATAGGTGGTTTTAATATAAAAGGAGTTGATTTCTCATTTTGAGTTTGATTTTGTGGTTGAGAATTTTGAGTTTGAGCTTGTTGTCTAGTAATGGCTCCAATAGTACCTACAATATTATTATGACCAAAGCAAAACCTAGCACTTTCTTCTTGTTGATTTGAAAGCATTTGTTGAGATGAGGGTCGAGTGGTTACTCTTCTAGGGAATGGTTCTTCTAGAACTGATAAATCTGTAATGGGAGTAACTCGATCTGATTCATACTCAGAACTATTTGAGGCAATCTCTAGTTCACTTCCTGTTTCACTTTCTGTGTCACTTTTAGTATCTTCTGAAGATGAATTTTGAAAGTATTGTATTGGTCTAGTTGTGACTATAGAAAAAGTAGGTACATAGGAGGTTTGCAAACTTTGTTGTGGTAAAAATCTACTAATGGTTCCCACATACCGAGTTGGATGAGGAACATTGTGATGATCTACTTGATTTACTACTTCTTTACCATGTTTAGGTAAGGGATGTTGAAAAATATCTAGATTTTGATTTGCATTTTGATTTGTTTGTTTTTGAGTATTATTTTGGGTATTATTGTTTGCAAGAAATTGTTGAACTTCCATATTACCTTTATCAATCAAGTCTTGTATCATGTGTTTCAACCTTTTACAAGAATTTGTAGAATGTCCATCTACTTGGTGAAAATTACAATGTAAATCAGCTCTAAATCCAGCTACAGTTGTATCTGGTTGTCTTACCTCAGGTAACCGTATCAAGCCTTGTTCCAATAATTGAGGTAAAATCATAGTTAAGGGTTGATTTAATCTTGTAAATTCTCTTGGTGGCTTATCAGGGATTTTCAATACAAATTTCTTTACAGTTTCAACAAGATTGACATTTGAGTTGTTTCTGCTATCAGTGACCCCATCACCCACTACTTGCTTATTCTTATATTGATTTTTAGGAGTCTTATCTTCATATTTCTTCTTAAATTGTCCTCTCCTAATGAGAGCATCTTCTACCCTCCTAGCTAGATCAATGGCTTGATCAAAGGAGGTTATTGTGGTAGTAGAAAGCTCATAAGATAGTTGTTCTTGCAAATTACCAATGAATATATCCAACATTTCATGATGTGGTAATGCAAAATGTAGTTTGCCTAAGAGTTGTCTCCACTTAGTCAAAAATTTGGTAAAACTCTCATCTTTACCTTGTTTCAGATTGTATAAATCCTTGATGGTTATATGCCTCTCTATATAGGCACTAAATTGATGGACAAACATCTTTGTTGTTTCTTCAAAGTTCCTTAAAGAGTTTGTAGGCAGTTGATAGTACCATTCTAGAGCCATGCCTCCGAGACTTTTAGGGAATATTTTTAGCAACAACAAGTCATCATGAGAAATATCATGACATGTTGTCCTAAACATGCGAAGATGCTCAATAGGATCTTCGGTTCCTTTATATATCGGGAGGACAGGCATAGGGAAATGTTTTGGATATGGTTGGGCAACCACAATAGGATCTAAGGGTTGGCTACACATCTCTCTATAACTATATGAGGGATGGTAGGGATCTATTTGATCTAGTCTTGAAGCTAATTGTTTGACTATGTCTTCTAGGCCCTGTGGTTGTCCACCAAACTGATTCTGTTGCACCATGTTGTTGTGTCTTTGATAAGTTGATGTTGTATAAGGATTTCCAACTGAAATACTATTGTGCAAAGTGTTGGTAGGAGGATTGTTATGAAGCTGTTGTGGAATTGTGTTCTATTGAATTTTTTGTTGATGATTGGTATTTTGCATTTGTTTAGCCTTTTGTTGGTTTGCCATTTGTTGGTTAAGATCTTGAGAGAAAATAGTTGTGGATGGTTGTTTTTGTTGTTTAGGATTTGTTTTAGGGTTGCTAGCAACAATCTTGGATGATTGTGCCATTAGTTTTTGAACATTTTGATTTAAAGGTATCATGTTTTGATTAGATGGTCCTGCTTGATCATTATCTTGGTCTATTGAATTCATGTATGATAATGGATTTGTATGTATCCGAAATGCAGATGCTAAGGCTGATTCCATATCACCTTCTCCTGAATTATCCATTTGTACTGCTTGATTAAACTCTTCTATGTGATTTTTTATGAATTGGGTAAATTTTCTAAGAGACTCAAATTTAACATTTCCTTTTTCATCTAATGTAGGCTCATCAGGATCTTCTATTTCATCTTCATTATTATTCTCTTCACCTTGTTCTGAAGATACATAATCTTCAATGAGTATTCTATCATCAATGTTTTCTTGGTCTTGTTCTTCCATATGACCAGATTCTACTTGTTTACCACTTCTTAATTTAGGCATTTTGATTTTAGGATTTTTATCTTGCAAATATATATATATATATATGCTTTAAAATTTTGGGGTATATATGCTATATATATACCTAAATAACTATATTATATTATGTTTTGGATTTTTGTAGTTTTTTAGATTGAAAACAATACAACAAACAAAATAAAATCTATAATATTATAGATATTATACTTTAATTTTCTTGGAAAAGCCTATAGATATCATTAACAGGTTCAAGTTTTGCATGGGTCATATAGTGTTCTTCTTCAAACTGGAAGTTGGCCTTTAAGAATTTTATGAAATGGGCTATAGTGATGCAATCAATTTCATAGTTTGACATATAAAAGTACAATTCATGATAGTATTCTCGATAAAGCACAGCCCTAGGAACTCTATTGAATCTTCTCTTATCATCTAAGACAACTTCTTGATTTTCCACATGTGATAAAAATTTATGTACCGTTATTGCATTCTCAAGATAATCTTCAAAGGAGTAAAGACTTGGGGAAATAACAGCTCTCTTATCCGCTAGCCACCTATCACATGCTCTTTGAAGGTCAAAGTAAAAAGGTGCACTATCGGGATCCAGGATTCTAGACAAGTCAAACCTTATGATTTTCTTAAGTTTAGGTTCTTTGGCTCTTATAATTTCTAATCTTCTCCAAATCTCAGGGTATGGCACACTACCTAATGAAGAAAATTCTTGGGTTGACAATACTGTACTAACATCAATTCAGACAACTCTCCTTATGTTGTAATCTACCATCTATGAAATTCACTAAAGATGTGCAAATTTGACTAATGACTTTGTTTGATCCTTCATTTTTTTTGTTTTTATGTTTTATAATTTTTTATGTTTTTTATGTTTTATGAATAAAAAATATGCCTAATGTTTTTCACGTCGGGTTCACCAAAGAATGTAGGTCTAAAATTCGCACACTCCTTTCCTCCAGGCTAATGGATCCGTGCCTCGAAGGGGAATGTGGGAATGATAGGTCTACACCTCAGAGAGAGACACTTGATCGTGCCTTCTTATGGTGATTTTTTGATGAATTGGTTTAGGGTTCACCAGGAAACATTTTATGGCAGTTTCCATGCCTAGGTTTTGGAGTTTGTTTTGATGTGTTCCTTTTATCAAATCTCACATACACCTAGTTTGGCCAATATGCAACTATGCTAACCTATATGCAATTTTTATTTACATGTAGATAGCAAACAACAAAAAACAATGTCTAGATGGACAATGCAGTGCTTAAAAAGTAATTTAGAACTCTTACCTGTATCCGAAAGTCTGAAGAAGATTTTGATTTTTTATTGTAGTCCAGATCGTACGTAGTAGGGCGAGATCATACGAATAGAGCAATATCGTACGAATACGATCAGAGATCGTACCTATCGATCAGAGATCGGTAGATCCGATCTTGACAAAAACCTATAGTTTTATAGTTGAATAACACAAGCTTATACTGAGAGGGGGGGTGAACAGTATAAGACCTCTTTTTCTTTTTCCTTTATATTACAAAATAGTAAAGCAATATACCCACAACAATATCAAAGCAATGCATAAAAACATCCACAAAGTGACAATAATTTTAACGTGGTTCACCCAGAATGGCTGGGCTATGTCCATGGATAAAATCTTTCACTAAATTTTATCAATCCAAATTCTAGGAATACCTTTCCCGATTACAATTTTTATGGGCACCAACCCAAAGGAGACACCAATCCCCTAATATCGAGTTCGTGGGAACCAAACCATAGGAGACACCAATCCCCTAGCTCTTCTCTAGCTGGTGATCCTCTAGAAGACCTTTGCCTCTGTTTCCCTTAGAAAATGGAACTCTATCCACAGAAGACACCTGTCCTACCTACTCTGGTTGGAGACCTCTGTCCTCAACTCTATAACCTCCAAAGCTGGTCCTCGAATTTGCACTAAACACAGTCCTTCGGTTTAGCACAAATATCCTTGTTCTCTTTCTTTGATCTGCACCAAACACAGTCCTTCGATCTGGCACAAATGTCCTCATCCTCTTTCTCTGATCTGCACCAAACACAGTCCTTCGGTCTGGCACAAATGTCCTCGAAACTACACCAATATCTGTCCTCAACTGGTCCTCAAATTTGGTTCATAGAAGTTGTTCACAAGCTTCCACTAAAGCTTGTTTGATCTTCACCCAAGTCTTCACCAAGACTTGTCTTAGATCTGCTTTGCAAGTTCTCACTAGAACCTGCCCAAACTACTCCACAAGCTCAACAAAAGCTTGCTCCAATATGTCCAACAATCCCTCTCAATGATTTGTCCAAAACCATCAAGGCCTGCACACTATCTTTGAACATAACAGAAATGATGCACCCAATAGCTTTGCACTTTTTTTCTCTTTGTGCGCTCTTGCTTTGCACTTAGCTCGATTCGACACGACTCGCTCTCTGTGCACCACGAACTTAACTTGTGCACTTCAACAACACATTCGATAACTCACAACTCTCCAATAAGCCCTCCTTATATACTAACTCTTTCAAGATCAAAACCTTGATCTTAGTCAGCTGCACAACCCTAAACTACGTCGGCTACAAACCCTAATCTTCGTCAGCCCAAATTTAACTTAGTTGGCCTCACTGCATTTGCAACTCTTTTGTAGCTTCTACCGTGAAACTACAACATGTCATGATATCGCAACACCTTTGCAACCGTACACTTTCTTTTGGATTTTGTCACGATATCACGACACAACTGCCTTTGTCGCGAAATCATGACACTTCTATCTTCATAGCCTTCCTCTCTACTTTTGTCACGAAATCATGACACTTCTCCTATAGAAGGCCTGCATTCTGATTCTATCATGAAATCGTGAAACTTTCTCCAACCGAATGCTACCATCTCAATCTGTCGCAAAATCACGACACTTTCTCTTCCTAGCACTCTTGTTTGCTTGCACTAGCAAAAACGAAACATGTCACAAAATCGTGACACTTTCACTGCCTTGTGTTTTTATCTATCTTACACCCGCGAAAATGGAACATGTCGCGAAATCATGACGCTTTCACCTTTGAGCTCTTCCTCCTTGAATTTGTCATGAAATCATGACACTTCTAGCTTTCGTATGTTTTCTTTGTAGCTTGTCATGAAATCGTGAAACTTTCAGCTTTTGTACGACTTCTCTGCAACCTATCGTGAAATCGCGACGCTTCTCATTTTAGACTCTTCCCTTTGCTACATGTCACGAAATCGTGACAGTTCTTACTTGGAACATTTTCATCTGTAGCATGTTGTGAAATCATGACACTTTATCTTGCTTCCACTTTGTCTTCTGACTTATCGCGAAATCGCGACACTTTTTCTCCTTAGCGTTTTTATTTTCTTCGGGTCGTGAAAACCCGATATGTCATGATATCACTATAATTTTTCTCTCAGACTCTCTCTCCTGCATTATGTCGTGAAATCATGAAATTTTTTCTTTCGAACTCTCTCTCCTGCAACATGTCATGAAATCGTGACACTTTTCTGTCTGTTCAACCTTCCTAGCAATATGTCGTGAAATCATGACATTTTTGACTCTGAACATTTTCTCTCCTCTGAGTCACGAAATTGTGACATGTCGCGATATCGTGACACTTTTCTGAAAAGCTTTCCCTTGCCTGCTTAAGTCACAAAATGTGACATGTCGCGATATCGCGACATTTTTCCAACTTTCTTTCGAACCTTTCATGCTGAACCTTCATCAAAACAAATTATTTTACATCAAATCAAATTCCTACAACAGCTTCTTGACATCAATGACAACTTATTCACTTGAGCAAATGCAATGTACCCAAGGTACCCAAAATTGCCAACAATCTCCCCCTTTGTCATTGATGGCAAACCTTTACTAAAAACACATCTCAAAGCCAAAACTAAAACCAACTGTGCTAACAACTGAGAAACTGTGCTCGCAACTGAGAATATTCCTTTGAAGTTTTGCTCCCCCTGACTTGAAGCTTTCCTCTTCACTTGAAGCTCTCCCCCTTACTCATATCTTTCCCCATTTGTCATCAATGGTAAAGGGTCACCTTTGGGGCTCGGGACTAAGAATGAGTCTCTTAGCTTAGTCCCTCCCCCACCTCCTGATGAGGTGATTAATTCTGGGGTGGGAGTAAAACTCCCATTAGACACTGATCATCATCAGTGTCTATAATTTCCTTGTCGATACTTCTCTTGAACTCTTTGCCCGTATTCCTGTTCTTGTCACTATTCTTGTTCCTGTTATCATTCATGTTCTTATCCATGCCTTGATCCTTGGACCTGTTCATACCACTATTTCTGTTCATGTACCTTGGAATTTTAGCTCTACACTGTCTAGTTGTGTGACCTTCATTGTTACAATTATAACAAGTAACAATATTATTTCTTTTAGGCATACCTATTCTTTGAATCCGCCTGTTCTGACTAACCCTATTCTGACCAAACCTATTTTGGCCGAACCTGTTTTGATCAAACCTGTTCTTGTAATTAACCTTGCAATAGACTGCCTTGTGCCCAAAATGTTGACAAGAGTAGCAATACCCTTGAAAGAAACTAGCACTTCTGAAATTGCCGTTTACCTTCTTCACTTGAGCCATGCAATGTGCAGCCATGTGACCAAACTTGTGACACGCAAAACATCTGTCATGAAATTTTTCTTTATTCGACCTCTTGGGTCCTAAAAACTTCTTCTTCTCATTCTAAATTTCATTTTTTGTTTTTGCACATCTATCATTCAAGGACTCATGATCTGAAATACTTTCCTCATCAGAACTCTCTTCCTTTTGGAGTCTCTTACTAGACTCTCCAGCTTGTTCCTTAACAAAACCAAGGCATGTTTTATCCGTTGTCTTTCTTTGACCTTTGATGAGCGACTTAACCTTTTTGGAGCTATATTGAAACTTGTAAAACTTATCCTTGTACTCTTTAGTTTCCTCTTTCAAAGAAGCCATTTTCTATTCTAACTCACTATACTCAAGAACCTTAGACTCTAACTCATCCTTGAGTTCTTGTATCTTAGCCATAGAGAAGTCAAGACTTTCTATAATATTATCTCTCTCCATACAACATTCATCTAACTTATCCTTGAGTCTAGCATTCTTCTTTCTTTCCTTTTTCAAAACACTAAGAGCATTAGTAAGTTCACTTTCAAGATCCTTTATTTGTTTGCTTTCTGAATCATCAAAGCCTTTTTCATATTTCTTATCACTAGAGGTGCTACCTTTTTCAAAAACCATACAAGCATCTTCCTTATAGTTTTCTAAAGAATCCTCATACATACTAGAAACCAAATCATTATTTGTGCAATTATCCTCAAGGTGACCAAAATTTCCACATCTAAGACATTTCATGATAATGAATCTATGTTTCGGTTCTTCCTCTTTTTTTGATATGAACAACATCTCATTTTCATTATCACTTGAAGAACTTTCACTATCACTACTAGAACACTTACTTGCTTTGTCTAGGTAGAAAATCTTCTTGTGCTTGTGAGAATACCTCTTTCCTTGATTGTTGTGCTCATCTCTATTTTTCCTGTGATGCTTGTGCTTTTCAAAATCCTTGCTTTTAGAATCCTGTTTATCTTCATCACTTTCATCTTTGGGAATAGTACAGTCTGTAGCATAATGACCAAACTTTCCACAATTGAAACATCTTATATTTTTCACGCTTTTGTGCTTTCTAGAGAACTTACATTTCTTGTTGTAATACGCCTCTTCATCACTAGAAGACTCATCACTTTATTGAAGTTGTTTACCCTTGGATTTCTTGGTAGCCTTGAAAGCTGCCTCTTTCTTGACATCAACCTTCACTTGAGTTCTCAACTCAAATACTGCAAGTATACTATGGAGCTCATCCTTTTTCAACTTATCCAAATCTTTAGCTTCCTCAATAGCAAAAATATTTTCATTAAATCTATTAGGAAGAGATCTTAAAATCTTATCACAGACATCATTTTCAGCAAGCTCAAGACCTAAGTCTTTCATGGAGTTAACAACCTCATCCATACGAAGCATGTAGTCACTAATATTTTCATCATCATTCATCTTGAGTTGTTCAAACATACCTTTGAAGTGTCTCAACTTGGCCTTCCTGACATTTGTATCACCTGTATGAACCACCTGCAGTTGTTTCCACATTTCACTAGCTATTTTGCAGTGAATTACTTTGGTGAGATCTGCTTTCTATAAGCCTTTCAGGATTGCGTTCATTTCTTTTGAATTGCTGTGATGTAGGAGCCTTTCTTCTTTAGTATTTGGACCATGTACAGGAATAGTATACTCATCTTCAATTACTTCCCATACCTCATTACCAAGTGCCATTAGATGAACCTCCATCCTCGCAATCCAAAGACAAAAATTTGACCCATCAAGAATAGGTGTTGCATTGCCACTTAAATAATCCATTGTGTTCTGTATTAGCTTTTCCTTCAAGCTGTTAAACTTTTCGAATGCACCGGCTCTGATACCAATTGAAGAACACAAGCTTATACTACGAGGGGGGGGGTGAACAATATAAGACCTATTTTTCTTTTTCCTTTATATTAAAAAATAGTAAAGCAATATACCCATAGCAATATCAAAGCAATGCATAAAAACATCCACAAAGTGACAACAATTTTAACATGGTTCACCCAGAATGGCTAGGCTACGTCCACGGATAAAATATTTCACTAAATTTTATCAATCCAAATTCTGGAAATACCTTTACCGATTACAATTTTTATGGGCACCAACCCAAAGGAGACACCAATCCCCTAATCTCGGGTTCGTGGGCACCAACCCACAGGAGACACCAATCCCCTAGCTCTGCTCTGGCTGGTGATCCTCTAGAAGACCTCTGCCTTCGTTGCCCTTATCAAATGGAACTCTATCCATAGAAGACACCTGTCCTCCTTGCTCTGGTTGGAGACCTCTGTCCTCAACTCTATCACCTCCAAATATTGTCCTCAAATTTGCATTAAACATAGTCCTTCGATTTAGCACAAATGTCCTCGTTCTCTTTCTCTGATCTACACCAAACATAGTCCTTCGGTCTGGCACAAATGTCCTTGTCCTCTTTCTCTGATCTGCACCAAACATAGTCCTTCGGTCTGGCACAAATGTCCTTGAAACTGCACCAATATCTATCCTCAACTGGTCCTCAAATTTGGTTCACAGATGTTGTTCACAAGCTTCCACTAAAGCTTGCTTGATCTTCACCCAAGTCTTCACCAAGACTTGTCTCAGATCTGCTTTGCAAGTTCTCACTAGAACCTGCCCAAAATGCTCCACAAGCTCAACAAAATCTTGCTCAAATCTGTCCAACAATCCCTCTAAATGATTTGTCCAAAACCATCAAGACCTACACACTATCTCCGAACATCGCAGAAATGATGCACCCAAAAGCTTTACATTTTTTTGCTCTTTGTGCACTCTTGCTTCACACTTAGCTCGATTCGGCACAACTCGCTCTCTACGCAACGTGAACTTAACTTACACACTTTAAAAATGCATTTGATAACTCACAACTCTCCAATCAGCCCTCCTTATATACTAACTCTTTCAAGAGCAAAACCTTGATCTTAGTCGGCTGCACAACGCTAAACTACGTCGACTGCAAACCCTAATCTTTGTCGGCCCAAATTTAACTTAGTTGGCCTCACTACCTCTGCAACTCTTCTGTAGCTTCTGCCGCAAAACTAAAACATGTTGCGATATCATGACACCTTTGCAACCGTACACTTTCTTTTGGATTTTTTCGTGATATCGCGACACAACTGCCTTTGTCAACCTCATTTCTGATTTTGTCATGAAATCATGACACTTCTCCTATAGAAGGCCTGCATTCTGATTCTGTCATGAAATCATGACACTTTCTCCAACCGAACGCTGCCATCTCAATCTATCGCAAAATCGTGACACTTTCTCTTCCTAGCACTCTTGTCTGCTTGCACTAGTAAAAAAGAAACATGTCGCGAAATCACGACACTTTCATTGCCTTGTGTTTTTCTCTGCCTTACGCCCGTGAAAATGGAACATGTCACAAAATCATGATGCTTTTGCCTTTGAGATCTTCCTCCTTGAATTTGTCATGAAATCATGACACTTCTAGCTTCCGTACATTTTCTTTGCAGCCTGTCGCGAAATCGTGACACTTTTAGCTTTCGTACGACTTCTCTGCAACCTGTCGCAAAATCATGATGCTTCTCATTTTAGAATCTTCCCTTTGCTGAATGTCATGAAATCATGATAGTTCTTACTTGGAACATTTTCATTTGCAGCATGTCACGAAATTGTGACACTTTATCTTGCTTCCACTTTGTCTTCTGACTTATCACGAAATAGTGACACTTTTTCTCCTTAGCGCTTTTCTTTTCTTCGGGTCGTGAAAACCCGACATGTCGTGATATCACGAAACTTTTTCTCCCAGACTCTCTCTCCTGCAACATGTCACGAAATTGCGATATTTTTTCTTTCGTACTCTCTCTCCTGCAACATGTCGTGAAATCGTGACACTTTTTCGTCCGTTCAACCTTCCTTGCAATATGTCACGAAATCGTGACATTTCTGACTCTAAAAATTCTCTCTCCTCTTTGAGTCGTGAAACTATGACATGTCATGATATCACGACACTTTTCTGAAAAGCTTTCCCTCGCCTGCTTAAGTCACGAAAATGCGACATGTCGCGATATCACGACATTTTTCCAACTTACTTTCTTTCAAACCTATCATGCCGAACCTTCATCAAAACAAATTATTTTACATCAAATCAAATTCCTTCAATAGCTTCTTGACATCAATGACAACTTATTCACTTGAGCAAATGCAATGTACCCAAGGTACCCAAAATTTCCAACAAGATAGAGTGCAGAAAATAGGAAAAAGACAATTCTAATGTTTTTTTAAGAAAAATGAGACTTAATGTCAGCTATTTGAATGTTGTAATTGAAAGAAAATAATATATAAGTATTTAAAACTACATGCAATATGTGATTATATACAAATCGGTGAACTCAAGGAATGCAAATGATTGAATTCTATATTCCATGTGATGCAAATGATAAGTGAAATGTCAGATAAAAAAAAGTAGGGCTAAAATACGTAAACTAGCACTCAGAGTTACCCCCAAGTAATCTTAGAGCAAGATAATACAATTTGAGCAAGATCGTACTCCTTTGATGCAATATCGTATCGATCCAATATTGACTGTATCCTTCGATCCTACAAGCAACAACAAAATATCCAAAGCTAAAATGCAAAATTTTGTCGATGCGTTAGGAGTTCCAAGAGGAATCTGAGAGGAAGGATTTCTGATTACATAAGATGGGTAAATCAACTAAAATAGTCTAAAAACCAACTTAGTTGTAACTCCTTCCAAGCTGGGACTGATCGGGCGAATCTGATCTCATAACCGTCGCCCAGTTGCATAGGTAGAGACAAAAAGCGTTACATCTAATTTTGTCATTTTTCTAAGTTGAGATTTTCTATTTTGAGCAAGATCATACGCATATGATCAGGTATCATATTGTACAATATGATATCGTATCGTACAATCCAAGATCGTATCGTATAATCTCATCCAGATTACTCGATCTCACCAAGAGGGAACAAAAATTGAGGCAACCAACTAGAGGCTCATTTTTATAAGTTGTTTGTCCTTCGTAAAAATTATAATGAGTCATTTTTAGGGTGTTACACTAACTCCAAGGGCATAATGGTCTCAGTACCATATACAAGCAAAAACGGTGTTGTCCCAATGGGCGTCTGCACGCTAGTTCTATAAGCCCATAATGTAAGAGGTAAATGCAAATGCCAATCCTTATGATTTTATTTTGTTGTCTTATTTAAGATGGCTACGATTATTATATTAGAGGATTCCACTTACCCTTTTGCTTGTGGATAATACAGTGTTGTAAAACTGTGTTGAATGTTATATTTGGACGTTAAAGCCCGCATATTTGTTTTGTTAAATGAAGGACCATTAACCGAAATTACTTTGAAAGGGACCCTAAAGCGACAGATGATATTGTAAAGTATGAAATCCATAATTCGAGGTCCTATTATCAACATTAATGAGACCACTTCCACCAATTTGGTGAAGTACTCAGTGGCCATTAAAATAACTGTGTGTCAGCCCGAAGACGGGGGAGGGATATTTGCAATTAGATCAAAACCCCACTGATAAAATTTCCAAGCCGCTTGAATGGGTTGCAAGGCCTATGATGGCAGGTGCATCATATTTGCATAATTTTGACACTTCACGCACTTCATTATATAATCACAATAGTCATTTTCCATGGTTGGTCAATAATAACCCATTCAAAGGATGCACTTGACGATGGCCATGTCACTAAAATGGCCATCGCATGTACTGTCATGAGCTTGTGAAATTTACCAAGCTGATTCTTGAGGTTCAAGACAATGAAGGAGGACTCCATTGAAGCTTTGACGATACAATATATCTCCTAACAAGACATACTTGGTCACTTTCTATTTGAATGCTCATTTTTTGTCTTGTGATAATCCTTGTAGGATGATTCCAAGCTTAAGAAAATATTGTAATTGGGATAGCCAATCTTGATAAGCTACAACCTCGATAGGCTACAACCTCAATAGACAAGATGACTTGTTCTCCCTATGATTCGATATGCACAAATGCAAATTGGGAGACAACCTTGTGGTGAATGGTGATACCATTTCCCATAGGATCCTGCGAGATTAAATACCCCCAAGGCACCTTCTTTAGAAAGTATCTAGCTTTGTAGAACCACTCATGATTTGGTTCTATATGAATCATATTGACTGATTATTTTTTGTCAAAGGCCTCACACTGCATCGCTGATTGTGAGAGCATCTTCACATGAATGGTAGTGAAATTAGGAGATGGATTCTAAGGTATCAAGGATCCTAAATATGCCATAGTTTCTATGAACCTATTAGTTGTGCGAGGGATTTCCTTGATGTTGTATTATTCTAGTCGGGCTAGGTAAGTGTCAACAAGCTCTTTGTAAGATTTTAGGATTGGACACCTACATTGAAATAATCCCTTAACTTGGTTAACGATGAGAAGGGAGTCACCAAAGATATTTAGCCTTTTAATATTCATAGTGATTACTATTTGGAGACCCAATATTAGGGCTTCATATGCAGCATTGTTATTTATGCAAGAGAAATATAGCTTAAATGACAAGGGCATTGGGGCACCTTGCAGCATGAAAAACACAATCTCTACATCATCCTCTTTCTCACACTTCAAACCATCAGATAATAAAGTCATGCCAGCTTTGTTATCAAGCTCTTCGGGTTTGGATGCTTCCTATAATGCAAATACTGCATCATTGAGAATTTCGATGGTGAGAGGCCTACTTTCTTGAAGTGGTACCTATTCTAATTGATCAGCTATGAATTATCCCTTGATGGACTTTTGGCTTATGAATTCTAGATCAAATTCTATCAGTAGCATGATCCACTTTGTGATACATGCATTATGATATGTCTTGCTCATGATATACTGCAAAGGATTTTGTTTCGATATCATATACGTTATATGGCTCAACATGTAGTGGTGCAACTTCTCAATCGTAAATACCACTATTAAGGAAAAATTATCTATGTATGCATACCTGAGCTCATAACTCACCAAGGTGCGGCTGATGTAGTATATCACTTGTTCTTTATCTTGCACATTCTTTTGAGCCAAAATGGTGCCTAAAGAAAAATTGATAGCATATATATAAAGAAAAAACAACACGTCTAGCCTTGGTGGAGCTAGTACTAGTTGCATTGCCAAGTATTTATTGATTTTAGCAAAGGATTTCTAATATTCTTCATCCTATTGGAATGGGACCCCCTTGTATAGCAGTTGATTCATGAGTCAAAATTTATTTGATAGTTGTGCAATGAAATACTTTATGGATGCTACTTTGCCCTGTAGGCTTCTTAACTCTTTGATGTTAGTGGGTGAGGCCATTTCTAGGATAGCCTTTAAATTTTTTGGGTTGACTTCAATTCCTTGTTTAGAAATGATGAATCCTAAGAGTTTTCCATATATTACACCAAAGATACAATTCTTGGAATTCAACCTAAAATTGTGCTCTATCAGGAAATCGAAGACCTTTCTCAGAATCTTGACGTGCTCTTCATGTAGCAATGACTTGGCCAGTAAGTCATTGATATAATATTCTAATATCTTATGCATGTAGCCATGGAAATATATATGTCATGGCCCATTGATATGTGGCATCACATTTTTAAGACCAAATGACATTACTTTGTAATAAAATGTCCCCCATGGAGTGGTGAACACATTTTTGTGTTGGTTTTCAAGTTTAATATGAATCTAATTATAACTAGACAAACCATCCATGAGGGAAAGCATCTCATGACCTATAGTTGCATCTAAAAGATCATCTATGTTGGGCAACGAGAATGAATCCTTTAGTGTTGCCTTGTTGAGGTGTCTAAAATCCATGCAAATATGGATCCTTCCATCAGGTTTTTCTATAGGCACCATGTCTGAAACCTATTTTGGATAGTCAATAGGTACAATAAAGATTGCATTCAATAGCTTTTGCAACTCATTATTTACCATCAAAGCGACGGTTGGATGCATCTTATTGAGTTTCTGCTTGATCAATTTCTTTACTAGATCTAGTGAAAGGTTGGGGACAACTAATTTCAAATCTAGGCCTATAATATCCTTGTAGGTCCAAGCAAATAGATTAGGTATCTCTTTCAATAGAGGTATGATGATGGCATATTATTTTGGAGATAAGCATGCTCTAAATTTAACTTTATTTGGATCAGAAGGATCATTGTTGATGTCCACTTCGAAAGTTTCCTCTATTAACATGTGTGACCCACCCTCAAGCTGGTGAGGAGTGGGGATCAAGTGGATGTCATATACTAGGTTTAAAGGTTCAATTGAATCATGGTTGAAATCAGAATGATAAACAACATGAGTGCAACCTAGTGAAAAATGAAATGGTTGTATCATTTCCTCACTGGGGAAGAAATCTTCAGGCTCTAAGGGTGAATCATTGCAATCCCAATAAATAGAATCTATGTTAAGACACAGTGGTTTAGAAGGATCAGTTGGGTTTTAAAGTGGAGTGCTCAAATCAGTGGAGATCATGTTGATGGATAGAATGAAATCTCTAGGACCACATGGGTGTGACTCTACATCGTTGACTTACCTTACATATTCGAGGTGAGACTTTGGGGTATGGGGATATCAGGTTCTGATCTATGGATAGTTAGGAAGATAGGATTGTTTGGCTGAAGTAACTCTCTAAATGTGGGTAGATCAAGAAATAATATGCGATAGATCATATATGAATTGGGTTATCTTCCCCTAAGGTGAGGGCCAGGATATACTCTATAGTATATTTCATCTATTATAGTTGGAACATAGGAGGTATAAGGTGAGATGAATTTTTGTTATTATATTTAAAAGGGTTTTGATATCATTTATTTTTATGCTAAGCTTGGAGTGATAAGTTTGTAAGTGGTTTAATTATCATTGTAATTCTTTGTTCTTGGACATTAAATTGGAGTGAAAAATATTTTGAAATAGTGGAGATAAAATGTATAAAAGGTATTTTATTTGATTGTAATTCTTGATTTATAAAAAGGGAAATGGTTGAGAGAGTTTTGTGAGATTTAATGAATTGTCCATGAGAACTAAAGAAGAGTCCTAGAATATTATTTTCATAATTCATTGAGCATCTTGTTGAGGGAATATTCATGTGAAGGTTTTGAGATAGACTATTATCTAACCTTGAAGTGGCACAAAAGGAATTGATTGTTGGTAATACATGTTTTGAATACATATCTCCATCAAAGCAAAGAGGTATGGGCACATCATCCTTTTTTTGAAATATTTTTTGGAATGAATGTTGTGAAAAATAAGGTGGAGTGACAAGGATTGTTGGATAAGCATTGTTGGAAATATTTGAGTGAGTTTTATGTGCTTCATTGTTGAATATTTTGAGAAACTCTTGAGCATTGGTTTTGAGTGATATCAAAAGTGAATGCACAAAAAATAGAAATCATATTTATGAAATTAAGAGGGTAGATCAAAAATATAGGCGTCATGTGCTATACTAGATCTATCTTTAAAAGAGCAATAAAAGTAAGACATGTGAAATCGATAGACTTAATGATTGAGTAGAACATATTGAGCTATTTGCAATTGCATATTATTCTCTATATATTCTAGAGGTTAAATGAATTTTGTATAGAGTATTTCTAAAATACTTCAAGTTAAAGGAATTATTTTGAATATTAGACAAAGAATTTGATAGCATTGTGTGCAATATTTGAGATTGATTGAGCATATCTTGTGAGCTATTTTCAGCATGTGTTAAAGTAGAGTTAAAATAGAATTGAGATAGATTTTGGTACAAATTCATGAGCAGAGTTAGAGCATATTTGAGATAGATTTTGGTAAATATTTTTCAGTAGAGTTAGAGTAGATCTGTGGTAGACTTGGGACAAAGTGTGGTATAGATTTGATATAAAATTGAGAGCAAACTTTAGAGGTGACAAAGTAGAGGATATAGAGTTCTCTTGTGGGTAGAAATCCATAAACTAGATCAAGGGGAAAGAGTTCTCCTATGGAGAGTGATCCATGAACCAAATGTGGAGATAGAGTTATTTTGTGGAGAAAGACCCATAAACTAGTTTAGGATATAGAGTTCTCCTGGATCAATTTCCACGAACCAGAGAAAAGGGGAAAGTGTGGAGAGAAATCCACAAGCCATAGCAATGGGGACAAAAGTATTATAGAATATCACAAGCCAAAGCAGAGGGGATAGAGTTCTCCTATGGAGATAGATTCATAAACCAGAGCATAGGGGATTGGTGTCTCCTTTGGATAGAGGTCCATAAAAATTGTAATAGGGAAGTGATTCCTAAATATTCATTGAGGAAAATTTATAAGAAATATTTTCTGCATGGAGTAGCCCATATTGGGTGAACCACGTTAAATCATGTCTCTCATGGTGTGATGATGTGTGCATTGTTTACTGCTTTGATGTTATTATTGTTATCATTTGGATTAAGAAGTAATTTTTTTTATCTTATACTATTCACCCCCCTCTTAGTATAAGCTTATGTTATTCAATTGGCATTAGAGTGGGTTCCTTCATAAAAATCCTAAAATATTGAAGTAAGATCCTATTAGAACATACGTGACCTTAGAAAATGAATAAGAGGCTATGATTGACATAAAAGAGAAATTTTTGTTGCTCTTAGAAACTTGGGAAAGGTTAGAAGGAATAATTCAAGTTTGAAGGATCAAATACAAGAGGATGACAAAGCAAAGGTGGAACTTCTACAAAACCTCACAAAGCTCAAGGTAAAATTTGAAGAGGGAAATAAAATTGAATAGGATATGGCATAACTGTTAAAGACAAGAAAGTTAGAATGTGAAATATTGGAATCGAAAATTGTCTCTCTAAGGAAGGAAGTTGAAAATATTAATGTTAAGTTACGGCAAGACATAAAGTTAGGAAATAGAAAGAATATTCAAGCTTGCAAGGAATAAAAACATCAAATGAAGAAGAGCCATGACTTATGCTAATGCATTAAAATGCAAAAGCACTAGGAAGGAATACGACATAGAATATTCATGGATGAAAGCGAATTACAGGAACAACAAAAGAAGAAGTATGCTACCATATTATTCAAGGCACCCAAACACATTACAAAATCTCTTCCATGGCTATTGTTTTTCATGTAACAAATATGGTCATAGAGTTGTACATTGCACTGGTTATGTGACAGATAATGTTGATAGAAATTTCAATTCTTTTGCACCTCTCATGAATGAAAATATCATATTTTACAAATGCAATACTTTTGGGTACAAGGCCAAATGGTGTAAAATAGTATTTCCCAAATTAAGCGAAAGGAATACAAATTCAATAGTTAGAAGAGAGAAAAAATAGTAAGAGAAAGTAAAATCAATGTTAGTACAAAAAAATCTTCATGTACAAGATAAGGGAAAATAATGGTTCCTTGATAGTGGTTTTTCTAGTCATATGACAGAAGACAAAAGAAAATTTCTTGTATTTAAAGAAATCAATGGAGGAACAGTAAAATCTTGTGACAAAGGTTCAACAAAAATATATGGGAAAGGAACCTTGAGTTTAGATAATGGAAAAACAAATACAGAGAATGTATCGTATGTCAAGTGATTGAGGTACAATTTACTAAGTGTATGAAAAATTTGTGATAAAGGGCACATGATTACTTTTCATCCAAATAGATGTGAGATCATAAAATCTAAAAATGGAAATGTCATTGCAGATGCCAATAGAACTACAAATAATATTTACATGCTAAGTGAGATTAAGGGAGAAAAGTGTTTCTTATCACAAGAAGATAATATTTGGTTGTGGCATAGAAGAATGGGTCATCTAAACTTTGAAAACATAGTGAAAATAAGCAAAAATTAGGTAATTAGATATTTATCCAAGATAAAAAGGCCACAAAACACAATTTGTGCATAATGTCAGCATGGGAAGCAAACTAGAACAAGTTTCAAGTCAAAATAATTTACATCGTTTAAACCATTGAAACTAGTTCACACTGACTTATGTGGTCCTACAAGGACAAAGAGTCTACAAGGTGAAAGATACTTTATGTTATTTATAGATTAGTATTCTAGAATGATTTGGGTAGCCTTATTAAAAGAAAATTCAGAAGCCCTTGATAAGTTCAAAGCATTTAAATAATTAGTAGAAAATAAAATAGGTAGAAGTATTAAGGGTTTAAGATCATATAGAGGAGGATTATTTACCTTAAATGAATTCATAGACTTTTATTAACAACATGGGATAAAAAGAGAATATTCAACAACAAGAAATCAAAAAAATGGAGTAGTTGAAAGGAAAAATAGGACTGTTGAAAATATGATCAGAGCTATGTTAAATGGGTCTAAGATTTCAAATGGTTTTTGGAGAGATGTAGTTCATACACTAGTGTGTATCATAAATAGAGCTAAAGTGAGAATAAATCACTACAAAACCCCATATGAGCTCTGGAAATGGAGACCAACCACTATAAAATATTTCAATTTTTTTGGAAGCAAATGCTACATAGGATGGGAAGATAAAAATTTGGTTAAGTTTGATTCAATATGTGATGAGGGTATTTTTCTTGGCTATTACACTAAGAGAAAAGCATATAGGTTCTATAACAAGAGGACACATAAAATTATAGAAAGTATAAATATGATATTTGATGAGTAGACATGGTCAAAATAACTAGCACGATAAATTGTGTATCATGAAGAAGAAAGTTGCCAAGAATAATTAGATGAAGAATCAGAAGAAGAAGAATCTCAAATAACACCACCTAATACTCCATCCAAGTATGTGCAAAAAAATTATCCAAGAGATCTAATCATTGAGAATCCAGATGAGAGATAGACAAGGAGGAACATAATAAGAACAAGTGAGCATGCAAACTTTTCTTTGTTATATAAAATCGATCCCAAGGGTTTCAATGAGGTAAGAGAAGATAAGTTTGAAGAACACAAGCTTATACTGAGAGGGGGGTGAACAGTATAAGACCACTTTTTACTTTTCTTTCCCAAATAGTATTAATCAATATAATCAATGGCAATATCAATAGCAATAACCAAAGCAATGCACAAATCATCACACACAATAGAGACACAAATTTAACGTGGTTCACCCAAATATGGCTACCTCCACGGAGAAAATATTTCTTCTAAATATTTCTCAAATAATATCATGGGAATCCTTCCCAATTACAATGTTTATGGACCTCTGTCCAAAGGAGATGTTGATCCCCTAAATCTGGTTTGTGGATCTCTATCCATAGGAGAACTCCTTCTCCTCTTCTCTGGCTGGTGATCCTCTAGAAGACACTACCTCCACTACATTGACTATGGATCTCTCTCCACTTGAAGACTCTTGTCCTCACTCAGAAGACCTATCCTCAATGTCCTGGCTAATGGATCTCTATCCACTGGAGACTTTGTCCTCTCTGCTCTATCACCTCCAAATCTCTTCTCAATAGGTTCACTCAAAACCTTCTCAAATATGCTCAATAGGTCCACTCAGAACCTACTCAAATCTGCTCAATAGGTCCACTCAGAACCTGCTCAAATCTGCTCAATAGGTCCACTCAGAACCTGCTCAAATATGCTCAATAGGTCCACTCAAAACCTGCTCAAATATGCTCAATAGGTCCACTCAGAACCTGCTCAAATATGCTCAATATGTCCACTCATAACTTAAATATGCTCAATAGGTCCACTTAGAACCTACTCAAATATTCTCAATAAGTCCACTCAGAACCTGCTCAAATCTGCTCAATAGGTCCACACAGAACTTTCTCAAATATTCTCAACATGTCCACACATAACCTATCTAAATATGCTCAATAAGTCCACACAAAACTTGTCCAAATCTGCTCAATAAGTCCTCTCTAGGACTTGCTCAAATCTGCATTGCAAGCTTCCACAAAAGCTCACACAAAAATAGTCCACAAGCCTTCTCAAAGACTTACCTCAAATCAGCTTAACAAGTCCACACAGAACTTGTCCAATCTCATAGAATCATAAAGAGAATTGTTAGAGACTCAATATGTTCTATACTCAATGCTCAATCACAACTCAATCTCATAGAAGCATAAATAAAATTGTTAGAGACTCAATATGTTCTATACTCAAAGCTCAATCTCAACTCAATCTCATAGAAGCATAAAGAGAATTGTTAGAGACTCAATATGTTCTATACTCAAAGCTCAATCATCAACTCAATCTCATAGAAGCATAAAGAGAATTGTTAGAGACTCAATATGTTCTATTCTCAAAGCTCAATCTCAACTCAATCTCATAGAAGCATAAAGAGAATTGTTAGAGACTCAATATGTTCTATTCTCAAAGCTCAATCTCAACTCAAATCAGAATATAGAATAGTTTGTTTTATGGAACTTGAACAACCACTTCATGCATCCACTTGACTAGGCTTAATCAACTCTACTCAACCAATCACTTCAAGAAACAACTCTTTCTCACAAACCCTAGTCCAAGCATGTATCTCCCAACTCAAAATGTTTCCAACAATGCTCAACAACAAATCTCACATAACAATGATACTCATGTTATTTTCTAACTCAAGTTCAAGTTCTTTGCATAACCCATTGGCTTCAACAACAATGCTAATAAAACAAGGTTTTAATCACAACTCTCAATTCAGAAAACCTTTAAGCATTAACTCAATGTACTTCACTCAACCAATGGTCTAAACAATAATGCTTATCAAACAAGGTTTAATCACAACTCTCAATCCAGAAAACCTTGAAGCATTAACTCAACCACTTTCAAAAAGGAAACCCTAATCAAATCCTTTTCACTCCAAACTTAATTTTCAATCAAGCCAATCACCTAACTCAACAAAGAAGAATTTTACCCATACCTTTTCTTGAAGAGTAGTTGCCCTTACAAATCTGCCACACTCACAATTACTTCTTTGACAAACTCAATAAGGGTTAGAGGATAATTTTTATATCACAAAAATAATATCACAATTACACCTTATCACTCCAACTTAAACAATAAACAATATCCTCACAATAATCACAAAACCCTTTATTCAAAATAACATACAACCCACAAAGTCTTAACCTTTCAATATTCCACAATAGCAAAATTTAAGACTTGAAAATAAAAACAGAAATTCTCCTTATAACTCCTAATGGTATTTCTCAACTACCAACCTTTATCACAATGCAAAGACTTCAACCACCAAATACCTTATACCTCCAACTTAGGCATTAATAAAATAAAACATAAAAATGTACCTTTGCCTTTGGAGAGTTTCGAACTCTCAACGCAGCCCACACAAACATCTTTTCCCACGATGCAAACCACCACATGAGCTACAAGCTCATTGGGAAGGAAGAAGCACCATGTGCTTCAACACCCCTTCCTTGCCTTGCAAAATGTATGCGCCTAATGATTGGCACCTTCAACACGTCCACCAAAAGCTTCCATGGGATTCGAACACTATCCACCATGCACACCAAAATGTAAGCTTGCAGCCCACTTGCCACTAGGCCAAGGTGCCTTGTTGGCTTCCAACTAATCAACGTGCTTGCTTTTGTTTCCTTTCACCATCAAGTCAAACACAAATTTCGCAATTCTATCTCATGAGCTCTGCATTTAATTTGTATGCTTTCTCTTTCCAATTCGAGCAAGGATAATTCGGAAATCAACTTTGGGCATGGTATTTATATGCATTTCCACTAAATCAAAAATGTCGGCGCTTCCCTTTGGCTTCTATGACGTCGACAGAAATAAACTTTGCCTTGTTTAAAACTTTAAATCCAACCTTTGGATTTATTAAAATATTCTTTGGTCTTAAACCTTTAAACCCAACCTTTGGGTTTATTAAAATATTTTTAGACTTTATAAACCCACTTTTGCAATATAAAATATTGTAATGAAAATTACAAATATTTTATTTTGGGTTTTCACCATGGCACTTCTAACCATTATAATATTTCACCTTTGATAAAGTACCTTTTAATATTTATTTATAAAATTTAAATTCATCCTGAATTTAAATAATTTATAAAATAAATATTATAACTCCTTTTTAACTTCTATCTTTTGCACTGTTTCACTCAAACTTCTGCCTTCTTGTTGAATATCAAATGACCATATTTGTCACCTTTATTTCCTACTAAAATATTTGGTATTAATGATGACTCCATCTGGTGGCATCAATGGTGACATCAATGACAACTTTGACTTAGGGACTCAAAATGTCCAACAATCTCCCCCTTTGTCATTGATGGCAACCCATATCCTTTTACTAAAACCTGACCTTTCTTTTTCTTCTGCTCCCCCTGGCTCAATGCTCTCTCAAATATCAAATCTCTCCCCATATCAAATCTCTCCCCAATATACACAAATCTCTCCCCCTTTGACATCAATGGCAAAGGGTCACCTTTGGGGCTCGGGGCTAAGAATGAGCCTCTTAGCTTAGCCCCTCCCCCACCTCCACATGAGGTGGTTAATTCTAGGGTGGGAGTATTTCTACTCCTCAAAAGCACTATTCTTTACCTTTATCTTTTTCTCTTCTTTTCTAAGTTTTCTGAATCCTCTGACTATTTCTTTCCAAGTCATCATCCTTGTTCCTGTCATCACTTCTGTTCCTGTTCCTATTCTTGTTCTCATCCATGTTCATGTTTATGTTCCTGTTCTCATCCATGTTCCTATTCATATTCATGTTCTTGTTCATATTCATATTCTTGTTCATGCCTATTTTTGGAATATTTGCTCTACACCATCTTGTTGTGTGACCATCATTATTGCACTTATAACACTTAATGTTATTATTCCTTGGAGGTGCAAATGTCTTAGGATTTCTCCTAGTGAAGCCATATCCTCTTCTATCATGAATCTTGCAATTCATTGCCTTGTGACCAAACTCATTACATGAGTAGCAATACCCTTGGAAAAGTTATCCTTTCCCATATTCATATCTTTCATGTGTCTTGCACTATGAAGCCATGTGCCCAAACTTGTGACATGAAAAACATCTTCCATTGAAGCTTCCTTGTCTTGACCTCATTGGTCTCTTAGTCTCTTCTACTTGTTTCTTGTTCCATCTGTTCCTTACTTGTGCATTGTTCCTTTCCTTGTTGAACTTTCTATTGTCCAACTTATCCTTAGAAGTCTCACTCTCTCTTTTACTTCTTCTTTTTTGGTGTTTGAGCTTGACTCTCCTTTTTTTGCTTCCTGTTTCCCTTGTTCTTCTTTAGAACTAAGTCCTGTTATGGTGATTGATGACCTTTGTGCATTGATAGTCCTTTCCAAGGTATTTGAATTTTCCTCAAACTTGTGTAGCTTGTCCTTAGAACCTTTTACTTCCATCCTTAGTGAAACTATCTCATGCTCTAATATTTCACACTCTAGATCTTTTGTTTTTAATTTTTTGGCCATACCTTCTTCAATTTTTCTTGTCTCTTCAACTTTGATTTTGAAGTTAGTGAGTTCTTGTAGAAACCTTGCTTTTTCTTTCTCATCTTCTTGAGCTTGAACCCTTAATCCCGAGTTCTCCCTTTTTAATTCTCCAAGAGTAATCATAAGCCTTTCACATTCTATCTCTTTTACCTTTGACTGTTTAATCATACCTTCTTCAACTCTTCTTGCTTTTTCAACCTTATCTCTCAAGTCGGAGATATCCTGTAGAAGCTTTGTCTTACATTTCTCATCTTCTTGTATTTGAGCCTTCAATTCTAAATTCTCTCTTTTCAATTCAATAAGCTCCTTAAGAGTGGCTTCCTCCTTTTCCTTTTTCTGAAGCATCTTCTTTTTCTTCTATTACTGAAAGTAGAGTTTCTTCTTCATACCTATTTTGATTGTCCCTGTTATCCTTTCTTGAACCAATCTCTAGAATTTCATTTCTAAGAATATCATCTTCATCTTCACTACTACTAAACCCATTACAATATCTTGCATCATGGCCAAGTTGACCACAAACAAAACATTCTTGTGGACAATAAGTTGCATGGTGACCTGTGTTCCCACATCTGGTACAAAACTTTATCAGTCTGGATATTTCTCCATTACTTGATTCATCTCTTGAATCTATTTCCATTTGTCCTCCCAACACAACAATATTAAACTCATCTTCCTTTTCTTTCATGACCATAGGTGTTCTTTTCTTCTTGTGTCTCATGCTTCTACTCTTGCCTTTCTTTGCCATTTGTGTTCTTGTAGGATCTTCCTTCAAGTTGTTAAACTTCTTCCGAAGGAACCGACTCTGATACCAATTGAAGAACACAAGCTTATACTGAGAGGGGGGTGAACAGTATAAGACCACTTTTTACTTTTCTTTCCCAAATAGTATTAATCAATATAATCAATGGCAATATCAATAGCAATAACCAAAGTAATGCACAAATCATCACACACAATAGAGACACAGATTTAATGTGGTTCACCCAAATATGGCTACCTCCATGGAGAAAATATTTCTTCTAAATATTTCTCAAATAATATCTTGGGAATCCTTTCCCAATTACAATGTTTATGGACCTCTATCCAAAGGAGATGTTGATCCCCTAAATCTGGTTTGTGGATCTCTATCCATAGGAGAACTCCTTCTCCTCTGCTCTAGCTGGTGATCCTCTAGAAGACACTACCTCCATTACACTGACTATGGATCTCTCTCCACTTGAAGACTCTTGTCCTCACTCAGAAGACCTATCCTCAATGTCCTGGTTGATGGATCTCTATCCACTAGAGACTCTGTCCTCTCTGCTCTATCACCTCCAAATATCTTCTCAATAGGTTCACTCATAACCTTCTCAAATCTTCTCAATAGGTCCACTTAGAACCTGCTCAAATATTCTCAATAGGTCCACTCATAACCTGCTCAAATATTCTCAATAGGTCCACTTAGAACCTTCTCAAATATTCTCAATAGGTCCACTCAAAACCTGCTCAAATATTCTCAATAGGTCCACTCAAAACCTGCTCAAATCTGCTCAATAGGTCCACTCAGAACCTTCTCAAATCTGCTCAATAGGTCCACTCAGAACCTGCTCAAATATGCTCAATAGGTCCACATAGAACCTACTCAAATATGCTCAATAGGTCCACACAAAACCTGTCCAAATATTCTCAACAGGTCCACATAGAACCTATCCAAATATGCTCAATAAGTCCTCTCTAGGACTTGCTCAAATCTGCATTGCAAGCTTCCACAAAAGCTCACACAAAAATAGTCCACAAGCCTTCTCAAAGACTTACCTCAAATCATCTTAACAAGTCCACACATAACTTGTCCAATCTCATAGAATCATAAAGAGAATTGTTAGAGACTCAATATGTTCTATACTCAATGCTCAATCACTTTCTCAACTCAATCTCATAGAAGCATAAAGAGAATTGTTAGAGACTCAATATGTTCTATACTCAATGCTCAATCTCAACTCAATCTCATAGAAGCATAAAGAGAATTGTTAGAGACTCAATATGTTCTATACTCAATGCTCAATCTCAACTCAATCTCATAGAAGCATAAAGAGAATTGTTAGAGACTCAATATGTTCTATACTCAAAGCTCAATCTCAACTCAATCTCATAGAAGCATAAAGAGAATTGTTAGAGACTCAATATGTTCTATTCTCAAATCTCAATCTCAACTCAAATCAGAATATAGAATAGTTTGTTTTATGGAACTTGAACAACCACTTCATGCATCCACTTGACTAGGCTTAATCAACTCTACTCAACCAATCACTTCAAGAAACAACCCTTTCTCACAAACCCTAGTCCAAGCATGTATCTCCCAACTCAAAATATTTCCAACAATGCTCAACAACAAATCTCACATAACAATGATACTCATGTTCTTTTCTAACTCAAGTTCAAGTTCTTTGCATAACCCATTGGCTTCAACAACAATGCTAATAAAACAAGGTTTTAATCACAACTCTCAATTCAGAAAACCTTGAAGCATTAACTCAATGTACTTCACTCAACCAATGGTCTAAACAATAATGCTTATCAAACAAGGTTTAATCACAACTCTCAATCCAGAAAACCTTGAAGCATTAACTCAACCACTTTTGAAAAGGAAACCCTAATCAAATCCTTTTCACTCCAAACTTAATTTTCAATCAAGCCAATCACCTAACTCAACAAAGAAGAATTTTACCCATACCTTTTCTTGAAGAGTAGTTGCCCTTACAAATCTGCCACACTCACAATTACTTCTTTGACAAACTCAATAAGGGTTAGAGGATAATTTTTATATCACAAAAATAATATCACAATTACACCTTATCACTCCAACTTAAACAATAAGCAATATCCTCACAATAATCACAAAACCCTTTATTCAAAATAACATACAACCCACAAAGTCTTAACCTTTCAATATTCCACAATAGCAAAATTTAAGACTTGAAAATAAAAACAAAATTCTCCTTATAACTCCTAATGGTATTTCTCAACTACCAACCTTTATCACAATGCAAAGACTTCAACCACCAAATACCTTATACCTCCAACTTAGGCATTAATAAAATAAAACATAAAAATGTACCTTTGCCTTTGGAGAGTTTTGAACTCTCAACGCAGCCCACACAAACGTCTTTGCCCATGGCGCAAACCACCACACGAGCTACAAGCTCGTTGGGAAGGAAGAAGCACCACGTGCTTCAACACCCCTTCCTTGCCTTGCAAAATGTATGCACCTAACGATTGGCACCTTCAACACGTCCACCAAAAGCTTCCGCGGGATTCGAACACTATCCACCATGCACACCAAAATGTAAGCTTGCAGCCCACTTGCCACTAGGCCAAGGTGCCTTGTTGGCTTCCAACTAATCAACGCGCTTGCTTTTGTTTCCTTTCGCCGTCAAGTCAAACATGAATTTCGCAATTCTATCTCATGAGCTCTGCATTTAATTCGTATGCTTTCTCTTTCCAATTCGAGCAAGGATAATTCGGAAATCAACTTTGGGCATGGTATTTATATGCATTTCCACTAAATCAAAAACGTCGGCGCTTCCCTTTGGCTTCTATGACGTCGGCGGAAATAAACTTTGCCTTGTTTAAAACTTTAAATCCAACCTTTGGATTTATTAAAATATTCTTTGGTCTTAAACCTTTAAACCCAACCTTTGGGTTTATTAAGATATTTTTAGACTTTATAAACCCACTTTTGCAATATAAAATATTGTAATGAAAATTACAAATATTTTATTTTGGGTTTTCACCATGGCACTTCTAACCATTATAATATTTCACCTTTGATAAAGTACCTTTTAATATTTATTTATAAAATTTAAATTCATCCTGAATTTAAATAATTTATAAAATAAATATTATAACTCCTTTTTAACTTCTGTCTTTTGCACTTTGTTTCACTCGAACTTCTGCCTTCTTGCTGAATATCAAATGACCATATTTGTCACCTTTATTTCCTACTGAAATATTTGGTATTAATGATGACTCCATCTGGTGGCATCAATGGTGACATCAATGACAACTTTGACTTAGGGACTCAAAATGTCCAACAAAGTTTTGGGTCAAGGCAATGGATGAGGAGATGGATAAAATATAAAAAAGTGAGACTTGGGAACTTGTTCCTCGACCAAAATATAAGAATGTAATTGGAACTAAATGGATTTTTAGAAATAAGTTAAAAGAATATGGTTAGGTAGTCATAAATAAAACAATATTAGTATGCAAAGGTTATGCACAGGTTGAAGGGATTGATTTTGATGAAACATTTGCTCCTGTTGCATGAATTGAGGCTATAAGGATGTTTTTAGCTTTCTCAAGTTTCAAAAAATTCAAATTATATCGAATGGATGTTAAATTATCTTTTCTTAATCGTTTCTTGGAAGAACATGTTTACATTGAGCAACCTAAGAGATTCAACCTAACTGATAAGTCATATTATGTATGCAGATTAAATAAGGCACTTTATGAATTAAATCAAGCTTTTAGAGCTTGGTATTTAAGGTTGGATAAGTATCTTCAAGAACAGGATTTCAGGAAAGGAATAGTTGATAGTAACTTATACATCAAAAATGAAGCAAATGACTTACTATTTGTGGTTGTTTATGTGGATGATATCATTTTTGGACACAACAATGATAAGATGTGTCAAAAATTTACAAAGAGCATGCAAAATAAATTTGAAATGTCAATGCTTGGTGAGTTTTCCTTCTTTCTTAGACTACAGATTGCATAATCAAAGAAGGGTGTATTTCTCTCACAAATAAAGTATATAAAAGAGATGTTGAAGAAATTCAAGTTAGAATATTGCAAACTAGTAAGTACTCCCATGATTATAGGATGTAAGCTAAGTAAAGAAGATGAATCTCCTGAGGTAAATCAGACGTTGTATAGCTCTATGATTGGTAGATTACTATATGTCACAGCTACAAGACCAGATATAATGCATGTAGTGGAACTGGTGGTAATATTTGAAGCAACACCAAAGGAACCACATGCAATGTTAGTAAAGAAGATCCTTAGGTATTTAAAAGGGACTATGGATTTTGAACTCTGCTATCCCAAAAGTGATAAATTCACCCTCATAGCATATATAGATGTAGATTGGTCAAGAAGTATTAATTACAAAAAAAGCACAAGTGGAGGAGCTTTCTTTATTGGAGATTGTTTAGTCTCTTGGCTAATAAAGAAACAAGCATCAATATCCTTATCCACAATAGAGGCAGAGTATATTGCAGCGGTTGCTTGTTGTACATAGGTGTTATGGATGAAGTAAACTTTAAAGGACTTCAATATAGAGCATGATCATCCTATATCCATACTATGTTATAATAAAAGTGCTATAAACATTTCAAAGAATTCAATGATGCACTCCAAGACTAAGCACAATTTGATCAAATATCATTTTCTTAGAGAGCAAGTTATGGATAAGTAGGTCATATTAGAATATGTTACTACAAAGGAACATATTGCATACATTTTCACTAAGCCACTTCCAAAGGAAACTTTTGAGTATCTTAGAGGAAAATTGGGAGTATTTTTACTCCCACCCCAAAATTAACCACCTTAAGGAAAGGATGTGGGGAGGGGGCTGAGCAAAGAGTCTTATCTTTAGCCTCAAAGGAGTCCCTTTACCATTGATGACAAAGGAGGAGAAATTTAAGTAATGGGGAGAGCATTCAATCAAGGGGAGCATAATTGAAAAAGGAAAAAGGGATGTTTGAAAAAAGGAGTTGTCATCAATGACAAAGGGGGAGATTATTGGAAATTTTGAGTAATACGTTTTTCATTGATGTCAAGTTTTTGGTGCAAGGCAAAGTCCATTTTGGTACAAGCAAAGTGGTAAAAGAATTGGTTATAATATTTTATATTATAAGCCAAAAAGGTTGGCTAAAATGTTGAAGACAAAGTTTACGCCCATGGTTTTAAAGAGAAAAGAGAAGATATTATAATATTTTAATATTATAATAAAAGGCTTATTAAAAAGGTAAAAATAAGATTTAATGAAGACCCCCATGCAAAAGTATTATTTAATACTAAAATTAAATAATATAATATTTAACCTAAAGTTAAATATTACATTAAATAAATAATTAAATTTGAAATTGGCAAATGGCACCAAAAATCAAATTTAAATTGGAGGCACTTATGTTTTCCATCAACGTCATGCAATTACCTTGAAAGCATATAAAAGGGAGAAGAAAATAATTTAAATCAAATTTGAATCATCCGAAGTGAATGCGCATGCAAGAAATTTGATAGTGGAGGACAACAAAACATGGTGAAATTTCATTTGTCGAGCAAGCGACAAGGGATAAGGGCAAGGTGATAAAAATTTTGGTTCAATGAGGGTTAGTATCCCAAATGGAAGGCAGATCCTGCATAAGGCATGGGTAGAATGAAGGTTCAAGGTTTGATTCCCCCTAGAACTGGTTGAAGAGTTTTGTTTTAGGTTTTTTGGAGGTAGCAGGTATAAGACATTGAGGCTAAAGGCTTAGTCTCAACAGCTTGGCTAGCGCAAGCGGTCGAGCACTGCGCTTGAAAGGCTAAGGTTGGAGGGTCGATTCTAGTTCGTGATAAAGCAAGATATATATTTTTTAAAGGTATGCAACATGTTTTTTAGTGTATAAGGTATGCAATATATTGTTGAATGGTTGACTATAGTGATATTTTGTAGATAATATTTGGCTTATAGTTGGAACATAGGAGGTATAAGGTGAGATGAATTTTTGGCAAAATATTTAAAAGGGTTTTGATATCATTTATTTTTATGCTAATCTTGGAGTGATAATTTTGTAAGTGTTTTATTTATCATTGTAATTATTTGTTCTTGGACAT
The DNA here is from genome assembly GCA_028583015.1 of Wollemia nobilis. Taxonomy (NCBI): domain Eukaryota; kingdom Viridiplantae; phylum Streptophyta; class Pinopsida; order Araucariales; family Araucariaceae; genus Wollemia; species Wollemia nobilis. The sequence continues at coordinate 531,488 of JAQPPZ010001776.1, read as the reverse complement.
TAAATTGGAGTGAAAATTATTTTTAAATATTTAATATAAAAGGTGTAAAAGGTATTTTATTTGATTGTAATTCTTGATTTATAAAAAGGGAAATGGTTGAGATATTTTTGTGAGTTAATGCATTGTCCATGAGAACTAAATAAGAGTCCTAGAATATTATTTTCAGAATTCATTGAGCATCTTGTTGAGGGAATATTCATGTGAAGGTTTTGAGATATACTATTGATATCTAACCTTGAAGTGGCACAAAAGGAATTGATTGTTGGTAAGACATGTTTTGAATACATATCTCCATCAAAGCAAAGAGGTATGGGCACATCATACTTTGTTTGAAATATTTGTTGGAATAAATTTTGTGAAACATAAGGTGGAGTGAAAAGGATTGTTGGATAAATATTTTTGGAAATATTTGAGTGAGATTTATGTGCTTCATTGTTGAATATTTTGAGAAATGCTTGAGCATTGGTTTTGAGTGATATCGAAAGTGAATGTGCAAACATTAGAAATCATATTTTTGAAAGTAAGAGGGTGGATCAGAAATATATGTGTCATGTGCTAGACTAGATCTATATTTAAAATAGTAATAAAAGTAAGACATGTGAAAGTGATAGACTTAATGATTGAGTAGAACATATTGAGCTATTTGAAAGTGCATATTATTCTCTATATGTTCTCGAGGTTAAAAAAATTCTGGATAGAATATGTCTAAACTACTTCAAGTTAAAGGAATTACTTTGAATATTAGACAAAGTATTTTATAGCATTGTGTGCAAGATTTGAGATTGATTGAGCATATCTTGTGATATGTTTTGAGCATGTGTAAAAGTAAGGTTAGAATAAAATTAAGATAGAGTTTGGTACAAATTCATGAGCAGAGTTAGAGAAAATCTAAGATAGATTTTGGTATATATTTGTGAATAGAATTAGAGCATATTTATTCTAGAATTAGGACATAATGTGGTACAAATTTGAGACATAATTGAGAGCAATATTTAGAGGTGATATAGTAGAGGAGATAGAGTTCTCATGTGGATAGATATATACGAACCAGATCAAGGGGAAAGAGTTCTCCTATGGAGAGTAATCTATGAATCAACTAGGAAGATAGAGTTCTTCTGTGGAGAGAGATCCACAAACTAGTTGAGGAGATAGAGTTCTCCTAGATCAAGTTCCATGAACCAGAGAAAAGGAGAAAGAGTTATCTTGTGGAGAGAAATCCACAATCCAGAGCAGTTGGGGCATAAGTCTTCTAGAAGATCACCAACCAGAGCATAGGGTATATATTTCTCTTGTGGAGAGAGATCCACAAACCAGAGCATAGGGTATTAGGGTCTCCTTTGGACAGAGGTCCATAAACATTGTAATAGGGAAGTGATTCCCAAATATTCATTGAGGAAAATTTATAAGAAATATTTTTTCCATGGAGTATACCACATTGGGTGAACCATATTAAATCTTGTCTCTCATGTGTGTGATGATGTGTGCACTTTTTACTACTTTGATGTTATTGTTGTTATTATTTGGATTAATAAGTAAATTTTTTTATCTGATAATGTTCACCTCCCTCTTAGTATAAGCTTATGTTCTTCAATTTTCCCATGAGATATGGCCAACATTGTTATCTATGGATTTTTAAAGAGACTTTATCTTATCTCCTTCAATAAATTAATTTAAAATAACTAAATGAAATACCCTTGTCCTCTTTAATATGATATGATAGTTAAATATATTTTTAAAAAGGTAAAACTTAAAATTATATATATATATATATATATAGAAGTATTTTGAAGTAAAGAAGGATCTTAATTACTTCCAAGTCATAGAGTCATATGGTTTACATGTTTTAATTGATGTGTTAAATCAACATAAATTTGGTTACCATAACTTTGTGTGCACACCTTAGTATTTTTTTAATTGAAATGTTAGATCTCATTTAGAATATGCAATTACTCATGTACATATGTTAATATTAAAATAAATAGAAATGTATTGCATTGGGAATGAAAACCAAATAAAAAATATGAGGTAAAATATATTGATTCATGAAATTTTTATTATTTAAACCTCACATAAACAAAAATAATAGAGATGCATTACATGCCTCCTAATTAAAATTTTAAACACTAGGTATAACATGGTGCTTAGTTATAAATTTGTGTCCAATATAACGAAATATTATTTACTATCTTCTTAATGTTTATCCTATATTGAAACTAGACAAGGGAACCCCCATCACATCACTACTTGATGCCATAGCAATATAATTAATTATTAATGGAGGTCCTATCAACCACCACTAGGATTTCAAGGAATCTAGTCAATTGTTGACCTACCATAAGGGAAACCCATCATTATCTCACTATAAGTATTAACTTGATACCATTTATGTGATAACCTCATAAAAAATATTCATAAAGAACCATTGTCTATCATACAACTATTTGTTAATAATTTATCATGGGATTGAATATCTTACTAAGAATTAAAAACCAAACCTTTAAATTCCACATGTTGTTTCTTCATATTGAATTGTAAATATAAGCATAGATATAATATAATATGGATATCAAAATATAATTTTACATAATTTAATAATTCTCCTAAAATATTCACTATGCAACAATTGCATCAATTTATAGTTATCAAATATTTAATAGCCATTTAATTTAACATATCTTCACAAAGACATAGGAAACATTAAACCAAATGATAAATTAACTTTATTAATCATCATTTTTCAAATATTTATATATTAGGTAGATTGACCAATCCACATCCCTCAATTATACAGAGTACACCAATCTAAATATATTCATAGAGTTTTAGGAGATCATCGATGAAAAAGAATCACTAATTTTGAGGTTTGAAGTAATCAACATGTCTTCTAAAATATTCAATGTGTGTCATTTTATATCTAGTATTTGAGATTCATCCTACTTCCTTGGACATATTATCACAAATATATATTTTGCGATTCTTTTTTTGGTATTGATAAAAAAAAGGAGGTTGAAGGGCCATTACAAAGAGCTCAAAATATGTACAGGAAAAAACAAGAGAAGATTAGACAAATACAAGATAGCCCTATCTTAGTAAAATAAACAAACCTAGGCTAAACCTACTAATGGAGAATATAAAATAATATCCCTCCCACTATCCTTCTATTTGACAAGGCTTATGCAATGCTCAATGCTTTATATAATTGATAAAGAAATTGTTGGCATTTTTTTTTAAAAGCGAAAAACCCCTTGCAGGGCCGACTTGGTCTAAGAGACCACGAACAGGGGGTTCTACACCATCAAATTCACCCAGGGGTCACACCCAGCCCTGCCCACACCAATATTATCAATTGTATTTGGGTACCCAATTCATATTTTTGGTAGGGTGGAGATTCGAACCTGGGACCTCCCTTGGAGGATTGCCCTCTCCTCTCCAACTCACCTACAACACCTGGGTAAGAAATTGTTGACATCAATGTAATTAAGTTTTCTCAAATCCTTCATCGCATGATCCTAATAAGTATTCTACTTTTCTCTACCCTCTTTATCTACTAGCTTCATTATTAATTCTTATAATATATTTCAATTCCAAGGGGGTGTATGACCAAACCTCCAAATTCTTATATCTAACTCCCATACTCACCATTTTATCAACATCTTTGTTTCTCTCTTTATAAATATGTTCAATTTGACTTTCTTCTAGGTTTCCAAAAATAGTCCCCACATCTGTAATTATTTGGATGATGCTAGAATTATTTAGCTCCTCTTCTTCAATGGAATTTATAATATTCTTGTAATCCCCCTTGAGGAAAATTCTCCTAAAACCCAAATTCACCACAATTCAGAGGCCCGTAAGCATTGCCCTTGCTTGGTGATTTATGGTAATTCCTAGATCCTTAGCATATGCAACCATTACTTGATCTCTGTCATTCCTAATGAGACCACCACTACCAACATGATCCAGGTTACCTTTTTTAGCCCCATAAAAGTTAATTTTTACCTAATATTTGTGAGGACGTTCCTATCTAGTATCTAGTCTCACCTTATTATTTTTTTCCATATTTAAGATATATTTTTCTCTAGAGAGGATCTTTGCAAGATTTTCCTAGAAAACAATATTTTCAATAAAATCCTCCAAGAGGGTTGTTTCTATCCTACATAAATCCCAATTATTTCTCTGGTTTTATTTTTGAACACTCATTTGTTTCTTTCCAACCAAATCCCCTAGAAAATATGTGGAATGTAATTTTTCCAAAAAATACTACTTCCTAAGTGCCATTGTTCCCAAATATTTTTTAGAGAAAATGGAATGACCTAAGAAACATTAACTATTCTCTATAACATATTTAGGATATCACAAAAAAATCACAATTTCCAAATAGGTGGTCCACGCACTCATCCTCTTTGTTACACAACACACAAACAATTGGAACCATAATCCCTCTTTTGAACATATTGTCTTTCATGAGGATTTTATTGAGAATGGTAGTCCAAAAAAATATAGCAACATTAGGCATGATGTTTAGCTTCCAAATTCTTTTAATCTCAAGTTTCTCTGATGTTACTTTACCCAAGACTCTATTCCATCCTTCACCAAGTACTGACCTTGTTGGTTTCATCTCCAAATTATCTGATCATCCTTTGAAACTATACCTAAATAATAACTCCTTAAAAGGTTTTGTATATCTTTACCCCCCAGGTTTTGCATATATTCTTGTAGGATTTTCCGCTCCTAAAAATATCCCTCTATGAATGTAGCCATCAATTTTCTTACAATAGGTTCTGGTTAAATGTTATTTAATATCTTTGAATTTTTTTATTTTTCTAAAGGCTCCTATTGAATCTGAGGGACTTTCCAAAAGTCTATTTCCCCCCCCTATCTACTCTCCATTTTAGACCTTGCCATAGAAATTTCATACTTTTGATAATATTTTGTCAAAAAATAGACCCACATGGAGGATTAGAACAATAGATAAAGTGGTTTCTACCCTCCATGTATTTTTTTTGAATAATGCTAGCACATTTCCCTAATGCTCTAGTGTAAAGCCTCCAACCATGTTTAGCTAGAAGGGGTCTATTTAGATATTTCAACTTCCTCAATCCAAGACCCCCATTCTGTAAAGGGTAGCAGTAGGCATATTAGGCTACCAATTGTATAAATTTTTTACATTCAATGCCATCCCATAAAAAAAAATTGTAGCCTTTCTAAATTCTCTTCCACTTTCCTTAACATACTTAGGAAAGACATGAAGTTAATAGAGAGGCTTTGAAGTGTGTGTTTAATAAGTTGTACTTTCCTCGCAGAGGATAACATAGGTCCTTTCTAGCCTTGAAGTTTCCTATTAAATTTATCAATAATAAGATTCCAAAGTTCATCATTAATTTTACCTATAAACAAAGGTAAACCAAGATAGGTGATAGAGAACTTTTCCTCCTCACAACCCAACACTTTAATTATTTGATCTCTTATACTTTCCTCCATGTTTAAAAATATAATCCTATTTTTTCATAATTTATTTTTTGGCCCATAGTTTTTTCATAAGAATCAAATACTTTTTTTAACCCAATATTCTTCCTCTATAGATTCCCCAAGCAAGAAAGTTTCATCCACAAACTATTTATGGGATAAATCTTCATTAATGGATGAATGCTTTAGACCTTTGATATTACCATACTTTTGTTTTATTTCCAAAGTTCTTCCTAGGGCATCTGACATAATGATAAAGAGGTATGGAGACAATAAATATCCCTACCTAATTCCTCTAGTAAAAGGAAAGAACCTAGTATATTTTTCATTGATCAGGATAAAAAAATAGAGGTTAGATATACGCATACCAACCCATGCCCTCAATTTTTCATTGAAATCCATTCACTCCATTATTTTATCTAAGAATGACCAAGAAACCCTATCATAGGCTTTGTTCATGTCTAGATTAAGGAACATGCTTGATCCTTCCCTCATTTGAAGAGAGTGTGCTATTTCATAAATGGTAATGATGGTTTTAGTACCTGCCTACCACATAACCTCCTTAATCTTCATTAATTATTAAGGGGATGATTTTTTTCAACCGCTTAGCCAACACTTTAGTAAAATTTTGTATATTAGATTACATAGGTTAATTGGTCTAGTATATTTTAGTTTATCCACTCCATATTTCTTTATAATCAAAGAAAGGAATGTATTATTCCATTATTTCAAAAACTTACTAGATTCTTCGGCTTCTTGGATTACATTGACTACATCTTCTCCAACAATATTCCAATGATGTTGAAAAAAATTGGTAGGAAACCATCTGGTCCCGAAGCCTTGGATGCTTCCATAGAGAACAAAATTATTTTACTTTTCTCCTTAAATATTACCTTGCATAAATGTTCATTCATGCTATCATTAATGCCTTTGGAAACATTGTTAATGATGATTTTTATTTCCATGTAGTACTCTATAGTTTATTTTCTAAGAAGGTTTTGAAATAAAGTAATGGCTAGATGTTTAATATCATTTAGATCCTCATACTTCATCTTACCCCATAAGGTAGAGGATTTTATTGTTGTTCCTATGTTTTATAGTTGAAATATGGAATAATTTAGTGTTTTTATCACCTTCCTTGAGCCATAATATTTTGGATTTCTGTTTCCAATGAATTTTCTCTTGGACAATGTATTATGATATTCCATGATGAGTTGTTTTTCCCTTTTGTGCCACTCTAGTTTTCTACCTTCCATATTCATTTTTCCTCTATATATTGAATACCTTTTTAAAGTGTAAAACTCTATGTTTGTCAAAACAAGAAAGGGTATGAAAGCTTTGACTTGCACCTAATGGAGGGAAACCAGGAGAGGAGAGGAGATGGAGGGAAACCAGGCCCAGGAGGTAAGTGTGGAGGGACCAATTCCTCACTAGGTAAGGCTGGCAGACCACCTGTGGCCAACAACAGTAGCGGTGACAAGGACGAAGATGCGAAGGACAAAGGAGGTACAAGAGTTGGTTTGCCATCTATTGAGCCTCGAGAGTAGCACTTTTGGGGAGATGCTCCTCCTCAGTCTGAGGTTCCTACTATGGGTCCCACTGCCATACCTTCCAAGGTATTTTCCTATGCTACTACCTTAAATGGACGGGCCCCCCCTGTGCCCCCCCACACCACTATTATTCCAAATGGTCAAAATATCGTCATCCCTGATGACATTGCTGACAAATACCTAGCCATGGAAATATTTACACTGGTAGGAAAGTTTGTTGGAGGTAGGCCTAACATTGAAACTATCCGTAGATGGGCAATGACCAAATGGAAGACCCTTGGAAGCATGGAAATAGTTGTTCTTTCTAGAGGTTTTTTTACCATCATATTGAGCAATGAGGAAGATACAAATCAGATTCTCACCGGGGGCCCATGGTTCTTAGGCCGCAAGAGCCTATTATTGAAGAAATGGGACTTAGATTTCAACCCGGATACCCAAGATATAAATTTTACCCCCATTTGGGTACGTATCCCTGATTTACCTTTCCATTGTTGGCATGAAGACGTCCTGGTTATTGAACCGGTTACTAGAGCACGTAGAAGGATGAATGTAGCAAGGATTTGCATTAATGCAAACCTAGCTTCTGAGCTCCCTACTTATGTTACCCTAACCCACAAGAATTTCTTCTTCAAGCAAGCATTGGAATATGAGAATAAACCACCTTTCTACATGGAATGCAACACCCAAGGTCATCTGAGGTCGCAATGCCCTATCCTCAAAGCTAAATCCAACACAGGCAACAGTCAATCTCAAGCAACTGGCATTCCCCAAAGTGCTACTAGAGGTGAAGGGTCCAAACCATAAAAAAAGGAAGCCAACAATATCAGGAAAAGAACCATCAGAATAAGCCAATGGCAAGCGTTATTGGAGAACCCCAATCTCCCAGAGGGAAGGAGAAGATGCATCTGGCTCATCACCAAGTAAGTTCCTCTATCACTACCACCAACAAATTTACTATTCTAAACGAGGTTGTAGTTTTGCAAGAAGGAAATGCTCTTCTTTCCCCCCTATCGACTCTCGCTTCCCCATAAACCCTCTTAGGAGTTGCTCCCACTCGAGACCATGCTTCCACCCTCTTTAGTTCTTTTGAGGACCCTAGACCTCCCCCCAAACCTTTTGAAACCCTTCCTAAGCCTAATGTCAATCTCAGCTTCCTCAACACCCCGTCCAAGTCTGGACCGTCTCGAAGTCCCCTTGATGGTCTAGCAGCAAATTCTTTGATGGAAGAAACTTCGTCGCCAAGCCTTAATCATGCCATCAGACCCCTTAGCCTAGTCCTCGAGTAGATTATTCCTTATAAACCCAACCCCAAGCAAACTAGAAGCACTGCCAAATCTCCTGTGGATTTTGGGAGTGAAAAGAAAAGAGGCAGACCCTCCAAAGAGGATCAAAGGAATTCCCAAACAATGGATGATATAGCAAATGGAATTTAGAAGACCCTCTTCCCAAATATTACTTCTCAGCTTCTAGAGGAGAGTAAGAGTACTAAACCCCCTCACCCAAGTGGTAGGGGATGCAGAAAAACCCCTAGAACCTTCCAAATGAAGCTACTCTCATGGAATGTGAGAGGCCTCAACGGGGCATCCAAAAAAAGACTTGTTAAGTCTATGAGGAAAGACATTAGACCTTCCATTTTCATCATGCAAGAAACAAAAATTAATGCCAATAGCTCTGAAGTTACTAAAGCCATATGGAAAAATGCAGGAGTTATAGTCAGTAACGCTAGAGGAACTTTTGGAGGCCTCATATGTATGTGGGATAGGTAGAAATTTGAAGGATGCCTCCTTCACACCAGTGAAAGACTTTTAAGTGTCCTCTTCCATGACATCAATAGTGACTTATCTTGGGTCATCACCAATGTTTATGCCCCTAATATGATTGCTGGGAGAACACAGTTGTGGGAGATCCTAACAAAGATGAAATATTCCTTTCAGAACATACCATGGATAGTGGTTGGAGATTTTAATACTCCCATTTATCCTTTAGATAAGAAAGGAGGGTGTGAAACTCCAGCCAAAAGTACTAAAGATTTTATGGAATTCGTGAATACTAACAGTCTCATGGATGTTAATCTAAAAAATGGCAAATACACTTGGAGCAATAGATGAGTTGGGGCTCAACATATACAAGTTAAACTTGACAGAGTGTTCCTTTCTCAAGAAGCAGTGTAGGTTTTTGGTGATGCGACTCTCCATCCTCTTCCTAAAGTGGGTTCCAACCATAATCCTCTCATCCTAGACATCAATAGACCAAATCCTTTCAAAAAGCATTTCAGATTTGAGAACATGTGGCTACATCATCCAGATATCAGACAATGTGTTTCTCATGTTTGGCAACAAGAATACCAGGGGCACCCCTCTTTCAGACTTTCTCAGAAACTTAAAGATCTCAAATATGACCTAAAAATATGGAATAAGGAAGTCTTTGGCAATATCTTCACCAACAAGAAGTCTCTATTAGAAAGACTTAATCAAATAAAAATAAAAAATGAATGTGGAGAGCTAGATTCCCAAACCAGAATTGAAGAAAAATAGATCCTTGCTGAGTATCACAATATCCTTGCTTGCGAAGAGACCTTTTGGTAACAAAAATCTAGAGCTCTTTGGCTTAAATAAGGTGACTCGAATACAAAATATTTTCATGTGGCAACCCTTCACAATAGAAGCAACAACAACATCAAAAATCTAACCAAGGAGGATGGTAATATCACATCTGACATTGAGGAAATTAGAAATGAAGCTAGTTCCTATTTTTCTAAGCTTCTTGAGGATGATGATTCTTGTTTAGTTTTAGCTTAGGAGGCCCTTCTTCACCATATCCCTCCTAATTCCATCCCTGATTCTATCAATTCCTCCCTCATTTCCCCCTTCAAGGATGATGAAATCAGAATGACTCTTTTCTCTATGCATCCCGACAAAGCCCCAGGTCCAGATGGCTTTCCTCCTCGCTTATTTCAACATTTTTGGGATATTTTTGGACCTAATGTGTGTATGACTATCAAATAATTCCAATCATCCAAAAGGATTCCTCATGGGTTCAATTCAAATTTCATATCTCTCATTCCTAAGCATCCTTCAACCAAGGCCTTAGCTGACTACAGGCCCATTAGCCTTTGCAACATAGTCTACAAAATCCTCACTAAAATTATGGCTTCCAGAATGAAAACTATCTTGCCCACCATCATTGACCCTTGTCAGGGTAGTTCTATTCAGGGTAGATCTATCCTTGATGGGGTTATCTCCATCCATGAAGCCCTTCATTCAGCCTCCAAATCCAAAAATCCCACATGTGTCCTCAAGCTGGATATGAATAAAGCTTATGATAGAGTGAACTAGAATTTTCTTTTAGCCATCCTGGGCAAGTTTGGATTCCACGTGGATTGGATAGATCTGATTAGAACCTGCATCTCCTCATATTGGTTCTCTATCCTAATCAATGGGTCTACAATAGGCTACTTCCAAAGTAGTAGAGGACTTAGACAAGGAGATCCTATATCTCCAATGTTGTTCATTATTTTAGCAGAAGCTCTAGGTAGGACTATCCAGGTTGCTTGTAGTTCCGGTTTGCTAACAGGGATTAAAGCTTCCTCTCAAACCACACCTGTCTCCCATCAAAAATTTGTGGATGATACCATTCTATCAACAAGGGCCTCAATTCCTGAGGCTAAAGTCATCAAATTCATCCTCCAAATATACGAAGCAGTTGCTGGTCAGAAAGTTAATTTCAATAAAAGCAAACTATATTTTTTAAATACTCCTATGTAGAGACAAATCAGGATTGCCAGAATTCTTGAATGCTCCATAGCTGATCTTCCTGCTACCTACCTCGGTCTCCCTCTGTTCTATGGCCAACCTATAGGTTCCATGTGGCACAACGTTATCGAGCGCATCCAAAGGAAACTGGTGGGTTGGAAAGGACATATTCTATCCCAGGAAGCTAAATGTACCCTAACTACAATGGTCCTTCAAAGCATTCCCATTTATTTCCTATCCATATTCAAGGCCCCCTCCTCTATTTCAACCAAAATAGAGCAAATAAAAAAAAACTTTTGTGGACAGGAATAGACAACAAACAAAGAATTCATTTGGTGGCTTGGGACAAGGTTTGCAGACCTAAGCAACAGGGAGGAGTTGGGCTTAGGAGGATCCATTCCCTTAATACTGCATTGATTGCTAAATAGGCTTGGAGGCTCATATCAGGTGATAACAATGCATGGATCACTATTGTAAAAAGGAAATATCTTCAAAATGGTGATTTTTTCAATGATGGCATTCCTAACACAGGGTCAACATTCTGGAATTCCATCAGGAGCACTAATTCTCTTATTATGAAAGGTCTAATATGGATGCTGGGAGATGGGCAAAGCATAAATTTTTGGAAAGACAACTGGATATCCCGAGGACCTCTCCTCAATGACCCCATTCTGTCCAAACTCAAAATATTTACTGATGATAGAATAGGACACAAAGTCTTTGATTTTCTCACTCCAGGCTCACCCTCTTCTTGGATTCCCATTGTCCACCCAAATTTTCCTATTGAATCTAACCTGTTAAATTCCATTCTATCTTCCACCATCATCCCTTCCTATTCACCGCCTGATCGCATCATCTAGGAACACACTAAAAGTGGAAATTACTCTATCAAGTTAGCTTACCTCCTCCTCCTTGCTCTTGAGGATAGTCTACCACCTATTGATAAAGTTTGGGTTAAGCACCTCATTCCTAAGATTTCCTTCTTTTCCTGGTTAGCCATCCAAGAGAAAATCCTCACCATTGATAACCTCATCAGAAAAGGCATGCCCATTCCTAACAGGTGCTTTCTGTGTCTCAACGATTGGGAATCCACTAGCCACATATTTCTCCATTGCCCCTTCTCCTCAGCCATCCTCGACTCCATTTTCCACCATTTCCATATCCAATGGGCCCCACCACCCTCCATTAGTGATCTCTTCCAACAATGGCCTACCCCTTTCCATGACCCCCGCCTCCAGTTCTTCTGGAAAATTTCCCTCCACCATTTCCTCTGGCAAGTCTGGCTTGAAAGAAACAACAGGGTTTTCTCCCTAAAGGCTAAAGCCCCAAACCTCGTCTCAGCTAAAACCTTAGCCTTTGCATTGGAAAACACCTTCCTCATTCCCCTTTCTTCCACACCTGTGTCCAAGGCCGAGATGGATCTAGGTAAAGAGTTGGGATTATCTCTAGAGGAGGTTTGTCCTCCCACTCAAATACGATCGAAGACTACCTAGACTCCACCTCCTGAAGGTTGGCTCAAACTTAATGTTGACAGAGTGGCTAAAGGTAATCCTGGGAAGGCAGGAGCTGGGGGCATCCTAAGGGATCACCAAGGAAACTCTATCCTTGCCTTTGCTGAAAGTCTAGGGGATCAAAAAAATCATGTGGTAGAAGCTAAAAGCATGTGGAGAGGACTAAGCCTAGCTAAAGACTTCACCACCAATATGATAGTTGAAGGAGACTCTCTGAACATCATCAACCACCTCAAGAACACCAATTCTAATCCTTCTTGGAAATTCAAAGAGTATATCAAGGAATCTAGGTCCCTCATCCTTAACAGACATAATGTTCTCTGCCAACACACTTTCAAAGAATCTAATAAGGCAGCTAATAAGCTTGCTAACATCGGAGTCAACATAGATAATCTCCAGATCTGGCATAACATCCTCCCTATGGAAGTCCAGCTGGTTGTTAATCAAGAGAGGCATCACAAGAGCCCTCCTCATCAGGAAGCCCATCCATAGGTCCTCATCCCTAATCCTCATGATCATAATCAATAGTAAGCTTTGTCTTTGTCAACCCCCTCTTTCTCACGTGTCAAGGCCCGAGCCCATTCACACCTACTCCATTTTTCATCACCACCTTCACCACCATCTTAGTCAGCTATCCCTTGTTTCTCTAAGGATCATCATCCGAGCTGGCCTCCACCCCATAGACCACACGTTTCCCCATATCACCAATTCCAACCCCCTCTCCTTTCATTTTCTATTTGTTTCCACCGCCACCCATCCCTCGTGTCACTGCCTTTGTGCGAATTCGTGTGGTCTATCCATTTTTGACCTTGGCACTTTTTGTTTTTTTTGGCTGTTCTGTGCAGGTTACGGAGAAGCATTTCCAACAATGATAGCATGCAGTTTTATGATCATTCCCGAAGCACCACATCCGAGCAGATGATTCGGAGAACCCTTGCTTTGGTCCATAGGGGTACTATGCCCAAGGCTCAGATTATGGTTAATTGTTGGGTTATAATCCACCTCCACGTCCTCAAGCATCAAACATGGCAAAACAATCCTGATTACCTGGATACTCGAGGCATGTTTTTCTTTGGCCCAAGAAAGAAGAGGATACCCTGGTTCCACCTTGGAACTCATAGTATTTAGTTAGCAATTTTTCCTACGTGTCGTTCGGTCCCTTCTCATCATGTTGTCCTTGGTGATCGGTCTACCTTGGGTGGATTGCCTCCCTCGCATGCGAGCCTTCTCCTTTCCACCTGTCCTCCCCTCACTGCCCAAGCCTCCATATTTTTTTTTAGCCTCCCTTATCCTCCCTCCATTCCCTTTTTAACCTTTTCATTGCTCGCCTACGTTACCTTTCCCCCAGCCCACCCTCCTTGTCTGTTCGCCTGCCACCCCCTCTCCCGCCCCCCCTCCCCTACCATGTTGAGTGAGTATGTTGAGCCCCATTATTATGTCTGCGACCCTGAAGCTGACCCTGTCCTTAAGGATAGAAAGTTGTTCAATTTCCTCCAGCTCTTTTTTGGTGATGAGATTGACATTACGTTGGCTTTCCTTGAGTCTTGGGATAACGACGTTGTCACTGTCAGGGGGAGAGACTTCACTGTTGATGCCCATATCCTTGCTACCATCACTGGCCAAGCTACTGAAGGATGTTGATCCATTCACCACCACAAACACAACTAGGAAGTTGAGTTGGAACACTTTAAAGGTAATGAAAAAATTTGTAAGAAAGCCAAAGGATCTGGCCTATTTAGAAGTGATCTTTCCTTTCCTTGGAATGTTGTCATGAAACCCATAATGCAGTTCATATGTGTTGATGACCCAGAAAAACCCTTCAAAACCTATCATCTAGCTTTTGTCAATCACTTTAGAGAACTTAACCCCATCAACATTCCCATGTTTTTCTTGAATTCCATGAATCACTCAATTTCCAGCTACAGAGACAAAAAATCCCATGACCTCCCCTGGAACACCAAGGTATGTTTAAGGTTATTTACACCTTCATCCTTGCCAATAGTCCCATGACCAACCCTGTTCCCAATAGCCCTGCCACCAAAATTTCCCCTTTCGATCGCTTGTCCAAAGCTGAAAAGAAGAAAAAGGTTACTGAAGCCCTTTCCAAAATGAAGGTGAGGAAAAGTATTTCCTTTGAAAGCAGTGAGGAACCGGTGAGAAAGTCTGCTAGGATTCTGAACATGGCTACCAAGAACAAGGTGATTGATATTACTGATGATAGTGATGAAAACAAAAAGTTAAAGGATTTCGTCATAGGCTCGACCACGACAATGATGAATTGCATGGTGAAATGCACAATGGATATCCAAGATGGGCTCCACAAGCTGCTCTTTCTAGGAATGATCAGCCAAACCGAGGATGCTGCTGTAGACCAGGATGCGGTGACTATCAAAATGGAACCCAAATATGAGGAACCCAAGGCTACTATCGAAGAGGAAGACAAGGAAGAAGACAAAGTTGAAGCCAAGGAATGACATCCTGGGCTTCCTTTTGATCCTTTTTGCTTCTTTTTGCTTATGTTTTTTTGTCCTCTTTGCCTCCCTGCATGGAGCTCTTGCCTGAATGGCATTTAGGCATCCTATGTCTCTCTTTGTTCTACGAGGTTTTATTTATGTATGTTAGGCAGTCCTTTCCTTTCTAGGGTCTGGGTCTTTTTGGTTTTAGTTTCTGGTCTGAGGATGCATCCTCGCCCTCTGTTAGCTAGTTTTTGTCACTGGATGTCTCAGGCTGAGGCTGCATCCTCCTCCTATGCCTCCTCCAATCAGGTTTTTCTAATGGGGTTCTCCGTTGTTCAAAAATCTTGGTACAACTTCCTCTGCTACTTATGTAATAGGTTCAGGGATCCTTAAAACCCTCTGCAATATAATATCTTATTTAGAAAAAAAAATACCCTTTTTAAGTTGTTTTCTTAAATTGATGTTACCAAAAATCTCTTTATTCCAAATTTTGATTTGATACTTGATTTTTTTAAATTTTTGGGTAACTTTGTACATAGATGATCCTTGAACCTCCTCCTACCACAAAGCTTTAATTTTTTTGTAATTTCTAGGTGCATATTCCACATGAGCTCATACCTAAAGGGTGCTCCTCCTTGCTTTTCCTCCTTTTCCATATCTAGCAAAAGGGGAATGTGACATGATCCTATTTTGGGCATACACGTAAGTGTATGAATACTGATTATACTTAGCCAACTATCAAAAATATGAACTCTATCTAGGTGAATTTGAATGTGATTATCCCCCATCCTTCTATTTTTCCATGTAAAGTTACCTTTACACATATCCAATTCAATCAACTTATTGCTCTGAATAAAATCATTGAAATATTGCATACCTTGAGTGATGTTAATCCTCTCTCCACTTTTGTCCTCTATTTTCAAGACTGTATTGAAGTCACCCAAAACCATCCAATGTTAATTAATGAAAATAATCCTCTAAAAATATAGCTTATTCCATAGTTGGAATCTCTCATGATCATCAAACTCTTGTCATTACCCAACAAAAGTTAGTTTTTTTGTTCTTCAATTTGACTATGCATAATATTTCTTCTTGATAAATTAAAGTTCCTTAAAAATTTATTCTATCCCAAAATATGCAAATACCTCCAGTAGTACCTTGTGTTTGAATTATGATCCATTTAACATTCAACTAGACCTCTTTCTAAATAATGTCATTTTTTTTAGAATCGATTTTAGATTCTTGAATACAAACAATATCAGGTTTTACTTCCATGAGTAGATTTCTAACAATTCTCCTTTTCCTAAAAGAATTTAGCCCCCACACATTCTAAGAAATGATTCTTTTTTTTTGGGATTTTTTTTATGGGATTTTACCCTTAACCATCCGTTCTTAATTTGGATCTAACTCTTGTTCCCTATTATCTGTTACTTTTTGATCTTGTTTGAGGGGTCTTCCTTGTGTAGACACCTAAAATGTATCATGTTTAGGAGACTACTCATATGGGCACATCCAAATACCATATGATATATATTAGAACTTTACAAGAGCCAACAGTGGTCCTAACCACTCATGAAGGGTTAGTTCTAGCCCATTTAGGCTCAGCCACTATCGACTAGAGTGGTCGCCAACACATGCCATTGAAGCTGAGAGCAGCCATGGCTAGTCACTGATTTGGATATCGACTAGTATTGAAATGTAAATTGGCCATGAATGCAGACCCAAATCATGCCATGTGGTATCAGAGCCATATGGGACCCAGTCATGTGGGAATTCTCATTTTCAATTTATTTAATTTTTATAGTAAGACCTTGGGGTCTTACCATTTGGTATCAGAGCCATGTGGGACCCACTCATGTGGGAATTTCTCAAAGATATTCATCAAATCACTTATGTGCATGAGTATCAAACTCGGTTTGAGGATATCACCAAACATAACACAATATTGGATGAATCAATTCTTATCAATGGCTTCATTATGGGATTAAAAGAGGAAATTAGAATGGAGGTGACAAGGTTCAATCCCTATACCATGATGCAGATCTATGGATTGGCAAAATTAGCTGAAGATAAAATCAATGCACAACAACGATTAGGGAAACAACTTATGGAAAAATCATCGACCACTTACATCGCTCCCAAACCTATGCATAATGGAAGGGCACAAAGCACTTACACAACCCCCAAATCTAATCGAACTTTACAAATTAAACATCTTAGCTTTGAGGAGATGAAGGAATGACAAGAAAAAGGACTCTGTGATAATTGTGATGAACAATTTGGACCCCACCATAAATGTGCTACACTAACATTGTATTTATTAAAGGAAGTTGATCCCTGTCTCTCCATAGAGCAAGCAAATGAGGTAGTTGTGTCTGAAGCGACCAATGCACCTACTCACTGCAATGAAGACAATGAGGTAGATGTGCAAGAAGTGATTTATGTACCAAGAAGGGATGAAGTAGACATACCCAAAGTGATCAATGCTAGCCAAACATGTACTCTACAAGACCTACACATACCTTCCTCACCAATAGTGAGTTCTTGCCATATGACCAAACCTATTCGGAACCAACACAGAGTGACTACACATTCCTTCTCCGTTGGCTCTACCAAGGAACCAAAAAATGATATGAAATCATTACCATCACTTTTGATGCATCATTATGAAGTATTTGAGGAACCCCAAGGGTTGCCATCCCATCGTCATCATGATTTTCCTAAGGAATATTCTACTATTTTTCTTGGAAACCCCTCGCTAATGCTTCATCCTTCTCGATATCCCTGCCTACAAAAGGATGCCATTAAAAGAGTCCAAGAACTTACACAAATACTTTTGGGAAAACAAAGGACAAAGCTTCTCACTTTGAGCTTTGAGGACAAAGCTATTTTTAATGAGGGTGGCGTGTTAGGATCCTCAATACTAACATTATTAGTTAGTATTAGTTAGTATTATTAATCATTTAATTATTATATTATTAACTTATAAAGTGAACCATCACAACCCTTCATAACATGAACCATCACGTCTCTTCACCAATGTAGCTTTAGGGTAGATATATATATTAGGTTGGCCATCCATATCAAATCATCCAAGAAAAATATAAGCATATATTCTAAGGAGGGAGCCCCCTATAGTGGTAAAGCGATTACAAGGGAGCACCCTTTGAGTGGTCTGCGATTACATTTACATTAATTTGTTAATAATTTTATAATAAGACCTTGGGGTCTTACCATTTGGTATTAAAGCCATGTGGGACCCAGTCATGTGAGAATTCCCACATGGCTCTGATACCAAATGGTAAGACCCCAAAAGAAGAATTTAGCCCCCACACATTCTAAGAAAGGATTCCTAGAGTAGCAAGGTCAGAACAATATATAAGACTTAATTTATTTCCATGATTGGGGACTGACTCCACCACAACAATTACAAATATGGGCCAACTAGATTTGGAAAACTACCATAAATTCTAAGTACGTAACTAGGCTTAAATATTTCTTAAATAAGGTTCTAAAATCATCTACTGGTGCTTTCTCATATTTCGCATCGTGCACAAGATTCATGGCCATGGAAATTACCAGAAAGCTTTATGAGTTTTACCAAAAAAAACTTTATGGCAACTTCGCTATTTTATGTGAATATCTCACAAGGTCTACTATATAAGAGTTTACAAAATTCGACAGGAGTTTTGAATTGAACAAGATCGTGGAGCCCAAGTGTACATGCCCAGGAGTAATCCTTGCAAGCGGTTCTTCCCTTATGGATATCAATGAGGTTCCTGGACATGATGAGAATGAGGTAAAGTTGTCCACCAAAATTAATTTTTGTGAGGATGTTGATCTCATTGAGGATATTGCCAATTCAAAAGGTGACCGAAGCTTTAAAATTACATATTTCACCCTATCTTTTACAATAGGATATTTGCGTCTTGCTTCTTGTGAGAGAGCACGTAAATAGGATTCGAGCACGACCATGAACACCATTATTTAAAGCAAGGTGACCATGAAAACCTACAATTTTCCTGTTACAAGAATTGAAATCTGGAGGAGGTGGCCATGGAGGAGGTCGTACAAAATTTCTTAGATATTGCAGATTGTGGAAACCAGGTGTAACATCAAAACATGGAAAAAATATGAATACACTCAACATTAGCAAACATTGGTTCCCATATATTAGAGTTTGGAATCTAAACGAGACTATGGTTTTGGGGAAATAGCTCTGACACACCTCCTTTCCATTGAAGGAATTTTGTAGTAATTGCTGCACTTTTTGGGATGATTGAGAGAGTTTCTCTCTGGTTGCATTTTTGTTAATAATTATTTTTTCATTTTTAGATTTTTCATAAAAAAATTCTTCTTTTTTCTTCGGAAGAACATAATGTACCCTTTGAAATTTTATGGTTTTGGGCTCTTCCGAGAATAAAAATTTAGGGTTTGAAGCAATATGTTCAGTTGCATTTTTTTCTTTCTTGGGAAGAGCAATGGGTACCACCTGATATTCATCGACTATGGGTTCTTCCTCCTCTACCTGAGATTCCATGGCTAGGGTATCATCTTGCATTTCCATTAAATATTGTATAATACGATCAGAACGTTCTATTTGTTTTTTTTGTTTTTTTTCAATCATTCTTCTAATTTTTGCAATGTCATTTTTTATTTCCTTGACCAATGTGGTTGGATCCATAAGGCTCTGATACCGGATGGTAGGAACCTAGGGTTCCTAGCACATAAAATGATAAATAAATAATAAATAACCTAAATCTAAAATAATTGCCTTTTGATATTGTCGGGAAGTCCCTTCAATAAATTATATTATATTTTATATTCATGGATATATTAAATGATAGAATCACATAGTGTCTTATACCCCTTTAGGGTTATGAGTGAAGAGTCACCATGCTTCCTAACCCTAACCCTAATCTTATAATAATTAATATAATTAATTATTATATTATTTATTAATATAACCATAGGATAACATGTATTATTATTATTATTATTAATTAATGTTAGGAGAGGATCCTAACACAGTATGACTACACTTGCATTGGATTCAAGTAGTTTTTGGCATGGATCTCCCAGAGGTCCTCCTGACTGCCACTTCCATGCAAATCTAGAACTGAGCCTTCCCCTCCAATGGCCAATTACATGCAGATTTGGATCTTCCCAAGATCTAGAATCTGAGAGGTCTACATATGCATCCTCCCAAGAACAAGAAAAAGGAATATTTGATTTTTTATGCAGTGAAGCCCTAGTAAATTGGAGAGCAATTTCACATCCCCTTGAGGAGTAATGAAGTGTTGTCCGATTGAGCAATGATAATGCACCATTCAAGCATTCAGTTCCACATGAGCTTCATCACCAATCCATCTCTGGATATGAAGGTGACCCTTGAACATCAATTTAGATGAAGGATTGAGTGTCATAACCCCTAGTTTATGAGGTAGAAAGTTTTAGTTCATGGTCGCTGTCCTCGATAATGGCCTACAGGCATAGCCTAGGGTTTGAGTTATTATTTCCTGAGTTTTTAGCATAGATTTCTTATTTTTTTACTTTATAATATATTAGCATAGATCTATCTTTTCCATTGCATTTGCATGGTAATTTCTTAGTTATTTATGCATTTCTACTTATCTTTGCATCATTATGCTTTTATCATGCTTCTATGTCATTTCTTGTAGATCTTCAAAGAAAGCCTCATCATGAGAGGCCACATATGCTACTGATCATTCTATGTTGTTTCTTGTACGTAGATCATAGGTCCTAGACTAATTCAAAGCATCTTTGGCATCATATCCCTCTAAGCAAGTGAGAAGAAGGCATCAGTAAGCCCTTGAGAAAATTCATGTATGAATCTAAGAGGCCTACAGAGTGCACCATCCCCTTTCAGGGGCTAATTCCATTTGTAATCATTGTATCAAGCATTTGGTATCCCTAAGAGGGACCTATCTGTAATTGAAGTTCCAAATGAATTAATGAAAAGATATCTTATGTTTTGTTAATTCTTTGTTCTTTATGCTTTCATGGTTTTATGCTTGATATTATGCTGCAAATAGATTAGGTGTATTGCTTCTTAGGATCGTACATATGGTGATCATGGTGGGACTCCCACCTAGTTTTCTTTTTTTAGCTGATTTTTTGATATTTTATGTGTTTTCTATGTGTAGGTCTAACCACTCTGGTTGATAATGACTAGTAGATCTTGACTGCTTTTGAAATACAGTGGCCTATCACAACTGCTCTAGTCAACAATGGTTGATAGAAAATTAGCAATAGAGGTCAGCCTATGCTTCATCAGATGTGGATTTCAGGTTGGGGGAACTCTCTATTTTTCTTTCTCTATCTATGTTTTATTTCTAGAATATAGTAGGAGAAATATCATTTTAATTAGAAAACATAGAGAAAATTAAAGGAAAAATGCATAGTTTTCTTAAGTTTTCTACTAGCCACTGCTAGGAACAATGGACTTCTGATTTCAAATCCGCCCTAGTCTCCAGTGGTCTAGGTTTTTTTGTAGAGATTGCTTGCTTGGGGCCCAACTAGAGGCCATTGCTTCATAAAGTAACAATGCATTCTCTGAAAATCATGTAATCATTTAGATATGCATTTTTTTGAAAATGAAATATTTCTTTTTAGGCATATAGGAAAGAGCATGAGTGCTTCATGATGCATATTTTTCTTTGTGCAACAATTTAAAAGGAACAATCACACACCATGAATCATCTAAATGCTAGTGAGTTGGACTTCATCACCAACCACTAGTAGAGTTCAATGATGGTGGCATTCATCTCCACCCATTGGCTCAAATCCCATGAACCCTTTCTATTGGTCACTGGCTCCAAGATCTAATGTAGCTTGGAAAATTTGCATATACTTCTCTTCGGAGGGTATGATGCTGACCAAGTGAGTACTGGGTGAGGACTGGTAGGACCTGTGCTCCCTGATCGGGTGTGGGTTTCATCTCCACACTTTGGTGGGTTTACGTGATCATGAATTTCATTGTCGGTTGTCGAGCTACGAGCATACAGGTGAAATCCACTTAAACAATCTGAGTATATCATCAATGAAATGCAAAACATGATGAGAGTTAGATTGTAGTATTCAACAAATCTGAAACACACAAGACTAGTTTTAGGAACACCAAGAAGATTTAAAAGAGATAAACACTTGTTTACTTTGTTTGTGTGTTCTAAAATCTACATAAGATATAATTCATAATTGTCATGGTCTTCACATGGAGCAACCACCCTCGGTCCAACATCGAGGTAGAAATTGATGCTCCACACAATCACAATCATAATCACAATGATGTTGAGCCACCCACACACAATGTCATTGAATGAAGTTCAGTGAGCCTTAGGGGTGATAACTCAACCCATGGGGGTACTCCTCGAGAAACCCTAGCTAGAGAACCATATCTAGGTTCTTCTCATGATAGGCATGAGGGGGCTTCAAGGCCCCAATATTCACATAGACATGAGGGGGCTTCAAGGCCCCAATCCTAGACATGAGGGGCTTCAAGGCCCCAATATTCACATGATAGACTTAGGTCAGATCAGCTCACTAAGGGGCAAGACACAAGGGCTGCATCTAGTCATAGACCCACAACAACTCCTAGCCTCCTTGAATATGGGAGGATAGTCATAGATCATAATCTCATTGGTGCTAATGGAACCCCATGAGATCAATCATGGGAATCCAGATAACTTGATGAGTTGGATCAAGTTCTCTCGAGACCAACTCAAAGAAGCAATGCTACTGCACATTCTATTTTGGGAAGTTCATATAGCCATCAAACAACTAGGTACACTAATGAGCTAGGGGAAGCTTCAAAGCATCCCCGTAGCATGCACACTACCTTCGATCATGGGGGTATAGAACATAGGTCACTCTACATAGACCAGGTCACCCTGATAGACAAGGGCAAAAGCATAGCAGGAGCCTCTCCAAGAGGCCTCTCCATTAGGACTCCTCGTACGGAGTTATAGAGTCATGGACCTTTAGTGGTAGATCAATCTGACTATGTACGTAGGTTAGAGGAAATGCATGTAGAACAAGAGTGCTTAGAAATCCTTGAGTAGGAGGAAACATGGAGAAAGAGGTATTTGTACCTAAATGAGCAGTGCTTGAGAGAGGAACAAATAGAGCATGAAGAACAAGAAAATAGGTTGGCTCGAGCCAACTTACATATGGATAGATGTGTCGATTCTCAGCATGAGAGATACACTAGACAAGGATATGAGTGCACTCATCACACATCACATCATGCTTCAAAGCATCAACAATACCTAGATCTAGAATAGGCACAACATGATCAAGTATAGGTAGATATGGAGGATCAGGAGTAGACATATCTTGAACCTTCATCCGTAGTCATGGGGGATGAATATAGATGCCCAAACTAGGTAGATATAGGATTACCTCCCTGACCACCATGAGTAAACCTTTAAGAACAAGAGATCATTTCTTTGAAGGCATACAAGATACTCATTGAGAGAGTCAAATCTCTCGAGAAATAGGATGCGGTTGGGTAAAAGCCAACCTTGAGTAAGATACACAATCAACCTTTGTGCCCTTTGGTACCGAGTCCTACATATCCTAGGCACTTTGAGATGCCTAGGTTAGACAAATTCAAAGGAGAGGAAGATATGCAAGAACATGTCACCAATTTCATGAATGCATGCTTCCAACTTGAACATAATGATGCCCTAATGCTAAGAACATTTATCATGACATTATCGGGTGCAACAACTGAATGGTTCAATCAACTACCTAAGCACAACATCATCAGTTTTGAGTAGCTGGTGAATGCATTTCTTGAACACTTTTATTTTGGCATCAAGAAGAAAGTAAACTTGTCCGACTTGGAAAACCTAAAGTAATATGATGATGAGCTAGTCATGGACTATGGGAATATATGGAGAAAAGTAATGGTAAAACTACCATTTTTTGTTCCCACTACTGAGCTCACCCGAATGTTTACTAAGAGTTGCGCTAAGCACATCTCATTGCTCTTGCAACTACAATAGTATGAAACATTCGAGGAAGCCTTGGCTCAAGCCAAGCTGATAGAAGACATCAAGGTTGAAGAAGGAGATCTTAAGCTCCAAAACAAAAAGGACTAGAACAACAACAACCGCAATAACAAAAATCAACAAAAGTAGGCCAAGCCTGCTCTAGTCAATCAGGTTGTATTAAATGTGCCAAAGGGAGGAAATAGCCAACAACCATAGAATTATCAGGCTCAACCCCCACTAGCCAATTACAACCAAAATAATAATCAAGGTTAAAATAAGGAACGTCGGTCACCTCGCTACTACACACCTTTGTTAGAATTGATGCAATCGATATTCAATCAACTAAGTGAGGCATAGAGACTCAGGTTACCTAAGGTACAACTTCTTGACCCTAACTATCCCAAGCCTAAGGGATATAGGGAAGATCATTATTGCCCATACCATAGATAATAGGGGCATGATATCGAAGCATGCATCAGTTTCAAGAATGTTGTACAAAACATGATCGAGAAGGGTGAGCTAAAAGTTGATAATCCACTAGCACCTAATAATAGAGACATGGGCATATTCAGAAACCTATTGCCAAATCATGAAGCCCCTAGAGATTAGGGTGCTCAAGTAAACCAAGTCCAAGTTGAACCTCCCACTCAGGGATTCATTGGAATGGTTGAAATAGTCAATGTGGTGATAAGAAGTCGATGATACAACCAACTAGAGCCTCCAATGGCTCCTATTCGTATCTTGACTGCACCTCGATAGAGGTAGGTGTAGAATAATCCTCCAGGTCCACCAATGTGACCTATGATAACTATCTAGAGTAGACTTGTGCAGAATATCCAAATGATATTAACCAAGTTATCAATATATGAGCTCATTCAATAGTCTCCTAGACATAGGGAGACTCTAATGGAAATCTTGAGATCAATTGAGCTACAACCCCAGAATCTTGATGCATTTACAAACTTTGTGGGGCAAGTGCAGTAGTGTCAAGAGCTTATGATTCATTTTTATGATCATAAAATAAAGGTAGTCCCTACTACCATAGTAGACCCACCTCTACATATCATCACTTCTATCAATGACATACCTTTCAAGTGGGTTTTAATCGACATAGGCTCATCGATTAATATAATAACAACAAAAGCTATAGGGCACTTGAAAATCCCTAGGTCAAACATCATCCCTACCTCCTACACATTGAGAGCTTTCAATGATGCACTTTGCTCCATAGTGGGTACAATCATCCTACCTATAAAGGTAGGGCATAAGACCATCCCTGTGATGTGTCATGTATTGGAGGGGGCTATGCAGTATAATATCCTCCTAGGGCATCCCTGGATAAGGGACATGTAATGCATTCCTTCGATCTTGCACCAATGCATTAAGTATGTGCATGAGGGACAAGTATATGTGGTACCATCGGATGAAGAGCCATTCAAATATGTGCATCAGGTTGACTTACTAGGAGATTTTTTCCTTCCATCCATGCACCTATACATTAGGCCATCATCCCCTACCACACATCTAGGAAGCAAATCCAAATTAGTGCGAGGTGACCCATCCACATCGGCACCACCTCCAGCTTCTAAAGCTACTAGCACTTCTGAGAAACCAACAATATCTAAAGCAAAAGACTCTCAGAAGCTAAAAGCACCCTTGGTGGAGGAAAGACCTAAGGAAGTTCCAACCATAGCAATAATAAAAATTCCAAATCCCATGGAGGAGGAAGATCCCCAAGACATAGTCGAGGAGGTACCTCAACCTGCCTCGCCTGCATCATCATCAATATCATCTGCATCATAGGTGATAGTTCACCTAGCTAATATAGGATTAGGTGAATATCTTGTGTAGAATGTGACTTTCACACCAATTATCGAGTCTGCACAAGATATGGGATGACCAAGAGTCCCAAACTTACCAATAGGGATAGTGGTTCCATTAGGGATCCCCCTAACCAAACCAACTTCATCTATGTTGGTTTGGATTATGCCCATGATGCTTCAGATATTGAAGAGGATGAGGATGAGCCATTCACCTTGAATGTTCATTACTTGTCTAATCCTGAGTTTGCTCTAAGATACTTTGAATGCAACCATTGGCATGGCTATGGTTTGGGTCTATATGAGCAAGGGTGACGAAACCTACTTGAACCATGATATCAGTTACCTATTGATAGATCTGGCCTAGGATATCATATCTGAAGCTATGATGATTCATTGGTAGCATCTCTAGATAGGTTGAGCTTAGGGTTTAGGGAAGACATTGAATGGAATCCTTATCAACTAAATATAAGCTACTTGAGTGATATATGGGTGGCTATGGTCAATATAGGACCACCCGATGAGTATCATCTAGATTTCTCTCTCGAAGCAAGCCCATCAGGAATCATCCTATGGGAGGATGAACTAGGCTATGGTTATGAGTGAGAAGAGAATGAGTACATCACAAGTGAGTTTGAGGATG
The DNA here is from genome assembly GCA_028583015.1 of Wollemia nobilis. Taxonomy (NCBI): domain Eukaryota; kingdom Viridiplantae; phylum Streptophyta; class Pinopsida; order Araucariales; family Araucariaceae; genus Wollemia; species Wollemia nobilis. The sequence continues at coordinate 505,276 of JAQPPZ010001776.1, read as the reverse complement.
AAACTAGATTGGCCTATCATGGGCCTTGGTATTTACATCACCTCACCTGGTCAATTAATATAGAGGGTGGATACATCATAGATGAGAGTGGCTATGAGTTAGAAGATTTGATTAAGATGGCCTACCTTGGGCCTCGACATTTATGTCACCTCATAGAGCTAGTAGGCATAAATAATGAGTGCTTCATATATGATAGTGACTATGAGGATGAGATAGTACTTGGACCCGAATTTAGGTCATTATCCAATTCTAATGGGTAGGAATGAGGGATTCTTCATAGATGATAGTGATTATGAATATGAGACTGAAATGGCCTACCTTGGACCTCACTACTTACATCATCTCAATGAGCCTTTTGACATAGATGAGATGTACCATAGAGTATATCTTGGCCCTCACCTTAGGGGAAGACCACCCAATTTAGATATGATCTATCACATAGTCTTCCTCGATCCTCCTACATTTAGAGAGCTACTTCAGCCAAATGATCCCATATTCTCATCTATCCATAGATCAGATCTTGAGATCCCCATACCCCAGAGCCTCATCTTGGGTATGGAAGGTAAATCAATAATGTAGAGTTACACCCATGTGGTCCTGGAGATTTCATCCCATCCATCAACATGATCTCCATTGATTTGACCACTCCACTCCAAAACCTAACCGATCCTTCTAAACCATTGTGTCTTAACTTAGATGCTATTGATTGGGATCATGCTGATTCACCCTTAGAGCCTGAATATTTCTTCCCCAATGAAGAAATGCTACAACCATTTCATTTTGCACTAGGCTGTGCACATGATGTTTATCATGTTGGTTTTGACCATGATTTAGTTGAACCTTTAAACCTAGTAGATGACATCCACTTGATCCCCACTCCTCACCAGCTTGAGGATGGGTCACATATGTCAATAGAGGAGACTTTTAAAGTGGACATCAGCGATGATCCTTCTAATCCAAAGAAAGTCAAGTTTGGAGAAATCTTATCTCTAGAAGAATATGCCATCATCATACCTCTATTGAAAGAGAGACCTAATCTCTTTTCTTGGACCTACAAGGATATGTCAGGTCTAGATCTAAAATTGGTTGTCCACAACCTTTCACTAGATCCCATAAAGAAATCGATCAAGCAGAAGCTCAGGAAGATGCATCCAACCATCACCTTGATGGTAAAGAATGAGTTGTAAAAGCTATTGGATGTAGTCTTTATTGTACCCATCGACTATCTAAAATGGGTATCAAACATGGTGCCTATAGGAAAACTTGATGGAAGAATCCATATTTGCATAGATTTTAGAGACCTCAATAAGGCAACACCAAAGGATTCATTCTCATTGCCCAACATAGATGCTCTTGTAGATGCAACTGTAGGTCATGAGATGCTCTCCCTCATGGATGGTTTTTTTGGTTACAATCAGATTTAGATTAAACTTGAAGACCAACATAAAACTATATTCACCACTCCATGGGGGACATTTTGTTACAAAGTAATACCATTTGGTCTTAAAAATGTTGGTGCCACATATCAATGGGCTATGACATACATTTTCCATGACTACATGCATAAGATCTTAGAATATTATATCGATGACTTACTGGCCAAGTCATTGTTATGTGAAGAGCATGTCGAGGTCCTAAGAAAGGTCTTCGATCACTTGATAGAGCACAATGTCAGGTTGAATCCCAAGAAATGCATCTTTGGTGTAACTTCAGGAAAACTCTTGGGATTCATCATTTCTAAATGAGGGATCAAAGTCGACCCAACAAAGGTAAAGGCTATCCTAGAAATGGCCCCACCCACTAACATCAAAGAGTTGAGAAGCCTACAGGGCAAAGTAGCATCCATAAAGTGTTTCATCACACAACTATCAGATAAATGTCGACCCATGAATCGACTGCTACACAAGGGGGTCCCATTCCACTAGGATGAAGAATGTCAGCAAGCCTTTGCTGAGATCAAGAAATACCTAGCAACCCCACTAGTGCTAGCTCCACCAAGGCCAGATGTGCCATTTTTGCTTTATATATCCGCTATCAATTTTGCTTTGGGCACCATGTTGGCTCAAAAGAATGTGCAAGACAAAGAACAAGTGATATATTATATCAACCGCACCTTGGTGAGTTATGAGCTAGGGTACACATACATAGAGAAGCTATGCTTAGCAGTGGTCTTTACGACTAAGAAGTTGTACCACTACATGTTGAGCCATACAATGTATGTGATATCAAAACAAAATCCTTTGTAGTATATGATGAGCAAGACATATCATAATACACGTACTACAAAGTGGATCATGCTACTGATAGAATTTGATTTAGAATTCATAAGCCAAAATTCCATCAAGGGATAAGTCATAGCTGATCAACTGGTAGAGGCACCTCTTCAGGAAAATAGGCCTCTCACCATAGAACTTCTTGATGATGTAGTCTTTGCATTATCGAAAGCACCCAAACTTGAAGAACCTAAAAATAAAGTTGACATGACTTTGTTCTTTGATGGTTCAAAGTGTGAGCAAGGGGGTGGTGTAGGGATTGTGTTTTTCATGCCACAAGGTGCTCCAATGCCCTTGTCATTTAAGCTAGACTTCCCTTGCACAAATAACAATGTTGAATATGAGGCCCTAATCTTGGGTCTCCAAATAACAATCACTATGAAGATCAAAAGGCTAAATATCTTTGGTGACTCCCTTCTCATAGTCAACCAAGTTAAGGGATTATTTCAATGTAGGTGTCCAATCTTAAAATCTTACAAAGAGCTTGTTGACACTTATCTAGCCCAACTAGAATGGTACGACATCGAGGCAATCCCTCACACATCCAATAGATTTGTAGACACTATGGCATATTTGGGATCCTTGATCCCTCAAAATCCATCTACTGATTTCACTACCATTCATGTGAAGATGCTCTCACAATCAGTGATGCAGTGTGAGGCTTTTGACAACAAAGAATCAGTCAACATGATTCATATAGAACCAAATCATGAGTGGTTCTACAAAGCTAGAGACTTTCTAAAGAAGGCACCTTGGGGGTCTTTGATCTCGCAGGGTCCTATGGGGAATGGTATCACCATTCACCACAAGGTTATTTCTCAATCTGCATTTGTGCATATCGAATCATAGGGAGAACAAGTCATCTTGTCTATCGAGGTTGTAGCTTATCAAGATTGGCTATCCCAATTACAAGATTTCCTTAAGCTTGGAATCATCCCACAAGGATTATCGTAAGCTACAAAATGAGCATTCAAACAAAAAGTGACAAGATATGTCTTTCTAGGAGATATATTGTATCATCGAAGCTTTGATGGAGTCCTCCTTCATTGTCTTGAGCCCCAAGAATCAGCTTGGGTGATTTCACAAGCTCATGATGGTACCTGTGATGGCCATTTTAGTGGCATGGCCATCATCAAGTGCATCCTTCGAATGGGTTATTATTGGCCCACCATGGAAAAGGATTGCTATGAGTATGTCAGGAAGTGCATTAAGTGTCAACATCATGCAAATCTGATGCACCTGCCATCATAGGCCTTACAACCCATTCAGGTGGCTTGGCCATTTTCTCAGTGGGGTTTTGATCTAATTGGAAATATCTCTCCCCCATATTTGGGTTGACACACATTTATCTTAATGGCCATTGAGTACTTCACCAAATGGGTGGAAGCGGTCCCCTTAACATCAATAATAGGACCTCGAATTGTGGAGTTCATACTTCACAATATCATCTGTCACTTTGGGGTCCCCTTCAAAATAATTTTGGATAATGGTCCTTCATTTAAGAATAAAAATATGTGGGCTTTAACATCCAAATATAACATTCAACATAGTTTTGTAACACCATATTATCCATAAGAAAATGGGCAAGCAGAAGCCTCAAACAAAATAATTGTAGCCATCTTAAAGAAGATGGTAAAAGAAAATCATAAGGATTGGCATCTGTAGTTGCCTCTTGCATTATGGGCTTATAGGACTAGCGTGCGGATGCCCACTGGGGCAACACCATTTTTTCTTGTATATGGCACTGAGGCCATTATGCCCTTGGAGTTAGAAATTCCAACATTGCACATCACATTGAAAGAGTTCATCGATGATGACACTGCATGACAAGCTCACCTTGATCAATTGACCCTTCTTGATGAATGTCGCATCAATGCTCTTGAGCATCTTCATGTTTACCAAGATCATCTAACATGAGCTTATAAAAATAAAGTCCACCTGAGAGACTTTAAGGTTGGGGATCTCATGCTCAAAGAGAACCAACAAAATTCAAACCTACCATCGCACTTGCGAGACAAATTTATGGCCAATTGGATAGGTCCTTATATCATCTCAGAGAATATTGGACCTGGGACATATCACCTAACATCGTTAGAAGGTGTTGAAGAGCCTGAGCCTCTCAACATTCTTCATCTAAAGGTATTTTACACATAAAATAATAAAAATTTCAAAAACATTCAAAATATTCAAAATTTCAAAAATAATTGAAAACATAAAAATCCAAACAAATCAGAAAACATCAAAATAAAAAAGCTCCAAAGGCATCTTAAAGCCCTTTGGTCAACTCACAAAATAAAGGCATTAGCCTTTACTAAAAAACTAAAGGCATCATAAGCCCTTTGGTCAACTCACAAAAGCTCCAAAGGCATCATAAGCCCTTTGGTCAACTCATAAAAGCTCCAAAGGCATCATAAGCCCTTTGGTCAACTCACAAAATGCTCCAAAGGCATCTTAAAGCCCTTTGGTCAACTCACAAAAGGCTCCAAAGGTATCATAAGCCCTTTGGTCAACTCACAAAAGCTCCAAAGGCATTATAAGCCCTTTGGTCAACTTAAAAATGCTCCAAAGGCATCATAAGCCCTTTGGTCAACTCACAAAATGCTCCAAAGGTATTATAAGCCCTTTGGTCAATAAAAAAGTCCAAATGCATTAAGCCCTTTGGTCAACTCACAAAATGCTCCAAAGGTATTTAAGCCCTTTGGTAAAAAAAAATGCAAAAATACAAAAACAAAATACAAAAACAAAATATTAAAATACAAAAACATTTGCATTTTGCATTCATGTAATTGCATTGCATTTAGGCATGACCATCCATTACACTTGCATTAGGATAGGTTGTGTTTGCAATCTTACAAATGACACCACATTTGTATCTCAATCATGCATCTTTCATCATCATCCATCACCCATATATATTGTTTTTCAACACAACCCCTTCCTGTTGCTATAAGGAAATATACTAGGGTTTTTTGGTCATTCAACCATACCTAGTGATCTTATCAAATTTTGTAGAAAGCTATCTTTTATTTTGTAGATGAGGTCTAGTTTTGATAGCACCTAGCATATATCAAAATCCTATCACTAATCAAAATACTAAAATCCTAGTTTGAACAAGGGAAATATGAACACTACAAAGTGGTACTAGGCATCCTAAGTGAAAGGTTTTTACTTGCTCATCTTGTGATGCGCATGGTCTAGAGTGTTGATCATTGGCAAAAGGACAAGCTCCCCCCTACCCAAAGAAATCCCTTGCTTTCATCAAAATGAGAAAAATCCAAAATCAAAGCAAAATCCCTTGCTCAAAATAAAAGAAAAATAAAAATACAAAATAAAAGTGATTTTCATCACTAAGCATGAGCAAGTATCCCAAATAAATGTGAAGAAAATAAGGGGGTGAAGAGCTTGAATCCCTAGAATGGTCACTACTTGAAACCATAGAGTGATCCCTAATACAACAATGGGCTGAATGAATCCCACCTGGCATTAGGGTAGTTCTAAGCAATTTGCAAAAAGAGCTAGCTTTAGGTGTCCTGTATCACCTAATGGTCTAATCCAACTAAGTCCAACTTAGGATCATGATGAGCATTTGATGATCCCCAATACAACAATGGGCTGAATGAATCTCGTCTGGCATTGGGGTAGGCTTATGTCTCATCTAATATATTCATTTGCACACACAGGGATAATGAATATCTTGGTCTTCATAACAAAAATTTTATCTTTTAGGAGTCTTGTATGGTCATTATACAACTTTTGATGAATCAACTAGGGTGTTTGAGTCTCATGGAAAACCTCAAAAATCCCCTAATAGCAACAAATCATCTCATCAATAAATCACTTTAAAAAAATTTTTTTTAATTTAAAGTATAAAGAAAGCACATATATATCACATCATCTCATCTCACATATGGATGCTTAAATGATTAATTCTTATGATAAGAGTTATTATTTACATTCATGATTTTTATACATTCTATGGTGTCATCCATTAGATTGTTAAACACATATCAAATTCATTCCTTATGTTTTAAGTGATTAAAGCATACAGGTTCATTTACATTAGATCATCTATCATGTAAATAATGCATTATATCACATTTCATTTATCATATCATAACAACATAAATTAAATGCATAAACAATTGAAATAAATTAAACATGCATTTAAAATAAGTATTACATCCATATATGCATACATAAGTAGTCCATCTACATATCTAGATCATAACATCTAAGCAATACATCTATCATCTAGCTAGTGCATGTCATGAATACATCACATCATATAGCATAATCAATAATCATAAGCATTGCATCCATTTTGCATCACATAAAAATAAAAACAATCACATGATACACATAATGAGTCTAAAATAGATAATATCATATATATGTGTCAAATAAGTACATAGAGGTACAAAAATACCCATAGGCTACAATAGTGTAGGTCCTCAGACCTTACACTCAAAAATAATACAAGCCATCATGACTATCATACGGGGCCTACACCCCTAGGCTCACCTCCACCCTCGGCTCCATCTCTATGAGTCTATCTAGAGCTAGTCCCTATGGTTCTCTCTATCTAGGTCCTGGTCCTCTAGCTTAGTCACATTAATGACTGCCCTGACTCACTCTACCTACTATACTATGAGCCCCCTATTGTAGACCTCTCATGAGGAGTATGACCTAACCTCCTAATCTAAAGCCTTAAAGTGGTAATATACCTAGCATATCTCACTATCTGTGCCTCATAATCCTCTAATAGGCCCTATAGGCATCTAATATCTACCCTTGGATCCAAACCTATTGGCCCTTGAGTAGCTGGAGCAATTGGTACAACCTATCCTTGCATAACATCTCTCTCTATAGTGAGCTACTCTATCCTAAGCTACATTGAGTCAATATACCTGAGGTGGTCCTCTCCTCCTCAAAAACCCTAACCTGAGATTGGAGTATAGCAATGGAGGAGTCTCACTCTAGAATCTGTCATTGAGCTATCTAAAGCTCAGCCTCAACACTATGTAACTGAGCCTAGAGAGGAGACTCCTACTCCTCTGGAGCTAACTCCTCCTCCTCCTCTGGAGCTACCTACTCCTCTACTACCTACTACTCTACTACTTGGCCCCACTCCTCAGTCCTAGGTCACACTTGATGTGCATTAGGATCCTCCTCTGTAGCTACCTCATCCCTATCTCAACCCAAGCTACCACCACCATGCCATAATCACGTAACCCACCATTGGGTATACACCTCTGTAACCCCAAAATCTGCTATACCAACATCAATTGTAGGAGGGTCCTCCTCCTATGAGACTACTATAACTTGAGGTAGTGGAAGGTCCCTCTCTATGATCTATCTATAAAATTAGCTTAAAGGGATATCCTATTGGATACCAAATTGCTGAAGCACTTAGAGTACTAAAGAACTCTCTAATACCTCCCTTGTGATCGATCACCCATCGATCATGCCTAGTCTAAGCCATGAATCTGTCTACCTCTGGCCATGTAGGGCACTCAAAATAAGGTCTCCATATAATGTCCCTCACTATTATAATTATCCTTATTTCTCTAATTCTTCCACCTTTCTTCCTATAATATTACATAATCTTCATTAAACCTACACCGTGTGAAGACATCCTCTTAATACCATGAGTCATGGAGACTCCACATGCGGATGTCAACAAATATCGTTCATGAGCTCTAAAGACCCTATCAAACACAACATCTCTAATATTGGTGGGAAATCCTAAAGATCTTGTAGACATCCTCTGGAGTGATAGTCATCTCACCAGTAGGGAGATGAAAAGTGTTCATCTGGTAATCCCACCTATGAGCTAGAGTAGTAAGATAGGCCTGGTCTGACATAATCGTCGGTAGCCTCATCACATACATGAGCCCTTGGGCATCAAACCAGGCCCAATCTACATCATCCATCAAAGGAAGAAGTCACATGAGCAAACTAGGGTCTCGAGCCCATGCAGACAAGAGCTAAAAGTGCAAAATAAATGCCTAATTAAATGCACTTAAACTAAAAAAACACAATAAAATACAAAAATGATGCAAAAATAATTCAAAATCAAGCAGAATACAAACATTCTAAGCAAATGCACCAAAACATGCAAAAAATCAAAATTTACACTTGTAAAATTAAAAAAATCAATTAATTTCATTAAAAATTAATCAAAAATTAAAAAAAATTGAAAAATTTTCTAAAGTTGCACGATCGCTCACACCTACAGTGGCCGTGAAGTGATCGTTGATGCCAATAGTGGCTAGCCACCAATGGTAAAAAATTTGATCGTTGGAATTCAAATTGGCCGCTTTCAGCAATAGTGACCCCTCTTTGCAAATTGGGGGCCGCTCTGGATGACAATGACCGTGAGGCGACATGCCAACGACGTCCGCCCTCACCCAAAAATCCAAAAAAAATTGAAAAATGTAAAAATCTAAGCTAAACCCACCTAAATTAATCTAATCCTAGACCTATCTATCGATTCGGTTCATTACCAATAGGTTTAATGAGGTTCATTTACCAATTAATTAGTGTGGTTCGTTTTACCGGTTAAATAAAAAGTTAGGGTTTAGAGAAATACCCATGAAGCTCTAGCTCCTCCACTCATGGATGCCTCACCCTGCTCCACCATGGTGTCTGGAATTCATGTAGCATCCTGGGTCACTATCACTCTCTCTCACCTCAGAGCTCAAATCACAAAAGATAATTGGAAAATAATGAAAGTCAAAACCCTAATTTTTCTTTTATATTTTCTAATTTTTCTATGGTCGCTACTGGCATTAGTGGCCCACACTTTCTAGTTATTGATGTTGATAGTGACTATGAAATTGCAATTGGGGGCTGCTTCTGCTGATATCAGCTAGAAAATAAGGATAAATACACTCAATTTCTCACCATGAGGAATCTCAAAATGGACAATTAAGCATATCTACCGGTCCATAATCATCAAAAATTGCAAAATACCAAAAAAATATAAAACAAAAAATCAAATAGCAATAAAATCTCAAATGCACCTCGTATCTAGTTATTTACTCTATACACTTGGCGGTTGTAGTGACTTGCGCTCCATGCAATCTGACAAGATGAGTAAATTACCATAAGGCCATTTGAGGTAAATTAGTCATTGTTGAATTGAAATGCTTCACTTCAATCTCGAAGAAGGCCATGGCGGCTGGACTACCCCATGGGAATGAGGTATTCATTTCATTTCTTCTATGACATTTTAGTAAATCATCGAAGTGATTCAACACAAGCTAAATTGAATTGCTATCATCTTGATTCCCTAAGAAGGCCATTATGGCTGGACCGCTCCATGGGATAGAGATATACAATTACTATTAATGGTTGAAATCATACCTATAATGGGACCTACCATATAACAATAATGCAAAACTCTTAAATCATCCAAATCAATCATCTTGGTCAAGCGACTCATCACTTTATTCATTGTCCTTCCCTCATCGACTCGTCGCTTGAGGGGGTAGTCATAATATCAACAATCATAATCAAAATCAATAAAGGATCACTCGATCATGTCAAATTGTATTCATCCTATGAATCATTGCTAACAACTATCATAAGCTTACCCTTTGCTAGGGAAAAAATTAAATATGATGAGATAAGCCTTTGTTGCTCCGTCTATCGATCCTACCCGATTATACCCGAAAGTTACGAAAGCTTTTGCAAATTTAAGCCTTCCATCCTATTGGAAGCAATGATTCTAAGATGTATACCTTTCTCATGGTTGGGGCATCTAATGTTGATCATATCAATGATCATCATACACCCTACAATATGGCCCTAGGTGGTCTATTTTTTCTCAATGCTATGTTTTCCCATAATGCATCCCAAAAAGGGGTATCTGTAGACACCTAAAATGCATCATGTTTAGGAGACTACTCATATGGGCACATCCAAAGACCATATGACTGATCTTGGACCTTTCCAAGAGCTAATAGTGGTCCTAACCACTCACAAGGGGTAGTTCTGGCCCATTCAAGCATGACCACTATCGACCAGAGCAGCCACCAACATAGGTCGCTAAAGCTCAGAGCGACCACGGCTAGCCGCTGCTCTGGATAGTGGCTAGCACTAAAACACAAATTGGCCATGAATGCAGGCCTAAATCATGCAGGATGACTACACTTGCATTGGATTCAAGCGGTTTTTGGTGTGGATCTCCAGACGTCAGCTCCTCCGACTACCCCTTCCATGCAAATCTAGAACTGAGCCTTCCCCTCCAATGACCAGTTACATGCAAATATGGATCCTGGGAGGTCTACATATGCATCCTCCCAAGAACAAGAAATTTGGAAAAATCCAAGTTTTTATGCAACGAAGCCCTAGCAAATTGGAGAGCAATTTCACATCCCCTTGAGGAGTAACGAAGTGTTGTCCGATTGAGCAATGACAACGCACCATTCAAGCATTCAGTTCCACATGAGCTTCATCGCCAATCCATATCTGGACATGAAGGTGACCCTTGAACATCAATTTGGATGAAGGATTGAGTGTCCCAGCCCCTGGTTCATGAGGTAGAAAGTTTCAGTTTGCGGTCGCTGTCCTTGACAACGGCCTACAGGCATAGCCTAGGGTTTGAGTCATCATTTCTTGAGTTTTAGCATAGATTTCTTATTGTTTTACTTTATCATATTAGATTAGCATAGATCTATATCTTCCATTGCATTTGCATGGTAATTTCTTAGTTATTTATGCATTTCTACTTATCTTTGCATCATTATGTTAGCGTATAGTATCTATTATTACATTATGTTGTTATTAGGAATCATTTGGTTAGCCTATAGTTAGCGCTAGTTTATTTCTAGCTCTAATAGGTTAGTAGATCCTATATCTACGGGTTATTTACAGCCTAATGTATTCTATATATTTACCTAATACAATGCTCTAATTACTCTGTTTTCCCAACATGGTATCAGAGCTGACGAAGCTCTCGGCTCGATTGTAGCCTGAGAGTAGGGGGACCTGGAACTCTCGGGACCTAGTGGACCTGTGGCTTGTTTTGGTGTGATCCGATCATTCGTTTGATTGTCGCATCCGAGGTTGGTGTGGCCCGAGATCTGGATTGACATGGTACCTCACCCTAGACCTATTGGAACACCTAGACGTAGAGCTAGACACGAATCAGCCTGATATCTAATCGACATGATTGGACTCGATGACTAGACCGACCAAAAATTGGTCAGTCGATCGATGAACGTATTGACAATGGAATCGATCGGACAATGGGCAACAAAGGGTATCAAACAACAGACATCGAGCAATAGAGGGGACTGGAAAGCGGATAGTGGGCATAGCTCCTCTCGGGCATAGTCTCCTTGAGAGGAGACACCCTTTAAGGTGAGGGTTTACCCTAATAAACCCCTCACAGTCGCCCCCCCCACACATGTGGGATAAAGTTTATGATGTTTTTCAAAACTGTGAGCATGTACTCCTATAATCGACGTCGAACATGAATTAATTTTCTACTTTTCGATATCATCTACAATGTCGAAATATTTTTCTTTTGCCATGGCTGGATTCAGCAGGTGAATTCGAGCAACTTGGCCAGATTAGAACTTTTATTCTATCCTCAGATTTTCCAGACACCACATTTTTTTGTCATCCTTGGTCGTCATAGAATCGCAGCAGAAGCGTTCGTTGCGACATAGGTCTATTTTTGGTATAGCTTGTGCGATTTGAGGAGGTTCGTGTGCTGAGGACACACTAGCAGTCTACAACAGTTGTGGCATAGATCTAAATTTAGGGTTAGTGCCGCTCTACAAACAACTTTTCCCGATTCTAGAATCCGTCACCTGTCGAAGTCGAACACGTATCCCCATGAGGGAGACAATCGCCAGTCAGAGAAAAAACCTAAGCACAAATTGCAGACGGTGATTTATCGACGTTCGTTTCTCTGTTTGGAGACAATTGCTAATGATGTCGAAAAGACCTCCTCCTAGTGTAGATTTGCTATACTGGAGAGGAGCGCATTCACGGATTTGCGTGGATGAAGCCAACAGTGCCCGGAGGAAGGTAGCGGTTCTCGACGCTTGGTGACAAAAGCGCTGAGGGAGGAAGAAGCACCACCTGGGTGGCGCAGCCGTTGCTCTGGAGGAGAGCGCCACCTTGGACGTCTGCCAGCTTGGCGAGGCGAGCCTCTTCAAATAGGGATTTTTCCCCTTTGATTACCACCGACAGTGGTAGCCGGGGTGGTAAGCTGCCTGTTGCTAAGGCGTATGACAAAGGAAGAGGTCGGGAGTTCCATTCTCCTCGACAGTAAGGTATATATTTTTTACTTTAGTTTGATTATAAAGGGAAATTTTATTTTTTGATTTCAAAACTTTATTTTTTTTAATTAAATATTTTTCATTTCTTAATTATTTTTTTATGAAATTAATTAAGAAAAATCATATTTAATTATTATAAAGTTTTGTTTTCATTAAAATTTTCTTTCTCAACATCAAACTTAAAGTTTAAATACCTTTGCCTCATTAAATACCTTTCTCTCCACCATCAAAGCAATTAAAGAGGCATAAAATCATCAAACCTCCAAACCTATTTTTTAGACTTCATAAAAAGAATTTTTTTTTTGTTTGAAGTACTTCACACAGGGGGGATTTTTTTTGGGTGATATATTGTGCTAATCTGCCTACGGGGCAAGCTTTGTAAGAGTTTTTTTTTTAGGCTTAATTGTTGCATTTTTTTGCACTAAAGGGGGGGAATAACATTTTTTCTCTCCACCATATCCTATCTTGCACTAAGGGGATATATAATTTTGCAAAAACAAAGGGGGAAGACTTATAAGGGTGCATTTTCGGCAGAGTCCGACACCTTAGTCAAATTATTTTTTGCAAAATTCATTGTAAAAGGTGCATTTTCGACAGTGACCGACACCTTAAAAATAGGCAGATCAAAGAAAAAGATAGCCCTAAAAACTGATGTTGCTAAATCAGTTAAAGACCCATACTTTCCACCAGAGATGGATGGGTTGGATTTTTATGAGGAGGGCACATTCCTCACACTAAACAATGGTTTAGTAGCTCTCCTCGATGATTCTGAGTCTTGCATAGACCTTCAGAAAAATGGTGCTCAAGTTCCTATTGGCGTTCTAAGGGGCATATACCTGGTCTTTGTTGCACTTGACCGTGCCCAACGTAAATTGGAAATAAATTAGGAAAACGAGGTCCTAAAGGCAAACGCTTGTTGTGACACAAGTGAACTTTAGCCCATTGTGGCACATGCTTGTTGTGATACAAGCGACCTCATACCTTCTATGGTAGATATCAGTTGTAGCATAGGTGATCTCATTTCAGTAGCAAATTTTGCTTGTGACACTAGTGACTTAAAAACTGAACTTCCTCAAAGAGAGCTCCATAATCTCATCAATAATGACAAATGCAAAATTGTTAAAAGCATTGATGAAGATGATGAAATTGGGTGTTTTGAAAAACACACCAAAGGATTTGGTTCCAAAATAATGAAGAAAATGGGATTCAATGGTGAGAGATTAGGTAAACAAGAACAAGGCATTAAAAATCCTATAATGCCAAATGTCAGGGCAAAGAATGAAGGCCTTGGCTATACTGGACAAGCAAGTACCAGTAATTCCATGTTTGTAAAACCTAAATCTCCTACATATCCTAAAAAGCATTGTTGCAGTCATTGTGGAAAGACATGACATGTTGTAGCTAAGTGTTGGATATTACATCCTTGTGATTCATGTGGATGTATGAATCATTCTTCTTCAAAATGTTGGTACAAAGTGAAAATGGCCAACAAGGTTCATATAGATTGTGGATGGATAGATTTCACACAATGGACCATGATGAAAGAAATTTTGTATGGATTCTACCAAAAAGGTAAAACCTATGGTAGACTCTGAGGCAAATCCAGTGACAGACCTAGTGGCAGTCCTAGAGATAATAACCCAAAGACAGACCTAAAGACAGACCCAATGACAAAGTTCTAGAGGCAGATCTACAAGCAGATCCAGAGGCAATGATCCAGAGGTAGTTTCACAGGAAGATCCTGAGATATATCCAGTGGTATAGATCCATAGGTATGCTTAGAGCCAGAGCCAGAGCCATGAGCTAGAGCTAGAGCCGAAGACAAAGCACGAGCCACCATTCTTTCATTTCTCTTATTCTTCTTCACTGTATTGGGGCAGTTATATACTTTACCCAAATATTTTTGTATGGGGGGATGTGATGCAGGAGCATCCGAGGGTAGCAAAGCAATCGAGCATCAACCAAATTTTTTTTGTTATTTTTTTTTCTAAGTGTTGCAAAGAAAAATATGTGTCACGATATCGCGACACAAAAAGTGTCGCGATATCGCAACCAAAGTAGGAGATAGATAAATGATGGAAAAAAGGTCGCGATATCGCGACAGGTCGTGAAATCATGACCAAAGCAGAGGGAACAAAGGTGCGGAGGACCAAAGGTCATGAAATCACGACATGTCATGAAATCGTGACCAAAGCAGGGGAGCAAAGGCGCGGAGGACCAAAGGTCATGAAATCATGACCAAAGCAGGGAGCAAAGGCGTGGAAGACAAAAGGTCACGAAATCACGACATGTCATGATTTCACGACCAAAGCAGGGAGCAAAGGCACGGAAGACAAAAGGTCACGAAATCGTGACATGTCGCGATTTCACGACCAAAGCAAGGAGCAAAGGCACGAAAGACAAAAGGTCATGAAATCGTGACATGTCGCGATTTCGTGACCAGAGTAGGGAGCAAAGGCGCGGAGGGCCGAAGGTCGTGAAATCGTGACATGTCGCGATTTCGCGACCGAAACGAGAGAACGGAGGCCGACAAAAAAAATGGCGTGATATCGCGACAGGTCGTGATATCGCGGCCAAAATGGAGAGAGAAGGCTTGAAGGAGGAAATGTCGTGATATCGCGACATGTCGTGATATCGTGACCAAACAAAAAAACACGCACTCCAAGCTTCATAAAGGCGTCCCTTCGTGCACAACAAACTAACAGTGGTGAAACAACAGTTCCAGAGGGAGATTGCAATGAACATGTTGGCCACTCACGCATGAGATCTAGAGATGCATTTATAGAACTAGCAACGAAGCAGCCGTTCGAGAAGGAGATCCCGGTGGTTATGGCAGCCAGTCGTGCACCTCACCCAGAGTCTCATCAATGCAATTTTCCAGTATTGTTCCAGGTGGCAAATACAGATCGTGGGAAGTTTGAAAACCCAGGAGGTCGGGACCTCGATAAAAACCCAAGGATTGTAAGGAGAGGGGGTTGGCAAACGACAGATTGCTGTATATTCTTGTAAAATTCTTTTGAAGTATTGAATAAGAAATTTTGGGCTCTTATTTTTTTGGTTTCCTATCTTGTGTTAGAACTATTCTCTACCAAGTGGTATCAGAGCCAGAAGTTCTTGAGTGTGTAACAGATCGCCGGACGTGAGGCAGTTACACCAGGATCTAGGTGTATCAGAGCTTGTGATTGGGTGAACAGGATGCCTCTAAGAAGAAACCATGTTGGTGGGAGAGGCATTGTGGCAGTAGAAGATGTCCGAGCTTTGCAGCAGAAAATGCAAGCCTTGCAAGAAGAAATGCATAGAAGATTGGAACCAAGAAGAGATGAAGGTAGTGAAGAGGAAGATGATGAAGAAGAAGACAAACCTGAGGAAGAAGAAGCAGTAGATCCTGCTCAAGCTAGACTATACAAAGCCATATCCCAGATTGGGAAGAGGCCAAAGATGGAGGTTTCCACGTATTTCGAGAACCTTGATCCAGAGGAATTGATCGACTGGATCAACGATCTGGAAGAGTACTTTGAGTACGAGGAGGTTGAGGATCCTAATAGGGTCAGATTCGCAAAGACAAAACTAAAAGGTCATGCCAGCATTTGGTGGAAGGGAGTGCAGCTGGAGCAAAATAAGAGAGGAAAAGAGAGAATAACAAAATGGGAACGGATGGCAGAAAAGCTGAAAAGGTAGTTCATCCCTGGTGATTATGAGTTAGACCTGCTAAAGAAAATGCAAGGGCTGAGGCAAGAAAGTAAGTCTGTAAAGGAATACATAGAGGAGTTTCATAAAATTATGATCAGAAAAGGTCACTCAGAGGCCAACAAGGAGAAGGTAGCCCATTACATTAATGGGTTACGAGCAAGTATTCAGGAAGAATTAAGTCTGGTCTGGATGACCACCATAGAGGACGCTTACCAATTTGCCTTAAAGGTTGAAGAAAAGCTCAATAGGAGGTTCGAGAACAAGCAAAGAGGAAGAGGTCATGGCGAAAGGACCGGTGGAAGGACCAGTGGAAGGAGGGATGAAGATTCTTAGAAGAATGGAGAAGGTAGCAGCAATCAGGAACAAAGGAGAGAAAATACCTACCGCCCCCGTAATCAGAATAATGATTACCGAGGAGGAAGGGGCAGAGCTGGACGTGGCCAGGGAAGAGGAAGATTTCGTGGAACTTGCTTCCAATGTGGGGAAGAGGGACATCACCAATATGAGTGCCCACAACAACGAGAAAGGAATAATCGGAGGCCGAAAGGAAATGCCAAAGTCGTAGTCGCTGATGAAGATGTTGGATCTGAGCATTCTAAAGAAGTTGAGAGAGGAGAAGTAATGATTGCAAGGAGAGTCCTACTAAATGAAGAGGGAGCCGCAGATCAGAGGAAAAGATTATTCCGCAAAAGGTGTAAATGCGCGGGTAAGATTTGCAATATTATTATTGACAACGGTAGCACGGATAACCTAGTTTCAAAGGGAATGGTTACAAAGCTACAACTAGAGAGGAAGAGACACCCGCATCCATATCGGATCACGTGGTTGCAGAAAGACCATAAGGTTTTGGTCAATGAACAGTGCCTGGTAAAATTCAGTATTGGGAATTACCGTGATGAGGTCTTGTGCGACATTCTGCCCATGGATGCGTGCCATTTGCTGTTGGGAAGGCCATGGCAGTTTGATAGGTGTGCGGTTCATGATGGCCGTGCCAACACCTATTCCATGACAAAGAGTGGAATGCGTCATAAGCTGAAACCACTGAAGGAGGTGGAAGAAAAGGTATGTGGCAGTGCAAGAATTTGCTTGGTTGATGGAAGAAATTTTTTAGATGATTTAAAGCATGAACATATGTGTTATGCATTGATTCCTAGAGTCAGGGATACAGAATGCAAAGATACCCCAATAGAAGTCCAAGATCTATTGGAGGAATTCTCGGATATCATATCTGATAATGTGCCTGAGGGTTTACCCCCAGTAAGGAAGATCAGTCACCATATCGATTTGGTGCCAGGATCAAGCTTGCCCAATAAAGCTGCACATAGAATGACGCCTATAGAAACTAAGGAGCTAAACAGGTAGGTCCAGGAGTTGCTGGAGAAGGGACTGATTCGGGAAAGCTTAAGTCCATGTGCAGTACTGGAAGTGCTAGCGCCAAAGAAGGATGGAGAGTGGAGAATGTGCACAGACTCTCGAGCCATCAACAAGATCACAATAAAATATAGATTTCCATTGCCAAGGATGGATGACATAATGGATTGTTTGAGTGGAGCCAAGTACTTCACCAAAATTGACCTCAAGAGTGGTTACCACCAGATCCGTGTCAAGGAAGGAGATGAGTGGAAGACAACCTTCAAGACCAGAGAGGGCTTGTATGAGTGGTTGGTCATGCCATTTGGGCTATCCAATGCACCAAGTACCTTCATGCGGCTGATGAATGAGGTACTGAAAGAGTTTTTAGGAAAATTTGTCATTGTCTATTTAGATGACATATTAATATTTAGTAGAACCCTGGAGGAACACCTGATGCATATCAAAAGGGTTTTTGAGAAGTTGCGGGAGGAGCAGTTATTAATAAATCTAAAAAAGTGTAATTTTGTAAAGAAAGAGTTAGTATACCTGGGATTTGTAATCTCAGTAGAAGGTCTAAAAATGGACCCAGAGAAGGTGAGAGCTATCATGGAATGGCCTACCCCGAGAAGCACAACAAAGGTAAGATCATTTCATGGTCTAGCCAGCTTTTACAGAAAATTCATTAGAAATTTCAGCGAGATTTGTGCACCCCTCACAAAACAATGAGAGGGGATAAGAAAGAATTCAAGTGGACCTTAGGGGCTGAAAGGAGCTTTGATGCATTAAAGAAAAATGTCACAGAACAGCCTATTTTGGCACTTCCAGACTTTAACAAAGTATTTCAGGTAGAATGTGATGCCAGTGGCAGTGCAATAGGGGCTGTACTAAGTCAGGAAGGCAGACCTGTTGCTTATTTTAGTGAGAAGCTCAATGATGCTCGAAAAAAGTATTCAGTTTATGACCAAGAATTTTATGCTATAGTTCAGGCTCTAAAGAAGTGGAGGCATTATTTGTTGCCAAAAGAGTTTGTTCTATTCACTGATCATCAGGCATTACAGTACATTAACAGCCAAACAAAACTGAATCAAAGGCACTTGAAGTGGGTTGAGTTCCTCCAAAGCTATACCTTTGTGTTGAAGCACAGAAGCGGAAAATCAAACAGAGTTGTAGATGCCTTAAGTAGAAGGCAGAATATGCTGATTGAAATGACAGTGGAAGTGGTAGGATTCGAAGAACTAAAGGGTCTTTATCCTAAAGATCCTGATTTTGTAGAAG
The DNA here is from genome assembly GCA_028583015.1 of Wollemia nobilis. Taxonomy (NCBI): domain Eukaryota; kingdom Viridiplantae; phylum Streptophyta; class Pinopsida; order Araucariales; family Araucariaceae; genus Wollemia; species Wollemia nobilis. The sequence goes on along the minus strand of JAQPPZ010001776.1, from coordinate 486,387 downwards.
CCTGGACGTCTTGCTTGGCACCTGTTACTGTGGACAGGACAAAATGGTTGGATTTTCTAATCCAAGATGGAATGTTGTTCAGGGGAAGTAAATTATGCATTCCAAGGAGTTCCATGTGGGAGAACTTAATCAAGGAAAAGCACAGCGGGGGACTGGCTGGACATTTTTGTCGGGATAAGACCATTGCCCTGGTGAGTGAAAATTACTACTGGTTGCAACTTCAACAATATGTGAAAAGGTTTGTGCAAAGTTGCAGAATATGCCAGATGGCAAAAGGCATGAGGCAGAACACAGGATTATACCAGCCGTTACCTATACCTGAGAGGCCATGGGAGGACATCAGCATGGATTTTATTCTTGGGTTGCCAAGAACACAGAGGGGAAATGACTCTGTATTTGTGGTGGTTGATAGATTCTCCAAGATGGCACATTTTATTCCCTTCTAGAAAACAAGTGATGCGGTTCACATTGCAGGGTTATTTTTCAAAGAAGTGGTACGACTTCACGGTCTACCAAAAAGCATAGTTTCTGACAGAGATACAAAGTTTGTTGGGTATTTCTGGAGAACATTGTGGAAGAAGTTGAAGACAGATATGAAGTTTAGTTCTGCATACCACCCACAGACCGATGGACAGACAGAGGTGGTAAATAGAAGCCTAGGTAATTTATTAAGATGCTTGATAGCAGATAAACCCAAGGGATGGGATTTGGTTTTGCCACAGGAGGAATTTGCATACAACAATTCTATCAATAAGAGTACAAACAAATCTCCATTCCAAATCATATATGGAAATAGTCCAAGAAAAATTTTTGAGCTGAGGAAATTAGATAAAGGAGAAAAGTGCAGTGCAGATGCTGAGGAATTTGTGAAACAGATGAAAAGCCTGCATGAAGAAGTGAAGAAACAAATTACAAAAATGAATACTCAGTATAAAGCAAGAGCAGACCAAAAGCGGCGGTTCAAAGAGTTCGAAGTGGGAGATGAAGTCATGGTCCATCTCAGAAAAGAAATATTTCCAGCAAAAACTTATAACAAGTTGAAGATGAAGAAGTTTGGGCCATGCAGAATACTGGAAAAACGGGATTTAGGCAATGCATATGAAGTGGAATTGCCAAGTGGGCTTGACATTTCACCTGTTTTTAACATATCAAATTTAGTGGAATACCATGAGGGAAACAATACAGAGGCACCAAGTACAGAATTGTGGAGCATTCCAGAGTCTAACCCGACCACAGAAGAGATCGAAGAAATATTAGATACTCGTGAAGGCAGAAGCACAAGAAACAAATAGTATTCTGAATATTTGATCAAGTGGAGGGGCAGACCTGTAGAAGATGCAACTTGGCTGTCAAAAATAGAGGTTGACCACCTGGGTCTTCCTCTCAAAGATCAGAAGTGAGGATCACTTCTCAATCCACCCTGGGTGTCTGATGCAGGAGCATCCGAGGGCAGCAAAGCAATCGAGCATCAACCAAACTTTTTGTTGTTATTTTTTTTTCTAAGTGTTGCAAAGAAAAATATGTGTTGCGATATCGCGACACAAAAAGTGTCGTGATATCGTGACCAAAATAGGAGATAGAGAAATGACGGATAAAAGGTCACGATTTCACGACATGTCATGATTTCGTGACATGTCACAAAATCACGACCAAAGTAGGGGGAACAAAGGTGCGGAGGACCAAAGGTCATGAAATCGCGACATGTCGCGATTTCACGACATGTCAAAATCACGACCAAAGCAGGGGAAAAAAGGTGCGGAGGACCAAAGGTCACGAAATCGTGACCAAAGTAGGGAGAAAATGCGCAGAAGACAAAAGTTCGTGAAATCACAACATGTCGCGATTTCACGACCAAAGCAGGGAGCAAAGGCGCGAAAGACAAAAGGTCACGAAATCACGACATGTCACGATTTCACGACCAAAGCAGGGAGCAAAGGCGCGAAAGAAAAAAGGTCACGAAATTGTGACATCTCACGATTTTGCGACCAGAGCAGGGAGCAAAGGCGCGGAGGGCCAAAGGTCACGAAATCGTGACATGTCGTGATTTCGCGATCGAAACGGGAGAACGAAGGCCGACAGAAAAAATGGTGCAAGATCGCGACAGGTCGCGATATTGCGGCCAAAATAGAGAGAGAAGGCTTGAAGGAGGAAATATCGTGATATCACGACCAAACAGAAAAACACACACTCCAAGCTTCATAAAGGCGTCCCTTCATGCACAACAAACTAACAGTGGTGAAACAATAGTTCCAGAGGGAGATTGCAACGAACATGTTGGCCACTCGCGCATGAGATCTAGAGATGCATTTATAGAACTAGAAACGAAGCAGTCGTTCGAGAAGGAGATCCCGGTGGTTATGGCAGCCAGTCGTGCGCCTCACCCAAAGTCTCATCAATGCAATTTTCTAGTATTGTTCCAGGTGGCAAATACAGATCGTGGGAAGTTTGAAAACCCAGGAGGTCGGGACCTCGATAAAAACCCAAGGATTGTAAGGAGAGGGGGTTGGCAAACGGCAGATTGCTGTATATTCTTGTAAAATTCTTTTGAAGTATTGAATAAGAAATTTTGGGCTCTTGTTTTTCTGGTTTCCTGTCTTGTGTTAGAACTGTTCTCTACCATGATGTTAAATATAGCTAGTAGTTATATTATTACCAAAATAATGTAATAATGGGGGATGTTAGTGTAGACACCAAAATCCAGCCACTTATACCTTCCTACCAGCCACGTGTCAGTCATCCATCCTTCTCGCCATTATTTGGCCCAAATCCACACTTTCCCACCATTATTTGGCCCAATTTCACTTTTCCCACCATTTTTCATCCCCAAATTTATTTAAATTAATATTTATATATATATATATATATATATTTTAATATTTTAATATATTTTAATATATATATAAATAAAGTTTAAGTGATTTAATCTGAGCCGTCCATCCTTCATTTAATCTCATTTTTCCATCCATCTTCATCTGTTTCACAACCTAGATTTATTCTCTACCCTTGGATCCACTTTAATCTTAGCCACACGTTCAAAGTGTCGTTAAAACCCTAAAGTGTGCCCTAAGAGTAGATTATAAATTGAGTCACCTTGATGGCTCAAACCCGATCTATCTCTTCGGCTAAACCTACTTATCTTCCTTATCTAAGTTTGGAGTTGGCTATTGCTGTTAATCCTGAGTCTTCTGAGTCTTCTACGACCCTAAGTCTGAACTAAACCCTTTCGCCGCATCCATCGCCGCCGCCTGGTCTCGTCGCGTTAACAAGAAAAGGTATAGATTCATCTAAAGCAAGTAATATTTCTTTATGTATTAATCTGCTGTTGAATTCTGCATTCTGTTTATTTTTATTTCATAAATCTAGGGTTTTAGACTGTTTCTGAGGGCTCACACAGTGGAGCCCTCTTATTAGTTTCTAGTGGTAGATCTGATTTGTTGATAGCAGCTGCTTAAGCTGGAGTGGTCCGAGCCAAAGGATACAACGAAGCCCACTCATTATATTGAGGTTATAGATACATTCTTCAGAGACGCCACGACATTGTGCCAGCTAGGGTTTCGGAGAACCCTAGCACAAATTGTAACTTTGTATCACGAAAAGGGTTACAGGCCCTGTTGTACTTAAAAGGAGTTTCTAAACTCCATTGATTAATAAAAATCATTCATTTTTTACAACTTTTCTACATTCCTTTATTGTGATTTCTTTATTTCTGTTTGGCGTTGTATCTTTAATCTACAGTTAGCTTATAGTATCTATTATTACATTATGTTTTTATTAGGAATAATTTGGTTAGCCTATAGTTAGCGCTAGTTTATTTCTAGCTCTAATAGGTTAGTAGATCATATATCTATGGGTTATTTATAGCCTAATGTATTCTATATATTTACCTAATACAATGCTCTAATTACTCTATTTTCCCAACACATTATGCTTTTATCACGCTTCTACATCATTTCTTGCAGATCTTTAAAGAAAGCCTCATCATGAGAGGTCACATATGCTACTAATTATTATCTATTGTTTCTTATAGGTAGATCATAGGTCCTAGTTTATTGCAAAGCATCTTTAGCATATGATCCCTCTGATCATGTGAGAATAAGGTATCTGTAAGCCCTTAAGCAAATTTGTGTACGAATCCGAGAGGCCTATGGAGTGCACCATCCCTATTCAAGGGCTATTCCATTTCATTCCATTTGTAATAATTGTATCAAGAAATTAGTATCCCTAAGAGGGACCTATCTGTAACCAAATTTCCAAATGAATTAATGAAAAAAATCTTGTGTTTTGTTAATTATTTGTTCATTATGCTTTTGTGGTTTCATTCTTGATATTATGTTGCAAATAGATTAGGTGCTTGCTTCTTGGGATCGTACACCTTGCTTTATTTTACCATAATTACCTATATTCTTTATATTTTTTGTATGTCTTCTAGGAGGATCATTCTCTCCCATTTGGTTACATCCTATCAAATATTCTTCCACTACTGATTGAGTTGTTTTACCAAACTCTTCTCTTTTACTAAATCTTGTTTACATGCCCTCCTTAATCTACTTTGAGTTTTCTATTATTCTTAGATCATTCTATTCCTCAATATGTTTAGTTTTAATCTACAAATTTAAAACTTGATCTAGTCCCTACCATCCATATATTTCTTTGAATTTAAACCTCCAAACTCCTTCCATATGATCCTTCTCGTATTCTAAGTCCATTTGAGTGGATGGGGTATCTTCCACCACTTTAGCAACATATAATAATATTTATTTTAGACTTCCAAATTACTATTTGCATTATTTATGTTGATTGTAGTCACATTATCTTGTTGTGTATTGGTATCTAGATTTATATAATTTTCAATCATATTTATTTTCTTCTTATGGTTATCTTATTCATACTAATTTTATTTTCATTGATTAAGACTATTCTCTTGTTGATTAATGTTATTTTCAAAGCCTCTCAAGTTTTGTTTCTCATTATGTTCTTCATCTACTTGTTGGTTTAGCTCTTCATATTTACTTGCATAATTCATTGTCTTATTAGTATTTTTTTGTTCTTCATTGTGCTATAAAGAACATCCAATACTAATTTCACTTTCTGCCTCTTCATTTACGTCTTGGTGAATTTCTTGGTATTGTTCCTTTTCTTGTGCCCTTTCTCGTGGGCTAGAATTTTCCTTTTCTATGCTTGCAATCCTCTGGTTTAGTTGATTTTCCTTTTGTTTCCGCTTCTTAGTAAATTTGGGTTATCTTTCGGGATGAAATTTCTCCTCGACATGTCCAAAAACTTTGTATTGCTTAAAATATACTAGAATTTTTTCATATTCAACTTTTTGTTTCCATTCCCCAAGCATCGATTTGATATCCACTTTTTCTATGTTATCTTGTCTAGTTCCATGTTAAAATGGACCCTTGCACACAATATTCTTGTTTTGTTGTATGTGGGTGGATCCATGGTTATAAAATATCCAATTTGTGTTGCTACTTCCTTAATAATTTGTTCATCCCAATATTCTATAGGCAGATCTAGGAACCTAATCCATATGGGAACTAAAAAAAGTCTTCCCTTTGAGGGTTGAAGTCTTGATGCCAATGTTTTAGGAAAACCAGTCTTTTTCCAAAGAAAAATGGACCTTGTGATAATTTTAAAACCAAATCCTCCTCAATATTGAACCGGATTAAGAAGTATCCCTTTGATAGACCGATAACATTCATTGAACCCTTTTTTTGAATTTAGAATGAAGCCATCTCCTAAGCACATATAAATCTATTTTGGGATATATATATATTTGCTTAGGGAGTCAAATATATACCTTTCCATTTTCATGAGATATCTATGTGTCAACTCCTTTAATCACTTCCTTTATTCCTTTGAGAATTGATGCCCAAGAATCCTTTCCTGATCCTTCTTGTAGAAAATTTTTTGCATCTACCATTCTCTTTTCTACAGATCCACCAGCATTCCTTAGATCCCTAGCTTTCCCATTCAGCTCCCTAATTTCACCATTTTTTAATCTAATGGGGGAAAGTTTCTATCATTTAGATCATCCATCCAAAACCCTCAACATTCGCATATAATTTATAATTCATTCACATGAATACATGTATATTCTGGATTATAATTTCTTTATCCTCTTTATGCTAATGAAAATTTCACTCTCTATTAATTACTCAATGTGTTGTTAAGTTGGGCTTGTTAATAAGGACTTGAATCATATAATTATTTTTCTTTCTCAAGATAATATATGTCAATAATATTATTACCTTGACATGAAGATGTTATATCTTGAATATATATATATTGAAAGAGGATGGAGGATCTTTGTTAGGGTTTTCACACAATACCACCACCAATGGATGCATAAGCCTTAGTAAGGTGAAATTAATATGAAATATAGGACTTAGGTTTGGTTTTATTCATATCAAACATTATTTAAAAAACTATGGTTGATAAAAAATTAGGAGAGTTGAAACAAGGGTTTTGAAAGGTTTCAAACAAAACTGTAGAGAAATTATAGTGGACAAGGCTTGCTGGCCCTAATGGCCAATAATAATTTTTTTACAAATATGATTACAATAAGGAAAAGACACAATTTGAGGAAATGCAATGAATTCAAAATATAGTAAACAACCAATTTTTACATGCCATATAGAGTGAAGGAAAAATTAATAAGCACTTCCAATTTATAGTATAAACAAATATGAGAGATCATAGTCTACCATGAGAATGAAGAGAAGGATTTAAGAGATCAAAAAATTAAATTCATGGTGTAGACCACATCAGAGAAGATGAAATAGGGAAAATTGATATGGTCTAAAACATGAGGAAGACTATTCCAAGGGTAAACTACCAAAAGGGGGTGACTGTACTGATACCCAATATGTGGAAGGATTTAGGGAAGAAATACATAAAAATAAATTTTAGGGATGCCATTTGTGGTGAACAACCCCAACCAAATATGATAAATAAATTGAGGGCACTATGAAGGCATTTGATGATGCTTAATATAGATCCTAAGAAAAATTTGATGGGGTATTAGGTGAAAATGGTGCCCTAGTAATGAAGGTGAATATAGAGGACATTCATAATGGAATAGAGGAAATGGAGAGGAAACTCATGATATGCCAATTTATTAGGTTCAAACCAATTCTTTCAATATTTAAACTATGGGCTACTAAACAATGGCTACATTAATGATTATTTCCTTGTTTCTTTTTCTTCTAAAGAAAATGGGCAACAAGTATTTTTAGGACCATGGTTTTTTGTAAGGGTTGGACTCTTTATGAAACCTTGGTATACTAAATTCAATTTAGAGGAAGATATGTCATGCATAACATCATTTTGGGTGAGGCCTGCAAGTAGAATTTTAGAATTTAGTAGATTTTTTGCAATTGGAAATTTCTTAGGAACCCTCATGATGGTTTTTGATAGTACATATCAATTTGAGAAAATTATTTATGCTCAGATATGTATTGTAATAGATTTTAAAAAAATTCTCCCAAAAAACCACTCTATAATTTGGGGAGGAAACATGGGAGTAGGAGGTGGATTATGAGAACACACATTTTTGTTGTGTAATCTACCATGAATATGGTTGTTTACCAAGAGGGTGAACACATAAGATACTAGAGAAAGGAAGAGAGTAAAAATACTAAAGGATTATATGTGCCCAAAAAAAAATAATATCTAAAATAAATTGGTTGTGAGGAATCAGATAGTGGTGTCAAAAAATATGTTTGGAAATCTTCCCATTGACAGCATTTTGGATGAGGATGAGGATACAATGAATACAAAGGTCCTATAGATATAGTTCCATGGTTGGAGGAAGTAATTTGTGCTATAAGAGTTAAATAGCACCCTTGAAACCACCCTAGTCATGTAGAGCAACAAATAGGAAGTAGTAAATTAACCAAAAACAGAGTACCAACAAAAAAGGTGGAAAACAAAAATAAGAGTAATAGACTATTAATTGTAGGAAGTATAGAAAACCCAAAGCCTAGAGATGACCTCACTAGATCTACTAATAATATCCTTGTGTTGTACACACATACACTAGGGTTGTATATTAGTCTAGAAATAGTAGGGGTGAGCCAGGAGATAACTACAAAGAAAGTGTGGCCTATTGGAAGAGTGGAATCCCGTAGCTTCCACAGGGTATTGGGAGACATTGCATACCTTTGGGACCATAAAGGGGTAGTTATACACCAAGTGGTGGGCAGCTAGGATATCATGGTGATGGCATATTAGAGTAGGCAATTAGACCAAGTTATGGTCTACATGAATGTTTATACACCTACTAGCCTATATGAGAAATGGACACAATGGAAGAACATAAACTATATTATTACATAATTCCCTCAAGCATGGGATATTATAGAAGGATGTTTCAATACCATCCTATCCTTGGAAGATAATTTGGGGGAAAATGGTAGCTTAGACAAGAGCATAGATCCCAATAAGGAATACATCAAAAACTTCCATATTGTGGATGTTAGGACAAACAAAGGTCTAATTACTTGGTCTAATATGAGGTAAGGATTTGCCTACATTCTAGAAAGATTAGATATATTTCTACTATTAGATAATTTTCTAATTCATGGATACATTCATAGGCTGAATATCCTAAATAATGTAGGCTTAAATCATTGTCTAATAATGAAAAACTATGGAAATCCAAGGCCAAACACTTTCCATTTAGATTAAAACTAATGTGGTTTAGAGAAAACTCTTTCAGACCTAAAGTGTAGAAAGGGTGGAAGGAAGGAAAACCTCAACATGAAACCAAGCTGTATTTCTTTGTAATGAGGCTTCAATACATCAAATATAATATAAGGATCTAGAATTGGGAATAATTTGAAGATGTCAAGAAGGAAAATTTGGAAGTGATAGCCCAATTCAAATATTTGAAAGAATAGATCCATATGGATGGGCTCATAGATAGTCTGAGTATGGAAAATATTAAACTTTCATGCTAGCTAGAGGAATGGGAAAAAAGGAAGAGATATTATGGAAGAAATATCTAGAATCCAATGGCTCTAGGAAGGGGTCTAAAACACATGATTCTTCCATAAATATCCTCTATCCTACAAATTGCATAATTGCATACCCTCCTTGAAAGCAAAAGTAAGAGATCCTATACACACATGTAAGGGAACAACTTCCCTTGTTCCACTGAGTATATAGTAATTCAATGTAGTAAAAAGGGATGATGAGACTTCTACATATCCATCCACATGGAGAAAACATGGCACCACAAATCCCTCTTCATCAAGAAGGCAAGCAAGAGTCACAACACCTCAAGATTCACAAGAGATATATGAAACAGGTCTACCCACTAAAGGGCAGGAAAATAGGGCTACATCTAGCCATGGGAATCATGTAGAAGAAACCCTTCACACAAAAAGAAATATTCCCATAGAATATGACCTAATAGGAGTGAATGGCACCCCATGGGACTAGCCATGGAAAACAAGATAGCTAGACAGGTTGGATCAATTTCCTACATGACCAACTCAAATAACTGTAGCTACTAAGAACTTTGCATCTGGAAGCTTACAAAATGTGACTTCTAAACACATTTCTTAGTCTAGGGGTACCTCAGAGAGACCCTACAGTAGATGCATGGAGTCTGATCATGGGCATACTCAACAGTATGCTGAACAAGTCACATTAGCTAGCAAGAGTATAGGTACAATAGAAACCTCCTCGAGGAATCTACGAGTCAAGACAACAAGAACAAATTCAGATAAAAATGAGTCTTCTATGATAGCACAAACTGACTGAATGAGGCGGTTAGAAAATGCATTACGTAAGGAGCGAGAGCTAGTGGAAGCTCTCGAATAGGATAAAAAAAGAGAAAGACTCGTGTACCAACATGAGCAGTGCTTAAGAGAGCAGGCTAAGTGACTAGCTCTTAACAATTTATAGATAAATTGTGGTGACCACAAAAGAACTAGACGCGCTGAGTCACCTAAGGAAAGGTGCACTAGAAAAGATATCCCACAATGAAATACCCCACCAAACCATGAATGAAATCCAACTAGTGGAGAAAGGGAAAACATAACAAATCATGATCACAATCCTGAGTCCCCTCATAGGAGGGAAGAAAACAAAAAAAATAAAATGGATAGAGAGTTACCTCCATTGCCACTGCGAGTAGGCTTACAAGAGGAAGAAATTCATGCATCAAAGGTATTTCAAGAGTTCACTAAAAATATGAAGGCCTTTAAGAAACAAGAGGCAACTAGGAACTCACCAACATTAAGCAAGATACACAACCAACCATTGTGCCAATAAATCCCTAGCCCTCCATATCCTAAGCACTTTGATATGCCTAGGTTAGAAACATTTAAGGGTGAAGAGGATGCATAATAGCATGTAACCAAATTTATAAATACCTATTTTCATCTTGAAGACAATGATGCTCTCATGCTAAGAACATTCATAATGACATTTTTAGGTGATGTCACTCAATGGTTCAACCAACTGCCTAAGCATAGCATAACCAATTTTGAACAACTAGCAAACACATTCTTAAATTGTTTCTCCTTTGGTGCTAAGAATAAGGTGAACCTTTTAGACCTGGCCAACTTGAAACAGTATGATGATGAGCTAGTAAGATGGAGAAAAGTCATGGTAAAATTATCATTCTTTGTTCCCACAAACGATATCATTCGTATCTTCACCAAAGGTTTCTCTAAACACATATCTATCTTGCTACAACTTTAGCAGTATCCTTCATTTGAGAAATATTTGGCACAGGCGAAGCTCATTAAAGAAATAAAAGTAGATGAGGAAACCATTAAACTCCAAAACAAAAAGGAGTGGAACAAGAATGGTAAGAATGACAAGTATAAATAGAAGTAGGACAACCCTAATCCAGTCAATCAAGTCGTATTGGCTACACCCAAGGATGGGGGTGCACCACAACCCAAAAAATATCAAGCACATCCCTAGCCAGCCAATTACAACAAAAGGAACAATCAAGGAAGAAATAGAGAATGCAAGCCACCTCGTTATTTCATGCTTCTAACAAAGTCAATGCAATCAATATTTAATCAGTTGAGCGAGACCATGAGAATTAGATTTCCTGATATACCTCTTATAGATCCCAACCATCCTAAGCCAAAAGGATATAGGGAAGATCAATTTTACCCTTATCATAGGATACCGAGGCTTGACATTGAGGCTTGCGTTGGTTTTAAACATCAAGTGCAAAACAATATTGAGGTGGGAGAACTCAAAGTTGACAACCCACTGGCTCTCGATAATAGAGACATGGGCATATACATAAACCCATTGCCCAATCATGAGGTCCCTAGAGAGCAAGGGGTCCAATTCAATCAAGTTTGAGCTGACATACCTACCCATGGATTCATTGGGATGGTTGAGATTGTTAACATAGCAATAAGGACTAGGCGGTATTGTTAACCGCAACCTCCTACAGCTCCCAAGAATGTCCCAGTCGCACCTAGATAGAGGTAAGACAACCTTCTAGGTCCACCAACTTGACCTGTGGTAACTACTGGAGTATATTGGAGCAAAACCTGCAAACGACTCTTGCTAAGTTATCCATATATGAGCTCATACAATAGTACCCAAAGCATAGGGAGAATTTAATGGAAATTTTAGGGATAATTGAGCTCCAACCACAAGATGTGAATGCATTCACTCACTTTGTGGTACAAGTACAAGAATGCTCGAAAACTATAATTTGATTATATGATCATGATATTAAGACAATACCTACTACCTTACTATACCCTCTGCTAAACATTGTAGCAGAAATCAACAATTTACATTTCAAGAGGGTCTTGGTCGATACAGGTCCATCAATAAAAATCATTACAACAACTACTATAGAGCACCTCAAGATACCCAAGTCCAATATCAATCCAGGAGTTTACACATTGAGAGATTTTAATAATGCTTTGTGCAATACTGTGAGAACGATATTCCTACCCATCAAGGTGGGGTAAAATACCATCCATGTGATGTGTCATGTCTTGGAATGAGTGATGCAATACAACATCCTCTTAGGGCATACTTGGATAAGGTCCATGAATTGTGTGCCTTTGATCTTGCACCAGTGTGTCAAGTATGTGCATGAGAACAAAGTCTATGTGGTTCTGGCCGATGAAGAGCCTTTTAAATACGTCCATCATGTGGACATTACGAGAGAATTTATAATATTTTCTACCCACCTGTACGTAGTGCCTTCATCCCCAACCACACAAGTGGATAACGAAGACAAAGGGGTAAGAAAAGACCCGTGCACATCAACACCTCCTGGTGCACTCAAATTAGTCAATGCTTCTAAAGTACCATCAAAATCAAAAGAAAATCATAAGCTAAAGGTGCCCTTAGTCAAGGAAGAAAGGCCCAAGGATGTGCCAACTATAGCCATTTTTGAAATTCCAAGTCCTATGGAAGAAGAATATCTTCAAGATCAAGATGAATATAGTGATTACCACCTTGCTTCACCAGTGTCATCAGTAGGATCATCCACATCAATACACTTGGAAAGTACAGGCATGGGGGAGTACCTTGTGTAGAACATTACATTTATACCTATCATTGAGTCTACACAAAACATGGGAAGGCCTAAGGACATTAGGCTGCCAATGGGAATAGTGGTTCCACTTGGAATCCCTCCCAACCAAACCAATTTTATCTATGTCGGCTTGGATTGTGCCCATAAGTCTTCAGACATATAAGAGGATAGTGATGAATTATTCATGGTCAATGTTCATTACCTCTCTAATACTTAGTTTTCTCTAAGCTACTTTGAGTGTTGACATTGGCATGGCTATGGTCTTGGTATATATGAGAAGGGGTACAGGCGGCTGTACGAACCCTAATATCAGCTTCCATCCGATAGGTTTGGGTTAGGCTATTATATCAGAGGTCGAGATGACACTCTCATAGTAGCAATGGATAGATTAAGCTTAAGGTTAGGAGAAGACATTGATTTCATTCCTTATCACCCCTTAAGAATAGGAAATTTGAGCAACTAGAAAAAAAGCCACAGTAAATATACCGCCACCATAAATTTATCATTCAAATATCTCAATTGATTCCACCCCAATAGGGTACAACTTGTCGTATGAGGAGAATGAATATGAAGCAAGTGATGATGAGGTGCAACTTGGATTAGCCTACCAGGGGCCCCACTATTTACAAAGATTCACATGGTCCATCCATGATGAGAGTGGGTATACATCAGATGAAAGTGACTATGAATCATAAGAGTCAATAGAAAGAACCTGCTTAGACCTAAGCCATCAAACCTTGACTTTGGAGAAAGAGACAAATATAAATGGATTCTTCATAAGTGACAGAATATGAAAATGAAACAGAGACATCCTACTTAGGACCAAGATATGAGCCCCTTTTCTTAGGGCCACATACCAATACTAATGATTTCTAGATAAGCGATGATGAATTTGAGGATGAGATTGAGATAGCTTATCTCAAGCCTCACCACTTGCGGTAATTCAACGATCTAGTAGAGAGAGAGGCGACACTCTATGCTATAGACCTTCATATATGATTTTTTGGAAGACCTGTTGACCTAGCTTTCATTCAACAGATGGTCAATCCTCCTCCACCTACATTTAGAGAGAGATTAGAGCCCAATGATTCTATTATCTGCCCTACTCATGGGTCAGATCTAGAAATTCCCATTCCTCTAGAGCCTCATCATAAGTACAGAAGGAAAACCTCTGAGATAAGATTGCACCCATGTGGTCTTGGATATTTCATCAAATTTATCAACATGATCTGCATTGATTTAGCCACTCCACTTTGTAATCCAATAGATCCTACCAAATCATTGCATCTTGATATAGAGGCTATTTATTGGAATCGCGCTAATTTTCCCACATATCCTAAAGACCTCTTCCCCAATGAAGATATTTTACAATAATTCCATTTTACATCAGGTTGTGCGTATGACGTATACCATGTTGGTTTGGAACCTAAGTTAGTAGGTCCTGTAAATCTCATCAATGACATTCATTTGATACCTATGCCTCATCAACTATAGGATGGATCACATATGGCTATAGAAGCGACTTTCGAGGTGGACATCAGCGATGATCCTATCCAACCAAGGGAAGTCAAGTTTAGAGAAAGTCTATCTCCAGATGAACAAGCCATCCTAATTCCTCTCCTCAAATAGAGGCCAAATATTTTTGCTTGGAATTACAAGGACATGCCAGGGATATATCTAAAATTAGTCGTTCACAACATTTCATTGGATCCCATGAAGAAGTCAGTCAAGAAAAAGCTGAGGAAAATGCATCCAACCATCGCTTTGATGATGAAGAACGAATTGCAAAAACTATTGTATGTAGTATTCATAGTTCCTATCGACTACCCTGAGTGGGTGTTAAACATGGTACCCATGGGAAAACTCGACATAAGAGTCCGTATTTGCATGGATTTCAAATATTTAAATAGGGCAACACCAAAGGATTCATTCCCATTTCTAAACATAGATGCTCTTGTAGATGCAACTGCAGGTCATGAGATGCTCTCCCTAATGGAAGGTTTTTTTGGATACAACGAGATCTAGATTAATCCTGAAGATCAACATAAAAATGCTTTCATTACTTTGTGGGGAACATTCTATTACAAAGTGTTGCCATTCAATCTCAAAAATGTTGGTGTCACATATCAGCAGGTCATGACATACATATTCCATGACTATATGCATAATATCTTGGAGGATTACATGGATGACGTACTGGCCAAGTCCCTATTATGACAAGAGCACGCCGAAGTCCTTAGACAAGTATTTGATCACCTCATAGGAAACAACATCTGATTGAATCCTAAGAATTGTGTATTTGGTATAACTTTTGACAAGATTTTGGGATTCATCGTATCCAAGAGAGGCATCAAAATAGATCTTGCAAAGGTAAAGGCTATATTGGAAATGGCCATACCTACCAATATTAGGGAATTGAGGTGCCTACAAGGCAAGATAGAATCCATAAAAATATTCATCGTGCAATTATCAAACAAATATAGGCCTATGAATTGGTTTCTATGCAAGGAGGTTCCCTTTCATTGGGATGAAGAATGCCATCAAGCCTTTGCAAAGATCAAAACTTATCTGGCAACACTGCTAGTATTGGCTCCACCAAGGCCAGACATACCATTTTTACTATATATCGTCTATTGATTTCACATTGGACAACATGTTAGCCCAAAATAATGCACAATAAAAAGAACAAGCCATATATTACATTAGTCACACCTTGGTGAGTTATGAGCTAGGATATGCATATGTTGAGAAACTATGTTTAGTAATGGTCTTTGCAACTCGAAAGTTGTGACACTACATGTTGAGCCATATGACCTACACCATATCAAAACAAAATCCTTTACAGTACATGATGAGAAAGACATATCACAATACACGTACCGCAAAGTGGATAATGTTATTGATAAAATTTGATCTAGAGTTCATAAGCCAAAATTCCATCAAGGGACAAGTCATAGAAGATCAATTAGCAGAGGCACCTCTTTAGGATAACAAGCCTCTCACTATAGAATTGCCTGATGATGTGGTCTTTGCATTATCAGATCCACCATAAATCGAAGAACCTAAGAAAGACTAAGACATATCATTGTTCTTCTATGGTTCGAAGTGTGAATAAGGGGGTGGAGCAAGAATTGTTTTTATCACACAGTAGGGTGTTCCATTACCCTTATCATTCAAAATAGACTTCTCGTGTACCAAAAACAATACAGAATATGAAGCATTGATCTTGGGACTCCAAACAACCATATAAATGGGTATTAAAATATTGAATATCTTTGGTGACTCCTTGTTCATAGTAAACCAGGTCAAAGGACTATTCCAATGAAGTTTCCCACTCCTAAAGACTTACAAGGAACTAGTTGACACTTACCTAGCCCGACTGGAATGGTATGAAATTGAGGTAATCCATCATGCATAAAATAGATTTGTAGACACCATGGCATATTTGGGATCCTTAATCCCTCAAAATACATATGCTGATTTTACAACAGTTCATGTGAAAGTGCTTTCGCACTCAAAAATATGTCGTTAAGCTTTTAACAATAATGAATTAGTCAACATGATCAACATCAAGCCAAATCAGGATTGGTCCTTTGCAGCTAGAGATTTATTACAAACAGCACCTTGGGGGTCTTTGATCTCCCAAGGACCTATGGAGTGTGGTGCAACCATACACCATAGAGTTGTTCCTCAATCCGTATTCACCAGATAAAAAATATAGGAAAAGCAAGTCATATTTTCTATAGAAGTCGTGGCTTATCAGGATTGGCTTTCCCAACTGTGAGACTTCCTAAAATTTGGAATAGTACCTCAAGGTTTGTTGCATATTGAAAGGTGAACGTTCAAATAGAAAGCAACAAGATACATCTTGTTAGGAGAAATCCTCTACATAATGATGGAGTATTACTTCGTTGTCTTGAGCCCCAGGAAGCATCCTGGGAAATTACACAAGCTCACGATGACACATGTGGAGGTAAATTTAGTGGCATGGCCATCGTTAAACACATATTGAGAATGGGTTACTATTGGACCACCATGGAAAAGGACTATTGTGAGTATGTCAAGAAATATAGTAAGTGCCAACATCATGCAAATCTAACACACTTACCATCGCAAGCCTTGCAACCCATCTAGGTAGCATGGTCATTCTTGCAGTGGGGACTAGAATTGATTGGGAAGATCTCACCCCCATCCTCAGGCTGATACACATTCATTATAATGGCCACATAATACTTCACTAAATGGATGGAAGTGATCCCCTTAACATCGACAACTGGACCAAGGATTGCAAAGTTTATAATCTAAAATATCATAAGTCTTTTTGGGGTCCCTTAGAAGATAATATCAGATAATGGGCCATATTTCAAGAACAAAAATGTACGTGATTTAATGCACAAATACCATATTCAACATAGTTTTTCAATGCCTAATTATCCACAAGTAAATGGGCAAGCAGAATCCTCAAACAAAATAATAATGTCCATCTTAAGGAAGATGATGCAAGACAATCACAATGATTGGTACATGCAGTTGCCTCTTGCACTATGGGCATACAGGACTAGTGTACGGATGCCCACTGGGGCAATAATGTTTTCACTAGTATATGGTACTGAGGCCATCATACCACTAGAGTTGGAAATTTTGACTCTACGCATAGCATTAAAGGACTTCATAGATGATGATACCGCACGATAAGGCCGCCTTGATCAGTTGATGCTTCTTGATGAATGTCGAGTCAATGCTTTAGAGCATCTTTACATTTACCAAGATCACCTTGCGCGAGCTTACAATAGTAATGTCCACTTAAGGAAATTCAAGGTTGGAGATTTAGTGCTCAAAGAAAACCAACAAAATTTGAATCTGCCACCGCATCTACAAGATAAGTTCACAGAAAACTGGATAGGCCCATACATGATTTCATAGAGAGTTGGGATTGGAGCATATCGCCTTATATCATTAGATGGCGTTGAAGATCTTGAACCTCTCAATATCATTCAATTGAAGGCATTCTACACATAAAAACAAAAAAACATTCAAATATATCATAAAAAACAAAAAAATACAAATATGTCATAAAATACAAAAACATTCAAATAAGTCAAAAAAGCAAAAACAAATCATAAAAACATAAAATTTCAAAAATACAATAAAAAAGCTCCAAGGGTATTCAAACCGCTTGGTCAACTTCAATAAAAAGCTCCAAGGGTATTCAAACCACTTGGTCAAATTCAATCAAAAAGCTCCAAGGGTGCTTCGTACCACTTGGTCAAAATCAAAAGCTCTAAGGGTACTTCAAGCTACTTGGTCAAATATCAAAAAACCCCAAAGGCATAAGAAGCCCTTTGGTAAAATAAAACAAAAGTACAAAAACAACACAAAAATTAAAAATACAAAAACAATTACATCTCACATATTGCATCCACATCATTGCATTGCATTTTCATATCCACTACAATTGCATATATCATGAGAGCCTTAAAAATGATACCACAGTTTGTTGCACAAATAATTCAAAATCGTACCTCCATTAACACCAGTGTGTAATTGTGTTTTTCAACACAACCATTATTTATTGCTATACATAATATACTAAGGTTTTTTGGTAAATCAACCACACCTAGTGATCTTATCAACTTTTGTCGAAAAAAACTTTTATTAGTAGAAGGTAAGGTCTAGCTGTGATAATGCCTTGGATATTCAAGATCCCGTCACTAATTGAAATACTAAAATCCTAGTTGGTATAAGGAAAAGATGAAAGTTGCAAAGTGGTTTAGGTTACCTTAAGTGAAAAGGATTTTCCTTGCTTATCCCCCTGTGCAACCAGTTTAAAGGTGCTGAGAATTGGCAAAAGGACAAGCTTTGCCCTATCCAAATCCCTTGCTTAAATCAAAATAAGCAAAATCCTGAAGCAAAGTACATATTCAAAAAGATAAACATACAGTCCAAATTTCATAGCAATGATCCAATACACAAATCATAAATTCAAAGAAACATCACTCAAATATAAATAAAAAATAAATAGTGATTTTCATCACTACATATGAGAAAAATAAATAGTGATTATCATCACTACAAAATCTTTATTCAAAGAAAAATCAATAAAAAATAAACAGTGATTTTCATCACTACATATGAGCAAATATCCAAAGCCAAAAGGAAGCCAAAAAAGGAATAAAGCTTGAATCCTTGGAATTCTCAGCACTACACAAAACCGAAAGGAGAGATCCTTACGCATGACAATATGTCTATCACAATTTCTTCATGCATTTGTGTAGACCAATGTTTGAATGTGGATGAGTTAGCTTAGGTAACCCAATATTGCCTAGTGGTATAGTCCAACTAAGTCCAACATAAGGATGAGATGAACACTTGAGGATCCCTAATCTTAGCAATGGATTGAAAGAATCCTACTTGACATCGGAGGAAATTCTTGAGTTCTATCTCACAATATACAATCACTTGCACACATAGAGATCATGAAAAACTAGGTCCATGGTAAAAGCCTTACTTTTCAAAAGCCTAAGTGGCCAGTAGACAACTGTTGATAAAGTAACTAGAGTGTTTGAATCTCTGAAAAGCCCCAAAAATTCTTAAATAGCAACAAATCATAACATCATTCACACCATCATTTTCTTTATTATATTCTATAAATTAGGAGGTATCAACATAGTAGGACAGATACCGCATATATATTAGAAATATTATATAGACGGCTACTGACTACTTTTTATATTTTAATTTATAGAAACTTATCAAGAAAATACATTACACACCTTTACATCTCATATATGAATACTTAATCAATTATTATGATAAGAGAGATTATTTAAATTCATGATAATTTTTTTTACTTTCTGTGGTATCACCCATTAAGATTGTCAATGTCACATGCATTCCTTATGTTTTAAGTGATTAGAGCATACAAGTTCATTTATACCATCCCATCACATAAGTTATATGCATACAATAAAAGCAAAATTAAACATGCATTAAAATTGCATCCACAAACACAAGTCATTAATCGTCCATCATCTCATCATAGAACACATCATAAAACATATAGGCAATATCCATTTGCATACAATCATGAATTCATCATTCATCATCAAAATACATCACGTCATATCATCAAATCATATAAGCATCTACACATCCATATAAGCATCTACAATATCATCTATCATCTAGCATATACATCAAATCATCATAACACCATCATCACATCACATCATAAAACAAAATAACAACAAAAACATGAGCAATAAATGGTACACATAATGAGTCATAATGCAAGGATATCATAAAAGTATGTGTGTCAAGTCCATGGATATAAAAAAATGCCCATGGGCGATAGTAATATAGGTCAGTCAACCTCAAAAATGAAGTAAAACCAAGAGCATCATCAATCAAATGATGGGCCTGCACCTCCTACAACACCACCCCCTATGGTCGAATCTCTGTGAGAATGGTGCGAGCTAGACCCTACTAGTCTCTCAGTACGAGTCCAGGCCCCATGACCAGGCTGGATGAAAGAATACCCTACTATAGAGCTCCTAATGACATGTGACCCATCTATAGCCCCTCTCTCTCTAGGGATGGCTACTATCCTCCTGATCTGCCTTGAGAGAGCGGTAATCTGGGCTACATCCTTAGTAATCTGAACATCACTCTCATCCAACAAATCCTATATATGATTGATCACAGTATCTAGAGCTACCCTCAAAGGATCCTCGAGAGTAAGAGGGACAAAAACAACCTGGATCTAGGTAGCTCCTCTTATAGCAACCTATAGAACCTATATCTGGTCTGACAGTTGTGTTATAGTAGTATCCCTTTAAGCTATGATGGCATCACATTATTGTACCTATATATTGGTTGACTAGAGCTTAGCCTCCACATCATGTAGCTATGTCATGAGAGGATAATATCTCTCCTCAGGAGCCTCCTCCTCCTTCGCTGCCACATGCTCTATGTGCTGGTACCACACTACAATCCTAGCATGAACCCTATGCCCCGTTGGATCTGCCCCATCTCTGCCATCATCCTATTGGCCTAGACTACCCTCACCATACCACATTAGGTCACCCCACCATTATACAAATGCCTCTATGAATCCACTAGCTACTCCAGCATCAACAGTTGGGGCATCCTCATCATCAACCAACTCTATAACATGTTGAGGAGGGAGGTCTCTCTCTGCTCTAATGCACCTATACAAAAATGGTACTAGTGGCACATCTTGTTGTAGCCCGTATTGACGAAGAACCTGAGAGTAGAATAAGTGCTCCTAGATGTTAACCTTACATCCAATAAGCCATCTCTTGCATCGTGTCCTAGTAGTAAAGTTGTCAGAATCATCCCAAGTAGGACACTCATGATACATGCACCATATGATATCTCCATTATGAAGTCCAGTGAAAGTATCAGTGTAATGAGTTAGCTCCCCTGTGAATGTATGACTCTTGTGCTCCTTGCTCTCTCTGGCATACCCAACACCATAGCATTGCATCCTCCTATCCATAATTATGATATCAATAGGAATCCCCTTAGGCTGATCTACCCTAATGTGCTCCCATCCCAAGACCTATAAAAGCCAACTGTAGGTGATGCTAACACGACTTTTTTGGTAGATGTGGGATATCTCATCATAACACTGATCCAATAAAGACTTGCCCCATACATATATTATAGGCTCCTCACTATCTATAATATCCTGAACCATTGCAAGGAGGTTTCAAGGGAACCTCAAGCCTGAGGAATCTGGGATGAGGACATTATTGATGACCATCAGCAGCACCGCATGCCTCACTATGAAAACACACTCCTAGTACCAGTGGATGATAAACACTCCTACATACTTGTTGTCCTTGAAAGCATCCTCAGAATGCCTCCCAAACACCTGAGTGAAGATGACCACCTTAGCATTAGTGGCCAAAGAAACAATAGAAACCCCATCAAAAGGGATATGAAAGATCTTGTACACATCCTTTGGTGTAACGGTCATCTCGTTGGTCATGAAGTGGAAGGTATTAGTCTGAGGGTCACAACGATGGGCCAAAGATATAAGGTAAGCCTAGTCTGACATAAGGTGAGGTAATCTGGTAACATACTGGAGCCCACGAGCCTTAAGACACCTCCAATCCGTGTCATCAATAAGAGGTAGGAGGTCACTCGTGAGCCTCGGGTCTCAAGCCTGAGCAGTAAGGATCTAAGAAAAATTAAATAAATATGAAACATGACTACAGTGCATTATAGGCTAAAGAGTCATTCAAAAATTTCAAAAAAATCAAAAACTATCTCAAAAATCCAATAAAAAGCAAGAAAATTATGCAAATTTGGCTAAGGGGAGTAGGCGATGTCGCTTATAGAGGCCAGAATCTGGCCGTTGGAGACAACAACAACCAAATCCCAATGGTCAATTTTTTGACTATTGGGGTTCAAACTTAGTCGCTCTGAGCGACAATGGCCAAATTTTCGTTGCTCTGAGTGGCAATGGTTGAAGTGTGACATGGAAAACCCATGAACCCTAGGCCGTAAAAATCAAAAAAATTGAAAAAGAACAAAATGGGGACCAACCCACCACTTAAAAATCTATACTAAGCCTAAATATGAATTACGTTCGTTACCAACAGGTTTAGTGAGGTTCACTTGCCAATTACTTAGTGAGGTTTAGTTTTACCTAGAAAAAGGAAAAGAGGTTAGGGTTTAAAAAAAAATTACCTGAGAAGCTCCAGATCATCCAGTAGCTGATGTCTCACCTTGTGCAGCCATGTCCTCGATGCAGGTAGCTTCATAAATCACAACTATCACCATTTCACCAAATCTTTGAAAAGTGGATTGATAGTAAATGAAAATGATAGGTCAAAACCCTAAAATTCATTTTTTTATATTTTTAAATTATGCCTTAGCTATTGTTGATGTTAGTGTCTCGAACTTTGTGGTCGCTCAAGGCAACAACGACCACAAACAGAAACTCAGAGGCCGCTGGACCTGACAACGGCCTGCTCCATAGGTAAAAACAAGAAAAATCCTTCCATGGGGGGAAGACAAAAATATTAAATAAACACATTTTGATGAATTGAAGTCATCTTAATGACCAAAATAATAAAAAAATCACATAAAATCATAATCTCAAGTAGGCCTCGTACCCAGTTACTTACTCTATCCACTCGACGATTGTAGTGATTCACACTCCATGCACTTCGATGAGATGATTAGATTACCATAGGTTCACTTGGGACAAAAAAATTCATTTTGGAATTACAATGTGCCACCCTTCAATCCCGAAGAAGACCAAGATGGTTGGACTACTCCACGAGTGTGAAAGGATCATCCTAATTACCCTATGATACCAAAAAATTTAAGCTAAAATGATACAATACAAACATAAATAGAATCACTCATCCTAACTCCCTAAGAAAGCTATTGATAGCTGGATCGCTCCTCGGGATAGGGATAGATGATTATCATAAACAATTGGAATCACACTTGGATGTAGGATTGTCCATTAAAAGTAACAAATGCTAGAAAGGAACCAAATTAGTCATATTGGTCAAGCGACTTGTCGCTTCATTCATTGTCATTTCTTCACCAATCCATTGTGTGAGGAAGTAGTCAAAAATTCAACACAATCATAATAAAAATAAAAAAATATCACTCGATCATAGCAAAACCGTGTTTGTCCTATGAATCATTGCATACAACAATCACAAATTTCCCTTATTTTCTGGGAACATAAGAAGACATGACATCTTCAATTGTAGCTCTTCTACCGATTAGAATTGTTGTAGCAGCTGAAGCTACCCGATTGAGTTTGAGGAATGAGTGCAATTTAACATGCCCAAGCCATTGAGCTAAGTCCTTAGAACCTTGAGACAATGATTCAAGGGATGCATGCCATCTTGCATGATTGGGCCATCTGACGTTGATCAGACCATTGATCACCATACACACTATAAATAGATCAGTCTACGTTTTTGCTCAATGTTGTGTTTTCTAGATAGTACGTCACAAAAAGGGGTATTTGTAGACACCTAAATTGTGTCATGCTTAGGGGAGCTGCTCACATAGACATATTCATAAGATAATATGATATAATATTGGACTTTTCAAGCATCAACAATGGTTCTAACTACTCATATAAGGCATTTTCAAGCCATCCAAGCTTAGCCGCTCAAGCCAAGAGCAACCATATCCTTTTTTCTCAAGCCTAGAGTGGCCAGAACTTAGCCACTGCAGATGACAGTGGCCAAATCTTAGTCACTGCAGACCACAATGACTAAACCCTAAAAGTAGTTTTTCCAAAAAACATACCTAATCACGAGTGGAAGTGGTAGTCTGCATGCAATAAAGGTGAGTGGGAGTAACTTTGCATTCCTTTTCACGACCAATTCACATAGGATACTTGAGTTTGCATTTACACTTTAGTTTACTAGCTTCGAAACATAAACAAAGGAAAAAAGCTTCTCATGCTAACGACCAGTTCACATAGGAGACTCAAGTTGGTAGTTATATTTCAGTTAATTGGTTTCCAAACATATAAAAGACAAAAAGCCTCTCATGCTAACTTGTACAACACATAAGAAATTCATTCCTAGGGCTTGGACATAGACCTAGGGTTTCACACTATAAAAAGTGTAAGCCTAAGAGCACCAGACAACAATCCATCCATCATCATCGATCTTTTTATCCATCAATCTTGGTCATTGAGGAGAGATTTCGAGACTTGGAGAGTTCCCTTGAAGATCAAGAGTACGATGAAGCCCTGACATATTGAAGAGCATAGCACCTATTATTTCAACATCAAATACAAGCTTTGGTCCATACCTTTGGAGCAAAGAGGATGAGAGTCACTTTAGCGGTCACTGTCTTGAACAGTGGCCCGCAGGCTTAGCTTAGGGTTTTAAACATTAGATTCATTATTTTAGTATATCATTAGCATAACATCATTTCATTTGTGTGCATCCATAACATTATTATAATTTTCACTTGCTTTCATTTGTTATATTCAGTACTAACAACCTCATTCGAGGAGGTATTTTCGGACATCTAAGTGTGTGTTGTTGTTTCATTGCTTATAGGACCACAGGTTGATCGGATGAAATCTACAACATACGAGAGCAAAAGGGATCCATCTAGGAAACGGACCTAGATAAGGAGGCATATGTAAGCCCTCATACATTTTCATGTGTAGAACCGGGAAGCTATTTGAAAGTGCATCATCTCTTCACAAAAGGGGCACTCTTTACCTATTTGTAACCTCATTGTATCGAAATGGGTATCCCTAAGAGGGACCAACATGTAACCGAGTTTCAATACGAAAAAAAGATCTATCTTTTTTATTTCCATGTTATATGATTTTCATTGCCTTCAATTTCATCTTGGATTTTTAAAAACTATTGCAAGTAGAGTAAAGCGGTGCATGCATCTCGGGGTCACTACAAATTCACAACAAGGCGAACTTGAATCTCGAATGAAGTTTACAAAAAAACTTATAACATCAATGCAAAAGGAATGCATATGTGAACAAGTAAGGGACATATAAAATTATTTCTAAAATAAAATCTGCCATATACAATAAAATTGTCATCAAAATATTGCATCAAAATACTCCAACAAAATTCCCAATGTGGCAAGGTGTCAAAATTACCAACATTTATGGCAACTCAAGGGGTACCAATTTACATGGATGCAAGCAATACCCAAACTTTATTCATTGGGATACAAAGTCCTTCTTCCAAGAGGCTTTGACAGGCACCTTTGCTGATGCTGTAGATGCCTTCTGATGCTCTTATTCCTCGACACTCATTCTCTTCTACTTCAGCTACTACTCAGAGGATTTCTGCTCGTTCTACCTCCTCTACTACCTTCTCTGCCGCTATGCACTCCGTTGTTGTTTGCTCCTCCTACTCTTTTATGGTTTCAAAAATAACTTTGTAGGTGTGCATTGCTTCTTCCCAAACATGAGTAGTGAATAGGCAAGGGACACTGAAGGACTCATAAATGAAGCAAATATTATGAACATCTATTAAATTAAGGCACTTCGCTTGTTGAGCCAACTCATACAATAATAGTTATAAGAACATATACTTCTGCATGAGGGGAAAAACCTACGCTTCTATTAGGGGTTCTTTCCAGGCATCGATTTCGGAGGTATCTTCAACAAACATTTTCCAGAGTGCTTCCAGCTGCTCGCTCGATAACGATTTGCCCCACTCATCTATGAAAGTCAAAAATCCCAACTCATCAATGGTATCAAAATGAGACATGGAAATAGTGTGCTCATGTTCAATGGTGTTGAGGATGGCCTTCCCTTCCCATACCAAGTCCATTCACTGTAAGTAACTGCACAACATTATTTTTGCCTTAGACCAAGCATGATCCATCTTGCTGAAGGGGTGAATGTACAAATTGGTTTTAGCTAGAGCCTGTATCTTTATAGCCATATACATATAGGGTGATAAAATCTCCTCCGTGGTATCAATTAACTACTATCCTAGTTGTATCTGCATCCGCACATCCCATGAAAAGTGCAATGCTTTTACTGCTTGCATGACCAATTTTTCACAGTTTTGTGTAGATCGAAGGCGGGCTCCTTTGACGCTATCTGGAAAAAATCCAACAATTTGTTCTACTTTCTTAGCTAACTATTTTTTCATCTCTTCAAGCTACTACTGGAGCTTGTGAATTTCAATTCTAGCAGCATCGTGCTCCTTCAAGTGTACTTTGACTTGCTACCACAAGTATTCATTTTTGGTGGTTGACTTCTCCTCTTGGGCTCTGATTTTAGCCAGGGTATTTTCAAGATCAATTATTTTGTTCTCATTTTAAAAATATTTTTCTTTATAATGCTCGCCATGCAAATATATTGAGCTCATATCCACCTGTATGTTACCCATATTTTCTATTGGATTTATCCTGGTGAGGTCCTCTGTGATAGTCTCGCTGACATAGTCACTTGGCAACATTTCCCCTTGCGGCTTCTAAACCAAGGGTGTGAGATTAGTATGGTGAGCTTCCATGGTAACAGGGTCAAAAATGACTTTATTAATTGGCTGAGTTAGAGCCAAGGCCTCTTTTCATCGTATGCTCTTCAACCACCATGAAGAACTCATATGTGCCCGATTGATATTCTCTACGTCTATCTACTTACGGGCCACCTTTACATCAAGAATTATCTACAACTCCAAAAATGGGGTAAAAGGGACCAAAACATCTAAGCGACTGGGCTCAACAAATATGGATGATACAGTCAAAAATGGTGGGATGGAAATAGTGGGTGGTATGGAAATGGTGGACTTAATGGAGGAGGTAGGCTCGACTGCAGTTACGCTTACTCAGGGAGGAGATTGCGTAATTACAGCCTCGGTGGTAGTGGAGATGGAAATGGAAGGAGAAGGGCATGAAAATGGATTCAGCCCTGTCACATACGAACTGAAAGAAATAGAAGATAAAGGAATGGGGATAGTAGAAGGAACAACAATGATTTTAGGATTAGAATAATATGGAAGGGAAAAATATGTAGATGGCATACTGAAAGGTGAAGAAACAAAAACCAATGATAATGGAAGTGAAAAAAATGAAAGTGGAAGAGAAATCACTTCTTGCTCTGAAGAAGAAGAATAAGGAAGAAAGGACATACCTTCAGGTGTGAGCATCGTGTGATGAGGGGATGCGGGCGACTGTGAAATTATCTATTCCTTCTGTGTGACCACCCTCTCCTCAAAATCCAAGTTTTATTTTCCATCCATAACTTCCATGTGGTAGCTCTTCGAATGATAATATTCCTCATGTTCTTGCACCATTGGAAACATTTGCGCAACTTTGGTTGGGAGCTCTACCATGGGCAAAGACGTAATAAATATTGTCGACACGTTAGAAACTGTGCAAACCACCGCAAACATCATAGTAGAAACTGTGACAACTAAAACTACGAGGGCCTTAATGGTAGAAGTCATAACCATACTAGTCCTAGGCCTTTTCATCACCTTTGGAAATGGGGGTGCTTTCAACAATTATTGCTTTTCAAGTGCAAGTGTTTCCTTTACATATTGCCTTGTTTGCTGAGATATCCTTTTAAAAACATAGTGTGGTTCCTCTTCTTCTAGAGTCTCATCATCGAATATTGATCATTCTTGCTCAGTTTCACCCTTGCCATTTTCTGAGTGCTGGAAGGTCTACGAAAAATATTGGCGAACATGACAGGCTGATACGTGTCAAAAAACTTGTCATAAGTATATGAAAACTAGTCATCCAATTTTAACCTATGAGGAGTAGTTGGTTTCCCATGGTGAATTCTCATTATCCACCAGTTCATTATGTTCTCCTCAGTCTAGGTGGGCGTACTTTACTAGACATAACTGAATAAACCTGGTAGAGGGATTTGTGTCTTATATCTAGTCGAATTATACTCCGCCTCCTACTCATAATAATCATGCCACGATGGGAGTGTTGTCATCTTCTCAATGTGCTAGTTCATGTCGGGCCCATCAAAATTATTTATGTTCTTTTGGATATCTGGTCATGGGCAGCAATGGAATGACTTAGCCTTCACAATAGCTAAAAATTTGCCCAGAGGATCATATCACCAACGCTGCGGTAGTTCGATCAAGCCTAAATCTTGCAGTGCCACCGTTAGGAGCTGATTCTGACCTACTTGGCTCACCTCTAAACTACCAAATTTGAAAGGCATATTACATGTGGTCTTTTTCCCATGCCCAAATCCATATATATCATTTACATAATCAGTCTGGTGCATGACCTCCATGGCGAATACATGTTTCATGGCAAAATATGGCAACAAAAATGGCTTACCCGTGAAACCAAATATTCTTACGACCACGCCCTAGGTAAGAAAAAAATATCACCCTTCTCCTGTGCTACAACTTCATCCCTTAAACTCCGTGACACTCTCTCATAGGTACCACAAAGAAATTCAATCGCTGGTCCCAAAAACCAACTGTTGAAGCTATAAAATGACTCCCTTTTTGACAACACATGAGTCCACATATAAACTATCAGGGGTTCATTTTTCTCACCCACCTGCGATACTGCAATGAAAGAGAAGCGTTGTTGTAACTGGAAAAATAAAAACCATACCAAAAATGAAGTGTGCCTGAATGACTTTGACTATCCAGTTTGCATCTTCTCCAATTGAGAATTCAACCTCTGAGAGATGAAGTCTACCCAATCAAATAAAATGGGATTGTTGCCTTGCCTCATAGCCGCAAGAGAATAAAAATCAACTTTACAAATACACTGCACCAAGGCCACCTGCCATTTATGCACTATCTCATCCGAAGGCAACCCAATGACCCATGCCAACATTGAGTATATGTCCAGGCTCTAAAAATATGACAAAGGCTTAGGCAAATTAGGAAGCTACCCCATCTACAACTCTTTAACCAGTTGTGTCTCCATGAACTGGCGCATAGTCACTGTAGAGACATATCTATCCTCTTGTTCGTCCGTATGCAATTTCTTGTTAACTGCATAAGATGGGGGATTCAATCCACAAGCGAAAGCCTCCCGAAATTCATCTGGAGTGATGGTAAATAAAATTTCTCTTCTCGCATTTCTAATAGCCCTAGTGAATGGATCATAAAATTGGGCAATGAGTTGCACTAGCTTAGGGCATGGATGAACCGGTGTACACAGATACCAGGATAGCTATGAATTGTAGGGCACTGTTAACCAACTATTGGATGATACTCCCTGGCTCACCACCACTTCTACATCTTGCCTTAACCTTTCTATTCCTTTGTGAGTGATAAGGCAGTCTTCAATTTCTGCCATAGAGTCCTCATATGGGTCCAAGTCGACATAGTCATTTTTCCTGGCCCTTTTTGCTCTAGAGCCTCCTTCCTTTTTCTTTGACTGCTTGGGCTCTATAGCTTCTGTGACCTCTTTGGACTCCTTACTCCATTTTCCCATTATTTTTCTCTTTGGAAAATTATCTGAGCGCTTTCTGAAATCTTCTGCAGCTATGACGCAAAATGCAACAGTAAAATTTAAAATGAACACAAACTACGGGCTTTTACCTCATCATTTTTTATAGGGCCACCAAACATCCATCGCAATAAATATCGCATTAAATGTTTGCACCTTCGGGAGAGTAAGAGTATCGATTTTCTAGTCTGGCACCATTCCCTATGCCTCAATGGTTTCTCCTTCGATTTTCCAATGTATCCTCCTAGAAGAACGTGCCCTCTTCACCGCTTAACTGCCTTGTAAATTGTTCCCTAGGACTTGAAGCTTGTTGGGAAAGATAAATTAGTCGCTTAACAACCAATCATTCAATATTTGTTGCTCCTTGGGAAATAAACATCCAACATAGAGCATGTTTTCAATTTAATGCTTTTTTACCTACACCCTTGCCCTACGATTGCTGACATGTAACCAAGGGACACAATTTGTTTTACAACGTGCTTTTGAAACTATGACAACTAGTTCCTCCTTTTGGAAAAATTGATTTGGGCACTGAGCAATTTCATCCCATTTCCTAGCGACTTCAAAACTCAGGTCAATACGTCATGCTTTTCCTTGCTTTGGGTGCCTTCGACCTGTTTGAAAATTCTATGGCGAATAGCCTTTTTAAAGAAAACAATGTCTGCTTCTGCTTTTTCGCCCATATTTAGAAAATCAGATTTTCTAAAAAAAATTGAAGCTTTTCTTTTCTCCTTTTTGTTTTTCTTCTATCTGGGCTTTATGATTTTTCTTTCCTTTAAAAGCGCTCATAAATATAAAATCTTCAAACATAAAAAGCATGCACTTTTAATTTTTAAACTTATGCAAAAGAAATCATAATTTCATCACCCCTCTAGATGCGTTCTCCCGTAACAAGGGTGAATAACTCATTTGCCCATCGTTCGGGGCAAATGCGATGTCAATATGATGCTTGTTGTCACCGAAACTAATGTTTGATTGGTGAATTAAGTTCATCCCTTTCATAAGGTGAACGGTCAAGTTCCAGTCATGCGAACATGAATCCAAATATATTAACTTATCACCACATTTCTCAGATGCTTCATCCTTAAGGTAAATGGTCCTCTCGCCTCTACTTGAGGTGAACGTATTTTGCACATAATGTATTGTCATAGCCGATGAACTCATCACTTGGGCAAAGGTACCCATGGGACAAATATTTTGCCTTTCTCTCTCTTTTTTTTTTATATTTATACATAGCATCAATGATAAAATAACAACACATTAAAAATAATATTTACATATGTACAAAGTGGTGCCTTACCAGAAAATCATGATTGAATATAGGCCTTCAAATGAAGACCATTCACTGGAATAGGGAGATCATATCCTTCCAGATCATGAAGGTGATAAGCATTTTCTGAATTTACCGTAGAAATTTGGAAAGGACCCTCCCATATAGCATCAAATTTGTGGTGATTCCCCGGTTTGGCCTTCTTCTCATTCCATTTCAAAACCAAATCTCCCACCTGGAAACTGTGCTCAGTTGTTTTCTTTCCAAACCACCTCCTCATTTCTCTGGTGTGCTCGACAAATACTTGGTAAGACCATTCCCTATCCTCCTCTAACTACATCAATTGTGCCAACCTTGCACTCATAGGGTCATATTCTTCATCTTCATCTTGGAACAACTACAATGTTTGGAGAACTGGAAACTCAATATGAGTGGGAAGGATAGCCTCTTTTCCATAAACCAAGGCATAAGGGGACGTTTTGATAGATTTCTTCACTGAGATACGGTCCACCCAAAGCGCTTGATTCAACAACAAATGCCAGCTTCTCTTATTACTGCCCATCATCCTTTTTAAGATTCATAGCAAATTCTTGTTGGTAGACTCGGCCAACCCATTTCCTTGGGGATAATAGTTGGATGATGTCTTCAAATAAATGCCATATTTGCTAGCGAACTCTATAATTTTAGCCCCAATGAATGGAGTGCCATTATCAGTTACAATCGAATCTGGGATGCCAAAACGAGTAATGATCCCTTCAAGAAAGGATATAACAGTAGCTTGATCGGCCTTCTTAGTGGGAATAGCTTCTACCCATCTAGTGAAATAATCAGTCACCGTCAAGATGTACTTATGCTCCGCGGAAGAATGTGGATCAATAAATTCGATGAAATCAAGACCCCACTACTGAAAAGGTACTTCCACTTGGATTGGGCGTAGGGGCAAAGCCCCTTTCATAGTTTTGCCAATGTATCGCTGATAGCTGTCACAATGTTGGCTCAATTTATGAGCATCAACAAACAAAATAGGACAATAATAACTTGATTGGATAATATTCAAAGCCATGGTCTGCCTGCGTAGTGATCTCAAAATAGTCCAGAATGAAATTCCTCCAAAATTTTCTCCTTTTTTGACTCTTTTACACATCTGAGAAGAATTCCATTGATTTTTTTATGATACAACCCATTGGGTAACAATACATACTTGAGTGCTAATATTAAGAGTGCTAGTATCCTCTTCACATACTATATCAAATGTCTCAGAGGTAGCACTCTTAACTAGCTCCTGACATAAATCTCACCCATAAACCAACTTTGTTGGTCGGATCTCCACATCGTATTCTTGAATCTTCGAGACCCAACCTACCCTTTTATCGCCTAGTTCTCCTTGGAGTATAAAATTTTGAACATCAGGATGAATAACATAAACTATAGTCTTGCTCTAGGAAATAAAGTGTCAAAACATTTTTAATGATTTCATCACTGCATACACTTGCTTCTCGATAAAATTGTACTTCTTCACAATAACTTGGCTAAGGAAGGCAATTGGCTTCTCTTCTCCATATTCCTATTTCTATGTCAACACTGCAACATAGCTTTCTTGCTCTCCTACTGCATAGAGAATGAAGTCTTTCGAATAGTCAGGATTAATTAAAATTGGAGCTTGCGTGATTCTTTCTTTGATTTCCTGAAAAGCTCTTCTCCTGACTTTCATCCACTTAAATTCAGTATTCTTTTTCAAAATATCAGTCATAGGCTTCACAACCTGGGTGAAATCGACAATAAATTTATGAATGAAATTTATTTGATCGAAGAAATATTGCAGGTCTTTCTTATTAGCAGGTAGTGGAAATTTCATGAGCACTTTGGCTCTTGTAGGATCAATCGCTAATCCTTCCTATGAGATCACATGACCCAACAACTTCCCTTATTTTACAGCGAAGATCGACTTCTTTGGATTAATAGAGATCCCGAATTCATGGCACTTCTCAAATACCTGTCTTAGATGAGCAACATGGTCTTCTCTGCGATGTGAAAACACAATCATATCATCAAGATATATCATAATAATTCTATTTAGTAACTCATCGAAGGTGACGTCCATGGCTCTTTGAAAGGTAGCACCGGCATTTGAGAGCCCAAAGGGCATCCGTTGGTAGGAAAATGTGCCCCACTTGGTGGTGAATGTTGTTTTATATTGGTCCTCGTCCTTCACCCATATTTGATTATATTTGGAGAAACCATCTAACAGTGAAAATATTTGTGCGCCAGTAACCGCATGAAGAATTTGATCAATATTGGGAAGGGGATAATGATATTTAAGTGATGCCTGATTCAAGTTGTGAAAATCAACACACAACCGCATATCTTTGTTCTTCTTTCTCACTGGGACCAAGTTTACCACCCATGTCAAGTGATTGATTAGATATATTATCTTTTCTTCCATCTTAAACAATTCCACCTTCATGAGCACTTCGATTTTAGGATCGACAGGGCACTACTTTTATCGAAAAGGCTTTACCCCTTCCTGCAGTTCTATGGTATGTTGGATCACATTCTTGTCATATCCCTTTAAATCCTGGTAGCTCCATGCCACAATGTCGGGGTATTCATAGCACAAGTTTTTAATTCCTTCAAGTTCCTCCGATATGCAATCGGTCCTCGATTTTGATAACCTTTTGAGGTTCCAACTGCAATTCCTTGTACTCCTTAGCGTCAACCTTAATTTTGTGCTTGTCAGATCTATCATTTTGATCAAATAAAATCTCTAGTGAAATCAATCCTCTGGGGATATGGTTATTATTTAATTGAATCATCCCTTCCTTCTCTTCTTTGGCAAGCACTCTATCATCTGCGCTAGCAACTTCTCTAAGTAGGAAATTAACTATTTCTTCATCATTGTCGAATACTTGCCAGTAAATATTCTTATAGGGGATCGAAGGCCTATAGATCACCCTGAAAATCTTGGGATTCTAAAATACTTGCTCTGTAGGAGAATAATTTGCACCAAGAGAGGCTAAAATATCTACATGTTTATTCTGCTCCCAAGAGATCGCCTGAATGTTCAAAGTTGTGAAAGCTTCAAAAAAATCCTAGACTCTGTTGCGATAGGCTTTCAAGTAATGCTGCTTTGACACACCTATTAGTGGTCTGGTTGACAATAAGCTTAGATTTACCAAAAATTTGCTTAATACCTAAATTTTTGGCCTTTTTCAATCCAAGGCATAATGCTTCATATTCAACTGGGTTATTTGTACAACTCCAAGTTAACCCGTAAGAATAAATATTTTGTATACCTTTGGGGGAGATCAATACAACACCAGATCCTACACCATTCATACATCTAAAACCATTGAAATACAACTTCCATAGCTGATCTGTGTCAAAACCTTGATAATTAGGGACTTCATCTTCAGTTCGTTTAGGCTTAGTTATTGAATAACAACCAATATTTGTCCTGATAATTGCATAAAATATGTGAGTAGAAATTCATCCTCAAGGCACAGCTCACCCAATGCTTCTACCACCAAGTCAATATCTTCTAGCTTTTTAGTCATCATGTTTACTATAACTGGATATTGTTCCTCCTCTTCTAGCTTCTCAATGTGAAAAGGTGAAGTATTTTCATTGTGAATACGAACCCTTTTGCCTTTGAATGGTATCTCCAAATGTGAATAGTCTAAGGAAAAGTATCCTGCCAGATTAGTTGTGAACTCCCTTGAGAGGCACATACTAAAATACGAATCCAGGTCAACTACTACCACTTCTTAGATGACTGTGATCTATGGCATAGTGTGGAGGACAATAGGGATATCTTTGATCACTCCCACTATCTTGACAAAAGTACCATATAGCTATAACACTTATGGGTTGCTTATCGTATATTCCACACCCATAACTTCACATACTACCTTTGGCATGACAATAGTTGCAACCCCAGAGTCAATCATACAGTTGTGTAAAATCCACCCTTCCATTCTCAGTGACAAATAAAATGGGTGAGGCCTATTTTTCCTATCACAAAAGTGGGCAGTGCTTGTGCTAGGACTATTTTAGAAGAAACTCTCTTATGATATTTAGCAGTCTTCAAGGATTCTTGCAACAAATCAATTTTTACTAGCAATTTTAGCGCATCATACAAGCTAACTTTAGCTGGAATCCTTTTCATTTTCTCTACGATGCTATAACTTGAGACAACCAAAACTTCTCCTCTTGAACATATTCATATTTTTACCGGTACTACTGAGTAGCCTCTAATCTTTATATTTTTTATCAAGGATGTGTACTTAAGTCACTCCTTGACCTGCTCTTTTGTTTCACTCTATGTTTGAGCAGCTGCTATAGGTTGTAAAACTAATGCCTTAGTTTGTACTTTCTCTTGAGCTTGCTTAGGCAATAAGTCTCTCAACTTGACAGAATATTGCTCCTTAGTCCTTACACCAAGCACTTTCATTGGGGGTGACCCTTTTCATCTTGTACTTTTGGTTCTACAGGCACCCTCAAAGGTTTGAGCTCAACCGGATCTATAGTTACTGGCTTCTTTTTGGACCTCGTAAGGATCGAAACTTGCTCCAAATATGGCATCATGAAATTGTGTTCGGCTTCTCTAATCATATTAACTTGTCCGCCAACTAAATTTTTTCTAGCATTTGCACATAATTCATATGCACCATGCAGGTTTCTTCTCCATGAGGATCATTACATATCGAACACCAATACGCATTTTTTGCTACACTAATATCCTCATTCACCATTACATATCGAACATCAATATGCATTTTTTGGTACACTAATATTATTATCTTATAATAGGTGGGTTCTAAAATCTCCTATATCAAAACTCGACCTCCATTTGGTTCTTCCTTACTGTGGTAAGCTCATTTGATATTATCCTTAAGGCTACATTGTCAGACATTACTTCTTGCAACAATACCGTGAGCGATTCTAGATTATAAGATGTGGGCAACACTAGCAAGGGTAAAGATGCTTGTGGCACAGGTAGCGGTAATGGCATTGGGGGTGCTAGAAATGCTAGGAAAGCGACATGCATTGACAACTGGGGAACTGATTGAGTCAGAAACTAAGAAAAACTTGAGGTTGGATGTTGCAGGATATGGATTGGAGCAACATGAGGTGGGCTAGAACTCCATGAGAGAATTAGTTACATGGAAGGCATGGGTTGTAAAAATGTGCTTGAATACAGATACTGTGGAAGGTCAGGGACAATGGGCATAGTCATCTTCAGAGGAAGCCTACCTACAACAATAAAATCAGATTCAGCCTTTTGAGCTTGCATATACAAGTCTGGAAATGTAGTCACATTGGCCTACCGTACAACCATACCAATTTTGATGCTAAACACCCTAAGATAGTAGAATGTAGCTTGCTCATGTGTGGGTCGTAACCCATTAGGGACTCTTTGCCAACTTTGCATGAACCTGACATTGAAGTCAACTATCTCTTCTTGCGGATGTCTTTGAATTATTGTAAACTAGTGTGCAAAGAGTATGGATCAACTTGTTCATGAAAATGTTTAATCAGCAACTCCACTAGCTGATCCCATGATGTAATAGTACCAAGTTGTATCTATTGGTACCAATAAATCAATTTCACTCTCAGCAATAATACCAACAATTTTATCATTACATCCTCATCTGTTATGTCATGGATGGTCACCAAAGAAGCCACATCTTGGATATGCTCATATGCAGTTTTACCGGTACCATCATAGGTCGGTAAAGCTTTCAAAGAAGTTCACACCATAAGATTTAACGAGGTTCACCAATATTGCTACTCCTCAAAAATGACTGCTTGGACTACCATCCAAATCCAGCCTTTGTAAAGCACCAACTTTACAATAAATTTACCAGCACCAACTGGAAGGAGCACCAACCCCTAATTTATCTGCACCAATAGAAAGAAGCACCAACCCTTGATTTACCAGCACCAACTGGAAGGAGCACCAACCCCTTATTTATTTGCACCAAGAGAAAGGAGCACCAACCCCTGATGCCAAGCTGCAACCTAGACTTTAATTTGAATCTATAAGTTTGACAGTAAGATACATTTGCTTTTGCAAGACCCTGACTAGTATTCTTCACCTTTGCATTCTCTGCACACTCTACTCTCTTTGCACAATCACTTCGCACACTCTACTTTGTTACAGTCGAACTTCACGATCATCTTATCCCTTTTGCGCACTCTACTCTCTTTGCAAATTTTGCACTTAGCACGGTTCGACATGACTTGCTCTCTACGCACAATGACTGTATTTCGTACACATTCAAACTTCTTCAATTTTCCAAATAGACCTCCTTTTATAACAATATTTTTATCATGAAAACCCTAATATTAGTCGACTGTAAATCCTAATCTTAGTCGGCTTTCATAAAAACTGTAAACCCTAATTTTAGTCGGCTGTCATCGGTCTTTATCGGCTTCAACTTAACCGCAAAAATACAACATGTCACAATATCATGAAACTTTTATTTCTCTCTCTTTCTCCTTGCTTTGGCCCCCGAAAATACAACATGCTGTGATATTGCAACACTTTTTCTTTCTCTCTCTTTCTCTTTGCATCGGACCACAAAAATGCTACATGTCGTGATATCGTGACACTTTGTCTTCTTGCTCTTTCTATTTGCATCGAACCATGAAAATACATGTCACGATATCATGACACTTTTTCTCCTTGCTCTTTCTCTTAGCTTTGGCCCGCAAAAATACATGTCATGATATCGTGACATTTTCGTCTCTGTACGCTTTCTCTATTCTTTTGTTGCGATATCATGACATTTCTGCCTCCATAGAATTCGTATTTTCTTTTGTCATGATATCGTGACACTTCTACTTTCATAGACTTTGACTTTGCTTTTGTCATGATATCGTGACACTTCTGCCTCCTTAGTCTTCAACTTAGCTTTTGTTGCAAAATCATGACACTTCTACTTCCATACTTAGCTTCTTTGATTTTTTCATGAAATCATGACACTTCTGCCTTCGAAGTCTTCTTCTCTGCTTTTGTCATGAAATCGTGACACTTCTGCTTTCGTACTTTACTTCTTTGCTTTTGTCATGAAATCGTGACACTTTTGCTTCCGAAGTCTTGCTTTCTGCTTTTGTCACGAAATCACGACAGTTCTGTTTCCATACGCTTCCTCTCTTTCTTTTGTCGCAAAAAAGTGACATGTCACAATATCGCGACACTTTTCAAACTTACTTTCTCTCTCTTGTTTTTGTCACGAAAATGCGACATGTCACGAAATCGTGACACTTTTCAAACTTACTTTCTCTCTCCTATTTTAGTCGCGAAAATGCGACATGTCATGAAATTGCGATATTTTTCTTACTTGTTCTCTTTCTCCGAACTTGTCACGAAATCATGATACTTTTTCCTACTTTCTCTTTCTCTTAAAACATGTCACAAAATCACGATAGTTTTTCCACTTGCCTTTTTCTCTTCCAACATGTCACGAAATCATGACAGTTTTTCCACTTGCCTTTTTCTCTTCCAGCATGTCACGAAATCATGACAGTTTTTCCACTTGCCTTTTTCTCTTCCAGCATGTCGCAAAATCGCGATAGTTTTTCCACTTGCATTTTTCTCTCTCTTCCAACATGTCACGAAATTGTGACAGTTTTTCCACTTGCCTTTTTCTCTCTTCCAACATGTCGCAAAATTGCAACAATTTTTCCTTCTTTTTCTCTCTCTTCCAACATGTCACGAAATCGCAACAGTTTTTCTTTCCTGCTATATATGTTGGGATATCACAAAACTTTTCTTGCTTGTCTTTTTATTTGATCTTTTGCATATGGGCCACTTCGGTCTTCTTAGAAAATCACTGTACATATTCTGAATAACCTTTGAACTCCTGTCTTCTACATCTGAATAGCTTTTGAACTTCATGTCCACTGCATCAATAGATCTATCTGATTGTGTTGACAACAATGACAATATTGTTGCTGCATCTTGCTCAACAATCTCCCCCTTTGGAATTGTTGGCAACACACGTGCAATTTCCTGTAACTCTTCTCCCCTTTTGACAATAATACCAAAGGGCTACTATAGACTCCCCCTGAGTCCATGCACAATATTCTCAAAAAAAATTTATTACACTTAGCAAAAATCATGAACATGAGCAAAAAGATAATCAAATACTTAAATTCTCCCCCTGAGAATGTGATCCATGTAGCTAGTCAATTCTTGGGAAGTGTGACCACTCCCAATTTATTGTGAAGGTACTCAAAAAATTCCTTTGGAAATGGTTTTGTGAATATATCTACTACTTGCTCTGTAGTTGGAACAAAATCCAACTTAACCTCACCTTCCGCAACTTTCTCCTTCAAAAAGTGATACCTGATAGCAATGTGTTTTGTGCGTGAATGCATAACTAGATTCTTGGAGATGTTAATGGCACTGGTGTTATCACACTTAACTGATATTGGCTCACTGAAGCTAATACCAAGATATTTCAAGGTTTGTTTCATCCATAATACCTGTGTACAACATGTTGTCGCCATAATATATTCTGCCTCTACCATTGATAAAGAAACTAACTCTTTTTTCTTACTGTGCCATGCGACCAATCTAT
This sequence comes from Wollemia nobilis, assembly GCA_028583015.1. Taxonomy (NCBI): domain Eukaryota; kingdom Viridiplantae; phylum Streptophyta; class Pinopsida; order Araucariales; family Araucariaceae; genus Wollemia; species Wollemia nobilis. Next base: position 447,038 of record JAQPPZ010001776.1, on the reverse strand, counting down.
CTCCAAGATAGAATGCACCTCCACTAGTACTCTTTCTGTCATCTACACATCTTGACCAATCTGCATTTGAAAATGAAATAAGGGTGAAGTATTTACCTTTCGGATACCATAACCCATACTCCATAGAAACCTTGAGGTATCGAAGAATCCTCTTAACTACTGTCACATGAGTCTCCTTGGGATTAGCCTAAAATTGTGCTACCATGCATACTGCCTAAAAAATATCTGGTCTGGTAGCTGTCAGGTACAGTAAGCTTCCAATAATAGATATGTACATGGTTTGATCAACAGGTGGAGATTTGTCATCCTTGCTCAACTTGCAACTCGTCGTCATTGGAGTGCTAACTGGCTTACAATCCTCCATTGTGAATTTTTTTAACATCTCTTTCACATATTTAACTTGAGAAATAAATATGCCCTTCTTATTTTGATTAACTTGCAACCCGAGGAAATACGAAAGTTCACCAATCATTGAAATTTCAAATTCTTTCTGCATCTTATTTGCTAAATCTTTACACAACTCATCTTTGCTGCTGCAAAATATGATATCATCTACGTATACAACAAGAACAATAAGATTCCCATTTTATGTTTTGAAATACAAATTACTATCCACCATACCTTTCTTAAACCTTTGTTGGGTGAGATAGTTGTCTAGCCTTGCATACCGTGCTTAGGGTGCCTATTTTAAGCCATATAATTCTTTATTCAACTTGTAAACAAATTTGGGATCATCACCAAGTTGGAAACCATCTGGTTGCTCAATATAAACCTCTTCTTCAAGTTTCCCATTCAAAAACACTGATTTCACATCCATTTGATAAACTTTGAAATTCTTGTAGACTACTAAAGCTAGAAACATTCTAATTGCCTCTAGTCTAGCTACTGGTGCAAAAGTTTCCTCAAATTCAATGCCTTCAACTTGTGCATAACCCTTACATACCAATCTTGCTTTATTTCTGACTATCTATCTGTCTTCATTCAATTTGTTTCAAAAAATCCATTTAGTCCTGATTATATTTTTATTTGTAGGTCTAGGTACTAACTCCCAAGTTTCATTTTTCTTGATCTGATCTAATTATTCATTTATTGCCTTCATCCAACTTTCATATTTGCTTGTGTCAACAACATTTTTGGGCTCAATGCTGGATAATAGAGAGTAGTTACTTACTATTCTTCTTGTCTGAAAACCAACTTTGGGGTCTCCAATTATTTGCTGTCTAGGATGATTTTTCTGCCAGCTGCCTGTTTTGAATTTCTTATTTTATTCCACTTTTGAATCACAACTTAAATCATTTGAGTTAATTTTATGTATCTTTTCCATTTTGTTTTCCTCATCTCCTTCAATAACCTCTTCATAAATTGGGTAGTTCGTTTCATAGCTAATTAATCATTCTCTACCTTCATCAAATTTAACATCAACACTGTCCACAATTTTATTTAGCCTCTTGTTGTAGCATTTGTAAGCTTTGATTTTTGACGAATAACCAACAAAAATACCTTCATCCGCTCTATCTTCAAACTTACCAAGATTATCTTAAGTTCTTTTGATGTAGCACTTGCTGCCAAAAACTTTGAGGTATTTTGTTGTTTGCCCTTTTATCGAACCACAACTCATAAGGAGTTTTGCTTTCATGTGTTCTCAACATGTACCTATTTTGGATATACACTGCAGTATGGATCGCTTCTTTCCAAAATCTGTCTGCTACTCTACTTTCAGCCAACATAGTCCGTGCCATTTCCTGCACTGTCATGTTCTTTCTTTCTACCACTCCATTCTGCTAAGGTGTCCTGGTTGCTGAAAACTGTCTCCTAATACCGTATTTTTTACAGTACTCTGTAAATTCCTCTGAAATGAATTCTCCTTGTCTATATGATCTTAAACATTTGATCCTCTTTCCTGTTTCATTCTCAACATGGTTTTTGAAAATCTTGAACATATCAAAAGCTTTTGATTTATGCTTCAAGAAAAATATCCATGTCATTCTGAATAGTCATCAATGCACAACATAAAATATTTGTCACCATTTATGCTTTGTGTTCTTATGGGTCCACATAAATCAGTGTGTATTAGTTCCAAAGGTTTTCTTGTGTAGTACTCTTTTTTTTTTAATGTGACTCTAGTTTGCTTCCCCTTTTGGCATGAAGCACAAATTTTGTTTGCAGGTTTGCTGATAGTGGGAATATCTCTCACTGCCCTTTTTGAGGTAATTTTTACTAGATTATCAAAACTAATATGATTGAGTCTCTTGTGCCACAACCAATTTTCTTCTTCCTGTCCAATAAAACAAGCTCCTTTTGAATTCTTTGAGAGTGTGTACAGGTTGCCAGATTTCCTTGATCCAGTTGCTATCAATTTTCCACTGTTTGTTTTTTTGACTTCACAACCCTGCTTCATAAAAACTACTTCATGACCTTTATCACAAATCTGACTTACGCTCAACAAGTTATGTTTCAAACCATCCACAAATAAGACTTCTTCTGACTTAATTTTTTCTTCACTAATTTTAACTAAACCTTTGCCAACTATCTTAGCTCCATCATTATTTCCAAACTTTACTGAACCACCTTCATATTTCTGTAACTTCTCAAATTTTAGTTTGTCACCTGTCATATGACTGGAGCATCCACTATCAAGTATCCATGGTACATATTTATTCTGTGATTTAAATGCTTTTTGTACGATTAAGGATTCCTTTTCTTCCTTAAGTCACTCTTTTCCTTTCCACTTTGTTTTGATAGTAGTTTTGGGTTCTTGTTTTGCCTTTCCCTTATCAATAGCTTGTGCATGTTTTTCGAGAAGTTTTCTATTTTGTCTCATCCTATTTGGTTGAAATTTTCTTCCTTAAAACTGATTTGATGTAAATGTACTTCTACAGTTTCTTACAATGTGCCCAAAATTATGACATTTATAACATTCTACTATATAATTCATTAGAGGAGAAAAAACATTTCTACTGGTGAAATTCCTTGGTCTTACATTATATTTGCAGTCTAAGATTTTATGTCCATAGCCATTGCATTTAAAATAGAAACTAGAAAAGGGATAATTGAACCTGGGTGATGGTATTTGCCATGTTGCCATAGGAGCCATAGGTCTTCTTCTTCTTTGATGTGTGACATTGGTGAATCCATCATTTTCAATTCTCCTTTTGTGCCTGGCATTATTGCTTTATTTTGCATGAGACATATTTTCTCGATCAACCTGTTTCTTATCTTCATTCTTTATGGATTCTACATTTCTGGCCTTTGATCCATTTGATGATTCTCCTTCGACGAAACCCAGACCAAATTTGATGCCTGCAGGCCTTTGGTCATTTATGATCTTATCCATCTTCATAAAAATTTCTTCACGTTTGTGATAACAACTAATTTTCTTATTCATCTCTTCTAGTTGCATTCTTAAACCAACAATCTCTTCTTCTAGCTTGTTGTAATAATCTATTTTCATGGTTATTTGCACATCGAGATATTCGAAGATTTTCTTGGATTCTTCTCTCTGTACTTTCAAACTGGTTATGATTTCATTTGCATCCTCAAGTTTTTTTGAAATTTTCTTATTCTTTTTCATCTCTATTTTCCACTCTTCAAGTGTAGAGATCAACTCACCTTCTAGATCTACTTCATCCTCAGGGTTTTCACCACATACTTCAGAGTTCACTCCTTCCTTTTCTAATTTTACTTCTTCAAATGCCATGAAAAGATCTTCACCTATTTCCTCTTCAGAATCCTCACTGGAGCTATCTTCTAATGAATTGGCATTCCTAGAGATGAAACTTTTCTTCTTGAAGTTGCCTTTTTCTGAAATTCGTTTTCTTCTTCCAGTCACTTCTTTCTTGGTGCGATCCTTCATCATTTTTTTTCTTCTCTTTAAGTGGACATTTAGTCACAAAATGCCCAACACCTCCACAGTTGAAACATTTAAGCGGTAGTTTTCCTTTGTATTTTCCTTCTCCCCTTTTTAGTTTTATAACAAAGTTTGCTTCCATTTCATCTGATGTCTCTTCTTCCTCAGATTTTTGTTTTGCATTTTTATCTTTAAGGGCTTTAAAAGTCACTTCTATGTCTGTGGGTTTAGATCTTCCTATCCTCATCTCATATGTAGTCAAAGAACCATACATCTCATCTATACTAAAATAATTTAGATTTTTAGCTTCTTCTATCGCTAAGACTTTAGAATCAAACCTTTGAGGAAGAGATCTTAATACATTTTTCACGATGGCAGAGTCTTCGATATCCTTGCCAAGTCCTCTGATCACATTAATGATTCCATTAACTCTCAACATATATGCCTCAATGTTTTCATCGTCATTCATATTTAATGCTTTGAACTGAGCTCGATGTGTCTATAACTTGGCCTCCTTGATCTTATCGTATACTTCATGAATACTCCTTAGTTTGTCCCATATCTCTTTTGCCATTGTACATCTCATGATCTTTACTAGTTCATTGTCTGCTAATCAGCACATGAGAGCATTCTTTTCTTTTGAGTTATTTTCAAATAGTTTCTTTTCATCAGCATATTTGGGAGGAGTGATGGGTATTGTGTATCCACTAACTACTAAATCCCAGATGTTGTATCCCAAAGCACAGAGATATGTTTACATCCTGATTCTCTAGAACGCGTAATTTTTTTTTTAAGCGAAAAACCCCTTGCGGAGCCGCCTTGGTCTAAGAGACCACGAACAGGGGGTTCTACACTGTCAAAGTCACCTAGGGGTCACACCCGACCCTACCCGCACCAACATTATCAATTGGATTTTGGATACCCAATTCAACTTTTTGGTAGGGTGGAGATTTGAACCTAGTACCTCCCTTGGAGGATTGACCTCTCCTCTCCAACTCACCTACAACACCTGGGTTCCAGAATGCGTAATTATATCCGTCAAACAATGGTGCTTTGTTTTATGAGAAGCCTTCACCACCTGCCATTGTGTTACTTCCAAGATCACCCTAGTTGGTTAAGCTTGTACATGAACTTATCTCTAATACCAATTTTTAGTCTTACAATGACACTAAGAGGGGGGGTGAATCAGTGTAGCTCTATAAACTTAAATTTATAGCTCTTAATACCGAAACAATTAAAACTTATTACTAGATACAAAAAGTATAACAAAAGAGCATCACACACCACAAGATTTAACAAGGTTCACCAATGTGGCTACTCCTCAAAAATGACTACTTGGACTACCATCCAAATATAGCCTTTGCAAAGCACCAACTTTACAATAAATTTACCAGCACCAACTGGAAGGAGCACCAACCCCTGATTTATCTGCAATAATAGAAAGGAGCACCAACCCCTAATTTACCAGCACCAAATGGAAGGAGCACCAACCCCTTATTTATATGCACCAACATAAAGGAGCACCAACCCCTAATGCCAAGCTGCAACCTGGAATTCAATTTGAATCTATAAGTTTGACAGTAAGATACCTTTGCTTTTGCAAGACCCTGACTGGTCTTCTTCACCTTTGCATTCTCAAACTTCATGATCATCTTCTCCCTTTTGCGCACTCTGCTCTCTTTGCAAATTTTGCACTTAGCACGATTCGACACGACTTGCTCTCTGCACACAACGACTGTATTTCGCACACATTCAACCTTATTCAATTCTCCAAACAACCCTCCTTTTATAACAATATTTTTATCATGAAAACCCTAATCTTAGTTGGTTGTAAATCCTAATCTTAGTCGGCTTTCATAACAACTGTAAACCCTAATTTTAGTATGTTGTCATCGATCTTCATCGGATTCAACTTAACCGTAAAAATACAACATGTCACGATATCATGACACTTTTTCTTTCTCTCTCTTTCTCCTTGCTTTGGCCCTCGAAAATACATGTCACGATATCGTGACACTTTTTCTTTCTCTCTCTTTCTCTTTGCATCGGACCGTGAAAATGCTACATGTCGCGATATCGTGACACTTTTTCTCCTTGCTCTTTCTCTTTGCATCGAACTGCGAAAATACAACATGTCACGATATCGGGACACTTTTTCTCCTTGCTCTTTCTCTTAGCTTTGGCCCGGGAAAATACAACATGTCATGATATTGCGACACTTTAACCTTTGTATGCTTTCTCTATTCTTTTGTCATGATATCACGACATTTTTGCCTCCGTAGACTTTGTCTTTTCTTTTGTCACGATATCGCGACACTTATGCTTTCATAGAATTCAAATTTGCTTTTGTCGTGATATCACGACACTTCTGCCTTTGTAGTCTTCAACTTAGCTTTTGTCACGAAATCGTGACACTTCTGCTTCTGTACTTAGCTTCTTTGATTTTGTCGCAAAATCGTGACACTTCTGCCTTCAAAGTCTTCTTCTTTGCTTTTGTCATGAAATCGTGACACTTATTCTTCTATACTTTACTTTTTTGCTTTTGTCATGAAATCGTGACACTTTTGCTTCTAAAGTCTTTCTTTCTTCTTTTGTCGCAAAATCATGATAGTTATGCTTTCGTACACTTCCTCTCTTTCTTTTATCGTGAAAATGCGACATGTCGCGATATCACGACACTTTTCAAACTTACTTTCTCTCTCCTATTTTAGTCACGAAAATGCGACATGTCGCGAAATCGTGACACTTTTCAAACTTACGTTCTCTCTCCTATTTTAGTCGTAAAAATGTGACATGTCACGAAATCGCAACACTTTTCTTACTTGTTCTCTTTCTTCGAACTTGCGAAATCATGACACTTTTCCTACTTTCTCTCTCTTCCAACATGTCGTGAAATCGCGACAATTTTTCCACTTGCCTTTTTCTCTTCCAACATGTTGCGAAATCGCGACAGTTTTTCCACTTGCCTTTTTCTCTTCCAACATGTCACGAAATCATGACAATTTTTCCACTTGCCTTTTTCTCTTCCAACATGTCATGAAATCATGACAATTTTTCCACTTGCCTTTTTCTCTTCCAACATGTCACGAAATTGCGATAGTTTTTCCACTTGCCTTTTTCTCTTCCAGCATGTCACAAAATCGCGATAGGTTTTCCTGTTTTTTCTCTCTCTTCCAACATGTCACGAAATTGCAACAGTTTTTCCTGATTTTTATCTCTTTCAACATGTCGCTAAATCGCGACAATTTTTCTTACCTGCTGTATATGTCGCGATATCGTGACACTTTTCTTACTTGTCTTTTTCTTTGATATTTTGCATATGGGCCACTTCAGTATTCTTGGAAAATCACTGTACATACTCTGAATAACCTTTGAACTCATGTCTTCTACATCTGAATAGCTTTGTGAACTTCCTGTCCACTGCATCAACAGATCTATCTAACTGTGTTGACAACAATGACAATACTTTTGCTGCATCTTGCTCAACAAGAAGCTTTCGAGACCAGATTATATGCTTGCATATTCAAATATCCTAAGCTATTCTAGGCTGGGAACTACCTTGGTGGAGGATTTTGAGCCATATAGACTGGTATATGGGGTGTAGGCTAAGGAAAACTAGTGGTTGTATGGGGTGAAGGTTGAGGGAAACTTATGGCGGTACTTACTAGGATTACAAGAGTAGAAAATACACCATCTAATATTAAGGATGCGACATATGGTATATAATATATATGGGGTAATGAGGATGTACACCGAAAAGTAGCTAATTGAGTATATTCCCCCAACATTTGAATACGAAGTTCATAGAACTCGAATTGATGATATATATTTTTGGCCTTTGATCTTGTATTCGTGAGACACAGGTTTTGCTGCTCTCACGTTCGAATATTTTTGGGTGTAATAAAATTGTCAGATGTTCTAATGTTATAGGATGAATGCGAACATCAAACCTTAATACTGTTGGAAGTGGAAACTTTGATGTCCCACCAGGCGTGTCAAAAACTATTGGTCAAATATCTGCCTAATAAAAAAAAATTGCACTTGTGCACCCTTGATATGGCCAACATTGAAATATTAGAGGAAAGAAATGTCCCCCGTACCAATCTCCAAAGAGGGTTGGGTCCCAAACTAAATCCTACACTGGTTTAAGACTAGGGATGTAAGAAAAAAATTAGAAAATACAGAAAGAAATGGGAAATCTGGCCACAAGACGAAGTGTAGGATTTCGGGTATACTAATAGCAGGTAATTCACCCAAGCATGAAATAACATTTAACAGAGGAAAAAATAGCACAATTTACTTATAAACTTGTAGCAATAACCTCCAGAATAACACTCCAACATTCACTCCCTTATTAGCAATATTTAAATCCAAATGCAAAATTTAAATCTAACAACAAACAAGAAACATGAATGTAAAATAGAAGTGCACAGTACATAAGGAAATCACACACAAGACCATTTGCAAATTCAGAAGCCTGATACCTTGTATTAATGCAGAGAACGTGGAGAGTATTCTCGCAAAGTGTCCAACCTCTCTTTACAATGGAAATTTGACTAGTATTTATAGAGGATATCACCTCTTTCATTAAATATACAAGAGAAAAAAATGACCGTAGATCAGAGACAAAAAATGAGGAAATTCCTCCTTGGAATCATTGAAAATCTCTTCCTCAGAAACTATGATCCATTTTTCAAGGAACATTTTCTAGGAAACCAACAACTCGAGTGTCGGTGCAGGGATAATTTGGAAAATATTGAATATTTTGGGAACATCTCAACACCTTGGAAATCATGAAAATTCTCTTGCTCTTCTTATTCAACTTCTTCTATGCTTGAGATCCATGATATGAGTTACTCATTGCCACCATTATTAAATGCTTCAAATCTGGCACTTTGAAATGTTGGCTATAATCCTTTTCGCCCCCAAAACTACGTTCACCTTTAGACAAAAATTGCTTCACCTTATCTTATTTTGCCCATGCCCACAATCCTTCTTTGAAAGTGTGTTCACCCATGAGAGGGGTAAACAGGATGTTCACCCCTCAACTGGGGTGAATGCGATAATAATTACCTCTCAAGGTATGTTCACCTAAAGGAGGGATGAACGGGATGCTCACACCTCAACTGGGGCAAACACAATATCATTTTGCTTTCAGACGAAGAAAATTGCAATTGGGTTTCTTGGAACACATTCACCCAAAGGAGGGGTGAATAGGATGTTTGCCCCTCAACTAGGGCAAACTCAAAAATATTTGTTGTGCCTCTTCCTACTACGTTCTTGGAGTCCTTTGAACTTCTTACTATTTCATTCACCCGATCATGGGGCGAATGGGACATTCACCCCATGTTTGGGATGAACGCACTAACATCTCCAAAACACTTATAAAGTTTTAAAATTTTCAACTAAATTATTCATTGTTTGTTTTACAGGCCTAAATATGCCTTCATTTTTGATACATTCATAACAAGGCGAACTTGAATCCTGAATGAAGTTTACAAAAACACTTATAACATCGATGCAAAAAGAATGCATATGTGAACAAGTAAGGGACATATGAAATTATTTCTAAAATAAAAGTCGCCATATACAATAAAAAACTTCATCAAAATATTGCATCAAAATACTCCAACAAAATTCCCAATGTGGTAAGGTGTCAAAATTGCCAACAATCTATGTTTTTTCAACATAAACCAAATTTTTTTCCACCTTGGATTTCACTCTCATATAGAATGGTTAAATGTTTATGCTTTAAAAAAACCTAGAAGAAAGTATTCTAGCATTCCATGTCTAGTTTATTTTTAAGATAAACTATACAAGGTTGTTCACCATAGACAAACTATATCTGCAATAGCTAGTACTATGTCGTTTCTTTCTACAGATATGAAAATACCATGTTTTCCTTCCTCATGCTATAGAAGCAATATTTCCCTATGGATTATCTTTTGAGTCCAATGCAGTGTTAGTCATTTCATATTTTAAAGTATTTTCTACTTCATATTCTTGAAGTATATTGACTAAATCATCAAAAGATGTATATTTACTTAGGATCTACAAAGATGTTAACAAATGCTTATAGCTTTCTAGAAGTTCTCTCATGGTTACTTAAGTAAGACGTTCATATTTAATTGTTTCACCTAAGGTTAACAATTTTCCTTTAATATCTGCTACCTTCCTTAGGAATAGTTATATACTCTCTCTCCACTAATTATTTTCAATGAGTGAAGTTGAGTTTGTAAATGAAGAATAGTTGCCTTATTCTTTTCTTCAAATATTTTTCTAGGCTTATCCATACATCTGAATATGTTTTGGCGGAACTGATATATGGTTGAACCTCATCAGTGATAGCAAAAGTTATTATCATTAAGGCCTTTGAATCATTGTCTTTAAACTTTAGGATTTATGTTTCTCCTATGGTATGTTTTTGAGTTTTACCCTTGACAACATCCCAAATTTTTTCATATACTAAAATTGCTTTCACTTTATTTTTCCAAGAAAAGTAATTAGGACCCTTGAGAAGTTGAGATTCTGCTAGGAAGAATTTGTTAGATGCCATTTTAAAACTTCCTAATATCAAGCCTTATGACTCGCTAGTATTTTGGAGTATGTTATAGTTCTTTTGTAAATAAATAGTTCAAATTTAGTTGTTTTTGTACAAGTTTTACAAGAATCAAAAATCAACTTTAACACCTTATTAATCGTAATTGAACTAAGCACTATTTCAACTTTGAAGAGGTTTTGATGTTGGAAATATTTTGTCCCCTTTTAGAGATTTGAGACAAGTAAAAATAAATTTATCCAAATTTAATAAAATCCCTTAATAACCTCTTTTATATCCCTTGGATTATTTCTAATTTCTAAATAAAATAAATTTGATGGAGTAACCCTTATGACTCCCAAGTTTGGAAAATTAGATAAATGATAATAATATTTACAATATAGTTTAATCCAAGTTAAATTCCTTATTCCTCCTAAGTAAAATTGTAAATATTAAAATAATAAGATAATTCACCCCTTTAACTTTCAAAACCCTAAGTTTTTACCTTAGTTTATAATTCTTATAACTCCAACTTATGAAAGCAATAATTAATAGGATTTAGACCTTACCTTATACGTAATATCTCCTTGATGTTCGACTCTTTCCATGGCTAAATATAATAGTGTCTAAAATGTACCTTGAGCACTTGGTTAATGTAAATTCGATGGCAGGCTAGATGTAAATGTTGTAGGTAGACGTTGAATTATTGACCTTACAAAAATGGGGAGCTTTTAATGCTCCTTACCCTTTATATTTCATGCTATGGTTTGAATTTTTCTACTACTTATCTCACGCCTTGACTGTTCTACGTTCTTCCTTCGAACATATTGACTATGCTTCACTCTTGCATGCTGGTCTTGGACTAAAATATATCTTCTAAATATTGATCATAGGTATTGTGATAAGTGTCAAATCCGTTGCAAGTTAGCGTTCCCTTATTTACATAACACTCTAGAATCTTTTTCCAATGCTTCTTGAAAACATATAGGCCCTTGTGTGAAGCTGGTGAAGAATGCCAAGTGGCACGTCTTTGCTTGTAACTCCTTTGTAGAAGCCTTTAGAACGTTGATAGGAATGATGACTAGAACACCAAATGTCATTTTTGCATGGAGGTCATTCTTGTGATGCCTTCAAATATGGAGATTATAACTCCATAACTTTATTTATTTTCAACATTGCTTGGGCAAAAAGCAAGCTTTCTTTTCTACAGGTGGATGGGTGATGCGTTACACAGCTTGGATGGTAGTTTGATGCTTTCATTTTGGTGAGTGGTCTTCTCCAAGATTGAGACCATGAATGTATCACCTTTATCCCTTTATTTTATTCCTCCAAATGCATTATTTTTCTTGCAACTATTTTGATGTCCTTTTTGAGATTTATTTGCACTCACTTATCTATGTAAATGTGGTTCATGGATCATCTGAAATGAGCTTTGATTCTAAAGGTATGTACGTCCAATATGAGCCCTTGAATGGCTCTTAGCTTGGGAGGAAGAGTGATGATGTCCGATATTTTTTGGTAGTTATTTTCCTTGTAGGAAAACATGCCCTAATACGACACTTTCAAATATGCACTTATGCTATCAAAAACCATATTAGAGTAGTGCAAGATAATGTATTATATTTTTACAATAAGGCTTTTAATATATCTTCTTTTGCACTCTATTTCAAGATTTTTAAATTCTTGTTTTGTGGTAAATTTCTTGCAATACAAGGGTTTGAGGTTGTTTTTAACAATAAACACACCTTTCCCTTTTTACTTGGAAAATTTTGATAAGAAGTCCAAGTTTCAATAATAGTAGAGAGAAGTTCTTTTGATAGATGCAAATTTTTTGCATTTATTTTTATTTTGCATTCACTTGTAATGCTTTTGATTTTGAGACTCACCAAGTCTCACTTTTATAAGGTTCTATCTCTATTTTTTGTTAGATATGTTCTTATCCAAATCTAGAGGATTTTAACCCTTTTTTGTGGCTTCAATTAGCCACATTAAGTTGCAGATTTTTATGTTTCAATAGTGTCTTTAGACACTTTAAATAAGACTTTGTACCTTTCAAGAAACACACAAATAATTTTATTTTTTAGAGTGGTATAATAGTACAATCTATTTACTTTTAATGCACTAATATTACACCTTATCACTCCAATAAAATATCAAAGAAATACACTAATAATCTACTGCAACTAATCAAGAATAACCTAAAATGAATCTATAAGAGTTATTTTACAATTTCAATACAATCAATGTTGTAGGACTTAGTCTTATTTTTTCAATAATAGATAATAGGTAGTTGATAGAAACTAATATAGAATCTAATCGACTCCTAATAAATGTGCAATTGAATCCTTCAAAAAAATATGTTTTTCTTTGCACTTTTAGAAGACTGAAATCTAATTTCCTTTTTGTAATTTTAATCCAATTCTAGGTGCTCTAATAAATCTAATAAGTATTTCAATTTAATGAATATTTTTGCACCATAAGTTGCATACCTTTTTTTGTAGCTCTTCTCCTACCTTTGTAGAGGATGTAGACCTTGGTGTCTAAAAACACCAAGTTTCTACTTCTAGTAAGATGTCCTACACAAATCCTTCTTCACCAAATGATGGTCTCGAACTTTATTTTACACACCTAGGATTTGGTGGATTGTTCTCCTCTTATGTTCTCCTCCTTCTGCTATATATTTGGGGAATTCTATGTCTCTAGTGCGGTGCCTCCTTGCTATGAGAAGTAATCTTCAAATATCCAATATTTGGTGATCTTCTTCTATCTTCAAGTCCTCTTGTCGAGTTTTGAATTCAAGTAGGATCTTATTCTAAGGTTTGGCACTCCTTACCAAACTTCTTCTTCTTAGATTTTTCACTCCTTATCAAATTATCCTCTTGGGCTTGTTGTCGAATGGTAATAATTATCCCAACTTTTTCACTATCAGAGACTTCACCTAGATAGTGGATTTTTCCAATGAGTTCTCAAAGAAATATCTTAATATTTAGCAAGGCTCTCCTAGCATTTCTTGGATGCTCTATGAGACCTTCTCATTGAGCATACAAGAATGAATGAAACTAATCAAGGGTGGGGAACCTAAGCACAATTTTTTACTATCTAGTTAAAAAAAATTAAAAAAATTGATGTGGATCTCCAACTTATAAATTATGTTGTCATCCTAGAAAATATACTCAATGTCTAGGATGATGCTTATTAATACTATCTACTATATTTAAACTCTCCTAATGGAATCCATAGTATACTAAAGAGAAAGTGATATTTGGTTTTGAAATTTTTATCAATCCTTCTATATTATCTTTTGATATTTTTAAATTGTTTGTGTTATGGTTAATATTGTAATTCATTAATCACTTAATAACCATAAGATAATATCACACAAAAACATAGGAAATATATTTAGTATTGTATAAATTTGATAGAGAAGAACTAATATTAGAGGTTATTTCATAGAAATATTTTAGTTATCATGCTCTAATATAACACCTAATTTATTTGATCCAATTTTTAGGCGTTTACCTCATTTAAGAATCTTATTTTATCATAAGATATCATTTTTGGAGGTTTAATATTCTAATTTTAATACTATTTACCACTTTAAAATATCTTATTTTAGTTCATGACATGTTTATCTTTGGCTTGATATTTAGATGTTTGTCCTTTTTTACTATCCTTTTTAAGAGAATTATACAAAATACTACTAAATATGCAAATATTTTCTTTGGTTATGTGTTTAGTTTTAGTGCAACACTTATCTTCTTGTTGAATATGCACGTGTTTCTCTTTTGTATAATTTTTTGATTTAGCACATGATTTAGTTCTTTTAACAAGTACATTCTTGGTCTATTTGTGTGTCTAGCTTTTGTCCAAGACTTAACTTCTCTCCTTTCTATTGTTAATAATTTTTATGATTTAATTCATAATGATTATAAGTCATTTTATCTATCATGATGGGTCATTTTTTTTACCTAAAGATACATGTTCCTGCGCACACTAACACACAAAGTTTAACTTTTAGATATATAAATTATTTTTCTTACTAAAGTCATAATTGGAAAAGAAATTATAATTTCAATAGTGATATTTGATTTAATTAATTTTTCAAGTTAACTATTTAACATCAAATGCACTATCAATTTTTAAAAAATAACACTTAATCTTAAATTATTATACTCTATGTATAAATATTAGATCACATATATTTTTTATGCATACACACTACTTATTTATTCAATTATCAAAAATTATAACATTGGTATAAACAAAATAAAATTTTATATTTATATATTCTACATAAACAACAAAAGTAAGTCACTTTATAGATCAATCCATGTATTTCATAACATCCGAAATCAAAATTTTATTGTATTTAAAATATAAACTATGTATTTAACATAGTATCACATGAGTTTTACATTTAAAATAGCATATAAAATGATCTATTACATCCATGAATGTAAGTATAATGAATGTAGAAAGAAAAAATAAAAATGAAAAATAAGGATTTCAAACTCTTACATTAATTAGTTAAAAATATTATAACAATGATTTTTGAGAACCATAATAATAATTAATAAGTAACAATATTTTGTAGGTGTACATACAGTGGGCTCATACTTATGTACCTTTGCTAACTATACTAATGATACACCCTTTATGCGTTAAGTGCATAAATAAGACATGAAATTATTTTGACAATGTATAAGTAACAATATTTTGTAGGTGTACATACAGTCGGCTCGTACTTATGTACCTTTGCTAACTATACTAATGATACACCCTTTATGCACTAAGTGCATAAATAAGACATGAAATTATTTTGACAATGTATAAAGACTTTCAAAATTTACTTCAACACATATTATATCCTCACACCCTGTGCACTCCATAATGGTTTACATTAAATATTTTGTACCCATCCTCGCAACAAATAAAATATTATAAATTTAACTATAACTTTTTTTTTGGGTATTAACAAAAATAACTACCAATTATAAAGAACATTAGTCTATTTAAAAATATCATAATCATATGACAAAGAAATATGCATTTGGATATATATATATATATATATATATATATATATATATATATATATATATAAGGATATATTTTTTTACAATTATTATAGCTAACATCAAATCTTCATAAAGAAGGAATGAAGAAAATGGAGAGTAATAATAATAAATTTAACAAGAAATAAAAATTTAATAAGGTTTGATGTAAATGCTTTTATACGTGATAATATAATTTAATGAAATCAATAAAATTTTTCATTAATTTAAATATTTTAAAATTTATATTTGAATATGGTTTAAAAATTATATTTCAATATGGTATAAGAAAAAAAATATACGAAGGAAAAAAATAATTAAATAAATATATTTTAATATTAAAATATATTAATCAATAATTTAAGTTTTAAATTTGATAAACACTTTAAAAATGATTATATACATATATATTATTAATATAGGAAAACAATCCATGTTCCACATTTTTAAATATATTAATCTATCTTTTGAGCTCTAAATTTGATAAACACTATAAAAATTATTATATACATATATATTATTAATACAGGGAGAATAATATCCTATTTCACCGAGTGAAGGGGACCTAAAGGGGCTCCAGATTGAAACCATTGACCTTGATAAACACTAAGGCAAAACCAGTAAGTCTACTACCTCTACCCTAAAAATGATTATATTATTTAAAGAATTCATTTATTTTTTGTATTTAAATAATTAAATAGTAAAAAATATTCTATAAAAATATATGTTAAATTTAAAAAGAGTTAGTATTTATAAATGACAAGCTTCACAAAATTTAATAATATAATATAAAAATATATTTTATAAAAATATAATTATAATTTAAAAATTATTAATAATGTTTAAATATCAAGCCTTCTAAAATGGTCAAACCAATGTAAATATTAGTTTGAACATGTAAGGGAAACCTTGGGTTAACTATATGTATGTTATGTTGCTAGAGGGGTGGTCAAGGAAATCACCTCCTCCTCTTTAGAGAACTTTTTGATATCATAATAACAATTATTTGAAATTTATGGACCAATATGAAGCTAGAAGAAGGAATATAAATCAAGTTATTATGGAGTGAATAAAAAAATCTTAATTGAAAAGATAAATAAATATCTTCTGCAAATTTATAAACACTCATTTTTATTGCGTCAATAGGAAAGAAAATAAGATAATTGACTAATCAAGAAAAATAGCTTCATGTCAACATGAATGAAATAATCGAACAAACAACAACAAAATGAATGTATAATAAACATGAAATATTTAAAAGCTACTATTATTTTATAATAAATGTTAATTGATAATATTTAAAGGTAAAAGTAAAAATAAATGTATAATAAAAATAATATATTTAAAACATATTGTTGATTTTATCATAGATATCAATTGGTAAAATTTAAAAATAAAGGTAGAAGATATTTTATCATAGATATCAACTGGTAGCATTTCACAAAAACATATATTATATGAAATAACTGTCAAACAATATATTATTTATTCATTATATGTTTATTCAATTAAAGTTTTATTACAAAATCTATTTACACAATATATTTTTATCCAATATGGTGCACGCTGCACTCAAAAGATTACTGCGAAATTGGACAGATAACAGAGAAAGAAGGGGAGAAAGAAAATATTTGCATCGTGCACACTGTTGGCACTTTCCTTGGAAGTGTGTAAATTTATTTAATCAAATATAACAGGGTTCCTATTTACTTCCCTTTTACAGTAGACCTTAAAAACCATTAAAATTATTTGCTTACGAATGTCTTGCTCCATACCCGTGGGCTTACATATAAATTATTATATGTTCCTATTTTTGGTCACCTACTACGCTCTTCAACACCTTTCTTTTAAGTGGTAAATGAAAAAACTTTTCTGGTCACCTACTGCACCCTTCAACACCGAAAAGTAAGTAAATGAAAAAATTAAGTTAAAAAAATTTGCTGGTCACCTACTCCCCTCTTCAACACCTCGATCTACTCCCCTCTTCAACACCTCGATTTCAGACCGAAAAGTAAATAAATGAAAAAAATAAAGTTTAATTGTCACTCCGTACTTGCGCAAGACAATTTTATTGATGCTCTAATTCTTTACTTTTGCTTGTAATGTTGGAAGGTGTTGCGTCATTTTCTAATGACCGTCTCCTGGGCTTGGAGTAGACTCCACCATGTTTCTCTTGCGAACACCCTTTGCCTTCTCCATGTAATCCACCATATCGCCACTTTGACGCTCTAATTCTTTACTTTTGCTTGTAATGTTGGAAGGTGTTGCGTCATTTTCTAATGACCGTCTCCTGGGCTTGGAGTAGACTCCACCATGTTTCTCTTGCGAACACCCTTTGCCTTCTCCATGTAATCCACCATATCGCCACTTTGACGCTCTAATTCTTTACTTTTGCTTGTAATGTTGGAAGGTGTTGCGTCATTTTCTAATGACCGTCTCCTGGGCTTGGAGTAGACTCCACCATGCTTCTCTTGCGAACACCCTTTGCCTTCTCCATGTAATCCACCACATCGCCACTTTGACGCGAGTCAGCAGTAATATGGATCTTCATGTGACCGTCCGCGGGGCTGTGAGGCGATGCAGAGAGCCGTTGCCCGCTGTCTTTATCATTCCCTCTTGGACTCGGTCCGGAACGCGGGGATTTCCCTTTGGGAAGAACACTGTACACCACCTCATCATTTTGAGGTGAATCATTCTTTTCATCGGCAGGGGTTCGATTCACCTTAAATTTAAATGTCGACGTGTTGTTCTCGTTTGTGGCATTCTTCGCAGAGCTGTTCCACGGCTTCGCATCTTCTTCGTTGCACGGTGGTGCGTTTTCCTCCGCCAGATCCTTGGAAAAGGCAGAGCCCGCAGCCGCTATCACAGAACTGAGCTCTGGAACGAAGGTGAACAGATTTTCAGGACCGATCAAAATGTGGTTTTCCAGAAATCTGATTTCGCTGCTCTGCTTGACTCCAACGAAAAACAAACATAAGAGAGTCACCAACATTGCCATCTCTCTCTTCTTCGTAATATTCTTCTATATGCGCGATCTCGGTTTGTATCGGCCGAGCCCAATAAAGAAGAACAGAAACTATGATCGACGCTTCAAGAAGAATTATTTTTGTAGAAGGAGAATGAGATTGAGTGAGAGCTTTGATGGAGAAATGTGTCGAGAGAGCTGGCGAATTATATAGGCTTAGTAAAATTGCTCGTACCTACTTCTCTTTCACTGCAGTCTTCTCGTTTTCTATTGAATTTTGACAATTCACGATGACTGAACCGACCACAAACAAGAAATTAAGAGAATATTAAGGGTGGCCACATGGTTGTGATATGCAAGGCAAGGTTTGACACGGACGCGGAGTGCACGGCACGGCCGTGCCAATTCCTCACTGGACCCAGATAAATTCGGAGCCGTTCGTAACATGCCTAGAATTTTACTGCCGTCCCCACCCTCTAATAAGAATTTAATGAGTTTGAATAGTTGGATGTATAGCATCAGAGTAAATATGGTGGAAACGAGGCATTTTTATATTAAGAATGTTTTACATATTTTCACCCGCCTTTTCGGTGGAAAAGAACCGGGCAACGCTGGATTTAATACATATGTATCTTAGATTTAATATATTTAAATTTATATAAAATAATTATTACGGATTTCAATTCTAAACTAGTTATTAATTTTGTTTATTTTTTAGTAGGTTAGAGCAAGAAAGTTTTACTACTGACACTGACGTTTCAGGTTTGGGTATTTCTCTTTCGACTATGTAATGAAGTTTTAGGGTTGGGTATTCTTATTTTAACCATACAACTCATCTTTCAGGGTTGGACACTCCCATCTCAACTATGACTTCTTGTAAGGGTGAAAGCTGAGCTTATGGCAATACACACCCCCTCACACTCACCCGCGACTAGGTTTAAATCTCGACCTCACAAAAAACCAAAACCCAAACCTTTATACTTGTTTTGTTTATTAATAATTATTGATTTTATTTAACTTTATAGTTAATTTTTTTATAAAAATAATTGTTATTAATTTATAAGTGTAATTAAGGATGTCATAATAAGTAAGTAAGATTTTATGATCAAAGTTCATCATTTAAATTTTAAATGTAGTAATTGATGTAAGAGCTTTCACATGAAAATTCAATGACATCAGAATTGGAAGGCCAACTATCTGGGTAGTTTCAGAACTAGAAGGTCAATTATCTGGGTAGTTGAATTGTCCATGTAGTTGAGAAATAATTTATTTTGAAGCCTATAATTTACTTGAATTTGAAAGATCAACAATTCAAGGTGTGGAGAAAAAAATAAGGTAAGAGTAAAGAGCGAAATGTGAAGAAAGAGTGAGAAGGGAAGAAGAGAGCATCGAACAAATACAAAAAAAAAACTTACTATCATGCATATTTTTATGTAATATTGTAAATATTGCCATACTAGCAATTGTAATGAAAATGTCTTTTTTTTATTTGGTGTGTTATAATTTATATAATGTTGTTTGTGTGAATGTTTAAATTTGTTTGTTGCTAAGAGCATTGTGTTGTAGGTTGGAGTTCATAATTTGACATAGCCACGAGGGTTGATTTTTGTTTGAGCACTATTTTGTAAACTATTGTCTAAAGTGAAGGAGTTAGAGCATTATTGTCATATATTGTTATTTTGTAAGGAGTTGGAGTATGAAAGCACGAGATTCCGGGAAAAGGAAACACTAAGTGCGATTGCATTCAAAATCAAGTACGCTTAAGTCCTAGAAATGTAAATTGCATGAAATGGAAAAGAAACACATTGGAAGAGACACAAGCAAATAGAGAAAACACAGCCCTTTCATTAATATCCCTTGATATCTGTTACAATGACTTCTCCTCCCTTTTCAGGGGCTAGGAGCGCAAATAGAGTTTGATTACAATCACTGAATGATTCCTCTTTCCGCGTGCCCATGATTGCAATGCGCGGCCCAAGATGATGCCGCCGCTGATGTCGATGAGTTCTTCACCTCTGCTGCTTCTCCTGCGAACAAAGAAACAACCAATATGTTAGTAGCACCTTCCGCAAATGAAAAGTGTTTGCTCTCTAAAACTAACGAAATATGCATGTAAATATTTGCCTGAAACAGTAATTACAGTGAGTCCAAATGGCTTAAAAACTTGACAGAAGATAAGAAAAGTTACCAGAAGGCCACTGCCACCGAGACAACTGGCCAATCTACCTTCAATCGTAATTCGTCCCCGGGCGGGACGACTCGATCGCAATTCGTCCCTGGGTGGGACGAATTCTTCTGTGTTGGGGAAACCGACCTGCTGCTGCTCCAATGTCACATCTCGAGACCTGCAAAATGCCTACAAAAAGGGGGGTTATGTAATTGGGGCCATTTTGGGACGACCCAGATGGTCGGATTCTCCCAATTTGGCCTCCACCCTCGGGAATTTGACCTCGACACCTACAAGTCAGCGAAACGACAAAGCAACACAAAACATACTAGAATCTGACCAAAAGTTACAAAATTGCAGCTATGGATTAATCAAACCTAATAACACAAAATGCAATCTTAAAAGTAATCTAAAATGCTCAAAAACTAAAAATAGGACTTGGGAGGTGCGGGGGTGCCCAAGTGGGCCTCCCACCGTTGGCACTTGATTTTGGAGCCAATCCACCGGGGATGGGCCCAAAACCTCTTAGGATTGGGGGTCAGCGAATTGGTTGGTTCAGGTGTCCATGTGTTGGATTTGGGTCAGGTTCGAGCTTCCAAAGGCCACCCAAAAACCTCCCTTGAAAAAGAGATTGGTGGATGTGGGAAGGTGAACCAAAAGGGATGCAAGTGGGTCTTCAACTCGACAGCACTTCGTTGCTTGAAAACTCCTTCAACCTGTCTATTTTGGGTGAGAAAAGTCCCACCTTTTATAGACCCATGGGGTCTCTTTTGGGAGGGAAGCACAAATTCCATGTGTTGGCCATAGGCGCCATGTGGCAGTCTTGTCTTCCCATGAGGGAGGGGAGTCCTCCGTTGACTTGAGCTTTGATAAATGCCTTTTGTAACAGTCTTCTAACAGCCCCTCTGTCCACCTACACACGCGTGTAAGGCAGGAGTCCTTAACTGATTGTTCTGGGCTTCCACTTGGCACCCTTTGCCTTTTTTCCCGTTAAGCTTAGAATTCGTCCCACCTAGGGACGAATTCAGAATTCGTCCTGGGGTGGGACGGATTCTATTTTGAATTCGTCCCTGGGTGAGACGAATACTAGGCAAAGTGTCCAAGTGTGCCAAATTGCTTCTTGACCTTACAAATTGCTATGAAAGTGGTTAAGACCACTGTTTAACCTCTAAGGGCTGCCGTGGGGGCTGTGTTTGTCAAAGCGATCAGTGTTTGCAGTCACATAATCGGATTGGTGCTATTTTGGTGTCTACAGATGCCCCTTTTTGGGAAGCACTGCGGGTGACGCAGTGCTGAGCAAAAATAGATAACCAAAGCACTAATGATTAGGGTTTCTTGGTAACCTAACCAACTTTTGATGCCCCAATTAAGGAAAACGACATGCATTCAAAGAATCATTGACAAAGACAATCACGCTCCTGCTTGGGGCAGTAAACAAGCAATAATCAAATCAATCAAACACTTGGCATTTCGTGAATCATGAACACAAGGTTCCCCCTGAGGATAAAAACGCCCTTCACTTGTTCATGACTGATCAATGTCTGAGTTCAAGTCACACCTCACCGGCAGAGTGGTGTCTGTACTGGATAGACTTGGAGAGGGAAGTCATCCGCCTTGGCGGGCGGCTTCCTGAGCCCTCGATCAGTAGATCTTCTCGATGTACGAGGGATAGTTTGACTGAGTATTCAACATCATCTCGTCGCAGGCGATTAGATGAGGGGGGTTGTAGCAGGCATGATGCGGGGGCTAGCAGTAGCCGCCTTGTAGGGTCCCGTAGGACCCACACCACGGGGGGTAGTTCCCGTCGCACCGATCCTACATGATCATGGTGGTCGACGCCTTAGGTTGGGTTTTTGGAGATGCTTGCGGGGTCTAAGGACCGGTTTTGTAGCCTGCGGGCATCTTTTTGACGATATATATATATATATATATATATATATATATATATATATATATATATATATATATATATATACCGTTTTATTTTTGGATTTGTACATGTGATGATGTGATTGATTTTTGTTATGCATGTTTATTCATTTTGATGAATGCAGATGTTATGATGAATTCAAATGTTTTAGATGTCTATGTGATATGCAAATTGAAATGGATGAATGATATTTGTGGTGATTGCATTGTAGGCTGTTTAAGAAGCTCTTTATTTACCTGGTTTTTTTTCTGTTTTTGTATTTTCTGATGGTATCATAAGGATGATAAGTAGTGCAGATGGTTTTGGGATGAATGTATGATTTTCTGAGATTTAGACAGTTTTATCTCACTATCCATGACTGTACCTTATCTTACAAGACTTTTGAACAAGGTATGAATCGGACCTATTTTGACTGAGTTATTTAACATCCCTATGTGTGCAATGGAGTTCATTTAGTGGTATTTGTTAGGATACCGCCAGTGCCAGATGGGCTTTCAACCGAACCTGTACTGAGGATCACCTAATTAGCTCCATGAATTCCTTTGTTGTATGTACTAAGATTAGTCTGCGTTGTAATCTAGGATGCCATAAGCTAGCTCATCCACATGCAAACATTGATCTGTACGCAAGTTAATGTGACAGATATATCGTCATGTGGGAGGTTTACTTCTGTTACCGATAGGCTATCAACCAAATTGGTACTGAAGCTTGCCTTATGACCTATAGAATGCTGAGAGTTCCAGGGATTCAAGGTCAACTCACTTCTTTTCTTCAATTGTATTGTGATACTTGCTCATTGTAGTGATGAGATCACTGTTTATTTTGATTTTTTTTTCTTTCGAGCAAGGGATTGGGGATATGGAGTGATGAAAATCACTGTTGTTTTTGCATTTTGATGTGTGCACTATAGTTTGTCAAATTTGGAGTTTTGACATTTTGCTTTTGTGTTTTGCAACTTTTGAGAACTTTAGGGATTCTTAGGGAATTGGGTAGGGAGGATGCTTGTCCTTTTGCCAAGTCTCAGCATTCTAGGGGTCATTCGCACAGGGGGATGAGCAAGATAACCGTTTCACTTGTGGTGACCTAGATTATTTTGCATGTTTCGTCTTTCGTTCACACAATTTGGGAATTTTAGTGTTTTGATTTGTGTTGGGATGTTACGTAACAAGGTGTATTTCAAGTATGACTCTACCTTCGTAAAATCTGTTCGACTTGGTACACTACATGGCTAAAGAGGAAAATGATGAATGAATCACTGAAACTCTTTGTACATTCCCAGACCACTGACTGTAGTGTGGTAAAAGTTGTGCTTGGTGTTTTTGTTGTTTTTGATGAATTCGAGTATGCCTAGAATTGAGATGCAAATATTTGTTGTTTTTGATGATTTTTGTTGTTTTGTTTTTGTTGAATTTCTTGATTTTTTTTTTTTGACCAAACGATTGCGATAATCGTTGGAGCTTTTTGGGTTGACCAAGAGATTGCGATAATCCTTGGAGCTTTTTGTATTGACCAAGAGATTGCGATAATCCTTGGAGCTTTTTGGTGACCAAGAGATTGCGATAATCCTTGGAGCTTTTTGGTTGACCAAGAGATTGTGATAATCCTTGGAGCTTTTTGGATTGACCAAGAGATTTCGATAATCCTTGGAGCTTTTTTTTTTTTTTTTTTTTGGTATATGGCTTTCTTAGATATGAAATGGTCGCAAATGACTGATATTCAAGGGTTCTGTTTCCTTGATACCATCAAGAGAAGCTAGCCTGTACGTTCCCGGTCCTATTTTGCTATCAATGACATAAGGACCTAGCCAATTTGCCGTGAATTTGTCTCTCATATGGGATGGAAAATTAGAGTTTTGTTGGTTTTCCTTCAGAACCAGATCACCAACCCGAAAGTCTCTTAGGTGAACTTTCATGTTGTAAGCTCTCTTAAGCCACTCTTGATAGATACGTAAGTGCTCGAGAGCATTAACACGTCTTTCTTCAAGCAACGTAAGTTGGTCTAACCGGGCCTACCGTGCAGTGTCATCATCGATGAATTCCTGCATTGATATGCGGAGGGAAGGAATTTCCAACTCGAGAGGCATTACTACCTCTGAGCCATACACTAGTGAAAACGAAGTTGCCCCAGTGGGCGTCCGAATGCTAGTGCGATAAGCCCAAAGGGCAAGTGGGATTTTTATGTGCCAATACTTATGACTGTCTGCGATGGTCTTTTTAAGGATGGCTACTAGCGTTTTGTTTGACGCCTCTGCTTGCCCATTTTCTTGCGGATAATAGGGTGTTGAAAAGCTATGCTGAATTTTGTACTTTGTGGTTAAATCATGCACGTCTTTGTTCTTGAATGATGGCCCATTATCCGAGATTATTTTGGATGGAATACCAAAACGACATATTATGTAATGCAAAATGAACTCCGCAATGCGGGGTCCTGTCGTAGAGGTTAACGGAATTGCTTCCACCCATTTGGTAAAATATTCCGTGGCCGTTATGATAAACGTGTGACGGCCTGATGATGTAGGGGAGATCTTTCCGATTAGATCGAGGCCAAGCAGACTAGACTGTCTGTAGGGCCTGGGAAGGTGCGTGCATCAAATTGGCATGATGTTGACATTTTACGCACCTCTTGACATACGCGCAGCAATATCGCTCTAAAGATGGCCAATAATAGCCCATGTGAAGAATGCGCTTTGCAATGGCCATACCACTGAAGTGGCCGCCACATGTATCGTCATGCGCTTGGGTGACTGCCCAAGTGGACTCTTACTGGTCCAAGCAACGAAGAAGAATTCCGTCGTAGCTGCGACGATACAAAATGTCTCCTATGAAGACATATTTTGCCGCTTTCTGTTTGAATGTTCATTTTGTGGCGTGCGTCAATCCAAAGGGTAGATTACCTAACTTGAGGTAGTCTCTTATGGGTAAATACCGATCCTGTTGATCGGATACCTCGACAGTTTGAACAGCCAATCCCTTTTGGAGTTCTTCCCTAACAAATGCTGATTGGGATAGAACTTGTAAGAATAGTGTTGTGTTGCTATTAATGGGAGTGGGGGAGAACAAAGACCCCCAGTTGGCATGTTTCAAATAGTCTCGGATTCGAAATAACTTATCCGAAGATGGTTCGATCTGGATCATGTGGATTCCTGGCGTCAAGTCTGAGCTTGCGCGCTCCATCGCGGGTTGCGATAAGGTTTTGACCTGAATGGTTGTTATATCACCGAAAAGGTCTTGCGGGATTAGTGACCCTAAGGAGGCCATTGTGTCCGCAAAACAGTTCGATGATTGAGGGAGTGCCTCAATGTCATACCACTCAAGTTTTTCCAGGAATTTATCCACGAGGGCTTTATAGGCTCTTAGGACTGGGCATTTGCATTGATATACCCCTTTGACTTGATTGACGATTAACAACGAATCACCAAAGATGTTCGGTCTTTTGATGTTCATGGCGATTCGTTGTCCGAAGACCTAGGAGCAAGGCTTCATATTCGCATTGTTGTTGGTGCATTGGAAGTTTAATTTAAATGACAGGGGCATTGGAGCGCCCTGCGGTGTGAAGAATACAATTCCTGTGCCACCACCTTGCTCGCATTTAGAACCATCAAAAAATAAGGTTATGTCGGCCCGAGACTCAGGCTCTTCAGAATCTGGCGATTCTGAGACATGGAAGACCTCATCATCGGGTAGTTCTATGACCAGAGGCTGATCGTCTTCAAGAGGAGCCTCTGCTAGTTGATCGGCTATGACTTGTCCTTTTATATATTTTTACCCATTAAACTCAATGTCAAATTCCATCAACAACATGATCCATTTCGCCGTGCGGCTACTATGATAAGTACGACTCATCATTTATCGCAATGGATTCTCCTTAGACACAACATACGTCGTGTTGCTCAACATGTAATGGCGTAGCCTCTTTGTAGCAAACACCACTGCCAAGTAGAGTTTCTCAACGTATGCATAGTTAAGTTCGTAACTGACCAGGGTGCGGCTAAGATAGTAAGTAGCCTGTTCTTTGTGAAGTTCATTCTTCTGGGCTAGCATTGCTCCCAGTGCCACCTCGCTAGTCGAGATGTATAAGTAGAACGACGCACCTGGTCTAGGTGGTGCCAATACTGGCGGCGAAGCCAAGTATTGTTTGATTTCGTCAAAGGCTAACTGGCACTCGTCATCCCAATGAAATGTGACCCCCTTGTGCAATAATTTGTTCATTGGTCGGCATTTGTCAGATAATTGCGCTATGAAGCATTTATTTGACGCGACCTTTCCTTGCAGACTTCTGAGTCTGCTTGATAGTGGTTGGGGGAGCCATTTCAAGGATTGCCTTGACTTTGTTTGGGTCCACTTCGATGCCTCTCTTGGAGACTATAAAACCCAAGAGTTTTCCAGATGTGACATCGAACACGCACTTCTTGGGATTCAGTCGACCTTATGCTCTATGAGGCGATCGAGAATCTTGCTTAAGTCACCGAGATGATCTGAGCGCAAGATAGACTTGGCTAACAAATCATCCATGTAATCTTCCAAATTTTTGTGCATGTAATCGTGGAAGATATAAGTCATAGCACGTTGGTATGTAGCGCTAGCGTTTTTAAGGCCAAAAGGCATGACCTTATAACAAAATGTCCCCCAAGGCATTGTGAATGCCGTTTTGAGTTGGTCTTCAGGATTGATACGAATTTGATTGTATCCTGAGAAACCATCCATTAGGGAGAGCATTTCGTGACCTGTTGTAGCATCTACTAATGCGTCGATGCTTGGCAAGGGGAAATCATCCTTAGGACTCGCTTTGTTTAGGTCTCAAAAGTTGGTGCATATGCGAATCCTCCCGTCGGGCTTCTTGACGGGAACCATGTTGGACAACCATGGCGGATAATCCACGCAGATGACAAATTGTGCATCCAACAGCTTTTGCAATTCATCTTTGACCATCAAGGCCACTGTTGGGTGCATCTTTCTTAGTTTTTGCTTTACAAGCTTGATTTTCGGATCAAGCGTTAAGTTGTGCATGACTAGCTGCGGGTCTAGTCCTGGCATATCTTTGTATGACCATGCAAAAACTTCCTTCTTCTCTTTGAGAAGGGCAATATATTCGGCTTGCTCTTCGGGGGAAAGGCTTACCCCCAGCTTGAGAATCCGTGGATTCATTGGATCTATGCCGATGTCTACGTCAGTCGTCTCTTCGACTGACATGTGAGATCCGTCCTCCAACTGATGTGGAGTTGGGATTAAATGGATATCATCAGCTGAGTTAAGATCTGCGTTTGGGACCTCGGGTCCCTCTTCAGCTTGAAAAATATCTTGAGTTGTCCTTGGGGTAAAATGAAGCATTTCACCGAAAGGCCAGTACTACGATGGTGACAATGGTGAATTGACGCGATCCCAATCAATGGCATCCATGTTTAGATGCAATGACCGTGATGGATCGGTCGGATTGCGGATGGGTGTGGTCAAATCAATGGAGATCATGTGGATGGAATGAATTTGGTCTCCAGAACCACGGGTGTGATGACTTGATTCTTTTAGACGTTCCTTATACTCTGGATCTGGCTCTACGGGAACAGGCACGAATGGATCCTCTCTAGGTGCAAATTCATCTCTATGTGTGAAAAGGAAGGCGAGGTCTTCCCTCGGTACTGCTGTCCTGATGGGATCTCGAGGTGGACGATGCTCATCTTGAATTTGAAGCCATAGGCCTAACACTTGGTCCCACCTCGCTGGGTCTATGTGCCATTCATGTCCTAACCGTATACCCATTTGTCCCATTAGATCTTCATGAGTTAGAGCGTGGTGATGTCGTCGCGCATGTCTGAGATAGTCCATTTCAGTTTCATCTTCTGAATCACTTTCATAGATCCAAAGTTGTTCATCCTCTTCAGCATCTGTTGCTTGCGACATTGAGGACTCTTCCTATTCCAGTGAATTAATCTGGTCCCATTGCGGTTGTTCCACTCTTAGTGGAGGGACCTGATTCTTTTGAGACTGTGTTATTTCATCTGGAACCTCTAAGGGGAACAGTTTCAAAAAAATGTCTGGAAGCCATTGTTGTTCTCTTTGAGGACTGCTCTCTGAACTTTCACCTCTCTCTAGCAAAGGAGAGGGATTATTGTTGTTTCCAGGGGTGTTTGTAGACCATGGGAGATAATCCCCTAATGTGTATTCTGTGTTTGGATTGGCGTACGTGTCTTGTGCCAATCCCCCCTTGTTGCCTATTTCTAGGCCTTGCATATTTTCAACCAAGATGTCTAATGGCAGGGGATGGTTGAACCCTACCCCCGACTTGTCATATGGCATCTCGATATCTTGGTTGGCAAAGGATCCACATCCCTTGCTCATATCCGCCTAGCCCATACCCATGCCAATTGCATTGTTCGAGATATTTTAGGGCAAATTCCGGGTTCGACAGATAATTGATGTTTTCGACAAAAGGCTCTTCATCTATTTCCTTTTGTTCGCATGGTTCAGAACCATGATCAAGGCCCCCATACACAAAATTCGTTTGGTTCGGTGGGTAGCCTAGAGGGACGATTGTTCCAATGGGAAGGCGAGGTCTTCCCATGTCTTGTACTGACTCCAGTGTGGGGGTTGCCACAACATTTTGCACTAAATATTCCCCTAGGCCTGTACTGGCCATTTCAACAGTGATTGTTGATGATTGGGTGGGAGGAAACGGTAGTCCTTCCTGAGTCCATTCCATGTTTGGTGGTTCAGGAATCTTGGTTTCTGTTGCGTTGGGTGCTTCCTCTATTGATATCGTTGAAATCATGGGCAACCCCTCTTCTAGAGGCTTAACCTCTTCCATGATTTGCTTTCCCTTGTCCTTATGTTGGGCCACGATAGGTGGTGTTGATGATGGAGTAGGTGATGAAGTCTCACCTGGAGGGGATTTTTCCTTGTTGGCCACCAGTGGTACTTGCGGTATCGGACCTTGTTTAGATGAATTTAATTGAAAATCCAAATGCGTTGATGGGAGGGTCGATTGAGGTATGAATTGTATCGCATTGCAATACTTGAAGGGCTCTAGGTCCATTGGGACTACATGTATTTGCCCTTCATAGGCATACTTCAAGCACTGGTGTGCGATCGATGGGACACACTTCATGTCCCTGATCCAAGGCCGCCCTAGCAGTATATTATAAGCCATTTCACCTTCCAGCACATGGCACAGTGTGGGTATTGACTTTTGTCCTACTTGTATAGGCAGAACAACTGTGCCGATTGTCGAGCAAATTGCATCGTTAAAAGATCGCAGTGTGTACGTGGAAGTGGTGATGTGAGAGGCTGGCAATTTTAAATGTTTCAACGCTGTAGTGGTTATAATGTTACTGGACGAGCCAGTATCTATCAGCACTCTCTTGTACGGTATCCCGTTGACCCACACGATAACGTGCAGGGGTGGATCCGGCATGTCATTTGATATCGTTTTGACCTCGTCTTCTCTGAATGTGATGATAGGCTCCGTACATTGTTTCACATGTCCCACGAAGGCGTTGAAAGAATTTGCTTCATGGGGTTGTACTTCAATGGCTTTTAAAATGTCCATAAGAGCTTCTCTATGGGGATCTGATTGTTGAATAAGCTCATAGATGGACAGCCTAGCCGACGTGGTCCGCAAACTCTACGTGAGTTTGGTTCGTATCGTGACCTCAGGTCTAGGCGGAGGTAACTGCGTTGGGCGTTGTTGAGGCTGCGATGTCGACGAAACTTCCCTCGCAGCTACCTTGGGGGCAACTGCTGGGTATTTTCTGTTCCTTGTTACAATGCTAATAATTCCCACAAATCCTTGCACGAGAAGATCTTGTCGCACCTCATTAATCTGGAGCGGTTTTGTCTGTACCTCGTGGGCAGGCAAGGGGTCCTTGAATACCCGCATTTGTTGGTTGTTTGGTGCGATGGGGTTGTCCACGACCAATGTTCTGTTGTCGATCAAATCCTGGACTAGTTCTTTGAATTTCCAGCACCCATTTAGGTCATGTCCTCTACGCATATGGAATCTGCAATACAATTCCTCCCTATACCCCCTAGGCTTGGGAATGTTAGGGTCAAAAATTTGGATTTCTGGCAGAGTAACTAAATTTGTCGTGGACAAGCGATCAAATAAGGAGTCCCTAGACTCCGCATAAGGAGTGAATTGTCGCCTAGGGCGACGTTGCTGATACTGATCCTGTCTTCTGTTATCTCTTTCATAAGCAGGAGGCACTGCCTGGTAGTTAGCCTTTTGAGGCTGCGTTTCTTGCACAGGCACGGGAATATTTATCGCAACTTGGTTGACTACAGTGTGTTGTGGTTGCGTTGTCCCAGATTTAGTGGTTTTATTCCACTCTTTCTTCTTAGGCTTGGCAATTACGCCTTCGCCTATCTTAATCTCTTCTATGACTCTGGCTTGCGCCAAAGCTTCTTCTAAGCTGTCGTATTATCGCAGTAACAATAGACCAGAGATTGATTTTAAGCAACTTTTTGTGAACATTTGCATGAGGTCCGACATGGGAGGACGGTAGGGTAAATTAGAAAGAAAAGCTCTCCATCGGTTCCCATACACTGCCATTGTTTCCTCCTCAAATTGTTTAAGGCTAGCAAGATCACTAAGTGATGCCTTCTTCCTTGTGTTGAAGGCGAAACATTCAAGAAATGCATCTACTAGCTGATCTAAGCTGCTTATGCTGTGTTTGGGAAGTTGTGTGAACCAATCCGAGGCAGGGCCTGCGAATGTGGTTATGAATGTTCTAAGCAATAATGCGTCATTATCTTGGATGCCGAAGCATTGGCTTAGAAATCGTGTAACGTGTTCCTGTGCGTCCTCTTCACCTTTAAAAACTACCAATTGAGGCAACTTAAAGTGTTCGGGGTAAAGAGGTGTAGGCACTGAGGGATGCACCGAATTATTGCGGAGTAGACGTAATGTGGGTTTTTGATGCCCAGCAACTTTTGTCTCCATAGACTCCAAACGCTCCAATAGCGCTTGGTATGCATCAAAAGATTTTATTTCTTCCTCTCTTGTTTGCTCTTGTTGCAAGTTACGGTAAACTGGAGGCCTATGGAGGGGTGGCCGAATGGCATCCTTCCTGCCTTGATGGGGAGTTTCAATATATTTCTCTTCTGGTTCATACTCCTCATAAAATTCTTGAGGAGTCTCTGGGCAAAACCTACGACCCTGATCAAGCTCTTGCTGAAGGTACCCATCATTGTTTCGAGGAGTTGCCTCCCTCTCGAATCTATGGGGTCTTGGAGGCAGAGCTTGACGAGGTCATGGAGACCTGTCCTACACCAACGGATTACGCCTCTCATACTGTTCAGCTCTTTGGATGCGAGGGGTTGGCCCCCTCTCAGGTATTTCATATCGTAACTCATCCGCTTCGCGTTGCATGCATTCTTTATCCAAGCGGTATTGATACTCTATCTCTTGTCGACTTTGTTTAAGCCACATGATTTGGGCTTGACGGGTGGTATATCTGGTGACAGTCGGGTCAATTTGATCTACCCTATTTTGTTCAGAAGGTTCAAATGTTCCTCCTATGGGTTTACCTCGGTTTTGATGCTCTAAAATCTCAAGGGGTCGCTTCCCTCTGTCGAGGTAGGCGGTATGTGCTCGACATTCTGGCCTCAAGGGGTGATCATGATATCCGGATGGTGCAGAAGCATAAGGTTTTCGAGTTATATGTTGTTGTCCTTGAGGAATGCGATGATCTTCCTCATATTATCTCTCATAGGTGTGTAAGGGGCAGGCGGAGTTAGGTCGCCCTGTGTGAGGAACCCTACGCTCTGGATTTGGTCTCTCTGTTCTGATGAGAGGTAAAGAAGGGATGCCATATCCATGTTGCCCCTCTAAATGGACGGTGTGCCTGTCTAGCGCTTCATTGCGTGGTGGCCACTCATGCCTAACTTCAAGAGGTGATTCCCTATTTATGTCAAGGTCTACATGTAAGGCATCTTCCCGAAAGGGGCTGCTTTGAATAGGCATACCCCACCGAGGATTCTGAATTGGATTCTTTTGTAGGTTTGACCTATAAGGCAGTATGACCAAATCCTCAGGACTGAAGTGAAGGCGAATTGTGCCTACTTTTTGTGTACCTTTCGGAGCTTCTTCCCTTGATTGGGCTTGACTGCGGGTGTACACCATTGCGGTGCTTCTATGCTATCTAAATAAGTTTTTATCTTGTTTTTATGATTTTCTTTTTTTTTTGTCTACACTGAGCAGAATTAAACACACACATTCACAAAACCGTGATTATCTCTTTTAAGGATTCTTGGTGTGTCCTAAACTGGTTTAGTGCATTTTGATGTTTTGTTTTATTTTTGTAGGTTTTGTAGAACATTTAAATGCATCATGTAGGATCTTATAACTCCAAAAAGGTCACCCCTTCAATATACCAACCAGGCCGATATACCAACCTCTCTATATACCCGCCCTTACGAGAGGGAGACTATAGGTACGTGAGAGCAGAAGGTACGTGGTATGTAGGCGGTACGAAAGGGGGATTGTCCTGTTAATGGCACCTACCATAGAAAACTTATCCTCACACACATGGGAATCACCCCAGCTACGCTCTGTCTGTCTTCCTCAGGATTTACGCCTAACAACAGTTGACAATCGGGAAATGGATGCAAATCAAGCCAAGGTGGTGATGAAATCCACCAATGGTCTTGATCAAGGGCTGGGGTCTTACGACCAGCTCCTTGGTTTAAAATTGTTTTGTGATGTGTGTGGGATTCATTTTATTCAACAAAAATGAAACTAGCATACATGACTTTTCCTAATGCAATGCAGGATTAAATGAAAACAATTAAAGAAACAGAAACATAAACAGAAAATTTAACAGAGATGATAAAAATCCCTACCTCTTCTCTGCTTGCTCCAGTTGCTTCTGAATTTCTGCTCTGAAAATCCGTAGACAGGAATTCGTCCCTCTGGGAGACGAATTGCAGAACAAAATTCGTCCCTCCCAGAGAAGAATTTGAATTCATCCCAGGGTCAGATGAATTGTAGAAAAGAATTCGTCCCTGTCAGAGACGAATAGCAGTCTGCAACAAAAAAAATGTACCTGTCAAGCACAAACACAAAACTTGAATCAGTTTTCTGTGATTTCAAAAACCAGGGAACAGAGTCCCACCGTGATCGCAACTGAAAGCACGAGATTCCGGGCAAAGGAAACACTAAGTACGATTGCATTCAAAATCAAGTATGCTTAAGTCCTAGAAATGTAAATTGCATGAAATGGAAAAGAAACACATTGGAAGAGACACAAGCAAATAGAGAAAACACAACCCTTTCATTAATATCCCTTGATCTCTGTTACAATGACGTCTCCTCCCTTTTCAAGGGCTAGGACCGCAAATAGAGTTTGATTACAATCACTGAATGATTCCTATTTCTGCGTGCCCACGATTGCAATGGGTGGGCCAAGATGATGCCATCGCTGATGTCGATGAGTTCTTCACCTCTGCTGCTTCTCCTGCGAACAAAGAAACAACCAAGATGTCAGTAGCACCTGCCACAAATGAAAAGCGTTTGCTCTCTAAAACTAACGAAATATGCATGTAAATATTTGCCTGAAACAGTAATTACAGTGAGTCCAAATGGCTTCAAAACTTGACAGAAGATAAGAAAAGTTACCAGAAGGCCACTGCCACTGAGACAGCTGGCCCATCTACCTTCAACTGGAATTTTTCCTTGGGCAGGACGAATTATGACTGCAATTCGTCCCTGGGTGGGACGAATTCTTCTGTGTTGGGGAAACTGACCTGCTGCTGCTCCAATGTCGCATCTCGAGACCTGAAAAATGCCTGCAAATAGGGGGGTTATGTAATTGGGGCCATTTTGGGATGACCTAGATGGTCGAATTCTCCCAATTTGGCCTCCACCCTCGAGAATTTGACATCGACACCTGCAAGTCAGTAAAACGACAAAGCAACACAAAACATACTAGAATCTGACCAAAAGTTACAAAATTGCAGCTATGGATTAATCAAACCTAATAACACAAAATGCAATCTTAAAAGTAATCTAAAATGCTCAAAAACTAAAAATAGGACTTGGGAGGTGCGGGGGTGCCCAAGTGGGCCTCCCACCGTTGGCACTTGATTTTGGAGCCAATCCACCAGGGATGGGCCCAAAACCTCTTAGGATTGGGGGGTCGGTGAATTGGTTGGTTCAGGTGTCCATGTGTTGGATTTGGGTCAGGTTCGAGCTTCCAAATGCCACCCAACAACCTCCCTTGCAAAAGAGATTGGTGGATGTGGGAAGGTGAACCAAAAGGGATGCAAGTGGGTCTTCAACTCGGCAGCACTTCGTTGCTTGAAAACTCCTTCAACCTGTCTATTTTGGGTGAGAAAAGTCCCACATTTTATAGACCCATGGGGTCTCTTTTGGGAGGGAAGCATAAATGCCATGTGTTGGCCATAGGCTCCATGTGGCAATCTTGTCTTCCCATGAGGGATGGGAGTCCTCCGTTGACTTGAGCTTTGATAAATGCCTTTTGTAACAGTCTTCTAACGACCCTCTCTGTCCACCTACACATGCGTGCAAGGCAGGAGTCCTTAACTGACTGTTCTGGGCTACCACTTGGCACCCTTTGCCTTTTTTCCCGTTAAGCTTAGAATTCGTCCCACCCAGGGACGGATTTAGAATTCGTCCTGGGGTGGGACGAATTCTATTTTGAATTCGTCCTTGGGTGAGACGAATACTAGGCAAAGTGTCCAAGTGTGCCAAATTACTTCTTGACCTTACAAAATTGCTATGAAAGTGGTTAAGACCACTGTTTAACCTCTGAGGGCTGCCCTGGGGGATGTGTTTGTCAAAGCGATCAGTGTTTGCAGTCACATAATCAAATTGGTGTTGTTTTGGTGTCTACAGAGTAGAAGTCGTCGAACACTAGAACATCGTCCTTGAAGAAGTTGAAAAATTTCTTAAGAGTATTGATATTGTCAGAGAAAATTACCATCACTTTTAAGGAAATCCTATCGACATTGTTTGGAGTGACTATCTAAACCCTGCCACCCAAAATTAAATCCCACTAACATTAGCTTGTTGATGCTATCAGGAGATCACTATCTAGTAGGTGTCATCACAAAACATATAGTCATCTAACTAGTTCACCTTGAGAGTCTAAGTTAGTATACAAAGGTTGGTGCCAAACTATATCATCGAGGGCTTTTCAACTAAAGAATATATTGGAATGTGTAGTCTTTAAAATTTAACCTATTGTCTTACACTATTGTCAAAGTAAGAAGTCTATCATCTAATAAAATGACTATTTTCTAAAAATGTTTGTTTTTCACCTATTGTTGAAAATACAATATCCCCCTTGCCACTACATCATTTTGGTATCAAAGTAGGATTTACACCTAGGATTTGCAAATTCTGTTGAAAAAATGATGGAACAATGTGGGAGACAAATACCATGAGGACCCAACTTGCAGACATAGCTTAAATGATAAGAGGAATTATTGCTTGACTTGATGTGATTGAAACTACCCAAAGGAGAGGTATTCATCTTGAGAAAATTAGTAACATTGAAGAAGGGGAGACTGGTCACTCAAAAGCTCAATAAGAAGAGAAAGAGAAAGAACGAGAGGAATGATAAATCTAGGTAGTTTATAACATGGACAGGAAGAAAAATATTTAAACTCCATCATATAATGGAAGCTTGAGTCCACAATATCTCATAGATAGGATTACAAATATGGAGAAGTATTTTAATTTTAAATTAGTAGAAGACCCCAAGAAGGTAAAATTTACTTGTATGAAACTTAAAGAACATGTGTCCTTGTAGTGGGACCATGTTCAAACCGAAAGACAAAGAAAAGGAAAGGAAAGGATTAAGACATGAGAGAAAATGGTCACCAAAGTGAAGTTCAAATTCCTTCTATCAATCATGTGGAAGACAATGAGGATAATGTTTCAAAGTATATCAATAGACTCTGATTATCCACAGAATATGAAATTACTATGATAAGGATAAGGATGGTAGAAGAAGCCTACCTATATACCTTAAATATTTAGGAAAAATTTTCATGAATATAACAAAATAATTAGAGAGGAAGGGTATGGTTCTTGAGAGGATGAAGAGAGACAAATAGTGGAAGAGGAGAATCAAAATAGGAAGAAGAAGCCAGTAATTCACACAATCAATTTAGTCAAAACTAGAGAAGGTGTTGACTCATTATGAAGCAAATATGGTATTTTTAGAGGAAGGGGTAGAGGATTCCATGGAAGGTGTTATAGATGTGGAGAACGTGCTCATTGAGAATTTGAATGTCCAATAATAAAATAGAGTAGCAATAAGAGAAAGGAGATGAGGAACCATATTGCACAAGTAGAAGAAGAAAGTTTTGCTTCCTTGAAACATACAAAGGAGCTAGAACAAGGAGAATCGGTTATAATGAATACGGTGTTATTGAAGTCAGAAAAGGAGAAATGTGAACTTGTTCAAAGGAGAAATCTTATTAGAACAATATGCAAATAAGAAAGCAAATGTTTCAAGGTCATTTTGGATAGTGGGAGTACAAATAATCTAATATCCATTTAGATGGTAGAGAAATCAAGGTTGAATATGGTATAACACTCTAATTTTTACAAGGTCTCTTGGTTGCCAAAGGGACACCAGATCTTAGTTAGTGAATAGTGTAAGGTCAATTTTCAAATAGGATCATACAAGGATGAGGTCCTATATGATATTATGCATATGGAAACTTGTCATGTGTTGTTGGGGAGACCTTCACAATTTGACAAGAGAGTAGTACATAATGATAGGGAAAACACCTATGCTATTGTGAAATATGGCAAAAGGTATGTACTAAGTCAATTGAAAGAAAAAGAGGAAAGAGAGGACAATGGTCCTAAAGTATGTTTGATTTTAAGAAAATAATTTTCGAAGGAGATGATAAATATGAAGGTGCGTTTTGCTTTGATTTCTAAATACACAAAGTGTGGGATGGTAGATAAGAAGGAGGATATTCCAAGTGAAGTAAAATATTTTATAGAGGAATATGCAAAAAAAATATTAGAATAATTACTAAATGGATTTCCACCTATAAGGAGTATTAACCATCACATAGATTTCATTCATATATTAATTTTTCCTAATAAGAAAACATATAGAATGATGCCAATGGAGAATTAAGAAATAAAGAGACAAGTTGAGGAGTTGAGAAATGGGAACTTGTTCAAAGGAGAAATCTTGTTAGAACAATATGCAAATTAGAAAGCAAATGTTTTGATTTGATTGCTAAATACACAAAGTGTGGGATGGTAGATAAGGAGGATATTCCAAGTGAAGTGAAATATTTGATAGAGGAATATGCAATTTTTTTTTAGAATAATTACTAAATGGATTTCCACCTATAAGTAGTATTAACCATCACATAGATTTCATTCCTATATTGATTTTTCCTAATAATAAAACATATAGAATGATGCCAATGGAGAATTAAGAAATAAAGAGACAAGTTGAGGAGTTGAGAAATGTGAAATTTTTCAAACGAGAAATCTTGTTAGAACAATATGCAAATCAGAAAGAAAATGTTTCAAGGTCATTTTGGATAGTGGGAGTACAAATAATCTAATATCCATTTATATGGTAGAGAAATCAAGGTTGAAGACGGTATAACACTCTAATTTTTACAAGGTCTCTTGGTTGCAAAAGGGACACCAGATCTTAGTTAGTGAATAGTGTAAGGTCAATTTTCAAATAGGATCATACAAGGATGAGGTCCTATATGATATTATGCATATGGAACTTGCCATGTGTTTTTGGGGAGACCTTCACAATTTTACAAGAGAGTAGTACATAATGGTACGAAAAACACCTATGCTATTGTGAAATATGGCAAAAAGTATGTACTAAGTCAATTGAAAAAAAAAGAGGAAAGAGAGGACAATGGTCCTAAAGTATGTTTGATTTTAAGAAAACAATTTTTGAAGGAGATGATAAATATGAAGGTGTGTTTTTCTTTGATTTCTAAATACACAAAGTGTTGGATGGTAGATAAGAAGGAGGATATTCCAAGTGAAGTGAAATATTTGATAGACGAATATGCAAAAAAAATATTAGAATAATTACTAAATGGATTTCCACCTATAAGGAGTATTAACCATCACAAAGATTTCATTCCTATATTGATTTTTCCTAATAATAAAACATATATAATGATGCCAATGGATAATTAGGAAATAAAGAGACAAGAGAGGACAATGGTCCTAAAGTATGTTTGATTTTAAGAAAACAATTTTCGAAGGAGATGATAAATATGAAGGTGTGTTTTGCTTTGATTGCTAAATACACAAAGTGTGGGATGGTAGATAAGAAGGAGGATATTCCAAGTGAAGTGAAATATTTGATAGAGGAATATGCAAAAAAATATTAGAATAATTACGAAATGGATTTCCACCTATAAGGAATATTAACCATCACATAGATTTCATTCCTATATTGATTTTTCCTAATAAGAAAACAT
Source organism: Wollemia nobilis (assembly GCA_028583015.1). Classification (NCBI taxonomy): domain Eukaryota; kingdom Viridiplantae; phylum Streptophyta; class Pinopsida; order Araucariales; family Araucariaceae; genus Wollemia; species Wollemia nobilis. The sequence continues at coordinate 408,089 of JAQPPZ010001776.1, read as the reverse complement.
ATAGAATGATGCCAATGGATAATTAAGAAATAAAGAGACAAGTTGAGGAGTTGTTGGACAAAGGGTTGATTAAGGAGATCTTGAGCCCATGTGTAGTACCAACAATGCTTCCACCAAACAAGGGTGGAGAATAGCACGTGTATAGACTTGAGGGCTATTAATAAGATAACCATAAAGTATAATTTTACTGTCATAAATGGATGATTTGATGGATTTATTAAGTGGTGCAAATTACTTGATGAAGATAAATTTGAAGAGTGACTATGATCAAATCTGAATTAGGGAAGAAGATGAGTGAAGACCATGTTTAAGACAATGAATGAATTGTATGACTTGCTAGTTATGCCATTCATATTTATAAAAGCACCCAATACCTTTATGTGGTTTATGAACGAAGTGGTGAAGCCATTTATTGGTATGTTTATGGTTGTCTTTGTGGAAAACATTTTGATATTATGTAATATTAGGGAAGATCATTTTGTGTATTTGATATTGGTATTACAAATATTGAAGGAAGAAAACTTATTAGTCAACTTGAAGAAATGTAATTTTATAAAAAAAGAATTGATATAATTGGGTTTTGTGATTTCATAAGAAGAATTATGAATGGACCCTAAAAAGGTCAAGGAAATTTTAAATTTATCATCACCAAGAAGTATGTTTGAGGCTAGGAGTTTCTATGATCTAGCAATTTTTTATAAGAAAATTATTAAAAAAAAATAGAGAAATTTATGCTCCAATCACAAAAATAATAAAACAAAGAAAGCATGAGTTTAAGTGAACAAATGTAGTAGAAATAAGTTTTTGAATACCAAAGTAGAAGATAATGGAACAATTTGTTCTAGCTTTACCAGATTTCAACAAGGTCTTTTAGGTGGATTGTGGTGCAAGTGGGACAATGACAAGAGTCTTGAAATAAGAAGGCAAGCCCATTACATATTTCAATGAGAAGCTAAATGAGGCAAAGAGGAAATACTCATTCTACAACCATGAGTTTTATGCCACTATTCAAGCCCTTGAGAAATGAAGGCATTATTTGATGCCAAAAGAGTTTATATTATTTATAGATAATTATGCTTTGTAGTTTATTAACAAGCATACAAAGTTGAATCAAAGGCATATGAAGTGGGTGGAATTTTTTTAGGAATATTCATTTATCTTGAATCATAGAAGTGGTCATTTGAATCGAGTAGTTGATGCTTGAGTAGAAAAATATGTTGGTGAACATGATGTAAATTGAAATTTTTGGTTTTGATACTATGAAGTAGCTTTATGTTGATGATTTAGACTTCAAGAAATATTGGGCAACATGTAGTAATCCTATTATAGAAAATTTAATGACATGGCTTGATTATTTCATTCAATAAGGAATGTTGTTTAGGGAACATTGACTATGCATACCATGAAGTTCAATGCGAGAAAATTTGATAAGAAGAAAATACTATGGAGGAGTGCAAGATGTTTTGGGGTAGATAAAATCCTAAGGCAACATTTTTTTGTTATACAAGGGAATCAACAATGTCTCCGTCATTTTATCCCTATGGGTGTGGTTTCAAAAATAGAAAGCTACCATTATACCCCCATTCCACCTCAGTAAAATTTTACTCCAAGTGAAGGGGAACCATAAGGAAACTTGAACAAAGATATTATTGGCTAGAATGAATGCATATGTAGGAATATTTGTGTAATATTATTGAGTTTATAAACATGTAAAGGAAATAAGTCTAAACATTAGGTTGTATCAACCATTACTAGTATGAAAGAGGCCATGGGAAGACATAATTTTGGATTTTCTTCTTCGGTTGCCAAGGACACAAAAGGGTAATGAATCTATTTTTGTTGTTGTTGAAAATTTCTTGAAGATTTTATATTTTATAACTTGTAAAAAAATAAATTATGTTACTCACATCGCCACATCAGTATTCAATTAAGTGGTAATATTACATGAATTACATAAAGGTATTATTTTAGACATACACACTAAATATATAGGTCATTTTTGGCAAACATTATAGAAGAAATTAGGTACTAAGCTAAAATATGGACTGGCATGTCATCCACAAATGGATGGATAAACTGAAGTTGTGAATAGGAGCTTTGGAAATTTGTTGATATGATTAGTTGGAAAGAAGCCAAAGCTATGGCATACTATTTTGGCATAGGCAAAATTCACATACAATAATTCTATAAATCAAAGTACATGTAGAAGCCTATTTCAAATTGTATATGGAATACACCCAAGGGAAGTAGATGAGTTGAGAAAGATAACTAATTTATAGAGACCAAGAACTATAGCAAAATATTTTGTTGACTACATTAATGATTTTTATCAAGGGGTGAAAAATGAATTAGAAAATAATTCCATGACATACAAACAACATGTTTATCACAAATGAATAATACAAGAGTTTTAGGTTGGATATTTGGTTTTGGTACATTTGTGGAAGGAGTGATTTCCAAAGGGGACAAATAACAAGTTAAACTAGAAGATGATTGGGGTCTTAAAGAAGTTTGCTGCTAATGCATATAAAATTGAGCTTCTAGAGGGCATTGCTCTTTTACAAATATTTAAAGTAGTTGAATTGTACCCATACTATGATCAACCTAGAGATGAAAATGGAGATTATACAATTGATATTTAAGTAGATAAATCTATAACCTAGTTACCCAAGAAGGAACAAGATGAAAATGAAGAAATCATTGATTCTCGAGTGGAAAGAAAGAACAAGTCATATTATGAATATTTGGTTAAATGGAACAACTAGGAAGTTGATGTAGCAATGCCAATGAATACTTCAAATATCACCAAATACAAAGTTTCAATTGAAGATTCTAGCAATTTTCACAAAATATTTATATTACCCAATGAGTATGATGCATGAGCATCCACATGGAAATTGACTAATGCACCAGAACTAGAATGCCAACCATATGGGTAGTTGAATACTCTAGGTAATTTAGAGATAACATATTTTGGAGAATATAAATTACTTGAATTCAAGAGGCCAAGGAATGAAAACAAAAAACAAGGTAGGAGAAAAGAGGGAAAAATGAAGAAAGAGTGAAGATAAAAAATAAACACCAAACAAAGAAAAATATTACTTACTATGAATGTCATGCATATTTATGTGCAATATATGTAACAAAATTGCAATACTAACAATTGTAATGAAAATATCCTTTTCCATTTGGTGTATTAGAACCCATACAATATTGTTTGTATGAATTCAGTCAAGGAGGGTTGATTTTTATCTAAGGACTATAAAGAAAACTATTGTTTAAATAAAAGTAGTCATAACATTGTTGTTACATATTATTGTTTTGCAGGGATTTGGAGTGGAAGCCATTGATAACTAAAATATTAGCCTACAAGAAGATTCCAACCAATATCTTGAGAGTGTTGACATCTTCAAAGTAGACTATCATCATTGTTAAGAAAATCCTACCAACATGAGGTTGCCAACACTATCTAGGGTGACCATATAAACCCTACCATCCAAGATTAAATCTTGTCGACACAAGCTTGTCAATGTCATAAAGAGATCACAATATAGTAGGTATCATCATAAAGCATATTATTGTCTTATCAAATCTTGATTTGGTAGAGGGAGGTTGCTACCATACTTTTCCATCAAGGGATTGCCATCTAAATAACATATTGGAATGTGTCATATTTGAAAGTGAACCCACCTTTTTATGCTATAGTCAAAGTAAGAAGCCTACTATCTAAGGAAAAGGGCTACCATCTAAAAGTGTTTTCTATGCACTTATTATTGAAAACATAGGACCCCTTGTTACTGCATCAATAATTATGGTTATTAATACAATTTATTTATTTATTTTTATTGAATAATAGTTCATTTTGTATAACTAAACTTTATAGTTGATTTTATTCATAAAATAAAAAACATTAGCTTACAAGTTTTTCTAAGGATGTATTAGAAGTAGAAGGAATTAAAACTCTTTGATCAAATGAAGTTTGAGTTTATCAACTATTTATAAGATAATAATAGAAGTTTCAAATTTTAATTACAATGATGAAATACATAATTTTTTTGTTAAAATATCTAATTAAAATATAATAGTTAGAGGTGATTACAAGCAAGATAAATAAATTTGTAATCTATTTATACTATGATTTCACATTATTATTTGTAATTATTTTATTAATTTAGTGCTTGGTTTATTGTAAAAGAAATTTAAAAAATTATATTAAAACAAGATTATTTACAAGTTGGGATGAGACTCCTCCAAGCCTTAGCTAACAAGAACATCCATTTCCTCATTTTAATTTTCCAACTAAACATTCATAACTCTAAAACATAATATCCTAAGAACCAACCACTTTTGATTACAATACTAACAAGAGATTTACATTGGAGCCAAATATCCTAAACCATATATCTACAATGACTATCCAAATTAGCTAGACACTAGATTTTCTCACCAACCTACCTAATCCTCTCATCCTAAATATCTATTCCATTATGCCACTAAAACCCTACCTCCTTCTCAATACTTATCTTAGCCAGAAATTCTACCACTTTATTCAAAGCTCTACCCACATAAATCATGATCACATCATCCAATTCCACTCTTTAATTTGGTTGATAAGAATCCTCAACTTCCATATCTCCAAACTAAATTTCCTCATCTAATCCAAATATTCTACCAAGGTTTGATAATTTGATTCTATGACTATACTCCTATAACCTTATCTTATTGCATATATAGAAGAAAATTTAATAGCTAAGGTTTGTACTTAATTGTTTGTGGCTCTATCCAAGATTTGGAGTTCCCATAGAGCATTGTTTCAATATGTTTCTAACATACCACTCCATATCTAGCTCCATCTGGATTGCCTTTTGCAACTCCATCAAGATCAATAATAATTCATCCTTCTAGGGATATTTTCCAACTAGCTCTATCCTACCCCTCATACACTTTGGTTTTATTATTCATTGTCCCTATATCATCTTGAGTTTCTTCTTTAGCATACACTATCACTATTTCTATGAATTTTCTCCAAATGACCTAATAGACACCATCCAAGGATGAAAATTTTTCTCTAAAAATTATGCCATTTCTCTCCAACCACACTTACCATAAGATGAATTTTAATCCAATATTCTACATAATACAAAGATATTTAGATTTAAATCCACCCCTTTTCCATATTTCCTATATGCCAATCTAGTTCAAATCATCAATGGCTCAAATTTTATAAGCTAAAAATAATCACTTCTAGATCTAGCATGTGAAGGAGCACTCAAAAATGAAGTTGTCAAATCTTTCCTCACTTTTGTAGCATAAAAAAATTAGTATGGACCAATGATCTCCCTAAATATCAGATAATCAAAAGTAAGATTTCCATTATGCATGAATTACAAAGTAAAGAAATTTACTTTCGGCCAACCCTTGGATTGCCAAAAATTTCTCCAATTCTCAACTTGATATGCATGAGGAGTGTTAGATTTTGAGGATGTATGCTGGGGAGAGATCTAACACAAGTCCTAATGAAATACAAGAAATATGAAAGAAAGTGAAACAACAATATGACTGAAATATGCTATAAATAGAAATGATAAAATTACAATGTAGTATGGAGGAAATGGACACTCCATTACTATGAGCTAAAGAGCTACATGGTACTCCATATGGGAGCACCACTATCTACTACATTGCACTAGATGAGAACTTGACTTCCTATCTCCTTGATCATATAATCTACCACTATGAGGCCCTTTATATAGGAAGATAGATTCCTTGGCCAACACTCTACCTAGTTGTACAAGGGGACACCTTGCACATTACAACTTGCACATTGCCACTTGTGCATTTATTACATTGCATGAAGTAACTAGATAAATTCCCCCTAAAGTAATATCCTATCCTAACTATGTACCTAAGGTGGTACATTTACATGACCCAAATGATGTAATATACTCTAACTCTAACACCCCCTGTATTACATTATTTGGGTATTGAAGATTTCAATCTTCAATATGGATCTTCTTCTTGAGTATGGTCTTTAGCTTGATGTTATTTGGCTTGATGTGGTCCTCTTTAATTCACTTTGCACTGTATGCCTTCTTGCATTGGTTCTTCTTATTGATGTCAAAATTGGAACTTGTATCCTTACTGTAATTTGATTGAGCAAGTAGTTAGTATCTTTATATGATGTAAAGAGATTTGTAGCTCAGGGTTATTTAGTATTTATTATTTCTCTACTATTCATGTCTTGTTTGCTAAGATCTCTTTGACCATGTCTTTTATTCCTTTTCTTCCTTCTTTTCCTGTGATTCTGCATTGATGTTGGTGGAATTTCTACTTCACAAGGAGTTAGTCTATCATCACAATAATATTTATTTGTATTGCTAGCTTGCTTCATGTGTTGAGTGAGTACAAACACAATTAATGATAGGTAAATCATCAAATATTCCTTAGATGTGAATATAACTATCTTTTGTGAATTCCACCATGCCTTGAAGAGGTTTTCATGAAGATAACCAATTAATGCTTCAAAGCTACCCTCTTTTGCTTCTTTAAGAAATAAGGAGAATCTCTCCTTTTTTCTAGTTGATAGATTCTCATATCCTTCAAGGGTTTCTATCAAGTTTTGAGAATATAGTTCCATTTCATAAAATAATTATTTATTGATAAAGGCATTTCTTATTATTTCATCCATATTTCTTCTTGATAGTTTTGAGATAGCGATTCTTGTTGATCCTTAGAATTGTAAATATGGATTTGATACTCTGATTTGAATATTTGAAGTATCTTATGACTCCCTAGTTTAGAGTATGTGAATTTGATTTGATAGAACCTTTGTAGAGCTTAGGTTTTGTAGGCTTCCTTATATCTCCCTAGTTAAGAGATGTGAATTAGTAGAGTCCTTGTAGATTTTGTAGAGACCTTATGCTTCCCAAATGGATTGTGCACTTGATAATATTTGAAGAATGCTATTATTATCAAGTTTTGTAGAATGCCTTATGTCTCCCTAGTAGTTTTGGAAATGCTATATGATAGATAAAGTGCTTTTGAGAATGATAGTTCAATTTTGAGTTGATTTTGTAAAGTTTTGTGAATAGCAAAAATCAACTTCTTTTACACCTTATTACTCCTATTGAACTTGAGCACTTTCTATTTTGATGAGGTTTAATAGTTGGATTTCTTTTATCCCTTTAATGTATTTTTGAGACAAGTATACCAATTAATTTCCAACTCTTAATATTCTTTAATAAACCTCTTTTTATAGCCTTTAATAATTTGATATTTATTGTTTCTAATTTCCAATTTCCTACTTTGATGTAGTATTCCTTATAACTCCCTAATGTGGAATATTAGAAAACAATTATTTGCAATAATAGAAATTCAAGTAGAAATCCTTATTTCTCCTATGTTTTAATATTGCAAATATTTAGGCTAATTTAATAGTTATTTCCCCTTAGATATTGCTTTCAAATATGGTTGATTTCTATTGATATTTCAACCTTATAATATACCTTATAACTCCCTATTTAATGAAAGCAATCTTGATGAAGTATAAACCTTACCTTTAGTGTTGTATTCCCAATGTATTCGGTGTAGGTTCTGGACATGTATGATAGTCCTCTTAATGCCTTCTCCTTGAATGTTATGGTGAACGTTGATTCACCTTTGACTTCAGGTTTGGATGGTGGTGCTTCAACTCTTGAGATTTGACCTTCCTTGAATGCCTTGACCAAAGCTTTTAATGCTCTTTACCTCTCCTCCAAACTATGATTCCAACTACTGTAAGTGCTATGACTCCTATGAATACTCTGAATGTTGTCCTCTGTAGTATTTGATGCCTTTTAATAGATGGAGGATCTTGGAATTTGTGACAAGTGTCACAACGGTTACTCTTGAGCGCTTGAGATATCATTTGTGAAACTCTTCCAGGTAGATGAGCGTTATGATCTTGAACGAGCGCTCATTCTTCTTCTTCCTTTGTAATATTTCCTTTGTAATGGATGGGCGCTTGTGTGGGAAATATTTTATTTCCTTCTAGGTGACAAGTGTCACCTTTCCTTCATGCATGGGCTTTTCAATGTAATGCTTCTCCAATGTATCTTGTAATCTCCCTATTAACCATGCAACGTTGTGAGCTCTTCCTTTGTTCGATGGAGCTTGATATGAGATGATTCTAGTGGTGCCTTGAGATCTTGGAGCAATTTTTCAATGCTTGAGTGGAGTTTTTGGGCTACTCCAATGGTGCTCCTTGGACGTACATCCTTCAACCTATTCTACCTTCCTTTTAGTAGATGCTATTGCCTTTTGATGTAATGCTTCTCCTTGCTTTGTTTGCTTGTAGGTTTGGCTATCCACAACGTAGTAGATGTGAGCCTTTTGAGTGGCTCTATTCCCTTGCATGGAGAATGCTTTTGCATGGCTACCTTGGAGTATTTTTCTCCTTGTAAAGAGTGTGCCTCTTTGGCACAGAAGACCTATCCTCTTTCTAATGTAGAGCAGATTAGAGTAGTGCAAAACAAATGTAAATACTTTGTATATAAGATACCTTTTTTGCACCTCCTTTTGCAATATGATTTTCCTGGTCTTATGGCAGCTTTTTGAAATAGGTGATGGCAGATTTGATGTTGTCTCTTTTTCTAGACAACTCTCTCCATTGCTTGGTGACTTTGGTAATAAACCCAAGCTATTAACCACTTAGATAGAAGCTCTTTCTTGTAGAAGTAATTTTTGCACCTTTTTGTAAATAGCCTTTAGTGCACTTTGAATCTGAGACTCACCAAGTCTCGATTTGAAGCTTCTATTGTTATTTTTGATAGTGGCTTTTCTTCTCCACTCCTTGGAGGAATCTTATCTATTTTGGTGGCTTCTTTGGGCCATGAGATGCTACAGGTTCTATGCACCAATAGTGTCTCTAGACACTTTGATAATCTGCTAGTTTTTGTGCTCTTGATCCTTTAATCAACAAACACAAACTAACCTTTTTTTAGAGTAATTAGTGTAGTGCAAATGATCTTAATAATACCAATTTAATGCACTAACAATCTCACCTTATCACTCCAATAAACTCTCAAAATAATTTTAGATGCACTTAATAATCTCTGCAACTTTTAAGAGTAATCTGTAATGAACCCTTAATAAGTATTCTGCAAATTTTCACTACAATCAATATTGTAGGATATAGTCTTCTTGCTTTCTAGATAGAAAATAGGTAGATGATAATTTCTTTCTCTCAAAAATATCCAACTCCTATTAATTGTGCAAATAATCCTTAAAAGGAATTCTTTCTTTTTGCACTTGAAGACTATAATGCAATCTATTCTTCTACAACTTTTAATCCAAATATGGTGCTTAATGGAATTTGATAATGAACCCTAATTTGAAGTTCAACTAATTGCACCCTAGTTGCTTACCTTTAATGGCTTCTGTAGATGATGTAGATCTTGGTGTTTGGATTCACCAAGTTGTTGCTTTGTAGTGGATGGATACACAACTTCTTTGTTGGCTATCTCGAATAACTTTCTCCTTCACCAATCTCTAGCCTCAAAATTTCTATCTTGAGCCTTGGATTTGGTGGCTTAATCCTTCTAGTGATCTTCTGATTTCTACTATAGATTTAGAGAACTCCTTTCTCTGAACTGTGCCTTCTTGTTGTGAGAGGTAATCTCCAAATATTCTAGATTTGGTAGGCTTCTTCTATCTAAATCTTCCTTCAAGCTTCTTGTCGAATTTTAACTTCAAATAGGATCTTCTTCTTCTCAAGATTATGATTTTCTTGAGGTCTTCATTGGATTCTTCTTCTGGGATTTGGCACTCCTTGCCAAATTCTTCTTCTAGGATTTGGCACTCCTTGCCAAATTCTTCTTCTCGTATTTGGCACTCCTTGCTAAATTATTCTTCTCTTGGGCTTGTTGTCGGATGGCGATAATTGTCCCAAGTCCTTCACTATCAGGAACTTTTCCTTGGTAGTGGAATTCTCCAATGAGTTCTCTTGGGAACTCTTTTGATGATGCTTCTATGAGCTCTACAACAAGGCTCTCCAAGCCTTCTTTTTCCTCCTTGAGACCTCTCCAAGGTCTTCTATCTTGCAGCTTCTCTGGTCTTCCACCTGAGACCTTTTCTTCAACCTTCTACTTCTAGAAGTGTTGGTGATGAGATCTTCTTCTCGGATATCTAATTCTGTTGCTTCTGGATTCTAGAATAGGACTTCGCTGGTCCTTTCTCTTTCTTCCTAAAATGGAAGTTCTTCAATGAGATCTACTTTGGATCTCTTCAACTTCTTCTAAAAGAAGTCTTTAATTAGTAAAGGAGATCACCAATCTCCTATTTCTTAGACTCTTCTCAGGAGTCTTCTTCAGGAACTCCTTTCTGGAGTTTTCTTCTAAATTTAGGAATCTATCTTCTGAATCAGGATATCTTCTCTAAAGTTTTTCTTCAGGATTAAGGCTTCTATGGCCTTTTTCTTTTTCTAGGCTTCTCTAGCCTATTCTTCTTCTAGGCTTCTCTGGCCTATTCTTCTTCTGCACTTTGCAGGTATTGATCTTGAATGGAGATCACCAATCTCCTCTCTCCTCCTTGACTCAACTTCTAGAGTCTCTTCTTCCTTGAGTCTGCTATAAGGCTACTATGGCCTTTTCTTTACTTCTATAATTTGTAGGATTGTAGCTCTTGTAATGGGACCTTCCTCGAGGTCTTTGAAATCTTCAGTCTTCTACCTTGTTGCTGCAAGTGTTGGAATGATTCTTGAAGATGTTCTTCCTAACTCTCTTGTAGGAAGCTTCCCAAATTTTTCTTGAATCTCCTTTTCTTGCAACAAGTTGTTAGAAATTGAAATGAAAGAATTTGTAATTCTAGAGATAATAATCTTCACTAGTTGATTTGTCAAACTAGTGGCTTGAATGTTGAGTCCTAGTCTTCACGAGTTTTTCTGCAACTCTATGGAAAGACTCTAGCCAAATATAATCTCAGGTTTTCTGCAACTGAGATTTATTTTAGTCTTCACTTTCCTAATCCTGTTGACTACTGTGATTATTTCTATCAAATAATCCTAATGGTAGCTTTTGCATGTAATGGCAAAGATGCAGGCCAACAGTAGTAATGGTGACTCTCCCTATTCCTCTTGACCTACTGGACTTCTCTTATGATGGATGTAGGTCCTCCTATCTTGAAGCACCATGGCTCTGATACCACTGTTAGATTTTGAGGATGTATGTTGTGGAGAGATCTAACATAGGTCCTAATGAAATACAGGAAATATGAAAGAAAGTGAAACAACAATATGACTGAAATATGCTATAAATAGAAATGATGAAATTACAATGTAGTATGGAGGAAATGGACACTCCATTACTATGAGCTAAAGAGCTACATGGTACTCCATATGGGAGCACCACTATCTACTACACTGCACTAGATGAGAACTTGACTTCCTGTCTCCTTGATCATATAATCTACCACTATGAGGCCCTTTATATAGGAAGATAGATTCCTTGGCCAACACTCTACCTAGTTGTACAAGGGGACACCTTGCACATTACAACTTGCACATTGCCACTTGTGCATTTATTACATTGCATGAAGTAACTAGATAACTTCCCCCTAAAGTAATCTCCTATCCTAACTATGTACCTAAGGTGGTACATTTACATGACCCAAATGATGTAATATACTCTAACTCTCATAAGTAGCAGGTTGTAGAAGGATATTATGATATACATCCTTCACTATGTTGAATCTAAGGGTCCCATATCCCCAAGTTATATCATCTTCCTCATATTTACTAGTGATAAATATTTTTGCCATGATTTTATTCATGATGAATTTCAATTCTGGAGGAATTAAAATTGGTCACTTGTCCAACTTTTTAAACTTTTAAAATCTATAATCCCTAGTTAACTATGTTGAAATAACTCCAATATTAATCCAACCATTTATTTCCATGGATTTTCTTACTTGTTATAGTTATGGGAATTTAGCAATGATAGGTGGGTATCGATCCCATGAATTAGTCTAAAATCATGCCTTCATCTCTCTTCCCACTTTCCAGAATAATCCATCTCTCACTACCTAATATCCTAAATTTAGAGCATGCTACACTAGGAATCCATAACCATCTAAAGGGAAAGAAATCACCTGATTCAAACTCACCCATCTAAAACATTTACTAGTTAAAAATCTACTAAATAAAGAAGTTGGTTGGGATACCCCCCTCTAGTAAATCTATCCATACAAACCTTTATATTTAGTTCTAATATCCTTAGTTCTAAACCTCCCTTTACCTTGGATTGGATAATATTCTCCAAACCTACTAATACCCACTTCCTCTCTCCTTTTACTCAGCCCCATAAAAATTTTCTAGCCATCTTATACAAATATTTCCATATGGTTGTGGGGAAACAAATATATAAATTTTATAAATTATCATGGTTTGAATGACTAATTGTAAAAACATTAATCTAACCCTAAATTTTAACCATTTGTGAGACTAATGGTTAATTATTTCTTTGATATGATCCAAAATATTACTCTAGATAACTATCTTTAGTTTTTTAAAATGCAAAGGGACTCCCAAATAGACCATTGGGAGAGAAGTCATCATGAATACCAAGATATCTAAAATTCTATTTGAAAGCCTTATCAAGATTGAAGAAGACCAATTTGGTTTTATTATCATGGATTACTTGGTTTGTGGTTCTAAGGTAAACATTAAGAGTATCTCTAATCATTCTTGCTTCCCTGATGTTGGAAAATCCCACCAATCCTATGTCATCCATAAATTATAGGTGAATAAAAACTCTTCATCAACCTTAATAGCTATTAGAAATACCTTTTATATTCTATTAAAGATGAGTCTACTCAACCCTTCAACCAATATGAGAAACAACATAAAGGGAAAAAGGATCTTCCTAATGAAGGCCTCAAGTGGATCCAAAATTTTGTGAGGGAAGACCATTTATTATCACTAAGTATGTCAAATTAGAGACACAACTCATAACCCATTTTATCTAACTTTGAGATAAACCAAAGGTTTCCATCATTTTTAACAAGAAGCTCCACTTGACTCTATCATAAGCCTTTGACATATCCAATTTTTGGACATATATCTATTGCAATATTTTTGCATTGAGTGGATTGACTCTTGAGATATAACCAAACCATCCAAGATCTACCTACCATCTACAAAAACCTCTTGCTCTAAGAAGATAATGTTACCTATGAGAGGTTATAGTCACTTAGCAATTACCTTCATGATTATTTTGAATATGAAATTGTATAAGGCAATATGTTTTTATTTTGAAATATGTACTCCCTCATCCCATTTTACTACCTCTAGAATCCTCTATAATAGTCATTACATCCTCCTCCAAGTTTTAACAATGGATCTAAAAAACTTAATTTTGAATCCATCTACACAACATTTTTCCTATACTCATTCCAAAGACTACCTTCTTTTGTTCCTCTTTATCAATGGATTTAAGCAAGGCCTAATGTTTTTCTCAAAGTATAATAGAGGTATGACAACAAGAATATTTTGAGCCTCTTAATATTGCACCATACCTTCCTTAAATAATTTAACAAAATAATCCATTGAATGGAAATGCATACTTGATATTGTATCAAAGGATTACCCATTCTCATTCTAAAGATATTCTATCTTGCTCATTTGTCTCCTAGCACAAGTAGTCTAATGGAAAATTTTGTTGTTTCTATCAACTTCCAATAACCAAGTGGTTATTGCTATCTATTTCTAGTAAATATCCTCTTGGTTTTCAATGCCCTTAACCACTGTATGCAATTCATCATTTTCTTCTTTCATTTGCTTTGTAATTATTCCTTCCCTAAAGAGTTTTTGTAGATCATCCCATTTGGCCACCAATGGAAATATTTGGGCCTTGAAGTCTGATTTGTTAGCTCATCTCCATTGTTTCATTTGATCCTTGACATAATGAAGCTACTTGTGGAATTTAAACATTGTTGTTCCATATGTTGTGTGTCCCTCTTCCCACCACTATGGGATTTTATTTCAAAGTTCCTCATTTTGGTGCTATCCTATATTGATTTTCCATTCCAACATTATGGAAAAATGATCTGAAACTAGATTATCCAAAATCTAAAATTTTAGATTCCATTTCATGAACTTAACTTCACCTTCTTGCTATGTGGCCCTCTCCTCTTATTAGTCCAAGTATAGTTGCTTCCAAGAAATTTAATATCCACAAGGTGTAATGCATGGACCTAGGCAATCATAATTTGATCCCTTGGATAAAAAATTGGGGTTATTCCTTCCTAATATTTGGCTAATAATTTAGAATTAAAATTTCTAGAAACAACCTAGTATTTTTTTTTTAAATAAGAAACAACCTAGTCTTACTCCTCCCTCAAGATTTTTATTTTATGCACCACATTATATTAATAAATTCAACCATCTAGGTTTTGAGCCCAATGGAAATTTATGATTAAAACCTGCTTACTTGTCATATTGTTCCTAAAATATGATTGTGAGAACCCATCTCCAAGATATATGTTCTATTGCCATCGATTAAAGAGAGTTACAAAAGGTGACTATACCCCTTGAGGCCCTTTGGGTAGCCACTTGCATATGATGAACACCCCTCGATATTCTATTTAGTATTTTATATATGATATCTAGCGATAGTTTTATCTCTTGGATAAGCAAAAAATCTATTTAATTTTATCTAAGCTTCTTTGAATAGTATATTGATGGGTTCTACTATTTAAAACCATAATATTTCATGGATGCATAATCATTGGTTAGCTTAATACCAGTAAGACTCTATTGGCCTCATCAATTCCCTACTGATCAATTTGTCTCCTCGAGATGCTACCAATTCCTTATTTGAATTTCTGTCAACTCTTTGAGAGGTGGTATTCTTTGATCTCTTCTCCACATGGCTTATCTCTAGAGTTGGATTTTATTTGTTCTTTTGTATCACACCCATGATGACATTATTTATTTTTGACTACTCTTGGTTATGTATTGTTAATGCCCCTACAGTATCTGATTGTGGTAATTCACTATAATATATTACCTTCTCTAGCATAGGAGAAGCCAAAATAAGGTCTTGAACATTGTTGTTATTATTTTCATTATTTTTGTCCACTCCTTCCGTAGGTTATTATTCTTCCTACTCCACTAGTGTCTTAAGGATATCATACCTATTTGAGTTCTTAGGTTGGGTTTGCTTTTTACAATCCTTCCTATTTTCTTTCTCCTTCTTTTGGGCTATTCAAAACTATTCCCCTTTGCTTATCCTTCCTAAGAAATGCATGTTGCTTATTTATTGACTATAGATTTACCCTCCTTAGGAACATTCAATATTCCTAAAGGAGCCCCCATTTTTTTGATCCTATTATTTTGGTAGGACCAAGATATATGCCCATATTTGTTGTAAAATCTACACTTGAAAGGCATTGCCTCATAATCTAGTTGTTGAATCCAAGATAATCCTACAATTTTTAGTTCCACCTTTGATAGCAAATGTTGGTTCAGATCAATTTCCATGCTTAATCTAGTATAAATGTTTGTCTTTCCTTCCATTGTGTCTCCTTAAAAATCCAAATATATTCCAAGGAAATTATTAAATATTTCTAACATTTTATCATTCTGTAATTTTATTTGGAGTGCATACAAATGGACCCAAACTAGGATGGTAGTGGTTTCAATTTGAGGATCAAATCCCACTCTCTAAGGCTAAATAAATAATGCTCACCAAGAGGCTCCCAATTCTATTAAACCCACTAATGCAACAATTTCCAAGGAAAATACCTATGAATTTATATAAGGTCATGATTGGGTCTATATAAGACTATTTATTCTACTACACTTTACTCAATGGTGATAGTTGCCCTTGATTCCAACCATGGAAAGTATCCATTGACTCTTTGAGATGTTGATCCTTTTTTGGAAATAATAAAGAACATTTTTAGTGTAATTTTATTTATTCATATTTACTCTCTATTTGAGGTTTTTCCTTCAAAAAATATACAAATGAACTTTATCTATCTAATAGAGAATTTAGAGGCCCCAACATTGGGGCCTCCTGGGGTATCAATCTAGTCTTTGATTTCACAACAACTAGAAAGTACTTCCAATTTAATTTTTGATTTTAGAATGTAATTTTTTATATTAGTTATAAATGGGATAAGTATACAATAAGAAATTATAATTTCATTTTGATTTTAAATATTAAATATAAATTATGTTGGTTACTATTATGCGATCTCAACTTATATTTTTAATTGAAAAGCCATATTTAGATCATTGAATTGAGAAAAGTCTAGTCAATTTTAATGATTAACATATAATGTAAATTTTTAATTATAAATTTTTAATTTAAATCATAAATATGAAAGTGATGAATTAGTTGAAGATATTTTTAATTAAAGTTAACAATATAGATAATAGTTACCCATGATTGATAAGAAGATCATTTCCAATTATCTTTCCAAATGTTTACCATCAATGAGGAGGATTAATATCGAGGGTTTGATGAGGAAAAACTACTCTACTAGGGTTTGATGAAGAAAAACTGCTCTGCGGGGATGGCAACAACTTTCAGAGGAGGTCTAAAAATTTGAAGGAATGTCATGATGGCATTGGGTCCGACACAGAGAGTGCATGCTCATGATATTTTTTCATCTGAAAATGACTAGAAGGAACAATATTTTCCAGTGCATGTCGGGAACTGCTTGTTTAAGAACAATGGATATTTGGAACGATGTGAAGCCATGCCAGTTCTAGTGGTTCAACCAGACTTGGTGGTGGAATATGTGGAGTATCTAACCAAACATGCCCTTATTAGAAAATTTTTGGGCATCCGAATTTCTCTCCCCTTTGTGGAGGCTTGGGTCAGGAAGACTTGGAATCTTGAAGGCGATGTGGAGGTGATGATGAGTACGAACAACTATTTTATGGTGGTTTTCTCTTGTATTGTAGATCAGGAGGTCATTATTTCTATAAACAAGTGGGACTCTTTCTTAAACCCTGCCATGTGGGTTTCAACCCATCAGAGGAGCGGCCGTTGTGGGTTCCAATATGGGTGCGGCTTCCATGTCTCCCGTTGGAATTCTGGAGAACTGATATCTTGCATAAGATTACCCTTCTGCTTGGGAAGTTGGTTGGACCGTCACAAAAGATAATGGATAAAAATGTAATATTTGTTGCTCGTATTTATATTGAAATTGAATTAAATAATCCTATTCTAGATTCTATTAAAATACAATTTGGATCAACTACATGGGTTCAAACACTTGACTATGAAGCTCTTCCATTTCGTTGTCGGATTTACCATGAATATTACCACCTGCAAAGAAAATGCCATAAGTTTATCTCACCTGTGGCTTCAAATCCTGGGCCCTCTTAGTCTAAACAAATTTTGGATAAAGGAAAAGCCCCGATAAAGGAAGGGAAATGATATAAGAAAGGTTTTGTTCCAGTAAAATCCTGAAATAGAGGACAAAGGGAAAATAAATACCTTAAGGATAGCCAACCAGATGCTTTATTAAACCATTTTGAAATATTAGATGATCTTAATAAATGCATGGAGATACCTAAAATGTTGCTACCTAATGCAAATATAACAAGGCCGAATCAGATGTCTCTTCTTGAGGGAGAACCTAAAGAATTAGATCTAGGGGGTTTAAATGAAGAAAAAGGACTTTGGATCTGAGTATAGGGGACATGGTTGGATCTAGCCCTATAAGGGATACTATTTTGGAAAGTGGTACAGATTTAGTTATGCCCTCTCCTACTCAGGCACTGATGCAATAATCCTTGGACTGTAAAACTCCTACGATGTTGGGATTGCAGTAGAAAATAATTAAAAAAGTTTTTTCGGATAAGAATATGAAAGTGGGTCAGAAGAAGGACTAGGATAAAATTAAGTTAATGGGGGAAACTTTGGTGGAGTCAGGCTTGCTAAGAACATTGGACTCCAATTTTTATAACCCCCAAAAATGATTATCCTCTCATGGAATGTAAGGGGGTTGAATAGCATCCCCAAAAAAAAAGTTATTCATGATTTGGTTCGTGTGCATTTCTCGGATGTGGTGTTTATTCAGGAGACTAAATTGGCTATTGATAGTATGTTCAATATTGCTCCCAAGTTGTGGAGAAGGGGGCAATTTCAGTGTATTGGTGCATGTGGATATGCTGGTAGCATCGCTTGTTTATGGGATCTGGTTAAGATATCCCCTCTTACATGGATTTCCAGTAGATGGTCTATTTCAATGGTCGGGCATGATAATGAATCTAGTGAAATCATCCTACTTACAAATGTGTATGCTCCTATTTATTACAATGGTAAAGTGAATTTGTGGAAGCACATTTTATTTGTGAGAAGTTTGGTTCCCCTGTACCCATGAATTTTGGCTAGAGACTTCAACTCTATCACTTGTCTAGAGGAGAAACGTGGTGGGGTGGACCATCTCAAACCTTTTTCTTCTATATTCAGTGCTCATATCCAGGCCCTAAACTTGGTTGAAATCAAGCCAGATAATGGTATATTTACTTGAAATAATAGAATGTGTGGGGAAGCTTCCATCTCAGAGAGAATGGATAGGTTTTTGATATCCATTTATTGGATGGGTAATAACAGAGGTGCTAGTTCTGTGATTATGGAGGGTAGGGGATCTGATCATTGGCCTATCAAACTCTCTAATTTGGAGTTAGGGCTAAAAAAGAATCCTTGTTTTAAGTTTCAACTTATGTGGCTTCGTGATCCTAAGATTCATGATTTCATGCAAGGCTGGTGGACCATTGACAAACCTCCTCATGGCACCACTATATATTCCTTTATGAAGTGACTACAATTTGTAAAACATAAATTGAAGAGACGGAATAGACTGAATTTTGGGAACCTTTCCTTGGCTAATTTGGTAGCTCTTAGGAGGATGGAATAAGCTTCAAGGAATATTAGAGATCAGGGATTCACGAAGGAGCTTATTGTTGAGGAATATGAGGCTACGAAAGACCTTGTTGAATGGGAACCTAGGGAAGAAATTTTTTGGAAACAAAAATCTTGAGTAGATTGGCTTCAGTAAGGGGATAGGAACACAACCTTATTTTATAACTTAGTTAAGGCTCACCATAATGGTAACCTAATTACCTCTCTTGTGAATTCTCAGGGTGCCCTACTCTCTTCTTTTAGGGATATTTCAGAAGAGACTAAGAGGTATTTTTATTATCTTTTCAAGGACTCCCTATCATATGATGAAAATAAAATGCTTATTCTAAATTATATTTTAGCGATTGTTTCTAGAGAGATGAATGAGTACTTGATGGGTCCAATTTCCCTTGAGGAGTTGTAAAATGTTGTATTCAAGATGAAAAAAGGAAAAGCCCCAGGCCCAAATGGATTCTCGATTGAGTTTTATCAGGATTTTTGGGATTTAATCAAATTTGATATTTTGGAGGTGGTCCATGAGTCCCAAAAGAACAAACATATGCTAAAGGGCCTAAATGCAACCTTTGTGGTGCTTATATCCAAAAAAGAGGGAGCAAATTCCTTGGATATGTTCAAGCCTATTGCTCTCTACAATGTTGTGTATAAGATCATCACAAAAATTATTGTTGAGATGTTGAAGATATGGTTGAGCAAAATCATCTTTGAGGAGCAAGGAGGGTTTGTTGCTGGTCGACAAATATTGGATGGGGTTTTTATTACTACAGAAGCTTTTCACTCGATGGAAAATTCTAAGGAAAAAACTATCTTCATTAAGTTGGACATGGCGAAAGCCTATGATCGGGTCAGATAGTCCTTTCTTTAGAAAGTTCTTGCTGCTTTTGGATTTGAGGAGGAATGGATTAGATGGGTGATGAGCTGTGTTTCTTCTTACTCATTCTTTGTTCTTGTTAATAATGAGCCATCAGAGTTGTTTGAGGCCTCAAGGGGATTTAGGCAAGGAGATCCTTTATCTCCTTATTTGTTTATCATTATGGAGGAAGGGTTGGGAATATTGCTCAAGTCTCAAGTCATGCAGGGTCTCATTTAGGGGTGGAAGTGGGATAGTAGTTTGCCACCTCTTTCCCACCTTCAATTTGTTGATGATACTACTTTGTTGGGAGTTGCCACTATTAGGGAAGCTAGAAATATTAGACAGTATCTTGACATATATCTTGGTGCTTCTGGATAGTTGATTAATGAGGACAAGTATTATATTTTATTCTTCAACACCCCTCCTCTTTTCAAGCTAGGATTGCTCGCATTCTAATATTCCAGGTTCAAACTCCGCCCTTAATTTATCTTGGTATTCCAATTTCATCTCACCCTCTACCTAGATATTCTTGGTAGTCCATGCTTGATAAGTTTAGAAGGAAGGTGAATCACTGGACTTTCAAATGGCTATCCACTGCATATAGAGTGTTTCTTTTAAAATATTTTGTTCAAGATTTACCCATTTATAGATGTTTTGTACAAATAGCTCCCTCTCACTTCATCAAGGACATGGATGTTTTTTCAAGATTGTTTTTGTGGTCTGGAAAACTTGATCAATCTAAATGGAGTTTGGTTAGGTGGGATTCTATATGTAGGCTGATGCAAGAGGAAGGCCTTGGGTTGTGACAGACAACTCTTTTTGGATAGGCTTTGGCTGCAAAACTTTATTGGAGATGGTGTATCTCTCAAGATCAGATTTGGGCTAAAATATTATCTTGTAAGTACTTGAGAGGTATTTCTGAGGCTGAAATCCCTAGAGTCAACTTGGTTGGGAAAGGTTCAGTTATCTAGGACACTCTAAAAATAGGAGCTAATTTAATCAAGTAGGGTTTGTTATGGATTTGCAATCAGGGATCAAATGCTCTTTTTTTGGAGGATTCTTGGGATGGCCACCCTCCTATATTGAATCAATATCCTAGGTTACATTCCCTAAGAATTTTTTTTCTAGAAGCAGGCTGGTCTTGTGTGGAGGACTTTAAAAAAATCTAGTCTTTTGGAAATATGGAGATGTACAGGTGGAAATATCTACAAGAATGGCCCTAGGGGGGACTGGCCAAGGATAGAGAGGTGCTTGCTCTTATTATTATGGGGAGGCCTTGCTATTCATTGAGGGGTAAAGATATTCTAGCTTAGAACCCTAATCCTAAGGGAACCTACTTGGTAGCCTATGGTTATCAGGTTCTTGATAAGCAAAAGTATGGGAGTCTTCCTATCACTTGGAGGAAAAAGCTGTGGAACAAATTTTTTTGGCCAAAATGTAACCTCTTTCTCTGGTTGGTAGCTTGTAATAAATGCCTAACTTGGGATAATGTGAGGAAGAGGGGATTTCAGGGTCCCTCTTTTTGTGTCCTTTGCAGTAAGAATGAGGATTACTCTTCTCATTTATTTTTCTAATGCTCCTTTGCTAGAGATATTTGGCACCGTTGGTGGAGCACCTGGAACCATTCAAGTTTTCATGTGCTATCCCTAGTAGAGTTTTGGAGTAGTATGACCAGACCTCCAGCAAAGGCCCCCTTCCTTCAGGTGGCTTGGAATTTGGACCCTTCTTCCATCATCTAGAAAATTTTGCTCGAACAGAACCGATGCATATTTTAGGGTAGTTATTTGACTGTTCAACATATCTAGCAAAGGATCCTTTATATGGTTCAGGAAACTATCCATAGCAAATGCGATGTGGACCCTCTTTTGGATTCTAGGGAGGAGAAAGTACAACAATCCCTTGGTCTCTTTTGGGATGGTGTGAACTCTTCTAGCCCTAGTAGGGTTCCTCAGCTCAACAAGAAGGTTAGGAGAGATGGTAGGTGGAGGCTACCCCCTAGAGGAGTTTTAAAAATTAATACTGATGGATCGTCCAGGGGTAATCCTGGACATGCTGGCATTGGCGATGTTGGGAAATATTCTACTGGTGGTGTCAGTTTTTTCTTTTCCATTTATAAATATGTTCACTCCAAAAATTTTATGGAAGCTCTTGTAATTATTGAGGCCTTACAGAGGGGGTTTTATCTTGGTTGGCATAGGATTATCTACGAGTCTGACTCTCAAATTGTGGTTAATATTTTAAATAGTAAAAGGGTGGAGGAAGTTAATTGGTAGTTGGCATCTATAGCCGTTTAGATTATTAGAATGAGTGAAGAGTTCAAATTTATATCCTTTGTGCACATTCCAAGGGAATGGAATGTGGTTGCTAATTACTTGGCCAAAAGGGCTTTTGAGTTGTTGGATCCTTGGAGTATCGATAATTGGGAGAGTCTCCCATATGGGGACTCTCAATGCCTGTGGGAGTTGATCCACAAGGATGTACAGACTTAATGTGGTTTATTCTTGTTGTATTTTTTGGGTGTCATTCTAGTCTAGTGGTTTTAGCCTGTTTGGTTGTTTATTTGAGTCCTGGTTGGAAGCTTAGTTGTACTCTGTAATCCATACTTTTTATCAATAAATTTTTACCCCTTTATTTAAAAAAAAATAGTTACCCATGATTGAAAAATTAAATATAATTTTAATATGTTAATTAGATATTCAAGAGATAATTTATCAATATTTCTAAGCAATGAAAAGTTGAAGGTGTCATGAATCTTTGATAGACTGGGTGGTAGGGCAAGTTGCTACCACAAGACTAATATTTTGTAATGTGGTTAAATTTTTGTGGACATAATAGCACTCTTATTATATATCACCCTCAGAAACACTCTGTCACCGACAACAAACTCCCTTGGTGACCTCTTAATATTTGCATAAGTTTTTTTATGATCTACAGTTTCTTTAAGCTTTTCCCTAATTATTATTAATTGTTACTCCATTTCCTTGAACATATATGGATGAAGCAAAACCCTAAACTTTGGATTATCCCATGATAATGGTTTCTTATACCTCATGGAATATAAAGCTTCAAATGGTTCCATACCCACGGTCGAATGGTGATCATTATTGTAGGTAAATTCTACCAAGTGCAAAAAATATTCCCATTGGATATTTTGATCCATACAATACATGCAAAGCATATCCTCTAAAACTTGGTTCACCCTTTTGGTTTGTACATCAGTCTATGGGTGATATACATAACTGATAATTAACTTAGTGCTAATGGCATAATATAAAGCTTTCCAAAAATTAAATGTAAATCTTGAGTCTCTATATGAAATAATCACTTCTAGAAAACTACGAAGCCTTAATATTTCTTTGGAAAATCTATTAGTCACAACCACGATGTCATCCTTGGTGTGTTTAGGTATAAAATACATGACCTTTATCAATATTTTGGCAACAACTAGGATTGCATCATGCTAAAATATGGTCTTTGGAAAACCTACAATAAAATCCATTAATATCACCTACCATTTATGTGTGGGTACATCATGAGGATACAATAGTCCTACGAGATGTCTGTGTTTTACCTTAACTTTTTGGAATTCAAGATACTAAACGATATATTCAGTTATGTTATCTTTCATTCTTGATGAGTGAAAGGTTTGATTCACATTCTCTCTCTTTTTTCCCCTCTCGAGTGAGTAGAATATGGAGATCCGTGTGCTTCATTCATGATCATTTTATTCAAATCACCAACCTTAGGAATTATTACCCTATCCTTAAAGCACAACAAACCATCCTTGATGCTAAAATCCTTACTTTAATTGGGTTTTATTTCTATCCTTTCCTAGATTTGATTGTAAAAATTATTCTAATATTGCATTTCCTTAACATATTCCCTCAATTCTATATGAATGTGAGACAAGACAACTATGTGTCTTCTCCTATCGAGTGCATCAACAACCTTATTTTACTTCCCTTTGATGTATTTAATGCCAAAATCATATTCAGTGAGAAATTCCATATACATTATTTATATTGTATTTAGCAAAGGTTGAGTAAAAATGTACTTTAGACTTTGATGGTCTATCCTTAACTCAAAGGGTCTCCATGCCAAATAATATTACCAACTTTTGAGAGAAAAAAACTCTGCTACCAATTCCAGATCATGGATTGCATAATTGACATCATGTCATTTTAGTTTCCTAGATTTATAGGCTACCACTACATATTTTGACATCACTTCTCTCAAACCTTCTAATGATGCATCTATACACAGAGAAAAAATACCTTGAAGGTCTAATATATTTAGTATGGGATATGTAGTGAGTTTTTGTTCGAGAAGATCAAAAGCTACCTCACATTTATATGACCACTCGAACTCTTTTTGCTTTCTCTGAAGGTTAGTTATTGTAGTGGTTATCTTGGTGTAGTCCTTCACATAATGCCTATAATATCTATTAAAACCCATTAAACTCTGAACTTCCATCACATTTATGGGTGATGACCAATTTAGTATAGCTTCTATTTTCTTAGAATCCACCATGATCCCATATACTAATACAATATACCCTAAGTATTACACTTTCAAAATATAAAATTTACATTTGGACACATTATCGTATAACTGATTATTTATTAGTAGTGCCAACATGATCCTAATTTGACCATAATACCATGTCTTATTTTGAGAATATATCAAAATATCATCTAAGAAAACAAGAACAAATAAATCTAGATACTTCCTAAAAATGCTATTCATCAAGTTCATGAATGTTTCTAGACCATTCGATAGACTAAAAGGAAAGATAGTAAACTCATAATGTTCGTATCTAGTTTTAAATGTTGTCTTATGGGTATCCTCATAATATATTCTTAGTTGATGATATCTAGATTTTAATCTATATTTGAGAAGATGGTAGCATCCATCAGTTGATCAAAGATATATTCAATCCTAGGTAGAGGATATCTATTCTTAATAGTTGCCTTGTTAAGCATCCTATAATCTATGCACAAACATAAGGAACCATCCTTTTTCTTGATGAAAAACACTGGTGCACCCCATGGTGACACACTTGGTAAAATTAATCCCTTCTCCAACAATCATTGTAACTACACTTTCAGCTCTTGCATTTCAATCAGATTTGTTATCTAAGGAGCTCTATTAATAGGCTTTGTTATAGGTTGAATTTCAATTATGAAATAAAATTTATGGTTAGGTGATAATCCAAGTAAATCCTATGGAAATACATCTCTAAAATCTTGAAGTAATGGGTTTTTCTCAAACACCTCTTCCTTATTTTCATATTCTATCTCATTTAACTTCACTACATAAATTATTCCTCCTCTATTTATTGCCTTCTTAAGATGCATTGCAAAGAGGATCTGGGGTCTAAAAACCCCTTGTAATCTATACACCCTCTACACTTTCCTACCATATTTCGAGTACTCAATCCATATATCTTGAAAATTGATTACAAACTTATGTGCTTGTAAACAATCCATTCCTAACACTACATCAAAATCATGTTATGGCATTACGTATATATATCCAATAGTTGTACCACTAGGTAGGGTAATTTTTGCAATAGGATAACACATATTTACAAAGTATATTTATTCTTAACCATACTCGACCTTCCACCCATGTCCCAATATTCCAGGCATTTCTAGTATTTATTTAACTAAGCTAGTGGAAATAAAGCTATCTATAGCACCACTATCAATCAAAATTTTAACATTCCTATCAAATATCATACCTTTTATTAGTAGTGGAGTGGCTTTCCCCTATAAATTCTAACTTCCTATCATTATGTAAATCTTGTGTGTAGGCTCCTTATGGGTGGGTTATTTTCACTTTGAACTCGACCATTTTTTGTACAAACATTTATTGGTATAGTGTGGTCCACCACAATCAAAGCATCCATACTTTAGGTCCTGGGTGAGTTTTTTACTTTTTTCCCTCTTCTACTTTTACTGCTAATGGAGGGTTGAGTTGAACTTACGATGGTGGTCCGTTATTACCATTGTTGTGATTTTTTGGATACATTTATTTTCTCATAACCTTTTCCTAAAATTTCCTTCCTATCATTTCTTTTGTCCTATCTAGGGGAGTCTTTTTTTGTCTATTTCACTATTTATTTTCTTGAGAGCCTATTTGTCCTGTTTAGAAGCTCCTTCATAATCAAAATATGGCCTAATATTTGTCTTCACTTTCATAGCCAAGTGATATGCCTTATAAATAGTTTTAGGCTCTATCATGTTTACTTAATGACCTATCTTGGGATCAACTCTTAATATGAACTTATGAATCTTCATATTTTCATTATATGTAGGCACATACTTCAACAGATTGATAAATTTTTGAAAGTATTCTTCCACCGTCCTAACTCCCTATCTAATATTTGTGCATTCTTTGAGTTTTTTTGTATAAAAATATTTTGTGAGAAACCTTTCTTTAAAGGCTACCACAATGTCTTCCTATTTTAGATCAAATGTGGCCTCAATTCCTCATTACCTACTAAATGTTCCCCACAAATCCAATCCAACACCCTATAAATGTATAGTGGCATATGACATTCGGGTCTTGATGGAGTAATTATTCATATTGCAAAAAATGTGTATCTCCTTCAACCAAGGTTTGGCTACATCGCCATATTTCTCTCCCTTGAACTTGGAAGATTTAAGATGTTTCATATCCTTGATCAATTCTACCTCTAGATGAATCTTGGCCTATTATGCCTCTGTAAGGGTTTCATTATCTTATCCCACTCTAGATCACCTAGATTATGAATATTTATTCACTATATCTTCCATTAGTTGCTTCTGTGTTTCCATTTATTCCCTCAGTAAGGTAATTGTTGTAGTAAGATCATCCCTCATATTATTAGGATCATTTGTACCTATATATGTGATCCTAACCTCTAAATTACTTTGTCGTGTCTTCTTTGTATATGGAGTAGCACTTCCTCTCCTTTTAGGTGGCATTGTACCTGCTCACAAATAGGAGAGATAGTATGAATCAATTCACAATTTCATCTAATAATTGTTTCTCGTGCTAACAAATTTATTCCTAGTTATTCTAATTAGACAGTTGAAGTTTACTTTTAATAGATACACTATTATTATAGGTGTATTTTTTACATGCTACACATATTTTTGAACTCCATTTATTCTTACACAAGGAAACTTGTATCCCTATGAACTGCACTCTTATACCAAATATCACAACCTAATTTTTCCAATCCATTTTTTTTAGATCATGAGTTGTACCTACTCATTTATCAAGGAATAATCCCAAGTTAACTACACCCTTTTAGGATATCCTAGTTAAGGTGTGTTTCATCCTTTCCTAAATTCCACTTAAACTCTTTTCAAGCCACACCCCTCCCTACATCCTACACATTTCTGACTATGTAAGAGTACTAGGTGCAAGTCTTTAGTCATCAAGATATGCTTCTTATTAATCTCTAATTAATTAGCTTGTCTTATTTTATTATATTGAAATAAGCACACTATCCTTCACACACTACATAAGTCCATCTATGCAGGTCTTTAGTGCATATAAGGATTAGCTACCTCTCTCATATTCATGATGAGCTAGCTCTTACTTAATAAGCCTCTTCTCAATATTATCCCATGGAAACCTTACTTTATATATCCAACTATTCATCTATCCATTAATTATTCTTATTTTATTTAAAAACTTACTTCTATAACACAAATAAGTAGATCTCATCTCATTTGTTTTAGTTATCTAGAACTACACCCATCATGATCCCTTATGATGTATTCATAACTATTATAAATCATTATTTATATATGCTTTCCATTGCAATTTATGAATATCTAGTATGGCTTACTCTAACTCATGAGTATTTAGCAAGATATTTTTGGTTACTTAAAGCAACATTCTATAAGAAAACCTATATATAAGAAGAGCATAAATAGTGCCAAAAATCATTCTATATTTATTTCCTTTTTAAGCATCCATGACTTAAAGCAACAATTTGTTTATCTTGGGAAACCCCAAAGGGAAAAACCCAAGAGTAATTCCTTCTCTTTTATTATTTCAAAGGATTATGGCACCATACATTAGTATAAAGGAACTCCAAAATGTTTACATACATAGTAACTCTTCTACACTTATTATGTTGTGATATGAATAAATACTTTTATTCATAGATACAATAGTTCTCTTGAACTAATTTTAGACACACCCAAGTGTGCAGTAACCAATAAAAAAGTACTTTAATATTATATCAATACAAGCATAATTCATTTTAGACATTTCACATAATCTGGTACCAAAAGCCTATGCCAAAGGCATTCTTTTGGACCCCCTTCCACTCTCTAATTTTAGCATTGTTTTCCAAGGTTAAAATTTGCTTTAGTTCTTTGATACCCAAATTTGTATTCGAAAGAGCTCCATTATTGGAGTATTCCATTACTCCAAGGTATAACTCCACAACACTATATATTATAATCATTTGACTTATTTTAAAATGATTCCTAGATTTAACAATGCTTTAAAAGCAATGGGATTCATTTTATTATTTACAATGTTTAAAGCTATACTAAATAAATCACTCTTGAATTATTGAATTATTTTAGTAATCTCTTTACATTGGTTGGATGGGAGAACCAATTTATTCAATTACATTTGATTTCTCTATACAAACTAGTACAAACTAAACTCTTGGAGCTTAACTCCTCATTCAATGACTCACAACAGGATAATACCAATAATATTATCTTACTACCAAAAGGTTTGGAAAGTAAATGTACTACCTCTATCACCAAAAGAGATCATATTTTTATTATAGGTAAAAGTAGAAACTATGGAGCGAACAATTTTTGTAGACCAAATAATAATAAGATATTTTTTCTACACAAATAATAATCTACCCATTTGCTTGATGTTCTTTTCCTAAATAACATTGTTAGGCTAATAAGGTATTTCTATTGCAATACTATTTGGTGAATTCATGGCCACAATATCAATATCTTCTACAAATGCCCATTAAACAATGCAAGTTCATTATAACCAAGGTCTATATTTTTAAAAAATAAAATAATAACATCCAGTCGTTGTCCTCCAAAAGTATTCTTAACTTGAAATCCAAGCTTCATTCAGGATTTCTTTGTAACCACAACGCTTTATTGGAATATATTACATTATTTTGAACATACCAAGTTACCATAATGGGTACATCTATAGATTAGAAAATAGTATATTAGATTAGGATTTACTTTATACAATGTAATGCACAAGTATGAAATGATATTTTAACAATGTAAATGTGTATAGTTGTTCCTGTGTACAAGTGGCAATAGAGTAGGAAGATGAATATTCGTAGGAAGAGTGAGGGCCAAGAAAAATCCATATGAAGAGTCACATTCCATTCTATATATATGGATGTACTTATGTAAAAGAGATATAGCAAAGGAGAAAGAGTCATCTATGTAAGCAATGGAAGGTGATGTAGTATGACGTATTTTGAGCTCTTTATTCAATAAATATTTCTTAGTATTTTCGAGCATTTTTCATTAGCATTATTTGAGTTATTATATAGTTGATTCTAATTGTATATGCTTGATTGACCAACATTATTATATCTTTCATATTTTCAATTGTATTATTGATCTTGAGGTAATATTATTTTGAGTATTTACACATCAAAAGCTAATAGTGGTATTATAGCCAAAATGGATCACCATTGCTACTATCAATTTGAATCCCACTACATATTTGCAAACTAAATCAGCCACTGTGCACTGCTATATGCAAACATCATTGTTTTGGGATTGTTTGATAGAAGTCATAATATAGATCAAAAGAAAAAAATATTTCTATTGGTTAATAAGAGAATATTAATGATAAAGGAATTACCTCTAAATAGAGAAGATAAAGGAATTACCTATGGAAAGAGAAACTAGTGAAGATATCATTTCTCACTATGTTGAAGAAAAACCAGTGATGATTAAGGACATACCTATTCCAAGAGAAAAATTGGGATAGAAGGAGATGGAAAGGTCTTGAAAATAAACCTTATCATTGAAGAGATTAAGGGACCCTTAGAAGAGGTCCTATTGATAAGCTTGATAAGAAAGTAAATATTCTAGATTGTTATTTTGCTAGAATATTTCCATAGGGTTGAAATGAAAACCATGAATAATAGGACTCAATATAGATTTGATTCCACTAGTTTTTTAAGATAGCTAGTGAAGATGATTATTTCTGGAAATTTGAATACATCTAATTTTTACTATCTAAGATTTGCTGTAGAATATTAGTTCTTAGAATTTGAGAAAATTCCTACAATAGATAGTGAAACATTTCATTTTTTATTTCTTAAAAGTCTATGTGCTTTCCTAGTGTTAGGATTAACTCTTTTGTTGCAAAAAAGTAGAAATTAAAGGAGGTCCAAGAAGGATACCTTATTGAATATTGAGAAGAACCAAGAAGAAGGTTCTCATTACAAGATTGCATATTGAAGATAAATATCCAAGAAGAGGTCACATTGAAGAACTTCCAAGCTTTGGAAGATTGAATATTGAATACTGAAGATAGAGATCCAAGAAGAGGTCACATTGAAGAACTTCCAAGTTTTGGAAGATTGAACATTGAAGACTAAAGATAGAGAACCAAGGAGAGGTCATATTGAAGAACTTCTAAAATTGGAATATTCAAGATTCAAGATAGAAGATAGAAGGACTACATAAGGTCCTATTATAGATAGAAGCAACTAAGTCTAGATATCTAAGAAAGAGATCTCATTGAAGAATTTCCCATAGCTATAAAATTGAAGAAACCAAGGTAAGGTTTCATTAAAGCATTTACTAAGAGAATTGGAGGTTGCATGATTAGAAGACCCAATAGTAAAGGTCTCAAGAAGATTTCATTAAAGAAAGAAAAGGCAAGAGAAAGCCCTATTGTAGAGTCTAAAGCAATGACATTTAGAAGAGATTTGAAGTATAGTTCATGGTAGAATATTGCAAGTAGAAGGAGCACCTTAACAGAAGAGATTGGGAAAATTGTTGCCATAGGAAAACAAGCCCAAAAAGAAAAATGATTTGGAAAGAAGTTTGTAAAGTTTTGATATCTTGGAGAGATCAAGACATCCATATTATAGTTAAAGAAGACAAAGAAAGAGGTCATATTTGAAGTCAAAATTCAGCAAGAAGATCGTAGAGGTCATAGTTTAGAGAGATTTGGAGGCATCCATAAAATTTTTGTAGGTTGATTTATAAAAGAATAATTTTTTGATTCTTTAAGGAGAAGATGAAAGGTCACAGTATAGCAAATAATAGAAGCAGAAAGCTGCATTTTGGAGAATCTTTTGGAGTATTTTTGGACAGGCAACTAAGATAAGGCTTGACAAAAAATAGAGTAGTAGATTTAGAAATTCATGGACATCACCAAATCAGATTTTTTAAGCAGTAATAAGAGGATTTTAAGCTGCAATTTTGGGAAGCATTGAAAGAGTAAAGATAGCTATATTTTGGAGGAGTTTTTGAAATAGATTTGGAATAGCTTTGGAAATAAAAGCTCAAGAATTATCAGAAACACCAAAGGAGGAGATTGACTATAGATTTGAATAGTGAAAGGGCAACATTTGAAGATACAAATTTTAGATATAGCTATAACATATTTTAAGGAGAAGAAATCAGATTTTGGGCAACAAATATAGCTGCAAATTGAATATTCCACTACTAGGAAAATAAATTTGGATTACAACAAATACAAGATAGAAAGCTATAAATAAAGGAGCTACAAAAATATATGTTAAATTTTATTCCATATAAAGTATTATTATAGACATTTTGAAGGTGCATATTAAGAGTCTTTTAGAGCATCAAAGTTTAGATCTATTTAGAGCTATCAAAAGGAAATTTTTTTAGAAGTGTCATTAAACCAAAGAAAAGACACTATTACACACCATTAGGTTTAGATAAATCTACAATATTATAACATTAGTTAAAGCTTTTAAAGGAGCAATAAGTGAATAGTATATGTTGTTTTTTAAGTAAATTTAAGGGCATATTTATCCTACGTTTGTGAGGAAGAATATACCTAAAAATATTGATGGTTTTAGAACCATCCCATCAAATCAAGAGAAAGAAAAAAAAACAACATATATTGTTGAGAATAAAGTGATACATTTGGATGGGACTACAAGGCCCTTTATAAAAGGGGATAGATTCCTTATCCAACACTCTACCTAGTTGTACAAGGAGACACCTTGCACATTACAACTTGCACATTGACACTTGTGCATTTATTACATTGCTTGAAGTAACTAGTTAACTTCCTCCATAAGTAATCTCCTATTCTAGTGAATTACATTATATGACAAAATAATGTAATATACTCTAACACCCCCCTATATTACATTATTTGGTATGCAATTATCTTGAATTGCATAGATGATCTATGAATGTTTGAAACTTGGTTTTTCCAAGTGCTTTTGTAAAATATATGCTAGTTGATATTCTGTAGAGACATGCTTGAGGATGATATTACTATTATGAAAATACTCCCTAATGAAATGACATTGAGCTTCAATGTGTTTGGTCCTTTCATGTATAATTGGATTTTTTATCATGTTGAGTGCTCCTTGATTATCACAAAATATCATGGTTGGAATTCATTTGATCCCCATATCTAATAATATGTATTGTAACCATAATGCCTCACAATTTTTATCTCTTGCTACTTGATATTATATTTCTATTGGTGATTGTGCCACTGTATGTTGTTTCTTACTGTGCCAAGATATGGATCCTGACCTAATATAGAAGACATATCCTGAGGTATATTTCCTATCATTAATAAATCCTACACAATCTGAATCTGATTATCCTTGTAATCAAAAATATTTATCATTCTATATATAATTTAGTCCATAATCAATAGTTTTATTGACATATTATAGTATTCTTTTTGTGGATTTCCAATTAATTTCTCTTGGTTGCATGAATCGTGAAAGATAATTTACTGTAATTGTTGTCTAGTCTATTATTTGTCAAGTATATAAGACTTCCAATAAACTAGTGATACATGGTTGTTGAGACCAATGGTGTTTAATATTTTTTTGATAATTGAATCCCTTGTTCCATTGGTGTATCTTTAGACTTACATTCTTTCATTTTATAAATTTTGAACAAGGCCTCTGCATACTTTGATTGAGTGACAGTTATCTTGTCCTTCCCTTGATGAATCTCTATATCAAGATAATCGTTCATTAGACCTAGATTTGTCCTTTCAAATACCTTTTCTAGATCTCCTTTGATATCACTTATTTATTTTTTAGAATTTTCAGTGATTACTATATCATCTACATATACTATGAGAATGAGTATGTCATTTCCAATTTTATTGGTATATAAATTGGGATTTAACATACTTCTTTTGAATTTATGTTGTAATAAGTGATTGTTGATCTTTATATTCCATGATCTAGGTGCTTATTTTAAACCATATAGAGATTTGTTCAATTTGCATACCTTATTTTCCTATCCCTTGATGATGAATCCTCTTGGTTGTGTCATGTAGACTTCTTATCCTAATTCATCATTATGAAGGGTACTTTTTACATCCATATAATATAGTTTCCAACCTTGATGAGCTGCTAGTGCATAGACTATTCTTATGGTAGTCATTCTAGATGTTGGTGCAAATATTTCTTAATAATAAATTCCCTCTATTTGAGTGTATCCTTTGGCTACTAGTCATTATTTGTGTTTGTCAGGTGTTACATTTAATTTGTAGTTGATCTTGTAAATCCATTTGCAACCTACTATTTTCTACCCTGGATGTAATTCTACTAGATCCCATGTCTTATTATTTTGAAGTGAAGTATATTTTAATTCTATACATACTTTCCAGTGTAATTCATTTAGTGCCTGAAGTGTCAATGCTGGTTCTACTACATTGCTTAGCATTCCTCTATTTATTCTGGTCAAACTTCATGTTTGAGGTCTAGTAGTGGTAAGATTTAGCATATTTTCTAGATTTGATTCTCTAAGCATATGCCTGAGCCATATTGGTTCTTTCCTAGCAAGATCAATAGATACATATGTATCTTGATCTTGAGATCCTTATTTTGAATCTTCACTTGATGTGTCTTTATTGGAAGGATTTATATGAATTTCTATATCATTATTGGTCTCTTATGTATTTATCTTGATATTTTCATCAAATATTACATATCTACTAATGTAAACTTTATTTGTGCATGGATCTAGTATTCTATACCCTATAGATTCACTTTCATAACCAAAAAATATTTCTACCATGTTTTTATCATCTAATTTAGTCTTTTGTTTTGGAATATGCATGTAAGCCTTACACCAAAAAATATTCAATTTTTCTATATTTGGCTTATGTCCTGACCATGCTTCTTCTGGTGTAATATGTTTGAGAACCCTTGTTGGTAATCTATTTTGTATGTAGACTATTATTTGCACTACTTCTACCCAATATTAATGATCAAGTTGAGCCTCCTTCAACATACATCTTACAATTTCCATTATTGATATATTTATTCTTTATGGAATTCCATTTTTTTGAGGTGAATATGTTGTAATAATTTGTATTTTAATTCCATTTTCTTCTAAGAATGAATAAAAATATTTTGAAACAAATTCTCCTCCTCTGTTTTAATGACGTGCTTTTATTTTATTTCCTGATTCTTTCTCCACTTGACATTTGAAATGCTTGAAATGACCAAATGATTTGGATTTGTACCTCATGAAGTATACCATTTTTTTGGTGTGATCATCAACGAATAATTGAAAGTACTTATGTCCTCTAATACTATTAATTTTCATTGGTCCACACATATCTGCATATACTATTTCCAAATATTGTTGAGCACTGTGTTGACAGAATTCGAAGGGAACTCTATGGTGTTTTCCTACTAAGCATTCTAGACATATAGTAGAATTTAGAGAAAAATTGGGTATTCCTTCAACAATTTTATACTTGAATAAGTCTTTTGTTGAGGAATCACGAGTGTGTCCTAGTCTCTTATGCCATAGATAAGATGTTTTGACTGAAAAACTAAATGTGTAGCAGTATTTAGGACAAATAAACCATTTCTATAAGACCTTGATGGTATCCTTATTCCTTGTTTAGAAATGTAACATTGTTTCCTTTTAATGAGGAATTGAAACTCAATAGTCATGTTTTGATCCATAAGTTGAGAGATAGAAAGAATATTAGTAGTTAATATGGGAACATAAAATACATTCGTTTTATCCTTTTTCCTTATTTTAGGTTCAATATGTCTTTATTCCCTTCACCTCATATGTTTTGCTATCTGCTATGGCAACCAATTTCTTGTTTACATTTTTTAGGGAGTTTAAACAATGAATATATCCATTCATATGCTTACTTGACCCTGAGTCTATATACCAATGATCCATAATATTTTTTTTGATAGAGGGTTTTTATTAAATTCCTTGTCTCCCTAGATTAATATAGTGCTTCTGATAATAGTAGTTCAATTTTTGAGTTTATTTTGTAATGTTTTGTAAGTAGCAAAAATCATCTTCTATTACACCTTATTATTGCTATTGAACTTAAGAACTTTTCAATTTGATGAGGTCTTAATGGTTGGATTTCCTTTGTCCCCTTAATGTGGTTTTGAGACAAGTATATCAATAAATTTCCAACTCTTGATATTCCTTAATAAGCCTCCTTTTATAGCCTTTAATAATTTGATATTTAATGTTTCTAAATTCCAATTTCCTACTTTGATGTAGTATTCCTTATAACTCCCTAATTTGGAATGTTAGAAAACTATAATATTTGCAATAATATTTATTTTTCCAAGTTGAAAACCTTATTTCTCCTATGTTTAAATTGCAAATATTAGGCTATATATTTTCCTTTTAGTATTGCTTTCAAATATGGTTGATTTCCTAATTGCTTCAACCTTATAGCTCCTTTTTAATGAAAGAAAATTATACAAGGTAGATTCTTACCTTAATGAAGCTTTAAATATCTATGTATTCGGTGATGGATTCATACATAAATGGTAGCAATGTTCAAAATTCCCTTGGGTGTTGTGAGCAATGGTAGACTTCAATTTTTCCTTGACTTCAATGCTTGAATGGTGGCACCTCAAGTTTGGCCTATTTGACCTACTTTGAATACCTTGACCGAGAGCTTTTAATGCTCTTCTTACTCACTTTATTGTTGATCCAAATTATATTTCCTCCTTGGTCTTGGATGCCTTAAATAGGAGCATGATCTTATCATGTCAATTTCTAATGATGATATTAGACAAGTGTCACGATGGCTTATTTCAATGCTCAACGGTGGTTTTATTTCAATGCTCAATGATGTTATTTATTGTAGAATGAAGATGTTACAGTCTCTATGTAAATGCTTTCTTAGGTGTCACCCCTTCTTCAATATTCTCTATGTTGTCTTGCGTAATGCTTCTTTGAATTATTCCTTCCACGCATGTGATATCTTGAACATTATTTTGAACATTCATATGAAAGGTGTTAGGGTTGCTTTTAATTTGACAAATGGTACCTTTTTTCCTTTTATTTTCCTAGCCTTATAATGTATTCTTTTACTCTACTCCAACATATGTGTCCACATTTTCTTTTGTTATACTTTTATAACACTGAGTTGGTGTCAGCTGAGTTATGTTGTGGTAGATCTTGGAGGGCTTTGAGCGGTACCTTGGTGTATCTTGAGTAGAAATTTGGTGGAGACTTTGTGATGCTCCTTGGATGATATAAACTGCTCCTTGAATGTACGTCTAGCTCTAGTATTAAATTTTTTATCTTGTTATTTTCTTCCTTCTTCCAACCTGCCTTGTAGTTACCTTTGTAGATAATTCTTCTCCTTATGTTATGCTTATAGATAGCTTGATATGACTGTTCACAACCATGGATGAGAGAGGCTTCTTTTACCTCACTTGGAGAATGCTTCTATATGACTGCCTTGGACTATATTTCTCCTTTTGAAGAGTGTCCCATTTTGGCACCAAAAACCTATCATTCTTCCTATGTAGTGCAATATAATGTAAATAATTTTGAGAATATAATTTCTCTTTGCACCTCTTTTACAATCTTTGGTTTTATGGCTGATTTGATGTTATATCTTTTGCTAGACAACTCTCTCCTTTTCTTGGTGACTTTGATAATAAACCCAAGCTAATAACCATGTAGATAGAAGCTCTTTTTATAGAAGTAATTTTTGCACTATTTTTGTAAATAGCCTTTAGTGCACTTTGAATATGAGACTCACCAAGTCTCGATTTGAAGCTTCTATTGCTGATTTTGATGGTGGTTTTCTTCTCCACTCCTTGGAGGAATTTGATCTGATTTTGGTGGCTTCTTTTAGGCCATCAAATGCTAAAGTTTTTGTGCACCAAATAGTTTCTCTAGATACTTTGATAATATGTTGATTTTGTTCTCTTGATCTTCAATAATAAAAAACATAAACTAACCTTTTTGAGAGTAAATAGTTAAGGATAACTAGTATAGTGCTAATGGATTAATAATGCACTTTTAATGGCAACAATAGTCTAACCTTATTGATCCTATAAATAAACTATAAAAATAATTTAAAATACACTTAATAATGTTTGCAACTTTTAAGAGTAATCTTTAATGAACCCTTAATGAATATTCTACAGTTTTTTACTACAATCAATATTGTAGGATATAATATTCTTGATTTCTAGATAGAAAATAGGTAGATGATAATTTTATTTCTTTCAAAAATATCCAACTCCTATTTAATGTGTAAATAATCCTTAAAATGAATTCTTCTCTTTGAATTTTCTTGAAGACTATAAATTGAGCCCTTCTTCTTGCAAATTTAATCCAAATATGGTGCTTAATGGAATTTGATAATGAACCCTAATATGAAGTTCAACTGATTGCACCCTAGTTGCTTATCTCTTTGATGGCTTCTAAAGTAGATGTAGATATTGGTGTTTCTAATTCACAAAGTTGCTACCTTTAACTCTCTGTCTTGAGTCTTAAATTTAGTGACTTCTTCTATCTTAATATTCCTTCAATATTCTTATCAATTTATGAATTCAAATAGGATCTTCTTCTTCTCAATATTCTAAATATATTGAGCTCTTCACTAGATTCTTCTTTTATATTTGACACTCCTTGCCAAATTCTTCTTATTTTTGGCTTGTTGTTAGATGGTGGTAATTGTTCCAAGTTATTTTACTATCATAAGCTTATCATTTGTAGTCTTCAATCAGTAAAGGATATCAACAATATTCTATTTCTCATGAAATATTATTTGGAGTCTCTTCTTCAATATTGCAACAAGTATTTTATGGCATTTCCTAATCCTATTGATCTATTATGGATATTTCTATCAAGTGGTGGTGTTTGCATGTAATGGTGCATAGTGGTAGGTCTGGTTTGCAAAGATGTATGACAATAGTATCAATGGTATATTTCTCTATTCCTCTCTATATTCATCGTGGATCTGATACCACTGATGGTTTTAGAACCATCCCATCAAATCAAGAGAAAAAAATAAAGAGAGAAAAAGTAATATATATTATTGAGAATGAAGTGATACATTTAGATAGGGCTTTGAGGCAGTTTATAAAGGAGGGTAGATTCCTTTTCCAACACTCTACCTAGATATACAAGGATACACCTTACACATTACAACTTGCACATTGACACTTGTGCATTTATTACATTGCTTGAAGTAACTAGTTAACTTCTTCTAGAAGTAATATCCTGTTCTAGTGAATTACATTATATGACAAAATAATGTAATATAATCTAACAAGTACAGTAGATTTTGGAAATCAAAGAGTTCCAAATTTGAATGTGGATTTTAGCTGTTAAAAAATACTAGACATGCTTTCAAAAGTGGTGAATAAAACCACTAAGAGAGTGGTGTGAATCGCCACCATATTAATCACCATTGAGTAGTAGATCATAGCGTGGCAAGATCTTCATCAATATCCATCCATTTGCAAGAAAAAACACTAACACGAGTGCTTAAATAAAGAGCCATTAGGCTAAGAAATCATCCAACCAAGGACCTAGAATACGTTAGCTACAACCTAAAAAATATTACCATACATAAATCCTATGTAGCACAACCTTCTATCTACACAAAGCTAGGTAGATTGCAAATACAATGTGTATTATCAAAGGAATATTACCAATAGATGAGACTACCAAAAATGAATTACCATAGAGCCACTATTGGAGTGCTCTAAGATAGTCACAGATGGAGATAGCCTAGCATGAATTCATCATCATCTAAAGAGAGAATAAATAACACCAATTTATGTTACAAAGAAGCAATAATACATTGGAGTAAAAGTGAAGAAGGAATACATTGGAATAATTGTGAAATTCCATATGTTGGAGAAAATAGTGCATGAATAGAATGTTGTAACACTTGTCCCAATTAAGGAAATAAATATTGTCATTTGACAAAAGGGTGAGAATTGGCATATAGTCATAATGTACATATCTAGGAAATAAGAGTGCTCAATGCTCTAAATCATCACCCAATGCTCAAGGAAGGATTAGTAATGCCCAAAAAACACAAGGAATATTGTGCCAAGTGTCCATTCATATTACAAGAACATTAGCACCACCTAAAGGGAGTCAATAAGTCTCCATAACGTATGTTATAAGTGGCACATTGCACAAGAGGACATAAGCACCCATATAGCCACTAGTGTAAGAGAGTAAAGGTAGATTTATAGCAAGTGTGAAGCAAGAGCATTGAAGGCACATTCAAAGTGCCTATTATCAAGTCCAATAAAATTTGACCAGAAGGAGGAGTGCTTGAAAAATTAAGGTAACATTTACCATAATATTTTCATATTAAAGTTTATATTGGTAGGAGGAATAAGGAATAAAGTGAATATATTATAAGGTTAAATATTTAAAGTTTTTAGTGGAGTGATAAAGTGAATTTTGGATAATGCATTTTGAAACATTCTATCGTATTTGAAGAAGCATTATATTTGGGTTATGTAAATTTACATATTTAGATTTACAAAACAAATTGAATATTTACAAAATCACTAAGGTTGAAGAAATAAGGCATTCTACATCAAACTAGGATTACAAAAACTTTTTAAATATTATTTTTTTAGGGGTTGGGAGATTAATAATTCTACATAGAGATATTGCATTTTATAAGTTTAATCTCTAAGTTCAAAATTATTAGATATTTGAAGATTTGTAAAGGATTGAAATTGTATTCAAATCACACATTGATTGATAGAGTTGATATTAAAATTGCATTACCTTTCAAACATTAGGGAGATAAAATGTGTTCTACAAAACATAGAATTGAAAGGACTAAATTGAGACAAGGGAGTCATAAGAAAGTCTACCTGAAAGGATTAAAGTTTTAACAATGGAAGACCTTATTAAATACAAAGGATTCAATAAATCAACTTGGATTAGATATATACTTGGTTCAAAGGGCAATAACAACATGAAACACATGGATAGAAGAAAAGAACCTATATAGCTTCAAATAATTATTGAATAATCACAAATTAGCCCAATAAGAAAAATACCTTAGAGACATATTATAACAATATGATAGAAGATAGCCACAGTGAACACTCTTAAAGTCTAGAAAAACATGTAAGACAAGAATTCCTTCTAAAAGTCTATGAAATAAGAAAAAGTAAAATTAATTCAACCATTCATGCATGGTTATATAAGTTGATCAAGAAAATAGATGAAGTCAATATATTCAAAACAACGCAAGAAACTTGAAATGTACTTACTGTAACAAATAAAGCCATGAAAAATTTGATTGTTGGGATTTACATCCTTGCACATATCACAAAAGAGGATATCACTCATATTCATTTTTTCATTACATAAAGGATTATTACATGACTTTTGAAATAATTCTAATGTTCAGGTTACGATACCTATTTCAAAGAATTATTTTGAAAGCTTTTGATAACAACAAACATAAGCTTGATGAACATGAAATAAGACTACACAAAGATCAAGAAAAATAAATATGGACTAAAGAGGTGATTGGGGCTCTAGATAAAAAAGGATATCTAGTGGTTGCCTATATCAATAATCCCAAATAGAACTTGAAGACAAAAAAAAGGAACCATGCAAAAATGAAGACTTGTAATATGAAGAACAAAGGGAAAAAGAATAAGTCTCTACAAGGATCAAATAACAACACAACATCATCCAAGAGTCTACATGAAGAAGAATTTGAACCTGAACAAAATGAAGAGTATCTATAATATGAAGGACACAAATTCAAGAAAGAATATGAAGACCATATTGAAGACTAAAGTATTCAATAACCAAATAATGTAATACAGAGGGTGTTGGAATATATTACATTATTTGGTACATACCAATGTACCATCATGGATACATCTATAGATTAGGAAAGAGTATCTTATATTAGGATTTACTTTATGCAATGTAATGCAAAAGTATGCAATCATATTCAGGCAATGTAAATGTGCATAGTTGTTCCTATGTACATGTTTCAATAGAGTAGGATTATGAAGAGTCATAGGAAGAGTCACATTCTATTCTATATATGGATGTATTGATGTAAATGAGATAAAAAGAAGGAGAAAGAGTCACCTATGTAAGCAATGGAAGGTGATGTAATATGATTTATTTTGAGCTCTTGATTTAATAAATATTTCTTAGTGTTTTTGAGCATTTATCATTAGCATTATTTGAGTTATTATATAGTTCATTCTAAGTTTATATGCTTGATTGATCAGAATTATTATATATTTCATATTGCAATTGTATTATTGATCTTGATGTAATATTATTTGAAGTATTTACTCATAAAAAGCTAACACACTTAATATGCAAGTGTTATACTTCATATTCTACCTAATAAAAACTATTGTACTCTAACATGTAGTGTAACTAGAGACTAATTGTAATCTATAGAAACTTTGGTTTCAATAAGGTTTATAATGAAGATAAACCTCGAGTTCACTAAATTTTGGGCACTCATTTGTTAGAACACATATATTCTAAGCTGGATTAGACATTCCATACGGGTCTTCTAAGGACTTAGAAAACTCTTAGGTAATACATATAAAAGGTTTACAAAAATGTAGGAAAATATTTTAATCATCAATCATTGTTTCTGATACATTCTCCATTATAGATTGATGTTCAAAGAAATAAATTTTGAAACTCTAAAGCTATCAATATGTATGCTCATTGAAACATACCTTTTTCACTCTAGACAATTACCGTAGACATATTCTAAGCCAATCCTATGCTATCTCCACTTTGTTTTCTCTCCCCCAACCATTCTCTATTTTTATCCTCTTTTTACTAATCACCTTCTTATTTTTTTGTCCGTCACCTCCAAAAAAAATTAATTCCCATGAGCCTTCTCCTCTTTCCCACTCTCAAGCACAATGGAAATCAAAACTCACTAACTCTACCAACAATCATTATATGAGCATTTACAACATTCCTTGGATACTTATTCAAAATACTTATTCAGTATTAAATCTAAATATCCTATATTTGTTCTCTTGCCCTTTCTATCTGTTAACTTAAGATAAGCTAAGCTTCAACTTAAATTACAATGATAATCCACAACAATTAAAAATAAATACCATTAATCCCTTATCAAAGAATATTTTTCCACATTGTGCTTACTATGCTAAATAAAATATGAATTCCTTTACATCAACATAGATTCATACTTCTACTTTCCTTCATAATAGTTCACTTTATATCTAATGTCATCTATTTTTTTAGGAGAAAATCCTTTAAAAACAACAAGCAGATTCTATCCTAAATCTGATATATTTTTCCCCAAGCAAGTCATTTAAAGCAACTATTTAAAAGAACATTCATCCCTATTGTCCAACCCATGGATGAATAGAACATCACATCATTTCTCTCCTTAAAGTATTCAGTTTTCAAGGGTTAATTTTTTCTTCCATCCACAAGAAAACTTGTTCATATCATGTATGCAAAACGATTAGCAGTAACATAATCTACCATAAGATAAAATTATATATTTGACAAAGATAAAACATGAATAATCAATCATTCACAAAAATACATCATACTTTCTTATAACATATTTGTCCTGCAACAATAAAACATGAAATGGTCATTCATTCCATTATCAAGATAACATAGCAAACCAAAAATCCATCTAATCAAAAGATCTGCCAAGGGAAAATCATGACATAAATCCAGATGTAAATTACCTAATTCATACACAACATAAAATACATTTCATAATTTCAATTATATCCTCAATTTAAATGTAACTACACTACTCAACTATTGTTGAAATCATAATCATTAAAATATCAGTCAACTCTTCCATTAAATCAATAACCATGACGACAAATTTGTTATTATTCAACTTCATATAATATCCTTTACTCTGCCAAAAACTTTAAATTAACTGATCCACCCAAATAAAAAATAGGTAACGAGTAAAAGATACATTTATATATAAAATTATTCTCTTCTATTTTTTTTTTCTTTTTTTCATAATTTTTCACGTTAAACACTACCATGAGTGGTGAACCGTTTGTTGTGCAGGCTACGTGCTTCACATCCGACTAAAGAAAATTTTACTTTTTATAAGTATTACTGTATATTTATATGTCTTCATGGGCCAGTTAATAACTGGCATATCATTTACTGGTACCTTCTAAACTACCGGTCCCTTCCATTTATTTACTAATGCCCTGCGCCAACCTCCCCCCCAAAAAAATTGGATACATAGCAGGCGGGTAAGCAAAAACTTCATTGAAGCTGCATAGCCATGTTGTAAGGTGATACGAACTATTCTAATGACCAGTTCCTGGGCTTGGACTATGCCTCATAATCTTGTGCATGCTAACATCTTTTTCCTGCTGCGTGTAACCCACTCCGTCGTTTTGACTTGACTGGCCAATATTACTGAGCTGCATGTGACCGACACCAGGGCTGTGATGCGAAACAGAGAGCCGCTGCCCATTGAATTTGCCGTTTCCTCTCGCATTCGGTTCAGAAGCCGCTGATTTTCCTTTGGTGAGGACGTTGTACGGCATGTCATGAGAAAGAACCGCTTCTTTCTTCACGTCGGCTCCCTTTAGATTCACCTTAAAGTTAAACGTGAACATGTTGTTCTCGGCATTCCGAGCAGAGCTGCTCCACGGCTTCATCTCGTTCTCCAGAAGTCGGGCTTCGCTTCCCGGCTTGAATCCAACCAAAAACAGACATAAGAGAGTCATCAATATTGCCATATCGCTATTTCTTAATAATAGTCCTTGATATAAGCAATCTCCGATTATTTCCTCCAAGCCCAATAAAGATGGAAACAAACTATAATGGAGGTTTTCAGGAGAATGATTTTTGGTGCGAAGGGAGAAGCGATCGAGACCTGAAAGTTTTGGTGGGGAGATGTGTGAAATCGAGGGGATTATATAGAAACTGTAAACTAAGGAGATAGGGAAGAAGAACTGTAAGCAATTCCACCTGCTTCGTCTTTGCTATCTTTAATTCGCGGTAGGCGCCGCACTTTCCAGAGTGAAATTTCGTCTCAATTTTGACATTTCACATAGAGTGAACCACGCGGTCAAAACACAAGGGAATGTTATTGTTACGAGTGCCGCAATAGTAGATGCTTGAAAGCCGAGTTGAACGACCCTTCAGAAACCACGGGAAACAGGTTGTGTCCGTAAATGCCTTCGTTCTTCCGTTGACCGAGAAAAATTCGGAGTGGTCGGTCTAGACTCTCTACTCAATCAAATATAAACGTGTCCTTTTGATGTTTGAAAGCTATTCATGGTTGCTATGACCAGAAACTTATGTTGTTGACTGTTAGGCATTTGGAAATTGGAACCGGAGATAAAACATGTTCATACTAGACCAGGCTTGAATTTCAACTGTTAATTGTTTATATTTTGTCGTTTTAGCTGTCAAATACAAGAAAAATTAATTTCTTTCATTAATGTGATTTATATTTTAAATGAGTCT
Organism: Wollemia nobilis; assembly: GCA_028583015.1. Classification (NCBI taxonomy): domain Eukaryota; kingdom Viridiplantae; phylum Streptophyta; class Pinopsida; order Araucariales; family Araucariaceae; genus Wollemia; species Wollemia nobilis. The sequence continues at coordinate 363,336 of JAQPPZ010001776.1, read as the reverse complement.
TTCTGTATGTTAGAGGTATTACATTTTTTGTAATAGTTTAGATGTATATTTAATATTTGAGTTTATAGTACCTGTAAATAAATGTGAAGTTACACGTGTAAGGTGTCATGTAAGTATGAGTTATGTGAGTAAAGTGTCATGTTTAGAAGTGAGTAGTTATGTACAATCAAGAAATTTATCTTTATGTAATATGTGAGATTTATTATTACATAAGAGAGAAATGAGGAGATAAAGAGTTGATGTAAATGTAATGTTCAAGAGTCATATATATATATAAATATAAAGAGTCTCATGAATTTATATATTGAAGACAAAGCTCTATAATATACATTTGAAGAAGCATTGCATTTATGCATTGCTTATAGTATATATTATTAATAAAAAAATGAGTTATTGTTCAATTGTTTGAGTGAATGAATACCTTTTATGTCTTGATATATTGTGAAATATTGAAAGAACACTCTATTGCTAATAGTGGTATCAAAGCCACTCTAGGTGTGCTTAATAGAACACCACAACATGTATAGGAGTCTGTTTGTTGAAGCACAAGAGGTGAGAAGATAAGGTTCTTAAGAAAATAGATGTAATAATTGAATGTGTGAAAAGACATTGGTGAGAGCTATTGTTTGATTGTCTAAGATAGATGAACATACAACACTAACTACATTGATAGGAAAGAAGGAACATTAACACTCAAAATATTTAGAAGAAGAAGATTTGAAAGATAGGAATCTTGGTGCTAGGTTAATGATGGAATGTAAATTCCAAAAATACAAAAGTCTAGTACAAGCTAGATGTAAAAAATATAGAAATTTTGTGCAAGCTAGACGTTAGAACACAAAATATCATCTGGAAAAATTGTATGTTAAATACAAGTTGAGGCTTGGACTAAGGCAATAAGCATCTCAGGAAATAATTACAAGCATCTTAGAAATGGAACAAGATGTTAGAAAGGAAAAAATACAATTAATTGACGTAGTCATAACATAGATAACACTTTTAACACATATGTTGAGTTGTATTTGGAAGGTAAGATATTTGTTAAAGAGCACACACATTTTTGATACCCTAGTTCAAATTAAAGAGGATCACACCTACATAAGGTAATATTTTACCCCCAAACATTCATTTGTATAGTATTGAAGGTAATATTATAAGTTGAAACAATAAGAGGTATTCATTGAGTTTTTTATTTGAAGAAAATAATATTTAATGATTGATAGAGATATAAGGATTAAAGAATTAGATATTATTGTTGAGAAAGTAATAATATATGAAAGAAGAAATTGAATTAAAAATTGAAGAAACAAAATTAATGTAAAGAAGAGGATTGAAGAGAAGAAACAAATTTGAAAAGAAAGATTAAAGAGTGAAATATTGAAAAGATAAATTTAAATTTTGAGGAAAACTATTAAACAAATAAACTATCTAATATCAAACTTAGTATTGATATTCCTTATACCTCCTTAACCTTTGTAAAAATAAAATTAATTTAAATGTTTTATATGCCTTCTTGAATATGTTGTGCTACATTTTTGGCTTGCTTCTTGTGATAATTTTCAAATCTACATCCTACACTCTATTTCAAGTGCTATTCTCCAAAAATTAACTTCCAACTATTTTCTCTCCAATGTATTTAATGCTCCTCCTTGTGTATGGTACTCATTAAATTCAGTCTTCAATACTTTGACCTCCCTCTACATGCTTGTTGGCTTCTCTGACTATTAATGTGTAGCACTCCACTAACTTGCACCATTATCTTCTCTCATGAATACACTTGTATAACTTGTCCCTCATGCACTTATGGATACAAGGATATGTTTCACTTCCTTGGTGTTGGTTGGAGCTACCTTCTGTACTATGACACTTGGAAAATATATTATGTCCTCCCAAGTGATAATTAGGTCAAATGGTTGGTGCTTCTCCTCCATGTAACATATTTTCCTCCTCTTGGTAACACTCCTCTTCTTCTCTATGCTTGGTAACACACTACTTCTCCTCTACACTTGGTAGTAACTTCAATTCTTTACCTCCAACACTTCTAATCTTTATTTCCTCAACACTCAATGTCTTATTTCTAACATATCTTCAATGAATTAACAACAAATAATTGTTTGAATTCCTTATAATATCATTTGGATTTATTTAAATTATTCACTTCAAACAGTCTATGGTTTTGATGTTCAAAACTTCTAAGTAATAACACTTGCTCTCAGCATTGATGGCTCCTTGATTTTTGGTGCTCAAGCTACACTAAAAGACATCCCAAATTCTCTTGAATAACACTTGCTATGGCACTTAAAATATCTTTCCAATGATTTTTATCTTCCTCTTTTGTGTTCCTTCCTCCATCCAATGCGATTATTGTTCTTCACTATAGTGGCTCCTCCTTCAAGATGGTGGTTCTACCTCCCCTTTGGTATAATGTCTATGGAAATTTTACCTTGTTCTTATCCACTATTTGGTCTTTTTATTTTATTAAATAATACTTAAACATTTTTCTCTTCCTTGGAGTATAAGAACAACATATATATACTCATTTTACTTCTTCTTAGAACTCCCTTTCAAGAAATATTGAATTTTACTTTTGCTTGTGTATTTTACAAATTCTAGGATGATAATGATATCTCCTTCCTTGGCTTGGAGACACTTAGATTAAACCATATTTTGTTGGATTTAATAAATCTAATATGTTGCTTGTAAAAAAATTGTAATAAGCTAATTTGAACTCTTTAATAATTAAATTTTATAGCACCAATATTACAAACCTCCTTGTCCTCCTTTTTGACGCTAGTATCCTTGGTGATTTGATTCACCTTTAACTATATTGAGTTTATGAATTTTGCAACTTCACTACCTTTTACTTTTCTGCCCCAAAATAAATTTCTATCCTCTTCGAAGTATGTTGTTTAGATCTTATCTTTCTCCTTGCTAGACAACTATTATAGAATGCTGAAATTTTCAGCCTTTCTTCCTCTTCAAATGTTGTTTGAAATCAGCCTTATTTATCTTCAACTTCTTTGAATTTTACAATCCAAGTTCTACCTTCTTGCTATCCAAAATATTAGAAAGTTTTAGCTTCAATTTCCACAAAATATTCCTTCACTTTTGTTGTCCAAATTTCCCTCAAATTTACCCCATAATTCTTAAAATTGTAGCTCTACTATCTCCTTTTAAATCTACCCAATTTTGCAGTCCAAATATCTTAAATTGCTACTCCAAAAATATATTTTCTTCTCTTGTATATTTCTATTTAAAAACTAGTCTCTAACTCCACCAATCTATTGCCTTAGTTTGTTGTCAATTCTTACTTCAATTGGTTGTTCAATGACACTTCAAAATCTTCCCAAATATTCTTCAATTTGCAGCTATATTTCAACTTTAATTTTTTGTCCTGTGACCCTTCAACTTCTATCACAAAAATTAGCAATCTTCTCCTTTATAAATAAGCCTTCAAATTATTAATGTTTATCTTCAAATTTCTCAAATTGGTGGCCTCTTCTATATCATTTATTCTCATCATCCCTCACTAAGTTCTATCTTCAAATCTTGTTAGGATTAAATAATAAAACATGAGCAATAAAATGCAGAAATAAAACACAAAAGAAATAATGCAATACACAATAGACACAAATTTATGTGGTTCACCCAATATGGGCTACTTCCATGGAGGAAATAACCATACCTTTTATTCCATCCAGAAAACCCCTCTATGCATATTCGTGCACCGAATATTACAATAAGTCATCATACAACACTGTATTATAATAATGCATTACAATTTTAGGGTAAAAACCTACCTAAAATGTATTGTTCAATCTATGACCTAATAACAAACAATATAGATTTATATAGAGGAAAAATCATCTGTTTTCAGCCCCCCTTAGACCCCCCTGGTGGACACTAGTAGGAAGGACTAATGCCCCCTACATCGTCTCTCTTTCGCTTTGTGGGTCCAAGTGCGGCTGAAAACAAGGCCTATGAATTAATCAGGCTCCACAATTAACAAATCTGACTTCTTTCACTGACCTCTTCCTCAAGAATGTAAATGTCTTAAGGTATTCTAATATCCTTTTTAAAATTTGACAAACTTCTTACCAAATACTTTGTCCTTTTGGGCTTGTTGTCAGATGGTGATAATTGCTCCAAATTCTTATTTTTAGAAGTTTCTCCTACTTCCAATATTCTATCTCAAGATTTCTTCAAATATCCTCCAATGGCCAATTCTTCAACTTCTTCAATAGAGATGCTCTAGCCTTCTTTTTTGTCCTTCAAAATTTGCTTGAGACTTCTTCTCTTGGGTCTTCAAATTATCAATATTCTCTCTTCAATATTCTCTGGGATGTCTTTATTGGTTCTCCTCAATATTCAATATTTAATCTCTAATGGGACCTCTTTCTTGGACCTCCTTAATATTCAATATCTACTATTTTTTTGCAACTAAAAAACTAATCCCTACGCGAGGAAAGAACATAGAATTTTAGGTAATTAAAGATGAAATTATTCTCTATCTATAGTAGAAAGCTTCTCAACTATTTAAAAGTAATTTTCTACAACAAAACTTAGAAAAAAACAATCAAATACATTAAAATTTCTAGATCTCTAAAATAATTAAACCTCACTATTTATCCTTCAATCCAGTGGAAAAGCAATATTTGATGAGTCCTAGTCTTAAATTTTTTTCTATAACCCTATGGAAAGACTCCAGCAAAAAAGCAACTTTAAATTTTATAAAAATAAAATATCCTTATCTCTTCTCAATATCTCTTGTGGCTCTTCCTATCTCATATCAATTTCCCTTGTGGCTTTGATACCATTGTTAACTTTTGATACTAAATGCTTAATGTAAAATAACCACAAGATCTAAAATAAGAATGCTATATCAGATATAAGATAATGGTAATATTATAGACATAAAAATCATGAGTAACTTCTACAACTACTCATAAAATAGCCATTAAAAAATACTCACAAAAATAGTATTTTGATATAGAATGGAGATCTCAAATACTACATACTTCATACATGCTCAATTTGCATTGTGTCTCTTCATTTTTGTTGTGATTTTACACTCACATATAGACCTATATATATAATGAAGTGTGACTCTTCATATGGAGTATTCTTGACCTCCACTCTTCTTGAGACTCTTCATTTTCCTATTCTATGGACACATGTGCACATGGACTATTATGCACATTTACATCATTAAATAATTTGCACACTCTAATAATACTTGTGCATTTAATACATTGCATAAAGTAAATACTCACACTCTAATCTAAGACACGCTCCTAATTTAAATATTTACCCAAGGTGATACATTAGCATGTAGCAAATAATGTAATATTTTCCAACACGGATTCTATGTAGTAAGTAGACTAACATATTCCATACTATATAAATATTTTTTTCCATAATTTAGGCCATATTGATTGTCGCTCCTTCATTACTCTTTGTCCTACTGAAAGCATCAGATTCCGAAATGAACGAAACACTATGCACAAAACAGAGAAAAGAAATAAATTGGAAATAACAGAAAGATGTATGAAAGCACAACCTTCTTTATTCAAACTTCTTATCCTCGGTTACAAAGACGTCTCCTCCATTTTTAGGGGCCAGGAACGTCAAATGAATCTCTGTTACAAATATACACAGTCTTCTTCCTTCTGCATGTCCACATCCAAAATGGGAAGGCCAAAATGTTGCCGCCGCTGATGTTAATGAGCCCTTGCTTACTGCTACTTATCCTGCGTTTACAGAAACAATAAACTGTTTAATAGCACCTGCGACAAGAAGACAGAACATTCGTCTTTGGGAAGTAATGAAAAATGCATGTGAAGGATTGTTTATGTGCGTGAATGAAATAACTCTACGTAAACCTGTCACCTTTTACAGAGAACAGAAAACAACATGCATTCGAAACAGCATAAAACGTAACTATTATTTTAACCTATTCGAAAACAACATATATTATAAGACGTAAACTGTCATTAAAACAGTCAGCCGATTCTAAACGCTGTTGCCTGTAAGTTAATATTTCATTATGTTGCATGATGATATTCAATGAGACGTATTGCAAGAGACATTCGAACGTATAACGTATTGCATGACATATTCTACGTAAATTTTATTTAAACAACGTGAAACATAAGCCGTTTAAATACTGTTAATTATGTAGAATATATTGAAAAAGACAGCATATATTAAATCGACTAAGAATGTGCATGGGGTGCCCAAGCGGGCCACCCCGTTGGAGTTTAGTTTCGACACCAATCCACTGGGAATGGGCTCGAAATCTAAGACTGTGGAGTGTCGGCAAATTATTGGATTCTTGTGATCCAAGGTCGGGTCTGAAAGTTTAGATTCGCCTTCTGGAAAACCACCCACCGACCTCTCTTTGTAAGAGATTCTGGATGTGAAGAAGGAGAAATCCAAACTGATGCGGTCGGGTATCGAGTTCAACAGCACTTCGTTGTATTTTTAAAATGCTTCGTTCGGGTCCTTTTTTACATTGCATTGAGCTAGTTTTTATAGAGGATTTCACCTCCGAAGCATTAATGTCAAAACCCTAAATCTGCAGGCGTCGCTGAGATTTGAATCTTGTCAGATGATTATGAGACATGGCTCGCCTTGAGATTGTCATCGAAAACTCACATCAGTAGTTATGAGGCATGGCCTCAGACTGGATTTGTTGTTGAGACTGCTCGTCTCATTACTGCAGTTGGTGAAGTCCACCGTTCTACAGACCCATGGGGTCTCTTTGAAAAGGGGCACATAGGGGTGCCACGTGGCGGTCATTCCTTGGATGTTTTAATGGTGCCTCTTGAATGGTCGAATGTCTACCTTTGAATGTTGACTTTGACTGCTTCTGCCGTTTGATGCCGAAGTGTCGCGATATCGCGACACTTCGGTCGGGTCTTGGCTTGGGGACCGAAGTGTCGCGATATCGTGACACTTCGGGCCGGGCTTGGCTATAGGGCCCGAAGTGTCGCGATATCACGACACTTCGGCCCGGATTTGGCTATAGGGCGTCAAGTGTCACGATATCGCGACACTTTGGCCCGGCTTGGGCTATAGGGCGTGAAGTGTCGCGATATCACGACACTTCGGCCCGGCTTGGGCTATAGGGCCCGAAGTGTCACGATATCGCGACACTTCGGCCCGGCTTGGGCTATAGGGCCCGAAGTGTCATGATATCGTGACACTTCAGCTCGGCTTTGGCTATAGGGCCCGAAGTGTCACGATATCACGACACTTTGGCCCAGCTTGGGCATAGGGCTCGAAGTGTCGCGATATCGCGATACTTTAGCCCGGCTTTGGCTATAGGGCCTGAAGTGTCATGATATCGTGACACTTCGACCCGGATTGGGCTATAGGGCCCGAAGTGTCGCGATATCACGACACTTCGGCCCAGCTTGGGCATAGGGCCCGAAGTGTCGCGATATCACGACACTTCGGCCCGAATTTAGCTATAGGGACCGAAGTGTCGTGATATTGCGACACTTCGACCTGACTTGGGCTATAGGGCCCGAAGTTTCATGATATCGCGACACTTCGGCCCGGCTTGGGTATAGGGCCCGAAGTGTCGTGATATCGTGACACTTCAGCCCGGCTTGGGCTATAGGGCCCGAAGTGTCGTGATATCGCGACACTTCGGCCTGAATTTGAAGACTTTGTCTTGCTTTGATAAGGCTTGTAGTTTTGAAGGCTCGCTTTAGATGAAGATTTGGCTTTGGATAAAGGCTTGAAGTTTGCTAAAGGCTTGTTAAAATGACCAACTTTGCACTGCTCATTTTTTGACCTTCTAAAATGCTGTGTGAGTGGTTAGGACCACTGTTTGACCTCTGAGGGCTGCCATGAAAGTTGTGTGTGTCAATGCGATCGGTGTTTGTAGTCACTTAATCAGATGGGTGTTGTTTTGGTGTCTACACCTACCTTTGTAGCCAATACAAGATTGATGTTTCTAATTTTTTGAAGATCCAATCCTCCTTGTGTCTTGGGTTGGCATACATTTTCCCATGATATTAAAGGTAATATAATAATTTCTTTTGAATAAGTCCATAGGAATCATTTTTGGATTCCTTCCAAATTATTAACCACTTTGAAAGGTATTTTAAAAATCAATAGTTGATATACTAGGATAGCTTGTAATTTACTCTTTGCCAATTTTCTTTTTCTATCTTGGGTAAGTAATTATCCAACCTGACATCTTCTTCTAAAATTTATCTATAAATCCATTCATAATGGATCTTTACAATCTCATGTAAACATAGGCGTCCCAAATATGTAAAGGATAGGGTCAAAATAAAACAACCAATCTATCTAGTTACTCTTATCTATTTGTCTATCATAGTAATTATGAATAAAACCTTACTCTTTTCTATATTTATGGGATGTCCATTCATACATATCTCGTATCTTTCTAAAATATCTACCTTTTCCTATTGTTCGTTTTCTAGTAGGATTGTGTCATTGGAAAATTATTGGTGAGTTATACCTTCTAGGTTCTATGTTGGATTCCATTCATGAAGTATTCCTAAATCAACTATTTCTCCTAAATATATTTTGAAATCCTCAACAATTATTATGAATATATACGATGATACGGAATCCCCTTGTCTTAAGCCCCTACTACTACCAATAAAGCTAGTTAGAGAATTGTTTACAAGTACTGAGAATTTAGTTGCTTCATAATAGTTATCTACACATCTTCTCCATTTCCTGGTAAATCCAAAATTGAACTAGACCTTATCTAGGAAACTCTTGGACACTCTGTCATAGACCTTATTCATTGAAGTTTAACTATCATTCATTTACTATTACTAGCCTTTATAGAATGTAAAGTTTCATGGAGAGTTATTACTCCATCCAAAATTTTCCTCCCTTTTACAAAACCTCCTTTTTGTTCTAAGATAATATTTGGGAGTATAAAATTAAACCTCAAGGTAATCACTTTTGATATTATTTTTAGATTGCACAACAAAGGATTATAGTCCTATAATACTTTATAAAATTGAACTTGGCCTCTTTGGGATTAAGGCTAAGTATGTATTATTGTACTTATTTAATACTTTTCCTATATGATGTGACTTCTTGATTTCCTCAATAGCATCCTTCTTAATAATTTCATAGAATATTTAGAAGAAATTTGCTTGAAAATAATTAGACCTTAGTGTTTTATCTTTACCAAGGGAGAAAACTACTTATCTCACTTCTTCCTCGATGATATCCATAGTCAATTTTTCATTTATTTCCCTTTTTATCAACATTGGCATATACTAAATTATCTCCTAAACTACTTATTGATCTTCTACCATATCTTCTAACAATATTGTTTGCAAAAAATCTACAACCTCTTGTCTAATTTCTATTTCTTCTCTTATGGTTTGACCATATTATTTCTATATCTCCATGATTCTATATGACTTATTATACTTTATAGCTAATACATGGAAGAAATTGTGTTTTGATCACCTCCTTCTAGCCAATAGTTTCTAGATTTTTATCACCAATAGACCTCCTCTCTTGTTAGAATGGTATGCAACTCTTAATTTAGATCTTTTTGAGTTTGATCCATTTCACTCCTATTAGTATTTTATTCTAACTTAGTTCTCTTCTCATAAGTTATTTTTTTTAAAGATATTTCCAAAGACCTCTTTGTTCCACTTCCTCACCTCCTTCTTCATAGTACTCAAATCAATTACCATAATATTCATTTTAGATCCTTGTACTGGTATATCCTACCCGTTTTCCCTCTTCTTAAATATATTTAGGTGGTGCGACCTTATACATTCAAATTTAAATGGGGTAATTTGATCTATTAATTTTAGGGTTATACAAAAAAAATAAGGGGGTTATGTTCCAACCCATTATTGGTGAGGAGATAAATTGTGCTCATTGTTCCCCTGAAACCAATCCTCCCATAGAGGAACCCTATCTAATTGAACCTAAATAAAGCTATCACCTATCCTTTTATTCGACCAAGATTTTGATTTAAGTTTTAGTTATAAAAATTGTTTTGGTTACTAAAGTCATAGTTATAAAAAATATATTTAATTAATTACTAAAATTAAATATTTAACATAAAACTTGCAATCAATTTTTAAAAACCACCACTTAAACTTAATTAATTATACTCTATCTATAAATACATGCTTGTACACTACTTATATTTCAATTATCAAAATTCATAACCCTAAAATAACCAAAATCAAAACTACTTTTATATATCCTATATAAAAAAATTAATTTACTCTATAATTATTATATGTCAATCCTTATATTTTCTAACATCTCAATGAAACCAAATTTTCATTGTATTCCAAATACAAAGTATGTATTTAACATATTATCACTAGACTTTTACTTTTAAAATAGTTTAATTTTTTTACTACATTCATTGAATATAAATACAATGAAAATAGAAAAAAAAAATTAAAATGAAATGAAGGATTTCAAACTCTTTCATTAACTTTTTAAATTTTTTTATTAATTTAAAAAATTATAATTATAATTATAATTAACAATATTATTTTTGAGTATGCATAACCTAGGTCTATACCTAGGACATGTAGCTTTGTTAATTATACTAAAACAGCCTTTATGCACCAAATACACCAATAAAACATAAAATTATTTAAAAAATGCATAGATACTTTCAACATTCAGTACAACATACCTTATGTCCTTGCACCCTATACAACCCATATCTTTCCTCCTGAATTTCCAAAATTTAAAGGTAACATCGAGTATTTTTTACCCCACATTTTTGCCAAATAAAATCTTAATATTTAATTATAGATTTTTATCATCCACATTGATATAAAAAATAGATTCCCAATGCTAAAAAACTTTAACCTATTTGAAATATTTAATAATAAAAGCATGGATAAATTCATGATAAAAAGTATTCTATAATAATAATTAATATAATTGATAAAATAATATCTAATATAAAAGTTTAAAGATGTTTTTTTCTTAAATACCGTTTTGTTTTTATATATTTATTTTAGTAAGAATATTTAAAGAAACTAAATATTAAAAAAAATAACAATTATTGTAAATAATATCAAATCCTCACAATGAAGTAAATAAAGAAGAAAATAATAAATTTGATAAGGTTTGAGGTACAAATGGAAATTGGAGATATTATTTAAAATATTTAAAATTTGATTATTAGGAAAAAGCTAATGATGATTATAAATTAAAGTGATAAATAAATTTAAAATTTAAAAATTATTTATAATCTACTATCTTTTAAGCTTTAAATTTTGTAAACATTTTGAAAATAATTATATTACTTATAAATAAATAAATAAATAAATATATATATATATATATATATATATATATATATATATATAATAATTTAAAAATAATTAGTACTTCTAAATGATTAGCTTCGTAAAATTTAATATTACAATATAAACAACATTATTTTATAAATATATAATTTTAAAAATTATTAATAGCTTCTAAATGTTAAGCCTTTTAAAATAAAAAAATTACACCAAGATTAAAGTAAATGTTAATTTGGACATGCAGGAGAAACTTAAGGTTATTTGTATGTTTTTTTTGAAGGGATGGTAAGGAAATCTTCTCTTTCATATTTAAAGGATCTTTTTGATATTATAGTAACAATTATTTGAAAGTTATGGCCATCAAATTTGTTTTTTATGAAGCTAGAAGAAGAAATATAAATGAAGTTATTATGAAGTGAGTAAAAAATTTTTATTGATAAGATAAAAAAATATTTTCCTTAATAAAATTTATAAACACTCATTTTTACCACAGCAAAAGGGCAAATAATAAAATAGAGGGAAGGAAATAATATTGTTGGTTGGTTAACAAAATACTTTACAACAAAATAAATGAAATAATTAACAAAGAACAACAAAATGAATGTATAATAAACATGAGATATATAAAACCTAAAATAAATTAATTTTGTAATAAATATTAATTAATAATATTTAAAAATGAAGATAAAAATCTTGGATCTTGATAGGAGGATATTTCAATACCAAAATGGGGGAAATAGAAATTTGGATAGAAGCACTGACCTCATGAGCGAATATATTGTAATCCTCTATCTTGTGGATATCCAAACAGATCCAACCAAATAATGGCCTTATGACTTGATCTAACAGAAGGGAAGGCTTAGCTTGTATAATGGAGAGATTGGATAGGTTCGTGCTCTCTAAAAATTTCTTAATCCATGGTCACATTCCTAAAGTGAAGATGCTTAACAATGCTAGTTTGAATCACTAACCAATCATGGTGGAAATGTAGAAAACCAATGTGAGTTTCTCTCCTTTTTGTTTTCAGTTAATGTGGCTCAGAGATAGTTCCTTTAGACCTCATGTGCAATAATGGTGGCAGGAAGGTAAGCCTAGGTATGGGACTAAGATGTTATATTTTTCCAAAATACTGCAATACATTAAATCCAAAATCAAGACGTGGAACTGGAATGAGTTCGGGGATGTTCATAAAAAAAAAAAAAAATTATTTCTCAAATTGAAAATTTGAATAAGAAAATTCATTTACATGGCCTCACAGAGACTAGAAGTGTATATGAAATTAAACTCACAACTCAGTTAGAGGAATGGGAAAAATGAGAAGAAATCTTATGTAGGCAAAAATCTAGAATTCAACGGCTCAAAGAAGGAGATCGAAACACAAATTTCTTTCGCAAATCTATTCTAGCTCGAAAATCTCACAACTTTATTTCTTTCTTAAAATCTCATTCTGGAGATGTTGTCTACACTTGGGATGACATGAACTCTATTGTTGTCGATCACTTTTCCAATATTTTTACTTCTACTCCTCTTGAATCAGCTCGTCAAAAAATGTTCTTCACGCAATCCCTTCTCTTATCACTTTTGAGGAGAACTCTATTTTGACTGCTCCTATTACTATCAATGAGCTTCAACAAGTAGTTTTTAAAATACAAAAATGGAAAACCCTAGGTCCTCACGGTTTTCCCATTGATTTTTATTGAGATTTTGGTATATCCTTCATGCTTATTTACTAGAGGTGGTGGAAGAATTCAAGAAGTACAAAGAAATTTTGAAGGTTATCAGTAAAATTTATATTACTCTTGTTCCAAAATATCAATAGGTTGATCATGTATCAACTTTTATACCTATTTCTTTATGTAAATTTCTTCTCAAAATCATTACTAAGATCATGGCAAAAAGTTTGAAGCCTCTTTTGCATAATATTATTTCCCCTGAACAAGTGGGTTATGTAGAAGGGCGTAAAATAGTAGATGATATAGTTCTTACTCAAGAAGCCATCCATTCCTTGGAAATGCAAAAATCTCCTTCCATGCTCATTCAGTTAGAATTATCCAAAGCTTATGATAGAGTGGATTGACACTTCCTTAACAAAGTTTTGAGGTAATTTGATTTCTTTTAGGATTGGATGGATTGGATTATGGGATGCATCTCTTCATTTTTCTACATAGTTCTTATCAATGGCAAACCTTCTTAGTCATTCCCAACTTCCAGAGGTATTAGGCAAACTGACTCGCTATCCCCTTATTTATTCATCACTCTTTTTGAATGGTTAGGTAGGACTATAACCAAAAAGAGAGAAAACAAAACCCTTGAGGGAGTTACCATTGCTCATGGAGATATACCTATCTCCCATATTCATGTTGATGACTCTACTTTTTAGGTAAAGCTATAGTTAAGGAAGCTTCTAATATTAAGAAAATCATTAGTTGTTTTGTAAGGCTACTGGGAAACTGATGAATGAAGACAAATCTAAAGTTATTTTCTTTCACTGCTCTACTAGATAGGAATCCATGGTCTTGGATAAATTAAGATATAATAAGACATCCCTTCTGATCACTTATTTAGGTATTCCCATCAATATTCAAAGGTAGAAAATAAATATTGGAATTGGTTGTTGGACAAAGTCAAGAAGAAAATTGGAAAGTAGACCAATACATGGCTTTCTTCTAGGGATAGAATTACTTTGGTAAAGTTAGTCCTTCGAGCTATTCCTATTTATGTTTCTTTTGTGTTGAATATCCCAAATGTTATTGTTCGAGAATTGGATCAAATTAGTCATCATTTCCTTTGGAGTGGTACTAAGAAGAAAATAAAATGGGCCTTAGTGAAATGGGACAGTATATGTCTTCCTAATAATGAATGGGGGTTAGGATTCTGGTCCTCTATTAATAACAACAAAGATTTAGCTACTAAATTATATTTGAGGATGTTGCATAACCCCAATGCTCTTTGGGCCAATAATATCCATGCTAAATATGCTGAGAACAATATCCCTGAAGACCTTGTTCGCTATCAATTACCTACCAAAGGTTCTCCTATTTTAGTAGTTCTTAATACTGGTGAGGATTTGATAAAGAAAAATTATTTTGGGTCATTCATAATGGTCAATAGGTAAAGTTTTAGATATATTCTTGGGATGATCACAGGCCTTTGATAACTCATTTTCTTGATTGGAGGCCTTGGATGGAGGAACTTCATCGAGCTAACTAGATAAAGGTGGCTAATTCCTGTCGGTATCATACTGGTAATTCCAAGCTTGGTATATATTGGATCCCTATTGAGGATTGGCCTATTCAAATCCTAGAAAGGCAAAGACAAGATGTCCAAGGTATTTTTCATATGATATTTCTCTCTTGGTCTCATGAAAAAGATTATTTTGGATTGAACATCACTACTAAGAGTGAGTATTCAGTTGCTAAAGGTTATTTGACCTTATGCCACAATAATCCCAACCAATCATCTATCTTTTCTTAGTTGTGGGCTCAAAATATCTAGCCTAAGGTGAGGTTATTTACTTGGATTTTATTGCGTCTTAGGGTGCTTACTGGTGATCAACTTATGAAGTGTGGTTTTCATGGCCCTTTTATATGTGAAATATGTGGAAAGAATGTACAAAATATCAACCATATTTTTATTGAGTGTACTTTAGCCTTTGATCTATGGAGGAGAATGACCACTTTACTTGGCTTACAGTGGTCCAACATTTTTAATTTTGAATAACTTTGTAGGAATTGGCCTAATCAAGAGGGTTTCAATCATTTTATTACACAGTTAGTTTGGATGGGTTCTACCATTCTCCTTTGGAATATATGGAGTGAAAGGAACAGTTGAATTTTTAATCAAGATAGGAAGGATATTCACTATATTTGGCAAAATACCATTGCCAACTTAGTTGAATCAGTCCATCAACTCCTTCATCACCCCCAAAACTCCCACCAAATATGGGATCAAGTGATGCAAATAGTGAAGATTAATTCCTTTAAGGGAAACCATCTTAAAGGGAATGTGAGAAATTGCAAGATGGATAGAACAAGGAATTGACAACCTCCTCCTAAGGATTTTGGAAAAGTCAATACTGATGGAGCCTCTAGAGGGAACCCTGGAAAAGCTAGTGTGGAAGGAATTGGTAGACTTTCAAATGGCTCCCTATTTTTTACTTTTGCTAAGAATTTGGGTATTCTTTCCAATAACCTTGTTGAGGGGTATGGTATCCTTAGAGGCCTTTAAGAGGCTACTAAGGTTGTATGGGAAAAGGTTCTAGTTGAGTCTGACTCTCAAATCATGATTAATATTTTGAAGACTCCTTCTAAGAATCATAAGGTTGATTGGAGAATAAAAAGAATTATTGAGAAGATTTAGTTAATCTAGATGGGATTTTTGAAAGCTGATTACAATCATGTGGTCAGATATTAGAAAAAGAGTGTTGATGCTTTAGCTAATTGGACTTTGGACAAAGGCGATCTTACTTGCTATGGCAATCCTCCTAGATGGTGGGCTTCACAAATAAGAGAAGCTCTTATGTCTATCATTTCTTTGGATGGCTCCAGTTCTAGAGGTGCCTAGTTTCTTCTTGCATTATTTTTGCTTCTCTTTGGTTCGGTCATGGTAGTTTAGTTTTTTTGAAGTGTGTATGTTTTTTGTTTTGTTTTGTTTTTGTGTTTTTTTTTTTTGTTATTGTTCTTGTGTTTTTTTTTTCTTGTTCTTGTATTTCTGTATGTTTGTGTCTATTGATGTTTTTTTTTTTTTGGTGTGTGAATGTTTTTTATGTTTTTGTTTATTGTCTTTTGTTGGTTGTTTTTTTTTGTTTTATTTTATTTTATTATTTTTTTAAGGTTTTGGTTGTTTTTGTTTTTCATGTTTTTGTTGGTTGTCTTTGTATCTTTCTATTATTTTTGTCATGTTTATTTATTTATTTATTTTATGTTGTTCTTGTGTTTTTCTGTGTGGTTCTTATTGTGTTTTTTTTATTGTCTTATTGTGTGTGTTTGGTTGTGCTTTATCTTTTCGACACATTCAAGGAGCAATTTTTTTTTAAATCTTCTTGTGTGTTTGTGTTTGTGTGTTCTTATTTTTTTAATGTTACAGGTTTTCTCCTTGAATATGTCAAAGGTGGTAGGCTAAGTACGAGCCCTGGACGATTTTGGTAGAAGAAATACCCTTGTCTCCTTGAGTCTCCCAAAAATGGTATCCCTTCTAAAATGTTTTCCAAAAATATATATATATTATAAATATAAAATATTTGAAAATTACTATTACCAATATTAACAATATTAATTTATAGAAAAATAATTTAACAACCACATACAACACTCAAAAATATATTATATACAACACTCAAAAATATATTATATACAACACTAAGAAAATATTATTTACTAAATATTATAATGGGACCATCCTCTTCTCATAAGATGATGTCACCGCTATTAGCTATTAGGAAAAAGACAAAGATCGGCCGAAAGAAAAGGAAAAAAAAACACAATTTTTGCATCGTGCACAGTGTTGGCTGCACTTCCGTGGAATGTGTGTAAATTTATTTAATCAAATCTAACAGGGTTCCTCGTTACTCCTTTTTACAATAAGTTAAAAAAAAACGTCCGCCTAGCGCTGGCCATGGTCCCGAAATTAATGAACAGAAGGTTCAGGTAAGTATTTGGTTTTTGAGACATGGTCGTCAGATTAATGAAGGTTCAGTGTTCAAAGGTAAGCATTTGATTTTCGGAACATGGTTACCTGATTTTCGGAACGTTGTCGTGAGATGAATGGTAGGTTACCTGATTTTCGGAACATTGTCGTTTGATGAATGGTAGGTCGAGTGTTTGAAGTATCTCAAACTTGAGGTTTAATCATCTCGGATATATAATGGACGTGCCTTGCAACAGGCCTCAGTGGGTTTTTTGTTCGGGGATAATAACTTTTGAATTTTAAGAAGTTCTAGGTTTAAATTGTAGATGAGTTTAACTCTCAATTTTAAGATGGTTATAGTTAAAGTGGGAATGCTAAATCATTGATTAAAAGAATTTCTCACCAATAAAAAAAACCTTTAAATAACATTAAAATTATTTATTAAGCAAAATCTTGCTCAATATCGGAAGACTTATATATTGTTTTTCATTAAAATAAAAGAAGGGTTTTGAAACCCAAACCTTTTATAAAAAACATTAAATAATAAAATTTACATTTCAATTCCAAAAATAAATTTTGAAACCTTAAACAATAATCTAAATACTATATATGTTTTTTACTAAGAAGACAAAAGATGATAGCGGGTAATATATGTTCCTATGTTCCTATGTTCCTATGTTTGGACACCTAATACATGCTTGGACACCTTTATTTCAGACCGAAAAGTAAGTAAATGAAAAAAATAATTTTGCTTGTCACTCGGTACAATGTTATTGACGCTCTAATTCTTTACTTGTAACGTTGGAAGGTGTCGCGTGATTTTCTAATGACCGCCTCCATCGCTTGGACTAGACTCCACCATGCTTCTCTTCCGAACACCCTTTTCCTTTTGCATGTAATCCACTCCGCCACTTTGACGCGACTCAGCACTATTAGAGATCTGCATGTGACCGACGGTGGCGCTGTGAGGCGATGCAGAGAGCCGCTGCCCGTTCACTTTATCATTCCCGCTTGGACTCGGTCCAGAAGGCGCGGATTTCCCTTTGGGAAGAACATTGTACACCACCTCATCGATCTGAGGCGATTCTTTCTTCTCATCGGCCCCGGTTCGATTCACCTTAAATTTAAAGATCAACATGTTGTTCTCGATTGTGACATTCTCAACAGAACTGCTCCACGGCTTGGTATCGTCTTCGTTGCACGGTGGTGCATTTTCCTCCGCCAGATACTTGGAAACGGCAGAGCCCGCAGCTGCTATTACAGAATTGAGCTCTGGATCGAAGGTGGACGGATTTTCCGGACATATCAAGACGTGCTTTTCCAGAAGTCTGGATTCGCTGCTCTGCTTGAATCCAACGAAAAGCATACATAAGAGGGTCAGCAACATTCCCATCTCTCTCTTCGGTAATACTCTTCTATATGTACGATCTCGGTTTGTATCGGCCCAGCTCAATAATGAAGAAAAGAAACTATGATCGACGCTTCAAGAAGAATAATTTTTGTAGGAAGCAGAATGAGATTGAGTGAGAGATTTCATTGAGATGTGTCGAGAGATGTGGAATTATATAGGCTTAGTAAAATTCGTGAGATAAGCGCAGGTCTACTACAAGGAATTTCGCGTGCTTGTTCGTATCTAGCTCTGTTTCACTTCAGTCTTCTCAGTTTCAGTTGAATATTGACAATTCACGAAGACTGAACCGACCACAAAGAAGAAATTAAGAGAATGTAAAGGTGGCCACATGGTTGTGGTATGGAAGGGAAGTTCTGAAGACTAACGGGACGGAGATAAATTCGGAGTCGTACGGCACGGCCGTGCCAATTCTTTCGTTGACCGAGATAAATTCGGATTTGTACGGCTTGGCTGTGCCGAGTCGTCAGTTGACCGAGATAAATTCGGAGCCGTTTGGACCTTACCTAGAATTTGACTGCCGCAACTGCCCCGAAGAAAAATTAAAATGTAATGACTTCGATGGTTGTATGTATTTTAAGAATGTCACCAACCGTTATGTCAAAAGAAATGGACAACGCTGTATTTAATACATACCTTTATATCTAGATTTAATATATTTAAATTTATATAAAATACTTATTACGGATTCCATTTCTAAATTAGTCATTAGTTTTGTTTTGTTTATTAATAGGTGTTAGATTTTGTTTAACTAAAGTTTATAACTTTTGGATGAATGTGTGGTGGATGTGTAAAATTTCTTATTGATAAGTATAGTTCTAAGTTGTAGGAAAGGTTATGGTTAAGAGAGACTGCTTAACCTTTTACATTAGTTATAAGGTTTTTCATATAAACTAAATAAAAAAAATTATATATTATAATTATGATTATTAATTTTATTTTGTTTATTTGTTTATTGAATAATTGGTGATTTTACTTGTAACTTTGTTCATTGAACAGACAGCATTAAAATTGTTGTTAAGGATGTTAGTAGAAGTAGTGGAAACTCTTTGATTAAATGAATTTTACATTTTACAATTATTTATAAGATAATAATACAAGTTTAAAATAAAAATAATAATAATTAAATAAATACCGTGGTATGGGGTGGGTGTGGCGGCTTTGTGTCAAATTCTCTATTGACAAGTACATATTTCGGCTTTATGAGGGGTCATGGTTGGGAGGAGATTGCCAATTGCTCAACCGTGTGCATCCGTCATAGAGGTTTCTTACAATAACCTAAAAAAAAATAATAATAATTAAATAAATAATTTATATATTCAAAATGTGAAGTAAAATACAATAACTAAAGCTATCATGAACAAAATATATAATGTTTTAATTTATTTTTATAATTATTTTACATTAATATATAGGTATTATTTTATTAGTTTAATGTTTGATTATAGAATGCAATTTAAAAAAACTATAGATAAGATAAGTATACCATAAGAAATAATAATTTTATTTTAATTTTAGGAAATGTTAAATATAATAATAATAATAATTATTATTATTATTATTACATTACATTAATTTAGGTTGGTAAATGAAAATCCACAATTAGATCATTAAGTCAATAAATTTTTATTGGTTTTTATAATAAATACGTAATATAAATGTTAAATTTAAAATTTTAATTTAAGCTATGAAAGAGATGATATTTTTTTGAGACACATGGAAGTTGGTTATATTCACATTATTTTTAGTAATTACTCAAGTGCAGGGTTCAAACATAGGGCTACTTCCAACAAGCTTATACCACCTCACTATTGATGATCCAATGTGAGGGGACCATCGGTCACTTGAGATTTGTACCATTATTATCAACTTGACATGCATTCAGAGGATTCAGATCAAATGACTACCTTTGCAATAGGTATGCCCCCAAAGTTTAAACTTATGTCTCTTCTTGGTAAGTGCCTAGTCAGATAAAAAATTACCAATCGACCTTGCCCTCGAAGAAAAGCGATGAAATTTTTAAATAAATCTAACTATATAGCTAATAATTACCCATGACTGATAAAAATGAAATGACATGGGGATAATATGTCAGAGACTTTGCTGATTCTCCTATATCTTCTCTCTATATCTCTCATATATATACATATATATTACTAATATATCTTACTATTATTATTTTTTAAATATTTACTAATTAGCTTTTAATTCCATTAATAGATGCATATCCACCACTAATGATGTTCATACAATGAGTTAGAGAGTGACCAGCGATTTTTAGTTCTTGAAGGAAAAGAATAGATATATGATTTTTAGCAACTACTTTTCAAACTTGAGACTTATGGTAAGGGAGAGAGATCCCCCTAACATTCAAATATAGAAGATTTAAATTCATGAGGGGTGATTTTGAGGTTGCTCGACCTCATGAATTAGAGACTAGAATATATTTTCACTATTGGAAATAATTACATGTTGTTCAAATGGGATTGCAAAGCAAGAACCTTATTTTGAAACTTGAGAGAAGGATCTAGCAATATCTTTGATAGCAAGTTTTTTTCCTCTGTATGGATGGATTGATTTTGAGGGTTTGACGAATGTTGTCGCTTACCTACCATTCTCCACCCATCTGTCATAAGACTGTATTTCAAAAGTTGAGGTGAAGGAACAAGAGCTAACTCAAGACTCATGGCTGAACTTGGTGGGGCTTATGGAATAACATGAGTATTAGAGGATTTATCTTGAGCTATGGAATGGGCAAGAGGATTATTGGAGGGAATGACTTGAGAAGGAGAAGGTTGTTTGGGAACAAGGGGGTGTTGAGGGCCATTAGTAGGGAAGTTCTTGGCTAAATTTTTAGTTGTAGTTTCTATATGAGGGACATTAGTTAGGATTTTCTCTGCTATTTAGTGCTTCCATTTGTTCCTTCTTAGCTAATTTTTTTGGATAATTTTTTATGAAGTGTACAACTTATCTACATTACAAATATGCATTAGGTAAGTTTAAGTAGATAAGATGTTGACTAACATGGAAACCTGACCCATTGAGGTCAAGGAAGGTGGGCAACAACTTGGATATATCTATTTCTATATAAATAAAAGGGTGCACTCTATAATTATAAAACAATTCTAACATAGGGTGAGACTAAAAAACCTTACCAAGAACAACAACAATTTTATTGACAAAAGGGCAACATGGAAGAGATAAAAAGGGCAACCTCTTAGGTTATTGGATTTGGTCTATCTATCTCCCAATGACCCTCCTAGTCGTATAGCCCTCTGAAAATTGTTTGATGTTTATCTCCATCCAGTAGAATGGATCCTTGGAGGTGACTTTAATATGACTGAGAATCCTAGTGATAAAATTTGGACTAGTAGTAGACCCCTTTATAGTGTTGAATTTGGTAGTTGGTTATTTTGTCGTAATCCCTTAGGTGCGCATGACCCTCTAACTGGTAAAGCCTCCTGTCATAGAGATAATTAGTTTACATGGTCCAACTATCATCAAGGTTCTGCTAGGAAGCTTTATTTTTTGGATAAATTTTATTTTAGTAATTATTTCCTAGATAAATTCTCCATCGACGAGCAAGTTCATGTCCTTTCTTACACTATGTCTAATCACCTTCCTATCTTATATTATATCTAAAATTTATCTATCTCCCTTAATTCCATACCGCTTCCTTTCAAATTAAATGTGTCCCACCTTGATGGTCCTACCTGCTGCCACCTCATAGAACATGTCTAGAATAGGTTTCCCAAACTAAATAGTAATACTATCTAGATCAAATGGTTTAAAATAGTTATTTCCAATATTGTTTCTTCCCTTATATGGTATGGGTGTTCTATTACCATGAGGAAGAACATTCAAGAGATTCATATTCATAAGGAGATCTCTCATCTTCATTATATGCTCATGAAAGACCCTACTAACACTGTTGTTCAATGCAATCTAGCTAATGCTGAAAATCAGGCTAGATTTTATGAGTCTTACTATGCTAGAGAGGTGTATGTTAGATCTTACCTCAATTGGATCTCCCAAGGAGATAAGGGAACCAATTTTTTTTAACTACCTAAGACATAAGAATATTTTAGAAAGGATCACTGAGTTGGAGGATCCTTTAGGTCATCTTGTTTTCCAACTCTAAAGATATGATGAATATTTTTTTAGCTTATTTCTCTCAACTTTTAATAGTGGATCCAAGGGATGACATCCAATTTATCTTAATGTAATATGTGGAGGAATATATTTCCTTCCTAGTAGACCCCATTATTTAGGATAAACTTGAATATCTGCTTTCTTTTAATAATATTTAAACTACATTTTCTTCTATGAAGAATGAAAAAGCTCCTGGTTTAGATGGTCTCCTAGTGGAGTTTTATAAAAAATTAGCATACTCTTTCCTCTAATATTCATCATGTTTATCTGGAATCTCTTCATAGTAGTTCTATCAGAGCTTATATCAATGCAAGGCTAATCAAGTTGATTCCTAAAGGTACGACTTGTAACAAAATATCCAATTGGAAGCCTATCACCCTCAATGTTTCATACACGATCATAGCTAAAGTTATAGATTTAAAAATTAAAATTGTTGCTCAAGCAATTTTTCACCCCAAACAATCTATTTTTCGTAAAGGTCTTTATATTTTAGATAATATTATGATGGCCTAGAAATTTTGCAATGGGATATCAACTCCAATCAAGATGGCCTCTTGATTAAGTTAGATTTTGACAAAGCTTATGATTGAATTAGATGGGATTTTATTCTTAGTATGCTTTCTTGGTTTGGTATCGATCCAAAAATTTGTAACCAAATTGGTATGCTCTTTGGTGATGCTTCAACTTGTGTTCAAGTTAATTGAGGTCTTTTCTCCTCCTTCCCTCTTCAATAGTCTATTAGATAGGATTTCCTCCTTGCTATTTTTTGTATATTTTGGTTATCGATGCTCTTGGTTATCTTCTTCATAATGTTCATTCAGATGGTCTCATTCAAGGTATCAATCTTCTTGGGGATAAGCATACTCTTAAATCATGTTTTGTTGATGATTTCCTTCCTTTTCTTCAAAATACCCAATAAGAGGTGGATACGACTAAATATATTATTCAACTATTTTGTGATGTCTCTAGCTCTCATATCAATGAATCTAAAACTAAAGTCTTATATACCTCTTCCTCTCTTTTTGGTTGCAAATACTCAATTGAGTGGAAGATCATACCTCATGGTATGATTGTGCATTATTTAAGAATTTTCTTTGGGATTAATATCTCTCCTAAGGATATGTAGAAATTGGGTTATGAAAAGACTTAAAAAAATTTAGTGCTTGACCAGCTTGATTTATTTCCTTAGAAAGAAGAATTCAAGTTGCATATAAAATTACGGTAGCCTCTCATGTGTATTACTCCTCTTGCTGAATGTTACTTAAATTAGCCTATAACAAATTAACTCTGGCCATTTGTAAAATTTATGGGCCAAATGGGATGGGAAGGTAGGAATGACTACCATCTCATGGAAGCTTTGTACTCAACCTAAGGCTTTAGGAGGTCTAGGCATCATTGATCCTCTTAAGAAAAGAAACTTTTTAGCTACAAATTGAATTTCTAGAGCCATCACTGGTGATGAAAACTGGAAACACCTATTTCTTTACAAAATCTCACTAGTTACTCATAAAGGTAAATAGAATGAAACACATTGGGAGGATAAGGTTCTTAATGCACCTTAATTTATGGTTAAGAGATCTTTTCCAGTTACCCAAAATCAGAAATCTTGGTAATTAGTTTCTCATTTATTGGTTTGGAAGTTTGACTCCTTGAGACATGGTTTGAGAATCGGTCTAAATAGTCTTTGGTAGAATAGAATTATCCTCCATAATGATAAAACTTTAGATTTATGCAATAATTTTTAAGGTATAGATTTTTTGAAGAAAGGTATTAATAGAATTAGAGATATCTAGAATCAAGGTAGCTTCTCTATTCTTAATTGGAACCAAATATGCAATTACTATTCCCTTCCCTCAAGGTTCAAAGAGTCTTATGGCCTAGTTGTGGATTCCATTCCTTGTGAGGTTCTTATAAAGTTGGGAACAACTACCCATAATATATGGAATGACTAGATATGGCTTAATGCTCATATATTCTCTTCCATTACTTCTAGTTGGATATTAAAAAATAATTTGTGTCCTCCTTCTTTAGAATATAAGATCAATGTCAAGTGGCAAGTGAATTTTACCAATACCCAATGGTAGTTTCTTGCTACTCAAATTTGGAAAGACAACTTTTTGGATGCTAGCTTTTGTATCAAAAACTTCCAACTTTTGAAATTCTGGCAACGATTTTACACATTCCCCCTCAATGCAATTTTTGTAATGCTTTAGAAACTCTAACTTACTTTTTTTGGTTTTTTGACATGGCTAAACAATTTTGGGATCTCTTCTACTCTTTTATTTTTCCCTCTTTCACTAGATCTTGGAAGCTCTCTCTGCTTGGTTTTACTCAGCTAGATCAGTACCCAAAACTTTGGGATTTTTATAGACTCATCCTTCTCAAGCACATTTGAAACTGAATATGCAAAAATGTGTTTACTAGATATGCTGCTCCATGCGATATAGTTTTAGCACACTTGAATTTTGATATTTTGTTACGTGTAGGATGCATTCATTCCCAAGTCTATGGAAATTCAAGCACACCATAATATGTTATTGATAGATTTCAACAGTTTTCTCATATGGTTTAAGATATTCTGAAGGTCCAACAAAAACTAAAAAGAAGGTAGTTAACAATGATGAGCAAGTTAAGGTTTTTATTTCTTCTATTTCTTCTTTGAATATTTTTCAAGATATCACATAAGATACGCCCATGTTTTCTCCATATAACAAACTCTCCCAAAGATGAATGGTGATATTTGGTGTATTGAAACAAGATATAGCTATAGTATTTTGTTGCTAAAAGCTTCTATTCTTATGTATATTCAGTTATGGATGCTTTACTTCTTATCCACCTCATTTTATTTTCTAGCTGGTGGACAATGTTAGCACCATAATATTGCAATATTCTGGTTAAAAATGAATATATTGTAACTTTTTCTCAAGAAAAGGTATTAATTTAATGTACCATGTTAGTATGTAGTTTTTATTTTTCAAAATAATATAAATAGAATAAACAAAATAAAATTTATGTGTTTGTATGAAATTTGAAACTTTATTTTACTTTAGAAATTATTAAATCTAATTTTTTATCTTTTTTATTCTTTCATAATAAGTTAGCTTGTTAATTCGGATCCAAATAAGACTTTAATATATAGTAAGTAATGTGGGCATCTTTGGTGGCTGCCAAGGACACTTGTTTTTGGTAAGTATGTGGTACGATGGTAAAGGGGCTATGATTTTTCACCCACTGAGTTTGATGAGGGGCCTCCTTTGGGGTCTCGACCTCTCGGTAGTTTGGGTTCACCCTGGGTCCAAGGAAAATTAAGCAATATGGACCGGGTTAAGTTTGGGCCCAATATTTCATTTGTGAAAGCTATTGCTATCCATGGAGCCCAGGATAATTTGGAGCCTTGTTCCGTAGAGGAAGAGTCCTTTTAAATTTATAATCTTGATTCCATCATGAATTATCTTTTGGAGAAGGGATATTTTGACTTGGTGGGAAAGTTCTCAAGAGGTAGACCAGACCTTGAGGTCCTCAAGCATTGGGCACTATCACAGTGGAAGCCTAGTGGTTCCCTTACCTTGGCTTTCATTCCTTATAATTTCTTCTTGATTCAACTCTCTTCTGAAGCTTATTCCTAAAAATTCTCGATGGGGTTCCTTGGTTCTTTGGCAAGCATATCTTGTTCTTTCATTTTTGGGGCTTTTATTTTAACCCTACATCATAAAAGATTAATCTTGTTCTCATTTGGGTGCGGCTCCCAGAATTTCCAACCTTCCTCTAGCATGAGAATATTTTCAAAGTAGTGGCTTCGACTTTAGGAGACTTCATCTCCTTTGACTCTCTCTTTGTCAGTGTATAGATGCCAATTTGTCTATATGTGTGTAATGGTGTATTTGGAGAAGGAGCTCCCTAAGTTGGTTGAATTGGTTTCCCACTTGGGTTACTAGGTTCAACCAGTGATCTATGAGAATAAACCTATCCCCTATGGGAAATGTGGTCAAAAAAATCATATTTAGAAATATTTTACTTTGTCTCAGTCTCAGAAACCCTCTGATATTGATTCTAAATATTTAGCTTATCAAGGGACTACTTCGTGCCTAGGACCCATTATTAATAAATGGAAGTTTTGGTAGAAGAATGCTCTGAGCCCTTATAAAGAGCAATCGATGATGTATTTGTGAGACAAGCAAAGTGTCCCCAAGTTCAAAGAATGCTCCACAAGATCAATCACACATAAAAGAGGTAAAACCTCAACACAAATATTGAGTGGTAAAACCCTACTTCAAATGAAGAAGGGAAACATCCAATATGAAGCTCACTATATTACTCAATGATTCAATAGTATAAGAATGCTTCAATGTCATGCAACAATATGCATCAACATAAATTTCAACACAAGTCAATCTAACAAGATATATTCAGATATGATAATATGTAGTAGAAAATACCCCTATTTAAAGAGAAGTTTTTCTACAACCCTAAATCTTATCACAATCTAATCTTTGAGATATGTGATAAGTGGCATCTATCAAATATTAGAAAGTGATTAGTTACTTTCTAATATTTACTAGAAAAGGGAAATAACTTTTTCCCAAGAAATTAAATATTCCTAGCACCCTTAATTTATTTATTAATTATGTGGGAATATTTTATATAAGATAGAATTATATTCTAATTCAAATATTATTCTTTAGACTTTATATTTTAGTCTAAGAATACATAATGTTGCATTACATATTCCAACACTCCCCCTTAATGCAATATTGGGGAAAGGAATTATGAGACAAAGAAACATTCTCTCCCTAAAGATACTGTAGACACCAAAACAACAAACACTGATCGCATTGACATACACAGCTTTCAGGGTAGCCTTCAGAGGTCAAACAGTGGTCCTAACCACTCACACAGCAGTTTAGAAGGTCAAAAATTGAGCAGAGCAAAGTTGGTCATTTTAGCAAACCTTTAATCAAAGCCTTATCAAAGCAAGACAAAGTCTTCAAAGCAAAGCCTTATCAAAGCAAGACAAAGTCTTCAAATCAAAGCCTTATCAAAGCAAGACAAAGTCTTCAAAGTCGGGCCGAAGTGTCGCGATATCGTGACACTTCGGGCCCTATAGCCAAAGCCGGGCCGAAGTGTCGTGATATCGTGACACTTCGGGCCCCTAACCAAAGCCGGGCCAAAGTGTCGCGATATCGCGACACTTCGGGCCCTATAGCCAAATCCGGGCCGAAGTGTCGCGATATCGTGACACTTCGGGCCCTATAGCCAAATCCGGGCCGAAGTGTCGCGATATCGCGACACTTCGGCCCCAAACCAAATTCGGGCCGAAGTGTCGCGATATCGCGACACTTTGGGCCCCAAACCAAATCCGGGTCGAAGTGTCGTGATATCGTGACACTTTGGGCCCTATATAACCGGCCGAAGTGTCGCGATATCGCGACACTTCGGGGCCCTAACCAAAGTCGGGCCGAAGTGTCACGATATCGCGACACTTCGGGCCCTATAACCAAAGCCGGGCTGAAGTGTCGCGAGGGCTGAAGTGTCGCGATATCGCGACACTTCGGGCCCCAAACCAAATCCGGGCTGAAGTGTCACGATATCGCGACACTTCGGGCCCTATACCAAAGCCGGGCCGAAGTGTCACGATATCGCGACACTTCGGGCCCTAAACAAAGCCGGGTCGAAGTGTCGCGATATCATGACACTTCGGGCCCCAAACCAAAGCCGGGCCGAAGTGTCGCGATATCGCGACACTTCGGGCCCTATAGCCAAAGCCGGGCCGAAGTGTCGCGATATCGCGACACTTCGGGCCCCAAACCAAAGCCGGGCCGAAGTGTCACGATATCGCGACACTTCGGGCCCCTAACCAAAGTCGGGCCGAAGTGTCACGATATCGCGACACTTCGGGCCCTATAGCCAAAGCCGGGCCGAAGTGTCGCGATATCGCGACACTTCGGGCCCCAAACCAAAGCCGGGCCGAAGTGTCACGATATCGCGACACTTCGGGCCCTTCATTCAAAGCCGGGCCGAAGTGTCACGATATCGCGACACTTCGGGCCCTATAGCCAAGCCGGGCGAAGTGTCGCGATATCGCGACACTTCGGGCCCCAAACCAAGCCGGGCCGAAGTGTCACGATATCGTGACACTTCGGGCCCTATAGCCCAAGCCGGGCCGAAGTGTCGCGATATCGCGACACTTCGGGCCCCTAACCAAGCCGGGCCGAAGTGTCGCGATATCGCGACACTTCGGGCCCTATACAAACCGGGCCGAAGTGTCGCGATATCGTGACACTTCGGGCCCTATAGCCAAAGCCCGGCCGAAGTGTCGCGATATCGCGACACTTCGGGCCCCAAGCCAAGACCCGGCCGAAATTTCACGATATTGCGACACTTCGGCATCAAAGGCAGAAGCATTCAAAATCAACATTCAAAGGCAGACATTCGACCATTCAAGAGACGCCATTAAAACATCCAAGGCATGGCCACCACGTGGCACCCCTGCGTGCCCATTTTTTTAAGAGACCACGTGGGTCTGTAGAACGACGGACTTCACCAACTGCAGTAATGAGACGAGCAGTCTCAACAACAAATCCGGTCCGAGGCCATGCCTCATAACTACTGATGTGATTTCCTAGCGATAATCTCTGTGCGAGCCATGCCTCATAATCATCTGACAAGGGTCAAATCTCAGCGGCCCCTGCGGATTTAGGGTTTGGACATTAATATTTTAGAGGCGAAATCCTCTATAAAAACTAGCTCAATGCAAGAAAAAGGAGGACCGAAAAGCATTTTTAAAAACACAACGAAGTGCTGTTCATTTATGACCCGATTGCATCAGTCGATTTTACCTTCTTCACACCCAGAATCTCTTACGAAAGAGAGGTTGGTGGGTGGTTTTCAGAGGGTGAAGCCGAACCTTCATACCCGACAATAGACACAGTATTCTACCAATTCGACGACATCACAACCTGAAAGATTTTGGGCCCTTCCCTAGTGGATTGGCGTCGAGATCAAGCTCTAACAGGGCGGCCCGCTTGGGTACCCTGCATGTTCTCAGTTTTATTTGATTTATTCTGTCATCACGTTTTTACCATACGTTACAGTTTACGTTGTTCGTTTTAATCTATTCTGTTATACGTTATAGCTGATCGAATATATATATTACCATGCTATTGCCATTTTAGACATCTGTCGTATTTAATCATGTATTTCGAATGTTTTCCTGCATTACGTCCTCTAATGTTTACTTGGGTAGCCTGAGTTGCTTTATTCGTGTATTTAATCAATCTTTGCACGTATTTCTTTTAAACGCTCATCATGCTGTGCATTCAAATGTATCTTGCGGGCAATAGTATTTGAATATGCATATATCATAAAGACAGCTATCGAATATACCATGTCTTCATATATGTTTGGTTCTCTGTCAGAGTAGCAGCTATTCGATCATTACGTATTTTATTCTGATTAAACGTGCACGTCATTCACATTCGTTCTATGCATTGTTTTTAATGATCTTATGCATACATCTTTCACTTATTTCAAGATTCACTTATTTCACTTATTAACACAGGTGCTACTAAACAATTTTTGTTGTTTCTCTGAATGCAGGATAAGCAGCAGCAAGTAAGGATTCATCAGACATAAACGGCGGCAACATTTTGGCCCGCCTACTTTGCATGTGGGCATGCGGGAAAGAAGACCACTATTCATCTGATGCAATAGAGATATGCTAAACTCTCCCAGCCCTTGAAAATGGAGGAGACGTATTGTAACCGGGTTGGAACCATATGAATAAAAAGGGCTGTGCTCCTACTTTTGATATATCAAGCTGGTTATTTTACATTGCATCTTAAGTGTTCTTTTATTTTCGGAATCTCATGCTTTCAGTGGCGATCACGGTGGGACCGTTCCCTGAATTTTAAATCACAGAAACTAATCAGATTTGCTGTGTTTTAATAGGTACCTTTTTTTTTTTTAAGCCGAAGGTCAGAAACAGCAAATCCGGGCAGAAAGAGGTAACGGTTTTTAACTGTCCATGTCATTTTCTATGAAATTTCTGTTTATTTTACTTGTTTAATCTTTTACTTTCATTCTTTTTAATTATTAAAGAAAGGTAGAGAAATTTTTTTAAATTTTTCTTGCTTTATTTAATTATTTATTTATTTATGTAATTATTTATTTAATAATTATTTTTTTTTTTTTAATTATTAAAGAAAGGTAGAGAAATTTTTCATAAATTTTTCTTGCTTTATTTATTTACTTAATTGCTAAAAAAAAAAAAAAATTTAAAATTTTTACTTGCTGTTTTCCGGTTTGTAGTGTTTCTTGCTGTCTTCCGGTTTGCATAGGGAAAGTTTCTTTTTGTTGCTCGTTTCATTTTTATTAAATAAAAAATGAACTCCACACACTGCACGCGGTAAATTTGAACCAAGGAGCTGGTCGTAAAACCCCAGCCCTTGAGCAAGACCAACGGTGGGTTCATCACCACCTTGGCTTAGCTTTGCATCCATTTCCCCGATTGTCACTGTTGTTAGACGTAAATCCTGACGAAAGCTGACCGAGTGTTGCTGGGGTGATTCCCATGCACGCGAGGATAAGTCTTCTATGGTAGGTGTCATTAACAGGACAATCCCCCCTTCCGTACCGCCTATGTTCCACGTACCATCTGCTCTCACGTACCTATAGTTTCCCTCTCGTAAGGGCGGGTATATAGAGAGGTTGGTATATCGGTCCGAAAATGGTATATTGAAGGGGCGACCATTTATGGGAGTCATATGAGCCAACATTATGCATTTAAACGTTCTTCAAAATTTGCAAAAACATAACAAAACATCAAAATGCACTAAACCAGTTTAGGACACACTATCAAATCCTTAAAAGAGATAATCACGATTTTGTGTATGAGTGTGTTCATTTCTTCTTAGTGTAGACCAAAAGACAAATCACCATAAACGAGATAAAATCTGCTTAGATAGTAGAGAAGCGCCACAATGGTGTACACCCGTAGCCAAGCCCAATCAAGGGCGGACGCTGCGGAAGGTGCACAAAGAGAGGGCGCTAGTCGCCTTCATTTTAGCCCTGAGGACTTGGCCATACCGCCTTGGCGGTCTAGCCTACAAGAGAGTCCATATCAGGCCCCATCAAAAAGAAATTATTGGGAGCCTCCTCATTGGGGTATGCCCATCCAACACAGCCCCTTTCGGGAAGACGCTTTACACGTAGATCTCAATGTAGGTAGACAACCGCCTCTTGAGGCTAGGTTTGAATGGCCACGACGCGATGAAGCGCTAGAGAGGCATACTGTCCATTTGGAGAGACAACGTGGATATGGCGTCTCTTCTTTACCTCCCATCAGAACAGAAAGACAACATCCAGAGCGCAGGGCTCTTTACACAGGGCAAGCTAACTCCGCCCGCCCCTTTCACACCCATGAAAGGGAGTACGAGGAAGATCATCGCATTCCTCGGGAACAACATACAACATGGGAACCTTGTGTTTTTGCACCTGCCAGATATCATGATCACACATCAAGGCTAGAGCCTCAAGCAAATGTCGCCTACCTCGACAAAGGGAAGCAACCCATTGAAATTTTAGACCATCAAGATCGAGGCAAACACATAGGCAAAACATTCAAGCCTCCTCAACAAAAGAGGGCAGACCCAGTTGACCCGGCAGTCGCCAAACATGCCGCTCGCCAAGCTCGAATCACGCAGCTTGAGCAGGGTCATCAGGAGTTAGAGTACTTATACCGCTTGAATAAAGAGCGCATGCAGCGCGAAGCGGATGAGTTGCGCTATAAGCTACCTGAGAGGGTGCCAACCCCTCGCACCCACAGAGAAGAACAATATGAGAGGCACAACCCTTTGATGTCGGACAGGTCTCCACGACCTCGTCAAGCTTTGCCTCCGAGACCTTATAGACCCGAGAGGGAGGCCACTCCCCGAAACAATGATGGGTACCCCCAACGGGGACTCAATCAAGGTCATAGGTCTCGCCCAGAGACTCCTCAAGAAGTTTATGAAGAGTATGAACCAGACATAGAGCGGGCCAAAACGCCCCATCAAGGCGGGAGGGCTGCCACT
The DNA here is from genome assembly GCA_028583015.1 of Wollemia nobilis. NCBI lineage: Eukaryota > Viridiplantae > Streptophyta > Pinopsida > Araucariales > Araucariaceae > Wollemia > Wollemia nobilis. Next base: position 330,778 of record JAQPPZ010001776.1, on the reverse strand, counting down.
CGGCCACCCCCCCATAGGCCTCCAGTCTCCCATGACTCACAACGGGAGCAAACAAAAGAGGAAGAAATAAAATCTTCCGATGCATACAAAGCGCTATTAGAGCGTTTGGAGTCTATGGAGACAAAAGCTTCTGGGCATCAAAAACCCACATTACGTCAACTCCGCAGTCATCCAGTGCATCCCTCAGTGCCTACACCTCTTTACCCCGAACACTTCAAGTTGCCTCAATTGGCAGTCTTTAAAGGTGAAGAGGACGCACAAGAACATGTCACAAGGTTCCTAAGTCAATGCTTCGGCATCCAAGATAATGATGCATTGTTGCTTCGAACTTTCATAACCACATTCGCAGGCCCTGCCTCGGATTGGTTCACACAATTACCCAAACACAACATAAACAATCTCGATCAATTAGTAGATGCGTTTCTTGAACGCTTTGCTTTCAACACAAAGAAGAAGGCATCACTGAGTGATCTGGCCAGCCTCAGGCAATATGAGGAAGAAACAATGACAACATACGGGAATCGATGGAGGGCTTTGCTTTCTAAGCTACCCTACCGTCCCCCTATGTCTGATCTTACACAGATGTTTGCACGGAGTTGCTTAAAAAGGAGAGAGATTACGATAGGCAAAGGCGCAATCGCCAAGCATAAAAAGAAAGAGTGGAATAAAACCACTAAGATTGGGAATACGCAATCACAACCCGTTGTGGTTAATCAAGTTGCGATAAATGTTCCCAAGCCTGTGCAAGAAATGCAGCCCCAAAAGGCTAATTACCGTGCAAGTGCCTCCTAGTTATGAAAAAGACAATAAGAAACAGGAGCAGAATCAGCAGCGTCGCCCTAGGCGACAATTCACCCCTTACACGGAGTCCAGGGACTCCCTATTTGACCGCTTGTCAGCGGCAAATTTAGTCACCTTGCCAAAAATCCAAACTATAGACCCTAACGCCCCCAAGCCTAAGGGATACAGAGAGGAATTGTATTGTAGATTCCATAGGCGCAGGGGACATGATTTAAATGGATGCTAGAAATTCAAAGGATTGATCCAAGATTTAATCGACAATAAAACATTGGCCGTAGACAACCCCATAGCGCCAAATAATCAACAAATGGGGGTATTCAAGGACCCTTTGCCTGCCCACGAGGCACAGGCAAAACCTCTCCAGATTAACGAGGTGCGAGAGAATCTTCCCATGCAAGGATTTGTGGGAATGATCAGCATAGTGACAAGGAACAAAAAGTACCCAGCAGTCACCCCCGAGGTAGCTACGAGGGAAGTCCCGACAACATCGCAGCCTCAGCAACGCCCAACGCAGTTGCCTCCGCCTAGACCCGAGGTCACGATACGAACCAAACTCACGCAGAGTTTGCGGACCACATCGGCTAGGCTTTCCATTTACGAGCTTATTCAACAATCAACACCTCATAGAGAAGCTCTTATGGAAATATTAAAAGCCATCGAATTACAACCTCACGAAGCAAATTCTTTCAACAACTTCGTGGGACATGTGAAACAATGTACGAAACCGGTCATTACCTTCAGAGAGGATGAAGTCAAAGCAATATCGAATGACACGACAGATCCACCCCTGCACGTTATCGCGCGGGTCAACGGGATCCCGTACAAGAGAGTGCTGGTAGATACTGGCTCGTCCAGTAACATCATTACCACTGCAGCGCTAAAACATTTAAAGCTGCCAGCCTCTCATATCACAGCCTCCACATACACATTACGAGCTTTCAATGATGCAATATGCTCGACAGTCGGCATAGTTGTTCTACCTATCCAGGTAGGACAAAAGACAATACCAACATTGTGCCATGTGTTGGAAGGCGAGATGGCTTACAATATACTACTAGGGCGGCCTTGGATCAGGGACATGAAGTGTGTCCCTTCGATCGCTCACCAGTGCTTAAAATATGCTTTTGAAGGAGAAATACATGTAGTCCCGATGGACTTGGAACCCTTCAAGTATTGCAATGCGGTACAACTAATGCCTCAATCGACCCTCCCTTCAACGCATTTGGATTTCCAGTTAAATCCATCTAAACAGGGTCCAATACCGCAAGCACCACCGGTGACCAAATCACCAAAATCCCAGCCAGGTGAATCCTCATCATCTGCTCCTTCATTACCAACGCCACCTGTCATGGCTAAACAGAAGGACAAGGGAAAACAGATCATGGAAGAGGCTCAGCCCCTAGAAGAGGGTTTGCCCACAATATCAACGGTATCAACAGAGGAAACACCTAGCACTACGGAAGCTGAGACTCCAAAAACACCAAACATGGAATGGACTCAGGAAGGACTCCCGTTCCCTCCCTCCCAAGCATCAACAATCACTATTGAAATGGCCAGCACGGGCCTGGGGGAGTATTTAGTGCAGAATGTTGTGGCAACGCCCACATTAGAATCAGTACAGGATATGGGGAGACCTCGCCTTCCCATAGGAACAGTTGTTCCTCTAGGTCACCCACCCAACCAGACAAATTTTGTGTATGGGGGCCTTGATCATGGTCTTGAACCATGCCAGCAAAAGGAAGCAGACGAAGAGCCTTTTGTTGAAAACATCAACTATCTGTCAAACCCAAACTTCGCCCTAAAATATCTCGGCCAATGCAATTGGCATGGATACGGGCTAGGCAGATATGAACAAGGGATGCGGGTCCTTTGCCAACCAAGATATCAGATGCCATATGATAAGTCAGGAGTAGGGTTCAACCACCCCCGCCCTTAGACATCTTGGTAGAAAATATGCAAGGCCTAGAAATAGGCAACAAGGGGGGATTGGCACCAGATCTTTATGCCAACCCGAATACAGAATATACATTGGGAGACTACCTCCCATGGTCAACAAACACCCTTGGCAACAGCAGTAATCCCTTTCCTTTGCTAGCAAGAGGTGAAAGTTCGGACACTAATCCTCAAAGAGAACATCAACGATGTCCAGACATCTTTTTGAAACTATTCCCCTTAGAGGTTCCAGTTGAGTCAATACCATGTCAAGAGAATCAGGTCCCTCCACCAAGAGTGGAACAACCGCAATGGGACCAGATTAACTTACTGGAACAAGGAGAACCCTCAATGTCGCAAGTAACAGTTGCTGAAGAGAATGAACATTTTTGGATCTTCGAAAGTGATTCAGAAGATGAGACTGAGATGATCTATCTCAGACATGCACGACGGAATTATCGCCCTTTAACTCATGAAGATCTAATGGGACAGATGGGCATAAGGTTAGGACATGAATGGTGGGTAGACCCAGCAAGGTGGGACCAAGTGTTGGATCCATGGCTCCAAATTCATGATGAACACCGTCCACCCCGAGACCCTATCATGACAACAGTGCCGAGGGAAGACCCTGTCCTCCTATCAGCACATAGGGCCGATCCATTCGTGCCCGTTCCCCTAGAGCCAGATCCAGAGTATAGGGAGCATCTAGAAGAATCAAGTTATCACACCCGTGGTAATGGAGACCAAATTCATTCCATCCACATGATCTCCATTGATTTGACCGCACCCATCCGCAATCCGGCCGATCCAGCAAGGTCATTGCATCTAGACATAGATGCCATCGACTGGGATCGCGTCAATTCACCTTTGTCACCATCATAGTACTGGCCTTTCGATGAAATGCATCATTTTACCCCAGGGACAACTCAGGATATTTTTTAGGCTGAAGAGGAACCCGAGGTTCCCAACGTAGATCTAAATTCAGCTAATGATATCCATTTGATCCCGACTCCACATCAGTTGGAGGACGGATCCCACATGTCAGTCGAGGAAATGACTGATGTAGATATCGGCATAGATCCAATGAATCCATAGATTCTCAAGCTGGGGGTAAGCCTTTCCCCCGAAGAGCAAGCCGACTACATTGCCCTTCTCAAAGAGAAGAAGGAGGTTTTTGCATGGTCATACAAAGATATGCCAGGACTAGACCCGCAGCTAGTCACGCATAATTTAACGCTTGATCCGACAATCAAACCTGTAAAGCAAAAACTACGTAAGATGCATCCAACAGTGGCCTTAATGGTCAAAGACGAATTGCAAAAACTGTTGGACGCACAGTTTGTCATCTGCGTGGATTATCCGCCATGGCTGTCCAACATGGTTCCCGTCAAGAAGCCCGACGGGAGGATTCGCATATGCACCGATTTTTGAGATCTAAACAAAGCGAGTCCTAAGGATGATTTCCCCTTGCCAAGCATCGACGCGTTGGTAGACGCTATAGCAGGTCACGAAATGCTCTCCCTAATGGATGGTTTCTCAGGATACAATCAAATTCGTATCAATCCTGAAGACCAACTAAAAATGGCGTTCACAATGCCTTGGGGGACATTTTGTTATAAGGTCATGCCTTTTGGCCTTAAAAATGCTGGCGCCACCTACCAACGTGCCATGACATATATCTTCCATGATTACATGCACAAAACTTTGGAAGATTACATGGATGATTTGTTAGCCAAGTCTCTTTTGCGCTCAAATCATATCGCTGACTTAAGCAAGATCCTCGATCGCCTCATGGAGCATAAAGTTAGACTAAACCCCAAGAAGTGCGTCTTTGGCGTCACATCTGGAAAACTCTTGGGTTTCATAGTCTCAAAACGAGGAATCGAGGTGGACCCAAAGAAAGTCAAGGCAATCCTCGAAATGGTTCCCCCAACTACAATCAAGCAGCTCAGAAGTCTGTAGGGCAAGGTCGCATCGATTAAATGCTTCATAGCGCAATTATCTGACAAGTGCCGACCCATGAACAAATTATTGCACAAGGGAGTTACATTTCATTGGGATGACGAGTGCCAGTCAGCCTTTGACGAGATCAAACAATACCTAGTTTCGCCGCCAGTATTGGCACCACCTAGACCAGGAGTGTCGTTCTACTTATACATCTCAGCTATTGAGGTGGCACTGGGCGCCATGCTAGCCCAAAAGAATGAATGTTACAAGGAACAGGCTACTTACTATCTTAGCCGCACCCTGGTCAGTTATGAACTTAACTATGCATACGTTGAGAAACTCGCTTGGCAGTGGTGTTTGCTACCAAAAAGCTACGCCACTACATGCTGAGCAACACTACGTATGTTGTGTCTAAGGAGAATCCATTGCGATACATGATGAGTCATACTTATCATAGTAGTCGCACGGTGAAATGGATCATGTTGTTGACGGAATTTGACATAGAGTTTATTGGACAAAAATCTATCAAAGGACAAGTCATAGCCGATCAACTAGCAGAGGCTCCTCTTGAAGACGATCAGCCTCTGGTCATAGAACTACCTGATGATGGGGTCTTCCACGTCTCGGAATCGCCGGATTCTGATGAGCCTGAGTCACAGGCCGACATAACCTTATTCTTCGATGGTTCTAAATGTGAGCAAGGTGGTGGCACGGGAATTGTATTCTTCACACCGCAGGGTGCTCCAATACCCCTGTCATTTAAATTAAACTTCCCGTGCACCAACAATAATGCAGAGTATGAAGCCTTGCTCCTAGGTCTTCAGACAACAATCGCCATGAACATCAAAAGACTGAATATCTTTGGTGATTCGTTGTTAATAGTCAATCAAGTCAAAGGGGTCTATCAATGCAAATGCCCAGTCCTGCAGGCTTATAAAGCCCTCGTGGACAAATTCCTGGCAAAACTTGAGTGGTATGACATTGAGGCACTCCCTCGATCATCGAATCATTTTGCGGACACAATGGCCTCCTTGGGGTCACTAATTCCGCAAGACCTTTCCGGTGATATGACAACCATTCAAGTCAAAACCTTATCGCAATCTACGATGGAGCGTGCAAGCTCCGACTTAACGCCAGGAATCCACATGATCCAGATTGAACCATCCTCGGATAAGTTCTCTCGAATCCGAGATCGTCTAAAATGCGCCAACTGGGGGTCCTTGTTCTCCCCTACTCCCATTAATAGCAACACAACGCTCTTCTTACAGGTTCTATCCCATTCAACGTTTGCTAGGGAGGAACTTCAAGAGAGATTGGTTGTTCATACTGTCGAGGTTTCTGATCAACAGGACTGGTATTTACCCATCAGAGACTACCTCAAGTTAGGTAATCTCCCCCTTGGATTGACTCATGCCGCAAAATGAGCACTCAAGCAGAAAGTGGCTAAGTATGTCTTGATAGGAGACATTTTGTATCGTCGCAGCTACGAAGGAATCCTCCTTCGTTGCTTGGACCAGCAAGAGTCCACTTGGGCAGTCGCCCAAGCGCACGATGGTACATGTGGTGGCCACTTTAGTGGTATGGCTATCGCAAAGCGCATTCTTTGCATGGGCTATTATTGGCCATCTTTAGAGCGAGATTGTTGCACCTATGTCAAGAAGTGTGTGAAGTGTCAACATCATGCCAATTTGATGCACGTACCTTCTCAGGCCTTGCAGACAGTCCAGTATGATTGGCCGTTCTCGCAGTGGGGCTTCGATCTAATTGGAAAGATCTCCCCTGCATCGTCAGGCCGTCACACGTTTATCATAACGGCCACAGAGTATTTTACCAAGTGGGTGGAAGCAATTCCGCTTACCTCTACGACAGGACCCCGCATTGTGGAGTTCATTTTGCATAACATCATATGTCATTTTGGTATTCCATCCAAAATAGTCTCGGATAATGGGACGCCTTTCAAAAACAAAGACGTGCGTGCTTTGACCACAAAGTACAAGATTCAGCACAACTTTTCAACACCCTATTATCCGCAGGCGAATGGGCAAGCAGAGGCGTCAAACAAAATGCTAGTTGCCATCCTTAAAAAGACCGTCACAGACAGTCATAAGGATTGGCACATTCAAATCCCACTTGCCCTATGGGCCTATCGCACTAGCATTCGGACACCCACTGGGGCCACTCCGTTTTTGCTTGTGTATGGCTCCGAGGTAGTCATGCCTCTCGAGTTGGAGATTCCTTCCCTACGCATATCCATGCAAGAGTTCATCGATGATGATTCTGCGCGGCAGGCCCGGTTAGACCAGCTTACGTTGCTTGACGAACGACGTGTTAATGCTCTCGAGCATTTACGTATTTATCAAGAGCGACTTAAGAAAGCTTACAACATGAAAGTTCACCTGAGGGACTTTCGGGTTGGTGATTTGGTTTTGAAGGAAAACCAGCAAAATTCTAGTTTGCCGTCCCACCTAAGGGACAAGTTTGCGGCAAATTGGTTAGGTCCATATATCATTGATAGCAAAATAGGACCCGGGACATACCGGCTAGCTTCTCTTGATGGTATCAAGGAAACAGAACCCTTGAATATCAGTCATTTGCGACCATTTCATATCTAAGAGAGCCAAACCCAAAAATGCTCCAAGGATTCTTGCAATCGCTTGGTCAATCCCAAAATGCTCCAAGGATTCTCAAAATCGCTTGGTCAATCCCAAAATGCTCCAAGGATTCTTGCAATCGCTTGGTCAATCCCAAAATGCTCCAAGGATTTCCATAATCGCTTGGTCAAAAATCAAGAAAATTCAAAAACAACAAAAATCATCAAAAACAACAAAAATTTGCATCTCATTTCTAGGCATACTCAAATTCATCAATAAGAGAGTTCTTCTCGCACTTCATCTTCATATTCACAAAAATCAATCCATCAAAAATACAAAAATACATAGCTGCATTAAAGCATTGCATCCATACATTGCATATTTGTGGTCGTACAGGTCAAGGGCACCATAGGCTGTAATAAATCCGCTAGTCCATCTTGTTCCACACTGTTCCATTTTCCAAAAACAACAAAAACACCATGCATTGCTTTTACCATACTAGAGTCAGTGGTCTTTTAATGTATCAAGGGTTTTTCGTGATTCAGTCATCATTTTGCTCTTTAGCCATGTAATGTATCAAGTCAAACAGATTTTATGGAGGTAGAGTTACACTTGAAATACACCTTGTTACGTAACATCCCAACACAAATTAAAACACATAAAGATTCCCAAGTTGTGTGAACGAAAGATGAAACCTGCACAGTAACCCAGGTCACCATAAGCGAAACGGTTATCTTGCTCATCCCCCCGTGCGAATGGTTCTAGAATGCTGAGAATTGACAAAAGGACGAGCTCTTTCCTATCCATTCACCTCCAAATACAGTGGTTTTCACCACTACCAAATCCCAATCATAGTTGGTTCCCAAAGTTGTAAGGATTTGTACTACACGTCCCTGCCAAGGATGGGTAGTCATCCCCAAGACCACAGGGATCAACACCATTCACAAACAAAATTCCAACATATCATCATCCTAACACTTTCCATTCACCTTTGGTCTCCAAGTTGTAAGGATTCGTACTATCCGCCCCTAACCAGGATGGGTAGTCATCCCCAAGGCCTAACAGATCAATGCCCTTACTCCATAACCTCCATCATCCCCTTGGTCCCCAACGTCGTAAGGATTCGTACTATCCGCCCCTAACCAGGATGGGTAGTCATCCCCAAGGCCACAAGGATCAAAGCCATTCACAACCTCAAATCCACAATACACAAAACACAAAATCAAATAATAGTGGTCATCGCCACTATTCAAAATCCTTGCTCAAAAAGAATTAATAGAAAATAAACAGTGATTTTCATCACTATATAGACGAGCAACCCTCTAAATCATTCAGCCAACAAACATCCTGAACTTGAATCCCTGGAATTCTCAGCATTCAAAAACCATCTAGGTGATCCTCATTACAGGTTTGGTTGATAGCCTATCTAGCAATGGTGGTATCCTACCCGCATGACGATATGTCTGTCACATTTGCTTTGCGTGTGTACAGACCAATGTTTGCATAAGGATGAGCTAGCTTAGGGTATCCTGGATAACACCGCAGATTAATCTAACTAAATACAGCAAAGGAGTTAGTGGAGCTAATTAGGTGATCCTCAGTACAGGTTCGGTTGAAAGCCCATCTGGCACTGGCGGTATCCTGACAAATACCACATAAACGAACTCAATTGCACACATAGGGATGTGAAATAGCTTGGTCAAAAACAAGTACGATTCATACCTTGTTCAAAAGTCTTGTAAGATAAAGTACAATCATGGCTAGTAAGTTAAAACCGTCTGAGTCTCAGAAAACCTTAGCTACATTTCTCAACCAACTGCGCTACTTTTCCTCCTTACAATACCATATATACATACAAAGTCATGCATCACAACAATCGCCTAAAAAAAAAGACAAAATAATAGAGTTCTAAATAGTCTATGGTGCCATAGCCAAACACCACAAAGTCCATCCATCCATTTCATTTCTGCACATCACATACATTTGCATTCATCACAACATATGCATCCATCAATATAACGTAGCATGCATCCATCAACATCAATCATTGTGCATAAAATCATGACATATACACAAAGAAAGAAAATCAAAACAACAAAAACATCATAAAAATGCAACACAAAAACCATAGCAATAAAGCATTGCCAGACACAAGTGCTCTTGCACTTAACCTCTTGGCATAAAAAAATCGATGTCGGGGCCCAAATTGTCACTCTCCTACTTCCCCAAGAAGGCTACCATAGCCGGACCGCTCCACGGGAAGACGGGTTTTTGATGATTTCACCCCACTATGGCATCACCAAAAGGGTTAACACCCACCAAAAATAGGTCCAAATGTCGAGAAATTGCACGTGCTTAAATGGTAAAACATCTAAAGGCACCCTAACCCAAGTCATCTTGGGTCAAGCGACTCGTCGCTTTTCTCATGAAGGTCATTCCCTCATCGATTCGTCGCTTGAGGGGGTAGTCACACTTAGTCACCAATCAACAAGCACACACCCAATCAAGGCAATGACATGCATTCAAAGAATCATTGACAAAGACGATCACGCTCCTGCTTGGGGCAGTAAACAAGCAATCATTAAATTGATCAAACACTTGGCATTCCCGAAGCATGAACACAAGGTTTCCCCTGTGGACAAAAGGTTACGCCCTTTGCCTAATCATGACTGATCAATGTCCAAGCTCAAGTCACACCTCACCAAAATAGGTTAACACTTGAAATCAAATTCCTTAGCTCGTCAAAAGCAAGGATTCAAGAATGCATGCCCTTTCCATGCTTGGGGCATCAAAAGTTGGTTAGGTTACCAAGAAACCCTAATCATTAATGCTTTGGCTATCTATTTTTGCTCAGCACTGCGTCACCCGCAGCGCTTCCCAAAAAGGGGCATCTGTAGACACCAAAATAGCACCAATCCGACTAAGTGACTACAAACACTGATCGCATTGACATACACAGCTTTCAGGGCAGCCTTCAGAGGTCAAACAGTGGTCCTAACCACTCACACAGCAGTTTAGAAGGTCAAAAATTGAGCAGAGCAAAGTTGGTCATTTTAGCAAACCTTTAATCAAAGCCTTATCAAAGCAAGACAAAGTCTTCAAAGCAAAGCCTTATCAAAGCAAGACAAAGTCTTCAAATCAAAGCCTTATCAAAGCAAGACAAAGTCTTCAAAGCCGGGCCGAAGTGTCGCGATATCGCGACACTTCGGGCCCTATAGCCAAAGCCGGGCCGAAGTGTCACGATATCGCGACACTTCGGGCCCTATAGCCAAAGCCGAGCCGAAGTGTCACGATATCGCGACACTTCGGGCCCCTAACCAAAGTCGGGCCGAAGTGTCACGATATCGCGACACTTCGGGCCCTATAGGCAAAGCCGGGCCGAAGTGTCACGATATCGCGACACTTCGGGCCCTATAACAAGCCGGGCCGAAGTGTCACGATATCGCGACACTTCGGGCCCTATGCCAAAGCGGGCCGAAGTGTCACGATATCGCGACACTTCGGCCCTAACTAGCAGGCGAAGTGTCACGATATCGCGACACTTCGGGCCCTATACGGGCCAAGGTGTCGCGATATCGCGACACTTCGGGCCCTATAAGGCCGAAGTGTCACGATATTGCGACACTTCGGCCCTTAGTCCAAGTCGGGCCGAAGTGTCGCGATATCGCGACACTTCGGCCCTATATCAGTCGGGCCGAAGTGTCACGATATCGTGACACTTTGGCCCCAAAACAAGCCGGCCGAAGTGTCGCGATATCGCGACACTTCGGGCCCCAAACCAAGCCGGGCCGAAGTGTCGCGATATCGCGACACTTCGGGCCCTATACAGCCGGGCCGAAGTGTCGCGATATCGCGACACTTCGGGCCCCTAACCAAAGCCGGGCCGAAGTGTCGCGATATCGCGATCCCTAACAGCGTATCCACTTCGGGCCCTATAGCCAAAGCCCGGCCGAAGTGTCGCGATATCGCGACACTTCGGGCCCCAAGCCAAGACCCGACCGAAATGTCGTGATATTGCGACACTTCGGCATCAAAGGCAGAAGCATCCAAAATCAACATTCAAAGGCAGACATTCGACCATTCAAGAGACGCCATTAAAACATCCAAGGCATGGCCGCCACGTGGCACCCCTGCATGCCCATTTTTTTAAGAGACCACGTGGGTCTGTAGAACGGCGGACTTCACCAACTGCAGTAATGAGACGAGCAGTCTCAACAACAAATCCGGTCCGAGGCCATGCCTCATAACTACTGATGTGATTTCCTAGCGATAATCTCTGTGCGAGCCATGCCTCATAATCATCTGACAGGGGTCAAATCTCAGCGGCCCCTGCGGATTTAGGGTTTGGACATTAATATTTCAGAGGCGAAATCCTCTATAAAAACTAGCTCAATGCAAGAAAAAGGAGGACCGAAAAGCATTTTTAAAAACACAACGAAGTGCTGTTCATTTATGACCCGATTGCATCAGTCGATTTTACCTTCTTCACACCCATAATCTCTTACGAAAGAGAGGTTGGTGGGTGGTTTTCAGAGGGTGAAGCCGAACCTTCATACCCGACAATAGACACAGTATTCTACCAATTCGACGACATCACAACCCGAAAGATTTTGGGCCCTTCCCTAGTGGATTGGTGTCGAGATCAAGCTCTAACAGGGCGGCCCGCTTGGGCACCCTGCATGTTCTCAGTTTTATTTGATTTACTCTGTCATCACGTTTTTACCATACGTTACAGTTTACGTTGTTCGTTTTAATCTATTCTATTATACGTTATAGTTGATCGAATATATTACCATGCTATCGCCGTTTTAGACCTCTATCGTATTTAATCATGTATTTCGAATGTTTTCCTGCATTACGTCCTCTAATGTTTACTTGGGTAGCCTGAGTTGCTTTATTCGTGTATTTAATCAATCTTTGCACGTATTTCTTTTAAACGCTCATCATGCTGTGCATTCAAATGTATCTTGCGGGCAACAGTATTTGAATATGCATATATCATAAAGACAGTTTTCGAATATACCATATCTTCATATATGTTTGGTTCTCTGTCAGAGTAGCAGCTATTCGATCATTACGTATTTTATTCTGATTAAACGTGCACGTCATTCACATTCGTTCTATGTACTATTTTTAACGATCCTAAGCATACATCTTTCACTTATTTCAAGATTCACTTATTTCACTTATTAACACAGGTGCTACTAAACGATTTTTGTTGTTTCTCTGAATGCAGGATAAGCAGCAGTAAGTAAAGATTCATCAAGCATAAACGGCGGCAACATTTTGGCCCGCCTACTTTGCATGTGGGCATGCGGGAAAGAAGATCACTATTCATCTGCTGCAATAGAGACATGCTAAACTCTCCCAGCCCTTGAAAAGGGAGGAGACGTATTGTAACCGGGTTGGAACCATATGAATAAAAAGGGTTGTGCTCCTACTTTTGATATATCAAGCTGGTTATTTTACATTGCATCTTAAGTGTTCTTTTATTTTTGAAATCTCATGCTTTCAGTGGGATAAAAATGAGGATGAGAATCAAATGAGTAATATAGTTACAATGAGCTTATATGACTAAGAATGGTCTACAATAAGGCACCAATACAAGATGGGCAAAAATGAGACTGCAAGCCCCCAACGGAGTAGCTTCAGATACAAGTAGCTTACAAAGTCATCCATCAACCACAAGTGGTTGCAAATGACAAGAAGACAACATCACAAGTAAGCCTGCAAATCCCCAAACGAAAGTACCTTCAAGCTACAAGCAGATCAACATAACATCAGTTAGATACATAATCATAAATACATTCACCACAACATATATGAATATCCAAAGATAACAAAATTTATCTAACAAATAGTGAACTATAAGTCATCACAAAAATATGCCAAGCCATACTTATAGTCACATGCTATATAGTTGATAAAAAAATATCATGTACAAAGTTGCATAAAGCAAACAAGGAGTACCATGATAATGCAAACTCTAAAGTACCATGTACAAAAGTAGCACAAGGCTAACAAAAAATTACCATGTACTAGAGTTGCATAATGTATATGAAAATAATAAAGTGTGCACACCATTTGCATAAAGCCAACCATAAAATATCATGTACAAAAGTAGCATAAATGCTAATAAGAAAGTACCATGATAAACTAATTTCATAATGCCAACTACATAAAAACATGTAAAAATTTGCACAAGGCAACAAGAAAATACTATGTAAAAGAGTCGTATAAAGAAATTGCATCATACACCATAATTGCACAATGACATCTACAGAGTAACATGTACAAAAGTTGCACAAGGTAAACAAGAAAGTATCATGTTCAAAAGAGATGCAAAAAGCAATTATACCATCAAATATCAACTCATATATAGCACAAAACACCTCATAAGGATAAATTTTTCATCACACAAGTGTACCTACAATTCATTCCCCCTTGAGGACAACTTCACCAAACCAAGTGAGTCCCTTAGCTTACAAAAATGCTCCTTGGGAAGAGGTTTGATGAACAAATCAGCAGAATTAGAAGATGATGGGCAATACTCCAACTGAATAGTCTCATCCAAGACCTTCTATTTGATAAAGTGGGATTGTATTTCAATATGCTTTGTCCTTTGATGCATTACAAGATTTTTAGCCATGGCAATAGCTGATTGATTATCAAAGAGCAAACATGAAGGACCAAATTTCTCAAAGCCAATTTCCTTCATGATGATGATGATGATAATCAACATCATCATGAACTACTATAACCATATTTAAATAAAAAACTATAACCATATTGCAATTGAATAAAGGAAATAAACCAAGATCAACTTGCAATAAGAAGGTAACTAACCATAAAAATCATCTTGCAACAAAATAAACTAACTTGAATTGAAACATAAAACATTTGTTAAATGTTAGATAGTCAATAAGTTAGTAAGTTACTGTTCATTTTAGGTTTTTCTATAGTCTAAGGAATTGCCAATTCATCTCACCCAAGGTCAACCAAGCTACCCAAAAGGGTATGGGTACGAGGACCCGAAAAGGACATGCTATTGATAAAGCGGATTCTTTTGGATTCAATAGGTGTTTAGTAAATATAAACTATATTGCAAGATTAAGTAATTTTTAATAAAATACTAAAGTTGTGGTTAGGAAGTTGATTCATTTTTAACCTTCTTGATTAATATGAAAATTAGTAAATTGCAAGTTAGTTGGTTAGTAGATTTTTTTGTAGCAAGTTAGTAGTTAGATTAGTTGAGATGCAAAATGTAAGAAAGATGAACAAGAGATAGAGGAGACACAAAGAAAAATGCAAATACACACACTCTCTCTCTCTCTTTCTAATCTCTCTCCAGTATTTGCTTGAGGCATACTGTAAATTAATGTAACTTGTATCTCTCATTATGAAAGTAAAAGAGAATGAAAGATACCAAATGTGAGACAAACAAAGTCTCCCCAAGATCTAAGAATGCTCCATAAGATCAATCACACATAAAAGAGGTAAACCCACATCACAAATATTGAGTGGTAAAATCCTACTTCAAATGAATAAGGGAAACATCCACTATGAAGCTCACTATATTACTCAATGATTCAATAGTACAAGAATGCTTCAATGTTATGGAACAATATGTATCAACATAAACTTCAACACAAGTCAATATGACAAAATATATTCAGATATGATAATATGTAGTAGAAAACACCCCTATTTAAAGAGAATATTTTCTACTACAACCCTAAATCTTATCACAATCTATCAAATATTAGAAAGTGCTTTAGTTACTTTCTAATTTTATCACAATCTAATATTTGAGATATGTGATAAGTGGCATCTATCAAATATTAGAAAGTGATTAGTTACTTTCTAATATTTTCTAGAAAAGGGAAATAAATTTTTCCCAAGAAATTAAATATTCCTAGCACCCTTAATTTATTTATTAATTGGGTGGGAATATTTTACATAAGATAGAATTATATTCTAATTCAAATATTATTCTTTAGACTTTATATTTTAGTCTAAGAATAATTTACACAATGTTGCATTACATAGTCCAACAGTATTTGAGCGGGTCAAAGCCCATTGGAAGGGACCAAGTTGATCTGGTAAGACCTGTTGTTGTCTCCCCCTCACCAAAAGCTTTTACTCCCACTCCTCACCTGGAGGTGGTTCTCTAGCCCGAGAAGGTAGTGTCACCTTTACCTCTAGTTAACTCATTTGGTTGTCTCGAACCAGAGGACATGGAGGCTCTGGACATGATGATGAAGAATGTGGTTTCTACTCCCAAAGTGGTATGCACTTCCCTTAAGGATTACTTCTTGATGCCTTTGAGTGGTATGGGTAGCCCAATGGGCTCTCCTAAAGTAATTTTTGAAAAGGGCTCCCCAGGCCCAAGGACAAGAAGTAAGCATAAGAAGGGTTTGGACCTTGGAATATCCAAACGTTTGGGTAGGCCCCCTAGAAAAACCAATAGAAAGAAATAAATGTAGGAGTCTTTGGCCAATGGTGGGCAATCAAGGATTGTTGTTGAAGAGGAGAATGAATATAAGCTTCTAAAGCTTGATAGTTTTAAACCTTCGCTCTCTGGAGGGTCAAGCAAGAAACTCTCCTTTTGATCTCAATGAAGTTGTGCTTGTGGAACGTGAGAAGGCTAAATAGCTCCTCCAAAAAGTGTTTGTTGGATTCGCTTAGGAAAGAAAAATTCCCTAATTTTTTATGCATCCAAGAGTCCAAACTTGATGCTTCTTCATGGGATTTGGTTCATAATGTAGTCTGGAAACACTTTGGCTTTACAGTGAGTGAGGATTCCTATTATATTGGTGGTCTTTTATTTTTTTGGGACCCTTCTAAGTTTTATGGCCATGTGGTTCCATCCTCTTCATGGGAAATAAATATTATTTTCTGGTGTAAGACAACCCATGGAAGGTGGGTAATCTCTAATATCTATGCATCAAATTTCCCTACTAATAGAAGGATTTTTTGGTTTATTCTACTCAATATGGGAGTCTCTTTTCAGGATGAGATATGGGTGGTTTTGGTGGATTTTAACACCCCTCATTTGCCTTTAGAAAGATGATATGGCAACGAAGTGGACTCGAGAAGCCTAAATGATTTCATGAATTTTTTTAATGTCATAGGTTTATCAAATTTAGAATTAAAGCGCTCAAATTTCACATGGAGTAATAGGAGGGTGAGGGCCAATTTGATTCTCAATAAATTATACTAAGGTTTTGTGTCCAACTCCTATCTCCATATCTTTTGTGTGGCTATTTTATCCACTCTTCCTCATATTGGTTTAGACCATAACCCTTTTTGGTTGGAGGTCCCCAACGGTCAACCTTTTTGCCCTATCCTTTTCATTTTGAAATGATATGGTGCTCGAATCCTGGTCTTGATACCTATTTGCAGGACTGGTGGGTAGAGGAGGTTAACGACATGGGTATGAAAAGACTATCCAATAAGATTAAAATGATAAGTTCCAATATTATGGTTTGGAATAAGTTTTTATTTGGTAATATTTTTAGAGAGAAATAAACGATTCATGGGAATCTTTCGAAGATTGAATCCAAATTGGAAACATAGGGAGGTTCTATGGATATTCTCTTGGAGGATCGATATTTTCTTGCAGAGCTTCATAATATTCAATCCAGAGAAGAGACTGGAAGAAAAATATTGATAATTTTGGCTTAAGTAAGGGGACAATAATTATTAATTTTTTCACACCTCCACACTTCATCGAAGGAACCATAATTGCATAAAGGAAATTAAGATTAGTGATGGAATCTTGACTTCAAATATCTTTTGAATAAGATAGAAGGCTATGTATTTATTCTCCTCATTTTTGTGCTCGACCTCGACAAGGGCAATCGATGATGAGAATTTCATGCTAAAGGTAATCCTATGCCTAGTAATGGAGGAGATGAATGAGGGGCTAGTTACTCATTTTTTAGATAAAGAAAATTTTAATGCATTAAAGTCTATGATCCCTCTTAAGGTACCTGTTACTTATGGTTTCCCTCTGGGGTTCTTCCACAAGTATTGGTACATCTACAACTCAGACATTTATGTGATGGTTTGTGACTCTCAAGTTTCGATGGTCATACCTAAATTAATGAATTTGACGTTATTGGACCTGGTTCCAAATAAATTCAATGTGTCCTCTTTCAACAATTTTTTGCCTATAAGTGTGTTCAACACTATCTATAAGATTCTTTCTAAAGCCTTAACCAACACATTTAAAGTTATCCTGCCTCTTCTCATGGATAGTGCCCAATGTGCCTTTTTCCCTGACAAACAAATTTTAGATGGGGTGATTGTGGTACACGAACTCCTCCACTCTTTTAGAAAGAGTGGGTGGGGAACATTCTTCCTCAAGTTGGATGTAAGCAAAGGCTTACGATAGGGTCTCATGGTAATTTTTATTCTGCATCCTAATGAAAATTAGTTTTAGTTAAAGATGGGTGGGGCTCATAGAGGCTTGTGTTTCTTCTGTATACTTCTTTATCCTGTTTAATGGCTCTCAAGTAGGGTTCTTTCAGTTATGTCGTGGTTCGCACCAGGGTGACCCTCTATCCCATTTCCTTTTCATTCTCATGGTGGAGGTTCTTGGTCATTCAATTTCCCAATGAAGCTTTTATTTTGGTCTAATACTGACACTCCCCTACCCATCAATATCTCACCAGTAGTTTACTAATGACACTCTCCTCTCTTACGAGGTGTCGATATTCCATGCATGGGATGTGAAGTCCATTTTGGTAAGTTGTGAGAAGGCTATTGGGTAGCAAATAAATTTTAAAAAAAGCTTCATTTATTTTGTTAATACTTCGGAGACCCAACAAAGGAGAATAGCTAACATTTTAAATTATCATATTTCTTCTCTCCCGACCACTTACTTGGGGCTCCCCATTTTTGTTGGCTGCATTAAGGATGATTTTTGGACCTCTATTATTGAAATAATCCAACACAAATTAGCGTATCGGAAAGGGGTGTTACTTAGTCAAGCAGGGAAGGTGATACTGGTCTAAAGCACCTTACAAAGTATCCCCATATGTTTTTATCTCTCTTTAATTTACCCTCTAAGGTGGCCACCAAACTGAATGGCATCTGTAAATACTTCCTATGGACAGGCCCTGAGTTAAAAGGAAAACTCCACCTTGTCTCGTGGGAGCATATTTGTTAGAGGAAGAGGCAAGGGTTTATCAATCTTAAAAATGTTTTCGTGATGAACAAAGCTCTTGTGGAAAAACTTTGGTGGAAATTTGCTGCAAATTATAACATTCTTTGGTGTAATATCCCTAAGGCTAAAAATAACTTTGATTATTTTTTAGCAGATTTCCTTCCCAATGGAGGGTCGGCCTTCTAGAATAGCCTCATTAAATCTTGTAGGTTCCTCAAGTCTTGTTGCATTTGGACTATCGAAAGTGGTGAGGTGATTAATTTTTGGGATGACATTTGATCTAGGGAAAGTCTCTTAGGGTATGATCTATGGTACGCCTCCATTTTTTCTTATTCTAGAACCCTTAGGCTTGAAAAGGTGGTATATTTTATTACTTTCTAAGATGCATGTAGATTTTTGTCTCCCTCCCTTCTAGACTTGGTCACTGATGCATATGTAAGATTGTGGTATGATTTATTGGTGGAGTTGAGACTTATTGTGGTACATAATGTTTTAACAGATGATATATTGGTGTGGATGGGGGACTCACACGGGTCCTATTCAGTTAAATATGCCTATGTTTCTCTTAGCTCAGTGAAGGAAGAATTTTTTCCTACAAATCAAATTTGGTTAAAAAATATAACATCAAAGATTAATATTTTATATTGATTGGTTATACAAAATAAAATCCTCTTGATCAAGAATATTCTCAAGAGGGGGATGCATCTGGTCAACATGTGCTATTTATGCAAGAATGATTGGGAATCGATGACTCATATTTTGCTTAACTATCATAGTGTGCAGAACATTCTGGCTTCCATTCTCTCTTGGTTGGATGTTGCATGGATGTTTCCTAATTATTTAATGGATTATGTCATACAATGGAATTCACCCTTTCTTTCTTCTTGGCTTAATTTTTTTTGGAAATTTCTCCTCTCACACTCCTTATAGGGAGTGTGGAAGGAGAGGAACTCAAGGGCATTCAAATAAGTGGAAAACAATATCACCCAAATTAGCCTCAAGATTCTATGGAAGGTGTCAAAAAATGTGTCTTCGTCTCTCAACAATATGAATCCTTCAAAATTAATTTTGGTGCTCTCCCCGAGCGAGAGGTTGTTGGAAGAATTTCATGGTTTTGTGTTGCTATCCTGCCCCCTCCTGATCCTATCCCAATGAGGAAGGTTCATTTGCCTTCACCATCCATTGGATGGTTTAAACATAACTTTGATGACATCTCTAAAGGTAACCCTAGCTTAGCCGGTGTGGGTAGTGCAATAAGGGACAATAATGGTGATCTTATTCTAGTTTACGTGGACTACCTTGGAGTCAAATATTCCACGGTGGCTCAAGCTAGAGTGGCCTTCACTGGCTTGGAGTAGCTTAATAACCTTGGTATCAGAATCACAATTATTGAAGGGGAATCCCTATCCATCATCAACACGCTTCATGGAGTTTCCCGTTTGGGATGGAAAATATCTAATTTAATTGATGAAGCAACTTGGATTGCTCATTCCTTTTCTAGCATGGAGTTCTCCCATGTATTTAGAGAAGGTAATTTAGTGTCTGATCTCTTAGAAAACTTGGTAGTTAGTTCTAAAAGCTTATATATCTGGAAATAGAATTTTCGTAATGATATTGTACTTTGCATTAGAGAGGAATCTCCTTAACTCTTATCAGATTTTGGTTCCTTTTAGAGATCTAGGCGATCCGGTTGGTACCCGTAGGTTTAAGCACTTTATGGTGTGTACTGGACTTTATTATAATATCCCCTTAGTATGTTCCTACCTTTCATGATTGTACCTTATGGCACCCTGGTGACATCACCCCTTATTATTCCTGAGCTTGTTGAATGTTGCAGCCTATTGTGACTTTCAAACTTCAAACGATGCATTTATTCAGGTTGGTAGTTTTTGCTCCCCCCGCATTGTCCTGATATCATTTAGGATCGAGTTGTTTGGATTTTACTCCCTAGATTACCTTCATGGGGATGGTGTGAGCTTCCTCGATTCCCTTTCCCTAGGGGGTGCTTGCCTCAGTTTGTAATACCTTGCTATCCTTTTGAGTAGATCTCCCTTATGGAGGTCATATTGTGCTTTAACTAGCCTTCGGGCTTACTTTTTGTATAAGGTTGTAGGATCCTTTAAAAACTCTCTTTTAATATTAATACCCAAAAAAAAAATTTGATTGTTAATTAAAAAATCAATATCTAAAAATAAATATTAAAAATAAATAAATATCATTTTACTTTTGAAAACTATTTAAAATAAATGGAACTATTTTTTCTATATCAAGTTAGATTGTTAATCGAAGTGGTAAATTTATATTATTAATTTGATAATTTATTGTTTATTTTATGGCTAACTTGCAATATAAGATGAAAAGTGATTGTGAGCAAGGAGTGAACCTTTAAAAAATTATTCAAGATAAAAAATTTGTCAATTGTTATTTTTTATATTAATTTAGATTGTTAACGACATATAGAGTATTCAATCAATAATTTTAATGTTCATTTTTATAATTAAAATTCAATGTAATATGGGTATAAAGCAAAAGCTAAGTGTGATGTGATACGGGAGCAAGCTTCACCTTTTTCTTATTTTATAAAGTAAGCAAGTGTTATAGGTGCAATTTGGAAGCATAAGCATAAAGCAAAATGTGGAAACATAGAAATAAGTTAATTTTTAAAAGTCCTTATTAGAAGTAAGGATACTCTAGTTAGAAGTAAGTTCTCCTATTTGGAGGTATGGATACCCTATTTAGTGATAAGAGGAAAATCTAATATATGGAAAACCCTATTTAAGTAGGAGATACTATACTAGAAATGATTATATAACGTGGGATTTTTGAGCACCATATAATGGTTCTTGAGAGTAGAGGATTAATATATAATTTTCAAGGATATATGCTAGGCTTTTCAAATATAGAAAATTGGATCAAGTAGAATTGGAAATTAAATTTGAATTACTCCATGAATTTTCTTCTCAAAGAAATTTTCTCATTATCTTGTCTAGTCCAAGAATAAGGTCTAAAATAATAGATGGTAACCATTGGTTTAGGATCATCAATACCATTGATCAAGACTATTTCTATGGATATAGAAACTATTAAGAGATGTCCTATATGGGTTAATATTTTTGGAGTTCCTTACTAGTTCATCAATATGGTGGTTTTGAATTATAATATAAATACTATACGATAGTTCATATAGAAAGGACCATTTACTAAGGATAGATGGCATGTTGTATACACTCAAATATGTGTTACCTTGAATATTTAGAAACCTTTGAAGCAATCCAATAGAATTTAATTTGAATTAAGAGAGTGAGATCAAGAAGTGGATTATGATAATATTACATTTTAACATCACAAATGTTATGAGTATAGATACATGGTAAGAGATTGTATAGTGAAAATGGTGGAGAAAGAGATGGAAATTTTAAGCATGAGATAAAATTCAATATGAAACATGGAGATCATGTCATATTATATATTTGGTCAAACTAATGATTTCCCATCCCTAAGACAGTGGTAAAGTCCATTATATTTCACTCAATTCAACTAGTAGAAGAAAAAATTACATAAGTGATGAGGAAGTAAAATATGTAAATTCAAATTCAAAAGGATTTAAATGTGTGAAGAAATATTGGAAGAAAATATTTAGATTAAATGAGACAAAGGACATCAAGGTTAATCCAACTAAATCATCCTCATTTGCCTTAAGTAGTATAAAATCCTCTCCCTATAAATGAAAATAGTATAGTGTGTATTCACTGCACTTTATAGTTTCATGAACGTCATGATAAAGAAATGCATATGGAGGATGTGCATATGGAGGATATCCTTCAAATCTAGGGTTTTCAAGGAAGAATAATTAACTAATTACTATGTAGGATCATCCTTGTACATTAGAGTTTCCAAGGCAACATAAAGAAGAAATTTTCTATGAGACTACTCCTTACATATCAAATTATTTATGACATTATAAAGAAGAAATTTTCTATGAGACTACTCCTTACATATCAAATTATTTATGACATTATAAATCTTTTGAAGATAAGTCTCATTATGAAGAATATGGAAAAATATAAGATATTGATGAATATGAAAGCATTGGTGGGAAGGGAAAAAGGAGAGATATGTTGTCAAAGCATGAACAAAGAGCAAAAGAAAAAAGGGATATTAATTTGGAAATAAAAATAAAAATATAATACGTCTCAATAATAAATGGGGCTAAGAATAAAAATAAAAGAGGTGATAAAAATAGTATCATGGAATAGTAGGGTAGCATAAGACCCCTACAAAAAGTTAAGAAATTACAAGTTTTCATATTCCTATGTTTATCTTAATATAAGAAATAAAATTAAGTAGTGATGAATGTAAGGATGCTTTTAAAAAGATTTAAAAGATCAGAAATTATTTTAAAAACTCTTCTCTAGGAAGTTCAAGTAGTATTCTGCCAACATGAGACAAATACAAATTGGATGAACAATCATGAGAAATATTAAAGAATTAGGTTGCTAGACTATTTTACAAGAAAGTAAAAAATATCAGCATTGGGAATAATAATATATATGCTCCAACTATAGTCACGTCTCATGAAATATATTGCATGGACCTTAGCATATATTTTTTAAACTCAATGATGAATCATAATTGTGATCTATGTATTCTTGGGAATGACTTCAACACAATCTTGTTTCCTTCGAAAAAGAAGTGTGGTATTCTTGGATAGTCTAAACCAATAAATTTTTTTACTTTATTTATTAACTTAAATGGACTTTGTGATGGTATTCCTTAATGTTTCTAATATACATAATATAATAGACACATTAAGAAAACTCATATAGTAGAAGGATTGGATAGATTCTTGTTGTCCAACACATAAAACAAATAGAGTATACAATCTCTTTAGATATTTTATTGTAAGTAAAATAAAATTGTAATCCTATTATTTTGAATTATGATTTACCAAATAATGGTCATCAAAAACTCTTTTTATTCAAGTCTATGTGGCTTCAATACCCATATTTTTTTTCTATATTGTTATACTGTGGTTAAATGAAGCAACTTTTGAAGGATCATTTATGTACAAGTTTGAACAAAAGATGAAATATCTGAAGGAGAAAATGTAGATTTTGAATTCCAAATGTATTACTAACATTTTAAAGAAATTACTAAAATTGAATCCAAGATCAAAATTTTGTTAGATATAGTATAAATCAATGTAATATACCAAGATTACTATGTGCAAGAAAAACAATTACTTTTTATTATCATAATGCATTGAAATGGAAGACATACGGGTTTCAAAATTCTAAGGTGAAATGACTCAAGAAAGGAGATAGAAATAAAAAAAACTTTCATGCTACAACTAAAACAATTTTTGTCTTTTATTACATGAAAATTACTTTAACTCTAGATGGAGGTAATATTGAGGAAAAAGAAGATATCAAGAATAAAGCAAGTAATTTTTTCAATAATATGAGGAAAATATATGATTTTGCAAAATATTTCATCAATTATCATACAGGGACATAATGGAAGCTTAATGAAGAAGATATTTATGGAGGAGCTACATGAAGCACAATTATCATTCCATCCTAAAAAGACATCAAACCTTGATGGATTTCCCACAATATTTTTCAATAAAAATGTATTATTGAAGAATGATGTGTTGGGTATTGTTGAAGAGACATAGAAAAGGAAGGGTGCAATAAAATAGATTAATGAAACTTTTATTACATTGATTCCGAATAAAGAGAACATAAAATATTTTTATAATTTTTTTCCAGTAAGCCTTTGTAATATGATTTACAACATTATTTAAAAAGTTAAGGCAAATTGGTTGAAAAATATTCTATACTATACTATCTTAAAGGAAAGGTGGTTTTTCCTTGGTAAACAAAGTATTGATGGTGAAATCATTATATATTGGGTCATACATTCTATTCATCCATAAAAAATCCAAGTATGGTTATGAAAAAAGCACATACTATGGTTTGTTGAATTTTTATATATGATATTCTCAAAAAGCCTAATTTTTATCAAGATTTATATGAATGAAATAGATGTTATTATAGAAATCTATAATATTATATTTTGATCAATGATTCTCACATTAGTTACATTAAATCATCTCATCTAATTTACTAGCATGCTTCACTATATCTATACTTATTTATTATTCTTAAAAATTTCTTAGAGAGAGATTTCTCCAAGGTAAAAATGAAATAAAAAATCAAATGTATTTAGGTTACAAAAAATGACCCCTTCATATATCATCTCTAATTTTTTGATGATGCTTTTATTTGGGATATCAGTTAGTTAGTGAGTCCATAGATTTTAAATCAATATTACTCGATAGTTTGTTAATACTACAAAATCAATAATTTTTCATTAAAGTTGATCAATATTTAAAAGGAATTAGTATGGATGTTTTAGGGTTTAAAATGGGAAAAAATCAATCAATCTACTTAGGATTCCGTTGTATCATAAATGAAATAAGAAGGAGCTTCGGAGCTCTTGGTTGGATAGACTAAAATTTTATTTTGTAGGTTAGATATGTATGTTCATAACCATGGAAGTAAGACTATAACATATAAACACTACATTTTAATCCATTTATATTTATATAATGTCAATTTCATGATTGCAAATGGGTATAGCATTAGAAATTGATAAAAATCAAAGAAACTTTAATTGGAAAGATGCATGGAAAAATTATTTCTTTGCTTAGGGGTATGTTAAGTTGAATGTTTAGGAGGCTTCAAATGTGTTTGTTGTCTTTAGTATTTACCATTTTACCAACAACACATATATTTTAATTATATTATTGCTTACCTAGAATATACAATAAATCCTGTTAATTAACAATGTCTATTATCTTAGTAATAATGCTTTCCTTGTAGGGAAACACTGAGTAGATACACCTTTCCTTAAAGAAACAATACATATACTAATAGCTATAATATAATAAATCTATAAATACTTTAAGTTTTTAATCCATGTTAAACTTATTGGTGTCATTTCTAAAGTCATCTTCTAATTTAGGTTTGATAATAACTAATTTAGTATGTAGATACTCTTATCAAGTTGATGCTAAGCAATAAAGTATATCACTAAAATTTAAGATAAAATATTCTAACATGTTTTAATTGCTAACCAATATGAAGTGGATGAATGATTTATAGTAGCATTATATACTTTTTAATAATTCCTTGCTACAAACCACTTGTGACCTTTTTGACTTTCAATTTATATGACATTGTATGAGGATACTAAAAGGGTTAATAGGATTATTAAACTAACTCAAATATTTCTCTAGTTATTATTATTTAACTCAATATTTTGGTAGAGATTCATTAGCCAAAAAGATGTTTTACATTAGTATAATCAAGAAGCATAATTAGGTGGAAAACAAAATCAAACTCTAGGTAAAATAAGTTAAGTAAAACAATCAAGCCAAGCATATCTAATATTCAAGTACATTTATTTCATTCATCTCTTGCAAACTATTTTGCTTTACAACTACTTTATTGACTTTCTATCTATCATGTTTGCCATAGTTATTTTTATATTACAATTGTTTTAACTAGAATATCACTATACTAGTCATGTGTTTGTTTGTGTGCATGCATGTCAACAATCTATCCTTTCAATCCTTCATCATAGTGATCTACCTTTTAGACCATATATTATAATTCACTCTTCAAATGTTCCAATCTAACCTTTCTCATTTTCATCTCTTCTAGTTGTCTTTTACCTAGTTTGGGATATTATAGTGTTATAAATAAAATTCTAGTGATATACAAGTATTTATTCAAGTTTTAGTAAGATACTTCAAATTCACAATAGTAATATTTTCTTCCATGTATTCTATATCATATTTTATTCAACTATAGGCATTGACTTAAGTAATGGAGTTTATGAGGACATTGGTAAGGCTTGTTGTTGCTTAGTGAAATCTAAATTTATGCTCAAGCTCATTATGATTTTCTTCATCCTTCATGTTGGATAGTTTTATTTGGTAAGGTATAAACCATTTTTTCTATTTACTAGCCTCGCTAATCCATATATTTGTGTATTCAATATCACGGATGGCTAATGAAAAATAGATAAAATTATAACTAAATTATAAACAATGCATTTTTTTAAAATCCAAATAGTCAATATAAACTTCAACTCATAATTGTTTTTGAAACATGAAATATGAAGGGTTATACTTGAGCAAGATGATGCCCTTGGTTGAGGTGAAATTGTACCCAATGCATAGATTTGTACTGTTAATGGTACCTATGCTAATGGATGGGGGGATCCAACTTCTTAAATGATTGGATGGACTTATGATATTATGGAGGAAAATTTCAAGCCTTCCACCTAGCAGTGATTTCTCAGATCATTTATTTTTTAATGTATATTTGACACTATTTCGGTGGTTGTTATATACCTTTTTGTGGACTATTTTTGACACTCTTGTGTACCCTTAACCACGGTGGTTAGTGTGTTTCTTTACGATGTGTGTTAATCCCACCCACCCTTTTTTGTATGATTAGACATTATTTTATTAATATAATGGTTTTTTCATCAAAAAAAATTAAGCAATGGATGTAATCACTCTTCTCATTTCTAGTATAAATATAATGATAGGTATAGAAAAAATAATTCATATTGGCAAAAATTAAAAAATTAAAAGCATGTTAATGTGATAAAAGTATGTTTTCAAAAAAGAAAGCTAAATTGTTTGATAAAATTATTGCAACTTTATAAAGAGAATAACAATTAGTGGTGGAGTTGAAGTACTCCATTGTCTTTCAAAATGACATTACCTACATAACTAAGTAATTTTTATGTATGATGGTTACTAAAAATAAATATATCATGTGATGGTAAGGGGTAGTGTATCAAACCCATACATACAACTAATAATCTATTTCAAGATCTCTTTTTGTCCATGATGTGTCTCTAGAATACAAAGAGATATTTTATTTTTAAATGTGTACCTAATTAGGCCATGTTGCCAAGACCCATATTAGCAAGTCTAATTTTTGGTGGTTGTGTCTAGTTGTACCCAAAATGTAAATGTTAGAATAGCATAACATTTATTTTTTGTAAAGAGAAAAGCATCTACAAAACTTGAATACAAGTACTAATGAAAATAGAAAAACAATTGCAAAAAAAATGTGGAAGAAAAGAGGACAAAAAGGTAGCATATGGAAAGCTATTAGTTTTATATTTGTATAGGAATAACCACTCTATTATAAATATAATATATCACCATCAATTGGATAATCATCCATTCAATATAAGGGTGTCATTATTTAGTGTAAAGGATCCCCATTAGGTGTATGCATCTTAATTTAGTGCAAGTATAAGGGGACATCATATGTATTGAATATCCATCCAATGTATTAGTTCTATCAATCATGTTAAAATGAAATATTATATATTTGTGGTGATATCACACCCAGTTTCATGTATTACAAAGGATTTGATGATTGTCATAACTTTATATATTTGAAGTATTTCTTCTATGAGTATAATATCAGAGCATTGATATTTTTTAGATATTACTAGAATATCCATATTTTGACATGGTCTCATGGATTATAGTGGAAATTAAGTGAAGATTATTTAAGTGGATGTATGCTCTAGGTCTTCCTATTTGTAGAGTTGATTTGGAATTGTGTAGACAAGAATTATTGTAATAATTTGTGAGGTATTTTTTTCTTTGGTTTTTAATTTTTTTATGAATATTGGGAAATCCAAAAAGAAATAAGGTTTAATAAAAATAAAATAATGAATAAATTTAGTATTCTACTCTTAATGGACTTAAAAATTAAAAATACTTTTCTCCTTTCCATAGGATACAAAAAGAGTTGGTCAATGATATAGATCTTGATGATAATCTTATTGTGTATACATGTTAATTGATTGATAAGTATGGAAGAAAGAAATAAGTCTCATTATTGGTTGATAATAATGGTAAATTAAAGACTAAGACTCTAATGGTTGATTGTTCTTGTGACAAATAAGATTTGCTAATGTTGATTGATTCTTCTTGTGAAACTACATATATGATTCATATCATAGGTAACATTGATGATGATGGAGACTCTAATATTTAAGAAAATCATAAACTTATCAAAAACCTTCAAGAATAAAATTTATTCAAAAAAGGGAGATCTAGCTTGCTTGGCTGTTTTTCAAATTGATGTTAATTATGGGTTACAAAGAAAATATTTGGTATGAATGAGTAAGATATTGTAAAACCAATTAAATTTAAAAATAGACTAAAATATTTAGATCTTGAATTTTGTGGAGAGATTTGGAATCAATATTGAATAATCTAATACTCAAATTTTTCTCATAAAAACATTGTGGAAGCATACAAGTTATCTCATAAATACGTACATATGTGAGTTAATTCATACACAACATAGAAAATAGTTCATAATATTAATCATATTCTCAATTTGGTTGTAATTACACCACTCAACTATTCCATTGAATCATAACCATTGAGATAAATTTGAAGTCATTTAATAACATACAATATTATTTATTACACCCCTCAACTATGTCAATGAATCAATAACTATTGAAGATTTAATATCGTTTAATTCCATACAATATTCTTCACTACAAAGCCCAACTATTCCACTAAATGAATAATGATAGAACCAAATTTGTTATCGTTTAATTTCATACATAATTATTTATAAGACAAGCTTTAGATTAATGTATCCAAGTGACAAAGCCTAAATTAATAGATAAAAAGTACACTAATATATAAAAATTATTTTGTATTTTTACTATACACTTTTATATTTTTAATATGTAATTTTCCATATTAAATTTTCCAATATAATGTCCGCCATGAGTGCTAGACCGTTTGTTGTACAAGTTATGTATTTGACGTCCCACTAAGGAAAATTATACTTTTTCTAAGTATTCCTGTATGATATGTATTCTTGGGCCAGTTCATAACCAACTTATCAACTACTGGTACCTTTTCAAACTACCTGTCCCTTCCATTAATTTGCTAGCCCTGCCCCCCCCCAAAAAAAAAAAAAATATGGATACATAGCAGGCGGGTAAACAAAACTTCGTTGAAGCTATATAGCCATGTTGTAAGGTGATACGAAATTTTCTAATGACCGCTTCTTGGGCTTGGACTACGCCTCAGAATCCTTTTTCATGCTAACATCTTTTTCCTGCTGCATGTGACCCACTCTGCCCCTTTGACGGGACTGGCCAATATTACTGACCTGCATGTGACCCATACCATGACTGTCACGCGATGCAGAGAGCCGCTGCTAGTTGACTTTGCCGTTTCCTCTTGCACTCGGTCCAGAAGGCGCTGATTTCTGAAGGAAGAAGAAATTGAGACGTGAAAGTTTTGATGGGGAGATGTGTGGACATTGAGGTGATTATATAGAAACTATAAACTAAGGAGATAAGGGAAGATGAACTATAAGCAATTCCAGCTGCTTCATCTTTCCTAGCTTTAATTCACGGTAGGCGCCGCACTTTCCAGCGTGAATTATTTTTTCAATTTTTACAATTCAGATGAGTGAACCACGCGGTCAAAACAAAAGGGAATGTTATTGTTGCAAGTGCCGCAGTAGTAGATGCTTGCAAGGTGAGTTGAACAACTGTTTAAAGATGCACGAGAGAAACCGCTGGAAACAGGTCGTGTCCGTACATGAATTCGGAGTGGTCGGTCTCGACTTTCTTATCGATGAAATATAAACCTGTTTTTTTGGTGTTCGAAAGCTATGACCAGAAACTTAAGTTGTATATATCATCAAGCTCTGGCATAGGAAGAAATATTATCGATTGTTTTGCTTGGGTCCGTTTATTTTATTTGGTTTTTTTTATAGAATAATGACATCCAAAGATATTTGTAACAATTAATTTTTTTTAAGAGTTTACATTATTATTCTTTATTATTTCTGATATCACCTAACACTTAGAGCATAAGATTAATGCAAGGATTTATGTTTTGATTGATTTTGACAAAGGAAATATATATTTAGTTTGAAAGCTATTCATAGTTGTTATGACCAGAAACTTAAGTTGTGTATATATAAAAATTTAATATTACTTTGAATGTTATAAATTTATAGTATTGTGATTTGTTTTTATGTTATATGCATCTTAATATAAATATAAATATATATTTATATGATGTATGATGTAGTGTGAGTTTTTTTTATTAGGTAAATAATATTATAAGTGTGAATTTTTGGACAAGGATTCCAAAACCTGTTTACATAAATGATTTTTCAACCATCATTACAAAACCTCAACAATACTAAAGCCGAATAAGATAATACAACTATGGTAGAGTGTTACAAATCATTAATTACTTCTTTTTAGAAATTTTTGATTAATCTTTCATTGATATTTAGTCTTGTTGCTTCAACAATTACAGAAAGAGAAAAGGTAAAGACCAGTCCCCCAATATTAACATGACCACTCTTCCAAGTCATTCCAGTCGTCCTAGATAAATATTCATCAAAATTGTAGTTATATGATGATATGATGTTGTGTCTTTTTTGACATAATTTTTTATATTTATGTCATTATTAGAGAGGATATTGTTATAATTTGTTTTTTTGGTGTATTGCATTAATTATGATGATGTTAGACTAACCTCTTAGACAAGGTGCCATTCTTATATTTTATTTTTCATGACTTTAATAAATTCCTAAATATTATTTGAGTATTAACAACAATATTTATTGCAAATGCAATCCTTATTATAGCAAAAATAGTCTTTATTTCCATAACAATATATTTCACTATAGCAACAATACATCATGATTGCAATAATAACAACCATTACAATTTACTGTAGATATTTATGTTATAGTAAAAAACTAGTATCTTGGCTATAGTGGATAGGTAGCACATATGCCAATTATAATAAAATACCTACAACTATGCATGCTACCATGAATCATGGTGTTGAAATGATATATTTTTTTAAATAACTAGTTGTTCCATGTGGAAAAATTTATGTCCAATTGTTCCAATGAATATTAATGTCTTATTTCTCTCCACATGTGTGGAAGTTAAATGGACCATATATTTTTGTTCAATGGTTAATGTAGTACTAGGATGCTCCTAGTTTTCTACCTATACCAACTAACTAGGCATTTACCAAAAGTGATCCACACAATAAGCACACCAAATTTCAACTAGAAAACACTTTAATATTTTCCTACTTTTAGAAATGACATATCACCATCAGTTCAAAAAGTATTTGAACAAGTTGTTCGAATCATCATGCACTACCAATGTCCTATTGAACCACCAAAAAGTCATGGCCAATGATCAAATGATGAACAATATGCATTGACTGCCAACTTGAGAAACATTTCCTAGTTTACTATAGTCATTGTTTTCAATCTTTCATTGTTATCATTTTAAGCTTTAGTTATAATCCGTTGTATATAATTTTAAGGCCTAAATTAGATGATTTAGCTATAATTTATATATGTAGTAAAAGTATATACATTACAATGACAAACTAATACTAAATAAAATAAATTTATTAACCCTTTGGAAAATACAAATTGACACAACAATGTAATGATTACCCACTCTAATTAATAAAATATTTCATGCTTTTGTCAACTAGTTTAGAGGAATCAACCCTAGATGCTACCACACTCAATGATCACTCTTAGGGACACATCAACCTTGTATATTCCTTTTATGTAGGTTAGGATTCTATAATTATATAATTTAGTTTTGAAATATATATATATATATAGATATATTAAATTTACATGGTGGAATCTCTAGCCGCCACGAATCCGGGTAGGTTGTCTAGATTTTTATGGCCGCCACAGTATTATGCGTTGTCCACCCCAAAAGCCACGACACAGATCTTCGTGCAGTCCGCCCCTATAAACACCATGCCACAATCATTTTAAACCTTTTATGTTGTTGAAAGCACTAGGAAAGGGACAAGCATTCAGTCCGGTGAGGCCCGAGATTTGAACCTTGGACCTCCGCCCCCCTTATGGGTAGTTTTGAAATATTTTAAAGCATTAAACGTATTATTGTTTTCTAATAAATTCGTGATGTCTTACATTTCATAACATAGTTTATATTATACTCAAACTTATGATTTGATTAGGAATGGTCTACCACAAGACAACAAAGAGGTCATGTAGCAATATATATGTATTAAATTTATAATTTTACTCATGTTTCAACCAATCACCACTGTAGAGGTAATATCTTGTTGAGAATTTATATCTTGTGTGCATAAAGATAAACATAGGATTTATCCCTCAAGTGAAGGCCATCTATTTTTATCCTTAGAATATACACAACATGGAGTAAAATTTGTAATTATTTGAAGCATTTTGTAGGTGATATAGTATATAATATGGGTATCTTATTCTTATTAATGTCAATTGCTACATATCCTTTGAAAATATCATTAAATTCTATAACACTAGATTTTCCAATCATTTGAATGCTCTATCATTTTGGCATCACTATTTTGAAAGGTATCAAGTAGTTATCTCAAGTGACTAAATAATAGAATCTATAAGGTTCATTTGAGGTAATAAGGGTGGAAAAACAACATCTCATAACTATTACCTTTCTATATAGCCATCTTAAAATAATCAAATTTGCATAAATTATAGATAATATAATAAAGGATGATTTTTATCTAGACATTCTAATAAGGGTATAGAGGAAATATGATGGGTTAGTGGGCCCATGGATAAAATCAACTTGTTGGTATAAGAATCAAAGATACAAGATTATTACAAGGTGTAACATGGGATAATATAACCTCATCTAATCCTATTTTAGCCATGTTAACATAAGATAAGGAAGTTATTGTAGATGAAATTATTAGAGTATCTATTGTAGCAATGGTTGAATGATCTTATCTACAATAACATATAGAAATAAATTATAGGAACTAAGAGTGACACCAAGGAAGTTGTATTTTTTACTATTGAGAAGTAGTAAAACTATTTCATGTTAGCTCAACTTGCTCAAATCCCTTAATCAAGATCTATTTCACTCTTGAAGAATTATTTGTTTATAAAAAATATTGTATATCCCATAAAACGAAAGAACAATGATATTGGTTTTGTTGGACCTCTTACTAAATGGTAGAGTAAGAGCCACAAATCTCCAATGCAAGCCCTACCACCATTGGCATTCTATTTTTTACACCAAAAAGAGGATATTTTATAAAAAATCTAACCTTATTTTCTCTCACACTTGCAAGGTTTTGTTATAAATATCCTAGATACAATTTTATTTGAATTTGTGCACTTTGCAAGAGTTATGATTACCTCTCTAATGCCAAAAAATTAATGTTATTTCCATCCACTTGATGGAAGCCATCCTCTACTACTTTATGGGCCTAGAAAGTAATAGTATAAGTTCTTGGAAGAAAATGTAACTAAATATTTTGAACAAATATTAGGACTACTGTAAGTGGAAATATTCAAGGGATGCATTTTTATATGACATAGTAAGAGGTAGAATCATTTGAGGATTATGTAGAGCAATTATTTCTCAACTTACAAAGAGTAAGAGAGTGTGGATTGAAGCTTGATTTCATTAAATTGATTTTACTCAAGAGTTTCAAAGAGGATAGTTGATATTTCATAACATTTCTTTGGTGATATTTTTGAATTATGTCAAAGTTATTTAATATAAATGGCATAGAGTGGGAAAGTACCTAAGGATATGTTGTAAATATCCAAATTAGAAGTCACAAATAATGACATTTGAAATCTATTGGAAGAATTCAAAGAAAATATACTCAATTTGATGGCATCCCAAGTTGATACATTATAGTTACAATGCAAGTAGGAAGAGAAGAACAAAATATTTGGATTTTTCTATTCATTTTATTTAAAGTATCATCCTCTTAGGAGTGCCCATTGGTACTAGGATTTAATGTGACACTGAAAGGTGAATATGGAGGTTAGTAGGTCTATTTTATTTTAAAAATATATATGGAAACCATAAATAATAGATATATCCTAAGAGTTTCCACTATTTTTTTTGGTACAATCAATTAAATGATCTATTTAGTCATTTAACCTAATACCATCACTAAGTTGCAGTAGTAATGAAAACCACAATATTTCCCATAAAATCAAGCAAAATTACATCAAACACTTTGGAAGGGGTAGAAATATTGACTTTTGCAACCTCTACTATAGTCATAATTGCAAGCCAAACACAAACATCATAGTAGGTTTTGCCTCATATATCTAATACTTAACAACCTATCAAAACCACTTAGCTATCTCCTTATCCTATCCTCAAATCAAATAATAGATAGCCTCAAATTGTCTATCAAATTAATACTAAGTGATTCCCTACATATTTATTTGAGTGAAATAATATGCACAAAATGTTAGGGAGTATTATGCAAGAGTTAGTAACACCAATTATTAAATAATCAAAAGGAAAGAAAAATAATATTTAAGCAAGAGTAAAAAACTATTAACTCTCAACATATGAATATTCAACCTAAACATTTGCAAACTAGATAAATTTTTTATAAATTTTTGGATCTAAAAAAATATCCATCATAACTAGAATTTGACACTATAGGAGAAATGAGAAAATTGTGTCTAAATACCACTCTTCTAGAGTATAAAGAAACCTCGTCCAAGGAATATTGATCAATAAAAAAGGATCCAAATCTATTAAATATTATGAGTCAAACATCTAATTTAATTCTAGAAAAAGCTATAAAACCTATATATGTCAACCTAGGTAGTCCTATTATGCATAATTTCATAGGTAATGTTCTTACAAAAGGATCCTTGATAGATATTAGGTCTCCCAATAATGTTATGATAGTAAGCACAATGAATCTACTAAGATTAACTAGCCTCTAGAGGACTCTAATCATGCTCCAAATTGATAACTTGTCTATTGTTAAGTGGAACGAGTATTGGATGACATATTGTAGACACCAAAACAACACCAATCTGATTATGTGACAACAATCACTGATCTCATTGACACACACAGCTCCTAGGGCAGCCCCTAGAGGTTAGATAGTGGTCCTAACCACTTCCAAAAGTAGTGTTAGAGGTTAGAGGTCAATTTGGCACCTTGCTCTTTGCTCATCCCACCCAAGGATGAATACAAACTGGCATTCATCCCACCCAAAGAAGAATATCAGCATTCACCCAAGGTGAGGCGAATAGCAAGTTTGACTAGTAAAAAGTCAAACCTCGGTAACTCCGCCAGTTAATTCAGGCTTCAGGCCATGCAATTGCGAGGAATAACTTTTATTCAAGAAGAGAGACTTTAGTCATGAATGTATTTATTTTAGAAACCTCATGCAAGGAGATTTTTAATTAGGGAGTTAGCTTTTCTCTGAAAATAGGAAAACAACTCAAGTGGCGCCCTCACATGCGCAATTCAAACAGAGAGACCCTAAGGTCTATAAATTGGTGAGTTTTCTCACCCAAAATATATACAGACAAGGATCATTTGAGCAACGAAGTGCTGCAAATTTACATACCTACTTGTGATTTGTGCCTTCACATCCTTAATCTCTCATTTGAAAGGGAGGTTATTGGGTGACTATTGGAAGCGTGAATCCAAACCCAAAACCCAATTTTTGGCCACAAATATCCACAAAATTTGTTGAAAACACCCCATAATCAGTTTTGGACCCATCCCAAGTGGATTGGTGCTGAAATAGTGTCCCAAACGGTGGGTGTCCTGCCCCCAGGCGCTCCCCAAACTGTCACAGTCCTATTCGCCCCACCCCAGGATGATTAGAAATTTTTTATATATTTCTCTAGTTTTCCTTTTGCATTTTATTCTATATATGTTAAATAGGTTACATTTCAAATTTCATTTCATTCTGAGCAATTTTGACCAGGTTTTTGTCATTTCCCGCCTTCACTAACTTGCATATGGCACCAGCAAAATCTGGGTCCTAGAGGAAAAATTAGAGAAATCTGACCATTTGGGTCCTCCCAAAAAACCACCAATTAGCTAACCCCAACTTTTTAGGTCATTTGGAGCTTCCTAAGAAGGACATTGAAGAGGGTGCTTTCTAACAAATTGTTGCAGGCCTATTCGTACCACCCTAGAGCGAATACAAATCTGTAAGGAATTTCCAGACTGTTATTTTTGTAGTGGTATTATGATAATATATTTATGGTTTTATCAAAATTTCAAGTCAATACGAGGTCATTTTATAGTCGTTTTATTATTTTCATTCATACACTGACAGTACGCCTTGGGAAATACATGCTTTATTTTATTTGTAGGTGCTACTAATATTTTCTATTTCTTTGAATGTAGGTTTCCAAAATTAGAGGAGTAGGAAGGAACCAATAATCACATACACAAGTGGCAACGATGTTTTGGTCCACCCATCTTACATGTGGGCACGCGAAAGAAGGATTGTTATCCATGGATGTTGTGATGAGAAACATATTTGACGCTCCTATCCCCTAAAAAGGAAGGAGATGTATTGTAACACACTTTAAAAAGTGTATCAATAAATATATTACCATAGTGCATATTTCTTTTATCTTGTGTCAATTCGTATATGTTCTTTCTTGTTCTTTCTTGTGGCATATTCCTTTTTGTTTTTGTATCCTCATGCTTTTAGTGGCGATCACGGTGGGACCTCTATCCCTTGATTTTTAAGATTAAATTTTTGATTAAATTTGCTTGTTCTTTTGCTTACAAGTACCAATTTTTCCAACACTAGACTATTTCAGAGCAAAAATTCAGAGACATCCGACTTGGGCAGAGAAGAGGTAGAGGTCTTAAACACCTTTTGTCAATTCTTTGCTTTATGTTCTCTGGTTATTTTCTTGCATATGAGAGTTTGAATGCTTGCGTGCTTCATTTATGCAACTTAAAAGGAACCCCACACACCACGTGGTAACTAAAACAACAAGGATTTGGTCATAAAACCCCAACCCTTGAGCAAGACCAAAGGTGGATTCCATCATCACTTTGGATTGAGATATTGCATACAATACCCCGATCACGACTGTTGCTAGACATAAATCCTGATGAAAGCTGACCAAGTGTAGCAGGGGTGATTCCCAATGCATGAGGATAAGTCTTCTATGGTATGTGTCATAAACAGAGCGATCCCCCTTCAGTACCACCTATGTTCCATGTACCATCTGCTCTCACGTACCAATAGTTTCCCTCACATAAGGGCGGGTATATAGAGAGGTTGTTATATCGATATGGCAATGGTATATCGAAGGGGCGACCATTTTTTGGGAGTCATAAGAGCCCTCATTTTGCATTTAAATGTTCTTTCAAAAAATATCTCAAAACAACATCAAAACACACTAAAACAAGATTTTAGGGCACACTTTTAAATCTTTAAACGAGATAACCACTGCATTGATTGTGTGTTTCCTTTCTGTTTAAGTGTAGCATAAAAAAAATCCTAAAAGAGATAAAAATACTCATCTTTAGGAGAACATCACCATGGTGTTCACTTATAGCCATGCCCAATCACGGGCAAGCGCTGCAGAAAGTGCACCAAGGGGGACAAGTCACCTACGATATAGTCTTGAGGACCTGGTCATCTCACCTTGGTGGCCTGACACACAAGAGAGTCCACATCATGCCATAACAGAATAGGACTATAGAGGCACCTCTTAGAGAGGTACCCCCACTTAGTATAGGCCATTTCAAGAGGATAACCTACATGTAACACTTAATGTAGATAGGAGACCTCCCTTATAAGCCCGTTATGGGTGGCCTAGTGATGAAGTGCTAGAGCAACAGAGGGTCCAAACGGAGGGGCCATAGGATTTCTTCATCCCTCATCTACCCCGCATTACTATTAGAAACACTAGACAGTGTCCAGAGTATCAAGCTTTCTAGATAGGGCAAGACAATTCTGCCCACACCTTTTATGCATATGAAAGAGAGGACAAGGAAGATTACCACGTTCCTCAAGAGTAGTACACAATGCAGGAGCGATGTACCTCTACGCCTACCATGTATCAAGATCACTCATTGAGGCTATAGCCTCAGGTTAATGCAGCTAACTTCGATAGAGGAAAGTAGCCCATAGAGGTCTCGGATCACCACGATCGAGGTAGACATATAGGAGATGCATCTAGGCTTACTAAACAAGATACGGTAGAACAAAGTGACTTGGCACTTGCAAAACATGTCACCCGCCAAGCACAAATCATGCAGCTTAGGCAAGATCAAGAGTAGTTAGAGCATCTTTGTCGGCTTAACAAAGAGCGCATTCAACGTCAGACAGTCGAATTGCTTCATAACAATGTGCCTGCGAAGGTTCCAAACCCTCGCATGCATAAAGTAGAAGTGTATGAGAGGCATAACCCTTTGGTACGAGAGAGGTCCACGTGACCTTATCAAGTATTGCCTTTGAGACCTCCTAGACCTGAGTGGGAGGCCACTCCCCAAAAAAATGATGGGCACCCTCCGTGGGCACCTACCCATGTGTATAGGTCTTGACCAGCCACTACTCAGGAAGCTTATGAAGAATATGAACAAGAAGAAGAGTGGGCTAAAATGCTCTATCAAGGTTGAGGGGGTGCTATCCAGCTACCTCGCAATAGGCCTCAAGTTCCCCGTAACCCACAATAGGAGCAAACTAAGGAGGAAGAAATTAAATCCTCTTATGCATATAAAGCACTGCTAGAGCACTTAGAGTCTATGGAGATCAAGACTTCTGGGTCCCAAAATCCCAGTTTATGCCAACTCCGTAGTCATCTTGTGCATCCGTCAGTGTCGGCACCTCCATACCCGAAACACTTTAAGTTGCTCTAGTTGGCACTCTTTGGAGAGGAGGAGGATGCCCAAGTGAATGTGACTAGATTCCTGAGCCAATGCTTTGGTATTTAGGACAACGATGCTTTGTTGTTAAGAATATTTATAACCACATTCGTAGGCCCTGCCTCTGATTGGTTCACCCAATTATTGAAACATAGCATCAGTAACTTGGACTAGCTAGTGGACACGTTCCTCGAATGCTTTGCCTTCAACACTAAGAAAAATGCGTCATTAAGTGACCTAGCTAGCCTCAAGAAGTATGAGGAAGAGACCATGGTGGCATACGGGAACCGATGGAGGATTTTGCTTTCAAAGCTGCCTTACCTCCCTCCCATGTCAGATCTGACCCAAATGTTCTTGAAAAGTTGTTTGAGATCAATCTCCATGCAATATGCCAGTTTAGAGGAAGCTTTGACACAAGCCAGAGTCATTGAGGAGATTAAGATATAGGATGGTGAGATCGCCAAACCTAAGAAAAAAGAATGGAAAAATAACACTAAACCAGGGACCACACAACCAAAACCTGCTGCGGTTAATCAGGTTGCCATCAATGTCCCTAAGCCTACACAAGCAACACAGCCTCAAAAGGCTAACTATCAGGTGATGCCACCCAACAACTATGAGAGAGAAAACCAAAGGCATGATCAAAATTAGCAGCGTTGCCCTAGGCAACAATTTACTCCTTACATACAGTCCAGGGATTCTTTGTTTGATCGCTTGTCAGTGACGAATTTGATCAGCATTCCAGAGATTCAAACTATATATCCCAATGCACCAAATCCTAAGGGGTATAGAGAAGACTTGTACTGTAGGTTCCACATGCATAAAGGACAAGGACCATGTCGGATAGGCTCTCCATATATGACCTAATTAAACAATCAGCACCCCATCGGGAGGCTCTAATGGAGATTTTAAAAGCAATCAAGCTATAGCCCCATGCAGTGAACTCTTTCAACAATTTTGTGGGGCATGTAAAACAATGTACAGAACCAGTCATCACCATTAGAGAAGATGAATTGAAAATAGTGATCAGTGATGTGGCGAATCCACCCCTGCATGTTATCGCACGGGTCAAAAATATTTCATATAAGAGAGTGTTGGTGGACACTGGCTCATCCAGTAATATCATCACTATAGTAGTTCTAAAGCATTTGAAGTTGCCAGCATCTCATATCATGGCCTCCACTTACACACTATGAGCATTCAACGATGCAATCTGCTCGACAGTTGGCACAATTGTCCTACCTATCCATGTGGGAAAAAATACCATTCATACATTATGCCATATCTTGGAAGGTGAGATGGCTTATAATATCTTGCTGGGCCGGCATTGGATTAGGGACATGAAGTGTGTCCCTTCAATAGCTCATCAGTGCCTAAAGTATACATTTGAAGGACAGGTGCATGTAGTCCCAACGGACTTGGAGCCTTTCAAACACTATAATACAGTGCAATTCATGCCGTAAGCATATCCAGTGATTAATCCATCAAGTCCTCATCTGGGTCCATATTCTTCTGCTAGTCCTTCCACAATGATGCCACCTACGGTGGCCACATCCAAGGACAAGGGAAAGAAACCCTTAGAAGAAGAACCACCTCTAGTCTCAACCATCTCGACAGAAGAGATGCCTAGCAGAATGGAATTCGAGACACCTAGTTAACCCCACATGGAGTGGACTCAGGAAGGACTCCCATTTGCTTCCCCTCAACTGTAAACGGTCATCGTTGAAATTTCCAGCACGGGCCTAGTGGAGTATCTAGTGAGGAAAATTATAGCAAAACCTACACTTGAGTCCATGCAAGACATGGGGAGGCCTCGACTCCCCATCACCTCAGTGGTTCCTTTAGGCTACCCACCCAATCAGACAAAATTTGTTTATGGGGGCCTGGATAATGGCGTTGAGATTTGTATGCAAGAAGACAAAGACGAAGAGCCCTTTGTTGAGGATGTCAACTATCTATCCAACCCTGATTTTGCTTTAAGATATCTAGGCCAATGCAATTGGCATGGATATGGGTTGGGTAGGTATGAGCAAGGAGGGAGTGTTCTTTGCCAACCGAGATATCAAATGTCATATGACAAGTTAGGAGTAGGGTTCAACCACCCCTTTCCCCTAGACATCTTGGTGTACAACATGCAAGGCCTAGGGATAGGCAACAAGGATGGGTTGGCATCAGATCCATATGCCAATCCTAACACAAACTGTACATTGGGAGATTATCTCCCATTACTAAAAACCAACCTTGTTGACCGTAACAATCCTCTCCCTTCGGCCGAACAAGGGGAAAATTCAAGGACTCACCCACAAGAGGGATATGGACGAGACCAAGAAGGGTCTTCAGAAGATGATTTGGAGTACGAGGTAGCCCCTTGGGATCCTTTTGAGTCTAATAGCAATCATTTTAAAGTATATCCCATGAATGATGATCAGGAAAGCTTCCTGACAATATTCCCATTGGCTACTCCATTTGAGCACATGCCACTTCAAGAGAATCAGGTCCCCCCGTAGAGAGCGGAACAACCTCGATGGGACCACATCAATTTGCTCGAACAAGATGAACCTCATATGTCGCAAGCAGTTGTTGGAGCTAACGAAGGCTTTTGGATCTTCGATAGTGATTCAAAAAATGAAACTGAGATGACCTATCTCAACCACATGCGACAAATGCAACAACAATACCATTTGGACATAGACGACATGTTCAAACATTTACACATAGGTCCAAGACATAGGTGGCATCTCAACCCAACATAGTTATAGCAATTACTGCACCCGCCACTCTAGGTACACAGAGAGCATCTTTTGCTTGGAGACCCTATCAAACCATCAATGCCTACGTCAAACCTTGTCTTTGTGTCTGTGCATAGGGCTGATCCATTTGTGCCAGTGCCCACAAAGCCAGATTCGAAGCACAAAAATCATCTAAGATGTTTGAGTTACAACACCCATGAAATGGAGACCACAATCATTTCATTAACATGATCTCCATTGACCTAACCTCCCCCATCCATGATCTAGCTAACCCGAAATCATTTCATACAAAGACATGTCGG
This sequence comes from Wollemia nobilis, assembly GCA_028583015.1. Taxonomy (NCBI): domain Eukaryota; kingdom Viridiplantae; phylum Streptophyta; class Pinopsida; order Araucariales; family Araucariaceae; genus Wollemia; species Wollemia nobilis. The sequence goes on along the minus strand of JAQPPZ010001776.1, from coordinate 288,480 downwards.
GGATAGACCAAAATCGCTTGGTCAAACCCCAAAATTCCCTAAATGTGTCCATAAACCCTTTGGTCCAACCAAAAGCTCCAAGGATTTCTGTAATCTCGTGGTCAAACCAAAAGCTCCAAGGATTTCCATAATCTATTGGTCAAACCAAAATCTCCAAGGAAATCTGTAATCTCTTCGTCAAACCAAAAGTTCCAAGGATTTCCATAATCTCTTGGTCAAACCAAAAGCTCCAAGGATTTTTGTAATCTTTTGGTCACCCCAAAAGCTCCAAGGATTCTCGCAATCGCTTGGTCAAACCAAACTGCCCCAAAGGTATCTATAAACCCTTTGGTCAACCCAAAAGCTCCAAGGATTCTCGCAATCTCTTAGTCAAACCCAAAAATGCTCCAAAGGTATCCATAAACCCTTTGGTCAATACCAAGAGCTCTAAGAGTTACCAAAACTGCTTGGTCAGAAAAAATATTCAAAAACAAACAAAAACAATAAAATAATAAAAAATAACAAAAAAAATTGCATTTCAATTCCATGCATACTCATAAAAATCAAAGTACAAAAATATAGGTTACATTAGGCATCGCATCCATACATTGCATACTTGCTAAGTCATACAAGTCAAACGCACCATAGACTGTCATTACTTGGCAATTCCATCATTTTTTTACATCAAATCCATTTCATAAACACATACATCTAGAATAACACCATCATCATTTGTAGCTTAGTTAGTTGTCTCCTAATGTATATAGGGTGTTCATCATCCAGCTGTCTTTAAATTTCTAGCCAAAAATTGTACACAGTTAAATGGATTTTATAGGGGAAAGTTTTACTTGGATCACACCTTGTTACGTAGCATCCCAACACAAATTAAAACACATAAAATAATTCCTAAGTTCTGTGAATGCAAGAGAAGCCTACAAAGCAGTCTAGGGTACCATAGGTGAAAGATTAGACTATTCATCCCCCTGTGCGAATGGTTCCAAAATGCTGAGAATTGACAAAAGGACGAGCTCTTCCCTATCCATTCCCCATAATAAATAGTGGTTTTCACCACTCCCACAAATCCCAATCACAGTTGGTCCCCAAAGTTGTAAGGATTTGTACTACACGTCCATACCAAGGATGGGTAGTCATCCTCGAGACCTAAAAGGATCACCACCATTAAAAAAAAAGACAAAATTCCAACAAACCATCAGCACAACCATCTCCACTCACCTTTGGTCTCAAAGTTGTAAGGATTCGTACTACACGTCCCTAAACAGGATGGGTAGTCATCCCCAAGGCCTACAAGATCAATGTACTTACTTCATAATATCCATTATTGCCCTTGGTTTCCAAATTTGTAAGAATTTGTACTACACGTCCCTGAACAGGATGGGTAGTCATCCCCAAGGCCAACAGGATCAAGGCCATTCACAAGCTCAACCTTACAAAGCTCAACATACAAAATCAAATAACAGTGGTTATCACCACTATTCAAAATCCTTGCTCAAAAAGAAAAACAAAGAGAAAAATAAATAGTGATTTTTATCACTATATAGACGAGAAAGTATCCCAAACCCTTGAGTGTTAGTCTTACAATGGCATTGAGAGGGGGGAGTGAATCAGTGTGGTACTTTAATCATGAATTTACAGCTCTTTAAAACAGCAGCAATTAAAAACTTATAAACAGATATAGCAAGTACAACAAGAGAACATCACACAACACAAGATTTTAATGAGGTTCACCAATTTGGCTACTCCTCAAGAATGACTACTTGGACTACCATCCAAATCTAGCCTTTGCAAAGCACCAACTTTACAAACAGTTTACCAGCTTCCACTGGAAGGAGCATCAACCCCTGATTTATCTGTACCAACAAAAAGGAGCAACAACCCCTGATTTACCAGCACCTACTGGAAGGAGCACCAACCCCTGATTTACCAGCACCAACTGGAAGGAGCACCAACCCCTTGATTCCAGACTGCAACCTAGACTTCAATTTTGAATCTATAAGTTTGGTGATAAAACACCTTTGTTTTGATAAGACCCTAATTGGTCTTCTTCACCTTTGCATTCTCTGTGCACTCTGCTCTCTCTGCGTAATCACTTTGCACACTTTTGTGATCTACAGTCAACCTTCATGATCATCTTCTTCCTTTTGCACACTCTGCTCTATTAGCAAATTTTGCACTTAGCTCGATTCGACACGACTTGCTCACTTTGCACACTTTACCATCATCTCACCGCTTCTGTGCTATCTGCGCTCTTACAGCCATATCTCACACTTTGACTCGCATTCGATGACACACTCAACACTTCAAACGACCTTCCTTTTATAACAATATTTTCAAGATCAAAAACCTAATCTTAGTCGGCTGTAAACCCTGTTCTCAGTTGACTGCAAACCCTAATCTTAGTCGGCTACAAACCCTAATCTTTGTTGACTGCAAACCCTAATCTTCGTTGGCTAACATCGGTCTTCGTCGGCTTCAACTGCCTCTGTAGCTCTTCTGTTTTTGTTGTCGCAAAAACACATGTCATGATATCATGACACTTTCACCTCCGTACGCTTTCTCTTAGCTTTGGCCCGCGATAATACAACATGTAGCGATATCGCTACACTTTTTCCTCTGTACATTTTCTCTCAACTTTGGCCCACGAGAATACATCATGTAGCGATATCGCTACACTTTTTCTCTTTGCTCTGTTTCTTAGCTTTGGCCCCGCGAAAACATAACATGTCACGATATCTCGACACTTACGCTGTCGTACTTCTTTTCTTGGCTTGTACCCATGAAAACACAGCATGTCGCGAAATCGTGACACTTTCGCCTCCTTGCCTCTTTTCTTGGCTTGTATCAGTGAAAACACAGCATGTCACGAAATCATGACACTTTCGCCTCCTTGCCTTCTCTCTCCTCATTGAGTCACGAAAATGCGACATGTCGCGATATCGCGACACTTTCTCTCCTTAGCTTTTTCTTTTGCCTTCGGGTCACGAAAACCCGACATGTCGCGATATCATGACACTTTTTCTCCTTAGCTCTTTCTCTTGCCTTCGGGTCATGAAAACCCGACATGTCGTGATATCGTGACACTTTTTCTATCGGACTCTCTCTCCTGCATTATGTCATGAAATCGCGACACTTTTTCTTTTAGACTCTCTCTCCTGCATTATGTCATGAAATCATGACACTTTTTCTTTTGGACTCTCTCTCCTGCAACATGTCGTGAAATCGTGACACTTTTTCATCCGTACAACCTTCCTTGCAATATGTTGCGAAATCACGACACTTTTTCATTCGTACAACCTTCCTTGCAATATGTCATGAAAATGCGACATGTCACAAAATCACGACACTTTTATTTCTCTGCCTTCCTGCTCTTGTCAAGTCACGAAAATGCGACATGTCGCAAAATCGTGACACTTTTCTTTCTCTGGCTTCCTGCTCTCGTCAAGTCACGAAAATGCGACATGTCGCGAAATCGTGACACTTTTCCAACTTGTTCTCTTTCTTCGAACTTGTCACGAAATCGTGACACTTCTTCCTACTTTCTCTTTTTCTTCCAACATGTCGTGAAATCATGACAGTTTTTCCACTTGCCTTTTTCTCTGCCAACATGTCGTGAAATTGTGACAATTTTTCTGCTTGCCTTTTTCTCTGCCAACATGTCATGAAATCACGACAGTTTTTCTTGCTTCTTCTCTCTATTCCAACATGTCGCGAAATCATGACATTTTTTCTTGCTTGCGCTTTCTCTTCGAACATGTCACGAAATCACGACAGTTTTTCCTTCTTGCGCTTTCTCTTCGAACATGTCACGAAATCGTGACAGTTTTTCCACTTGTCTTTTTCTCATCCAACATGTCGTGAAATCGTGAAAGTTTTTCCTGCTTCTTCTCTTTCTTCCAACATGTCACGAAATCGCGATAGTTTTTCTTGCTTCTTCTCTCTCTTCTAACATGTCACGAAATCATGATAGTTTTTCTAGCTTTTTCTCTCTCCTCTAACATGTCACGAAATCACGACAGTTTTTCTTGCCTGCTGTATATGTCACGATATCGCGACACTTTTCTTACTTGTCTTTTTCTTTGATCTTTTGCAAATGGGCCACTATGGTCTTCTTGGAAATTCATTGTCCATACTCTGAATAACCTTTGAACTCCTGTCCTCTGCATCTAAATGGATTTTGAACTGCCTATCCACTGCATCATTAGATCTAATTGACTGTGTTGACAACAATGGCAATACTCTCGCTGCACCTTGCTCAACAATCTCCCCCTTTGGAATTGTTGGCAACACATGTGCAATTTCCTGTAACTCTTCTCCCCCTTTGACAATAATACCAAAGGGCTACTGCAAACTCCCCCTGAGTCCATGCACAACATTTTTAGGCAAAATTGATTACACTTAGCAAAAATCATGATCATGAGCAAAAATATAATCAAATATTTAAATGCTCCCCCTAAAAATGTGATCCCTATGGCTAGCCAATTCTTGGGAAGTTTAACCACTCGACCAATCTATCTCCAAGATAGAATGCACCTCCACTGGTACTCTTTCTGTCATCGACACATCCAGCCCAATCTGCATCTGAATATGATATAAGGGTGAAGTCTTTACCTTTCGGATATCATAACCCATACTCCATAGTACCCTTGTGATATTATAGAAGACTCTTTCTCTCTGCTGCACTGACTGGTGGACCTCTTCTTCACTTGAAGAATCCTCACTTAGGTCTATCTTCAATTGTGTTGGCTGCTAGATTTCTATCCATTGAGACTTGGTCCTCTGTAATCAGTCACCTCCAAAGCTCAGTCAATAGGCTCACTAAGAACCTGCTCAATAGGCTCACATAGAACCTGCTTAACAAGCTCACATAGAACTTGTCTAAATCTGCTTTAGCAAGCTCACCAAGAACTTGCCCAAATCTGCTCTAGCAATCTCACCAAGAACTTGCCCAAATCTGCTCTACCAAGCTCTCTAAAAACTTGTCCGAATCTTCTCTAGCAATCTGTCCTAGCATTGTCCTCAAATATTTCCCAAAGGCCTTCTTCAAAGGCTCAATCAATCATGCTCAAGTGGTACTCAAAATGAACTCAACAATGAATGACAGTCTCAAATCAAATCCACTTCATAGAAGCATAAAAAGAATTGTTAGAGACTTAATATCTTCTATTCTCAAATCTCAATCTCAACTCAAATCAAGGAAAGTTTATTGTATGGAACTTGAACAACTACATGCATCCAATCACTTGACTAGGCTCAAACAACTCTACTCAACCAATCACCTCAATGAACAACTCTTTATCACAAACCCTAGTCGAAGCATGTATCAACCAACTCAAAATGTTTTTCTCTAACTCAAGTTCAAGTTCTTTGCACAACCAATGGGCTTCAACAACAATGCTTATAAAATATTCTTCACATAACAATGATACTCATGTTCTTATCAAACCCTCACTCAGGTTTTTCATACAACTAATGGCTTCAACAACAATGCTTATAAAATAAAGTTTAATAACAACTCTCAAACCAGAAAACCTTGAAGCATTAAACCAATTACTTTCAAAAAAGAAACCACAATCAATCCTGTTTACTCCTGTCACATGAGTCTCCTTGGGATTAGCCTAAAATCGTGCTACCATGCATACTATGCTCGGGGTGCCTATTTCAAGCCATATATCTTCAACTTACAGACCAAGTGGGGATCATCACCAAGCTGGGAACCATTTGGATGCTCAATATAAACCTCTTCTTCAAGCTTCCCATTCAAAAACACTAATTTCACATATGTCAACAAAATTGACAAGTGACTCACACTTGTACCAACTTTTGTCCAACACTGTACCAACACTATAGTTTTACTGTCAACTCTGTGCAAGCATCAAACACAGTACCACAACACCAACCAAATCCCTTTTTACATTTTTAGCTTGGTCTATGTTTTCTGCAGTCACCGCTGGTCACACCTTACTGTCAACTGTTCGAATCAAAAAACAATATTTTGTTAACCACTTCACGGCCAACTATAGTGCACCTTACTCAAACTCATACTTTTGGACCTCGGATAGGTATGATTCACAAAGCAAAGTTGCTCATCTTGATGAGCTAAACATGAATCAATGATCAAACTTCAATATTTTTCACCACAGCATCAAAATAGATCTAACAATATTCATATCAATGTGTAGTTCAAATACCCACTGCTTTTATCGAAATACATATATACGGCTAGAGCAACAATCTTTTACTAACCAACTTATCTGAACTGTTATAATCCTTAACTTTGGATAGTGGTAGTAAGAATCATCACCAGAACAACAATGACATATAGCAATACTACCAATAATGACAACTCTCAATTTAATCACCACCCTTCATGGCACTTTCACAAATTACATGAACAGAAAAACACACTTTGACAACTATACAACAACTTCCCTGACTACTTGCCTTTCATCCTCAGGTACTCAGATAAATACATAGGAGCATTAAAATGAAACTTTCAAGATTGCTCCCCCTGAGGATGTGCTACCTGGAGTTGCTTAGTGCAATATCGGAGTAGTCTCCTTCAGTCCAAGGAGACATGAATTCCTTTCTTCTATCTTTCTCCAAACTTTCTTGAACTCGGGCTTGGATTTTTTAGCTGCATCCTTGTTTTGCACCTTTTCGTGAACTCGAACATTTCTCTTGTGTGGTTGTCTCTTGTGCATCCTTGATGAATGATTATTTTTGTTTCTTTTATGTACATGATTTATTCCCTATCTATGTTGCATTCTTTGCGTCTGGTGAAATCTACTATTTTGCCTTAGATAAGATACAAAAGTGCTTGGACAAAACCTTGCTATGTGCCCATGACCATTACATTGAAAGCATTGTACATAGTGTTTACTCAGAGATGCAGATGTATTTCTACCATCATAACTCTTTGATTTATTATTCAATCCACAATAAGTTGCTTTGTGACCATACTGGTTGCATCTAAAACAATAGCCATTAAAAGTATTATTATGAATAGAGTGAGAGTGATAGAACCTCTTTTCTTGTGGTTGCTTTGATGTAGATCTCCTTTGATATTTTCTTCCTTTTGAAGATTCAGCTTCAAACTTTTCTTGCTTCGATCCTTCAACAGTGAACTTCTTCTTCTCTGCAGAGTTGGAAGATGAAGGTTGTTCAACTTCATATCCAAGACCATGCTTATCCGTGGAGCTTCTTTGTTGGCTTATCATTTTATCTAGCAACTTTGTGCTCTTCTTGAATTTGAGATTTGTATTGGCCTCTTCTAGTTGTTTCTTCAATAAAATAATCTCTTCCTCTTGTTTGCAGCAACCAATCTCTTTCTCATTGATCTGTGACCTGAGAGTTTCTTCAATCCTTTTGAATTCTTCCACTTGTACTTTCAAACTGGTTATTATTTCATTTGCATCCTCAAGCTTTCTTGAGATTTCCTTATTCCTTTTTCTTTCTATCTTTAATTCATCCAGAGCTACAATTAGTTCCTCTTTCAAATTTATTTCTGCATCAATTTCTTCTTCATCACATTTCTGTTCTTTTTTTGTTTCTCTTTTAGAATCATCCTCTAGGACTTCATTAAATTTCAACATATATACCTCTATGTTTTCATCATTATTCAACTTTAAAGCTTTGACCTGAGCTTGATGTGTTTGTAACTTGACCTCCTTGATCTCATCGTCTCCTTCATAAATACTCCTTAGTTTGTCCCATATTTCTTTTGTTGTTTTACAACTCTTGATTTTTACCAGTTCACTGTCTACTAATCCGCACCTGATAGCATTCCTTGCTTTTGAGTCATTTTCAAACGATTCTTATCGACAGCATCGGTTGGAGGAGTGATGGGTATTGTGCATTCATTGATTACCGAATCCTAGACGTAGTATCCCAAAGCACAAAGATATGCCTGCATCCTGATTCTCCAGGTCATGTAATTTGTTCCATCAAACAAAGGTGCTTTGTTTGATAAACAACCTTCAACCTCTTCTAGTTCAATTTTCTCTTCTACAGGAACTGAAACTGACTGAGATGCCCTTTTGGAGGAAGATCTATTCTTCTTACCCATTGCGTACTAATCCAAGATCAACCCTAGCTGATTTGGCCTTTGAAGGGAACTTGGATCTGATACCAATTGTTAGTCTTACAATGGCACTGAGAGGGGGGGTGAATCAGTGTGGTACTTTAATCATGAATTTACAGCTCTTTAAAACAACAATTAAAAACTTATAAACAAATACATCAAGTACAACAAGAGAACATCACACAACATAATATTTTAACGAGGTTCACCAATTTGGCTACTCCTCAAGAATGAATGCTTGGACTACCATCCAAATCTAGCCTTTGCAAAGCACCAACTTTACAAATAGTTTACCAGCTTCCACTGGAAGGAGCATCAACCCCTGATTTATCTGTACCAATAGAAAGGAGCAACAACCCCTGATTTACTAGCACCTACTGGAAGGAGCACCAACCCCTGATTTACCAGCACCAACTAGAAGGAGCACCAACCCCTTGATGCCAGACTACAACCTGGACTTCAATTTTGAATCTATAAGTTTGATGATAAAATACCTTTGTTTTGACAAGACCCTAACTGGTCTGCTTCACCTTTGTGTTCTCTATGCACTCTGCTCTCTCTATGCAATCACTTCACACACTTCTATGATCTACAGTCAACCTTCATGATTGTCTTCTTCCTTTCGTGCACTCTGCTCTATTAGCAAATTTTGCACTTAGCTCGATTCAACACTTATTGCTCACTTTGCACACTTTGCCATCATCTCATCGCTTCTGCGCTCTTACGACCACATCTCACACTTCGACTCGCATTCGATGACACCTTCAACACTTCAAATAGCCTTCCTTTTATAACAATATTTTCAAGATCAAAAACCTAATCTTAGTCGACTGTAAACCCTATTCTCAGTCAGCTGCAAACCCTAATCTTAGTCGGCTACAAACCCTAATCTTCATTAGTTGCAAACCCTAATCTTCATTGGCTAACATCGGTCTTCGTCGGCTTCAACTGCCTCTGTAACTCTTCTATTGCTGTTGCCATGAAAACACATGTCGTGATATCGTGACACTTTTGCCTCCGTACGCTTTCTCTTAGCTTTGGCCCACGAGAATACAACATGTAGCGATATTGCTACACTTTTTCCTCCGTACGCTTTCTCTCAACTTTGGCCCGTGAGAATACAACATGTAGCGATATCGCTACACTTTTTCTCTTTGCTTTGTTTCTTAGCTTTGGCCCCATGAAAACATAACATGTCACGATATCGCGACACTTTCACCACCGTACTTCTTTTCTTGGCTTGTACCCGCGAAAACATAGCATGTCACAAAATCGTGACACTTTCACCTCCTTGCCTCTTTTCTTGGCTTGTATTAGCTAAAACACAGCATGTCATGAAATCGTGACACTTTCACCTCCTTGCCTTCTCTCTCCTCATTGAGTCGCGAAAATGCGACATGTCGCGATATCGCGACACTTTCTCTCCTTAGTTTTTTCTTTTGCCTTCGGGTCACGAAAACCCGACATGTCATGATATCGCGACACTTTTTCTCCTTAGCTCTTTCTCTTGCCTTTGGGTCGTGAAAACCCGACATGTCGCGATATCGCGACACTTTTTCTATTAGACTCTCTCTCCTACATTATGTCGCGAAATCACGACACTTTTTCTCTCGAACTCTCTCTCCTGCATTATGTCGCGAAATCATGACACTTTTTCTTTTGGACTCTCTCTCCTGCAACATGTCACGAAATCGTGACACTTTTTCCTCCGTACAACCTTCTTTGCAATATATCGCGAAAATGTGACATGTTGCGAAATCGTGACACTTTTCTTTCTCTGCCTTCTTGCTCTCGTCAAGTCACGAAAATGTGACATGTCACGAAATCATGACACTTTTCTTTCTCTGCCTTCCTGCTCTTGTCAAGTTGCAAAAATGCGACATGTCATGAAATCGTGACACTTTTCCAACTTGTTCTCTTTCTTCGAACTTGTCGTGAAATCGTGACACTTCTTCCTGCTTTCTCTTTTTCTTCCAACATGTCACGAAATCGTGACAGTTTTTCCACTTGCCTTTTTCTCTGCCAACATGTCACGAAATCGTGACAGTTTTTCTGCTTCTTTTTCTCTGCCAACATGTCGTGAAATCGTGATAGTTTTTCTTGCTTCTTCTCTCTCTTCCAATATGTCGTGAAATCGCGACAATTTTTCTTGCTTGCGCTTTCTCTTCAAACATGTCACGAAATCATGACAGTTTTTCTTGCTTGCGCTTTCTTTTCGAACATGTCACGAAATCACGACAATTTTTCCACTTGTCTTTTTCTCATCCAACATGTCGCAAAATCGTGATAATTTTTCCTGCTTCTTCTCTTTCTTCCAACATGTCACGAAATCATGATAGTTTTTCCTGCTTCTTCTCTCTCTTCTAACATGTCACAAAATCACGACAATTTTTCCAGCTTTTTCTCTCTCCTCTAACATGTCACAAAATCACGATAGTTTTTCTTGCCTGCTGTATATGTCACGATATCGCGACACTTTTCTTACTTGTCTTTTTCTTTGATCTTTTGCAAATGGGCCACTATGGTCTTCTTGGAAATTCACTGTCCATACTCTGAATAACCTTTGAACTCCTGTCCTCTGCATCTGAATGGCTTTTGAACTGCCTATCCACTACATCATTAGATCTAACTGACTATGTTGACAACAATGACAATACTCCTATTGCACCTTGCTCAACATTGAGCAAATAATAAGCCTAAACTTTAATCCCTAGAATTCTCAGCATTTGAAAAACCATCTAGGTGATCCTCATTACAGGTTTGGTGGACAGCCTACCTGGCAATGGCAGTATCCTAATCGCATGACGATATGTCTATCACATTAGCTTTGCATGTGTGTAGACCAATGTTTGCATGTGGATGAGCTAGCTTATGGTACCTTAGATTGTCCCATGGATTAATCTTTCTAAATACAACAATGGAGTTAGTAAAGCTAATTAGGTGATCCTCAATACAAGTTTGGTTGATAGCCTATCTGGAACTGGCGGTATCCTAACAAATACCACATAAATGAACTCAATTGCATACATAGGGATGTGAAATAACTTGGTTAAATTCAAGTCAGATTTATACCTTGTTCAAAAGTCTTGCGAGATAATATACAGTCTTGGCTAGTTAGTTAAAATATCTGAATCTTTGAAAAGCTTAACTACATTTTAAAACAATTGGTACATTTCATTTTGTACATCATCATAAAAAAATATGTAAAATACAAAAACAAAGTTTTCACATGCAAATTCATTCCACAAAGTCATCCCATTAGTACAACAAGTCAGTCAAATCTTGCACAATCTATGGTGCATCGACAAGTTATCAATAACTCATTTCAGTCATTCCATATGCATACATCAAACAAACTAGAAACATCGTATTCATAATCACATTTGCATACATCAATGTAAAAACATGTACATAAAAATAAACCATAAAAAATGTATAAACACAAAAAGAGTCATCTGTATATATATCATCAAAAACTGCACAAAAATACACCAAAACAAGCCCTAAAAGTGTCCGATAAGAGTGCTTTTGCACTTGACATTCCGGGCATGCAAAACAGATGTTGGGGTCACAAATCCTCACTATCCTATTCCCTAAGAAGGCTACCATAGCTGGACCGCTCCATGGGAAGATGGATTTTTGAGAATTTTATCTCCAAATGGCGTCACCAAAGCGGGTCAAAACCCATCTAAAAATAGCAATAACATTGCCGAACGAAGGCACTTTTGTGCCTGACATTCTTGGCATCCAAAAAATATGTTGGGGTTACAAATTGTCACTATCCTACTCCCTAAGAAGGCTACCATAGCCGGACCGCTCCACGGGAGGACGAATGTTTGTCAATTTCTACTCCAAAATGCGTCACAAAAAGGGTTGAAACCCACCAAAAATAGGTCATAATATTTGGAAACTACTTTCGCATTCAATGGTAAACAACTGAAGGCACCCTTACCTAAGTCATCTTGGGTCAAGTGACTCGTCACTTTTCTCATGTAGGTCATTCCCTCATCGATTCATTGCTTGATGGGGTAGTCACACCTAGTCGCCAATGAACAACAATATACCCAATCATGGAAATGACACGCATTCAAAGGATCATTGACAAAGACAATCACGCTCCTACTTGGGGCAACAAACAAGCAATTATCACAAGTTGATCAAACACTTGGCATTCGTGAATCATGAACTCAAGGTTCCCACAGACAAAAGGTTGCGCCCTTTGCCTATTCGTGACTGATCAATGTCCAAGCTCAAGTAACACCTCACCGAACAAGGTTAACACTTGATTTAAGTTCCTTAGCTCGTTAGAAGCAAGGATTCAAGAATGCGTGCCATTTCCATACTTGGGGCATCAAGAGTTGGTTAGATTACTGTATCGCTCCAAATTTTTTGCACCCTTACCTTCAGGCTATAGGATCCATGCCCGGAAGGGGGATGTGAAAAGGATGGGACAATACCTCGGACTGAGAGGCCCTTTGAAGGTCCCGCCTCTCGGGGGAGGTGTATAAGGGTGAATTTTCGACGGATGGTGGGTTCACCAGGAAACTTTTGAATGGCAGTTTCCACGCCTAGGTTGATAGTGTGTTTGATGTGTTCATTTTTATGCTTGATCATTCAACTCCTAGGTTTGGCCGATATGAATCTAAACTATTCTATATGCCAATGCTGATTTAAATGAATACAAAAAATAGAAATAGATGCAAATTACAGAGAATATGCTAACTAGAAGAAATCATACCTGATTCCGGATGTCTGATGGAGATTCTGAGTCTTGTAGCAGTTCAGATCGTCTCAGTTTGTACATTATCATCTGATATTTCTCGGGATCATCCCAAATCATAGAAGGTCATCTGAAATCAGACAGAATCATCTGAAATCTGACGAATTCGTCAGACGAATTCGTCAAAAACCTGCAATCACAAAAACAGACACAAAATACCAAATATGCAAATGCAGAAGCAAGGGATAATGATAGAAATAACAGCAAACATGCCTAAATAATAGTGTCTAATAACAAATGAGGAAATGCAGTAAATTTAATGATTGATTTTACCTTTATCATGCAATTATGCTAAATGAGGTGAACTCCAAGATGCATAAAACATAATAACTTAAAACAGTGCAAAGATATGATATGAAGAATCCAGAAATAGCTAAGAAAATGCAAACTCTAAACTCGAACTGCCCTCAATCTGGACTACAGTCAGGATCGCCTCCAATCGTACGAAATCGTCCGCAATCGTCCGAGATCGTCTGCGACGATCCAAGCTAGCTTCGACTGAAAAATAGTAGAATTCCTGCAATAAAAAAATGCAAAAATACCAAATGCAAGCAATAATGCGAGGGAATAAGGAGCTAACTCTGCAATGAAATCCTGTCAACAAAGGGGTTGGGGGTTCAGGGAGAATCAACAAGAATTAGGCAAGGAGGCGGGGGATAAACTAGAAAAATCCTAGTTTATATAGGATTAGAAAGAGGTTTGGGAGGTTGGGGATCATCCCAATCTGGGAGATCTCCAACAGGGAAATCTCCAACTACGCAGACACGCTTCTGCCCGAGTTGGAGAGGCTATTGAAACAGAAGCTAATTATGAAAATTCGGTTTTGGGACGAAATCGTCTGGACGTTCTATTCCAGACGAATTCGTCAGATCGGGGACGATTTCGTCTAATCTGCGACGATATCGTCCAACGGTCAAAACAAATCCTAAAAATGGCACAAAAAATGGGGAAAGCGGGTAAAAGGCGGTTTAACGGGCAGTTTGGGGTTGAAATTCAAATTTTAATATTTTATCTTTTTACTAAGGTTTTAACCGTGCCAATTTTAGGGTGCTACATTTTGCCCCCTCTTTAGCGAATTTTCTGAAGAAAATGCGTTAAAGACGAGTTTTTCCCATTTTACGAGAAAGCAAAAATATACTCAATTTTTTAGACGACGATTCTTGGTCGAATCGTACGAATGCTGACTATGGTGCCCCCTCCGTGTTTTTACCCAAATCGAACGTTTGAGGTAAAAACACGGAAAAGCAAAAATTAAAATTTTAAAATGCTGATTTTTAAATAAATTAAAGAAAATAGGGAAAACCCTAATTCATTTTTACTATTCACTTTTACTGTTCCAGAGTTCTGCAGAGAAAAAATGGTGGAGACAGCGCACAGAGCGACAGAGGTCCGGCACGGGCTACGGGTAAGGATCTAATCCTAGTAGATTAGGTTTAATTTAACTTTATGCAATTCTTTTGATTTAAATTTGATTGTTTGGGGCATCACGGCCATTTTTAGGCCGTCGACGTCGTCGGGACAAAATCGTCCCGATTTCATCGAAATCGTCCCTAGATCATCGATTTCGTCTGACGACGAAATCGACGAATTAGGGGCGATTTCGTCCAACAAGGGGCGATTCCCAAGTTGCAAAATCGGAGACGATTTCGTCCTCACAAAGGATGATTTTGCCCAATTTGGGACGATATCATCCAATGGTGGACGATATCATTTTAAACTTGATTTTAAGTTGTTTAATTTGATGTTAATGATTGGTTTATTAATGATTTTGTTGTTTTATTGTTTGTTTTGTAGAAGGGATTACTAAAGAGCCAAGAATGGAAATACGATGGGCTAAGAGATGACATAGCCACGCTTGACCAGGCAGAGCATGACCGACTTAGACTGGTCGGTCTACAGCATGTGGCAGAGATGCCACAAGTACCGACTGACATGGGGCTACTGATAGCCCTAGCAGAGAGGTGGTATCCGGGGTCATCCTGCTTCTGGTTATCGATAGGGGAGATGGCTCCCACTCTAGAGGACGTATGGAGGATCATGAGGATCCCCATACAGGGATGGTTGATGACGCCTATGGCCAATCAGGGCCAGGCGATGATGAGGCTCACTAGAGACCCGAGCTTCACCCTGGAGAAGGGCGGAGTGAACATCGAGTCTCTACGGTAGATGCCTAGGGCATCTAGGCTGACACGGGTTTTGGCAGGAGTTGTCGGTGGCTTACTATTGTGCCACCAGAGTGGATGCAGACTACCGTGGGTGCTCTCAGACATAGTCTACGACATGAGAGACCACGGGTATAGATTTGCATGGGGGAGCTTTGTACTCTGCCGCTTGTATAGGATCCTGCATGGGGTCGTATACAAGGGAGGTCGATGTCTGGTCTTGACATCACTGCTATAGGTTTGGTGTTGGGAGCACATTGCGGTGCGAAGGCCGGTAGGGCTCCCATTGATAGGTGTTGATCGGGAGAGGCCTCAAGTTTTCTATTGGTGGCTACAGAGAGGGTCACAGTGGTGGATAGATCTGTCGATGTCTCAGAGGTTGCTAGATGACCTCATCCTAGACTAGATCACCTGGAGGCCATGGCGAGAGCACCCGGGTGGGCAGAGGATGGGCAGGAGCTGGCTCGCATCAAGCGAGTCTGTTGGCTGAGGATGGAGCGAGGAGAGGTAGAGCTCCACCGCTATGATCGAGTACTATGATAGTTCGGTCTACAGTAGGGGATCCCTTCTCTCAGGGATTATGAGTACTCTTGGACTATTTGGGATAGTACTACACTGAGCGGGGCTCCAGATATGCAACGATTCTAGAGTCAAGATGCGGATGATGCCCCCATCCAGCCAGTGGATGGTGACGATGTCGAGGTTGCTTATGGCTACGATGCCTGGTACGTAGGCATCCACCCTCCTCGGATGATGAGGGCGTAGGGTCCAGTGCACGCTATGGTGCACCAGATGGGGAGGCGATGACAGGTTGCTATTGAGGCAGCATGGGGTCATGGAGGGAGAGAGCAATGGTGGATCCCATAGGAGAGATGCCAGAGGATGGCACGGGCTCCATAGAGGCCATGGGAGATAGAGCAGAGGGAGGAGAGACTCCCTTCATAGTAGGGGAGAGACCACCATCGCCTGATAAGGGCAAGGGTGTTGATGTAGGGGAGAGCAACGAGACGGTGGCTCTCCGGGCTGAGGTTGCCCACCTCCGGGCTCAGGTGTAGACATTGCAGGATGAGGCTACACGGCTCAGAGCTCGAGGCGGAGGGGTGAGCAGGGATGATCTAGCATGGTCTATTGCTCAGACCGCATTCTACCAGGGGTTATACTATCACATGGTTCCAGAGAACCAGAGGGTACCACTGCCAGCCCCTATTGCAGAGCCAGTCATGATGGGATCGGCGAGGACATCCTCCCGATCGACGACGAGGACCCGAGATACATCCCGGACCTCTATGGGACCACCTCCTCCACGTCAGGGTGGGGGAGGAGATGAGGCTGAGAGCTCGAGGGCTTCTCGAGGCTAGGTGTCTATGGACTATAGATTTTGTAGAGATTGTTGAGAGGATTGAGTATGCCAGGGTATAGATTGTGGCATACCAATCCAGTTTTGATATGATGTATATAATTTTTGGATATATATATATATATGATCTTGTTTCTGATGATATGACTTGTTCATATGTTTTTATGATGCTTTAATGTTTGAATTGTTTGCTTATTGGATTGAGGATTCATGTAATTATGTCGTTTTGAAATATTATAATTTTGATGTCATGCTGTAAGATTTTAAATGAAATAATCTGATGTAAACAATTGGTGGTTGTGGTGTGATTTGATAAAAAATAAAAGGGACTTCTAACAATAATTTCAAAGGACATTGTCGCTGTTATAGACCATTTCATGGAGTCGCCGCTCACTCGGTCGTCAAGCTAATCCCAGTATAGAAATATTGTTAAAAGTAAAAGAGTGCTTAAGAGACTGTCTTAAGACTTTGTGTTGTAATGATGGAGATAATGATGGTTTGATGATTTGTTTTCAGATTTTCATAAAAATAGTATGCATGAGATATGAAAATATGATGTTGCTAGGCATAAATTCCTAAGTGTGATAAAATTTTGAACAATTCCTTTAGAATTTATACCATGGTTGCAATATTGAATTTTGAACATAATGTCATGAAATAGAATAGGTGTTTGTTTGTTTGTAAAGCATAATTGTGTAACATAATGATGCAAGTCATATGTTTTGATGAATTTTGTTTTAAAATAAATGGAAAAGAAAATTAGAACAATGGTTTGCGCTAGGCATAGAATTATAGGTATAGACTTATACCATCATCGCGAAATCCAAAGAAGAAAATAGATTGTTGGTTTTATTGCAAGATGCATTTTTGACCTTTGATAAACAAAGAAAAATAATAATATGAAAATTTTGTTTGAAATTATTTTTGAGATTTTGTGAGAAGATGTATGTAATTGCTTTTATACAAAACAAGAATTCTGAAATAAAAGGATAAAATTATTCCAAAAAGAGTTACAGAAATATTTTAAATTATCTCAAAGAGAAATGTAGATTTATAAGGAATCCTCATGTGCAAATGTGAATTCATTACCGATCTTGATTTATCATAATGATACAAAATCTCTCAAATACAAATGTGTGTGCGATTGTATTGTTCATTCACCAATTTTGAGCAAGATAATTTGATACAAGTAATTTGCCTTGACCAAATGAATGTTCGTTGACCATGATTTATATGCATGTAACCGTACCAGACTACTATGTAAGTTAGGTTATCAAGAGCTAGCTAATCCATAAGCTGACAGAGGTCTATACAAAAGAAGGTCGCTAATGTGACAGACATATCACCACGCTAGGGATTACCCAAGGCCAAGCGGGTTGGGCACAAACCACCTGTTATGGGGCTTACCTCACAGTTTTCGAATAATTGAGAATTCCAGGGATTCAAGCTCATTCACCCTTCTTTTCTTTTCAAGGGGTAGGGAAAGGATTTTATTGCATTTTGCTTTTGCTTTTCTCTTTTGCTTCTTTTTTTTTTTTGTACTTTTGTATTTTTGCTTGATATTTGAGATAATGCTGAAATATTGTTGTGATGATACAAAATAACCTTTTTCTTTTTCTCTTTTTCTTGAACTTTTCTTTTCTTCCTATGCTAGGGATACTTGCTCGGATTAGTCTGTAGAGCAAGGGATTTTTATTCTGGGTAGGGGTGAGCTTGTCCTTTTGTCAATTCTCAAAGATTCTAGACCATGTGCATGATAGGATAGCAGGGGAAACTTTTCGCTCAGGAAACCATTTCTACTATGTAGCATCATATTGAATTTGCAATGAAATCATTTTAATGTGAAAAGATATACTTGGTTCAAGTAAATAACAAGATCAGTTCTCTATGCTCAAAACTTTATTTAATTCCAATGTGGACTTTGATATAAGAGAGATTAATAATCATACCAAATAAAATCAAGATATTTATTCATGTGAATGTGAAAGTGCGGGATTCCAAATAAATGCTAATTTATCCAAAATAATTGAAAATATAACTGCAATACTTCACAATTTGAGAGGTACAAAATAAAAGATGTTTTTGAAGATTTTGATGATTTTGATGTTTTTGATTTTTGATTTTAATTTATGAATTGAAAGAAATACAATAATTTTGAAATTTATTTTTTATGATGATGGAATTGGTGGTATATACAAGATGATCTATATACACTATACAAGGTTATTTGAGTATAGCATGTCTAAGGTTGCTTCAAAATCAAAGGAGGTTTTGAAGGATAATTTGGTTGTGTTGAAGGTAAGAACAAAAGGTGATGAATAAAAGGTAGTGATAACAAAAGCTTTGTTATAATGTAGAATAATGTAGCAAAAGATTTGACTTTTATATGTGTAAAATTGATCATGTTACAAAATAAAATGTCGGAAGGATAAGAAGGTTCTTCATTCTTATCACTATCTTCCAAGTCTTGATAAGATGGAGGGAGCATATGTGAAAGATATGCATGGGTGTTATTTGGTAAACAAGGATGATCATATATGGATGAAGAAAAGTGATGGATAGAAGATAATTGTGACAATAGAGAATGTATAGAACTTGATGTTTCAACCATTAAATATTCTTCAAATGGTGTTGGGTCACCATGTATGGTAACAATTTTATTTGCAAGTTCAAACTTCAAACATTGGTGAAGAGTGGAAGGGACAACCCTCATCGTATGAATCCAAGGACTTCTGAGAAGTAGGTTGTAAGGTGAAGGGCAATATGCTACATAAAACAAAGTATCCAGGATCTTGGATCCAATATTAAGGGGAAGAATTATAGTACCTTGAGCTTCTTGAATTTCATTGTTAAAAGATTTTATAATAACATTTGATTCATTAAGATCTTCTTCCTTTGATTTGAGTTTTTGGAATAATTGATAAGTGCATAAATTAAGAGAGGAGCCATTATCTACCATGATAGTTTTAACAGGTGTTTCTTTACTAGATCCTGTAATGTAAAGATAGTAGTCTTCTTGTGGAGTAGAGGAAGGAATCTCCTCATCATAGAATGAAATATGGTTAACCTCAAGAGGGTTTACACCATTAATTATGTTCTTAGAGAAAATATGATGAGGAACAAATTGTTGGCTAGGTATCTTGAACAAAGTTTCCTTATGAGAACTTTGTAATACTTCTAAAAGGGATATCTTTGCTTGAGGATTAATCACTTGTTGTTGGCTATCAAAGTGGATTTCAGATTGAGATTTTGATTCTAAAGATGAGCTTTCTATGCTTACATTCCATTTTGGATCATTCTCTAGAGCCAAAGATAGTTTTGAAGGTTGGTCAAATGAGGAATCCATATCTTGAATATCGGATTGAGTTGATTGAACTTGAGGTTGCTCATTTGTAGTTTCTGTTACAATATTAGTAATATCATCATGATGGGACACATTAACATGCAATATTTGATTGGTTTCCTGTTGTTGATAATTGAATAGGGGTTCTTGGGAGATCCCCATGTCTTGATTGATTATTGGTATTTGTTGTGTAGGAGTTTGATAGTTTACTGGAGATTTATAATCAGTTGTAGATTGTAATTCCTTTATATTAAAAAGACCCTCATCAATCAAATCTTGAATTGCACATCTTAAATCTTTACAATTTTGTGTCATATGTCCATCTACTCTATGATATTCACAATGTAGCTCGGGTTTAAACCAATCTGTTGTGGTATCAAGTTGTCTTATGGAAGGGAGTTCAATCTTATTTGTATCAAGTAAATGCTTGAGAATTATATCCATTGGTTGATTGAGCTTTGTAAATGTACGTGATGAAGGTTTTCGAGAGGTTTTTGATATGTGCCTTAGGAGTTCAGTCATAAAAGGACCTAATGGTTTCTTACCTCTCTTTTCTTTGTTATGGGTAGAATGATGATAGGAAGATTGTGAAGTATGATGTGAGTGCATGGTAGGATTGGAAGAATAAGTATTTTCTTGTTGAAATGGATGTGTTGTATTGAAAGAAGAATATTGAAAGGGTGGAGGAGGATTATATGTGGATTGATAGACATAATATGGATATATGGGAGAATAGATAATATCGTTATGAAGAGGATTGGAAAAGGGATTGTCCTGTTGGGTTATGGATGAAAAATGAGAAAAGTGTGATGGAGGTGATGTTGAATAGGGATGAGGTTGGTCATAATCAACAAATGTATTTGGCTGAATTCTTCCAACATTACTGATGGGCTCATATTGATTTGAGTAAAAACTCATGGTTTCTTTAGTACTTCTAAAAGTAATATTTAGTATCTACTATTTAGAATTGAATCTAAAACATACAAACTTGAAATGATGATTTTGTTATTTTTTTTTTTTTTGTATACATATATATATATATATATATATATATATATATATATATATATTTTTGTTTTCAAAATGTTTTTAGTTTTCACGTCGGGTTCACCAAAATGTATCGCTCCAAATTTTTTGCACCCTTACCTTCAGGCTATAGGATCCATGCCCGGAAGGGGGATGTGAAAAGGATGGGACAATACCTCGGATTGAGAGGCCCTTTGAAGGTCCCGCCTCTCGGGGGAGGTGTATAAGGGTGAATTTTTGATGGATGGTGGGTTCACCAGGAAACTTTTGAATGGCAGTTTCCACGCCTAGGTTGATAGTGTGTTTGATGTGTTCATTTTTATGCTTGATCATTCAACTCCTAGGTTTGGCCGATATGAATCTAAACTATTCTATATGCCAATGCTGATTTAAATGAATACAAAAAATAGAAATAGATGCAAATTACAAAGAATATGCTAACTAGAAGGATTCATACCTGATTTCGGATGTCTGATGGAGATTCTGAGTCTTGTAGCAGTTCAGATCATCTCAGTTTGTACATTATCATCTGATATTTCTCGGGATCATCTCAAATCATAGAAGGTCATCTAAAATAGGACAGAATCATCTAAAATCTGATGAATTCGTCAGATGAATCCGTCAGAAACCTGCAATCACAAAAATAGACACAAAATACCAAATATGCAAATGCAGAAGCAAGGGATAATGATAGAAATAATAACAAACATGCCTAAATAATAGTGTCTAATAACAAATAAGGAAATGCAGTAAATTTAATGATTGATTTTACCTTTATCATGCAATTATGCTAAATGAGGTGAACTCCAAGATGCATAAAACATAATAACTTAAAACAGTGCAGAAATATGTTATGAAAAATGCAGAAAAGCCTAAGAAAATGCAAACTCTAAACTCGGACTGCCCTCAATCTGGACTACAGTCAGGATCACCTCCAATCGTACGAAATCGTCCGAGATCGTCTGCGACGATCCAAGCTAGCTTCGACTAAAAAATAGTAGAATTCCTGCAATAAAAAATGCAAAATACCAAAATGCAAGCAATAATACGAGGGAATAAGGAGCTAACTCTGCAATGAAATCTTGTCAACAAAGGGGTTGGGGGTTTAGGGAGAATCAGCAAGAATTAGGCAGGGAGGCAGGGGATAAACTAGAAAAATCCTAGTTTATATAGGATTAGGAAGAGGTTTGGGAGGTTGGGGATCATCCCAATCTGGGAGATCTCCAACAGGGAAATCTCCAAGCTGCGTAGACACGCTTCGCCCGAGTTGGAGAGGTCGTTGAAATAGAAGCTAATTATGAAAATTTGGTTTTGGGACGAAATCGTCCGGACGTTCTATTCCAGACGAATTCGTCAGATCGGGGACGATTTCGTCTAATCTACGACGATATCGTCCAACGGTCAAAACAAATCCTAAAAATGGCACGAAAAATGGGGAAAGCGGGTAAAAGGCGGTTTAACGGGCAGTTTGGGGTTGAAATTCAAATTTTAATATTTTATCTTTTTACTAAGGTTTTAACCGTGCCAATTTTAGGGTGCTACATTTTGCCCCCTCTTTAGCGAATTTTCCGAAGAAAATGCGTTAAAGACGAGTTTTTCCCATTTTACGAGAAAGAAAAAATGTACTCAATTTTTTAGACGACGATTCTTGGTCGAATCGTACGAATGCTGACTATGGTGCCCCCTTCGTGTTTTTACCCAAATCGAACATTTGAGGTAAAAATGCGGAAAAGCAAAAATTAAAATTTTAAAATGCTGATTTTTAAATAAATTTAAGAAAATAGGGAAAACCCCTAATTCATTTGTACTATTCATTTTTATTGTTCCAGAGCTCTGTAGAGAAGAAACATAGTGCAGACAGTGCACAGAGCGACAGAGGTCCGATGCGGGCTACGGGTAAGGATCTAATCCTAGTAGATTAGGTTTAATTTTAACTTTATGCAAGTTTTTTTTATTTAAATTTGATTGTTTGGGGCATCGCAGCCGTTTTTAGGCCGTCGACATCGTCGGGACAAAATCGTCCCTAAAACATCAATTTCGTCTTATGACGAAATCGGTGAATTAGGGGCGATTTCGTCCAACAAGGGGTGATTCCCAAGTTGTGAAATCAGAGACGATGTTGTCCTCACAAAGGACAATTTTGCCCAATTGGTGACGATATCATCCAATGGTGGACGATATCATTTTAAACTTGATTTTAAGTTGTTTAATTTGATGTTAATGATTGGTTGATTAATGATTTTGTTGTTTTATTGTTTGTTTTGCAGAAGGGATTACTAAAGAGCCAAGAATGGAAATACGGTGGGCTAAGAGATGACATAGCCGTGCTTGACCAGGCTAAGCATGAATGAATTAGATAGGTCGATCTACAACATGTGGCAGAGATGCCACAAGTACCGACTGACAGAGGGCTACTGACAACCCTAGCAGAGAGGTGGTATCCGGGGTCGTCCTGCTTCTGGTTACCGATAGGGGAGATGGCTCCCACTCTAGAGGACATATGGAGGATCATGAGGATCCCCATACAAGGATGGTTGATGATGCCTATGGCCAATCAGGGCTAGGCAATGATGAGGCTCACTAGAGACCCGAGCTTCACCCTCAATAAGAGCGCAGTAAACATCGAGTCTCTATGGCAGACACCTGGGGCATCTAGGCTGACACGAGTTTTGGTAAGAGTTATCGATGGCTTACTACTGTGCAAATAGAGCGGATGCAGACTATCATGGGTGCTCTTAGACATAGTCTGCGACATGAGAGACCATGGGTACATATTTGCATGGGGAAGCTTTGTTCTTTGTCGCTTGTATAGGATCCTGCATGGGGTCGTATACAAGGGAGGTCGATGTCTAGTTTTGACATCGCTGCTGCAGGTTTGGTGCTATGAGCACATTGTCATGCGAAGGCCGGTAGGGCTCCCATTAACAGGGGTTGATCAGGAGAAGCCATGGGTTTTCTATTGGTGGTTACAGTAGGGGTCACAATGGCAGATAGATCTGTCGATGTCACAAAGGTTGCTAGATGACCTCATCCCAGGCCAGATCACCTGGAGGCCATGGTGAGAGCACTCCAGGTGGGCAGAGGATGGGTAGGAGCTAGCTCACATTAGGCGAGTTTGCTGGCTGAGGATGGAGCGAGGAGAGGTAGAGCTCCACCGCTATGACTGAGTACTATGATAGTTCAGTCTACAGTAAGGTATCCCTTCTCTCAGGGATTATGAGTACTCCCAAAATGTTTGAGATAATACTACACTAAGTGGGGCTCCATATATGCAGTGATTTGGAGTCAGGATGCAGACGATGCCCCCATCTAGCTAGTGGCTGGTGACGACATCGAGGTTGCAGATGGCTATGATTCTTGGTATGTAGGCATCTGCCCTCCTCGAATGATGAGGGTGTAGGGTCCAATACATGCTATGGTGCACCGAATGGGGAGACAACGGTAGGCTACTATTGAGGCAACACAGGGATGCAGAGGGAGAGAGCAGCGACGGATCCCACAGGAGATATGCCAAAGGATGGCAAGGGCTCCACAGAGGCCGTAGGAGATAGGGTGGAGTGAGGAGAGGCTCCCTTCATAGCAGGGGGAGAGACCACTATCGCTTGATAATGGCAAGGGTGTTGACATAGGGGAGAGCAGTGAGATAGTAGCTCTTTGGGTTGAGGTTGCCCGCCTCTGGGCTCAGGTGCAGACATTGCAAGATGAGGCTACACGGCTCAGAGCTTGGGGTGAAGGTGTGAGCAGGGATGATCTATCATGGTCTATTGCTCAGATTGCATTCTACCAGGGGTTATACTATCACATGGTTCCATATAACTAGAGGGTACCACTGCCAACCCCTATTGCAAAGCCAATCATGATGTGATCGTCAAGGACATCCTCATGATCAACAATGATGACCCAAGATACAGCCCGAACCTCTATGGGACCACCTCCTCCAAGTCAGGGTGGGGGAGGAGATGAGGTTGAGAGCTCGAGGGATTCTCAAGGCTAGGTTTCTATGGACTATAGATTTTGTAGAGATTGTTGAGAGGATTGAGTATGCCAGGGTATAGATTGTGGCATACCAATTCAATTTGGATATGATGTATATAATTTTTGGATATATATGATCTTGTTTTTGATGATATGATTTGTTCATATGAAGATGTATATAAGGGTGAAAAGAGTTATAGAAATATTTTAAATTATCTCAAAGAGAAATGTAGATTTATAAGGAATCCTCATGTGCAAATGTGAATTCATTACCAATATTGATTTATCATAATGATACAAAATCTCTCAAATACAAATATGTGTGCAATTGTATTGTTCATTCACCAATTTTGAGCAAGATAATTTGATACAAGTAATTTGCCTTGACCAAATGAATGTTCATTGACCATGATTTATATGCATGTAGCCGCACCAGACTACTATGTAAGTTAGGTTTATCAAGATCTAGCTAATCCATAAGCTGACAGAGGTTTGTACAAAAGAAGGTCGCTAATGTGACAGACATATCACCACGCTAGGGATTACCCAAGGCCAAGCGGGTTGGGCACAAACCACCTATTATGGGGCTTACCTCACAATTTATGAACAATTGAGAATTCCAGGGATTCAAGATTATTCACCCTTCTTTTCTTTTCAAGGGGTAGGGAAAAGATTTTATTGCATTTTTTCTTTTGTGTTTCTCTTTTTCTTTTTTTTTTGTACTTTTGAATTTTTACTTGATATTTGAGATAATGCTAAAATATTGTTGTGATGATACAAATAACCTTTTTCTTTTTCTCTTTGTCTTGAACTTTTCTTTTCTTCCTATGCTAGGGATACTTGCTCGGATTAGCTGTAGAGCAAGGGATTTTTATTCTGGGTAGGGGTGAGCTTGTCCTTTTGTCAATTCTCAAAGATTCTAGACCATGTGCATGATAGGATAGCAGGGGAAACTTTTCGCTCAGGAAACCATTTCTACTATGTAGCATCATATCGAATTTGCAATGAAATCATTTTAATGTGAAAAGATATACTTGGTTCAAGTAAATAACAAGATCAGTTCTCTATGCTAAAAACTTTATTTAATGCAACTGTGGACTTTGATATAAGAGAGATGAATAATCATACCAAATAAAATCAAGATATTTATTCATGTGAATGTGAAAGTGCGAGATTCCAAATAAATACTAATTTATCCAAAATAATTGAAAATATAATTGCAATACTTCACAATTTGACAGGTATAAAAATAAAAGATGTTTTTGAAGATTTTGATGATTTGAATGTTTTTGATGTTTTTGAGTGTAAGTTATGAATTGAAAGAAATACAAGATAATTGTTTTTTTTTTAAATGTTTTAAATAAGTTACTAAAAAGGAAATTATATGCAAAACAAATATATACAATGATGAATTGACCAATTTTATGCATAGTAACATTTAAGATGCATAATGTTCATAAGTTCTTTAAGCTCTTTACCATCCAAGGTAGATAATTTGTATGCTCCGAATCCAAATTTAGTAGTGATGACATATGGTCCAATCCAGTTGGGCTCAAATTTACCTTTAAGGTTTTTAGTTGCATTAGTATTTTTTTGAAGATTTTGAGGATTTTGATTTTTTTTTTTTTTTGGTTTTGATTTATGATGGAATTGGTGGTATATACAAGATGATCTATATACACTATACAAGGTTATTTGAGTAAGGTTTCTTCAAAATCAAAGGCGGTTTTGAAGGATAATTTGGTTGTGATGAAGGTAAGAACAAAAGGTGATGAATAAAAGGTAGCAATAACAAAAGCTTTGTTATAATGTAAAATAATGTAGCGAAAGATTTGACTTTTATATGTGGAAAATTAATCATGTTACAAAATAAAATATTAGAAAGATAAGAAGGTTCTTCATTTTTATCACTATATTCCAAATCCTGATAAGATGGAGGGAGAATATGTGAAAGATATGCATGGATGTTATTTGATAAACAAGTATGATCATATATGGATGAATAAAAGTTATGGATAGAAGATAATTGTGATAATAGAGAATGTATAGAAGTTGATGTTTCAACCATTAAATATTCTTCAAATGGTTTTGGGTCACCATGTATGGTAACAATTTTATTTGCAAGTTCAAACTCCAAATGTTGTTGAAGAGTGGAAGGGACAACCTTCATCGTATGAATCCAAGGACTTTTGAGAAGTATCTTGTAATATGAAGGGCATATGCCACATAAAATAGAGTTTCCAAGATCTTGGATCCAATATTGAAGGGAAAAATTATAGTACTTTGAGCTTCTAGAATTTTATTTTTAAAATATTTTATAATAACATTTGATTCATTAAGATCTTCTTCCTTTTTTTTGAGTTTTTAGAATAATTGATAAGTGCATAAATTAAGAGAGGAGCCATTATCTACCATGATAGTTTTAACAGATGTTTCTTTACTAGATCTTGTAATGTAAAGATAGTAGTCTTCTTGTGGAGTAGAGGAAGGAATCTCCTCATCATAGAATGAAATATGGTTAACCTCAAGAGGGTTTACACCATTAATTATGTTCTTAGAGAAAATATGATGAGGAAAAAATTGTTGGCTAGGTATCTTGAACAATGTTTCCTTATGAGAACTTTGTAATACTTCTAAAAGGGATATCTTTGCTTGAGGATTAATCACTTGTTGTTGGCTGTCAAGGTGGATTTCAGATTGAGATTTTGACTCTAAAGATGATCTTTCTATGCTTACATTCCATTTTGGATCATTCTCTAGAGCCAAAGATAGTTTTGAAGGTTGGTCAAATGAGGAACCCATATATTGAATATCGGATTGAGTTGATTGAACTTGAGGTTGCTCATTTGTAGTTTTTGTTACAATATTAGTAATATCATCATGATGGAACACATTAACATGCAATATTTGATTGGTTTCCTATTGTTGATAATTGAATAGGGATTCTTGGGAGATCCCCATGTCTTGATTGATTATTGGTATTTGTTGTGTAGGAGTTTGATTGTTTAATGGAGATTTATAATCAGTTGTAGATTGTAATTCCTTTATATTAAAAAGACCCTCATCAATCAAATCTTGAATTGCACATCTTAAATCTTTACAATTTTGTGTCATATGTCCATATACTCTATGATATTCACAATGTAGCTCAGTTTTAAACCAATCTGCTATGGTATCAAGTTGTCTTATGGAAGGCAGTTCAATCCTATTTGTATCAAGTAAATTCTTGAGAATTATATCCATTAGTTGATTGAGCTTTGTAAATATACGTGATGAAGGTTTTTGAGAGGTTTTTGATATGTGCCTTAGGATTTCAGTCATAAAAGGACCTAATGGTTTCTTACCTCTCTTTTCTTTTTTATGGGTAGAATGATGATAGGAAGATTGTGAAGTATGATGTGATGCATGGTAGGATTGGAAGAATAAGTATTTTCTTGTTGAAATGGATGTGTTGTATTGAAAGAAGAATATTGAAAGGATGGAGGAGGATTATATGTGGGTTGATAGACATAATATGGATATATGGGAGAATAGATAATATCATTATGAAGAGGATTGGAAAAGGGATTATCCTGTTGGGTTATGGATGAAAAATGAGAAAAGCATGATGGAGGTGATGTTGAATAGGGATGAGGTTGGTCATAATCAACAAATGTATTTGGCTGAATTCTTCCAACATTACTGATGGGCTCATATTGATTTGAGTAAAAACTCATGGTTTCTTTAGTACTTCTAAAAGTAATATTTAGTATCTACTATTTAGAATTGAATCTAAAACATACAAACTTGAAATGATGATTTTGTTATATATATATTTTTTTTCTGCATACATACATATTTATATTACTATTTTTTTTTTTTCAAAAGGTTTTATCGTCTGATATTTCTCGAGATCATCCCAAATCACAGAAGGTCATCTAAAATCAGACATAATCATCTGAAATCTGATGAATTTGTCAAACAAATTCGTCAAAAACCTGCAATCATAGAAATAGACGCAAAATACCAAATATGCAAATGCAGAAGCAAGGGGTAATGGTAGAAATAACAGCAAACATACCTAAATAATTGATTCTAGTGATAAATAAGGAAATGTTGTAGATTTAATGATTGATTTTAACTTTATCATGCAATTATGCTACATGAGGTGAACTCCAAGATGCATAAAACATAATAACTTAAAACAATCCAAAGATATGATATGAAAAATGTAGAAAAGGCTAAGAAAATGCAAACTCTGAGCTCAGACTGCCCTCAATCTGGACTACAGTCAAGATCGTCTCCAATCATACGAAATCATCTGAAATCGTCCGAGATCGTCTGCGACGATCCAAGCTAGCTTCGACCAAAAAACAATAGAATTCCTGCAATAAAAAATTCAAAAATACCAAAATGCAAGCAATAATGCGAGGGAATAAGGAACTAACTCTGCAATGAAATCCTGTCAACAAAGTTGTTGGGGGTTCAGGGAAAATAAGCAAGAATTAGGCAAGGAGGGAGGGAGATAAAATAGAAAAATCCTAGTTTATATAGGATTAGGAAGAGGTTTGGGAGGTTGGGGATCATCCCAATCTGGGATATCTCCAACAGGGAAATCTCCAACCGCACAGACATGCTTCTACCCAAGTTGGAGAGGTCATTGAAACATAAGCTAATTATGAAAATTTGGTTTTGAGATGAAATCGTCTTGACGTTTTGTTCTAGATGAATTCGTCAGATTGGGGACGATTTCATCTAATATACGACGATATCATCAAACGGTCAAAACAAATCCTAAAAATGGCATGAAAAACAAGGAAAGTGGGTAAAATGTGGTTTAACAGTTAGTTTGGCGTTGAAATTCAAATTTTAATATTTTATCTTTTTAATAAGGTTTTAACCGTGCCAATTTTAGGGTGCTACATTTTGCCCCCTCTTTAGCGATTTTTCTAAAGAAAATGTGTTAAAGACGAGTTTTTCCCGTTTTACGAGAAAGCAAAAATATACTAAATTTTTTAGACGACGATTCTTGGTCAAATCATACAAATGCTGACTATGGTGCCCCCTCCGTGTTTTTACCCAAATCGAATGTTTGAGGTAAAAACACGAAAAAAAAAATTAAAATTTTAAAATGCTAATTTTTAAATAAATTAAAGAAATTAGGGAAAAACCCTAATTCATTTGTACTATTCACTTTTACTGTTCCAGAGTTTTGTAGAGAAAAAATTGTGGAGACAGCACACAGAGCGACAGAGGTCCGGTGTGGGCTACGAGTGAGGATCTAATCCTAGTAGATTAGGTTTAATGTAACTTTGTGCAAGTTATTTTGATTTAAATTTGATTGTTTGGGGGATCGCGGCCATTTTTAGGCCATCGACATCATCGGGACAAAATCATCCCGATTTCATCGAAATCATCCCTAGAGCATTGATTTCGTCTGACGATGAAATCGGTGAATTAGGGGCGATTTCATCCAACAAGGGGTGATTCCCAAGTTGCAAAATCGGAGACGATGTTGTCCTCACAAAGGATGATTTTTCCCAATTGATGACGATATCATCCAATAGTGGATGATATCCTTTTAAACATGATTTTATGTTGTTTAATTTGATGTTAATGATTGGTTGATTAATGATTTTGTTGTTTTATTATTTATTTTGCATAAGGTATTACTAAATATCTAGAAATGGAAATACTACGGGCTAAGAGATGACATAGTCATGCTTGACTAGGCATAGCATGACCGACTTGGATAGGTTGGTCTACAGCATGTGGCAGAGATGCCATAGGTACCAACTGACATAGGGCTACTGACAGCCCTAGTAGAGAGGTGGTATCCGTGGTCGTCCTACTTTTGGTTACCAATAGGGGATATGGCTCCCACTCTAGAGGACGTATGGAGGATCATGATGATCCCCATATAGGGACGACTGATGATGCCTACGGCCAATCAGGTCCAGGCGATGATGAGACTGACTGGAGACCCAAGCTTCACCCTGAAGAAGGGTAGAGTGAACATCGAGTCTCTATGGTAGATGCCTGGGGCATTTAGGCTGACTTAGGTTTTGGTAGGAGTTGTCGATGGCTTACTGCTATGCCACCAGAGCGGATGCAGACTATCGTGGGTGCTCTCAGACATAGTCTGCGACATGAGAGACCATGGGTATAGATTTGCATGGGGAAGCTTTGTTCTTTGCCGCTTGTATAGGATCCTACATGGGGTCATATACAAGGGAGGTTGATGTCTGGTCTTGACATCACTGTTGTAGGTTTAGTGTTGGGAGCATATTACGATGCGAAGTCCGGTAGGGCTCCCATTGATAGGGGTTGACCGAGAGAGGCCTCGAGTTTTCTATTGGTGGTTACAATGGGGGTCACAACGATGGATATATTTGCCGATGTCATGGAGGTTGCTAGACGACCTCATTCAGGACCAGATCACCTGGAGGTTGTGGCGAGAGCACCTTGGGTGGGCAAAGGATGGGCAGGAGCTGGCTCGCATCAGGCAAGTTTGCTGGCTGAGGATGGAGTGGGGAGAGGTAGATCTCCATGGCTAAGATTGAGTACTGTGATAGTTCGATCCATAGTAGGCGATACCTTATCTTAGGGATTATTAGTACTCTCGGACTATTCAGGATAATACTACACTAAGCGGGGCTCTAGATATGCAATGATTCTGGAGTCAGGATGCAGACGATGCCCCCATCCAGCCAGTGGATGGTGACAATGTTGGGGTTGCAGATAGCTATGATGCCTAGTATGCAGGCATCCGCCCTCCTCGGATGACGAGGGTGTAGGGTCCAGTACATGTTGTGGTGCACCGAATGGGGAGATAATGGTAGGCTTCTATTGAGGTAGCATGGGGGCATAGAGGGAGAGAGCAGTAGTGGATCCCATAGGAGAGACGCCAGTTTATGGCATGGGCTCCATAAAGGCCACGGGAGACAGAGCGAAGGGAGGATCGGCTCCCTTCATAGCAGGGGGAGAGACCACTATTGTCTGATAAGGGCAAGGGTGTTGACATAGGGGAGAGCAGTGAGACAGTGGATCTCTAGGCTAAGGTTGCCTACCTTCGAGCTCAGGTGCAAACATTGCAAGATGAGGTTACACGGCTCAGAGCTCAGGGTGAAGGGGTGAGTAGGGATGATCTATCATGGTCTATTAATCAGACCGCATTCTACCAGGGGTTATACTATCACATGGTTCCAAAGAACCAGAGGGTACCACTGCCATCCCCTATTGCATAGCCAGTCATGATGGGATCATCGAGGACATACTCATGATCGATGACAAGGACCCGAGATACAGCCCGGACCTCTATGGGACCATCTCCTCCATGTCAAGGTGGGGGAGGAGATGAGGCTAAGAGCTCGAGGGCTTCTCGAGGCTAGGTGTCTATGGACTATATATTTTGTAGAGATTTTTGAGAGGATTGAGTATGCCGGGGTATAGATTGTGGCATACCAATTCAATTTGGATATGATGTATATAATTTTTGGATATATATGATCTTGTTTCTGATGATATGATTTGTTCATATGTTTTTATGATGCTTTAATGTTTGAATTGTTTGCCTATTTGATTGAGGATTCATGTAATTATGTCGTGTTTGAAATATTATAATTTTATGTCATGTTGTAAGATTTTAAATGAAATAATATGATATAAACAATTGGTTGTGGTGGTGTGATTTGATAAAAAATAAAAGGGACTTCTAACAATAATTTCAAAGGACATTGTCGATGTTATAGACCATTTCATGGAGTCGTCGCTCACTCGGTCGTCAAGCTAATCCCAGTATAGAAATATTGTTAAAAGTAAAAGAGTGCTTAAGAGACTGTCTTAAGACTTTGTGTTGTAATGATGGAGATAATGATGGTTTGATGATTTGTTTTCAGATTTTCATAAAAATAGTATGCATGAGATATGAAAATATGATATTGCTAGTCATAAATTCCTAAGTGATAAAATTTTGAACAATTCCTTAGAATTTATACCACGGTTGCAAAATTGAATTTGAACATAATGACATGAAATAGAATAGGTGTTCGTTTGTTTGTAAAGCATAATTGTGTAACATAATGATGCAAGTCATATGTTTTGATGTATTTTGTTTTAAAATAAATGGAAAAGAAAATTAGAACAATGGTTTGCGCTAGGCATAGAATTATAGGTATAGACTTATACCATCATCACGAAATCCAAAGAAGAAAATAGAATGTTGGTTTTATTGCAAGATGAATTTTTGACCTTTGAAAATAAAAAATAATAATAATATGAAAATTTTGTTTGAAGTTATTTTTAAGATTTTGTGATAAGATGTATGTAATTGCTCTTATAGAAAACAATAATTCTAAAATAAAAGGATAAAATTATTCCGAAAAGAGTTAAAGAAATATTTTAAATTATCTCAAAGAGAAAAGTAGATTTATAAGGAATCTTCATGTGCAAATGTGAATTCATTACTGATATTGATTTATCATAATGATACAAAATCTCTCAAACACAAATGTGTGTGTGATTGTGTTGTTCATTCACCAAATTTGGGCAAGATAATTTGATACAAGTAATTTGCCTTGACCAAATGAATGTTCATTGACCATGATTTATATGCATGTAACCGTACCAGACTACTATGTAAGTTAGGTTTATCAAGAGCTAGCTAATCCATAAGTCGACAGAGGTCCAGTACAAAAGAAGGTCACTAATGTGACGGACATATCACCATGCTAGGGATTACCCAAGGCCAAGCGGGTTGGGCACAAACCACCTGTTATGGGGCTTACCTCACAGTTTTCGAACAATTGAGAATTCCAGGGATTCAAGCTCATTCACTCTTATTTTCTTTTCAAGCGGTAGGGAAAGGATTTTATTACATTTTTGCTTTTGCGTTTCTCTTTTGCTTTTTTTTTTTTTTTTTACTTTTGAATTTTTGCTTGATATTTGAGATAATGCTGAAATATTGCTGTGATGATACAAATAAAATTTTTCTTTTTCTCTTTTTCTTGAAATTTTATTTTCTTCCTATGCTAGGGATACTTACTCGGATTAGCTGTAGAGCAAGGGATTTTTATCCTGGGTAGCGGTGAGCTTGTCCTTTTGTCAATTCTCAAATATTCTAGACCACGTGCATGATAGGATAGCAGGGGAAACTTTTCGCTCAGGAAACCGTTTCTACTATGTAGCATCATATCGAATTTGCAATGAAATCATTTTAATGTGAAAAGATATACTTGGTTCAAGTAAATAACAAGATCATTTC
Organism: Wollemia nobilis; assembly: GCA_028583015.1. NCBI lineage: Eukaryota > Viridiplantae > Streptophyta > Pinopsida > Araucariales > Araucariaceae > Wollemia > Wollemia nobilis. The sequence continues at coordinate 254,519 of JAQPPZ010001776.1, read as the reverse complement.
TCTATGCTCAAAACTTTATTTAATGCAACTGTGGACTTTGATATAAGAGAGATGAATAATCATACCAAATAAAATCAAGATATTTATTCATGTGAATGTGAAAGTGCGGGATTCCAAATAAATACTAATTTATCCAAAATAACTGAAAATATAACTGCAATACTTCACAATTTGACAGGTACAAAATAAAAGATGTTTTTGAAGATTTTTATGATTTGAATGTTTTTTATGTTTTTGAGTGTACGTTATGAATTGAAAGAAATACAAGATAATTATTATTTTTTGAAATGTTTTAAAAAAAAAAAAAAAAAAATTAAGTTCTTAAGCCAAGCCAAATGGGCCAAATTTGCCTTTCAGGTTTTAGTAGCTGCTGGGTTTTGGTTTTTTTTTTGGTTTTGATTTTTTTTTTGGTTTAATAGTTGATCTATATACACTATATAAGGTTATTTGAGTATAGCATGTCTAAGGTTGCTTCAAAATCAAAGGCGGTTTTGAAGGATAATTTGGTTGTGATGAAGGTAAGAACAAAAGGTGATGAATAAAAGGTAGCGATAACAAAAGCTTTTTTATAATGTAAAATAATGTAGCGAAAGATTTGAATTTTATATGTGGAACATTAATCATGTTACAAAATAAAATATCAAAAATATAAGAAGGTTCTTCATTTTTATCACTATATTCCAAATCTTGATAAGATGGAGGGAGCATATGTGAAAGATATGCATGGATGTTATTTGATAAACAAGGATGATCATATATGGATGAAGAAAAGTGATGGATAGAAGATAATTGTGATAATAGAGAATGTATAGAAGTTGATGTTTCAACCATTAAATATTCTCCAAATGGTTTTGGGTCACCATGTATGGTAACAATTTTATTTGCAAGTTCAAACTCCAAATATTGGTGAAGAGTGGAAGGGACAACCTTCATCGTATGAATCCAAGGACTTCTGAGAAGTAACTTGTAATATGAAGGGAAATATGCTACATAAAATAGAGTATCTAGGATCTTGGATCCAATATTAAGAGGAAGAATTATAATACCTTGAGCTTCTTGAATTTCATTGTTAAAAGATTTTATACTAACATTTGATTCATTAATATGTTCTTCCTTTATTTTGAGTTTTTGGAATAATTGATAAGTGCATAAATTAAGAGAGGAGCCATTATCTACCATGATAGTTTTAACAGGTGTTTCTTTACTAGATCTTGTAATGTAAAGATAGTAGTCTTCTTGTGGAGTAGAGGAAGGAATATCCTCATCATAGAATGAAATATGGTTAACCTCAAGAGGGTTTACACCATTAATTATGTTCTTAGAGAAAATATGATGAGGAAAAAATTGTTGGCTAGGTATCTTGAACAAAGTTTCCTTATGAGAACTTTGTAATACTTCTAAAAGGGATATATTTTCTTGAGGATTAATCACATGTTTTTGGCTATCAACATGGATTTTAGATTGAGATTTTTATTCTAGAGATGAGCTTTCTACGCTTACATTCCATTTTGGATCATTCTCTAGATCCAAAGATAGTTTTGAAGGTTGGTCAAATGAGGAACCCATATCTTAAATATCGGATTGAGTTGATTGAACTTGAGGTTGCTCATTTGTAGTTTTTGTTACAATATTAGTAATATCATCATGATGGAACACATTAACATGCAATATTCGATTGGTTTCTTGTTGTTGATAATTAAATAGGGATTCTTGGGAGATCCCCATGTCTTGATTGATTATTGGTATTTGTTGTGTAGGAGTTTGATTGTTTAATGGAGATTTATAATCAGTTGTAGATTGTAATTACTTTATATTAAAAAGACCCTCATCAATAAAATCTTGAATTGCACATCTTAAATCTTTACAATTTTGTGTCATATGTCCATATACTCTATGATATTCACAATGTAGCTCAGTTTTAAAACAATCTTCTATGGTATCAAGTTGTCTTATGGAAGGCAATTCAATCCTATTTGTATCAAGTAAATGCTTGAGAATTATATCCATAGGTTGATTGAGCATTGTAAATATACGTGATGAAGGTTTTCGAGAGGTTTTTGATATGTGCCTTAGGAGTTCAGTCATAAAAGGAGCTAATGGTTTCTTACCTCTCTTTTCTTTGTTATGGGTAGAATGATGATAGGAAGATTTTGAAGTATGATGTGAGTGCATGGTAGGATTGGAAGAATAAGTATTTTCTTATTGAAATGGATGTGTTGTATTGAAAGAAGAATATTGAAAGGATGGAGGAGGATTATATGTGGGTTGATAGACATAATATGGATATATGGGAGAATAGATAATATCATTATGAAGAGGATTGGAAAAGGGATTATCCTGTTGGGTTATGGATGAAAAATGAGAAAAGCATGACGGAGGTGATGTTGAATAGGGATGAGGTTGGTCATAATCAACAAATGTATTTGGCTGAATTCTTCCAACATTACTGATGGGCTCATATTGATTTGAGTAAAAACTCATGGTTTCTTTAGTACTTCTAAAAGTAATATTTAGTATCTACTATTTATAATTGAATCTAAAACATACAAACTTGAAATGATGATTTTGTTATATATTTTTTTTTGTATACATACATATTTATGTTACTATTTAAAAAAAAAAAAAAGGTTTTTAGTTTCACATCGGGTTCACCAATATGTATCGCTCCAAATTTTTTGCACCCTTACCTTTAGGCTATAGGATCCGTGCCTGAAATGGGTATGTGAAAAGGATGGGACAATACGTTGGACTGAGAGGCCTTTGGAAGGTCCCACCTCTCGAGGGAGGTGTATAAGGGTTCACCAGGAAACTTTTGAATGACAATTTCCATGCCTAGGTTGATAGTGTGTTTGATGTGTTCATTTTTATGCTTGATCATTCAACTCCTAGGTTTGGCCGATATGAATATAAACTATTCTATATGCCGATGCTAATTTCAATGAATACAAAAAACATAAATATATTCAAATTATAGAGAATATGCTAACCAGAAGGTATCATACCTAATCCTGGATGTCTGATGGATATTCTGAGTCTTATAGCAGTTCAGATCATCTCAGTTTGTACATTATCATCTGATATTTCTTGGGATCATCCCAAATCATAGAAGGTCATCTGAAATCAAACAGAATCATCTGAAATCTGATGAATTCATCAAACGAATTCATTAGAAACTTGCAATCACAGAAATAGATGCAAAATACCAAATATGCAAATGTAGAAGCAAGGGGTAATGGTAGAAATAATAGCAAACATGCCTAAATAATAGATTCTAGTGATAAATAAGGAAATGCAGTAGATTTAATGATTGATTTTAACTTTATCATGCAATTATGCTACATGAGGTGAACTCCAAGATGCATAAAACATAATAACTTAAAATAGTGTAGAGATATGATATGAAAAATGTAGAAGAGGCTAAGAAAATGCAAACTCTGATCTCGGACTGCCCTCAATCTGGACTACAGTCAAGATCACCTCCAATCATACGAAATCATTCGAAATTGTCCGAGATCGTCTGTGACGATCCAAGCTAGCTTCGACTAAAAAAAAGTAGAATTTTTGCAATAAAAAATGCAAAAATACCAAAATGCAAGCAATAATGCGATGGAATAAGGATCTAACTCTGTAATGAAATCCTGTCAACAAAGGGGTTGGGGTTTCAGGGAAAATCAACAAGAATTAGGCAAGGAGGCAGGGGATAAACTAGAAAAATCCTAGTTTATATAGGATTAGGAAGAGGTTTGGGAGGTTGGGGATCATCCCAATCTGGGAGATCTCCAACAAGGAAATATCTAACTGCGTAGACACACTTCTGCCTAAGTTGGAGAGGTCATTGAAACATAAGCTAATTATGAAAATTTAGTTTTGGGACGAAATCATTTGGACGTTCTGTTCTAGACGAATTCGTCAGATCGTGGATGATTTCATCTAATCTATGACAATATCGTCCAAAGGTCAAAACAAATCCTAAAAATGACATGAAAAAAGGGGAAAGCGGGTAAAAGGCGGTTTAACAGGCATGTTGGGGTTGAAATTCAAATTTTAATATTTTACCTTTTTACTAAGGTTTTAACTGTGCCAATTTTAGGGTGCTATAATTAATGAGAAACCCTAATCATTAGTGCTTTGGTTATCTATTTTTTCTCGGTGCTACACCTTGCACAATGCTTCCCAAAAAGAGGCATCTGTAGACACCAAAATAGCACCAATCCGATTATGTGACAACAAGCACCGATCGCATTGACACACACAACCCCTAGGGCAGTCCCTAGAGGTTAAATAGTGGTCCTAACCACTTCCAAAAGAAGTGTTGGATGTCAGAGGTCAATTTGGCACCTTTTTGGCACCTTGCTCTTTGCTCGTCCCATCCAAGGACGAATACAAACTGGCATTCATCCCACCCAGGGATGAATATCAACATTCACCCCAGGGTGAGGTGAATAGCAAGTTTGACTGGCAAAAAGTCAAACCTTGGTAACTCCACTAGTTAACTGAGGCTTTAGGCCATGCAATTGTGAGGAATAGCTTTTATTCAAGAAGAGATACTTAAGTCATGAATGTATTTATTTTAGAAACCTGATGCAAGGAGATTTTAAATCAGGGAGTTAGCTTTTCTCTGAAAATAGGAAAACAACTCAAGTGGCGTCCTTGCATGCGCAATTCAAACAGAGAGACCCTAAGTTCTATAAATTGGTGAGTTTTCTCACCCAAAATATATACAAAGAAGGATCATTTGAGCAACGAAGTGCTACCAATTTACATACCTACTTGCGATTTGTGCCTTCACATCCTTAATCTCTCATTCGAAATGGAGGTTATTGGGTGACTATTGGAAGCGCGAATCCAGACCCAAAACCCAATTTTTGGCCACAAATATCAACAAAATTTTTCGACAACACCCCATATCAGTTTTGGACCCATCCCAAGTGGATTGGTGCCAAAACAGTGTCCCAAACGGTGGGCGTCCTGCCCTCGGGCACTCCCCAAACTGTCACAGTCCTATTCGCCCCACCCCAAGATGATTAGAAATATGTGATATATTTCTCTAGTTTTCCTTTTGCATTTTATTCTAGATATGTTAAATAGGTTACAGTTCAAATTTCATTTCATTTTGAGCAATTTTGACCAGGTTTTTGTCATTTCCTGCCTTCACTAACTTACAGATGGCACCAAAAAAATCTGGGTCCTAGAGGCAAAATTGGAGAAATATGACCATTTGGGTGCTCCCAAAACACCCCCAAATAGCTAACCCTAACTTTGTAGTTCATTTGGAGCTTCCTAAGTAGGACATCGAAGAGGGTGCTTTTTGACAAATTATTGCAGGCCTATTCGTCCCACCCTGGAGTGAATACAAATCTGTAAGGAATTTCCAAAATTTTCTTTTTGTAGTGGTCTCCTAATAATATATTTATGCTTTTGTCAAAATTTCAAGTCAATACGAGGTCATTTGATAGTCGTTTTATTATTTTCATGCATACATTGACAATAGGCCTTGGGAAATACATGCTTTATTTTATCTGCATGTGCTACTAATCTTTCTGTTTCTTTGAACATAGGTTTCTGACATCAGAGGAGAAGGAAGGAACCAAGAATCACATATGTAAGTGACGTCGACATTTTGGTCCGCCCATCTTACATGTGGGCACGCGGAAGAAGGATTGTTATCCATGGATGTTGTGACGAGAAACATATTTGACGCTCCTATCCCCTAAAAAGGAAGGAGACATATTGTAACATACTTTAAAAATCGTATCAATAAATAGATTACCATATTGCATATTGCTTTTATCTTGTGTCAATTCGTATATGTTCTTTCTTGTTCTTTCTTGTGGCATATTCCTTTTTGTTTCCATATCCTCATGCTTTCACATACTAATATTAGTGGCATCCTAGAAGTATCCTATATATTTTATAGTCTTGTATCCAAAAATAAATATAAGAGGACATCCCTTGATTTTTATTCAACCTTGGTTGGTAATTATAGTTGCTTCCTAAAGGTGAAGATTTGACTTAAGGTTCCTAATTAGTGTGTCCTGATATATGCAAGGTACATGGGAGATAAACACTATATACAAGTATTATATGAGGATTGGGTATTGGATTATGATCACCTCTCACTTCGCCAAATGCTTTATAGGCAATATGGATTAGCCAAAAGTGACAACTCCTCTATGTTTAAAATAGCCAAAATACTATTTCTAATCTATAGAACTAGGATTAAAAGTGAACATATTACTATCAATAAAAGCTTACCATACCCTTGAATAAGTATGATACTATATGGAATAAACATCCTCTATTGACATGAATATTTTGACTCAAAATATTTGCTTCTAAGGAATGGTAAGAAAATAAATTCACTATCAAAGTTAAATATCACTATGGTTATAAGGACTATTAAAAAAAGTAGAATTAATATCACATTTCCAATAATAGAAAAATTACATGAATGAAACATGAAAACTTAGAATGGAAGCAATTACATAATATCAAAAAAAAAATATTAATATTACCAGCCTCTTTGAGGGGGAAACTGTTAGGAACCTACCAGTAAAAATATACCCATTCATATAAATACTGTAATTAAAATAGAGATTCATGCAATGACAATATATTTCAATACAAAATTAAAACAATCTCACAACAACACAAAATTATTGGCCTCTTCAAGGGGGAAACCTCCTTCAATACTTTCAGTAATTTGTAAAAAATATACACCCATTCATGGATCCATATCTTTTAAAAATACACTTCATTCAACCATAACCTAATGCTCAAGAGTTAGCTCACATACAAAACACCACTCGAGCTAGAATATTCTACCAAACATCGGTTACATTCTTTATTACTGTGACATGAAATGGCCCCACTTCTCTAGGTGCCTTACTTACCACATACCATTACAAAGTATTGCAAAATAACATTATAAAGGGTCTCGATGTTGGAAGTGGGTCATTACATAATTATATGAGAATTACAAAAAAATGTTAGGATGAGATCCTAACATACTCTTCCCCTTCAAAAAGCTTTGTACTCAAAGTTGTAGATGAGGAAACTGGTGTTATAGTTATTGGAGATACTCCCACAAAGTGTCTTCTGGTTGATGATGATGTCATTGAACAATAACCTCAATGATTACTTTGTTGCAAAGAGTACATGTTCTATGGTCTAATAGTTGTTATAGCTCAAGCGAGATACAACACTCTTTATCCAGTTCAGGTAAAGTAGATTGAACATGTACCTGATTGCCCATAATATTCTTAAGAGAGGATACATGAAAAATAAGGTGGATTTTGGATGTAGATGGCAAGGCCAATTTGTAGGCCATTGCACTAATCCGATATAAGATCTCATAGGGGTTGTAGTATTTGGTGATAAGTTTTTGGCATATACAAAGCTGGAGTGATGATTGTTTATATGGCTATAAGCGAAGTAAGAACATATTGGTAACTTCAAATTTGTGCTCAGAATTGTGTTGATCAGCTTGTTGGCACATCCAATTTTGACCCAATTTCAAATTCATCTTCAGTTAATGGATTGAGGACTTTGGAATGTTGGTTTAGTGCAGTGTAAATCACATGGACCTTGGATCTACCTAAAATGTAGGAGGAGTGTGTTGATGGAGGTCATCCATAAACTATTTTAAAAAGGGTGACCTTGGTCATAGTGTGATAGGAAGTGTTATACCATCACTCTACCAAGGGAAGCCACTTCACCCATTGTGTAGGATGATAGAGGTAAATAAATTAATGTAGGTCTTCGAATATTTGATGATAATATCAGTTTAACAATTTATTTGCATATGATAGGCTAAACTCATTTTGAGTTGAGTTCCCTATATTTTAAATAATTCTTGCAATAATTTATTAGTGAAGGTATGGTATTGATGGAAATAATGGATACAAGCATGCCATGAAGGTAGAAAATGGAATTAAAAAAAATTAGGTGACTGTTGAGGTTGTGTAAGGATGGGAGAGGGAAAAAAAATGAGTATACTTTTTGAGACAATCCACTACCATGAAAATAATTTATTTGCCTCTAGACTTAGGGAGTATTTCAATAAAATCCTTGGAAATATCTTTCCAAACCTATTTGGGAATAGACAAGGGCTAAAGAGTTCCCAAATAATGCATCATTTCTCCTTTCATCTATTGGAATATGTCACACTTTACCACAAAGGTTTGAATGTCCTTCTTAATACCTTTTTAAAAAAATATATGTTTATTCTTTTATAGGTCTTGAGGAACCCAAATGGCCTGTAGTGGATGAAACATGCATCTCCTTCAATATAAGTTCTCAGATTTGAGAAGTATGGGGAATAACAAGGTGTTCAAGATATTATAAATATTGTCAATCCCAAGTGTATCCTAGATACAAGGTAGGCATTTTTTGAAGTGTGGCAATCAAAGTTTACAATTCAAAGTTCTTAAGCACATCCTCTTAAAGAGGAATGGGTGAAGAGATGGCACACAACATACTTTGAACCTCATACTGGTGAAAGAGTGCATCCACCAAAATGTTCTCCTTGCTTTTTTTATACGTAATATCATAATCATAGCCCATGAGTTTAGAAACCCATTTTTGTTGTTTGAAAGTGTTGATCGACTACTCTAGGAAGTACTTGAGACTTTGGTGATCTATTTCAATGGAAAATTTATGCCCAATGAGATAGGGTTGCCAGTGAGTAACCACTTGCAAAATGGTAAGGATCTCCTTTGCATATATTGATTTGCCTAGATTTTGGCTTGAAAGTGCTTTACTAGTAAAGGCCAAGGAGCATCCTTCCTGCATCAACACAACTCCAATACCATTTATTGAAGCATCACTTTCAATTAAAAATGGTTTAGAGAAATAAGGCATTGCTAATACTAGAGTGGTTTTCATAGCATGCTTTAGATCATGGAAAGCCTGCTTAGTTGAGCCTATCCAAGTAAAAGAATTATTTTCTAATATGGTTGTTAAAGGAACAACAATTTTGCCATAATTATGGATAAATTTGTGATAAAAGTTTGTGAGTACGAAAATTCTATAAAGGCCCTTAAGAGTGTGAGGCTTCAACTGATATTGAACTACTTGAATCTTCTTACAGTTAACTTTAACACCATCCTTGGTGATAATGTGTCCCAATTACTCTACTTCGAATAACCCCAAATAACACTTGGACATCTTAGCATAAAGTTGATACTGAACAAAAAGCTATAAAGTTTGATCCACATGGATGAGGTGCTCTTCCTAAGAGTGACTATAAACCAAAATATCATCAAAGAAAACTAAAATGAATTTATGAAGCAATGGACATATAATTTTGTTCATGAGGCTCTAAAATATTGAAGGTGCATTTATCAAGTCAAATGGCATCACCAAAAATTCATAATGGCTCTCATGAGTGCAAAATGCTATTTTGGGAATAGCTTCCTCATTGAACCATATATTATGGTAACCTGAGTAAAGATCTAACTTGGAAAAACACATAGCACCATGCAACTCATCCAATAATTCATCTACCATGGGAATAGAAAATTTATCCTTAATAGTGAGATTATTGAGCTCACAAAAATATATACACAACCACCAAGATCCATATTTCTTGTAGACCAATAAGTTTGGAAAAGAATAAGGATTTTTACTAGGCCAAATGACTTCAAATTTCAACATTAATTGCAATAATTTCCTAATTTCTAATTTAAGTTCATGGGGTTAGTAGTAAGGTTTGATGTGAGCTGACACACTACATGGTACCAATGGAATTACATGACCATTGGAGCGATGGGATAGTAGTATTGTTGGTTCTGCAAATACTACATCATGATTGGTCAGAATGAGTTATAAATCTACTATAAGTTTATCATTGGTTGACTGGGGTGATTGTAACAAAAACATCTGAGTGTCTACCCCATGAGAATAATAGTTTAATAACTTCTCCATATAGTTTGAACTAATAATATGAGGATATCTTGCTTGTAAGTTTTAAAGAGTGTAGGACCTACCATTATACAAAATTGTATCCAAAAGTCTATAAAGTTCTAGGTGATGGTTCACAAAGTACCTAAACATTGATCTTCAAGAACAATATCACATCCCCTATTTGAAGAGTAAACATATACATTCTAATCTCATAATACCATAGCTTCAACTTAATATTATGACATTTTTATTTACAAGGCAAGGTATTGTCATTTCCCACCATAGCCTCAAAGGAGTTTCATGTATGTATGTAAGAATTTGCTTGCTTGGAAACTCAAGGATCAAAAAATTTATGTGTTCTTATTGAATCAATGAGGATTATAATACATTGGCATTTGAAAAAACCTACTACTTTCATTCTCTATGGGGTAGTAATCCTCCTAAGTACATGAACACAAATTTTATATTGTGGCTTTTCTTGTGTGTCATCCTTATCTTGAGATGGTTTCTCTAATGTTTCTAATTCATCCTCAAGTTATTCACTATTTACTGACTCCTATACATCAATCAAGAATATATTATTATGAATGCACTTATTCCCTCATGTATATTTTTCATTAAAATTATAAAATAAACTTTGGGTGTGTCAAGAATCCATCTCTTCGATAGTTAGGCACTTATAGGGGGTAGATTTATGTTCAATATTGGATGTGATATTTGAAGGAAATGAGGGTTTAGCCTATGTAAATTTAGGTTTCCTCCTTTTATCTAAGGATTTTTCTTTGGCCAACCATGCCAAGCTTATGTCTTGCATTGTAATTTATGGTTTGAACATCTTGACCTCTTCAGATCATTCTTCAAGCCACTAAGAAAATAGCTCAAAAAAAATCCTTCATTCAACCCCTTGGTCCTATTAGCTAGTTTCTCAAATTAGATCTGGTAGTTACAAACTGTAGATATTTGTATTAGTTTGGTTAATGGTCCTATGCAGTCCTCATACTCACTAGGGCCAAAATGAGTGTTTAATTAGGACTCAAAAACTTCCCAAGAAGGATCAATAACTATGTGTTGTAACCACTAGTACCACTGTAAAGCTTCCTATTCAAAGTTGAAATATTTCATAGTGATCCACAAATATTTAAGAATATTGTAAAGTTTAAAAAATTGATCCACACAAAATAACCACCCATCTACATCCTTTTTGTTGAAATTAGGAAAGTCTAATTTAATCATATTAAAGAGTAGCATCTTGGTGAAAAAGAGTGTGAGAGCATTCCTTACCCATGGAGTTATTTTCCATGACTGCGGTGTTCAATGTCATGACACTCAAATACCTTTGGTTTACCCTTAAGTAGTGCATAAAATTATTAGAAGTGTTCTTCAATGTTGGCTTTGGAGCTAAAATGGTCACTTCGCAAACATTCTATGTCATCCTACATGATTTGAATATTTTAAAATAAAGGGGGCCCAACCCCCTACCCAATTTCTAAATCATCTTCTCTCATTGACAAGGGTATTAAGTGTGGAACTTATTTTCTCCAAAGAGTTGTCCTGTTCTACATCCTTTTGGTTTCTACAAGTACCACCAACCATTTTGATTTTATGTTGACTAGTACTCCTAGCTTGCTAAAAATAGAAGTATGATTTTAGGAGTTACTATTTTTAGTAAGGAACTAGAAAAAGGGCTTGGATGTGATATAGCAAAATTATCAACTTGACGATATTATCACAATGCGCTATATCCCACAACACTAGTTGTATCCACCCCATACTTTTATTTTATATTGTTTTGTTGTTGAAGTTGCTAGTGTTCTTGGTTTTTCTCTTGCAGGTTTGTTTCAAAATATAGGGTTTTTTATCTCCAACCTTTATGACACTAACCCTGCACTATCGATTACTAACATTGTCTCTACACTATCTATGATTGATATTGATCTTGCACTGCTAATAACTAACACTATCACTACATTGTCTATTACTAACATTGTCCAGTTGTGGTTCCCTATACTAACAATTGTTTATTCTAAATTTACCATTGATAATTCTCCATCTGCTATAAATTTTGATTATCATAGACAATGGTTACTGACAATTGAAAAATTTGACTTTATTGTTAATGTTCTTAGACTAAAGTGATAGAAACTATTATTGACATTAAAAGACTATTTGGACTATTTTTGTTATGTTGTCCAATTCTTTCATCCATTTCAAAAAATATTTTTGTGAGAGGGAAGTCTCCTCTATATGCTCAATTTTTATGGGATGATTTTTTTGTTGTAGTTTAAATATTAAATAGAACATAAAAGTGTTTATAGGTTAAAATGTTAATAGAACTAGGGTATGCTAAGTCAAGGTGTATGTAATATCCACATGCCCTCTCTTATACCACAGTTATGAATGATAGTGCTTGAACAATTATTTCAGGCCACTACTCAAGGAGTATTCTATACATAACCTTGAGCACACTACCTACCTCTCTAACAAGATAGGAGGGTGATATTTTTGGGTGTTATGTCTATTGTACTATGGATAATTCAAGACCAAAAAAACTTCCTAGGATAAAGGTTTCTCCTAATCCTAGGTAGTCTCTATTAAACCAAAGATACGTGGGAGCTCAATTCCATAGATGGTTATTATTAGAGGCTTGGGTATTGGAACTTGATTTTCCATCACTTCACTAGACACTTTATGGGAAATATAGCCTAGTCAATAATGCCAAATCCTCCATGATATTTTAAAAACTACAACACAAGATTTCTAACTTAATCAACTATTCCAAAAAAAGACTGTATTTTTTGTTGGTTTTTTTTTTTCTTTTAACATAAAGAACAAGAAAAAAAATGGAAAACACTAAGAATTTATACCTAACATTAATAATGGAAGGACAAGATCTATCACAGTCATAATGAAGCTTGACCTTGGAAAGTTCTCTCATACCAATTTTTAGGAACCTACTAGTAAAAAAAACTCATTCACACAAATACTGTAATTAAAACACAGATTCATGAAATGATAGTATATTGCAATACATAAAATAAATGTGGAATTAAAACAATATCACAACAACACAAAATCATAGGCTTCTTTGAATGGGCAACCTCCTTCAATAATTTCATTAATTTAGAAAAAATATACATTCATTCATGGATCCATGTCTTTTAAAGATACACTTCATGCAACCCTAACCTAATGGTCAAGAGTTGGCTTACATGCAAAACACCACTTGAGATAGAATATTATACTAAACATCGGTTACATTCTTGATAATAGTTACATGAAATAGCCCCACTTGTCTAGGCACCTTACTTGCTACATACCATTACAAAGTATTACAAAATAATATTATAAATGGGTCCCCACATTGGAAGTGGGTCATTACATAATCATATGATAAGTACAAAATAATGTTAATATGGAGTCCTAATAGAAACCTCCTTAAAAAATGTTCCAAAACTTCTCTAGTATTATGAGGATTACATCCTTTCCATCTTAACAAACATATTTCAATGCTATTTTATGACAATATTATATAGAAAAATTCTGTCATTATTCTATAAAAATATTCCTTGATGGTTACATATATGATTCTATGACAATTACATATGTAATTCTATGACAATATTATCCTACCCATTCCTAACTTGATATGTGGCATTATTTATATACACCATATGATAAAATAACATAGGCTATAATAGGTTACATTAATGGGGCATGTAACATCTCCCTCTTAGAATATCCAACCTTCTATGAACTTTCCATAATTTTATCCCATTACCATTCATCTCAGAGATATCCTCTAGTGTTGAAAGAGTGGTAATGATGTGAAATCATGACTCGTATCTTGTCACCTTACACACTTCCAAATTTCTATCCATGTGATGTGAAAATAATATTAAGCTTTAGTCTTTAGTTTCTCTAAGTTATATATTTAGATAATTAGTTTAGTAAAAATTCCATGATGTCAATGGTACATTTTGTGTGAAAAGTGATCATATGTATTCAAAATATTATTACAATCACATTAAATTACATGTTTCAAAATTTAAAAATATTTCTAAGGTGGTTTTCATATTACATATAATATTTCTATTTTATTGTTATAGAATATCTCTCCTTGCCATGGTAGAGTATGCACAAATCAACATGAACTTCACACATAAGAAAATATGACTTCAAATATATACTCTTGACTATACCTTGAAAGCAATGTCTAAATATATATGATGGTATTGAAAAAGTCTCATGGATTTTTGGATCACTTTACTAGTCTTCATGTGTGATTCACCTTATGATCACACTAATAACTTTACTTCTAACAAGGTTAACATATAAAAATTGATAACATAATTCATATTTGATATTTACACTTTTGAAAGAAACATACATAAATAACTTAATCATAAAAATTTGCTTATGTAAATAAAATCAAATCCTCTTTTGCAATATCAAATAATAATTTCAACTATCCTGTTTTTCATAAGGTACATACAATAAATTAAAATAAGATAAATATAAAAAAGCTCAAAATTTGCAATACATATCATGATAATTAATTAAAACATCTAACCATATATTTATAAACATATAAAATATCATCATAAGTTTGAATTAAAAAAAAGGATCAAAATACAAGAATCATAAAATATCTATAAATAATACATGTTAGTTGAATTAACAAAATCACATCAACCCTTGCATATTATGTTCATAACAATTGAATTATATATTGTGAAAATTACTACAATAGAAACATTGTAGAATATTGTTTAAATATATTAAATAACAAAGCATTAGAAACAATGTTAATACTTCAATACCCAATAACTTAATATATAGTGCATTGTAATCAAGTTATTTATTTTGTCTAAAATAATTAATAGATACTTAGTTATTGTTAGAATAAGAGAATATTCTCTTAAGTTCCACTAGGATAGACACACTTGAGTTTCCACTCCTCCATGTGTCAGGAGAACTCTCAGTGGTGTCTTCATCAGGTCTGATGAGTTGTTGTAATCCAACGACTCTCAATGATCAACTTTGCTATTTATACAAAGTTGATCCTTGGAATAAATCAATCAGTTCTATTTTTCTTCTTCAATCTCTTGTAATGCTTTGCATATCTATTTGGGAAATTCTAACATGGTACCAGAGCAGGATAGATTTTGCTAGCATTCTCTCTTGAAGGGCGTCTTCCGAACTGGTTCTCAATCTTCTTCTTCTTTGTTTTTTTTAAGAAGATAATATTTTATAGTTTATCTTAGATAATTTTTTTAGATATTTACTTATGGTAATTCCTTTTAAGTTCTTTTAACTTCTGATTTACCATATTAAAATATCTATTTTTTAAATGCCCTCCTCTATTGCATTATTTTTATGTTATTCTCCTTCTTCGAATCACAGTTCTCACGGCTTCATTGCCTTATCTGCGTAATTTCAAAGGAGTTAATATAAATTAGCAATCCTTTATGAGGTCATTTAATTTTATTTAAAATTTGCCTACGTTTTCTTTCTCCTCATATTACAGTCGATTCGGTTTGCTAACCTTCGCTGCATCTTCAGTGAAGAAAATGTAGCCTTTGTGGGATATCTTATTAGATTTTAATTTAAAAAAATCGTTGAGTCTTCATCAAAATTAATATTTGGGTTTCCCTCTTCGCATCAAGGAAGATATTGGTTTAATTATTAAACCTAAGTTCTATATCCTCCTTCAAGCACGTGGCCTTGTAAAAGACCATTTAGCTTTGGCG
Organism: Wollemia nobilis; assembly: GCA_028583015.1. Classification (NCBI taxonomy): domain Eukaryota; kingdom Viridiplantae; phylum Streptophyta; class Pinopsida; order Araucariales; family Araucariaceae; genus Wollemia; species Wollemia nobilis. Next base: position 238,863 of record JAQPPZ010001776.1, on the reverse strand, counting down.
CGATAGAATCTACGCCTAACGGTGTATCCAAATCTTAATTTCTTCGATTCATTTAGGTGATTTTTTCTCGATCTTCTTCCCGTTGTGTCCTTTGGCGCTCCAGGAATCCATCAAGATTTATTTATTTATAAGCCTTCCTTTCAATGAAATCATATATCATTTTTATCTCTGACTCGTTGATATAGTTTTAAGGCCCATCGTTGTATATTTCTTTGCAAAAGCTTTGTTCTGTAGGTTATTCTCGAAGCCTCTCCCTTAGCCTCGATGTTCATTTCAAACTTGCTCAACGCCATGGTTAAGTGCGAAGTTCACTCTATTCAATCTATGGCACCTTTTGCCTTCGGCAGTCCTTTTGAGTTCGTGCATCTTTGCATCAGCACCGTGTGAAACAAGATTCATGTGGAGGACGTCGGGTCTTGGTCATATTCCTAAAAGTCATCCTCAATATCACACTATTATTTAATGTCATCTTCTCACTCTCTTCGGTGTCCTCCCTGACATCTATCGCACTCTCTGGTATAATATAACTTTTTTTATTATCTGACCTTTCAGTGCAGGTAGTCTGCTTCAAACACTTCGTCCAGATGCGTGAATGCTTTAGATAAGCTCAGATTTATATTTTGTTTAGCCTCAACATTCATTTGAAGCTTGTTGTCTTTTGTCTTCTACGAGGTTGTATTCTTCATTTTAATTATGCTCTTCTGTATCTGTTCTGAATCCTTTATTTCTGACTCCTTTTGCCTCAAAAATTGAAGCTTGTAATTTATTTTAATAAAAATTTGGGGGGGTGATAAGGTGTGATTTTGCACCTATCGAATCTTGGGGGGGGTGCTCTCTATTTTCTCTTTTGCATTCTTTTTTAAATAAATTTTTTTCTTTTTAAAAAAATTTTAACCTCCTCTTTTTTTTTTTTGCTTTTTTGCTATTCACAATAAAAGAAATTAAAATATATCTCATAAGTTTTAATATTTGTTTAATTCTTTTATAAACAAACTTTAATTAAAAACCTATAAATTTTAATTTTTTGCATAATCTATTTTGCTTATCATAATACAGGGAATTAAATATTTTATTAATTATTTCCTTTTCTAAGAAAACTTGTTTTATTTAAAATAAACTCTCAATTGTGATATCATATTTGTTTTAGTTCAAATTCATTGTCTCATATTCTTATTTGGCTATCTAAAATTGTTCTAATTTCTCTAAAATATCACATTTTAAGTTTATTTTTTGCAAAAGCTTTAAACATTAATTAAGCATTTATAATTTTTTTTTTTTTTGTAAATTTGGTTAAATTAATTAAAACATCCAAATACTTCAACTCTTAAATCAATCAAATATAAAATCTCCTAATATTTATTGGATATCCTACATAACTTATAGTTTCCCTCAAGTAAGGGCGAGTTATAAAGATACCAATATTGGCCTGGATGATTTAAAGCCTAAGTTCCAAGTATCAAATCTTACCAAATACTTATAGTTTCCCTCTCGTAAGGGCGGGTATTTGCAAGAAAAGATATATAGGTCTGGCATATTTGATATTCCTTTAATCAAACTTATATCAAATATCAATAATACTTATAGTTTCCCTCTCGTTAGGGCGGGTATTTTTGAATTATTTGGTATTCCTTGAAACTTTGGCCAAATTTTTGTTCTCTTCCCTCATCGAATATCAAATTTCCTCTAATTACTTATAGTTTCCCTCTCGTAAGGGCAGGTAATTCTTGTGAAATTGGTATTTCCTTGGGGATTAAGAACAAATTGTCCACTGCATTTCATTCTTTAAAAGTTAAAGGGGGAACCTTGGGTTAACTTTAAAATGAATTCAATAAATACAATTGATCTTCTCACTCCCCATAACTACCATACATGGAAATCCAAAGTTTTAAATCTAATTTCTCAAAAAGGTCTCACTCACCTATTAGAAGAAAAGCAACCTGAGTTTGATAAAGAATATGAAAAATTTGTTCACAAAGGAAAAATGTATGAAACTATGGGTATTATTAGCTCTAATGTTCATGAAAGTTTGTGGTTTCATATTACAGATTGTAAAACTCCTCATGAAAGTTGGGAAAAACTAAAATCTTTGTTTGGAAAAGTAGATCAATTAAGATCAATGCAGCTAGAAGCAGAACTAACATCTTTGTGTCCTGATGATTTTAGCAGTATTATTGACTTCCTTACCAAATTCAAAGAAGTCTTATCTCAATACAAAGGTAGTGGGAAGACTAAGACTGAAGAAGAGTGCATTTATCTAATTCTATCTAAACTAAATGGTGCATTTCATATCTTTGCAACCACTTTTCTATCTACAAAATATGCTCTTGGTGCATCCTTTAAAATGCCCTCTTTAGAAGAATTTTGTGATAGAATAACTAGGGAAGAAACTAAAATTACAAGATATGAGTCCTCTTCCTCTTCCTCTTCCTCTAAAGCTTTAGTAGCCTCCACCTCTTCTAAAGAAAAATACAAAAATAAGGAAAGGAACCCCATAACCTGTACTCACTACAAAAAGAATGGTCATTCTGCTAACAAATGCTGGAAAAGGTTGCAACAACTAGAGGCAGCTATGAAGGATCAAAATATAGACAATAAAAAGCAAATAGGGAAAGCTCTAAATGTTCAAGGGAAAACCTCCAATTCTTCCTCTGATTTTTGGGTCCTAGATTCTGGAGCTACTCATCACATGACTGCTTCAGATGAGTCATTCTCTTCTATCTCCTCTAGTTCTACCTGTAGCATAGAAGTGGGTGACTCTTCCTTTATCCCAGTCAAAGGAAAGGGGGACATAACCATTGATGGTGGCTCTATAAAAAATGTTCTCTATGTTCCAAACATTGCCACAAATCTTCTCTCAGTCTATCAAATTTGTACTTCTGGAAAGGGGAAAATAGTTCTCTTCTCTCCAACAGGAGTTGAGATAAGGGACTTTCAAGATCCCCATTCTCTCATAGCCAAAGGAGATATTGATCACAACACTCACCTTTTTCACTTTAAAGGATTCAAAAATCCTGAAGGGGCATCCTGTTTTGTGGCTCATGGAGATCTTGAAAGTAAGATTTGGCATGAAAGGTTTGGTCATCTTAGTTACAACTACCTAAAGGAATTAAGCACCCATAATATGGTAATAGGTTTACCCCAAGTCTCTTCTATTGATGGATTTTGTCCTGGATGTGCTCTTGGAAAGCAACACCAAGATCCTTTTCACCCAAGTAGTTCTCTAAAAGCTTCATCCCCTCTAGAACTAATCCATAGTGACTTGATGTCTTTTCCTGAACCTTCTTTCAAAGGAGCAAAATATGCTCTAACCTTTATTGATGAATTTTCTAGAAGAACTTGGGTCTACTTCCTAAAATATAAAAGTGATGTTCTATCCCATTTCAAAGTCTTCAAAGCCTTAGTTGAAAATCAGGCCTCTTGCAGAATCAAGAAAATTCGCACAGATAATGGGGGGAATACTACAGCAATGAGTTCTCCATATTTCTATCAAGTCATGGCATCATTCATCAACATTCTGTCTCCCATAATCCTCAACAAAATGGCATTGCAGAAAGGAAAAACCGGACATTGAAAGAGATGGCAAATTGTATGCTCCATTCAAGAGATCTTCCAAAAGTTTTTTGGGCAGAAGCTATTAACTGTGCCAATTATATTCAAAATCGCACACCTCATAAAGTTCTTGACCATTTAACTCCTGAAGAAGCATGGTCTGGCTCAAAACCAGATGTTTCCTACTTCAATATTTTTGGGTGCACTGCTTGGGCTCACATCCCAAAGAAGAAAAGGAAGGCTCTAGATAAGAAAAGCAAAAAGCTCATCTTTGTCGGTTATTGTGAAGAATTGAAAGCATACAGGCTTCTTGATCCCTCAACTCATGAGGTCTTCTTTCATAGGAATGTCCAATTTGATGAAACATTCCCTCAAAAATATCCTCAATCTCCCTCTTCCTCCATTGAGCCTTCTCCTATAGTAGAACCTCAATATTATGAAGAGCCAACTCTTGAAGTTAACTTGGTAATTGATAATCAAGATGAGGAACCTGTAACTCCAACTCAATGTCTTTCAACTCCTTCCACTCCTTCCACTATGCCAAAATGGGCCCGCACCATTGTTAAAGAAGCCACTCCTTACATCCAAAATATTCCATCAACCAGATCATCCAACCCCATAGGCACTGGTCTTGTCTGTCAGTCTATTTCCTCTGATCCTCAATCCTTCAAAGAAGCCTCAGGTATTAAAGAATGGGATGATGCCATGGAGAACAAATTCTCTTCCTTAATCAAAAACAAAACTTGGGATTTAGTTCCCTTGCCTAAAGGAAGGAAGTTAGTTCATTGTAAATGGATCTTCAAAACAAAATATGGGCCTAATGGAGAAATAGACAAACACAAAGCTCGTCTAGTAGCCAAAGGTTTTTCTCAAATTGAAGGTATTGATTATGAAGAAACCTTTGCTCTAGTTGCTAAAATGGATTCTGTTAGACTGGTTCTTGCTTTGGCTGCTTCCCATAAGTGGCCTGTCTATCAAATGGATGTAAAATGTGCTTTCTTACATGGATATTTAAAAGAAGAGATATTCATGGAACAACCTGTTGGTTTCACTCAAGACTCCTCTCTTGTTTGTAGGCTTAAAAAATCTCTCTATGGCCTCAAACAAGCCCCTAGAGCTTGGTATGAAAATATGGACTCCTTCCTTCTTTTCGCAGGTTTTTCTCATTGTGAGTCTGATAACATAGTTTACATTTGGAGAAATGAAGGCAATATCACCATTCTTGTTCTTTATGTTGATGATCTTCTTCTCACTAGAAGTAACTTGACTCACATTCAGACTATAAAAGACTCCCTCTCTAAAAAATTTGAAATGGTTGATCTAGGTAAAGCTCATTACTTCCTTGGGATCCAAATAAGTCAAACAGATGCAAGAATTTCATTGTGTCAACAAAAGTACACTCTAGATCTTCTTCAAAGATTTAAAATGATAGATTGCAAACCTTCTCCTACCCCCTTTCAATCTGGCATTAATCTTAGTACTTCCTGCACATCCCCTCTATGTGATGCAACTCTATACCGTCAACTTGTAGGGAGTCTGCTATACCTTACTCATACTCACCCAGATATCTCATATGTTGTTGGCCTCATATCCAGATTCTCTCATCAACCTCATTTCAGTCATTGGCAAGCAGCAAAAAGAATCCTCCGTTACTTGCAGGGCACTACTCACTTTGGGCTCCTCTACAAGGGAAAATCCATGGATATCATTGGCTACTCAGATTCAGATTGGGCAGGTTCAATAGAAGACAGATGTTCAACCTCAGGCTATGTCTTTTGCCTTGGTTCTTCACCAATAGCCTGGTTATGCAAGAAACAACAAGCAATAGCATTATCTTCTATAGAGGCAGAATACAGGGCAACAATGTTAGCTAGTCAGGAAGCTCTTTGGCTTCATCAAATAATGAAAGAATTTGGTTTCACCCATGAAAAGCCTATAACTCTTTGGTGTGACAATCAAAGCATAATTCATATTGCACAAAATCCAGTTGAGCATCAATGCACCAAGCACATTGAGATACACATGCACTTCATACGACAACATATTCAGAATAGGGATATAAACTTGGAATATATTCCAACTGAGGATCAAATTGCAGATATCTTCACCAAGGCATTTCCTTCTCCATGTTACCTTTAGTTGCGAGATAAGCTTGGAGTACTACAACTACATTGATTGGTTTTATGAGGACAATATTTGCCATACGAAGACAAGCCTCTCTTCTTCTCATAGTTGGTTTTTCCCACAGGGGTTTTTTCACCAACTATATTATGTAAATGAGTACCTAATCAGGCCAAGTTGTCGGGACTCATATTTTTTTTGTATAAAGAGGACAATATTCGCCATATGAAGACATGCCTCTCTTCTTCTCATAGTTGGTTTTTCCCCATAGGGGTTTTTTCACCAACTATATAATGTAAATGAGTACCTAATCAAGCCAAGTTGTGGACTCATATTTCATTTTTTGTATAAAGAGGACAATCTTCGCCATACGAAGACAAGCCTCTTACTTCCTTTTGATTGATGGTTTTTTCCCATTGGGTTTTACCATCTCTTCAAAAAGAAGTCATTGTACATGAGTACCTCATCAGGCCTTGTTGTTGGGACTCATTTGTATGATTCTCCCCTAGTATCACTTAAGGGGGGTGTTAGAATAAGAGAATATTCTCTTAAGTTCCACTAGGATAGACACACTTGAGTTTCCACTCCTCCATGTGTCAGGAGAACTCTCAGTGGTGTCTTCATCAGGTCTGATGAGTTGTTGTAATCCAACGGCTCTCAATGATCAACTTTGCTATTTATACAAAGTTGATCCTTGGAATAAATCAATCAGTTCTATTTTGCTTCTTCAATCTCTTGTAATGCTTTGCATATCTATTTGGGAAATTCTAACAGTTATCAATTCAACATTAGAAAAAATGATGATGATTACACTTTAAGGTAATACAAATAAATTATCCATAAACCATAGTCAACTAATATATTTTTTGGTTAAGTTAATTTTTATTTCATTTATCTTGCTGTTGGTCTTATGGGTATCCTCCCATATGGCAGACTCACTGGACCAAGGAAGCTCTTTTCTTCATTCTTACCATTGATGATAGTACTACCTATTATATCTATATTTATATATCTTTTCTTTACATTGTTACTATTATGCATAGATAGTTGTAATATATTAGATGTGAGGGGTCATAATACCACATATTCTATAAAAACGTGGCTTAAAAACCTTCAAACCTAAAAAGGTAGGAGCTATAATTTGATTTTAAAATTAATTATTATAATCCTTTTTGACCAAAAAACATTTTTTTTTAAATATTAGAGGAGTTTGTTTTACTTTCTATTATTATTTACCTTATACTCTTATGTATTCATGTGTATTGTTTCATGGTAGTTATAATTGTAGCTATGGTAGGATGTGATGGATTTATTAGGACTTCATGCTTTATATTATAGTATAATCATTTTGGTAAAGGTGACAATGTTAATGGAAGTGACGATGGTTATGACTATGTTGATCTTATCCATTTTGATATGAATTATTTTTTATGTTAAAAATCTTATTTTAATTATGAATTGAAGAAATACCTTCTATGAACTAGGGTTCAATATTTTTTGGTTATAGAGTTCCACCAAGAAAGGAATAGCAAATTTTGTTACCTTTTTTTTTTATCTAAAAAATATTAAAAAAGGTGATTAAAGAGGGTTTTATAGGAACTTTATATACACCAACTTTCTAACATAGATTTGTAGTAAAATTTAGAAGTATTTATTCAAGCATAGAAATTTTAATAAAATATGATATCGATCTATCTTTTTTGAATTTTATAATTATTATTTTTATTTGTGGAAAATATCCCAAAAGGGATGCCACTTTCGGGTAAGACCCAAGGAGGCAGGGGTATCCATTCCGCCAAAAATGCCCAGGACTCAAACCTGGACTACCACATTTGACATACTCGAGAAAACAAACACACAAAACCAATTTAAAAATAAGTAAATAACAACAAAAATAATAAAATAAAATAAAAAACATGCTCCTTGAGTGTGTCAAAACAAAAGCACAACCAAACACACACAATAAGATAAAATAAACCACAACATACACCACATAGAAAAACACAAGAACCACAGAACAAAACACAAACAAGACAAAAACAACATAACACTACAAAGACATAACCCAAAAAAAAACATGAAAAATAAACACAAGCAAAACCTAAAAAATAAAAGAATTCTACTAAGGATTTTTTCCATTTTTTTTTTTGCTCTGCTAGGGTTTGATGAGGAAAGCTGCTTTGCTAGAATTTTTTTGAGACCTATCTGGTGGGCTCTGCGGGGATGGCAGCAGTTTCTGGAGGAGGTATGAACAACTGGAGGAATGTAGTGATGGCATCAGGTCCGTCACAGAGCGTGCATGCTAGGGCTGGTATTTCTTTTAAAAATGATTGGAAGGAACAGGATTTCCCATTGCATGCCAGGAATCGCTTGTTAAAGAACAATGGATGTTTGGAACGATGTGAAGCCAGGCCGGTTCTAGTGGTTCAACCAGACTCGGTGGCAGAAGATGTGGAGTATTTAACCAAACATGCGCTTATTGGTAAATTTATGGGCATCCAAATTTCTCTTCCCTTTGTGGAGGCTTGGGTTAGGAAGACTTGGAACCCCGAAGGTGATGTGGAGGTGATGCTTGAGTGCAAACAACTATTTTATGGTGGTTTTTTCTTGTCTTGCGGATCGTAACAAAGCATTTGAAGGAGGTCCCTATTTACGTAACCAAGCGGGACTCTTTCTTAAACCCTGGCATGTGGGTTTCAACCCATCAGAGGAGCGGCCGTCACGGGTTCCGGTGTGGGTTCGGCTTCCGTGGCTCCCCTTGGAATTTTGGAGAAATGACATCTTGCATATGATTGCCCTTCTACTTGGGAAGCCGGTTGGGCCATCAGGATAGACGCTGGATAAAAAGGTAATCTCTGTTGCCCGTATCTGTGTTGAAATTGATTTAAACAATCCTATTCCAGATTCTATTGAAATACAGTTCGGATCAACCACATGGGTTCAAAAACTTGACTATGAAGCTCTTCCATTTCGTTGCCGGATTTGCCATGAATATGGCCACTTACAAAGAAAATGCCCTAAGTTTGTCCTACCTGTGGCTTCAAATCCTAGGCCCTCTCAAGCTGTACAAAATATGGATAAAGGAAAAGCCCCGATAAAGGAGGGGGATCAGGATAAGGAAGGCTTTGTTACGGTAAAACCTCGAAACAAAGGAAGAAAGGCAAAAAGAGACATTAAGGATAACCAGACCGGATGCTCGGCTCAATCGTTTTGAAATTCTAGAGAATCTTGATCAGTGCATGGAGATACCTGAAACATCGCTACCTGTTATAGATATAACAGGACCAAATCAGTTGTCTCTTCATGAGGTGGAACCAAGGGAACCAGATACAAGGGGTTTAAATGAAGAACAAAGGGCTTTGGTTTCGAGTATAGGTGATATGGTTGGCCCTAGCCCTGGAAGTGAAGTTATCTTAGAAAATGGCATAGATTTAGATGTGCCCTCTCCTACCCAGGCACTGATGCAGTCATCCATGGACTGTAAAACTCCTACGGTGTTGGGATTGCAGCATAAAATAATTAAAAAAAATGCTTCAGATAAGAATATGAAGGTGGGTCGAAAGAAAGACCAGGATAAAATTAAGTTAATGGGGGAGACTTTGGTAGAGTCAGGTTTGGTGAGAACATTGGACTCCCATTTTTATAACCCCCAAAAATGATTATACTTTCATGGAATGTAAGGGGGTTGAACAACATCCCCAGACAAAAAGTTGTTCGTGATTTGATTCGTGTTCATTCTCCGGATGTGGTTTTTATTCAGGACAGAGTATTGATAACTGGGAGAGTCTCCCGTCTGGGGATTCTCAACACCTACGGGAGTTGATCCATAAGGATGTTCAGACTTAATGTGGTTTTTTTTTTTTTTTGGTTTTCTTTGGGAGTTGACCTTGTCTGGTGATTTAGCCTGTCTTGTTGCTTATTTGAGTCTTGGGTGGGGGCTCAGCTGTACTTTGTAATCCAGACTTTTTATCAATAAATTTTTACCCCTTTATTTAAAAAAAAAACCTAAAAAATAAAAAATAAAAAACAACCAACAACAGACAATAAACAAAAACAAAAAACATAGAAAACACTCACACATAAAAACACGAATTAACACAAACAAAGAGAAACCCAAGAACAAGAAAAAAACACAAGAACAATAACAAAAAACATAAAAAAAAAAACACAAAACAACAAAAACACATGAACAACAAAAAACAACACAAAGAACACAAAAACAAAACAAAACAAAAGAACCCACCCACCTTAAAAAACTAAACAAAAAAAAAAAAGAAAAAGAAAAAAAATTGAACATAACAATGACCTATCTAGACCAGAAGACTATTAAGGCAAGAATCAACAGAGGAAACAAAATAAAGAATAGAATGAGCTAGGGAACTAAAAAAACTGAATGAACCAAAGAGAAGCAAAAAAAAAAGCAAGAAGAAACTAGGTACCTTCAGAACTGGAGCCATCCAAAGAAATGATAGAAAGAAGAGCTTCCCTAATTTGAGAAGCCCACCATATAGGAGGGTGGCCATAACAAGTAAGATCACCTTTGTCCAAAGCCCAATTAGCTAAAGCATCAACACTCTTGTTTTGATCTCTGACCACATGATTGTAATCAACTTTCAAAAATCCCATCTGGATTAATTGAATCTTCTCAATAATTCTTTTTATTCTCCAATCCACCTTATGATTCTTAGAAGGAGTCTTCAAGAGATTAATCATAAGTTGAGAGTCAAACTCAACTAACACCTTTTCCCATCCAACCTTAGTAGCCTCCTGAAGGCCTCTAAGGATACCATACCCCTCAACAAGGTTATTGGAAAGAATACCCAAATTCTCAGCAAAAGTAAAAACCAGGGAGCCATCTGAAAGTCTACCAATTCCTCCCACACTGGCTTTTCCAGGGTTCCCTCTAGAGGCTCCATCAGTATTGACTTTTCCAAAATCCTTAGGAGGAGGTTGCCAATTTCTAGTCCTATCCATCTTACTAATACTCACATTCCCTTTAAGTTGGTTGCCCTTAGAAGATTTAATCTTCAATATTTGCATCACTTGATCCCATATTTGGTGGGAGTTTTGGGGGTGATTAAGGAGTTGATGGACTGATTCAACTAAGTTGGCTATGGTCTTTTGCCAAATATAGTGAATATCCTTCCTATCTTGATTAAAAATTTGGTTGTTCCTTTCATTCCAAATATTCCAAAGAAGAATGGTAGAACCCATCCAAACTAACTGCCTAATAAAATGATCAACACCCTCTTGATTAGGCCAATCCCTCCAAAGTTGTTCAAAAGTAAAAAAATTGGACCACTGTAAGCCAAGTAAAGTGGCCATTCTCCTCCATAGCTCAGAGGCTAAAGTACACTCAATAAAAATATGGTTGAGATTTTCTACATTCTCTTCACACATTTCACATCTAAAAGGGCCATGAAAACCATGCTTCATAAGTTGCTCACCAGGAAGCACCCTACGATGCAATAAAAGCCAATTAAAGAACCTCACCTTAGGCCAGAGCTTTTGAGCCCACAATCGAGAAAATATGTCAGAAGAATGGTTGGGATTATTATGGCATAAGGTCAAATAACCTTGAGCAACTGAATACTCACCCTTAGTAGTGTTGTTCCATCCAAAACAATATTTTTCATGGGACCAAGAGAGGGATCTCATATGAAGGATGCCTTGGATATCTTGTCTTTGCCTTTCTAGGATTTGAATAGGCCAGTCCTCAATAGGGATCCAATATCTACCAACCTTTGAATTACCAGTATGGTACCGATAGTAATTAGCCACCTTTATCCAATTAGCTCGGTGAAGCTCCTCCATCCAAGGCCTCCAATCGAGAAACTGAGTTATCAAAGGCTTGTGACCATCCCAAGAATCTATCCAAAAATTTGCATGTTGACCATTATGAATGATCCAAAATAATTTTTTCTTTATCAAATCCTCACCAGTCTTAAGAACTGCTAAAATGGGAGAACCTTTGGTAGGAAGTTGATAGCGAACAAGGTCTTCAGGACTTTTGTTCTCAGCATATTTAGCATGGAGATTATTGGCCCAAAGAGCATTGGGGTTATGCAACATCCTCCAATATAATTTAGCAGCTAAAGCTTTGTTGTTATTAATAGAAGACCGGAATCCTAACCCCCCTTCACTCTTAGGAAGACATAAAGTATCCCATTTCACCAAGGCCCATTTTCTTTTCTCCTTAGTACCACTCCAAAGGAAACGATGACTGATTTGATCCAATTCTCGAAGAACAGCCTTTGGGATATTCAAAATGGAAGAAACATAAATAGGAATAGCTTGAAGGACTGATTTTACCAAGGTGATTCTACCCCCAGAAGAAAGCCACTTGTTGGTCCACTTTCCAATTTTCTTCTTGACTTTGTCCAACAACCAATTCCAATCTTTATTTTTCTGCCTTTGAATATTTATGGGAATACCTAAATAAGTGATTGGAAGAGAGGTCTTCTTATATCTTAATTTATCCAAGACCATGGATTCCTGTCTAGCAGAGCAGTGAAAGAAAATAACTTTAGATTTGTCTTCATTGATCAACTGCCCAGTAGCCTTAGAAAAACAGCTAATGATTTGCTTAATATTAGAAGCTTCCTTAACTGTAGCTTTACCTAAAAGAGTAGAGTCATCCACAAATTGAAGATGAGAGATAGGTCTAGCTCCATGAGCAATGGTAACTCCCTCAAGGGTTTTGTTTTCCCTCTTTTTGGTTATAGTCCTACCCAAGCATTCAACAAGAATGATGAATAAATAAGGGGATAGCGGGTCACCTTGCCTAATACCTCTGGAAGCTGGGAATGACTGAGAAGGCCTGCCATTGATAAGAACTAAGTAGGAAACTGAAGAGATACATCCCATAATCCAATCCATCCAATCCTTAGAGAAACCAAATTGCCTCAAAACTTTGATAAGGAAGTGCCAATCCACTCTATCATAAGCTTTGGATAAGTCTAACCGAATGAACATGGAAGGAGATTTTTGCATATCCATGGAATGGATGGCTTCCTGAGCAAGAACTATCTCATCTACTATTTGACGTCCTTCCACATAACCCCCTTGCTCTGGGGAAATAATCTTATGCAAAAGAGGCTTCAACCTTTCTGCCATGATTTTAGTAATGATTTTGAGAAGAACATTACATAAAGCAATAGGTCTAAAAGTTGAGATATGATCAACCTCTTGAGCTTTTGGAACAAGAGTAATATAAGTTTTATTGATAACCTTCAAAATTTCTTTGGCTTTCCTGGCTTCTTCCACCACCTCTAATAAATCAACATGAAGGATATCCCAGAACTCTTGGTAGAACTCAATGGGAAAACCATCGAGACCTGGGGTTTTCCCTTTTTGCATTTTAAAAACTACTTGTTGAAGCTCATTGATAGTAACAGGAGCAGTCAAAATAGAGTTCTCCTCAGAAGTGATAAGAGAAGGGATTGCTTGAAGAACATTTTGTTGTGAAGCTGAGTCAAGAGGAGTAGCAACAAAAATATTGGAAAAGTAATCAACAACAATAGAGTTCATGCCATCCCAAGTATAAACAACATCTCCAGAATCTGATTTTAAGGAAGAAATAAAGTTGTGAGATCTTCGAGCTAGAAGAGATTTGTGGAAGAAATTTGTGTTTCGATCTCCTTCTTTGAGCCATTGAATTCTAGATTTTTGCTTCCATAAGATTTCTTCTCTTTTTCCCATTCCTCTAACTGAGTTGTGAGTTTAATTTCATCTGCACTTCTCTTCTCTGTGAGGCCATCTAAATGGATTTTCTTATTCAAATTTTCAAGATGAGCAATAACTTCATGTTTTTTTTATGAACATCCCCAAACTCTTTCCAGTTCCAAGTCTTGATTTTGGATTTAATGTATTGCAGTATTTTGGCAAAATAGAACATCTTAGTCCCATGCCTAGGTTTACCTTCCTTCCACCATTGTTGCACATGAGGTCTGAAGGAAATATCTCTAAGCCACATTAATTGAAAATGAAAAGGAGAGAAACTCACATTGGTTTTCCACATTTCCACCATGATCGGCCAATGATCCGAACCAACATTATTAAGAGTCTTCACTTTAGGAATGTGACCATGGATTAAGAAATTTTTAGAGAGCAAAAACCTATCCAATCTCTCCATTATACAAGCTAAGCCTTGCCTTCTATTAGACCAAGTCATAAGGCCATTATCTGGTTGGATATCCACAAGATGGAGGTTTGCAATATATTCGCTCATGAGGTCGAGTGCTTTTGTCCAAATTTCTATTTCCCCCCTTTTCTCATCCAGAGAGAGGATGGTATTGAAATCTCCTCCGATCAAGATCCAAGCTTTAGGAAAATGAGAGATAATATGAGTAATATCCTTCCACTGTCTTCTTTTTTCCTCCAAAGAAGTCGGAGCATAAATAGTAATGCAGAGCATAATCTGGTTGGAATGTCTACTTTGAATAGCTATAGCCAACAAACCCCAACTGCCAACCATATGGTGAATAACTACCTCTTTTGGGTCCCAAAGACAAGCAATGCCACCCGAAGTCCCTTGGGAACCGAGGGAAACCACTTTTCCAATCGGCCAAATTTTACCGGCAATTGAGTCCATATCCTCCATTGACATCTTTGTTTCTTGAAGGAAAACAAGATGTGGATGATTTATTCGAATCATTCTTCTAATTTCATTTTGTTTTGAAAGACTCCCTTTGAGTCCTCTAATATTCCAAGTGATGATCTTCATTAATACCAGGGCTAAAAAAGTTGGGAAGGGCATTAATCTTACCTTCCTCTACAAGCTTTTCACCTTCTTTTACCATATGATATTGATTGGTCTTGCGACCTGCTTTTTGATTAGAATCCATCTTCAATTTTTTTCCCCTATTTCTTGACTTATTCCAATTGAATCTGAGATGGCTTCTAACCTTGAAGAATGCTCGTACACAGCCAAAATTTTACTAGATGGTTCAATGGAGTCTATATTGGGACTTGCATTATTTGAAGTTTTGACATTTGAAAGATTGTTTTTCTTGTGTAAATTTTCTCCTTTTTTTCTGTTGAAAACCTTTGATTTGTTGGTTTGTCTCTCGAGTTCTTCCCTTCATATTTAAATTGTGTTTCTAAGATTTTAGTTTCCATTATTTCCTCTTCCTCACTTGGGACATCATTTGTGGAAAGGATTTCAAACATATTAGTAGATGACTTTGATTGATCCTTCATAACTGGTTTTTTTTTAGTGTTCTTCTTCTTAGGTATTTGGAAACCTGCTGAGTTTATATCTTCTTTCTTTTGATCAGGAATTTTATTTGGGCAAGCACTGGCCAAATGACCATATTCATGGCAAATTCTACAATGAAAAGGAATGTTCTCATAGTCCACTACTTGCTCCCAAGTGTCTTCCCCAAATTGTAATGTGATATTTTTAGGTAGGGGTTTGTCAAAATCCATTAAAACACAAATCCGAGCATAAATAATATGTTCAAAATTTTGAGTACAATCAGCAATCATCATAAAAGTTCCTAAAGAGTTTCCAATTGAAGAAAAAATAGTAGGATTCCAAAATTCAATAGGGAGGCCAAAGAGTCTAACCCACACGGGAGCTATAGAAGGCATCTCTTCTTCGGCTTTAAATTTAGTATGCCAGGGCTTCATGAAAAGCCCCGCCCTTCCAAAAAACCAAGGACCCCCTTGAAAATTTTTCTCTCTATCTTCATTATTAGCAAATAAAACAAGAAAATAACCATTTGGATAAATAGAGATTTGTAACTCACCTTTAGTTTTCCAGATTTTTGCAGCCCAGACTTTGAAAGCAGATAGACTCGAACGAAAACCCACGAACCGACAAATTAGTCCTCTTTTTTCCAAATCTTCAATGCCAGTCTGAATGTTACCCATATCAAGCTTAACAATAGGAGTTCCATCAGCTGCTTTAAGACATCCTGACTCCATTTTCCTAGGATCAATCTTAGGCATTCTTAGAGGTTTATGGGAAGCCCTAAGATTGATATTAGCATTGGGCTGAGGTCTGTCCACCATGAAGGGCATCCCTAAAATTCATTTTTGGGACTGAGTCTTCGAAATTCTTACCCTTGACAGGGGTTTTCATAGTAGAATTATTTTGTGGGTGCACCTTAGCACCAGATTCACTTGAGATATGAGCCATTTTTTGATCAACTACTTGAAACTTGTTTCGTGATCTCTTTAATCCTTGCCCTAGACGTCGTGGAAAGGTATGGTTTTCACTTTTCTTTTGTGCAGCAAATTGGAAGTCGTTGTCACTCAAGTTCATAGTATGATCTGTTGAAAGATAAATTTCTAACCCATCTTGGATCCCCTGCAACATTTCCTGCTAAAATATTGAGCATAAACCACAAAAATATTGGTCGCTAGGGCCCGAAGGCCCTAAAAACCAACCTCTGGAGCTGCTTGCACTCAACCCAGATGAAACCCTCGCATAGCCGCTTGCCAAATATCTCGTTCACACATAGGGATGCGCTAGGATATGTGTTGCTCCAAATGATATGAAAATTGGTGGAGACGTTCTAGGGTTTTTCAGGCATCTACCCTCAAAATTTTAGCTCAATCCGAGTCCGGATGAAAGGAATTTGTTAGATATATAATCATGCATTTAGTGTTTTGTGTTAGAATTTACCAAGAGTAGAACTACAAAATAATATTTGAAAATAAAATTTAACTCTTCATCTATCTCCATGGGATAAAATTTGTATAGATAGTAAAGTTGATCATTGAGAGCCATTGGATTACAAAAACTCATCAAATCTGATCTAGACTATACTGAGAGTTCACTTGACTCATGGAGGAGTGGAAACTCAAGTATGTCTATCCTAGTAGAACTTAAGAGAATAAATATTTATTCTAACACCCCCTCTTAAGTGATACTAGGGGTGTATTATACAAATGAGTCCCGACAATAGGGCTTAATGAGGTACTCATTTACAATGATCTTATTTGAAGAGATGGTAAAAAAACCACATGGGAAAAATCCTCTTCCAAAAAAAAGAAAAAAGAATAGGTATGTCTTTGAATTGTGAATATTGTCCTCTATTAAAGAACAGCCGAGCGGAGGGGGGGTGGGGTTTCGGTTGGTGTTTTTTTTTTTTTTTTTTTTTTTTTTTTTTTTTTTTTTTTTTTTTTTTTTTTTTTTTTTTTTTTTTTTTTTTTTTTTGTATAAAGGAGAAGCACGAGCGGGATCACAACAAAAAAAAAAAAGAAGAAGAGGGGGGGGGGGAAGCGCCCTCCTTTCTTACTCTTTCTTTCTCCCCCCTCTTCTTTTTTCTCTCTTAAATCTAAATAGTAGAGGGGGAGGGGTTGGTGGTGGTGGTGTCTTTTTTTTTTTTTTTTGGGGGGTGGGCCAAGGTGGCCAAGGGAAAATCCCCCCCCCGGATATGTTGTCGAATGAAGTGCATGTGAATCTCAATGTGCTTGGTGCATTGATGCTCAACTGGATTGTGTGCAATATGAATTATGCTCTGATTGTCACACCAAAGAGTAATAGGTTTGTCATGGGAAAAACCAAATTCTCTTAGTATCTGTTGAAGCCAAAGAGCTTCCTGACTTGCAAAAACTATTGCCCTGTATTCTGCCTCTGTAGATGATAAGGCTATTGCCTATTGTTTTTTGCATAACCAAGCAATTGGTGAGGAGCCAAGACAAAATACATAGCCAAAATTTGAACATCTATCCTCTACTAAACCTGCCCAATCAGAATCCGTGTAACCAATGATATCCATAGATTTTCCCTCATATAAGAGCCCAAAGTGAGGAGTTCCTTGCAAGTAGCGGAGGATTCTTTTTGTTGCTTGCCAATGACTAAAATGAGGTTGATGTGAGAATCTGGATATCAAGCCAACAACATAAGAGATATCTGGGCGAGTATGAGTAAGGTATAATAGACTCCCTACAAGTCAATGGTATAGAGTTGCATCACATAGAGGGGATGTGCAGGAAGTACTTAGAGTGACTCCAGACTGAAAAGGTGTAGGAGAAGGTTTGCAATATGTCATTTTAAACCTTTGAAGAAGGTCTAGAGTGTATTTTTGTTGACACAATGAAATTCTTGCATCTGTTTGATTTATTTGAATCCCAAGGAAGTAATGAGCTAAATCCAGATCAACCATTTCAAAATTTTTAGAAAGGGAGTCCTTGATAGTCTGAATGTGAGCGATGTCACTACTAGTGAGTAGTAGGTCATCAACATAGAGAACAAGTATGATGATATTTTCTTCATCTCTCCATATGTAGACTGAGGCATCAGACTCACAATGAGAAAAACCTGATGAAAGAAGGAAGGAGTCCATTTTGTCATACCAAGCTCTAGGAGCTTGTTTGAGGCCATAGAGAGACTTCCTTAGCCTACAAACAAGGGAGGAGTATTGAGTGAAACCAACAGGTTGTTCCATGAATATCTCTTCTTTTAAGTCCCCATGTAAGAAAACACTTTTTACATCCATTTGAAAGACATACCACTTTTGGGAAGCAACTAGAGCAAGAACTAGTCTAACAAAATCCATTTTGGCAACTGGTGCAAAAGTTTTAGAATAATAAATCCCTTCGATCTGAGAGAAACCTTTGGCTACCAAGCAAGCTTTGTGTTTGTCAATTTCTCCATTAGGTCCATATTTTGTTATGTAAATCCATTTACAGTGAACTAATTTTCTTCCTTTAGGTAGGGGAACTAATTCCCAAGTTTTGTTTTTGATTAAGGAAGAGAATTCGTTTTCCATGGCATCATCCCATTATTTAATACCAGTTGCTTCTTTGAAGGATTGAGGATCTGAGGAAATGGATTGACAAACAAGACCAGAGCCTATGGAGTTGCTTAATCTGGATGAAGGAAGATTTTGGATGTATGGAGTTGCTTCTTCAACAATGGTGTGGGCCCATTTAGGCATTGTGGAAGGAGTAGTAGTAGTGGCAGGACTTTGAGTTGGAGTTATAGGTTCTTCATCTTGATCATTAATCTCTAAATTAACCTCTAAAGTTGGTTCTTCATTATATTGAGGCTCTAACATTGGAGAAGGCTCAAGAGAATTAATGGTGGAAGAGGATGGTTGAGGATATTTATGAGGGAATGTTTCATCAAATTGAACATTCCTATGAAAAAGACCTCATGAGTTGCAGGGTCAAGGAGCCTGTATGCTTTCATTTCCTCACAATAACCAACAAAGATGAGCTTTTTGCTTTTCTTATCTAGTGCCTTCCTTTTCTTCTTTGGGATATGTGCCCAAGCAGTACACCCAAAATTTTTGAAGAAAGAGACATCAAGTTTTGAGCCAGTCCATGCTTCCTCAGGAGTCAAATGGCCAAGAGCTTTATGAGGTGTGCGGTTTTGAATATAGTTTGCATAGTTAATTGCTTCTGCCCAAAAAAATATTGGAAGATCTCTTGAGTGGAGCATACAATTTGCCATTTCCTTTAAGGTTCTATTTTTCCTCTCTGCAATGCCATTTTTCTGCGGATTATGGGAGACAGAATGTTGATGAATTATTCCATGACTTGATAGAAAAATTGAGAACTCATTACTAAAGTATTCCCCCATTATCTGTACAAATTTGCTTGATTTTGCAAGAGGCCTGATTTTCAACTAAGGCTTTGAAGATTTTGAAGTGGGATAGAACATCACTTTTGTATTTTAGGAAGTATACCCAAGTTATTTTGGAAAAATCATCAATGAAGGTTAGAGCATATTTTTCTCCTTTGAAAGAAGGCTCTGGGAAGACCATCAAGTCACTATGGATTAACTCTAGAGGGGATGAGGCCTTTAGAGAACCACTAGGGTGGAAAGGATCTTGATGTTGCTTTCCAAGAGCACATCCAAGATAAAATCCATCAATAGAAGAGACTTGTGGTAATCCTATTACCATTTCATGGGTGTTCAATTCCTTTAGGTAGTTATAACTGAGATGTCCAAACCTTTCATGCCAAATTTTGCTTTTAGAATCTCCATGAGCAACAAAACAGGAGGCCCCTTCTAAATTTTTGAATCCTTTGAAGTGAAATAGGTGAGTATTGTGATCAATATCTCCTTTTGCTATTAGAGAGTGAGGGTCTTGAAAGTCTCTTATCTCAACTCCTGTTGGGGAGAAGAGAATTATTTTGCCTTTTCCAGAAGTACAAATTTGATAGACGAAGAGGAGATTTGTTGCAATGTTTGGTACATAGAGAACATTATTGATATAACCACCATCAATGGATATGTCACCTTTTCCTTTGACTGGGATAAAGGATGAGTCACCAACTTCTATGCTACATGTTGAACTTGAGGAGATTGAAGTGAATGACTCATCTGAGGAAGTCATGTGATGAGTTGCTCCTGAATCTAGAACCCAGTATTTTGATGAAGTTTTTATAGAATTGCCTTGAACATTTAAGGCTTTTCCTATCTACTTCTTAGTTTCTACCTTTTGATCCTTCATTGTTGCCTCTAGTTGTTGAAGTATTTTCCAACATTTGTTCACAGAATGGCCATTCTTTTTGCAGTGAGTACAAGTTATGGGAATCCTCTCTTTCTTTTTGAATTTTTCTTTAGAAGAGGTGGATGCTACTAAGGCTTTTGAGGAAGAGGAAGAGATCTCATATTTTGCAAGTTTTGTTTCTTCTCTAGTTAGTCTATCACAAAATTCTTCTAAGGAGGGCATTTTAAAACTTGCACCAAGAGCATATTTTGTAGATAGAAAGGTGGTTGCAAAAATTTGAAATACACCATTTAATTTAAAAAGAATTAGATAGATGCATTCTTCTTCTATTTTATTCTTCCCACTGCCTTTGTATTGAGTGAGGACTTCTTTGAATTTTGTGAGAAAGTCAACAATATTGTTGAAGTCTTTAGGAGATAATGTTGTTAATTCTGCCTCTAGCTGCATTGACCTCATTTGATCTACTTTTCCAAATAAGTTCTTTAGTTTCTCCCAACTTTCATAAGGAGTTTTACAATCCGTAATGTGAAACCATAAGCTTTCATTTACATTAGTGCTTATAATACCCATTTTTTCATACAACTTCCCTTTATGAACAAATTTTTCATATTCTTTTTCAAATTCAGGTTGCTTCTCTTCTAGCAGGTGTGTGAGCCCTTTTTGAGAAATGAGATTTAATATTTTAGGTTTCCATGTATGATAGTTATGAGGGGTGAGTGGATCAATTGTATTCATTGTATTCATTTTGCCAAAAAAATTGAAGAGAACCAATAATTCCCCCCTTTAACTTCAATTATATTATTTAGAGAATGCAATGGATGTTATAAAGAAGAGAACAAAAAACCTTTTAGAAATACCAAGCTCCTCAAAATACCCACCCTAACGTGAGGGAAACTATAAGTAAATGAGGAGGTTTGATAAAACTATAAGGCCAATGAAACAAGTTTTATGCCAGGCCTATATATCTCTTCTTCTCAATTACTCACCCTTACGTGAGGGAAACTATAAGTAAAGAGGAGAATTGATACTTGGAACATAGGATTTTAAAAGAATAATCAACCAGACCTCTATATTGGAAATCTGAAAAACCCGCCCTTACGTGAGGGAAACTATAAGTTATTTAGATTCCAATACGTGGTACATAGGTGATTATAATTTAATGGATTTGGTTTTAATTTAAGAAAGGAACATCAATTAAGGAATAGAAAAAAATTATTTTATAAAATACTAGTGAAGAGAAATATTGTAACTTTGTTTCATCATTTCATTTTAAGAAAAATTGGTGATCATATTTATTAAAAAATATAAATAACAAAATTAATTACATATATATATATATATATATATAATTTAAATGTTACATCCCTATATAGTCATTTCAAAAATTGAATTATAATTTTGAACTATATTTATTACATTTTCAAATGATCCTTTATCTTCCATGGTATTATTAGCCCTATTTATTGGTAAATATTTTAAATATGGAGAATAAAAAAAGTATAAAATATATTTGAGTGTAAATATAGTCTTAAATAATCCTAGTTGACATCTAATTATTAAACTATCATTGATGTTTTTGTTAGTCATATAAAATTCATAATTATTTTGCATCACAACTTTGATGTGGATATCCAACTTATAAATTGCATTGTTATCCTAGACAATATACTCAATGTCTAGGATGATGCTTGATTATCCTACCCCTTATATTCCTTTTATAAATATAGTAATATTAAAAAATATCACTAAATCTTAATACATAGATTCATGCATTTAATCGAATAATGAACAATAACTTATTGAAACTATTTATTGAAAAATCTACTTTAAGTAATGCATACATATAATGCTTCTCTCATTACATATTACAAAAATTTATTTACAATTTATAGTTACACGAGACTCTTTATGTTCACATTACTCTTTACCTTTACACTTACATAAACTCTTAATCTCATTATACTCATGGAAGATCTAACTCTTAGCCTTTCTCAAACACATAACAATAAATCTCACATGTTTACATAAAGATAAATCTTCTCATGATTTCTCATAACTCTTGACTTTTAAACATGAAACTTACATAACTAACATGATACCTCACACACATAACTCCACACTAATTTACATGACACATAACTCACACTTAATAACATGACACATCCTATAGAATCAAATATTAAACACACCCTAGACTAAATTGTTGACAAGGTACCATATAATGTAATACCTCTAAGACCCTCTATATTAAATTAGTTGGTTTGAAGATGTTTTCCCTTCATGTACTTTTAGTCCTTTGTTTTGAGCTTGATCATTTTTCTCTATCTCTCATACTAGTAGTGACTTCGATCATTTTTGAAGTTGCCTTGGAAAGTATTTTTGAAGAAGTCCATTTAGTGCTTTCATCAATATTCCTTTTACACTTTTCAATCCATGGTTTGAATTATTATTTCCTTTCTGCCAACAATATTTTTGAGAATGATTATTACCTCCACAATTTTACAATGATGAATTTCCCAACAATTTTATATCTTATGCCATATTTACTGTAATACTTACACTTGTTCATACTTTGAGTGTACTTTCCTTCTTCTATTTCCTTAACCAATTTTTTTGGGCCTTTATGGGATTTAAATCACAACATTAATAAAGATAATTTGTGTCACAACATGCATATTTCATCATAGGCTTGTATTTTGATTCTTCAAAATTTTCTTATTTGTTTGTCTTAGGAACATTTAGAGTGACTATTGCATTATATAATAATTTCCATATATTATAGTCATTTGCATTTTTTATAGGACCATGTATGCAATTATGAAGCATCAAAAAGACTATATTTTAGCTTCTTTGTGAATGGATTGTAAATGTCCCGTTAATTTTGATGACCTATATTTTTTACCTTTAGTATTTTCTTAAAAAATGAATTGTAAGTTATTTTTTAAAGGCTTTTCTAGTGATGCCTACTGAATATTTATTTTAGTGATGCCTACTAAATATTTATTTTAATTTTTATTTGCTTTATTTCTTAAATTTCCATTTTGTGTTTATTTTTATCTTTACCTTTGATCAATAATTCTACTATCCTTTTGTTCACACAAAATTTTCTTCAAATTCCTTCGATTTTAATTTACTTTGTTGTAGATTTCCTTATTACTCTGGAAATAATATTAAAATTGAATAAAAAAAAATTCAATCTTTAATATCCTTATTATTTCTTAAAATTTATCTTCAAATAGTTTTCTTGAATCTTATTCAATCTTCAATTTAATATTTCTCTTAGATTTTAACAATCTTCTTAATTATTTGTAGAAATCCTTTTATCTCCAAATTGAATTCTTCTTAAATTTTCTTCAATATTAATTTTTTATTTATTATTTATTCAAAAAAATTGTTCTTATTCAATTTAGTTCTTTTCTTCAATCATCAAATTCTTTCTTCAATTTTTTTTTCTGCAGTTTAATTTTTCAGTCATCAATTTCTTTCTTCAATCCTCTTTAATTTTTTTTCCTTGAATATTTCATTGTTTTAATCTTTTTCTTCAAATTTTATTCTTCTCTTCAATATTTAATTTTCTTCTTCTTTCTTCAATTATTTTTCCTTCAATTTCTTCTCTTTCTTCTTCAAATTCTAAGTTCTTTTAATCTTTTTCTTCAATTTTTATTCTTCCTCAATTTTTGGTTCTTCAATATTTTTCTTTTCACCAGTCTTTAATTTCTTCTTTCTTCCATTTTATATTCTTTCTTAAAATTTAAAAAAATTTCTCCCAATATTCAATTTAATTTCTTCTTTCAATTGTTTCTTCTTCTTTTAATTTCTTTCTCAATAATCTTCTTCAATTTTTATTTTTTAATCAATTATCTTCTTGCAACTCCCTCAGTTACAAATATTTTTTTCTTCGATAATAAAAAAATTATTTTCCTTTCTTTTAATTTATATTTTAACTCCATAAATGCCTCTTTATATTTCAACTTATAATATTTTCTTTAATATTATATACCTTATGGTTCAAATAAATATTTAGAGAAGTTATACCCTAGGAAATGGTGCAACCTTTTAATTTTTGAATTAGGGCATAAAATATTTGCATGCTTTGCAAAATACATTTCAACTTCCATTTATATCTCCATCCTCTACATTATCTACGTTACATATACGCCAACCAATCACTCTCCACTTTCTACCTAACGTTATCTTTTATTTTTGAAGTGCTTGCAATTTTTTTTTCAATCTATTATTATTGCTTTAGTCCAAGCCTTGGCTCATCTTTTGCATGCAATTTTTGTAGATGATCTTTTGCATTTTGACTTCTATATTACACCATACTTTGCACTTTTCTAGACTTACACCAAACTTTCTACTTTTCTAAAATTTTACATTTTAACATCTAGCTTGCA
This sequence comes from Wollemia nobilis, assembly GCA_028583015.1. NCBI lineage: Eukaryota > Viridiplantae > Streptophyta > Pinopsida > Araucariales > Araucariaceae > Wollemia > Wollemia nobilis. The sequence continues at coordinate 214,379 of JAQPPZ010001776.1, read as the reverse complement.
CCATAATTATTACTTTTCTAGATTTTTGTATTTCGATGTCTAGCTTATACTAGACCTCATACTTTTCTAGACTTATTCTACGTCCAAAGAACACTCACATTTATTTGTCCTCAATATTACCTCTCAAAGTAGTCAATGCTATATTTTTATTTTTATTTGATTTAGATAGTCCATCCGACATCTCCTTCAATACTTTTACAATTTATCCCCCTTTGTAGTCCTAAGGATCTTCACTTGTCATAGCTCATGCTTCCTTTGTATATCGTAGTGTTTAAGAATTACACCCAAATTGGCTCTAATACCACTATTAACAATATAGTAATATTTTAATCTTACTGAATCTCAAGACATAGATTCATGCATTCAATCAAATAATGAAAATAACTCACTAAAATATTTTATTGAAAAATCTACTTTAAGCAATGCATAAATGCAATGCTTTTTTTATTGCATATTACAAGGATTTATCTTCAATATATACATATATGAGACTCTTCATATTCACATGACTCTTGACCTTTACACTTACATAAACTCTTCATCTCCTCATACTCATGGGAGATCTAACTCTTCATATTTTTCAAATACATAATAATAAATCTCACATATTTACATAAAGACAAAGTCTCTCATGATTGCTTATAACTCCTCACTTCTAAACATGACACTTCACTCACATAACTAACATCACACCTCACACATATAACTCCACACTTATTTGCATGACACATAACTCACACTTAATAACATGATACATCATATAAAATCAAATATTAAACACGCTTTAAACTAAACTATATATAAGATATCAAATAGTAAAATACCTATAACAATTCCAAACTCTTCAAATTGACTCTTTTGTATACTAAAGAGAAAGCGATATGTTGTTTTGATATTACGATCAATCCCTCTATATTATCTTTTGAGCTTTTCTCATATTGTAATTCATTAAATCACTTCATAATCATAAGATAAATTCGGAGCCGTTCGGACCATGCCTAGAATTATACTGCTGCCCCTACCTTCGAATAAACTTAATAACCATAAGATAATTCGGAGCCGTTCGGTCCATGCCTAGAATTTTACTGCCGCCCCTACCTTCGAATAAAAATATAATGACTTTGCTTAGTTGTATGTATAGCAACCCGGTAAATATGGTGGAAACGACGCATTTTCATTTTAAGAATGTTTTAAATATTTCGACCAGCCATTTCGGTCAAAAGAGGACAACGGTCGATTTAATATATACATTTCATAAGTGTAATTAAGGATGTCATTATAAGCATTATGATTTAAGTTTGTAATGTAGTAATTAAGGTTATTAATTTTATTTTGTTTAACTAAATCTTAGAATTGATATTGTTCATTGATAAGAAAGATTAATTTATAAGTGTTGTTAAGGATGTCATTAAAAGTATAAAAGTATAAGTAGTTAACACACTTTGATCAGATGACTTTTTGAGTTTATCGACTATATGTATACGATAATGAAAGTTTTCAAATTCTAATTGCAATGATCAAATAAATAGATATTTTATTTTGAAATTTTTAAATAAAAATAATAGTGAGAGGCAATCGTAAACAAGATAAACAAAATTTTAAATAATTTCTACTCGAATTTCACATTTTAGTGATAATATTATTGATTTAAAATTTGATTTTAGAATGTAATTAAAAAAAAAAAAATACAAATGGAATATGTATACAGTAAGAAATTATAATTTCATTTTGATTTTAAGAATTATTAAATATAGATTATGTTGGTTATTATTATGTGATATCAATTTAAACTGTTAATTAAAAATTCATAATGATTTCCATGTAATGTAAATATTTTAATACTAAAATATAAAATCAAATTATAAATATGAAAGCTATGAATTAATTGATGAAACTTTTAAATAAAGTTAATTATATAGATAATAGTTACCCATTATTGACAAAGAATAAATATAATTATAATATGTTAATAAAATACATTATTATTTGTTACCCATAATTGATAAAAGCTAACTATATATATTTAAGAAAAGATAACTAATACGTTTAAAAAAGGAAAAAAAATCTAAGTTGAAAAAGCGTATATCTCTATTTTAAAGATAAGTCAAGGCAATAAAAAAAGAGAATCCAATGCAAAGGAACTAAATTCTATTTTTTTATTAGTGAAGAAAGCAAACTTTGATAAGCCTATATTGGATAATGTTACATTATTTGGCATGTGCTAATGTACCCCATTGTACCTTATGGAGCAGTTATAAATATATAAATATTAGAATAGCATTTGAGTCAGTATTTTAGTAGTGGGATTTATATTTTCCCTTTATGTATGTATTTATGTGTAGGATGTGCACACATATCATGTAACAAATGTGTGCAAGTAAGAGAAGTGAGGAAGTGTGCAACTGTCATGTAACTATGTGTGCAAGTGTGTAGACGTAGAAATGTACAAAGTATCATAGAATAATGTGTGGTAATAGAGAACCATGAGTCAAGTATACAAGTGGCAAGATGAGAAGCCAAAAGGTATGAGATATTTATCTTATGTGTGGAATAGGAAAGGATGCATCTCCTAAATATGTGAGGAGATAAATAGATAAAGAGTCCAAGAGTCACATTTCTAAGGTGATATTATGGAGACAATGCTCCATGTATTATATCAAAGAATATATGTATTTCAAGCATTCAAGATATAAAATCTTACATACCATTTTTAACATATTATTGTAAGTTTTTTCATGTTATTTCATGAATGATATTTTCCATTTATTCCATATTATTTTGTTATTTTCATGAATATTTTGTTCATTGATATTGGCCATTGATACTTGAATGTTCAAATTTTAATTTTATATTTGATCTTAAATATTAGGACCTATGATAACATGACTAAAAATCCAAAAATGGTATAATAGCTACTATGAGTAGTTGCTAATAGATCCATTAGTATAATCCATTCAATCATGAGATTTAAGATAGCTTCAAGATTGTCATGGTATGAATTTTATTTGAAGAAACATATTGTGACAAAAAATATTAAGTTTGTGGGTAAAGAGACTAGCAAGAGGCTAGATCCACATGAGGAATAATAGTCAAAAAGAGAAGAGCACTTGAAAAATTTGGGTATAGAAGACCCTGAATAAGAGAACAATGCTTATCACCTCTATCAAAGTAGAAGAACACATCAGTTCATGAAAAAATTGTTGATTGTGTGAACCAAAATTATTTTGGACATTAAAGAACTTAGGTAGGGACCAAAGAATAAGAATAAATAAGCCAAAATTAAATAACTCAAACAAGGACCTAAGAAGAAGAAGAAATAAGCCAACATTCACGAACTCAGGTAGGGATCTAAGAAAAGAAAAATAAGCTAACATTGAAGAACTTAGGTATGGACCTAAAAATAAGAAAAATGGATATAAGTCAATGTTGATGTTAGAATTTCACAAATAGATATGGAAAGCATTACAAGAGATTGAAGAAGTAAAATTGAACTGATTGATTTATTCCAAGGATCAACTTTGTATAAATAGCAAAGTTGATCATTGAGAGCCATTGGATTACAACTCATCAGACCTTATGAAGACATCACTGAGAGTTCTACTAATACATAGAGGAGTGGAAACTCATGTGTGTCTATCAAGTGGAACTTAATAGAATATTCTCTTATTCTAACACCCCCCTTAAGTGATACTAGGGGAGAATCATACAAATGAGACTCGGCAACAAAGCCTGATGAGGTACTCATGTATAATGACTTATTTTTGAAGAGATGGTAAAACCCAATGGGAAAAAACCATCAATCAAAAGGAAGTAAGAGGCTTGTCTTTGTATGGCAAAGATTGTCCTCTTAATACAATAAATAGTTGGTGAAAAAACCCTTGTGGAGAAAAACCAACTATGAGGATAAGAGAGGCATGTCTTCGTATTGCGAATATTATCCTCTTTATACAAACAAGGAAATATGAGTCCCGACAACTTGGCCTAATTAGGTACTCATTTACATTATATAGTTGGTGAAAAAACCCTCGTGGAGAAAAACCAACTATGAGAAGAAGAGAGGAATGTCTTCATATGACGAATATTATCCTCTTTATACAAAAAAGAAAGATGAGTCCTAGTAACTTGGCCTGATTAGATACTCATTTACATAATATAGTTGGTAAAAAACCCCCTATGGGGAAAAACCAAATGTAACCAAAGAACTGAACACAAAAATAAGATGAATGCAGACACAAAAGTAAATTGCAGAAATGCCCCTTTTGTATTGATTTTTGATACAACTTTTACAAAGGGTTTTTGAATTGCCCCAAGTGTATTGGGAGCAATGTTACAATGTTTCCTTCTCTCTCTGAAGTACAATGCTTTGATGGAGGAGGGGAGATATTTTGACTCTTCCGTAGGATATAGTGTTCTTCGCTCTCTTGTCGCAGCTTCAAGGGGTGAGTGGGCTTTGGTATCTAGCAAGGGACCACTCCAGCTTTAGTAGCTTATCCAAAATACCTATCACCTACACACACATAAACCAACGAAGGGATCAGTAGCACCTATATATTTGAGCAATCAAATCCATACTAGACATAAAACCCTAAGCAGATAATTTGCATGAAATAAATAATAGCAGCAATAAACAGATAAAACCTCGCTAATTATTAAAGTCATTGATTGATCTCGATCATGCATACGAATTTGTGTTTGAGACTGTGGAACCAGAGAAGCGTGGTTGTGGACTGGAAACCATGGACCTGCGGTTGTGATATCGTGGACCTACATTTTCGATTGTGAAACTGTGGGTGGGTGGTTTCGACTGAAATGACAGGTTGCCTTGGGATGCATGGCAACGATCGGAATCGATCTTGCACTCTTAATTTCTTGCCAAGTCTACATATATTTTGGAAACCTATCGGTATACCAATTCAACTCTCTTTGTTTTATGGACTAATGATGCTTTTATGTGCTTCCTAGGGCTTTCGAGAGAAATAAGAGGTGGTAAACCTAACATGCCAACTGGTAAATTTGAACTTCCAGGTGGAAGGGGTAGTTACAGTGAGTCATTCAGTGTGGCTCACTTAACTGGGGTGATGTGGCTTCAAGTGGAGTGGGATGTGGGATGTTTAATGTGAAGAGACAAGAATATAACAACAAATTATTTGTGGCATGGGTGTTGGGAATATGTCTCATGTGCAAGGACAAGGGGGATAGGAGTGGGTAATATGTGGTAGGGGTGTTGGATGAAGTGTCCAGGACACATATCCAACATGTAGACAGGGTATCCTAGGGCGGGTGATTTTCCTAATTAAATAAATTAGGAAAAAAGGATGATGTGTAGGATTTTATATCCCTAACTTTATACTTAGGCATATAATTTTATTTATGTAGTATTTGATGGTGAGGTGGTGAGTGTGACTTAGAGGGTGTCAGATTTTGGTGTCTAAAGTTGCCCCTTTTTATACTGCGTTGTGTAGAACATAATGAGGTGCAAAAACTAATGACATCTAGCTTTATTGGATGAATGGACTCATTTATTTTTGGTATGGCAGAATCAATATGCATATTTTTTTTTTGTGTTTACCCCCTCAATTGGTAAGTGGGTGACTAGTGAAGCCTAATAACCAATTGATGAAAAGGTCATGATTTTTCTATGTTTTTATGCAAATGATTGCCCCAAGCTTGGTGACTTTCCATTCAAAAGACCGTTTGATTTGATTGACATGCATGTTTGTGTTTTGAAAGAAAAAATCATCCTAGGTGTCTATCCCAGTGATTGTTAGCAATTCCTTAATGCAGATTGATTGTATCATTACCGTGCTTTGTAACCTCATGGAGTGGGTGTCAATTTTGACCTTGGGTTGATTTGATTGAATTGTTTCTTGAGCCTGTTAGACTTTCATTTGCTTTTGTTGTTTCTATTTTTTTTTTGTAACCGCTGATTTGCAGTTTTTAAGGTGGTAACCACGGTTGCACGTTTTATCTTACAAAAATGCGTTTACGCATTTTATGGCACAAAACACGGGTTTGCATTGCTATGAAAAACGTGGGTGCATGTTTTTCACCACCAAAGCGGCTATATAAAGGCATGATGTCACTTTCAAGTCATTCTTCTAGTTGTCATTTTGTTATTTGTTGGTGAGATGAGCGAGATGGAGCTTGGTGAGGGAAGTGGTGGTAGTGGCTCGGCTAGAGTGAAAGTCGGCGTCCGATTTACTGAGGTAGGCGGTCCCACATTTTATTTTATTTTTTCGTTTATTTTTTGTTTTTGTTTTGATTTGTTTTTGGTTACCTAGGAGTAGGTAAAAATTGTTGGTTTTGTTTTTTATTACCTAGGAGTAGGTAAAAAATCGTTTTATTTTTTATACCTAGGAGTAGGTAAATTTTTTTTGTTTTGTTTTGATTACCAGTAGGTAAAAAAAAAATTGTTTTTATTTTTTATTACCAGTAGTAGGTAAAAAAAATTGTTTTTGATTTTTATTACCAATAGTAGGTAAAAAAAAATTGTTTTTGATTTTTATTACCAGTAGTAGGTAAAAAAAATTGTTTTTGTTTTGATTACCAGTAGTAGGTAAAAATATTTTGTTTTTTTTTTTTATTACCAGTAGTAGGTAAAAAAAAATTGTTTTTGATTTTTATTACCAGTAGTAGGTAAAAATTTTTGTTTTTGTTTTGATTACCAGTAGTAGGTAAATTTTTTTTGTTTTTGATTTTTATTACCAGTAGTAGGTAAATTTTTATTTTTATTTTATTTTATTACCAGTAGTAGGTAAAAAATTTTGTTTTTTTTTTTGTTTTTGCTTATGTCTAGTTTGTTTTTCTAATTCTTAATGTGTTTCTTTCAGGTTAAGCTTCTTGATGCTCGACATAGGTGGTCGAGGACTATCCGGAAAGTGCGAAAGGCACTTTTCGATGATGACTAGACCCTGTTGTAGAACATTGGTCTAGCTAATGAGGATCTTATTTTGGTGCTTGTTCAGTGCTAGGATCCAGACGAAGGTACTTTTCAACTACCAACAGGGAAGCTGACCATCACCCTTGAGGAAATCTATCATATTTTCCATGTTCCTATCGAGGGTCCTACTGTTCATGTTGGCCTCGACAAGGAGGATTTATTTCCTATGTTTGGTGAGATGTGGGATGTATACTGCAACAAGGGTGGTATTGCTTATTTGGACACGTATACATCTGGTAGCCTAGGTGAGCTTCTAGTTTTTATGATGTTTATAATGAGCAACATGTTGTTGCCTAATTCTATGGGATCAAGGATCCTGTGGAACTATGTGCCTATTGTTCTCCATCTCATAGCTAATACTCGTCAGTTGTCTTGGGCTGCCGCTCTTATCTACAAGGTTTACAGTTAGCTATATGAGGTGAAGAGGTAGGGGCATAAGGGCATGGGTTGTAGTTTATTTCTATAGATTTTGTGTTGGGAGTATATTATCATTGGTCAACCTACTGGTTTACCCTTTAGTGTGGATGCTACTTCCCCTCGTGCGTATAGATGGGTACTCGGTGAGGAGGTTAGTCGATCAACAGTGAGACCTTCAGAGTATAGATATATCCTGAGTTCTCTGACTAGAGATTTGATAATTTGGCATCCTTGGAGAGGTTTGAATTGGGCAACGGATGCAGCAGAGCTTCATCGTATCATGAGGGGACGATGGGTTGTTGGTGCTAATATTAGGGATATGGAGTTTATCCATTTTTATAGAGTGTTGTGTTAGTTTAGGCTGGTTCAAGATATTCCTGATGCACCTGTGACCTACAAGCAACAAGGTGATGAGTTAGGGCTACCTGTTGCTCCTGATTTTTGGTGAGTTGATAACCTGATGACCCAAACTTGGAGGTTTTTAACTTGGATGATGCAGGTACCACTCCTAAGTATGATGCCTAGTTTGCTGGCCAGTTGCTTTGGACTCCGAGTGTCATTGTAGATGACAACGGGAGCGGTGATGATGCAGATTCTAGAGGTTGGGGTCCTTGGTCGGTGTAGCACCAATGAGGTAGCTCTTCGAAAACTTATATGGGTATCGATTTTTTGTATCCTGAGGAGGATAGTGGTGATGGTGGCGATGGAGGTGATGGGGTTGTTGATGATGAGGATGCCCCTCCTCGATAGATAGAGGAATATTGGGACATGTTACAGGCTAAGAAGGATAGCCTATGTTTAGAGGTTACTCATTTGAAGGGTGAGTTGGCATGGTACAAGGATGAGGCGACTCACATCCAAGGTGAGGTGGATAGGATGCATGACGGTCCTAGCAGTGATGCTATCACTGTAAATAAATTAGATATTTCTAGGCTTGGAGGTGAGATCACTCGATTAGAGGGTGAGCTTACTCAGCTACAGGTAGGGTCCGATGGAGGTGACACTGTATCTCCTATTTATGCTTTGCGAGCAAATATTTCTCAGTGGGTTGCTCATGAGAGTGCTGACTTAAGGAGCCTACGCAAGTAGGCTATTTATATAGAGATGTTGGAGAACATTCTGCACCAGTGTCACATTCCTTTGCATGAGGGACTGATAGGATTCGCATGACTCATCGTTCATCAATTTCTCATGGTGCTTCTACAGAGAAGGGTCCTCAAAGGGATCCTGCTGGTACTAGCTAGTGTGACTTGTCACTTCTCTTTTTGTATTTTGCTTTTATTTTTTTTTCTATGAGCCTTAGTGCTTTGATGTATACAGCCTACGGGTATTTTGTACCTTTGGGACTTTCATATTTATACATATATATATACATGGATTTTTATTTTTTGATACAACTTTTACAATGGGTTTTTAAATTGCCCCAAGTGTATTGGGAGCAATGTTACAATGTTTCATTCTCTCTCTATAGTACAATGCTTTTATGGAGAAGGAGAGATATTCTGACTCTTTCGTAGGATATAGTATTCTTCGCTCTCTCATCGTAGCTTCAAGGGGTGAGTGGGCTTTGGTATTTAGCAAGAGACCACTCCAGCTCTAGCAGCTTATCCAAAATGCCTGTCACCTGCACACACACAAACCAACAAAGGGATCAGTAGCACCTGTATATTTGAGCAATCAAATCAGTACTAGACATAAAACCCTAAGTAGATAATTTACATGAAATAAATAACAGCAATAAATAGATAAAACCTCGCTAATTATTAAAGTCACTGATTGATCTCGGTTGTGCATACGAATTTGTATTTGGGACTATGGAACCGCGGAAGCGTGGTTGTGGACTAGAAACTATGGACCTATAGTTGTGAAACCGTTGACCTACATTTTTGACTGTGAAACCATGGGCGGGCTATTCAAATTGAAATGACAAGTTACCTCAGGATGCATGCCAATGATTAAGGTCGAGCTCGCACTCTCAATTTATCGCTGGGTCTAGATATATTTTGGTAGCCTTTTGGTATGCCAATTCAAATCTCTTTGTTTTATGGACTAATGATGCTTTTATAGGCTTCCTAGGGATTTGTAGGGGAATAAGAGGTGGTAAGCCTGACATGCCAAGTGGTAAATCTGAACTACCAGGTGGAACGGGCAGTTACAATGAGTCATTCAGTGTGTCTCACCTAACTGGGGTGATGTGGCTTCAAGTGGAGTGGGATGTGGGATGTTTTTTTATGTGAAGGGACAAGGAGACAACAACAAATGAGTTATGGCATGGGTGTTGAGAATATGTCTCATGTGCAAGGACAAGGGGATAGGAGTGGGTAAGATGTGATAGGGGTGTTGGGTGAAGTGTCTAGGAAACATGTCCAACGGGTAGACAGGGTATCCTAGGGTGATTTTCCTAATTAAATGAATTAGGAAAATAGGATGATGTGTAGGATTTTATATCCCTAAGTTTGTACTTAGGCATATAATTTTATTTATGTAGGATTTGATGGTGAGGTGGTGAGTGTGACTTAGAGGGTGTCATATTTTGGTGTCTACAATTACCCCTTTTTGTACTGCGTTGTGTACAACACAATGCGGTGCAAAAACTAATGATATCTAGCTTTATTGGATGAATGGACTCATTTATTTTTGGTATGGTCGAATCAATATGCATATTTTTTTTTTGTGTTTACCCCCTCAATTGGTAAGTGGGTGACTAGTGAAGCCTAATAACCAATTGATGAAAAGGTCATTATTTTTCTGTGTTTTTATGCAAATGATTACCCCAAGCTTGGTGACTTTCCATTCAAAAGACCGTTTGATTTGATTGACATGCATGTTTGTGTTTTGAAGGAACCAATCATCCTAGGTGTCTGTCCCAGTGACTGTTAGCAATTCCTTAATGCATATTGATTGTATCATTACCGTGCTTTGTAACCTCACAAAGTGGGCATCAATTTCGACCTTGGGTTGATTTGATTGAATTGTTTCTTGAGCCTGTTAGACTTTCATTTGCTTTTGTTGTTTGTATTTTTTTTTGTAACCGCTGATTTGCAATTTTTAAGGTGGTAACCGTGGTTGCATGTTTTATCTTATGAAAACACATTTATGCATTTTGTGGCACAAAATACGGATTTGCGTAAATGCAGGCGTGCATTTTTTGCTACCAAAAGCGGCTATATAAAGGCATGATGTCGCTTTCAAGTCATTCTACCAATTGTCATTTTGTTATTTGTTGGTGAGATGAGCGAGATGGAGCTTGGTGAGGGAAGTGGTGGTAGTGGCTCGACTGGAGTGAAAGTCGGCATCGAGTTTACTGAGTTAGGTGGTCCCTCATTTTATTGTTTTTGTTTGTTTGTTTTTTTTGTTTTTGTTTTGATTTGTTTTTGGTTACCTAGGAGTAGGTAAAAATTGTTGGTTTTGTTTTTTATTACCTAGGAGTAGGTCAAATAAATAAATTGATTTATTTTTATACCTAAGGGTAGGTAAAAAAAAATTTGTTTTGTTTTGATTACCAGTAGGTAAAAAAAATTGTTTTTGTTTTTTATTACCAGTAGTAGGTAAAAAAAAATTGTTTTAGATTTTTATTATCAGTAGCAGGTAAACATTTTTTGTTTTTTATTTTTATTACCTGTAGTAGGTAAAAAAAATTGTTTTTTCTTTGAATACCAGTTATAGGTAAAAAAAAATTGTTTTTGATTTTTATTACCAGTAGTAGGTAAAAAAAAATTGTTTTTGATTTTTATTACCAGTAGTAGGTAAAATATTTTGTTTTCGGTTTGAATACAAGTAGTAGGTAAAAAAAATTTGTTTTTTATTTTTATTACCAGTAGTAGGTACTTTTTTTTTTTATTACCATTTTTAGGTAAAAAATTTGTTTTGTTTTGTTTTGTTTCTGCTTATGTCTAGTTTGTTTTTCTAATTCTTAATGTGTTTCTTTCAGGTTAAGCTTCTTGATGCTTGGCATAGGTGGCCGAGGACTATCCAAAAAGTGTGAAAGGCACTTTTTGATGATGACTGGACCCTATTGCAGAATGTTGGTCTAGATGGTTGCAGGCGGTTAGGCACCGTACGAGCTGATGAGGATCTTATTTCGGTGCTTTTTTAGCATTGATATCCATACAAAGGTACTTTTTATCTCCCAATAGTGAAGCTGACCATCACACTTGAGGAAATATACCATATTTTCTACGTTCCTATTGAGGGCCCTACTTTTCATGTTGGCCTCAATAAGAATGAGGTTTTTTTTCCTTTGTTCGATGATATGTGGGACGTAGACTATAGCAGGGGGGGTGGTATTGCTTATTTGGACCTGTATACAACTGGTACGCTTCCATTTTTTATGATGTTTATATTGAGCAAAATGTTGTTGCCTAATTCCATGGGATCAAGGATCCCGTGGAACTAGGTGCCTATTATTATTGATCTCATAGTTGATCCTTGTCGGTTGGCCTGGGCTCCCTCTCTTCTCTATGAGATTTACAGTGAGCTATATGAGGTGAAGATGCAGGGGTGTAAGGGCTTGGGTTGTAGTTTGTTGCTCCATATTTGGTGTTGGGAGCATATTATCATTGGTCGACCTGCTGGTTTACCTTGTGGTGTGGATGCTACTTCTCCTCATGCATATTGATGGGTACTCAATGAGGAGGTTAGCCAATCAGCAGTGAGTGCTTTAGAGTACAAAGATATCCTGAGTTCTTTTACTAGATATTTGATAAGCTGGCATCCTTGGAGAGGTCTTGTTTGGGTGATGGATGTAGTAGAGCTTCATCATATCGGAAGGGGATGATGGGTTGTTGGCACTCATCTCAGGGATATGGATTTTATCAAATTTTCTAGAGTGCTACGTAATTTTGGGCTGGTTCAAGATTTTCCTAATGCCCTTATGACCTATAATCAATGGGGTGACAATTTAGGGCTACCTATTACTTCTAATTTTTGGTGAGTTGATGATCCTTCTAATGAACCAAACTTGGAGGTTTTTTACTTGGATGACATAGGTACCACTCCTAAGTGTGACATCTGGTTTACTAGCCAACCTCTCTAGACTTTGAGTGTTGTTGTATATAATGATGGGACTGGTGATGATGTAGATGCTGGAGGTTAGGTTCCTTGGTCGATGAAGCATCAATGAGGTATCTCTTCGAGAACTTATATGAGTATCAATTTTTTGCAACCTGAGGAGGCTGGTGGTGGAGGTGTTGGTGATGAGAATGCTCCTCCTCGATGGACAGAGGAGGATTATGACATGTTATAGGCTTAGAATGATATCCTGGGTCTAGAGGTTACTCATTTTAAGGGTGAGTTGGCATGGTACCAGGGTGAGGTGACTCACCTCTAGGGTGAGGTGGACAGGATGCATGATGGGCCTAGCAGTGATGCTCTCATTGTAAAGGACTTAGATATTTCTAGGCTTGGAGGTGAGGTCACTCGGCTAGAGAGTGAGCTAAATCGGCTACAGGTAGGGTCCGATGGAAGTGACACTGTAGCTACTATTTCTTCTTTGTGAGAGGATATTTCTCAACGGGTTGCTCATGAGGGTGTTGACTTGAGGAGCCTACACAAGCATGCTATTTATATAGAGATGTTAGAGACCATTCTGCACTAGCATTAGATTGCTTTACATGAGGGACTGATAGGAGTCACATGACTCATCATTCATCGAGTTATCATGGTGCTTCTATAGTGGAGGGTCCTCATAGGGATCCTACTAGTACTAGCTAGTGTGACTTTTCACTTCTCTTTTTGTATTTTGCTTTTATTTTTTTGCTATGAGCCTTAGTGCTTTGATGTATATAGCCTGCGGGTATTTTGTACCTTTGGGACTTTCATATTTATACATATATATACATGGCTTTATATTTTGGTTATTTCATGTGTTAATGTTTATTTTGATGCTTTTTACATATGCCTTGCCTGTGCTTATTTTCCAATGTTCACATTTTATATTTGTGCTATGATAAATGAATGTAACTAACATGTAATATGTAGCCTATGTTTATTTTTATTTAACTATATGATGATGTAGACACCAAAACAGCACCAATCCGATTACGTGACAACAAGCGCTGATCGCATTGACACAAACAGCCCCAAGGGCAGCCCCCAGAGGTTAAACAGTGGTCCTAACCACTTCCAAAAGTAGTTTTAGAGGTCATAGGTCAATTTGGCACCTTTTTGGCACCTTTCTCTCTGCTCGTCCCACCCCGGGATGAATACAAACTGGCACTCATCCCACCCAGGGACGAATAGCAGCATTCACCCCAGGGTGAGGCGAATAGCAAGTTTGACTGGCAAAAAGTCAAACCTCGGTAACTCCGCCAGTTAACTGAGGCTTCAGGCCATGCAATTGTGAGGAGTAGCTTTTATTCAAGAAGAGAGACTTCAGTGATGAGTGTCTTTATTTTAGAAACCTCATGCAAGAAGCTTTTTTATCAGGGAGTTAGCTTTTCTCTGAAAATAGGACAGTTAACTCAAGTGGCGCCCTCGCATGCGCAATTCAAACAAGGAGACCCTAAGGTCTATAAATTGGGGAGTTTTCCCACCCAAAATATATACATAGAAGGAGCATTTGAGCAACGAAGTGCTGCCAATTTCATACCTAACTGCGATTTGTGCTTTTACATCCTTAATCTCTCATTCGAAAGGGAGGTTATTGGGTGACTATTGGAGGCGCAAATCCGTACCCAAAACCCAATTTTTGACCACAAATATCCACAAAATTTGTTGAAAACACCCCATAACCAGTTTTGGACCCATCCCAAGTGGATTGGTGCCGAAACAATGCCTCAATCGGTGGGCGTCCTGCCCCCGGCGCTCCCCAAACTATCACAGTGCTAATCGCCCCACCCCGGGATGATTAGAAATATGTGATATATTTCTTTGTTTTTTCTTTTGCATTTGATTCTAGATAGGTTAAATAGGTTACATTTCAAATTTCATTTCATTCTAATCATTTTTGACCAGGTTATTGCTATTTCCCGCTTTCACTAACTTGCAGATGCCATCTTCAAAATATGGGTTCTAGAGGAAAAATTGGAGAAATATGAGCATCTGGGTCTTCCCAAAATGCCCCCAATTAGCTAACCCCAATTTTTCAGGTCTTTTGGAGCTTCCTAAGTAGGACATTGAATAGGGTGCTTTCTGGCCAATTCTCACAGTCCTATTCGTCCCACCCTGGAGCGAGTACAGATCTGTGAGGAATTTTTAGACTGTTATTTTTGCAATGGTCTTCTGATGATATTTTTATGCTTCTATCAAAGTTTCAGGTCAATCAGAGGTCATCTGATAGTCGTTTTATTATTTTCATGCATACACTGACAATAGGCTTTGGGAAATACATGTTTCATTTTGTCTGCAGGTATTACTAATATTTTTTGTTTCTTTGAATGCAGGTTTCCAATAGCAGAGGAGAAGGAAAGAGCAAAGAATCACATACAATAGTGGTGGCGACGTTTTGGTCCGCCCATCTTACATGTGGGCACGCGGAAGAAGGATTATTAGCCATGGATCTTGTGACAAGAAACACATTTGACTCTCCTATCCCCTAAAAAGGAAGGAGACGTATTGTAACACAATTTGTAAAGCGTATCAATAAAAGAGATTACCATATTTCGTATTGCTTTTATCTTGTGTCGATTTGCATATGTTATTTCTTGTTCTTTTCTTGTGGCATATTCCTTTTTGTTTTCGTATCCTCGTGCTTTCAGTGGCGATCACGGTGGGACCTGTGTCCCTTGATTTTTAAAATTAAATTTCTGATTAAAGTTGCTTGTTCTTTTGATTATAGGTACCAATTTTTCCAACACTGGACTATTTTAGAGCAGAAATTCAGAGATATCCGACTTGGGCAGAGAAAAGGTAGAGGTCTTAAACACCTTTTGTCAATTCTTTGCTTTATGTTCTCTGTTTATTTGCTTGCATAGGAGAGTTTGAATGCTTGCGTGCTTCATTTATGCAACTTAAAAGGAACCCCACACACCACGTGGTAACTGAAACAACAAGGCATTGGTCGTAAAACCCCAACCCTTGAGCAAGACCAAAGGTGGATTCCATTATCACTTTGGCTTGAGATATTGCATCCATTACCCCGATCGTGACTATTGCTAGACGTAAATCCTGACGAAAGCTGACCAAGTGTAGCGGGGGTGATTCCCAGTGCATGAGGATAAGTCTTCTATGGTAGGTGTCATAAACAGAGCGATCCCCCTTCAGTACCGCCTATGTTCCACGTACCATCTGCTCTCACGTACCAATAGTCTCCCTCACGTAAGGGCGGGTATATAGAGAGGTTGGTATATCGGTCTGGCAACGGTATATCGAAGGGGCGACCATTTTATGGGAGTCATAAGAGCCCTCATTTTTGCATTTAAACGTTCTTTCACAAAGCTTTCAAAACAACATCAAAACACACTAAAACCAGATTTTAGGGCACACTTTTAAATCTTTAAACGAGATAACCACTGCATTGATTGTGTGTTTCTTTTCTCGTTTAAGTGTAGCATAAAAAATCCTAAAAGAGATAAAAATCTATTCGTCTTTAGGAGCACATCACTATGGTGTTCACTCGTAGCCGAGCCCGATCAAGGGCAAGCGCTCCAGAAAGTGCACCAAGGGGGACAAGTCGCCTCCGATATAGTCTTGAGGACCTGGCCATCCCGCCTTGGTGGCCTGGCCCACAAGAGAGTCCACATCATGCCATAACAGAACAAGACTATAGAGGCACCTCTTTGAGGGGCACCCCTACTCACCATAGGTCCTTCCAAGAAGAGAACCTATATGTAGCACTTAATGTAGATAGGAGACCTCCCTTAGAAGCCCGTTATGGGTGGCCTAGCGATGAAGTGCTAGAGCAACAGAGGGTCCAGATGGAGGGGCCACAGGATTTCATCCTCCCTTCTCTACCTCGCATTGCTATTAGAAACACTAGACAGTGTCCAGAGTATCAAACTTTCTAGGCAGGGCAAGACAATTCTGCCCGCACCTTTTATGCATATGAAAGAGAGGACGAGGATGATTACCACGTTCCTCAAGAGTAGTACACAACATGGGAGCGATGTACCTCCATGCCTACCCTGTATCAAGATAACCCATCGAGGCTACAGCCTCAAGTTAATGCAGCCAACCTCGATAGAGGGAAGCAGCCCATAGAGGTCTCGGGTCACCACGACCGAGGTAGACATATAGGAGAGGCATCTAGGCTTCCAAAACAAGAGACGATGGAACAAAGTGACTTGGCATTTGCCAAACAAGCCGCCCGCCAAGCGCAAATCACGCAGCTTCGGCAAGATCAAGAATAGTTAGAGCATCTTTGTCGGCTTAACAAAGAGCGCATTCAACGTCAAACAACCGAATTGCTGCATAACAATGTGCCTACGAAGGTTCCAAACCCTCGCACGCACAAAGTAGATGTGTATGAGAGGCATAACCCTTTAGTACGAGAGAGGTCCACGCGACCTTATCAAGTATTGCCTCCGAGACCTCCTAGACTTGAGCGGGAGGCCACTCCCCGAAACAATGATGGGCACCCTCCGCGGGCACCTACCCATGTGCATAGGACTCGGCCAGCCACTCCTTAGGAAGCTTATGAGGAATATGAACAAGAAGAAGAGAGGGCTGAAACGCTCTATCAAGGCAGAGGGGGTGCTACCCAGCTACTTCTCAATAGGCCTCAGGCTCCCCGCAACCCACAACGGGAGCAAACTAAGGAGGACGAAATTAAATCCTCTGATGCATATAAAGCATTGTTAGAATGCTTAGAGTCTATGGAGCTCAAGACTTCTGGGCCCCAAAAGCCCACTTTACGCCAACTCCGTAGCCATCCTGTGCATCCGTCAGTGTCGGCACCTCCATACCCGGAACACTTTAAGCTGCCCCAGTTGGCACTCTTTAGAGGGGAGGAGGATGCCCAAGAGCATGTGACCAGGTTCTTAAGCCAGTGTTTTGGTATTCAAGACAACGATGCTTTGTTGTTGAGAACATTTATAACCACATTCGTAGGCCCTGCCTCGGATTGGTTCACCCAATTACCGAAACATAGCATCACTAATTTGGATCAGCTGGTGGATGCGTTCCTCGAATGCTTCACCTTCAACACTAGGAAAAAGGCATCATTGAGTGACCTAGCTAGCCTCAACAAGTATGAGGAAGAGACCATGGTGGCATACGGGAACCGGTGGAGGGCATTGCTTGCAAAGCTGCCTTACCTCCCTCCCATGTCATATCTGACTCAAATGTTCTCAAAAAGTTGTTTGAGGTCAATCTCCGTGCTATTGCAGCTGCAACAATATGCCAGTTTAGAAGAAGCTCTGGCACAAGCCAGAGTTATTGAGGAGATTAAGATACAGGATGGCGAGATCGCCAAACCTAAGAAAAAATAATGGACAAAGAATGCTAAACCAGGGACCACGCAACAAAAACCTGCTGCGGTTAATCAAGTTGCCATCAATGTCCCCAAGCCTGCACAAGCACCACAGCCTCAAAAGGCTAATTATCAGGTGGTCCCTCCCAACAACTATGAGAGGGAAAATCAAAGACAGGAGCAAAATCAGTAGCGTCGCCCTAGGCGACAATTTACTCCTTATACAAGTCCAGGGACTCTTTGTTTGACCGCTTGTCAGCGGTGAATTTGATCAATCTTCCAGAGATCCAAACTATAGATCCCAATGCACCGAAGCCTAAAGGGTATAGAGAAGACTTGTACTGTAGGTTCCATAGGCGCAAAGGACATGATCTTAACGCATGCTAGAAGTTCAAAGGTTTGATACAAGACCTCATTGACAATAAGACATTGGCGGTGGACAACCCCGTAGCACCAAATAATCAAAATATGGGAGTATTCAGAGACCCCTTGCCTGCCCACGAGGCACCGGCAAAGCCCCTTCAAGTTAATGAGGTGCAACAAAATTGCCCTATGCAAGGATATGTGGGGATGATAAGCATAGTGACTAGGAACAAGAAGTACCCAGGAGCTGCTCCCGCAGCAGCCACAAGAGAGGTTCCGTCAACGTCACAGGCTCAACAACCCCCTACGCAACTTCCCTCGCCTAGACCAGTGGCCACGATTCGAACTAGACTTACCCAAAGTCTAAGGACCACATCGGCTAGGCTCTCCATATATGAGCTAATTCAACAATCAGCGCCCCATCGGGAGGCTCTCATGGAGATTTTAAAAGCAATCGAGCTGCCACCCCATGAAGCGAATTCGTTCAACAATTTTGTGGGGCATGTAAAATAGTGTACAGAACCAGTCATCACCTTTAGGGAAGATGAATTGAAAATGGTGACTGGTGATGTAGCGGATCCACCCCTGCACGTTATCGCACGGGTCAATGGGATTCCTTATAAGAGAGTGTTGGTGGACACTGGCTCGTCCAGTAATATCATCACTACAACGAGCTCTGAAGCACTTGAAGTTGCCAACATCTCATATCGTGGCTTCCACTTACACACTACGAGCATTCAACGATGCAATCTGCTCGACAGTTGGCACAATTGTCCTACCTATCCAAGTGGGACAAAAGACCATTCATACATTGTGCCATATCTTGGAAGGCGAGATGGCTTATAATATCCTGCTAGGCCGGCCTTGGATTCGGGACATGAAGTGTGTCCCTTCAATCGCGCATCAGTGCCTAAAGTACACATTTGAAGGGCAGGTGCATGTAGTCCCGATGGACTTGGAGCCTTTCAAATACTGTAATACAGTACAAATCATGCCGCAATCAACCCTTCCATCAACACATTTGGATTTTCAGTTGAATCCATCTCAACAGGGTTCGATTTCGTGGGCATCTCCAGTGATTAATCCATCGAGTCCTCAGTCGGGGCCATCTTCTTCCGCCAGTCCTTCCACAATGACGCCACCTGTGGTGGCCACATCCAAGGACAAGGGAAAGCAACCCTTAGAAGAAGAACCACCTCTAGTCTCAACCATCTCGATAGAAGAGATACCTAGTAGAATGGAAGTTGAGACGCCTAGTTCACCCCACATGGAGTGGACTCAGGAAGGACTCCCATTCGCTCCCCTCAACCGCCAACGGTCACCGTTGAAATGGCCAAGCATGGGCCTGGGGGAGTATCTAGTGAGAAACATTGTAGCAACGCCCACACTCGAGTCCATGCAAGACATGGGGAGGCCTCGACTCCCCATCGGCTCAGTGGTTCCTTTAGGCTACCCACCCAATCAGACAAACTTTGTTTATGGGGGCCTGGATAATGGCATTGAGATTCATATGCAAGAAGATGAAGACGAAGAGCCCTTTGTGGAGGATGTCAACTATCTATCCAATCCTGATTTTGCTCTCAGATATCTAGGCCAATGCAATTGGCATGGATATGGGTTGGGTCGGTATGAGCAAGGAGTGCGGGTTCTTTGCCAACCGAGATATCAAATGCCATATGACAAGTCAGGAGTAGGGTTCAACCACCCCTTGCCCCTAGACATCTTGGTTGAAAACATGCAAGGCCTAGGGATAGGCAACAAGGATGGGTTGGCATCAGATCCATATGCCAATCCAAACACAACTTATACATTGGGGGATTATTTCCCATTACAAACAAACAACCTTGTTGACCTCAACAACCCTTTCCCTTCGGTCGAACAAGGAGAAAACTCAAGGACTCACCCACAAGGGGGATATGGACAAGACCAAGAAGGGTCTTCCGAAGATGAGTCGGAGTACGATCATTCACAAGAATATCCCATGAATGATGATCAGGAAAGCTTCTTGACAATGTTCCCATTGGCTGCTCCATTTGAGCACATGCCACTTCAAGAGAATCAGGTCCCCCCGTAGAGAGCGGAACAACCTAGATGGGACCACATCAATTTGCTCGAACAAGATGAGCCCCATGTGTCGCAAGCAACCGTTGGAGTTAATGAAGGCTTTTGGATCTCTGACAGTGATTCAGAAGATGAAACTGAGATGGCCTATCTCAACCACATGCGACAAATGCAACAACGATACCCTTTGGACATAGATGACATGTTTGAACACTTACATATAGGTCCAAGACATAGGTGGCATCTCAACCCGGCGTAGTTATAGCAATTACTGCACCCGCCACTCTAGGTACACAGAGAGCATCTTCCGCCTGGAGACCCTATCAAACCATTAGTGCCTAGGGCGGACCCTATCTTCGTCTCCGTGCATAGGGCTGATCCCTTTGTGCCAGTGCCCACAGAGCCAGATCCGGAGCACACAGATTTTCTAGGATGTCCGAGTTATAACACCCACGGTAATGGAGACCACAATCATTTCATCAACATGATCTCCATTGATCTGACCACACCCATCCATGATCCAGCCGACCCAACATGGTCATTGTATCTAGATCTAGATGCTATCGACTGGGATCACGCTGACACACCACCATCCCCATCAGAGTACTGGCCTTGCGGAGGAATGTTCCATTTCACCCCAGGACAGACTCAGGATGTCTTCCATGTTGAAGAGGAACCTGATGTTCCAAACGATGATCTAAATTCAGCAAACGATATCCATTTGATCCCAACTCCACACCAGTTGGAGGATGGATCCCACATGTCGGTCGAGGAGACGACTCGACGTAGACATCGGCTCAGATCCAATGAATTTGCAAATCATCAAGCCGGGGGTAAGTTTATCCCCCGAAGAGCGAGCCGACTACATTGCCCTTCTCAAAGAGAAGAAGGAGGTTTTTGCATGGTCATACAAGGACATGCCGGGACTAGACCCATAGCTAGTCATGCATAATTTAACGCTTGATCCGACAATCAAGCCAGTAAAGCAAAAACTACGTAAGATGCACCCAACAGTGGCCTTAATGGTCAAAGATGAGTTACAAAAGCTGTTGGATGCACAGTTTGTCATCTGCGTGGATTATCCACCATGGTTGTCTAACATGGTTCCCATCAAGAAGCCCGATGGGAGGATTCGCATATGCACCAATTTTTGAGATCTAAATAAAGCGAGTCCTAAGGATGATTTTCCCTTGCCGAGCATCGACGCATTGGTAGACGCTACAATGGGCCACGAAATGCTTTCCCTCATGGATGGTTTCTCAGGATACAATCAAATTCGTATCAATCCTGAGGACCAACTAAAAATGGCGTTCACAATGCCTTGGGGGACATTTTGCTATAAGGTCATGCCTTTTGGCCTTAAAAATGTCGGAGCCACCTACCAACGTGCCATGACGTACATCTTCCATGATTACATGCACAAAACTTTGGAGGATTACATGGATGATTTGTTGGCCAAATCTCTTTTGCGCCCAGATCATCTCGATGACTTAAGCAAGATCCTCGATCGCCTCATGGAGCATAAGGTCAGACTAAACCCCAAGAAGTGCGTCTTTGGCATCACATCTGGAAAGCTCTTGGGTTACATAGTCTCTAAATGAGGAATCGAGGTAGACCCACACAAAGTCAAGGCAATCCTTGAAATGCCTCCCCCAACTACCATCAAGCAGCTCAAGAGTCTATAGGGAAAGGTCACGTCGATCAAGCGCTTCATAGCGCAGTTATCTGACAAGTGCCGACCCATGAATAAATTATTGCATAAGGGGGTCACATTTCATTGGGATGACGAGTGCCAGTCAGCCTTTGATGACATTAAATAGTACTTGGCTTCACCGCCAGTATTGGCACCACCTAGACCAGGAGTGTCATTCTATTTATACATCTCAGCTACTGAGGTGGCACTGGGTGCCATGCTGTCCCAAAAAAATGAACTTCACAAAGAACAGGCTACATACTATCTTAGCCGCACCCGGTCAGTTATGAACTTAACTATGCATACGTTGAGAAGCTCTGCTTGGCAGTGGTGTTTGCTACCAAAAAGCTATGCCACTACATGCTCGGTCATACGACGTATGTTGTGTCTAAGGAGAATCCATTGCGATACATGATGAGTCGTACTTATCATAGTAGCCGCACGGCGAAATGGATCATGTTGTTGACGGAGTTTGACATAGAGTTCATTGGACAAAAATCCATAAAAGGTCAAGTCATCGCCGATCAACTGGCAGAGGCTCCTCTTGAAGACGATCAGCCTCTGACCGTAGAATTACCGGATGATGGGGTTTTTCATGTTTCAGAATCGCCAGATTCTGATGAGCCTGAGTCACAGGCTGACATGACCCTATTCTTTGATGGTTCTAAATGTGAGCAAGGAGGTGGCACGGGAATTGTATTCTTCACTCCACAAGGGGCTCCAATGCCTCTGTCATTTAAATTAGACTTCCCGTGCACCAACAACAATGCGGAATACGAAGCCTTGCTCATAGGTCTTCAAACAACAATCACCATGAACATTAAACGTTTAAACATCTTTGGTGATTCGTTGTTGATTGTCAATCAAGTAAAGGGGATTTTCCAATGTAAATGTCCAGTTCTGCAGGCCTACAAAGCCCTTGTGGACAAATTCCTGGCACAACTTGAATGGTATGACATCGAGGCACTCCCTCGATCATCGAATCATTTTGTGGATACTATGGCCTCCTTGGGGTCATTAATCCCGCAAGACCCTTCTGGTGAAATGACAACCATTCAGGTTAAAACATTATCGCAATCTGCGATGGAGCGTGCAAGCTCTGATCTGATGCCAGGAATCCACCTGATCCAGATTGAACCATCTCCGGATAAGTTCTCTCGAATCCATGATTGTTTGACTCGAGCCAACTGGGGGTCCTTGTTCTCCCCGACCCCTCTTAATAGCAACACAACGCTATTTTTACAAGTTCTTTCCCGCTCAGCTTTTGCTAGGGATGGACTTCAAGAGGGATTGGTCATTCATACTATCGAGGTTTCTGATCAGCAGGATTGGTACACACCCATTAGGGATTACCTCAAGCTAGGTAACCTCCCACTTGGATTGACACAAGCCACGAAAAGATCATTCAAATAGAAAGCGGCAAAGCATGTCTTGTTAGGAGACATTTTGTATCATCGAAACTATGAAGGAATCCTCCTCCGTTGTTTGGACCAGCAAGAGTCCGCTTGGGCGATCACCCAAGCTCACGATGGTACATGTGGTGGCCACTTCAGCGGTATGGCCATCGCAAAGCGCATTCTTCGCATGGGCTATTATTGGCCATCTTTAGAGCGAGATTGTTGCGCATATGTGAAGAAGTGCGTGAAGTGTCAACACCATGCTAATTTGACACACGTACCTTCTCAGGCCTTGCAGCCGATCCAATCGGCTTGGCCTTTTTTGTAGTGGGGCTTTGACCTAATCGAAAAGATCTCCCCTGCATCGTCTGGTCATCACACGTTCATCCTAATGGCCACAGAGTATTTTACCAAGTGGGTGGAAGCAATTCCGCTAACCTCTACGACTGGATCCCGCATTGCGGAGTTTATTTTGCATAACATCATATGTCATTTTGGTATTCCATCCAAGATCCTGTCAGATAATGGGACACCATTCAAGAATAAAGATGTGCGTGCTTTGACCACAAAGTACAAAATTCAGCATAGTTTTTCAACCCCTTATTATCCGTAGGCAAATGGGCAAGCAGAGGCATCAAACAAAATGCTAGTCGCCATTCTCAAAAAGATAGTTGCAGACAATCATAAGGACTGGCACATTCAGATCCCGCTTGCCCTATGGGCTTATCGCACTAGCATCCGGACGCCCACTGGGGCAACTCCATTTTTGTTGGTGTATGGCTCCGAGGCAGTCATGCCTCTTGAGTTGGAAATCCCTTCCCTGCGCATTTCAATGCAAGAGTTCATCGATGATGACACTGCATGGCAGGCCCGGTTAGATCAACTGACGTTGCTCGATGAACGACGCGTTAATGCTCTCGAGCATTTGCGTATCTATCAAGAGCGACTTAAGAGAGCATACAACATGAAAGTCCACCTAAGGGAATTTCAGGTTGGTGACTTGGTCTTAAAAGAGAACCAACAGAATTCTAATTTGTCATCCCATCTACGGGACAAGTTCATGGCAAACTGGTTAGGTCCTTATGTCATTGACAATAGAATAGGACCTGGAACATACCGGCTTGCCTCTCTTGAAGGAATCAAGGAAACAGAACCCTTGAACATCAGTCATTTGAGGCCATTCCACATCTAGAGAGCCATAGTCCAACCAAAAGCTCCAAGGATTCTCATAATCGCTTGGTCAACCCAAAAATGCCCCAAAGGTATCTATAAACCCTTTGGTCAACCCAAAAGCTCCAAGGATTCTCATAATCGCTTGGTCAACCCAAAAGCTCCAAAGGTATCTATAAACCCTTTGGTCAAACCAAAAAGCTCCAAGGATTTAAATGCACCCAAAAGAGCTCCAAAGGTATCTATAAACCCTTTGGTCAACACCAAAAGCTCCAAGCATTACCATAATCGCTTGGTCAAAATAAATATTCAAAAACAAACAAAAAAATAAAATCATCAAAAATCACAAAAAAATGATTTCAATTCCATGCATACTCATAAAAATCAAAAATAACAAAAAAATTGCATTTCAATTCCATGCATACTCATAAAAATCAAAATACAAAAATATAGGTTGCATTAGGCATCGCATCCATACATTGCATATTTGCTAGGTCATACAAGTCAAAAGCACCATAGACTGTCATTACTTGGCAAATTCCCTCATTTTCCACATCAAATCCATTTTCATAAACGCATACATCCAGAATAACACCATCGCCATTTTTTAGCATAGTCAGTTGTCTCCTAATGTATATAGGGTTTTCGTCATTCAGCTGTCTTTAAATTTCTAGCCAAAACTGTACATAGTTAAACAGATTTTACACGGGAAAGTTTTACTTGGATCACACCTTGTTACGTAGCATCCCAACACAAATTAAAACACATAAAATAATTCCTAAGTTGTGTGAATGCAAGAGAAACCTACAAAGCAGTCTAGGGTACCATAGGTGAAAGATTAGCCTGTTCATCCCCCTGTGCGAATGGTTCCGGAATGCTGAGAATTGACAAAAGGACGAGCTCTTCCCTATCCATTCCCCATAATAAATAGTGGTTTTCACCACTCCCACAAATCCCAATCATAGTTGGTCCCCAAAGTTGTAAGGATTCGTACTACACGTCCCTGCCAAGGATGGGTAGTCATCCCCAAGACCTAAAAGGATCAACGCTATTCAAAAACAAAATTCCAACAAACCATCATCACAACCATCTCCACTCACCTTTGGTCTCAAAGTTGTAAGGATTCGTACTACACGCCCCTAACCAGGATGGGTAGTCATCCCCAAGGCCTAAAAGATCAATGCCCTTACTTCATAATCTCCATCATCCCCTTGGTTCCCAAAGTCGTAAGGATTCGTACTACACGTCCCTGAACAGGATGGGTAGTCATCCCCAAGGCCAACAGGATCAAGGCCATTCACAAGCTCAACCTTACAAAGCTCAAAATACAAAATCAAATAACAGTGGTTATCACCACTATTCAAAATCCTTGCTCCAAAAAGAAAAACAAAGAGAAAAATAAATAGTGATTTTCATCACTATATAGACGAGCAAGTATCCCAAACCATTGAGCCACCACATAGCCTGAACTTGAATCCTTGGAATTCTCAGCATTCGAAAAACCATCTAGGTGATCCTCATTACGGGTTTGGTTGATAGCCTACCTGGCAATGGTGGTATCCTAACCGCATGACGATATGTCTGTCACATTAGCTTTGCATGTGCATAGACCAATGTTTGCATGTGGATGAGCTAGCTTATGGTACCTTAGATTGTCCCATGGATTAATCTTGCTAAACACAACAACGGAGTTAGTGGAGCTAATTAGGTGATCCTCAGTACAGGTTTGGTTGATAGCCTATCTGGCACTGGCGGTATCCTGACAAATACCACATAAATGAACTCAATTGCACACACAGGGATGTGAAATAACTTGGTTAAATTCAAGTCGGATTTATACCTTGTTCAAAAGTCTTGCGAGATAAATGTATAGTCTTGGCTAGTTAGTTAAAATATCTGAATCTCAGAAAAGCTTAACTACATTTTCAAACAACTGGTACATTTCATTCCGTACATCACCATTCAAAAAAATGCAAAATACAAAAACAAAGTTTTCACATGCACAGTCATTCCACAAAGTCATCCCATTAGTACAGCAAGTCAGTCAAATCTTGTACAGTCTATGGTGCATCGACAAATCATCAACAACTCATGTCATTCATTCCATATGCATACATCATACAAATTAGAAACATCGCATTCATAATCGCATATGCATACATCAATGTAAAAACATGTACATAAAAACAAACCATGAAAAATGCATAAACACCAAAAAGAGTCATATGTATATATATATCATAACAAAAATGCCCGCAGGCTACAATGAACCGGTCCTCGAACCTCGCTACCAAAACCCAAAAACTCAAAAACCCCAAGCCTAGGGCATCGGCCACCATGATCACGCAGGATCGGTGCGACGGGAACTACCCCCTGTAGTGTGGGTCCTATGGGACCTCTCAGGGCGACTGCTGCTCGCCCCTGCATCACGCCCACTAGCGCCTCCCTCATCTAGCCGCCTACGATGGGATGATGCTGACTGCTCAGTCCCACTATCTCTCGTTCGATACGATGAGCCACCTCCAGGAGGCTCAGGTATTCGCCCACCAAGGCGGATAATCTCTCCCTCCATATCCAGCCGATGTCGCCACCAATATGACTCCTACCATAACCAATATGACTCCTGTCGCCCCAATCTACCTCTCGTCGACCCCACTCTGCCTCCCGCCGATGGTAGTAAGCTACTACATCATCGCGCTGTGCTAGCTGCACCCGCAGGAGATCCCTCTCCCGTGCAGCATCAGTATCCCCCTCCTATCGATGAGACGTAGCCCATGCGCTCTCTCGCTCTGCCAACTGAGTCCGCAAGAGATCTCTCTCCTGCAAAGCCTCTCCCAGCTCCCCATATCGCATCCGTAGTAGGTCCTCCAATCATGCTATCTCAGTGTTGAGCCTCGCCTCCACCTCCTCCGAACCTGCCTGAGGCATAGGCGAATCCGGGATAGCAGCCTGCTCTGGCTCCCACTGCTTCGGGACGTCCTGCATCTTCGGCTGGTCCGGTACCCCAAAATCCCCTCCAACATCCTCAACCTCGACCATGTCCGCATCATCATGTGGAGCACCCCAACCCTCATCTGGTACCTCTGTACCCTCATCCCCTGCTGCTGCTACGGCACCCCCTAGAGGCCCCTCACCTCGCCATCGCCGTAGAGTCCACCACTGCTCATACTTCGTAGTCGTCCCGACGTCATCCACATCTGGGACATCAATCACCGTATCTGAATCCTCACCAAGTGGCGCAATGACTGGTCGGTCCAGCATCCTCTCATCTCCCCGACGTCGATAGACTATGGGCTCACCAAGCATCCCCTGGCGCACTCTAAACTGTCGGGTCACCCGGTCGTATGGGAAGAACTCCTGCTCTGTCCCATGCCTCCCAATCAGCCACCACCCCCTTCGTACCCATCGGAGCCACTCTCCAGCCTCAGGCCAGGATGGACAGTCCCAGTAGGGGGCCGAACACCTCTCAGGAGTAACCAGCAAAGCATCGCATAGTGCCCTACGTCACCTGCCCATCGCCGGCTCGTCCCTGCTCCTCGACCTCCGCCATAGTACCCCGATCCAATCTCCCGGTCTCCATCTCCGCCCCTCATCTAGGGCAGCCCCGCCGCCTCTCCACCGCTATGCTCCATGAAAAGGATTGAAAATCCAACTAAGAGTTCTATTATTTACAAATCATTATATAGGCACTAATGGCCCAAAATACATAACCAACCCATGAAATCATGGATTTGATTCACACGCTTAACCCAAAAGCTACAAAGGTGCAAAGAAGAATGCACGTAAACTTCTAAGTTAAGATTGCTAACTAGAAGATCCATTTTAGCTAACTTGAAGCACACACTTCCTACTTTGAGTTCACACTTGCTAACTAACACTCTAAAAGACAACTAGTAGACAACTAGTGCCCACAAGTGCATGTGAGAAAGAGACTCACTTACAATATGAATTTTCTAGAAATAAACTAAGCAAACCTAAGCTAGGAACTACTAGAGGGGTCATATGAAAGATCATACATCAATCCTCATCATGCCTCCCCACAATAGAAGCATTGGACTCCAATGCTTTCAAAAGAATAGGAAAGTCACGGGACATCTGATGAAAAGAAATCCAACGAGCCTGATGTGGCAGCTGTCCTCGCCGAGCCACAAGATATGAGGTGGTAGACCCCTGACGAGTCTGCCGAGTCTTCGTGTCATAGATCTGATCTGCATCCAATGGTAACTGTGCTTCAGGAACCACGTCCACAGGATGACTGATAGCTGGTGTTGCCTCCAATGTAGAGTCAAAGTACAACTTCAAGAGATCCACATTGACGACGTCATGAATTCCCAAGTGTGCGGGAAGATCAAGGCGAAAAGCATTCTCGGACACCTGCTGAAGAATAGTGTAAGGCCCATAGCGAATTGGTTTGATTTTGCTATGAGTCTTATCGCTGAAACGCCGCTTGTCAAGATGCAACCAAACTTTATCACCAACCTGAAAAGGATGAGGAATTCGATGTCGATCCATGGCCTTTTTTCGTCGTCGTCGTGTCTTTTGCAAAATCTCAACCACCTTTGATTGAAGATTGTGCAAGTGTTGAACAAATGAGTGTGCCTTGTCTTGCTCCTTCCGAAGATGTGAAGTGACAGGAGAAGGCAAAGACAAAGGTAACTCATAAGGTGCCAAGGGCTGAAATCCCATACAAACTTCAAAGGGTGAATGACCTGTAGAAGAGTGTAGGGCCCTATTATAGGCATGTTCAATATGCGTGAGACTCAAGTCCCACTTTGCCGGTGAAGCGTGATGATAGATTCGCAAACTTTGCACAAGTGTACGGTTTACCACTTCAGCTCGCCCATCGGATTGCGGATGATAGGCGATAGAAAAGTTAAGGGAAACTCCCAAAATCTTCCACAAAGAATGCCAAAAGTGACCCACAAAGCGTGAATCACGATCCGAGATAATGCTGGTAGGTAGACCAAAGGAACGCCAAATGCTATCAAAGAAAAATTGAGCTAAGTCTGATGCAGAACTTGTCTTGCGGCATGGAATGAACTTAGCCATTTTTCTGAATCTGTCAACCACCACGAACACACAATCATGTTGGCGCACTGTCATAGGAAAACCACTAACCAAGTCCATGGAAATGCTTTCCCAAGGACGAGAAGGAATGGGCAAAGGCATGCCTAAGCCAAACTTTCTATTAGCTGGTTTTGAGCGACAACAAACTGCACACTGCTTGAGAAATCTCAACACATCCCTCTGCATTTTTGGCCAATAGAAAAATCGTTGCAAATGATGAAGTGTTTTATGCTTCCCAAAGTGACCACCATAAAGTGTAGAATGAGCTTCCTTAAGAAGTGACACTCGAGGTTCACAAGGAACACAAACCTTGTCCAATTTGTAGAGAAGTCC
This sequence comes from Wollemia nobilis, assembly GCA_028583015.1. NCBI lineage: Eukaryota > Viridiplantae > Streptophyta > Pinopsida > Araucariales > Araucariaceae > Wollemia > Wollemia nobilis. Next base: position 184,590 of record JAQPPZ010001776.1, on the reverse strand, counting down.
TTCTTTGATGTAGAAATCTTGGAAAGGACGCAAATTGGAAGAAGAAGGCTTACTCACTTGCTCAAATATTTTTCCAAAATCAGGATCCTGAGAATACCGATTAGGCCAAGTCTGAAATCCCAAGTGTGAAGTGGACATGATTGTTAAGGCAAGAGCGGCTGGAGGCCTACTCAAACAATCAAGCAATCGTATTACTCTTCCCCTTTTTGTACTTGATCACCAAGTGAAATTGTTGGAGGTAAGAGGCCCACTTCATATGTCTTGATTCTTCAATTTTACTTTGAGATTGTAAAAACTTGAGAGGCATATGATCAGTGTGTACTACCGTATCTTTTCCCAAAAGATAGTGTCTCCAGTACTTAATGGCTTGAACTAAAGCATACAACTCCTTGTCATATGTAGAATAGTTCAACTTAGCAGCAGAAAAGGTTTCTGAATGATAAGCAACTGGATGACCATTCTGCTTGAGCACAACTCCTAAGGCAACTTTAGAGGCATCTGTTTCAATCTCAAAAGGTTGAGAAAGGTCAGGTAAAGTTAACACCGGTGTTGTACACAATTTCTTTTTGAGTTTCTCAAAGGCAACTTCTTGGCTTTTCTCCCAATGAAATGGAGTTTTCGACTTAGTGAGATAATGCAATGGAGCTGCAAGGGTGGAATATTGAGGAATGAACTTGCGATAAAAGTTCGCAAGTCCTAGGAAACTCCTTAACTCAAGGAGATTTGTAGGAGGGGACCACTTAAGCAAAACATCAACTTTAAGGGGATCTACCTGAATTCCACTCTCACTAATCACATAGCCAAGGTAGGAAACTAAAGTATTGCCAAAAGAACACTTGGAAGAGTTGGCATATAATTGATTCTTCGCAAGAAGATCAAGGGTTTGCTCGGATATGCCTAAGGTGTTCCTCCCAAGTTTTTGAGAAAATCAATATATCATCAAGATATATAATGACAAATTTGTCAAGGACTTCACGAAATACATCATTCATCAACCTCATGAAGGTTGCAGGAGCATTAGTAAGACCGAAGGGCATGACCAACCATTCAAAGAGGCCCATCTTCGTCTTGAAAGCTAGTCTTCCATGTATCCTCAGCCTTGGATACGCACTTGATGATATCCACTTTTGAGATCTATTTTTGAAAAGAACTTAGCTCCTTGAAGCTGATCTAATAAATCATCAATGCGGGGTAAGGGATATCTATTCTTCACAGAAATTCTGTTCAATGCACGAAAATCAATGCATAATCTCCAAGTGCCATCTTTCTTAAGAACTAACAAAATAGGTGATGCACAAGCAGAAGTACTTTCCTTAATGAAACCCTTAGACAACAAATCTTCTATTTGCTTTTTTATTTCTTCATTTTGCAAAATAGATTGTCTATACATGGGAGCATTAGGAAGAGAAGAACCTGGAATTATTTCAATGCTGTGATTAATTGTGCGAATTGGAGGAAGAGACTTTGGCTCCCGAAATATGTGTGAATAACTTTGCAATATTTTATCCATTGAAGAGTGTTGCTTTGTAATGGATGTAGATGTAGAAGTGTTTTGAGAGCGAATGAAAATTAGAGCAACATCACCACCTTTCTTAATTACTCTTTTCGTTTGCTTGGAACTTAGAATGATATTAGGAGTGTTGGTGCTTTTAATGAGAAAGACCTTACCATATTTTTGAAGTGTGTAGGTTCTTTTAAAAGCATCATAAACAGCTCTCCTATCATACTGAAAAGGTTGTCCAAGCAAAATCCCACAACAATCCATAGGAGTCACATCACAAGTGACTTGATCTATGAACTGTGGGCCAAGTGCAAATTTTAAAGTGCAAGTGTGAGTGATTTCTCGAGCCTCTTCCACTATCCTTCCAACCCAAAGAATAAGGTTGAGGATGAGGCTCCATAGGTAACTTCAAACGCTCGACAATGGACCTCGCAATTAGATTTTTCTGCGAGCCATTGTCCACTATACAATCAGCTTGCAAAGTTGTGAAGTAAGTGGGCTCGAGTGATGAACAAAGCATCACGAGCCCCATCTCGAAGAACTTACATTTACTAAGGTAACTTCATTAAGCTTACCTCGTAATTTCGTATATACTCTACTCTCTCCTACTGACTCAAGGGGACCCTTGGAAGCATCCTCCTCTTGAGTAGTAATCACTAAACTCTTCTTTTTGAGCTTAAAGCAATCAGCTTTCTCATGCCCTTTCTTCTTACAATAATTGCAGAATTTCTTAGAAGAAGAAGATGAAGATTTAGAAGAAGAAGAAGAAGGAGTAGAAGCGGAAGGGGAAGGAGAAGAAGGAGATGGAGAAGACACATTCTTCTTTTGAGCAAAATTCTTCTTTTGTGAGAAAGAATTATTCCCTTTTGATGAGTTTCCAACCACTTGAGTAACAGATGTGCGGAATGCCTGCGATTGCGCCTTGAACTTGTCCTCCGCAAGCTGCGCCTGGTTGAAAACTTGATCCAATGTTTCCATAGAAACAAACATTAGTTCCCTGTACAAATGTTCTAACAAGCCACTTTGAAACTTGAGAATCAAACCTGAAATATCATCTTCCACATTTACAAGTATTCTGAATCTGTTAAACTGGAAAATATATTCTTGTACAGACATATTAGTACCTTGGCGAAAACGAAACCATTTAATAACCAATTCCCTAGAATAATTTGAAGGATAGAAATTGGTTTTAAGACATTGTACAAGGTCCTCCCAAGTAGAGAGTTCTTGCCCTCGTTTTCGTTCCACAAGTACTTTGGCTAAGCCATAAAGTTTAAGCTTAGCATAAGGCACTACATCATCTTCTGAAAGTTGAGAAAAAGCAAACCAAGAACTCATGTCAAGAATCCAACTATTCAAGACATCGTGGTTCCCGGATCCATCATACAATGGGACTTCACAACGAACTCTCAAACGTGAATCATGAGCATAAGTGGAGGTATTATGCAAAGAAATGTCATTTACCTTCATGGCAAGGTTGCCAAGGACTTCTGCCATTGTAGTGTCATTTGCCTTATCTCGCCAAAGTGTTTACAACATGGGCCAATTCTTGCCACTTGGGCAGCCAAGTCAGAGGCCATGTGTTCTCGGGTATAAGCCATAAGTAAAGTTTAAGAAAGCACTAAATCAAGGAAGTACAATGCAAATTTCCTTGTTACAATGGAGTGCTGCTTAAAATTGAAAATTTACTCCTAAGGCATAAATTTTGAAATTCTTAAACTAATATAAAGTGCAAAAATTAAAATTTATTAATTTAAAAATAACTTAAAAAATTAAATTGCAATTAATCAAAAGATTAAAGAATTTAATTAAGTCATTAAAAATTAAATTAATAAAATAAAATTTTAACATGCACTTTAAAATAGTAAAAATTTAAAATTTTTACAATAAAGTTACCCTTTTCTCGTCGTGCAACCGGACAATAACCGCATGCATGAAAATTTTACATGCACTTAACTCTGCCACTGCACGCATCCCGAGGTCCAGGTACAATCACCGAGGTCCAAATTCACAGAGTGGAAAAATCCGATAGAGGGGAAAAACCCCGGTGCGGGCTTCCAAGCCACGCACCCGTGCGGCTGCCTCTAAGCGCCGCCGTCGGCACTACCGAAGGACAGCGTAGCCAGGCCTCCCGCCTGGCTACGTCGTTGTCACTTCTGACACTGGTCGGTCGAATGGCCCCGACAATGATAGTGTCGAGCCGTGCGATCCCCGACAACGAATAGGCTGTCGTGGCGCGTCGACCTCGACCATCAGCGGCAGTCTGTCACGACGATGCAGACAACGTGGCCGAAGGCCGACGCGACGTCGGCTATGACAGCGCGCGCTGTCACGCCTGACAGAATGTCAGGCGTCAGCCTTACGCTATCGGCCGACGCGCTGCGGGCCTTGGCCGCAGTGCTATCGCGGGACAGCCTCGGCCGAAGTGCTGTCGCGGGACAGCCTCGGCCGTAGTGCTGTCTCTGGACAGCCTCGGCCCAGCCGAACGCCGTCACGCTGACAGCGCTCGGAACGACACCGAAGGTCGCTGGTCGCGGCCCTCGCTACCCCCTGCCGCAAATGCGCGCGCCGGGGTGCCGCAACCTGGCTGGCCGGCCGCCTGCCGAACACAGCCGAAGCTGCCGAGTGCAGCCGAGGTGGGCCGAGTGCTGAAAAAAAAAAAAAAAATAACAATGCCTTTTTTTTTTTTTTTTACAATTTTGCAGCAGATCTAATATATATATTTAAAATAATATATTGACCAAATTTGAAAGCTTTCTAACACAAAATTAAAAAAATTTAAAAATTAACCATGGGGGTTAATCTTAAAATTTAAAAAGCTTGAAATTATGCAAATGTGAGCAACCAGCTCCCACCAGTAGCTCTCCTTTCAAGATCCGGTCGACACACGACCAGCGTTTGAAAGGCACCCAGCTCTAAGTCGACACACGACCTAGCTTTGGAGTCCTCCTAAAGCTCTTCAATACTCAAAAATGGGGGGGAAGCAGGGTCAAAAGGCTCCCTAATCCTAATTGGACCGTAGCTACGATCCAATCCCTTCCAAGGATCGGTATACGAAGAACTCTGGGGCAAACTCTTCCTATACTTTTTAAGCATAAGCAAGAAGTTGGAACGAGGGGTTTGTCGACGAAGGAACTTCCTTCTCCGAATGGTTTTCAAGCTCCCTTTGGGCTTAAACCGAGTCCTCAATGAGAAAACGTTTCTCATAATAATCCTATCTCCTATCCTCTCACCTCACAAGCCCTAGTGCAAACATGAACTAGGCTCTGATACCAATGAAAAGGATTGAAAATCCAACTAAGAGTTCTATTATTTACAAATCATTATATAGGCACTAATGGCCCAAAATACATAACCAACCCATGAAATCATGGATTTGATTCACACGCTTAACCCAAAAGCTACAAAGGTGCAAAGGAGAATGCACGTAAACTTCTAAGTTAAGATTGCTAACTAGAAGATCCATTTTAGCTAACTTGAAGCACACACTTCCTACTTTGAGTTCACACTTGCTAACTAACACTCTAAAAGACAACTAGAAGACAACTAGTGCCCACAAGTGCATGTGAGAAAGAGACTCACTTACAATATGAATTTGCTAGAAATAAACTAAGCAAACCTAAGCTAGGAACTACTAGAGGGGTCATATGAAAGATCATACATCAATCCTCATCATACCAATCCCAGCACTGCAACAAGTAGCTACAACCGATCCCCTTCTACTTTCAACAGCGGACCTCGTACAACTCATCATAGAGCTATGCCAATAGCATTTGTCCCTATATCATAATCATCGGAGTATCTGTTGGACACTCCACTAACTAGAATACCACCTCTAGTAGGTTCCACGAGAACCTCATGCCAGAAGATTCAGGGAGCAGCATGTTGGAAATGAGGCTCATAAGTAATGCATGCCTCGTTCCCAACACACCCCTCTCTAGCCACCATCGCACCAGTTTCTGCAAATCTGGAAATCGCCCTCCACCCTCTCCACGGGGTTCTCCACACCCAACTCCTCTCCATGCCCGAAATAGTGTATCAGTACCACTATCCTTTGAGCTCATGGCATCGTTTGGATCAGCAATCTGTCTATTGGAATCCGCAAAATTTGATAAACATCCTCCAAGGTCACCGTTATCTACCCTATTGGGAGATGGAAGGTATTGGTCCGGGGATCCCACAAATTGATCAGGGCCATCAGATAGGCCCGATCCCTGACCACCAACTCCAGTCGTGTCACCTTCTTGAACCCAAGGGCATCAAGCCAATCATAGTCAGCCAAGGTCAGCGCCGCACGTGCTTTAGTAAACACAGTAGGCACTCGGTACCGGCTCTTCACAACCTGCAAAATAAAACAACACGAAAACATTAAAAACACTGAAAAACTATACAATCCTAACATGTATATACAATAATGCATTAAAACTTTATAGCCAAAAACAAAGCAAAAATTCAATAAAATTATTTGTTAGTCCTAGGGTTTCTAATCCTAACTGATAAATTCAAAAACACAACAAAACTTCAAAAAAATTAATTTGTCAGACCTAAGGTTTTTAACTTTAACTGATTAATTAAACAACAAAAACAATTACAAAATTAAAAAAATTCATTTGTCAGCCCTAGGGTTTCTAATCCTAACTGATAAACAAAAACAATTACAAAATTAAAAAAAATCATTTGTCAGTCCTAGGGTTTCTAACTGATAAACGCAAAACAATTACAAAATTTTAAAAAATTAATTTGTCGGTCCTAGGGTTTCTAATCCTAACTGATAAACTCAAAAACACAACAAAAATTCAAAAACATTAATTTGTCAGACTTAAGGTTTTTAATTTTAAACTAATTAATTAAACAAAAAACACAACAGTCAACTAGGGTTCACGCTACACTTTTCGCTTAGTTTTACCCTATGTTTTTTTAACCTATAGTTTAGATTTTGGTTTCATTCAGGTTCAACACAGTTTGTAAGTTTTGTTCTAAACTAACTTTCTAAGTTTAGTTTTCAACTAAATTTTTGATCTGTGTTTTCACTAGGGTTAAATTCAGTTTTCAGTTAAGTGTTCATAAACTAGGGTTTTCATTTTTAAACCATAAAAAAAAAAAAAAAAAACCTAAGACATAAGCGAACTACAATTTTCCAAATGCAACAAAAAGTAATAAAGAGGACAAGTACTCATTGGCATCGCTTCGACTCCTCCACTCGATCCGGTATGAGAACTCAAGGTTGCAGAAAAAGTTTGGTAGCACTTCGCTTCGCAGACTTGACCTCCTCCTCTTCAGAGCTCCAACTCACCTAGAAAAACAATTGCAAATGAGCCCAAAACTCAGTTTTGGCCTTTAAATAGGCTTTGTGAGCCTGTAATCATTCCACCCTGGGATGAGCGCTTTGGTTAGCACTCGTCCCACCCTAGAATGAATACTAAATAGGAATTCGTCCTACCCTGGGACGAATACAGAGCAAAAATTTCAAAAATAGCAAAAAATGCACAAAAATGCACCAAAACAAGCCCTAAAAGTGTCCGATCAGAGTGCTCTTGCACTGGACATTTCGGGCATGCAAAACCGATGTCGGGGTCACAAATACTCACTATATTATTCCCTAAGAATGCTACCATAGCCGGACCACTCCACGGGAAGATGAATTTTTGAGAATTTCATCTCCAAATGGCGTCACCAAAACGGGTCAAAACCCATCCAAAAATAGCAATAACATTGCCGAACGAAGGCGCTTTTGCCCCTGACATTCTTGGAATCCAAAATAGATGTTGGGGTTACAAATTGTCATTATATTACTCCCTAATAAGGTTACCATAGCCGGACCACTCCAAGGGAGGACGGATTTTTGTCAATTTTAGCTCCAAAATGCGTCATAAAAAGGGTTAAAACCCACCACAAACAGGTCAGAATGTTTGAAAAAAAATTTCGCATTCAATGGTAAACAACTGAAGGCACCCTTACCTAAGTCATCTTGGGTCAAGCGACTCGTCACTTTTCTCATGTCGGTCACTCCCTCATCGATTCGTCGCTTGAGGGGGTAGTCACACTTAGTCGCCAATCAACAACAATATACCCAATCATGGAAATGACATGCATTCAAAGGATCATTGACAAAGACAATCGTGCCCCTGCTTGGGGCAGCAAACAAGAAATTATCACAAGTTGATCAAACACTTGGCATTCGTGAATCATGAACTCAAGGTTCCCATAGAAAAAATGTTGCACCCTTTGCCTATTCATGATTGATAAATGTCCAAGCTCAAGTAATACCTCACTGAACCAAGTTAATACTTGAATTTAGTTCCTTAGCTCGTCAGAAGAAAGGATTCAAGAATGCGTGCCCTTTCCATACTTGGGGCATCAAGATTTGGTTAGGTTACTGAGAAAACCTAATCATTAGTGCTTTGGTTATCTATTTTTTCTCGACGCTACGCCTTGCATAGCGCTTCCCAAAAAGGGGCATCTGTAGACACCAAAACAACACCAATCCGACTACGTGACAACAAGCGCTGATCGCATTGACACAAACAGTCCCAAAGGCAGATCCTAGAGGTTAAACAGTGGTCCTAACCACTTCCAAAAGCAGTTTTAGAGGTCATAGGTCAATTTGGCACCTTTTTTGCACCTTTTTCTCTGCTCGTCCCACCCTGGGATGAATACAAACTGGAACTTGTCCCACCCAGGGACGAATATCAGCATTCGCCCCAGGGTGAGGCGAATAGAAAGTTTGACTAGAAAAAAGTCAAACCTCGGTAACTCCACCATTTAACTGAGGCTTCAGGCCATGCAATTGCGAGGAGTAACTTTTATTCAAGGAGAGAGACTTTAGTGATGAGTGTCTTTATTTTAGAAACTTCATGCAAGAAGCTTTTTTATTAGGGAGTTAGATTTTCTCTGAAAATAGGACAGTTAACTCAAGTGGCGCCCTCGCATGCACAATTCAAACAAGGAGACCCTAAGGTCTATAAATTGGAGAGTTTTCCCACCAAAAATATATACAGAGAAGGAGCATTTGAGCAATGAAGTGCTGCCCATTTCATACCTAACTACGATTTGTGCTTTTACATCCTTAATCTCTCATTCGAAAGGGAGGTTATTGGGTGACTATTGGAGGCACAAATCCGTACCCAAAACCGAAATTTTGACCACAAATATCCATAAAATTTGTCGACAACACCCTATAACCAGTTTTGGACCCATCCCAAGTGGATTGGTGCTAAAACAGTGCCCCAATCGGTGGGTGTCCTGCCCCCGGGTGCTCCCCAAACTATCACAGTGCTAATCGCCCCACCCTGGTATGATTAGAAATATGTGATAGATTTCTTTGTTTTTTCTTTTTCATTTGATTCTAGATAGGTTAAATAGGTTACAGTTCAAATTTCATGTCATTCTAATTATTTTTGACCAGGTTATTGCTATTTCCCGCTTTCACTAACTTGCAGATGCCATCTTCAAAATCTGGGTTCTAGAGGAAAAATTGGAGAAATCTGAGCATCTGGGTCTTCCCAAAATGCCACCAGTTAGCTAACCCCAAGTTTGCAGGTCTTTTGGATCTTCCTAAGTAGGACATTGAATAGGGTGCTTTTTGGCCAATTCTCATAGTCCTATTCGTCCCACCCTGGAGCGAGTATAGATCTATGAGGAATTTTTAGACTATTCTTTTTGCAATGGTCTTCTAATGATATTTTTATGCTTCTGTCAATGTTTTAGGTCAATCAAAGGTCATCTGATAGTCGTTTTATTATTTTCATGCATACACTGACAATAGGCTTTGGGAAATACATGTTTCATTTTGTTTGCAGGTATTACTAATATTTTTAGTTTCTTTGAACACAGGTTTCCAATAGTAGAGGAGCAGGAAAGAGCAAAGAATCATGTACAATAGTGGCGGTGATGTTTTGGTCCACCCATATTACATGTGGGCACGCGGAAGAAGGATTACTATCCATGGATCTTGTGACAAGAAATACATTTGACTCTCCTATCCCCTAAAAAGGAAGGAGATGTATTGTAATACAATTTGTAAAGCATATCAATAAAAGAGATTACCATATTTCGTATTGCTTTTATCTTGTGTCGATTTGCATACTTTATTTCTTGTTCTTTTCTTGTGGCATATTCCTTTTTGTTTTCGTATCCTCGTGCTTTCAGATGTCATGCATGATTTTTTTGTAATATTTTATAGCTCAGAGTAGTTGACCATTACTTGTTCATTTTTTTAATTGGGGGTATCCAACTTGATGACTCTTCACATTTGGTATATTGTGGGTTTATGTATGTTATATTGTAGAACATGTGATAATGATGTGATTTTTGGTTGGTTTTTGATATGTAACATTGGAGGATTTTCAAAGACTCAAACAGTCTAATGATTTTAACCATTTTCTTAATGTTCGTCTAACCTTATTTAGGACCAAGGTGTGTGCAATTGGATTTATTTTCTGAATATTTGGTTTGGGAATGACCCTAAGAAATCAAGAATCAGTGCATGTGTATGTGAAGTTCATTAACTCATGATGAGTAAAATTGAATAGTACTTGTTTGGGTTTACCAATTAGCTAGCTTGTCCGTATGTGTGGTCAAAGGTCTTTTCTCTTTGGAGAAAGACGTGTCACCCTGCATGAGTTTACTCCACTACCAGTCAAGTATCTACAGCTCTGGTGGAGGTTTGATCCATAGTACAATGATTCTATATTCAAGCTTTGGGTATGACTACATAACTTTCTGAGGGGAATGTAGTATGATCCTTATTTCTTCTGTGATTTGTGGTGCATGTATAGTATTTATCACGATGGAGTTTGGGGAATCAAATTCTCAATCGAAGTGTGATGAGAATGTGATCCTATCCTTACTGTCTACATTTTTAATTTAATAGTTTGGATTGTTGTGATGGTGGTGAAAACCACTTTTTTGATTTGGACTATGTTGCATAATGGGACAAGCAGAGAATATTTCCTTTTCGCTTCAAGGTTGTACCCAAGTTGGCATTATATTTTCTTACTCAAAATATTTTTAAATTTGTAAAGTGTATTTGGTTCCAGATTGCTTTGGGGTCAATCTACCATACTCAAGACTTTCTTAATGTGTCATAAGTGCTTTGGTCCTAAAGAAAATTGGACATATTATGATTTTTTGTTTTTCACTAGACATTTTTGAGTGACTAAAAATTTTATTTATGATATAGTAAAACATGGGTGGATATGAACTTTGTTGACTTACGAAGGGTCCTAGTTGGGTATCCCCAATTCTTTGGAACTTGTTTTTACTTGGTCATATCATCACCACTATGAAAGATCACTGAACATGGGATGGTATGGATGCAATTATGTGATTATTCTAATGCTGCTATATGCTTGTGATATGCCTATTTAATGCCCAATGTTTTTTTTTAATAATATGCAAATGTAACATTCTATGTGTTAGTATTGACATTTCTATTTACAATGTAAAGGAATTCTGGAAATAAAAATTATTTTATCTTTTCTTTTTTTGTAATATGCAAATGCAACATTCTAAGTTCTAGTAATGACATTTCTATTTACAATGTAAAGAAATTATGGAAATAAAAATTATTTTGTATATATATATATATATATATATTAAGCCATGTACATATATATATATATACATATATTGCAAATATTTCATGCATAAAATGCCTTTAGGTGCATTATGTTTAGTGGTTCTGGCTCAAATTCTTCTTCAAAGTTGGTGAGTCTATATGTTCTTGGTCCTAATTTATGCTTTACAATGTACGGGCCTTACCAATTAACCATAAATTTATCTCTCAAGTGTGGCAATGCATCGGTATTTTGTTGATCTTCTTTGAGCACTAGGTCCCCCACTTGAAATTCGTGAGGATGGACTTTTGCATTATAAGCATGTTTGACTCTGTCCTGATGTACTCGTAAGTGATCTAAAGCATTGATATGTTTTTCGTCGATAAGTGTCAATTGGTCAAGACGTGCTTGTCTAGTTGTTTCATCATCCATGAATTCTTGTAATACGAATCGCAAGGAAGGTATCTCGAGCTCTAAAGGTAATATAGCTTCAGCATCATAAACAAGTGAAAATGGTGTCGCTCCCATTGGCATTCTTATGCTTGTTATGTAAGCCATAATGCCAAAGGAAGTTGAGTATGCCAATCTCGATGATTCTCTTTGACCATTTTATTGAGAATGGATACCATTATTTTGTTGGTTGCTTCAGCTTATCCATTTACTTGTGGGTAATAAGGTGTGGATAAACTATGTTGAATTTTGAATTTGTTGCACAATGCTCTAACATCCTTGTTATTAAATGTCTTCCCATTATCAAAAATTATTTTTGAGGGTATTCCAAAACGAAAAATAATATGCTAAAGTATAAAATCCACTATTCGAGGTCCAGTCATAGTGGTTATTGGAATTGATTCCACCCATTTTGTGAAGTATTTTGTCCTAGTTATGATGAACTTATGTTATCTTCATAAATTAGGTGATATTTTACCAATCAAATAGAGACCCCATTGTGAAAAGAGCCAAAGAATTTGAATGGGTTGTAATGCGTGCGATGGTACATGAGTCAAATTTTCATGATATTGGCAATTTTAACACTTTTTGACATATTTGCAATAGTAATTTTCCATGGTCGGCCAATAGTATCCCATGCATAGTATTCTCTTTGCAATGGCCATTCCACTGATGTGGCCACCACAAGTACCATCGTGTGCTTCTATTATTACTCGTTCTGCTTCAATCAGATCTAAACATCGAAATAATATTCCATCATACCCATATTTGTATAACACATCCCCCAGTAGAGTAAAATGAATTGCTTTTTTGTTTGAATGTTCTTTTTATAGTTCATGTTATTTCTACTGGGAGTATTCCATACTTGAGAAAGTATCTTATCTCATCAAGGTAAGAATTGTAAGGCTCAATATGTACCAAACAAACGTTCTTCTCACCTGTAGGTTCTGCCTTTTAAATTGATGATTTTGACATTGTTGTTATGATTAGTGGTTGTACTTCTCCATGTTTATTATTAGGAATGAGAGATCCTAAAGAAGCCATTGCATCCGAAAATATATTTGTCGATCGTGGTAAATTATTAATTTTGTACTAGTCAAATTTTTCTAGCAACCTTATTTCATTAAGACTGGTTCTTTACACTGGTATTCTCCTTTTACTTGGTATACAACTAGTTGAGAATCCCCAAAAATGCTTAGTATTTTTATGCCCATTCCTATAGCTGATTGAAGACCTAAGATTAAGGCTTCATACTTTGCATTATTAGTGGTGCATGTGAAGTTGAGTTTGAATGATAAAGGAATTGGTTTCCTTCAGGTGTATAAAAAATGACCCCCACACCTTGTCCTTTATCGCATTTAGACCAATCAAAGAACATGGTCATGTATGCTTCTTCCTCAGGAGAAACTAATTCCTCTTGTTCTACGACAAAAAATATTGAACCATCTAGAAGCTCAATGATTAATTGTTTGTCTTTATGTAGCGGAGCTTCTTCTAGTTGATTTGCTATCACCTGACCTTTTATGGATTTTTGACTTACGAATTCGAGATCAAACTCGGTTAAAAGCATTATGCATTTAACATTATGGGTGTTGTTGTATGTACGAGTCATCATGTATTGCAGAGGATTTTCTCTAGCTATGACATAGGTATTATTGCTTAACATGTAATGTCTAAGTTTCTTAGTGGCGAAAGCCACTGCTAAGCATAAATTTTTGACATAAGAATATCTTGTTTCGTAACTTACCAGTGTTTGGCTAATATAATAAATTGCTTGCTCCTTATGTTTTTCGTTATTTTGTGCAAGCATTGTACCTAGTACAAAATCTATTGCAAAAATGTATATGTGAAAAGGGATTCTTAATGTAGGTGGTGTAAGAACTGGTGGTGATGCCAAATACTTCTTTATTTCATCAAATTCTTCTTTACATTCAGCTTTCCATGAAAATGTCACTCCCTTTTGTAATAGACGGTTGAAAGGCCTGCATTTATCTAAGATTTGTGCGATGAATCATCGGATATATTAGATGTTTCATTGTAAACTACATAACTCTTTCAATATTTTGGAAGGTGGAATTTCTAATATTGCTTTTACCTTACCTGGATCTACTTCAATGCCTCACCTGGATGAAATGAATCCTAGAAGTTTTCCTGATGTGACTCTGAATACACATTTCTTAGGATTTAGCCTTACTTTGTGTTCTATTAGTTGATCAAATGCTTTTTCTAGTACATCGATGTGCTCAAGATGCATAGCTCCTACATTATTAAGTCCAAAAGGCATCACTCTATAATAGAATATCCCCTAGGGTGTTGTAAATGGAATCTTGTGTTGGTATTTGGGATTAATTCAGATTTGGTTGTATCCTGAGAAACCGTCCATTTAGGAAATCATTTCATGACCAGTGTAGGAATCTACAAGTTGATCTATATTAGGCAAAGGAAAATCATCTTTGGGACACGCTTTATTTAAGTCTCAAAAATTAGTGCATAACCGTTCGGCTTGCAAATGGGCACCATATTTGAAATCCATTATGGGTAATCAATTGGTACTATGAAGTGCACATCCAACAACTTTTGCATATCTTCTTTCACAATTAATGCGACTATTGGATGAACCTTCCTAAGTTTTTGTTTGAAAGGCTTTGCATCATGTGCTAGTGTAAGGTTGTGGACTACCAGGTGTGGATATAAACCAGGCATGTCTTTGTATGACCATGTGAATACTTATTTATTTTTTATTAGCATGTTTATTATGCGTTACTTTTCTTCTACGGATAAATCTTTTACAATTTTAACAATTTGGGGATTGTCTATGTCTTGACTAAGGTTCACATCTATAGATTCTTCAATTAGCATGTGAGAACCTTATTATAGTTAATGTGGATTCGGGATGAGATGAATATCATCTACCACATTTTCAAATGTTTATGGGGTTTCCCCTTCTATCTCAGTTTGAAAAATTGAATTGTGGAATATATGCATTTGAAGCATGCAACAACTCTTCATATAGGATAAACTCGGTAGTGTATGGCATTGATGAAATCCTATCCATGGCTATGAGACTAGTGTTGATATGAATCGGGTTTGTCTCATCATATGGATTGTGGAGTGGGGTGAGGAAATCAACAAAAATCATATTGACTTGATGGAAATGAGGTGGGTGCGATTCGAGAGTTGATGACTCATCTTATCTTGGTTGCTACTGACCTAATGTGTGTGATTAGATATGTTGTATGCGATGACAATATGATGGAGGAGGTTCTATTTTAGGACCCTCACACTCTTTTTTTAGCCAAAAAAGTGCACGGTCTATTGGAAACATATTTTGATACCAGTTGTCTCTCGAAATAGAATTTGTGTATGTTGCCTCCTTTTTAGGTTTTTCTTCTTCTTGATTTAGCCATTTAGGATGTGCCTCTGCTTGAAGCATTATTCTAGCTTGCATTTAAAACATATGATTCATGAATAACATTTTAGTTTCATCCTCTTCATCATTGTTACTCATCCAAAACCCATTAGCATTTGTGTGAGATGCCAATACTAGTGGTGTATCGTCTGGCCTAAGGTAGGTCATCTCTATGGGATCTTCTGGATCTTGCTATAAGTCTTGTTATTAAGGGTAAAAAGTGTAGATTTGGTACCCACCATATTCTTGTTCATCTTCCTCATTGCTATTTTCTTCCTCTTCTTCGCATTCTATGTCAAGTTCTTGGAAAGCTTGATTAGGTGAAGAACTTGCGATGGAATATTTATAGCCTAGATTGGAGTAGTTACTTGGATCTCAATATTTTGGTTCAATAATTTGGTGAGGACCTTGTTCATGTCTTCCAACTTCATATCCTTTCCAATTCCATTCAAAAATATCTCATTGGGAAACTAGGGTTCGATAGATAATCAATGTTTTCATTAAACTCTTGTAAAGAGTTGTTGTTTTTAGGAAGTGGATCCAATGAAGAATCCACCCCTCCATATATGAAATTTATTGCATTTTTTTGAGAACCCATTATATATATATCAACTATAGTGATTGTAATCCCTGACTGACTCAATAGGTGGTGTAACTGTGACACTTTCAGTAATGTACTCACCAATGCCTGGATTGGCGAGATGTACTGCAACTCTAGATGGTTGGGAGGCTAATGGCTCTATGGATAAATAGGGTTCTTTTACATTATCTTGTGGATCCACTAGCGGTAGAGGATTATCTCTAATAGGTGGCCCTATTTGTGAGACTACGGGTTCTAATGATTATGATGTAGTGATGGATGGTGTGGGTTGTGTTGTGAATGTGAATGGTTGTTGTGGATCTGGAAGTTTACTAGATGGATTTGGTGATTTGTTAGAAGGATGGGTAGGTGTGACTTGAAAATGAAAGGTAGTGTTTGAAGGTTACATTGAGATAATGCTTTTGGATGCAAAATTTGGGTCAACTATAGGCAATTTTGCTTGAATGGGTGCTTTTGAGGATGTGCTACTAGATGAAATAGTCCTAATGACTAGTGGTTAGATATTTAAGTGTGTTTATGTAAGCAAGGGATCATATGGATTTGAAATAAATTTGTAGTTTTGAAAGGTTTTGTATCACTTGGTATGCAATGCACTTTGCCTTCATGTGCATATTTTAAGCATTGATGTAATGTTGAAGGTACACACTTCATTTCCCTAATCCAAGGGCATCCAAGAATTATATTGTATTACATTTCTCCATCCAATATGTGGAAGAGAACATATATTGTTTTCACCCCATGGTGACAGGAAGAACAACATTCCCCATAGTTGAGCATAAAGCGTCATTAAAATTCTTAAGGGTGAATGTGGATGTTGTGATGTGAGATGATGGGATGTTGATATTCATCATTGTAGGTGTGGCGATGAGGTTTATTGAAGAACCAGTATCAATAAGGACTCTCTTGAATGGTTTCCTATCAATTTGAGCTACTATGTGTAGTGGTGGATCATGTGAATCTACTGAGATTTGTTTTTCCTCGATGTCATAAAATACTATCAAGGGTTCCATACACTTTTGCACACTCCATATGAAGGAATTGAATGCATTGGGGTCTTCTTATTGAACTTGGATAGACTTTAAAATTTCCATCAATGCTTCCCTATGAGGTGTTAATTGTTGTATTAGCTCATATATTGATAATTTTACTGAAGCAATTTTCAAACTGTGTGTTAACCGGCTATTCAAAGTAAAAACTAGGTGATTGTAGAAAGGTGGTGGTGGAATTCTTGGTCCAAGTTATATGGGCACATTTGTCGGTTGTGTTGTTGGAGCCTGTGTTGTGCGATTAGCTTACATCTATCCACGGGTAACTATGTTGATGTATCCTACAAAATCTTGTGGCAGTTGAGACACATAATTAACTTGGTTGGGAGGAACTGTAGAAGTTGATTCTCCCATCAATTTTTGATTTACCTCTTGATGTGGCAAAGGTGTCTAATAGATGCCTAGGTTTTGATTTTTTTGGTCTATTGGATTATCCACTATGATTGTAACTAATTTCAATAAATCTTGCACAATTCCTTTAAATCCATGACAACCTTCAATATCATGTCCTCTTTGTCTATTATAGATGCAAAAGAGGTTTTCTTTGTAACCTTTTGTTTTTGGTTTGTTAGGATCTTTAGGTTTCATTTCTGGCAATATAAAAGGATTTGCCGCATACAAGTTGTGAAACACTAATGAATATGGCTATTGTACTGGTGTGTAATTTATTTTTGGATTAAAATGATGTTGTTGCCTTTCTATAGGTTTTATCTAATTTTGTGTTTGCTGTGGGGGTGGAACCGCTTGATAATTCAATTTTTGTAGTTGTTGTTGTTGTTGGGGTTGTTGGATTTGTGTTTGGGCCAGTTGATTTAACTTTTGTTGGTCCAAAAATATTTGGTTAACCTATGCAGTATTAGATTGACCATGGTTATTCCCCTTTTGATTATTATTGTGCCACTCCACAATGGATTCTTTAGGATCTATCATCCCTAAGAATGAACATGGATAAGTACAACCGCTAATCATAACAACAATATCAAAATCATCAATTCAAAAAGCATAACCTACAGGTGAGAAGAATGTTTTTTTGGTACATGCTGAACCTTACAATTCTTACCTTGATGAGATAAGAGACTTTCTCAAGTCTAGAATACTCCCAGTAGAAATGACATGAACTACAAAAAGAACTTTCTAATAAAAAGCAATTTGTTTTACTCTACTTGGGTATGTGTTATAAAAATGTGGATATGATGGAATATTATTACGATGTTTAGATCTGATTGAAGTAGAACGAGCAATAATAGAATCCCATGATGGTACTTGTCATCTCCACTTCAGTGGAATGGACATTGCAAAGAGAATACTGTGCATGGGATACAATTGGACGACCATGGAAAATTATTGTTGCAAATATGTTAATAAGTGTCAAAAGTGCCAATATCATGTAAATTTGACTCATGCACCATTGCACACATTACAACCCATTCAATTTCTTTGGCCCTTTTCACAATGGGGTCTCGATTTGATTGGTAAAATATCACCTGCTTCATCAAAACAACATAAGTTCATCATAAAAATGACATAATACTTCACAAAATGGGTGGAAGCAATTGTAATGACCACTACGACTGGACCTCGAATAGCGGTGTTTATACTTTAGCATACTATCTGTCATTTTGGAATACCCTCAAAAATAATTTTTGATAATGGGAAGTCATTTAAGAATAAGGATGTTAGAGCATTGTGCAACAAATTCAAAATTCAACATAGTTTCTCCACACCTTATTACCCACAAGCAAATGGGCAAGCTGAAGCAACCAACAAAACAATGGTATCCATTCTCAAGAAAATGGTCAAAGAGAATCACCGATATTGGCATACTCAACTTCCTTTGGCATTATGGGCTTACAAAACAAGCATCATAATGCAAATGGGAGTGATGCAATTTTCACTAGTCTACGGTGTTGAAGCTATATTACCTTTAGAGCTCGAGATACCTTCCTTGTGAATCGCATTACAGGAATTCATGGACAATGAAACAACTAGACAAGCACATCTTGACCAATTGACACTTATTGATAAAAAATGTATCAATGCTTTAGATCACTTACAAGTATATCAAGAAAGAGTCAAATGTTCTTATAACGCAAAATTCCATCCTCGTGAATTTCAAGTGGGGGACATAGTGCTCAAAAAAATCAATAAAATACCAATGCATTGCCACACTTGAGAGATAAATTTGTGGCTAATTGGTTAGGTCTGTACATTGTAAAGCATAAATTGGGACCAGGAATATATAGAATCACCAACTTCGAAGAAGAATTGGATCCAGAACCACTAAACATAATGCACCTAAAGGTATACCCTTCATGGTGGAAAGCCTCAGCCCAATGCTAATATCAATATTAGGGATTCCCATTAACCTCTAATAATTCCTAAGATTTATCCCAAGAAAATGGAGTCAGGATGTCTTAAAGCATCTGATGGACCTCCTATTGTTAAGCTTGATATGGGTAACATTCAAACTGGCATTGAAGATTTGGAAAAAAGAGGACTAATTTGTCGGTTCATGGGTTTTCGTCCGAGTCTATCTGCTTTCAAAGTATGGGCTGCAAAAAGCTGGAAAACTAAAGGTGAGTTACAAATATCTATTTATCCAAATGGTTATTTTCTTGATTTATTTGCTAATAATGAAGATAGAGAGAAAACGTTTCAAGGGGGTCCTTGGTTTTTTGGAAGGGCAGGGCTTTTCATGAAGCCCTGGAATGCTAAATTTAAAGTCGAATATGAGATGCCTTCTATAGCTCCCATGTGGGTTAGACTCTTTGGCCTCCCTATTGAATTTTGGAATCCTACTATTTTTTCTTCAATTGGAAACTCTTTAGGAAATTTTATGATGATTGTTGATTGTACTCAAAATTTTGAACATATTATTTATGCTCGAATTTGTGTTTTAATGGATTTTTACAAACCACTACCTAAAAATATCACATTACAATTTGGGGAAGACACTTGGGAGCAAGTAGTGGACTATGAGAACATTCCTTTTCATTGTAGAATTTGCTATGAATATGGTCATTTGGCCAGTGCTTGCCCAAATAAAATTCCTGATCAAAAGAAAGAAGATATAAACTCAGTGAGGTTTCCAAATACATAAGAAGAAGAACACTCAGAAAAAACTAGTTATGAAGGATCAATCAAAGTCATCTTCTAATATGTTTGAAATACTTTCCACAAATGATGTCCCAAGTGAGGAAGATAAAATAATGGAAACTGAAATATTAGAAACACAATTTAAATATGAAGGGAAGAACTCAGATACAAACCAACAAATCAAAGGTTTTCAACAGAAAAAAAGGAGAAAATTTACACAAGAAAAACAATATTTCAAATGTGAAAACTTCAAATAATGCAAGTCCCAATATAGACTCCATTGAACCATCTAGTAAAATTTTGGTTGTGTACGAGCATTCTTCAAGGTTAGAAGCCATATAAGATTCAATTGGAATAAGTCAAGAAATAGGGAAAAAAAATTGAAGATGGATTCTAATCAAAAAGTAGGTCGCAAGACCAATCAATATCATATGGTAAAATAAGGTGAAAATCTTGTAGAGAAAGGTAATATTAATGCCCTTCCCAACTTTTTTAGCCCTGGTATTAATGAAGATCATCACTTGGAATATTAGAGGACTCAAAGGGAGTATTTCAAACCAAAATGAAATTAGAATAATGATTCAGATAAATCATCCACATCTTGTTTTGCTTCAAGAAACAAAGATGTCAATGGAGGATATGGACTTAATTGCCAGTAAAATTTGGCCGACTTGGAAAAGTGGTTTACCTCAGTTCCCAAGGGACTTCTAGTGGCATTGCTTGTCTTTGGGACCCAAAAGAGGTAGTTATTCACCATATGGTTGGCGCTTGGGGTTTTTTTGCTATAGCTATTCAAAGTAGACATTCCAACCGGATTATGCTCGCACATCTGTTTATGCTCCGACTCCTTTGGAGGAAAAAATAATACAGTGGAAGGATATTACTCATATTATGTCTCATTTTCATAAATCTTGGATCTTGATCAGAGGATATTTCAATACCTTCCTCTCTCTGGATGAGAAAAATGGGGGAAATAGAAATTTGGACAAAAGCACTGACCTCATAAGCGAATATATTGCAAACCTCCATCTTGTGGATATCCAACTAGATAATGGACTTATGACTTGGTCTAACAGAATGCAAGGCTTAGCTTGTATAATGGAGAGATTGGATAGGTTTTTGCTCTCTAAAAATTTCTTAATCCATGGTCACATTCCTAAAGTGAAGACTCTTATAATGTTGGTTCAGATCATTGGCCAGTCATGGTGGAAATGTGGAAAACCAATGTGAGTTTCTCTCATTTTCTTTTTCAATTAATGTTGCTTAGAGACATTTCCTTCAGACCTTATGTGCAACAATGGTGGAAGGAAGGTAAACCTAAGCATGGGACTAAGATGTTCTATTTTTCCAAAATACTACAATACATTAAATCCAAAATAAATACTTGGAACTGGAAAGAGTTTGGGGATGTTCATAAAAAAAAACATGAAGTTATTTCTCATCTTGAAAATTTGAATAAGAAAATCCATTTAGATGGCCTCACAGAGAAAAGAAGTGCAAATGAAATTAAACTCACAACTCAGTTAGAGGAATGGGAAAAAAAAGAAGAAATCTTATGGAAGCAAAAATCTAGAATTCAATGGCTCAAAGAAGGATATTGAAACACAAATTTCTTCCACAAATCTCTTCTAGCTCGAAGATCTCACAACTTTATTTCTTCCTTAAAATTTGATTCTGGAGATGTTGTTTATACTTGGGATGGCATGAACTCTATTGTTGTTGATTACTTTTCCAATATTTTTTTTGCTAGTCCTCTTGACTCAGCTTCACAAAAAAATGTTCTTCAAGCAATCCCTTCTCTTATCACTTCTGAGAACTCTATTTTGACTTCTCTTCTTACTATCAATGAGCTTCAACAAGTAGTTTTTAAAATGCAAAAAAGGAAAACCCTAGGTCCTGATGGTTTTCCCATTGAGTTCTACCTAGAGTTCTGGTATATCCTTCATGTTGATTTATTGGAGGTGGTAGAAGAAGCCAGGAAAGCCAAAGAAATTTTGAATGTTATCAATAAAACTTATATTACTCTTGTTCCAAAATCTCAAGAGGTTGATCATATCTCAGCTTTTAGACCTATTGCTTTATGTAATGTTCTTCTCAAAATAATTACTAAAATCATGGCAGAAATGTTGAAGCCTCTTTTGCATAAGATTATTTCCCCAGAGCAAGGGGGTTATGTGGAAGGACATCAAATAGTATATTAGATAGTTCTTGCTCAGGAAGCCATCCATTCCAAGGATATTCAAAACTCTCCTTCCATGTTCATTCAGTTAGACTTGTCCAAAGCTTATGACAGAGTGGATTGGCACTTCCTTATTAAAGTTTTGAGGCAATTTGGTTTTTCCAAGGATTGAATGGAATGGATTATGGAATGTATCTCTTCATTTTCCTACTTAGTTCCTATCAATGGTAGGCCTTCTCAGTCTTTCCCAACTTCCAGAGGTATTAGGCAAGGTGACTCACTATCTCCTTATTTATTCATCATTCTTGCTAAATGCTTGGGTGGGACTATAACCAAAAAGATGAAAAAAAAACCCATGAGGGAGTTACCATTGCTCATGGAGCTAGACCTATCTCTCATCTTCAATTTTTGGATGACTCTACTCTTTTAGGTAAAGCTACAGTTAAGGAAGCTTCTAATATTAAGCAAATGATTAGCTATTTTTCTAAGGCTACTCGGTATTTGATCAATGAAGACATCTTTTTGAATCACTTATTTAGGTATTCCCATAAATATTCAAAGGTAGAAAAATAAATATTGAAATTGGTTGTTGGAAAAATTCAAGAAGAAAATTGGAAAGTGGACCAACAAGTGGCTTTCTTCTGGGGGTAGAATCACCTTGGTAAAATCAGTCCTTCAAGCTATTCCTATTTATGTTTCTTTTGTTTTGAATATCCCAAAGGTTGTTCTTCAAGAATTGGATCAAATCAGTCATCATTTCCTTTGGAGTGGTACTAAGGAGAAAATAAAATGGGCCTTGGTGAAATGGGATACTTTATGTATTCCTAAGAGTTAAGGGGGGTTAGGGTTCCAGTCTTCAATTAATAACAACAAAGCTTTAGCTGCTAAATTATATTGGAGGATGTTGCATAACCCTAATGCTTTTTGGGCCAATAATATCCGTGCTAAATATGCTGAGAATAAAAGTCCTGAAGACCTTGTTCACTATCAACTTCCTACCAAAGGTTCTCCCATTTTAGCAGTTATTAATACTGGTGAGGATTTGATAAAGAAAAAATTATTTTGGATCATTCATAATGGTCAACATGCAAATTTTTGGATATATTCTTGGGATGGTCACAAGCTTTTGATAACTCAATTTCCCGATTGGAGGCCTTGGATGGAGGAGCTTCACCGAGCTAATTGGATAAAGGTGGCTATTTATTTTCGATACCATAATGGTAATTCAAAGGTTGGTAGATATTGGATCCCTATAGAGAACTAGCCTATTCAAATCCCAAAAATGTAAAGACAATATATCCAAGGCATCCTTCATATGAGATCCCTCTCTTTGTCCCATGATAAAGATTGTTTTGGATGGAACAACACTACTAAGGGTGAGTATTCAGTTGCTCAAGGTTATTTGACCTTATGCCATAATAATCCCAACCATTCTTCTGACATATTTTCTTGATTATGGGCTCAAAAGCTCTGGCCTAAGGTGAGGTTATTTAATTGGATTTTATTTCATCGTAGGGTACTTACTGGTGAGCAACTTATGAAGCATGGTTTTCATAGCCCTTTTAGATGTGAAATGTGTGAAGAAAATGTAGAAAATATCAACCATATTTTTATTGAGTGTACTTTAGCCTCTGAGATATGGAGGAGAATGGCCACTTTACTTGTCTTACAATGGTCCAATTTTTTTACTTTTGAACAACTTTGGAGGGATTGGCCTAATCAAGAGGGTGTTGATCATTTTATTAGGCAATTAGTTTGGATGGGTTCTACCATTCTTCTTTGGAATATTTGGAATGAAAGGAACAACCAAATTTTTAATCAATATAGGAAGGATATTCACTATATTTGGCAAAAGACCATAGCCAAATTAGTTGAATCAGTCCATAAACTCCTTAAAAACCCCCAAAAATCCCACCAAATATGGGATCAAGTGATGCAAATATTGAATATTAAATCTTCTAAGGGAAACCAACTTAAAGGGAATGTGAGTATTAGTAAGATGGATAGGACTATAAATTGGCAACCTACTCCTAAGGATTTTGGAAAAGTCAATACTGATGGAGCCTCTAGAGGGAACCCTAGAAAATCCAGTGTGGGAGGAATTGGCAGAATTTCAGATGGCTCCATGGTTTTTACTTTTACTGAGAATTTGGGTGTTCTTTCCAATAACCTTATTGAGGGGTATGGTATCCTTAGAGGCCTTCAGGAGGTTATTAAGGTTGGAGGGGTATGGGTGTTCTTTCCAATAACTTTTACTTTTACTGAGAATCAACTTATGATTAATCTCTTGAAGACTCCTAGGAATCATAAGGTGGATTGGAGAATAAAAATAATTATTGAGAAGATTTAGTTAATCCAGATGGGATTTTTGAAAGTTGATTACAATCATGTGGTCAGAGATCAAAACAAGAGTGCTGATGCTTTAGCTAATTGGGCTTTGGATAAAGGTGATCTTGTTATGGCCACCCCCTATATGGTGGGCTTCTCAAATTACGGAAGCTCTTCTTTCTACCATTTATTTGGATGGCTCTAGTTCTTAAGGTACCTAGATTCTTCTTTTTTTTTTTTTTTTGCTTCTCTTTGGTTCATTCAGTTTTTTTTAGTTACCTAGCTCATTCTATTTTTTATTTTGTTTCCTCTGTTGATTCTTTCCTTAATAGTCTTCTGGTCTATATAGGTCCTTGTTTTGTTCAATATTTTTTTGTTTTTTTTTTTTGTTGTTTAGTTTTTTAAGGTGGGTGGGTTCTTTTGTTTTGTTTTGTTTTTGTGTTCTTTGTGTTGTTTTTTTTTGTTCTTGTGTTTTTGTTGTTTTGTTTTTTTTTTAATGTTTTTTTTTTTCTTGTGTTTTTTTCATTCTTGTTCTTGGGTTTCTCTTTGTTTGTGTTATTTCATGTTTTTATGTGTAAGTGTTTTCTATGTTTTTTGTTTTCTATTGTTGGTTGTTTTTTATTTTTATTTTTTTTTATTTTTTAAGGTTTTGGTTGTGTTTATTTTTCATGTTTTTTTTTGGGTTATGTCTTTGTAGTGTTCTATTTTTTTTGTCTTGTTTGTGTTTTGTTATGTGGTTCTTGTGTTTTTCTATGTGGTTTGTGTTGTGGTTTGTTTTATCTTATTGTGCGTGTTTGGTTGTGTTTTTTTTTTTGACACACTCAAGGAGCATGTTTTTTTATTTTATTTTATTATTTTTGTTGTTATTTACTTATTTTTGAATTGGTTTTGTGTGTTTTTTTGCTCATTGAGTATGTCAAAGGTGGTAGGCCAGGTCCAAGTCCTGGGCATTTTTGGTGGAATGGATACCCCAACCTCCTTGGGTCTTACCCGAAAGTGGCATCCCTTTTGGAATGTTTTCCACAAATAAAAAAAAATGCACCTAAAGGTATTTTATGCATGAAATACTTGCAATATATGTATATATATGTACATGGATTAAAAAATATATAAATAAATAAATAAATAAATAAAGATAAAATAATTTTTATTTCCAGAATTTCTTTATATTGTAAATAGAAATGTCATTACTAGCACTTAGCATGTTGCATTTGCATATTACAAAAAAAAAAAAAATGACTTCATGCAATAAAATACATGTTCTCTTCCACATGTTGGAAGGAGAAATGCAATACAACATACTTCTTGGATGCCCTTGGATTAGGTAAATGAATTGTGTGCCTTCAACATTGCATCAATGCTTAAAATATGTACATGAAGGTAAAGTGCATCGTATACTAGCTGACATAGAACCTTTCAAATACTGCAACTTTATTTCAAACCCATATGAGCACTTTCTTCCATAAACGCACCTAACTATCCAACCACTAGCCATTAAGACCATTTTTTCTAGTAGCACATCCTCAAAAGCACCCATTCAAGAATAATTACCTATAGTTTACCTAGATTTTGCATCCAAAAGTATTAGCTCAATGCACCCTTCAAACACTACCTTTTATTTGCAAGTCACATCTACCCATCCTGCTAACCAATTGCCAACTCCATCCAGTAAACTTCTAGATCCACAACAACCATTCACATTCACAACACAACCCACATCATCCATCACTACATCACAATCATTAGAACCCGTAGTCTGAAAAATAGGGCTACCTATTAGAGATAATCCAATACCGCCAGTGGAGCCACAAGCTAATGTACAAGAACCCTCTTCATCCACCGATCCATTAGCCTCCCAAACATCTAGAGTTGTAGTAAATCTCGCCAATCCAAGCATTGGCGAGTACATTATTGAAATTATCATAGTTACACCACCTATTGAGTCAGTCAAGGATTACAGTCACCCTCGTGAACCACCTTTAGCTATAGGTAATATATATATATATATATATATATATATATATATATATATATATATATATATATATATATATATATATATATATATAAATGGGTTATCAAAAAAATGCAATCAATTTCATATATGGAGGGGTGGATTCTTCATGGGATCCACCTCCTAAAAATGACAACTCTTTACAAGAGTTTAATGAATGCATTGATTATCTATTGAACCCAAATTTCCCAGTGAGATATTTTTGAAGGGTTAATTGGCAAGGATATAGACTTGGAAGACATGAAAAAGGTCCTCACCACATTATTGAACCAAAATATAGAGAGCCAAGTAACCGCTATGGTCTAGGCTATAAATCTTTCATCGCAAGCTCTTCGCTTAATCAAGGTTTCCAAGAAATTGACATAGAATGTAAAGAAGAGAAAGAAAATAATGATGAGGAATATGAAACTAATTATGAAGGTGAAAAAGTAGATGGTGTGTACCAAATATACACTTTTTACCCTCAATAACAAGCCTTACAGCAAGAGCCAGAAGATACCATAGAGATGACCTACCTTAGGCTAGTACGCCTCTGGTATTGGGACCTCACACAAATGCTAATGGCTTTTGGATGAGTAACGATGATGAAGAGGATGAAAATGAAATTATATTCATGAATCATATACATGAAATGTAGGCTATAATAATGCTTCAAGCAGAGGCACATCCTGAATGGCTAAATCAGGAAGAAGAAGAACCTCAAGAGGAGGCAACATACACAGATTCTATTCAGAGAGATGATTGGTATCAAAAGAAATTTCCAATAGACCACACTCTTTTTTGGCTAAAAAAATAGTGTGAGGGTCCTCAACCAGAACCTCCTCCATAAAATTTCATCACATATAGTACAACCAATCACACACATTAGGTTAGTTGCAATGTAGAGAAGATGAGTCATCAACTCTCGAATTGCAGCCACCTCATTTCCATTCAGTCAATATGATTTCTATTGATTTTCTCATCCCACTCCGCAATCCATATGATGAGACAAACCCAATCCATATCGACACTAGTCCCATACACATGGACATTATTTCATCCTTGCCATCCACTTCCAAGTTTATTCTATCCGAAGAGTTGTTGCATGCTTCAAACACATATATTCCACAACAACCTTCATCGTAAAATAATTTAGTTTTTCAAATTGAGATAGAAGGGGAAACCCTGAAAACATTTGAAAATGTTGTGGATGATATTCACCTCATTCCAAATCCACATCAGCTAGAAGAATGTTCTCACATGCTAATTGAAGAATCTATATATGTGAACCTTAGTCAAGACGCGAAAAATCCCCAAATTGTCAAAATTGTAAAATATTTATCCACAGAAGAAAAATAAGGCATAATAAACATTCTAATGAAAATAAAGAAGTGTTCTCATGGTCATACAAAGACATGCCTGGTTTAGATCCAAACCTGGTAGTCCAAAACCTTACACTCGCACATGATGCAAAGCCTTTCAAAAAATATCTTACGAAATTTCATCCAACAGTCGCATTGATTGTGAAAGAAGAGCTCCAAAAGTTGTTGGATGTGCACTTCATAGTACCAATTGATTACTCAGAATGGATTTCAAATATGGTTCCCGTTCACAAGATGAATGGAGAGATACACGTATGCACTAATTTTTGAGACTTAAACAAAGCGTGTCCTAAAGATGATTTTCCTTTGCCTAATATCGATCAACTAGTAGATTCCTACACTGTTCATGAAATGCTTTCCTTAATAAATGGTTTCTCGAGATACAACCAAATCCAAATTAATCCTGAAGACCAACACAAGATGGCATTTACAACATCTTGGAGGAAATTCTATTATAGAGTGATGCCTTTTGGACTTAATAATGTAGGATCTACACGTCTTGAGAACATCAATGTACTAGAAAAAGTGTTTGATCGATGGATAGAACATAAAGTAAGGCTAAATCCTAAGAAATGTGTATTTGAAATCACATCAACAAAAATTCTAGGATTCATTGTATCCAAGAGAGGCATTGAAGTAGATCCAGGTAAGGTAAAAGCAATATTAAAAATGCCACATCCCAAAACATTGAAAGAGTTGCCTAGTTTACAAGGAAATATCCAATCTATCTGATGATTCATCATACAACTCTTAAATAAATGCAGACCTTTCAACCACCTGTTACAAAAGGGAGTGAAATTTTCATGGAAAACTGAATGTCAAGAAGCATTTGATGACATAAAGAAGTATTTTGCATCACCACTAGTTCTTACACCACCTAGATCAGGAATCCCTTTTCACCTATACATTTTTGCAACAGATTTTGCACTAGGTACAATGCTTGCACAAAACAAATAAAAACATAATGAGCAAGCAATTTACTATATTACCTAAAAACTAGTAAGTTCCGAAATAAGATATGCTTATGTCAAAAATTTATGCTTAGCAGTGGTTTTCCCCACTAAGAAACTTAGACATTACAGGCTAAGTAATACTACCTATGTCATAGCTAGAGAAAATCCTATGCGATACATAATGACTCACACATACAACAACACCTGTGCTGCTAAATGGATAATGCTTTTAACTGAGTTCGATCTTGAATTCATAAGTCAAAAATCCATAAAAGATTAGGTGATATCATATCAACTACTAGAAGCTCCGCTACATAATGACAAACCATTAATCATTGAGATTCTAGATGATTCAGTATTTTCTATCGCAAAATAAGAGGAATTAGTTTCTTCCAAGGAAGAAGCAGACATAACCATGTTCTTTTACGGGCCTAAATGTGGCAAAGGACAAGGTGTAGGAGTTGTGTTTGAAGGGTGCATTGAGCTAATGCTTTTGGATGTAAAATTTGGGTCGACTATAGGTAAGTTTTCTTTAATAGGTTCTTTTGAGGATGTGCTACTAGACGGAATGGTCCTAGTGGCCAGTGGTTGGATAGTTAGGTTCGTTGATGGAAGCAAGGGCTCATATGGGTTTGAAATACATTTACAATATTTTAGAGGTTTTGTGTCAGTTGGTATGCAATGCACTTTGCCTTCATGTACATATTTTAAGCATTGATGCAATGTTGAAGGCACACACTTCATTTCCCTAATCCAAGGGCATCCAAGAAGTATGTTGTATTATATTTCTCCTTCCAATATGTGGAAGATAACATGTATTATTTTCACCCCCATGGTGATAGGAAGAACAACATTCCCCACGATTGAGCATAAAGCGTCATTAAAATTCCTAAGGGTGAATGTGGATGTTGTGATGTGAGATGATGGGATGTTGAGCTTCATCATTGCAGGTGTGGTGATGAGGTTGATTGAAGAACTAGTATCAATAAGCACTCTCTTGAATGGTTTCTTGTCAATGTGAGCTACTATGTGCAATGGTGGATCAGGTGAATCTGCTAAGATTTGTTTTTCCTCAAAGTCATAAAATACTATCAAGGGTTCCACAAACTTTTTCACACTCCCTATGAAGGAATTGAATGCATTGGGATCTTCTGATTGAACTTGGATAGACTTTAAAATTTACATCAATGCTTCCCTATGAGGTGTTGATTGCTGTATTAGCTCATATATTGACAATTTTGTTGAAGCTATTTCCAAACTCTGTGTTAACTGGCTACTCAAAGTAACGACTGGGTGATTATGGAAAGGTTGTGGTGGAATGCTTGGTCCAATTTGTATGGGCACATTTGTTGGTTATGTTGCTGGAGCCTATGTTGTGCAATTAGCTTGCCTCTGTCCATGGGTAACTATGCTGATGGCTCCTAAAAAAACTTGTGGTTGTTGAGACACATAATTAACCTGGTTGGGAGGAACTATAGAAGTTGATGCTCCCGTCGGTTGTTGATTTACCTCTTGATGTGGCAAAGGTGTTTTATAGATGCTTAGGTTTTGATTGTTTTGGGCTAGTGGATTGTCAACTTTGATTGTACTCACTTCCAATAAATCTTGCACAATTCATTTAAATCCATGACAACCTTCGATATCATGTCCTCTTTGTCTATGATAGATGCAAAAGAGGTGTTTTTTGTAACCTTTTATTTTTGGTTTATTAGGATCTTTAGGTTTCATTTATTGCAATGTAAAAAGTTTTGTCATATACAACTTCTGAAAAACTAATGAATATGGCTCTTGTACTGGTGTGTAATTTCTTTTTGACTTAAAATGATGTTGTTGCCTTTCTGCAGGTTGTGCCTAATTTTGTGCCTACTATGGGGGTGGAACTGCTTGATAATTCGATTATTACGGTTGTTTTTGTTGTTGGGGTTGTTGGATTTATGTTTGGGTCGGTTGATTTAACTGTTGTTTGCCCAAAACTATCTAGTTAACCTATGCAGTATTATATTGATCATGGTTATTCCAATTTTGATTCTTATAGTGCCACTATTTTTTCTTAGGATTTATCTCACCTTCTTGGATTTTTATTTCTTCAATCAGTTTTTCTTGGGCGAGTGCCTCATCGAATGTTCTATATTGTTGTAGCTGTATTAATGAAGACATTGGTCTACCAAAAGTCTTCGTGAACATTCGTATTATCTCTAGCATAGAGAGGTAAAATGGTAATTTGATCATGATTGATCTCCAAATATTGCCAAAGTCATAGAATGATTCATCGTCATATTGTTTTAGATAAATCAAATTAGTCAATGTGGTTTATTTTTTGACATTCAGGGCAAATCTTTCCAA
Organism: Wollemia nobilis; assembly: GCA_028583015.1. Classification (NCBI taxonomy): domain Eukaryota; kingdom Viridiplantae; phylum Streptophyta; class Pinopsida; order Araucariales; family Araucariaceae; genus Wollemia; species Wollemia nobilis. Next base: position 153,752 of record JAQPPZ010001776.1, on the reverse strand, counting down.
AAACTAGTCCACTAGTTGTTCAAAGGTAAAAACACTTTGATGTGGTAGGTGGTTGTACCAGTATTGTGCTTCTCCCCTAGTGTCTGAGGAAATGTATGTAACAGTAATGCATCATTGCTTTTGATTCTAAAGCATACATTTACAAATCTAATTATATGTTCACGGGGATCCTCTCTCCCTTTAAATTAAAGCTTTAGTTTTTGAAAATATTGTGGATATGACGGCTCAGATACTGAAGAAAGAATAGGGTGATTGAGTAGTTACCTCAAAGTTGGATTTTGGTATTGCAAACCTGGGGTTTGCATGGCAAGACTATCAATATGACTCTATAAAAACTGGTATCTGGGGTCATCCACATGACTGAAAATTGAATGTACTTGATGTTGTTGGTAATGGGGTGGATTTTATGTAGGTTGTGGGTGATAAGACATGGGTGGCTGAAATGTTTTATGGTATGGATGTTGATGGATGTTATGATATGGATGGGGTGATGGTGGTATGATGTTATACTGACTTGCTGTGTTAGCATATGGGTGTGGTGGTTGATCATGAACCATAGGGGTAGAAGGATGGTGCATTACCCAAGACGAATATTGGATAAAGGCATTAGTTTGATGTTATGTAGGTGGAAAATTCTGTTCAATCCCTTGAAAATACTGGTTGGGGTCAGGGTTCATGCTATGGTTAGCATTATCTAAAATCATTTGTTGCAACTGTAATAAATTTTGTTGCATAGAAATTGTATTTTAAGTAGAAACCAATACATGTGATGTGGTAGAATGGGTTGGTTGTGGGAAAACCATGGTAGTGGAAGTAGATGGAGGGTAAGTAGCAAAATGTATCAATACTAACTATGGTATGGTATGCTATGTATGTCCTACGAGTGTGGCGGAGGGAATGGATGTTGGGTATTATGAAACAATAGGAATTGTTTCATACAAGGGATTAGTGGAAATGGTCATTTGTTGAGGTAATGTGAGGGGTAATTGGTTGGTTGACGATGGTTTATTGGCCAATGTTATAGCGGCTAACTCAAAAAAAGGATTGGTGAAAATTTGTTTTGATTGCTGTAGATAGGTGAATTTGGATTCTTATTGTAATGAGGGTATGGCATGAGATGAGATGGAGAGTGGTGGTAATGATGGGAAAACCATTCTAGATATATTCAAGTACATTCTAACAGTATCCATTTCGAACATAGTGATATGAATATATACCATTGTAGGAGGTTCACTCCTAGGTGTCTCTAGTATGGCTGTGTGAGTAGCCCTATGCATAATGTCTATGTTCGTATTAGGGACATTAATAGAAGGCCCTACATTAAGAATTTTGGACATATAAAGGGGCATGCCTACTTGTCCTACCACCAAAGTGGGAGGGATGTTACCCGACTAAGAGGCCATAGGGAAAATCCATTGACTTTTGTTTGACACTAGTTTATTAGCTTGACTGCAGGTCACTACCATACGCTATTATGTGGTACAATGCGAAGTGCGACTATCTATGTAAATAAAATGAAAATATGATGCAATACAACACACAAAGAAAACAAACATACAAATTTTTTGATGCTATATTTTCGTGTTTCTCTTTCTTTCTTTTTTTAGAATTTTGTTTGAAAAGTGAAAAATGCGTGTACTCAATGTTTTGCCCTAAATGAATCTAGGATTTCACCTGTATACTTGTAGCTCGACAACCTGGCTATGAATTCTAGGTCATGAAAATCTCCCTTGTGTGGCAATGAACTCCACACCCAGACAAGGAGCATAGGTCCTACTAGTCCTCGTGCAGTATCACTTGGTCAACGTCATACTCTCCGAAGAGAAATATATGCAAATTTTCCAAGCTACGAAGGTTCTTGGAGCTGGATTTTTCCAAATATAAGGGTATAACATTGGTGGTTCGGTGATGAAATCCAAACCTAGCAATGATGAAATCCAACCATTTTCCAATGTTTACGTGAGTGTGTGGTGGTTTGTTTAATTATGGTGTTATGCAATGATACCATGCAATTATATTTTGATGCCTAAATGCAGAAAATAGAGGACAGCAAATTACAGACAACAAATCAGGGGAAAAATTACCACCTTCAGGTCTAATTCCAATTGGAATCTATTAGACAGGGGTAATCACAGGTGTGCGGTAGTTTTGGTAAACCACGAATGCACAGTTTGCCAATCGCGTGTCTGCATTTGGGATGTCCCAACCATGGATGTGAGGGTCCTTTTTTCTTAACAAAAATAAATTGAGCCTTTTACAGACCTGAACCCGAACTTAACACCCAAGTTATGCTTAACCCGGTGGATGCAAAATGACCTGTTTCCTATTATGCAGATGCAGATTCTTTTTATTTTTTTTCTTGTTATTTTATGTATGGATGCAAGATTTAAATACTTTTTCCTATCCCTAAGACCTAAATACACACAAAGGCATATAGTACTGAGACCCTTAATTTATTTAAATGCACCCTAAACTGGAACTAAAGAAAAAAATTAAACAGAGAGTGCAACATACAGACCTGTGTTCCTTTTGTCGCTCCTTCCAGCTTGTCAACTGTCCTTTTGCATTTTTGAAACAACAATCGTGTTTCTATGTTTTCTCAAACCAAGAACTGTGCATCTGTATTTTCTCCAACCAGGAACCACATGTTTGAGTTTCCTTAGATAGAAACCACATTTCCACATTTCCATAGTGAACAATTCGAGCGCAAGGTTTTCTGAATGTATCGATTCAAAATTGAATCTGTGCGCATCTCGAATTCCTGAAACCTATAGGTGTAGACAAAGATCAATAAATTTAAAAAGAAGTAAGGCAAAACAAAATGGAACCCTTGGGAGGTCCCACCATGATCACCATTCCTGTAACCAAAGAACTAAAACAAAAATAAGATGAATTAAGACACATAAGTAAATTGCAAAAATACCCCTTTTGTATTGATTTTTGATATAGCTTTTACAAAGCATTTTTAAATTGCCCCAAGTGTATTGGGAGTAATGTTACAATGTTTCATTCTCTCTCTGAAGCACAATGCTTTGATGGATGAGGGGATATATTCCAACTCTTTCGCAGTATATAATGTTCTTCGCTCTCTTGTCACAACTTCAAGGGGTGAGTGGGCTTTGGTATCCAGCAAGGGACCACTCCAGCTTCAATAGCTTATCCAAAATACTTGTCACCTACACACACATAAACCAATGAAGGGATCAGTAGCACCTGTATATTTGAGCAATCAAATTCATACTAGACATAAAACCCTAAGTAGATAATTTGCATGAAACAAATAACAACAACAATAAATAGATAAAACCTCACTAATTATTAAAGTCACTGATTGATCTCGATTGTGCATATGAATTCGTGCTTGGGACTGTGGAACCATGGAAGTGTGGTTGTGGACTTGAAACCGTGGACCTACAGTTGTGAAACTATAGACATGCATTTTTTACTATGAAACTATGGGTGGGCAGTTTCGGCTAAAATGATAGGTTGCATCGGGATGCATGCCAATGATCGAGATCAAGCTTGTGCTCTTAGTTTCTCATCGATTCTGGATATATTTTGGTAGCCTATTGGTATGCCAATTCAGCTCTTTTTTTTTTGTGGACTAATGATGCTTTTATAGGCTTCCTAAGGATTTTGAGGGGAATAAGAGGTGGCAAGCTTGACATGCCAAGTGGTAAATATGAACTACCAAGTGGAAGGGGTAATTATAGTGATTCATTTAGTGTGTCTCACTTAACTGGGGTTATGTGGCTTTAAGTGGAGTGGGATGTGGTGTGTTGTTTTATGTTAAGGGACAAGGAGACAACACCAAATGAGTTGTGGCATGGGTGTTGGGAATCTCTCTCATGTGAAAGGACAAGGAGGACAGGAGTAGGTAAGATGTGGTAGGGGTGTTGGGTGAAGTGTCCAGGAAACATGTCCAACGGGTAGATAGGGTATCCTAGGGTGATTTTCCTAATTAAATAAATTAGGAAAATAGGATGATGTGTAGGATTTTATATCCCTAAGTTTATACTTAGGCATATAATTTTATTTATGTAGGATTTGATGGTGAGGGGGTGAGTGTGACTTAGAGGGTGTCAGATTTTGGTGTCTACACCAACTATGAGAATAAGAGAGGCTTGTATTTGTATGACAAATATTGTACTCATAAAACCAATCAATGTAGATGTAGTACTCCAAGATTTTCTCACAACTTAAGGTAACATGGAGAAGGACATACCTTGGTGAAGATATCTACAATTTGATCCTTAGTTGGAATATATTCTAAGTTTATGTCCCCATTATGAATATGCTACTGTATGAAGTGCATGTGTATCTAAATGTGATTGGTGCACTGATGCTCAACTAGATTTTGTGCAATATGAATTGTGCTTTGATTATCACACCAAAGAGTTATAGGATTTTCATAGGTGAAACCAAATTATTTCATTATTTGACGAAGCCAAAGAGCTTCCTGACTAGCTAACACTACTACCCTGTATTCTGCCTCTATAGAAGATAATGCTACTGCTTGTTGTTTCTTTCATAACTAGGATATTGGTGAAGAAGCAAGGAAAAATACATAGCCCAAGGTTGAACATATGTATTCTATTGAACCTGCCCAATATGAATATGAGTAGCCAATGATATCCATGGATTTTCTCTTGTAGAAGAGCCCAAAGTGAGTAGTGCCTTGCAAGTAATAGAGGATTATTTTTGTTGCTTTCCAATGACTGAAATGAGTTTGATGAGAGAATATGGATATGAGTCCAAAAACATATGAGATATCTAGGTGAGTATGATTAAGGTATAGTAGACTCCCTATAAGCTGACGGTATAAGTTGCATCACATAGAGGGGATGTGCAAGAAGTACTAAGATTAATTCTAGATTGAAAGGGTCTAGGAGAAGGTTTAAAATCTGTAATTTTAAATCTTTGAATAATATATAGAGTGTAATTTTGTTGACACAATGAAATTATTGCATCTGTTTGAATTATTTGAATCCCAAGGAAGTAATGAGTTTTACCTAGATCAGCCATTTCAATTTTTTTATAGAGGGAGTCTTTTATAGTTTGAATGTGAGTCAAGTTACTCCCAGTAAGAAGAAGATCATAAACATAAAGAACAAGAATGGTGATGTTGCATTCATTTCTCCAAATGTAAACTGTGTTTCAGGCTCACAATGAGAAAAAACTATGGAAAGAAGGAAGGATTCCATATTTTCATACCAAGATCTAGGGGATTTTTTGAGACCATAGAGAGATTTTTTAAGCCTACGAATGAGAGAGGAGTCTTGAGTGAAACCAACAGGTTGTTCCATGAATATATCTTCTTTTAAATCTCCATGTAAGAAAGCACATTTTACATCCATTTGAAAGACATGACACTTATAGGAAGCACCCAAAGCAATAATCAGTCTAATAGAATCCATTTTAGAAACTGGAGCAAAGTTTTATTCATAATCAATACCTTCAATTTGAGAAAAAACTTTGGCTACTAAACGAGCTTTATGTTTGTCTATTTCTCCATTAGGCCCATATTTTGTTTTGAAGATCCATTTACAATGAACTAACTTCCTTCCTTTTGGCAATGGAACTAAATCCCAAGTTTTATTTTTGATTAATAGAATTAGTTCTCCATGGCATCATCCCATTCTTTAATACTTGAGGCTTCTTTAAAGGATTGAGTATCAAAGGAAATAGACTAGTAGACAATAGCAGTGCCTATGGGGTTGGATGATTTAGTTGATGGAATATTTTGGATGTAAGGAGTAGCTTCTTTAATAATGGTGCAGGCCCATTTTAGCATAGTGGAAGGAGTTGAAAGACATTGAGTTGGAGTTACAGGTTCCTCATCTTCATTATCAATAACCAAGTTAACTTCAAGAGTTGGCTCTTCATAATATTGATGTTCTATTATAGGAGAAGGCTCAATGGAGGAAGAGGGAGTTTGAGGATATTTTTGAGGGAATGTTTCATCAAACTGGGAATTTCTATGAAAGATGACCTCATGAGTTGAGGGGTAAAGAAGCATGTATGCTTTCAATTCTTCACAAAAACCAACAAAGATGAGATTTTTTCTTTTCTTATCTAGAGCATTCCTTTTCTTCTTTGGGACATGAGCCCAAACAGTGCACCCAAAAATATTGAAGTAGAAAACATATGGTTTTGATCCAGACCATGCTTCTTCAGGAGTTAAATGTTCAATAACTTTATGAGGTGTGTGATTTTGAATATAATTGGTACAGTTAATAGCTTTTGCCCAAAAAAAAATTGGAAGATATCTTGAATGGAGCATACAATTTGTCATCTCTTTCAATGTCTAGTTTTTCCTTTCTACAATACCATTTTTTTGAGGATTATGGGATACAAAATGTTGATGAATGATGCCATGACTTGATAGAAATATGGATAACTCATTGTTGTAGTATTACCCCCATTATCTGTGTAAATTTTCTTGATTCTACAAGAGGCCTAATTTTCAACTAAGGCTTTGAAGACTTTGAAGTGGGATAGAACATCACTTTTATATTTTATGAAGTAGACCCAAGTTTTTTTAGAAAATTCATCAATAAATTTTAGAGCATATTTTTCTCCTTTGAAAGAAGGTTTAGGAAAAGACATCAAGTCACTATGGATTAGTTCTAGAGAGGATGAAACTTTTAGAGAAGTGCTTGGGTGAAAAGGATATTGGTGTTGCTTTCCAAGAGCACATCCATGACAAAATAAATCAATATAAGAGACTTGGGGTAAAATTGTTACAATATTATGGGTGCTTAATTCCTTTAGATAGTTGTAACTAAGATGACCAAACCTTTCATGCCAAACCTTGCTTTCAAGATCTCCATAATCCACAAAATAGAATATCCCTTCAGGATTTTTGAATCCTTTAAAGTGAAAATTGTTGTGATCAATATCTCCTTTGGATATTAGAGAATGAGGATCTTGAAAGTCCCTTATCTCAACTCCTATTGGAGAGAAGAGAACTGTTTTCCCCTTTCCAAAAGTACAAATTTGATAGACTGAGAGAAGATTTGTGGTAATGTTTGGAATATAGAGAACATTTTTTATAGAGCCACCATAAATGGTTATGTCTCCCTTTCCTTTTAATGGGATCAATGAAGAGTCACCCACTTCTATTCTATAGGTATAACTAGAGGATATAGAAGAGAATGACTCATCTGAAGAAGTCATGTGATGAGTAGCTCCAGAATCTAAGACCCAGAAATCAAAGAAAGAATTGAAGGTTTTCCCTTGAACATTTAGAGATTTCCCTATTTTCTTTTTAATGTCTATATTTTTATCCTTCATAGCTGCCTCTAGTTGTTGCAACATTTTCCAATATTTTTTAGCAGAATGACCATTCTTTTTGCAGTGAGTACAGGTTACAGGGTTTCTTTCCTTATTTTTATATTTTTATTTAGAAGAGGTGGAGGCTAATAAAGCTTTAAAGGAAGAGGAAGAGGAAGAGGAAGAGGATTCATATCTTGCAATTTTAGTTTCTTCCCTAGTTAGTCTATCATAAAATTCTTCTAAAGAGGACATTTTAAAGGATGCACAAAGAGCGTCTTTTGTAGATAGAAAAGTGGTTGCAAAAATATGAAAAACACCATTTAGTTTAGATAAAATTAGATAAATGCACTCTTCTTCATTCTTAGTCTTCGCACTACCTTTGTATTGAGATAAGACTTCTTTGAATTTGGTAATGAAGTCAAAAATACTGCTAAAATCATGAGGACACAAAGATGTTAGTTCTGCTTCTAGTTGCATTGATATTAATTGATCTACTTTTCCAAACCAATATTTTAGTTTTAACTAACTTTCATGAGGATTTTTACAATATGTAATATGAAACCATAAACTTTCATGAATATTAAAGCTAACAATACCCATAGTTTCATACATTTTGCCTTTGTGAACAAACTTTTCATATTCTTTATCAAACTCAGGTTGATTTTCTTCTAATAGGTGAGTGAGAAATTTTTGAGAAATTAGATTTAAAACTTTGGATTTCCATGTATGGTAGTTATGGGGAGTGAGAAGATCAATTATATTTATTGAATTCTTTTTAAAGTTAGCCCAAGGTTCCCCCATTTAACTTTTAAAGAATGAAATACAATGGATAATTTGTTCTTAATACCCAAGGAAATACCACTTTCATAAGAATTACTTGCCCTTACAAGAAGGAAACTATAAGTAATTAAGGAAATTTGATATTCAATGAGGGAAGAGAACAAAAAAAGGCCAAAGTTTCAAGGAATACCAAATAATTCAAAAATACCCACCCTTACGAGAGGGAAACTATAAGTATTATTGATTATTGATATAAGTTTGATTTAAGACTATCAAATATGCCAGACCTATATATATTTTCTTGAAAATACCCACCCTTATGAGAGGGAAACTATAAGTATTTGGTATGATTTGATACTTGGAACCTAGGATTTAGATCATCCAGGCCAATATTGGTATCTCTATAACTCGCCCTTACTTAAGGAAAACTATAAGTTATGTAGGATATCTAATAAATATTAGGAGATTTTATATTTGATTGATTTAAGTGTAGAAGTATTTGGATGTTTTAATTAATTTAACCAAATTCACAAAAAAAAATAATTTTTTTTTATAAATGCATAATTAATGTTTAAAGCTTTTGCAAAAAATAAACTTAAAATGTGATATTTTAGAGAAATTAGAACAATTTTAGATAGCCAAATAAGAATATGAGACAATAAATTTGAAATAAAAACTAATATGATATCACATTTGAGAGTTAATTTTAAATAAAACAAGTTTTCTTAGAAAAGGAAATAAAATATTTAATTCCTTGTATTATGATAAGTAAAATAGATTATGCAAAAAAATTAAAATTTATATGTTTTTAAATAATTTTTTTTTATAAAAGAATTAAAAAAATATTAAAACTTATGAGATATATTTTAATTTCTTTTATGCATAGAAAAGCAAAAGAGAAAATAGAGGATCATTTTTTAAAAAAGGAATGCAGAGAGAAAAGAAACCTCCCCTCCCGAGATTCCATAGGTGCAAAATCGCACTATATCACCCCTCCCAATTTTTTATTAAAATAAATTACAAGCTTCGATTTCTGAGGCAAAAGGAGTCAAAAATAAAGGATTCAGAATGGATACAAAAGAGTAGAATTAAAATGAAGAATACAACCACATAGAAGATATAATACAACAAGCTTCAATCGAATTTCAAGGCTAAACAAATTATAAATCTAAGCTTATTTGAAGCATTCACACATCTAGACGAAGTGTTTGAAGCAGACTACCTGCACTGAAAGGTCAGATAATAAAAAATATATATATTATACCAGAGAGTGCGGAAGATGTTAGAGAGGACACTAAAGAGAGTGATAAGATGGCATTAAATAACAGTGTGCCATTGAGTATGCCTTTTAGGAATTTGACTAGGACCCAACATACTCCACACAAATCTTGTTTCACACAACATTGATGCAAAGACGCACGAACTCAAAAAGTGTTGTCAAAGGTAAAAGGTGCCATAGATTGAACGGAGTGAAATTCACACTTAACCATGACGTTGAGAAATTTTGAAATGAACGTCGAGGGTAAAGGAGAGGCTTCGATAATAACCTACAGAACAAAGCTTTTGCAAAGAAATATACAATGATGGGCCTTAAAACTATATCAATGAGTCCGAGATGAAATGATATATGATTTCATTCAAAGGAAGGCTTATAAAGAAATAAATATTGATGTATTCTCAGAGCATCGAAGGACAAAATGGGAAGAATATCGAGAAAAACTCACCTAAATGAATCAAAGAAATTAAGATTTGGATATGTCGTTAGGCGTAGATTCTATCACGCCAAAGCTAAATGGTATTTTACAAGGCTATGTGCTTGAAGGAGGATATAGAACTTAGGTTTAATAATTAAACTGATATCTTCCGTGATGTGAAGAGGGAAACCAAATATTAATTTGACGAAGACTCAACAATTTTTTTTTAATTAAAATCTAATAAGATATCCCACAAAGGCTACATTTTCTTCATTGAAGATGTAGCGAAGGTTACGGAAATCAAAATCGCGTGCAATATTAGGAGAAAGAAAATGTAGGAAATTTTTAAATAAAATTAAATGACCTCATAAATGATTTCTAATTTATATTAAATCCTTTGAAATTATGCAGATAAGGCAATGAAGTCGTGAGAACTGCGATTTGAAGGAGAATATAAAATAATGCAATAAAGAAGGGTATTTAAAAAATAGATATTTTAATATAGTAAATTAGAAGTTAAAATAACTTAAAAGGAATTACCATAAGTAAATATCTAAAAAACATTTATCTAAGATAAACTATAAAATCTTATCTTCTTAAAAAAAACAAAGAAGAAGAAGATTGAGAACCAGTTCGAAAGACGCCCTTCAAGAGAGAATGCTAGCATAATCTATCCTGCTCTGGTACCATGTTATAATTTCCCCAATACATATGAAAAGTATTACAAGAGATTGAAGAAGCAAAATAGGATTGATTGATTTATTCCAAGGATCAACTTTGTATAAATAGCAAATTTGATCATTGAGAGCCGTTGGATTACAAAAACTCATTAGACCTGATGAAGACACCACTCGGAGTTCTCCTGACACATGGAGGAGTGGAAACTTAAGTGTTTATAACTAGTGGAAATTAATAGAATATTATCTTATTCTAACAGTTGAAGCACTCAGACAGGAACCTAAGAAGAAAAAGGATATCTAAGTATTTAGGTAGATGAAGAATTAGGTTTGAAAAGACTACGAATAATATGAATGTCCTATGAAGAATATATTTTGTAAGAGTAGAGAACCATTTATTGAGGTTGTTTGAAGCCATCTACTGCCCTTAAAATTAAGCAATTCAAGTTACATATAAAGTAAGAGCTTGATTTTATGGAAAACATCGAGAAAAAATTATTAGCTATGATATTTTTATGAAACAACAAGGAGGATAACAAATATGGAAAGAGAAAGTAGCATCTATATGAATAGCAAAAGGTGTAATGCCATACTAGAATAATATCTTGGGTAATTCCTTACATGAGACATCATGTATATTTCGTTGCTCATAACATTTTAGACATGCAAGAGTCAAAGGTAAGACCTTTGATTTAATATTAGGTGCATAACATTTATATTTTCAAATTGATGATTTGGATGCAGATTTGAATATTACCTTTTTTATTAATCAAGATATTTTAATATTAGAAATTTTATTAATTAGAGAATTAATTATTGCAGGAAGAAGATAATTAAACAAACAATTTAAAAATAATTTGGGAGTTTTAAGGAAATTGAATTTAGAAATTTATTCTTGATAAACTGATATTTTTAAATTTTTATTTTGCAATTTTTGAAGAATTAAAATTTTTGATAAAATTTTATAAATTAAAATTTGGACAGATAAGGTTTTCTACTCCAAAAGAAAATTGTAAAATTAAAAAAATTAAAATTTGATTGATTGACAAATTTGCAATTTTCATAATTTTTTTATTTGAAATTTGGGAGTGAAAACATCTTCTACTCCAACGCAATTCTTTATTATTGATTTGCAATTTTTAATTGAAGAATTTGATTATTTGAAGATTTAAAACTTTTGAGTTATAAGAATTTCAAATTTAGGGATCTCATTATGGAAGAAGTCATTTAAAATACTTTTGTTGAAGATAGTAAAGGAATGTTGAACAAGCCAAAATTAGATATAGAAAATTTAATAGATGATTTTTATGGAAATAAGAAACTGTTAAATTATTTGAAGGTGATTTTACCTTTATTTCTCAAATAGACAAAGGATTAAAATTTTACAACACTTATTAGCTATATTCATGAAAATATTTGAGAGCATAGTGGAATTCACAAAACATCATTATATTATCTGCTAAAATATAAATTAAATCACCTTTAATATTTATCAACAGGATAGTAAACAGAATAAAGATGTCAATTGTGAAACATATCATTTGGATACAAAACCTTTAAATTCTAGAATGTATTATTTTGATGACTTGTTAAATCCTTCTCTAGAAATCTAAAGAATAAGAATAGAGACCAAAGCACAAAGGTAAGAAGAACAAAATATAAGAAGCAAAGACTAAAAACAAGGAAAATCAATATGAAGGACTAAAGGAAATAGATTGAATACTAAAGTCTTTAATAACCAAATAATGTAATACAAGGGGGTGTTGGAGAATATTACATTATTTGGTACAAGTTAATGTACCCCATGGTACCTTATGATACAATTATAAATATGTAAATATTAGATTAGCATTTTAGTCAATAGTTTGGGAGTGTGATTTATATTTCCCCTTTATGTATGTGTATATGTGTAGTATGTGCACAAGTGCCATGTAACTATGTGTGCAAGTTTATAGCCGTAGGAGTGCGAAAACTATCATAGAATAAAGTGTGCATATATAGAGCTAAAAATTAAGTATACAAGTGGCAAGATGAGAAGCCAAAAGGCATGAGAGGTTTGTCTTATGTGTGGAATAGGAAAGGATGCATCTCCTAGATATGTGAGGATAAAAATAGATAAATAATCCAAGAGTCACCCTTATAATACAATATTATGGGGATAAAGCTCCATGTATTGTATAAAATAATATGTGTATTTCAAACATACAAGATATAGAAGTTTGTATACATATTTGAGCATATTATTGTATGATTTCTTCATATTATTTCAAGAATGTTATTGGCTATTCATTTCATAGTATTGTTGTTATTTCCATGAATATTTTATTCATTGATATTGGGCATTGATAATTTAAAGATCAAATATTAATTTTATATTTGATCCTAAACATTGGGACCTAAGATAAATTATCTAAAAATCCAACAACCTACTACAAATATAGATCATAATATTTGACAATCACAAAATATATTGATCATAATGGGGTATTTATAGTGAATCCAAATCTCCAATTAGATAATAATCTTGAATCGATATAACATGACATGAAGGTTAAATTGTAGTATAATAAATATATTAAATTAGGGTTATGTATAGTGGTGAATATTCACAAATTGGGCAAATATTAGGATTTCTAAAATTTGAAATTGTGAAATATGAGGACCCTCGATGTCGTCCCATTCGCCTAAAATTTTTGGGATCAATTTTTTCTTAGGATCAATTTGCCACAATATATATCCAAACATAGGCATATTTGTACTCGTTGGAAAGCTCATTTTGATCCTGATATAATGATGGTTTTTTTATGAAGTTATAATATGATTTAATAGGTTACATTGGCCCCAAATATGAAATTTATTTTTAGGGCTTCAAATACCCCAAATTTTGGTGTGAATATTATTGATTTGATTTTCTTAGGATTCACCTTGATTTCAATTAGGATTCGCCATTTTTTTACAAGTACATTTTGAGTCCAACCCCTTATGCATAACCCTGTATTAAATTCTTTAGTCAAGTCTATCCATATAGGTGGAGTAACGGGTATCACCAATGGTGAGTACGTAAATGTTTCCATTAGGCTTACATGAAAATATCTATAGGTTTATATGAATGTTTTTTATATGATTAGATAAGTGATTCTCATAGTATTACATGTAGAATATTCATAGGATTACATATACACTTGTTGATGGACTACATCAATAATGTTCATAAGCACTCTTTCACACTATTTAAATTGGCCTAATAATATTAGATTACACATAATTCAACACCCCCAACAATCTAAGCTAAGATGCCAAGGATAGGAGCTAGTAGAAATTGTATTCCCCCAATAATGGATGGTCTAGTGGGGCTCTACTTTATCATTTTTATCTTCTCATACATCATTAAAAATCTTCTATCTTAATCTCAATAATTCTATCTCAATATTCATCAATCTTGTTATGCAATTTTTAATGGATTGTCATTAAGTTTTTAAATACTCATATGTGGCTGACTTATTTTAAATCTTAGGAATTCCATTTTATAGACAAGCCTTAGATTCTAGTAAATTGAAGTAGTTTGGATGAGCTTATATATGAGAAATATCTCTACAACTCTTCATTTGAAATTTATAATGATTAAGAAGCTTGAAAAGTACGTTATAGCTTCTTAGTATTCATAGCATTCAAATAAGGAACCAAACCAAATATATGAAATGGAGTAATATTGAAAGAATAGTGGAGAAAATCGTTATTAGATCAAAATTGGACTAGATAAGAAATCAAGAATTGAAAAATATGAGGGAAATTTTTGGCAAAAAAAATCCAAAGAAAATGAAAAATTTCATTGATTTTTTTTTTCATGCATATCACAATGAATTAACATCATGTAAATCAAATATTAATAATGTAAGTGATATAAGCTTAAACTACACATGAAAGTAACAAAATACATCTTAAATAAAGAAATTTTAATGCATCCAAAATTCAAATATTCTTGTATTGCTTATAATATAAAAAGGTATAAATTATAAAATTTGTCATGAGTCATGAAAAATAGAATACTTCAATATCTTTGAATTCAAAAATATTGTTCTTTATTGCTCAATATGCTTGTATATAGGAGTAATATTTGTAACCACAAATTATATGCTTATATGTTTGTATTTTGAAACATTTAGTAAAAATAGTGAAGGTATTAATAGTTTTAAATATTGTTACCATGTATTATTGCTACCCCTTTGCCCTACAAGTAGGTGGTTATCTATATAGATATATATAAGATAGTCCTTTGCTACCACAAACATATTAAGGAGACTCATTGCACAAGCAAATTTTCAACTCAATGGTGTGAATCATGTAAATGCAATGCAAATATATGAAGGGTATTTTATTACCCTAAGTTGTTGATGAATAAATCATCACCATCATTTTTAAAAATATCTCTCAATTTAGGTGGTTTACCTGTATGATTCCACCAATGTGAGAACCTAGTCCACACCCGCAAATATGCTAGTACTACCATATTCCAGTCATAAAGTACAAGTACCCACTCATATTGACATAATAAAATGTAGTTTTATAATTAAAAATTTACATCAATACAAAATTTACTGTCAATAATGAATTATTTTAAGGAGGGATGTTACACTACCAAATATTCAAAGGTATTAATAAGAAACCTATTGTGGTTTTCCTAACATAATTATCTATATTTTCTTCTCCAACTAGATGCCTGAGGACACCCTAGCTAGACTATGAGAGCAACAAGGATTCCATGAAGGAACTTTACTAAATGGACTAGGAGGAGAGATGGGGCATCTACTTGATGGGATGAACTTCAGTATAGCTAATGGCTAAGCCATATAGGAGCCTTGAGGAGTTAGGGCAGGTACCTATAGAAGGAGAAATAAAAGTTTATTTTCTAGTAGTTGCATGAGAGCTCCCTACATAAGAGCCTTATTAAGACTCATTTTTACTAGCTCATGTAGAAAGCTATGATCGATTGCCTCTACTGCAACACAATTTTTTACTTGACCCTTCATAAGAGGGCAACATTTTATCTTGTGAATTGTAGATTGATAATGATAACAAGTGTTGAGAAGATTTATATAGACCACATTTTGTTAAAAATGGGTCTCACCATTCTAAATATCAATAGAGTTCTTGAGGTCTTTTGAGAGATCAATTTCAACGTAGACACATTTGTATATTAACACAACATATAATTTATGTGGGTCCATGCACACATACTTACCAATGGGTATGATAAGCTATGGAAGGAACGATCAAAGAGGCTTGGGGAGATTGAAGAATTCCACCCAAATGAGGACACATAAGGGATCATCGTTAGAGATCATAAAACTATGGTGTTAGGACTAAATAATTAAAGGGTATTTCTAATATACCAAGGATATTTACTCATAACTGTAATGACATGTTATGGTTTGGTAAACTAAAAATAAAAGAATACTTTAGTAAGGTTCTAAATGTGATCAACATGTATGCCATATGGTTACGAGACTTGCTGAATCCATTGATGAATTAGTGAGTCACTGGAAATTCTCCCTAGAATATACCCAATGAGGGTGTGACTCTCAACCTAGTTGTATGATTTTTCAAAATCTTGCATGGGTAAGACTATGTCTAACACAAAGTAATTACCTTGTAGAAAATCCATAAGATAAACTTCTTGGTTTTATTGATTGGTGTCATGGCACTATGTAGATGCAAATTCACTAAATAGTGAAGTGGTATCTTGAGAGGTAACCATAACAAGGGGAGAATCCCCCTTCCCTAGGTAAGGTTAGCACACAAAATTACATAGTAAGAGCAGTGAGATCCCTAACAGTATGACAAATGAAGAAATAGCAAACAAGCAACAACAACATGCAACCAAAACACCCTAAGCTACCAAAAATATTTTTTAAATATATATGTAAAATTTAAAAAGAGTTAGTACTTCTAGATGATGAGCTTTATAAAGTTTACTATTATAATATAAAAATATTTTATTAAAATACATAAGTATAATTTAAAAATTATTAGTAATTGCTAAATGTCAATCCTTCTAAAATGGTCAAACTACCTCAAGATTAATGTAAATATTAAATTGGGCATCTAGGAAACCTTGGGGTTAATTGTATGTATGTTGCTCCCTCATGGAAATATTTTTTTCTTCTTTAAATAACTTCTTTGATATCATAATAATAATTGTTTGAATGTCATCATCATCAAATTCATCCTTTATGAAGCTACAAGAAGGAATATAGATCAAGTTATTATGAAGTGAAAAAAAATATTTATTGATAAAACAAATATCTACTAAGTGAAATTTGTAAACACTCATTTTCACCACATCAAAAGGGAATAAGATAGTTCATTAGTTAGCAAAAAGACTTCACATCTAGATGAATGAAATAATCAAAAATCAAGAACAAAGTGAATGTATAATCATAACATATTTAAAACTTCCTATTGGTTTTACAATAAATGCTAGTTGATAGTATTTAAAAGTAAAGGTAAAAATAAATGTTTAATATTTAAAATCTAATATTATTATAAATATTAATTAAAATTATTTAAAAATAAAGATAAGGGTAAAAGGGTTTTTAAACTTTATAATTTCAAATCATATAAAACAATCTTCATAAAAGATGTTATATTTTATTTAACCAAACTTTTGTTTTAAAAACACTTAAAAAAAATATTATTTACTAAATATATCCTTATTCAACCAATGACATTGACATGGGCCCATGCTGCATTCAAGATGATGTTACTGCCATAGCAAAAATAAAAATTGTGGATTGTTAGCTGATTGCACACATAAGAAAAAGAGATAGAATGGAAGAGAGAAAAAATAAAATGAAATAAACATTTCAGTTCTTTGCATCGTGCAGTGTTGGCACTTCCCTTAAAAGTGTGTAAATTTATATAATCAAATATAACAGGACTCCTAATTACTACCGTTTACATTACTTCTCTTTTACAATACACTTTAAAAACTATTAAAATTATTTGTTCAGGAAAATCTTGCTCCATACCCGTGGGCTTAGCTTAAATATAAGTTAATATATGCACCTATTTTTGGTCACCTACTTTGGTCCCCTACCACGCTCTTGACCACCTTTATTTCAGACCGAAAAGTAAGTAAACGAAAAAAATAGTTTTGCTTGTCACTCGTACTTGTGCAGGACAATGTTATTGACGTGTAATTCTTCACTTTTACTTGTAACGTTGGAAGGTGTTGCTTGATTTTCTAATGACCGCCTCCTGGGCTTTGCCTAGACCCGCTTGGTGGTGGAGTAGACCTAAGGATTCTTTTCTTGACAACATCCTTTTCCTTCTGCATGTAATCCACCACTTCGCCACTTTGACGCGACTCAGCACTATTAGAGATCTGCATGTGACCAACGGTGGCGCTGTGAGGGGATGCAGAGAGCCGCTGCCCGTTAACTCTATGATTCCCGCTTGGACTCGGTCCAGAAGGCGCAGATTTCCCTTTGGGAAGAACATTGTCCGCCACCTCATCAATCTGGGGCGATTCTTTCTTCTCATCGGCACTCGTTCGATTCAGCTTAAGTTTAAAAGTCAACATGTTGTTCTCGTTTGTGGCATTCTCAGCAGAGCTGCTCCACGGCTTGGTATCGTCTTCGTTGCACGGTGGTGCGTTTTCCTCCGTCAGATCCTTGGAAACGGCGGAGCCCGCAGCCGCTATCACAGAACCGAGCTCTGGATCGAAGGTGGACGGATTTTCCGGACCGATCAAAATGTGGTTTTCCAGAAGTCTGGTTTCGCTGCTCTGCTTGAATCCAACGAAAAACAAACATAAGAGAGTCACCAACATTGCCATCTCTCTCTTCTTCGATAATATTCTTCTATATGCGCGATCTCGTTGTGTATCGCCAGTCCAACAAAGAAGCAAAGAAACTATGATCGATGCTTCAAGAAGAATAAGTTTGGTAAGAAGCAGAATGAGTTTGAGTGAGAGCTTTGATCGAAAAATGTGTCGAGAGCTGGGGAATTATATAGGCTTAGTAAAATCCTGAGATAAGCGCAGGTCCACTATAAGGAATTTCGCCTGCTTGTTCTTACCTACTTCTGTTGTTTCACTGCAGTGTTCTCAGTTTCAATTGAATTTTGACAATTCACGAAGACTGAACCGACCACAAACAAGAAATTAAGAGAATGTTGAAGGTAGCAAGGTTTGAAGACTAACGAGACCGACGCGGAGTGCACGGCATGGGACGGCATGGCCGTGCCAATACCTCAGTTGACAGATAAATTCGGAGCTGTTCGGACCATGCCGCGTGCCAATACCTCACTTGAAGTGCCCATCACTTGAAGTGTTTGTATGATGGGCATTTACTATATAAATTTTATTATTTTAATTTGAATTTTCAAAGGTAGTATTCTAACTTGAATTTATTGAATGTTTTCAAAGGTAGTATTCTAATCTGAATCCTCTAAGTGTTTTCAAAGGTAGTATTCTAATCTGAATCCTCTGAGTGTTTTCAAAGGTAGTATTCTAATCTAAATTCTTTGAGTGTGTGGAAAACTGACAACCTATAATACCCTTAGTCCATGTGTAGAAAACTGACAAAGAATGATACCGTTAGCAAAGGGTCCACAGGTTTAATGGGAACAGTCAATTTAAACCTTGCATTTTATCAAAGTTTTGTCAACTACTAAGTAATGACTTATTCTTTTATGTAGTCCAAAAAATAAAAATTGAATAAAAATTCGGAGCGGTTCGGACCATGCCTGCCGCCCCTGCCTTCAACGAAAAATATAATGACTTTGGTTAGTTGTATGTATAGTGAATTTAAAACTATTTAAAATTCGGAGCGGTTCGGTCCATGCCTGCCGCGTCCATGGCTTGGACTAGACCCGCGGATTCTTTTCTTGCCAAACATCCTTTTCCTTCTGCACGTAATCCACCACTCAACCACATTGACGCGACTCAGCAGTATTAGAGATCTGCATGTGACCGACGGTGGCGCTGTGAGGCGATGCAGAGAGCCGCTGCCCGTTGACTTTATGATTCCCTCTTGGACTCGGTACAGAAGGCGCGGATTTCCCTTTGGGAAGAACATTGTAGACCATCTCTCCAATCGGAGGAGATTCTTTCAATTGAATTTTGACGATTCACGAAGACTGAACCGACCACAAACAAGAAATTATGAGAACGTTGAAGGTAGCCACATGGTTGTGGTATGGAAGGCAAGGTTTGAAGACTAACGAGACGGACGCGGAGTGCACGGCACGGCCGTGCCAATACCTCAGTTGACCGAGATAAATTCGGAGCCGTTCGGACCATGCCGTGCCAATACCTCAGTTGACCGAGATAAATTCGGAGCTGTTCGTACCATGCCTAGAATTTGACTGCCGCCCTTACCTTCGAATAAAAATATAAGAGCTGTTCGTACCATGCCTAGAATTTGACTGCCGCCCTTACCTTCGAATAAAAATATAATGACTTCGTTTAGTTGTATTTATAGCGACCTGGTAAATATGGCGAAAAGGATTGGGTACAAAATAAAGGAGAGGGTTTTTGGAAGGGTTCTATAACCTTTTACAACAAAAAGGTTCGAAGGTCAAAATGACAAAAGCCGACCACCCAAAGGAAGAGGTAAACAAAATAACGGAAAATATCAGAGCCAACCTAAAGAACTGAACAAAGGGCCTAGGGAACCAGGAAAGTTCAACTCCAAAGCCCCAAGATCCTTCCCAATGGCTGCCACTCCACTTCAAAGACCAAAAAGACAAACGACTCTCAAGACACCGACATAAAGAGAAGGTCCCATCCCCCCAAAGGGCAATAGGGTAAAACAATTAATAATGTTTGTTAAACCAAGGAAAGCCCAAAATAACCACGAACCGGAGGTCAACCGCCAAATACCTAAAGAGGCACCAAGCGATCCAACAGAATCGTGGTACACGACCAAACATCTGACAGCCATAAAGAAACAACCACCCGTGCATGGCAAAAAACAAGGTGGGAAGAACCACCCAACGTCCACCGTGGAAACTCAAGATTCATAAAATATAGATTGACGTCTCCAAAAGACACATGCAATGAGGAGAAAACCACGAAGCCAAAGTGGACAACATGAAATTAGCCACAAAGAGCGGAACTAGACAAACAAAGAAGGCACCATAAATTCCTTGTACTGGAAAAAGACCACCAAGGACCTATGGAGACACCAGGAACTCCACCACATACGTAGCCCACAAACAACCTTATGATAAAATTAAAGGAATATCATCCCTCGCACGATGAAATATCTCACTGCGAAAATTCCTCTTCCAAACAAATAAACCCTAGGAATGAACGCCCATATTTACCATTGAGTCAGCCACCATATTACCCACTCTTAGCACATGCTCAAACCTGAAATTATCGATGGAGCGAGAGTTCCATATCATTTAATCAATGAGATTAGACACTTTCCAACCAAGCTGGCAGACCCTTGAGCATGTTAATCACCAGCAAGGAATCACTTTCAATGATAGCATTTTGGATGCCATGGATTTTTGAATTGCACCACACCATTAAAGGTAGCCCGCACCTTAGTGAATTGGGAGGATTGCACTCCCAAGATTTCCACATAGGCAAGGATAAGATCACTATGTTTATCTCGAATTACACCACCTGCGCAGACTAATCTAGGGTTCCCCTTAAAGGCCCCATCAAAATTTAATTTGAACCAGCCCATGGGTGACGGGGACCAACGTACAAAACTTCTAGGGTCAGGTGTAGGCAGAGTACTGTCCAACAACACAAAACCAAGCCGCTCTTTGAGTCTGACTTTACATGGAGAAAGAGATGGAGAAATATTTAAGTTCTTGAGAGCAGTTCTAACTTTCTCCGAAACCTTCCAAATAATTTTAATGCTAGTCAATTCCAGTTACTTTCAACATTCTTAAAAGCTCCAACATTGCATTCCTTCCAAACCCCCCAAAGAACATGAGGAGAAAAAATATCCAAAAACATTTAAGATGCCGGGAGGAAAAGGGATATTTCCACTGAAGAACGCAATCAATAATAGTATTTGGGAGAATGCAAGCAACTTCCAACCAAGAAATAATAAAGGATAACACTGAATGAAATCCTTGGCAACTGTGTAGCAGATGGGAAGTCGATTCCCAATACTTTTTCAAATAAAGCACCTATAGACCAGATATAAACCTCGCTTAAAGAGATTTTCTATCGTAAGGAATTTGTTTTGCACAGCCAACCAATAAAACATATTGATCTGTGGCCTTAAATTCTTAATACATCTTAAATTTAACTAGGAAATGGGCAAATTCTTTTGAACTAAGGAGTTGATACGTAGATTTGATAGTGAAAGAACCCTCGCTATCCCCACTCCACACCAACTGGTTATCAACATCTTCATGGCGCAACACAACCAGTCAAAGCTCATCCAAGATAGTACGCCATAAAAAAAAATTGTCTTCATTGCTTAGACCCAGCAGAGGGTTAAACCAAGATTTCCTTCCATTACGAATCTCTTAGAGATCTGCATGTGACCGACGGTGGCGCTGTGAGGCGATGCAGAGAGCCGCTGCCCGTTGACTTTATGATTCCCTCTTGGACTCGGTATAGAAGGCGCGGATTTCCCTTTGGGAAGAACATTGTACACCACCTCTCTAATCGGAGGAGATTCTTTCAATTGAATTTTGACGATTCACGAAGACTGAACCGACCACAAACAAGAAATTATGAGAATGTTGAAGGTGGCCACATGGTTGTGGTATGGAAGGCAAGGTTTGAAGGCTAACGAGACGGAAGCGGAGTGCACGGCACGGCCGTGCCAATACCTCAGTTGATCGAGATAAATTCGGAGCCGTTCGGACCATGCCGTGCCAATACCTCAGTTGACCGAGATAAATTCGGAGCCGTTCGGACCATGCCGTGCCAACCATGCCTAGAATTTGACTTCCGCCCTTACCTTCGAATAAAAATATAAGAGCTGTTCGTACCATGCCTAGAATTTGACTGCCGCCCTTACCTTCAAATAAAAATATAATGACTTCGTTTAGTTGTATTTATAGCGACCCGGTAAATATGGCGAAAAGGATTGGGTACAAAATAAAGGAGAGGGTTTTTGGAAGGGTTCTACAACCTTTTACAATAAAAAGGTTCGAAGGTTAAAATGACAAAATTCGATCACCCAAAGGAAGAGGTAAACAAAACAACAGAAAATATCAGAGCCAACCTAAAGAACTAAACAAAGGGCCTAGGGAACTGGGAAAGTTCAACTCCAAAGGCCCAAGATCCTTTCCAATGGCTGCCACTCCACTTCAAAGACCAAAAAGACAAACAACTCTCAAGACACCAACATAAAGAGAAGGTCCCATCCCCAAAGGGCAATAGGGTAAAACAATTAATAATGTTTGTTAAACCAAGGAAAGCCCAAAATAACCACGAACCGGAGGTCAACCGCCAAATACCTAAAGAGGCACCAAGCGATCCAACAGAATCGTGGTACACGACCAAACATCTGATAGCCATAAAGAAACAACCACCCGTGCATGGCAGAAAACAAGGTGGGAAGAACCACCCAACGTCCACCGTGGAAACTCAAGATTCATAAAATATAGATTGATGTCTCCAAAAGACATGCAATGAGGAGAAAACCACGAAGCCAAAGTGGACAACATGAAATTAGCCATAGAAAGCGGAACTAGGCAAACAAAGAAGGCACCATAAATTCTTTGTACTGGAAAAAGACCACCAAGGACCTGTGGAGATACCAGGAACTCCACCACATACGTAGCCCACAAACAACCTTATGATAAAATTAAAGGAATATCATCCCTCGCACGATGAAATATCTCACTGCGAAAATTCCTCTTCCAAAAAAATATACCCTAGGAAAGAACGCCCATATTTACGATTGAGTCAGCCATCATATTACCCACTCTTAGCACATGCTCAAACCTAAAATTATCGATGGAGTGGGAGTTCCATATCATTTAATCGATGAGATTAGACACTTTCCAACCAGGCTGGCAGACCCCTGAGCATGTTAATCACCAGCAAGGAATCACTTTCAATGATAGCATTTTGGATGCCAAGGATTTTGAACTGCACCGCACCATTAAAGGTAGCCTGCACCTCAGTGAATTGGGAGGATTGCACTCCCAAGCTTTCCACATAGGCAAGGATAAGATAACTACGATTATCTCGAATTACACCACCTGCGCCAACTAATCTAGGGTTCCCCTTAGAGGCCCCATCAAAATTTAATTTGAACCAGCCCATGGGTGACGGGGACCAACGTGCAAAAATTCTAGGGTCAGGTGTACGCAGAGTACTGTCCAACAACACAAAACCAAGCCGCTCTTTGAGTCTAACTTTACATGGAGAAAGAGATGGAGAAATATTTAAGTTCTTGAGAGCAGTTCTAACTTTCTCCGAAACCTTCCAAATAATTTTAATGCTAGTCAATTCCAGTTACTTTCAACATTCTTAAAAGCACCAACATTGCATTCCTTCCAAACGCCCCAAAGAACATGAAGGAGAAGAAATATCCAAAAACATTTAAGATGTTAGGAGGAAAATGGATATTTCCACTAAAGAACGCAATCAATAATAGTATTCGGGAGAATGCAAGCAACTTCAAACCAAGAAATAATAAAGGATAACACTGAATGAAAGCCTTGGCAACTGTGTAGCAGATGGGAAGTCGATTCCCAACACCTTTTCAAATAAAGCACCTATAAACCAGATATAAACCTCGCTTAAGGAGATTTTCTATCGTAAGAAATTTTTTTTGCATAGCCAACCAATAAAACATATTGATCTGTGGCCTTAAATTCTTAATACATCTTAAATTTAACTAGGAAATGGGCAAATTCTTTTGAACTAAGGAGTTGATACGTATATTTGATAGTGAAAGAACCCTTGCTATCCCCACTCCACACCAGATGGTCATCAACATCTTCATGGCGCAACACAACCAGTCAAAGCTCATCCAAGATAGTACACCATAAAAGAAGATTGTCTTCATTGCTTAGACCCAGTAGGGGGTTAAACCAAGATTTCCTTCCATTACGAATCTCTTAGAAGTCTACCACTTTTTGAAAGCCCAAAGCTCTAGAGTGATGATGTAAGACACCAAGGCACTGATACTCAAATAAAGGATGATCTCTAAGCCACTGATTCTACCAAAATTTTGCCAACCTTCTGTTGCCTACAACCCATCTGTAATTGGATTTTAAAAAATCACGAGACTTAGAAAGGCTATTCCAAAATGTCGAACCTCCATTAGGAAGAAAGTTCAATAAAAAGGACACAAAATTATATTTATCTTTTTTAAAGTTGCACCAAAGGCGATTGGAATTAGAAGCAACCTTCCAACCAAGCTTAGCAACCAACACCTTATTTAGCATGGCCACATTTTTCAGGTTTAAACCCCCATCTTTCTTTTGCATATCTACTCCAATAACACAAAATGAAATTTCCCTTTCAAAACTAGGCCGGCCCATAATAAGGCTTTACAAATGCTTTAAAAATTAGCTACCACCTTACCAGGGAGATGAAAAAGGAAAAAAAATAGATCGGGATACTTTGCAAAGTGCTCTAGATCAAAACAACTTTCCCAACTTGACTAATAAGGGCCCCTTTCAAGGAGGAAAATTTCCTTTGAACCCTCTCAACAACCAATGACCAAAATGAATATTTTAATCGTTCAAAAAAAAGTGGGAGATCTAGATAAGTGGCTGGAAGGGTCGCACTTCTGTAATTCAAAATTCTTATGATATTTCTCTGCCTAGGCTCTAGAGTATTAACAAAGAAGATACTGCTTTTCTCATATCTAATCTACTGCCCAGTCACCTTATCATAACAATCAAGAAGCAACTTCACATATCTCGCATGGAACACCGACGATACACATAAGAGGAGAGTGTTGTTAGCAAACTATTAATGGGAAATAGGGGGGCAAGACAAAGCCAGATGAATATCAATTTCATCACTTCTTCTAGAAATAGACCTACCCAACGCTTCTGCCATAAGAATGAACAATAAGGTGAGAGGGGGTCACCTTGCCTAATCCCTCGATTTGATTTAAAGAAGCCATTTGTGGCATCATTGATGAGAACTGAAAACCAGGTTGTGGAAACACAAGCCTCAATCAACTTAATCCAAGAGTCATCGAAGCTAAAATTCTTCAACACACTGAACAAAAAGGGCCACGAGACTCTATCATAGGCTTTTTTGATATCCAATTTGATGAAGAAAGTTGCTCTATCACTTTTCTTCATGGAGTGTAGAAGCTCATGAATAACGATAGACCCATCCAAAATCTATCTCCCAGGTATGAAGGCACTTTGGGCCTTGTCAATTAATAATGTGAGAATCGGCTTTAATATATTGACCAAAATTTTAGAAAGGATCTTATAAATCGTATTACACAAGCTGATTGGATGAAAATCATTAAATGTTTTCATCGAATCTTTCTTCAAAACCAATGCCAAGAGAGAAGAATTCACCACCTTAGGAATCACCAAGGATCACTGGGTAAATATAAGAGTTGAGCACACCTCATTATTGCAAATATACCAATATTTCTAGAATAAGGTAAGGGGGAAGTCATCTGGTCCCCGATGCTTTCAGAGAGCCCATGGAATTCAAGGCTTTGAAAATTTCATCATCTTCAAAAGGAGCTAATAATTCAACATTCATTTCATCATAGACCAATTTGGGAATAGAGTATAACATTAAATTTTCCACTCCAATATCATGATTCAAGACCAAAAATAGGAGAGGGGAGAAGAAATCAATAGCCTCCTCCTATATTTTCAATATATCAAAAGAAACTCTCCCATCCTCTAACTTAATTTCTCTAATTTTGTTACATCCCCTATGATGCAGAGAGGAAGCATGGAAAAGCCGAGTATTTCAGTTGCCTTCTCTTAACCATAACTCTCTTGAATTTTCTTCCATTGAAGATCTTACTCTGCTTGAATATTTTGAAAAGCAGCAAGAAGGTATCTCTCCTCATGAAGCAACACTTTAGAGCTACTCCCAAATTCAAACTCTGATTCACTGATTTTTATCTGCTCCACAAGATTCTCCTTCTCCCTATAAATATTCCCGAAGGAGAACTTGTTCCATAATTTTAGATGGGCTCTCAACATTCTCAACTTATTAGACAATTTTACCAAACCTTCTCCTTCAACATCCTCCTACCACCACTCCGATAAATAGGCTTCACTATTAGGATGAGAGAACCACATCATCTCAAATTTGAATGGCCATAAAAAGGAAAAGCAATCCCTCAGGAACTTCAAGCCATAAAGGGTTATGGTCAGACCCTATTATTGGAAGTGTGGACAACAAAGTATCACCAAACAAATAAAGACAAGAATTAGAGACCAAAACCCTGTCCAACATTCTTAAAATAAGGTTCACTTCTGATCTACGATTACTCCATGTATATCTTGATTTTTTCAAGTCTAAGTCTCTAAGGCCATCCGAATTAATAAAGCTAACAAAGTCATTTAAGATCCTAATATCCACCTCATTGTCACCATGCTTTTCATATATATATATATATAGGGGAATTAAAATCCCCAAAAACAACCCACGCTTCATCTCGAAAAGAGTCTCTCATTTCATGTAGAAGGTTCCAGAAGTTAAGCCTATCATAGTAAGATTTGGGTGCATAGATATTAGACAACAACCACCTTCTATGCGTGGCCTTGCACAAAAACAATATCTTGATTACCCTATTGGAGGAAGATATAACATGCCCTTAAAACTTTGTCGAGTACTAGAAGAAAATCAAACCCCCAGAAGAACCTACAGGCTCACTGGCCATGAAACCAAAATCCTTCCAAAATAAATTATGAGTCACCTCCCAAGACGCAACAATAAGATTTAATTCTTAGATACACAAAATATTAGGGACTCTCTCCTTTCTCAAGGTATTCAATCACCTCTTCTTAGAGGAACTGTTAAATCCTCTAACATTCCAAGAACAAATATTCATGGGAAAATTAAAGGGAAAGCTTCTTCGTTGACCCTCCATTGGGAGAAGATCGAAAGCTATCAAGCTTCAAATGCCTATCACCATTCTCCTCCTCCACAACGATATGATCATGTCCCCCATTGGAAGTTGCCTCCTCCATTAGCCTCTTCCTTCTGACTTTACTAGGAGGTCTTCTTAGATTTTTAACCACCCTGGTGTCAATACCTTTTTATGTTGGCTTCTAGTTTTTGGACTGGGAGATCCTTTCTCCATGATAATTTTAGGTGAAACCACAGGGCTACCCACACCACTAGAGGGAGAAGTAAGGACCTCTTTAGGATACGACGAACAACCGATCACCTTTCAAGACGAATGGAACTCCTTAGGAGATGACAAACCACCATTCACCTTTGGAGAAGAGATCTCCATATATTTATAAATTTCAAAAACCTATGGAGCGTCCGACACAAGGCAATCAAAAGAGATGCTCAGAGGAATCTCATTAATTTTATTCAAAGACTTTGACTGAAGAAACACATCCAAATTACTGATGGGCTCATTCATAGGAGCCATAGAAATACTAGAATTATCAGGATAGGAAACCACCATATTACCCTTCAGAAGCAAAGGTACCAAACCTTTATCTTTAGATAGACCCTAAAATTTCTTATGCCAAACCTTCTGGTTTTTGGAAAAATGGACCTTGAAGCAACATCCAGGGAACCAAGATGCTTGGCCTATTGAACCGGGGGCTTTCGATAAGGCTTCTGCGGAAATAAATTCTAGTGGTTCCCTCCCAATCCATAAAATTTACAAGGCAAAGGCTTATTTTCATAGACCACTGACTGAGTCGAACACCCAATGTGAGAGACTAACTCAACTGATTTTGGAAGTACCTTTTCAATGTCAACAAAAATACACATGCGAACAAACTGGTTCCTAGCAATCAAAAGCGATAAATATTCAAAGGAGACAAAGTATCCAATCAACTTGGCCACAAACTTGAACACAGTCTCATGCCATAAAAACATGGGAAACTTAGGAAGACAGACCCAAAATGGCACTAAATTCACCTATTGGAGAGCCAGGTTAAATTTAGATCCCCAATGCCTGAGGAATAGGCCTTGCTTCCCAAAAAACCAAGGGCATCCTTCTAAGATCCTCTTCAAGTCACCATCATAGGAAAGACTAATGAGAAATAAATTCCTGGGGAGATAGGATAATTCTAGCGAACAACTGGGTTTGCACCTTGAAATTGCCTACCTCTTAAGAACATCAATATTTGGTCTGCATAAACTTACCAATGAGGTGACAAGAATCTTTCTCTAATATAGAATTAACCATATGGTCCACAATACAAATTTTGAAGGCCTCAGAGTCAACCTCATAGGGGTTGAGTTCATCCTAACAACACTGATCAGACACAACCTCAGCATAGGATAAGGAAGGTAAACAATCCCCATTATCAAGCACTCCTCCTAATTTCCCTGGGTCCCAAGATGAGAATGAACCCGAGACCCTAAGCTTACCCCCTAGAAGGGATCACCCAAATTTATGTTAGAAGCTTCCAACACATCGCCTCCAACTCCTGCATACCACATTTTCGACACAAAGAGAAACTCATATGCTTTATTATTATTATTATTATTAAGCAGTGAGGGTTTTGAGGGGAACCCACAACCAAATACATCCAATTTTGTAGGAGATCAAAAAGGGCCAAAATTTCAGCAAGGATCACTAGTCAACATGACTAGAACAAAGCTTCTCAATAGGAACAAACAATAGGTCAGGAAAATGATCCAACTCTTGCCAAAAAGACCCCATCAAAAAGAAAATTTTCCTAATTTCTATTCTCAACTTGGGGGTTTGAACCTGTATCCTTTCAATGGAAAAGTTAAAGGAGTGC
Organism: Wollemia nobilis; assembly: GCA_028583015.1. Taxonomy (NCBI): domain Eukaryota; kingdom Viridiplantae; phylum Streptophyta; class Pinopsida; order Araucariales; family Araucariaceae; genus Wollemia; species Wollemia nobilis. The sequence goes on along the minus strand of JAQPPZ010001776.1, from coordinate 124,447 downwards.
TCTAGAGCCACTTCAGATGTAGTTGATCTTTGGTTGTTCTCATCCTTCTCCTTGAACGCCATGCTCGTGTTTTTAATAGCACACCATAGGGATATGAAACCCACCATGAGGGGGCTATGCTTGGAATTTTTAAATGGTCGTGTATTCCTTTCTTTCAAAATACCCCATAGAAGGCGAGGAAGGAGCAGTTTCTATAAGCATCTAAGTCTAGTAGAAAAAAAGAGGCTCCCATTGTGATATTATCTCCATTATAGAGTTGGGGAAGACCCAATTAACTAAAAAAACTCCAAGAACCACCTCACATGCTTCTCTTGAGAAATAATAGGTACCAAATATGTGATCATATTTTAGGTTCGCTTCACAAAGGTAACACCTATTGGGGATCACCATACCCTGCTTCTTAAGGTTTTCAATAGAAATAATTTTATTTTGAAGCCAAATGAAGATGTTGAATTTAGGTAGAAGTTGATTTTAAGTAGAAGATTTTTAATCTAAATTTTATTGTAAGGTCTCCAGAAGATGAAATAAGGTTTTGAAAATATATAGGCCAAACACAAAAAATCCCATCAGAATCTCCTACGCACACAACTCTATCTTCCTCATCTTTGTGTGGCAACACTTGATGGTTTAGCAGATCAGAAATTTTCTCTCCTATAGATTGCACCTCTCTATTATTTGAAATCAGGGGTGGAAGATTCCAACTCTTACAACCATTGACCAAATAAATGAAGTCTACCACTTTGAATCAGCCCAAGGCTCTATAAAATGACTCATCAATGGAGAAAATTGGATCCAAATCCAATGAGTGGTATGCAATCCAAGAATCCTTCCAAAAATATATAAACTTCCCATTTTTGTCGAAAGAACAGGAGAAATCTCAATTTAATATATACATTTATATCTGGATTTAGTGCAATTAAATCTATTTAATATAATTAACATTGAGTTATTTCTAAATTAGCCATTAATTTTGTTTTGGTTGTTAATAGCTATGGATTTTATGTAACTAAACTTTATAATTGATTTTGTTCACTGAATAAGTGTTAATATTATTTTATAAGTGTAATTAATGTCGTAATTATAAGTACTAAGATTTTATGATCAAAGTTTGTCATTCAAATTTTAAATGTAGTAATTAATATTATTAATTTTATTCTATTTAGTTACATTTTAGAATTGATATTGTTCATTTAATAAGTAAGATTAATTTATAAGTTTTATTAAGGATGTCATTAAGAGTATAAGTAGTTCAAATATTTTGATCAAATCACTTTTGAGTTTATAAACTATGTATAAGATGATAATGAAAGTTTCAAATTTTAATTGCAATGATCAAATAAATAGATTTATTTTTTTGAAAATTTTAAATAAAACCCAATAGTTAGAGGTGATCACAAACAAACAAGATAAATATAGTTTTAATCAATTTCTACTCTAATTTCACATTAATATTTAGTAATTATTTTATTACTTCAATGTTTGATTTTAGAATGTAATTTTTTATAAAAAAATATATAAATGGGATACGTATACAATAAGAAATTATAATTTCCTCTTTATTTTAAGAATTATTAAATATAAATTATATTGGTTATTATTATGTGATATCAAATTATATTGTTAATTAAAAATTCACAATGGTTCACATGTACATGTAAATGTTTAATTCAAAAACATAAAATCAAACTATAAATATGAAAGCCATGAATTAGTTGATGAAAATTTTAAATAAATTTAATTATAGACCTAATATTTACCCATGATTGATTAAAGTTATATATATATATATATATATATATATATATATATATATATATATATATATATAAATTAATTTGACAAATGATATATCTCTACTATAAAGATAATTAAAGGCAATAAAAAGAAATGAACCCAACAAAAATTTACTAAATTCTACTTTTTATTAGTGAAGGAAAAAAATACTTTCATATGCTAATTTATCCCCATGGTACCTTATCGTACAATTTTAAATATATAAATATTAGAATTTTCCTTTATGCATGTGTTTATGTGTAGGATGTGCACAAGTGCCATGTAACAAATATGTGCAAGTGTGAGGAGTAAGGAAGTGCGCAACTATCATGTAATTTTGCATGCAAGTGTGTATATGTAGGAGTGTGCAAAGTGACATAGAATAATGTGTGCCACTAGAGAGCCAAGAGTCAAGTATACAAGTGGAAATATGAGAAGTCAAAATGTATGAGGTTTTTTTTATGTGTGGAATATGAAAGGATGCATATCTCAGATATGTGAGGAGAGCAATAGACAAAGAGTCCAAGAGTCACCTTTATAATGTAATATTATGGAGATAAATATCCATGTATTGTATCGAAGAATATATTTATTTCAAGCATCAAAGATATAAAATATTATATACACTTTTTAACATATTATTGTAAGTTTTATTCATGTTATTTCATGAACTATATTGACCATTTGTTTCATATTATTGTTGTTATTTTCATGAATATTTTATTCATTGATATTGGCCATTTATAATTGAATGCTCAAATATTAATTTTATAATTGATCCTAAACATTGAGACCTATGATAACCTGGCTAAAAGGCCAAAAATAGTATCATAGCTACTATGAATAGTTTCTAACAAAGCCACCACTATACTACATTTAATTTTGAGGTTTAAGATAGCTTCAAGATTGACCTTGGTATGAATTGTATTTGAAGAATAATATCGTGGAAAATATATTGAGTTTATGAGTAAAGAGACTAGCAAGAGGCTAGAGCCACATGAGGAAGCATAGTCAAAAAGAGAAGAAGAGCACTTGATAAATTTAGGTATGGAAGACCCTGAATAAGAGAACAACACCTATCAAATTTTTCTAAGTAGAAGAACACATCAGCTTATGAAAGCATTGTTGATTGTATGAAACAAGAATATTTTGGAGATTGAAGAACTCAAGTAGGGACCTAAGAAGAAGAAGAATAAATAATCCATCATTAAATAACTCAATCAAGGACCCAAGAAGAATAAGAAATAAGCCAACATTGAAGAACTCGGGTAGGGACTTAAGAATAAAAATAACTAAGCCAACATTGAAGAACTCAAGTAGGGACTTGATAAGAAGAAAAATAATTCATATATTGAAGAACTTAGGTAGGGACCATAGAAGAAGAAAATGGAGATACACCAACATTAGAAATAGTTATGCAGGAACCTAAGAAAAAAAGGAGATAAGCCAATATTGAAGAGATTACTTAGGTAAAAATCTAAGTATGTACACATATGAAGAACCAGGTTTAAAAATACTATGAATAATATGAAGCTCCTATGAAGAATATCTTTTGGAAGAGTATAGCATCATTGATTGGCGTTGTTTGAAGCCATCTACCACCCGTTAAATTAAGCAATTCAAATTGCTTGTAAATTAAGAGCTTGATTTTACAGATAACATCAAGAATAAATGATTTCCTATGATAATTTTGTGAAACAACGACGAAAACAAATATTAGAAGAGAAAGCAATGTCTCTTTGAATATAAAAAGGTGAAATGTCAAACTAGAATAATGCCTTGGGTAATGCTTTACATGAGGGTAGTTGTAAAAAGATAAGCCAACATGGATGTCATGTATTTTTCATTGCTCACATCATTTTAGGCATGTAGGAGTCAAAGGAAAGACCTTTTATTTAATATTGGGTGCATAGAATTTATATTTTCAAATTGAATATTTGGGTGCACACTTGAATATTAGCTTTTTAATTAATCAAAATATTTAAATATTAGAAAGTTGATTAATTAGAGAATTAATTATTGGAGAAATAATATAAATAAAAAAGTAATTTAAAAATAATTTAGAAATTGATTGTTTTAAGGAAATTGGATCTAGACATTGAATCTTGATAAATTGATGTTTTGCAATTTTTGAAGAACTAATATTTTTTGATAAATTTGATAAATTAAAGTTTAAAAAAATAAAATTTTCCACTCCAAAAGAAATTTGAAACTTTTTAAAATTTAAAAACTTGATTGATTGACAAATTTGCAAATTTGATAATATATTTATTTGAAATTTAGGAGTGAAAATGTCTTCTTCTCCAATAAAATTTGTAACTATTGATTTTCAAGTTTGAATTAAAGAATTTTATTATTTGAAGAATTAAAACTTTGGAGTTATAAAGATTTCAACTTCAAGGGATCTCATTATGGAAGTAGTAATTAAAAATACATTTGTTGAAGATAGTAAATAAATGTTTTTTTTTAGTAATACTTCTTAAACACATCCACCATGGGGATTGAACCCAGGTCACATCACCAATAATGCAAGTGGCGTACTTGTCGGTCATCTATTAAATTTTGTGTGTTGAACTTTAGCTTGTTTAACATTTCTTAGTGAAGAAATGTTAAACAAGCTAAAGTTCTACACACAAAATTTAATAGATGATTTTGATGGAAAGAAGAAAATGTTAAATGATTTGAAGGTGAGTTGATCTTTATTTCTTAAAAATACAAAATATGAAAAATCACAAAACCTATTAGCTATCTTCATAAAAAGATTTTTAGACCATAGTGAGATTCATAAAACACTAATATATTATCTACTGAAAGATGTATAGTGATTATGGATTAAGTCACCTTTGAGATTTATCAAGAGGATAGGCAAGATAAGAAAGATGTCAATTGTGACACATATTATTTGAATACAAAACCTTTAAATTCTAGAATGTATTATTGTGATGACTTATTAACTCCTTATCTATAAGTTACACTCATTGATGTGCAAGGTGCAACCAAAGTATTGTCATTGTTGTCAACACAGTTAGGTTGATCAGTTGATGCAATGGACAGGAATGGATAGGAGTTTATTGTTGAGCAAGGTGCAGCAAAAGTATTGTCATTATTGTCAACACAGACAGATAGATCACTTGATGCAGTGGACACGAGTTCAGAGGTCAGTCAGAACATGTACAGTGAATTTCCAAGAAGACAGAAGTGGCCCAGTTTCAGAAAATCAAATAAAAAGACAAGTAAGAAAACTATCGCAATATCGCGACATGTTTTCTGTCGCGATATCGCGACAGGTTGAGAAGAAAGAAGGCAGAGAGAAAAACATCGTGATTTCACGACATGAACGAGGAGAGAGAAAGCACAAGCAAAATTGTCACGATTTCATGACATGAACGAGGAGAGAGAAGGCACAAGCAAAATTGTCATGATTTCGCGACATGAACGAGGAGAGAGAAAGCGCAAGCAAAATTGTCGTGATTTCACGACATGAACGAGGAGAGAGAAGGCACAAGCAAAATTGTCACGATTTCACGACATGGACGAGGAGAGAGAAGGCACAAGCAAAATTGTCACGATTTTGTGACATGGACGAGAAGAGAGAAAGCGCAAGGAAAATTGTCATGATTTCATGACATGTTAGCAGAGAAGGAGGCAAGTAGAAAAACTGTCGTGATTTCGTGACATGTTGGCAGAGAAGGAGACAAGCAGAAAAACTGTCATGATTTTGTGACATGTTTGAAGAAGAGGCGCAGACAAAGAAAACTGTCGCAATTTTGTGACATGTTTAGAAAGTGCAAGGAAGATTGTCGTGATTCTGCGACATGTTTAGAAAGTGCAAGGAATACTGTTGTGATTTTGTGACATGTTTAGTTAGCACAAGGAAAGGTGTCACAATTTTGTGACAGGATCGAAGAGAAAGTGCCAAGGAGAGAAAGTGTCACAATTTCGTCATAGGATCGAAAAGAAAGTGCCAAGGAAAGAAAGTGTCACGATTTCATGACAGGATCGAAAAGAAAGTGCCAAGGAGATAAAGTGTCACGATTTCGTGACAGGATCGAAGAGAATGTGCCAAGGAAAGAAAGTGTCATGATTTCACGACAGGGTCGAAGAGAAGTGCAGGGAAATGAAAAGTGTCACGATTTCATGACATGTTGTGTTTTCGCTAGCCAAATACAGAAAAGGCACAAGGTAGAGAAATATGTCACGATTTCACGACATGTTCCATTTTTGTGGGTAGAAGGCAGAAAAGGCACAAGGCAGAGAAATATGTCACGATTTTGTGACATGTCAGGTTTTCTCTAGAGCAATCCAAGTAGAGTGTACGGAAGCAAAAAGTGTCACGATTTCGTGACATGTTTGGTTTTTGTGGCGACAAGACAAGAGGTGAACAAGGAGGCCGAGAATGTCATGATTTCATGACATGCTGTATTTTTGCGGGTAAAAGGTGAGAAGGGCAGAAAGAGACAGAAGTGTCACGATTTCGTGACAGGTCGCAACAGAACTAGAACACAAACAATTAACTAAAGTCAGAACTGCAGTTGCAGGGGGTGTTGCAAAGAAAATAATGTAGTTAAATAATAATATGTAAACTAAAGTAATTACGACAATTACAGGGGTAGTTACAGTGACAGTAAACAAAAGTCTTTACTGTAGTTACAGGAGCCGTTATAAAGAAATTTCATGCAGCGGTGGTTACTGAAAGTCGTCAGAAGAAGACCAAGAGTCGGACAGAGAAATGTTTCAAAGAACCGTTCTATTAATAAGATTGCATGGGAGAATAAAGAAGTCGTTACTATTAATAAGCTACATGCGAAAATATAGAAGTTAAAAATAGAAAGAGAACACGATTATAAAAGCAGGTTTGTATGAAGAATTGAGGTTGAGCTCCGTGCGTGAGGAGAAAGAGTAGTGTGCTGCTGATAGTGAAAAGTGCCACAAAAATAGAGAGAAAATGTGCTAAGAAAAGTAGGTTGTAAAAGTGTGTTGTAAGAGAGCATTGAGCTCTGTGCGGGTACAAAAAGTAGCGTGTTGCAGAATAGAGAAAAAGAGCTGTGAAAAAGTAAATACAAAGCATGGTTGAAATGCAGCAGAGAGTGTGCAGCAGATAAGAGTGCAAAAAAGAGAGTGCAGCATAAAGAATGCAGCATAGAGAGTGCAGCATAGAGAGTGCAGCATAGAGAGTGCAGCATAGAGAGTGCAGCATAGAGAGTGCAGCATAAAGAGTGCAACAGAGCTGTGAGAGCTGCAAGAGTAAGCTATAAGAAAGGGCTGTAAGTGTGCAGTAAGAAGTGTTGTAAAAGAGTGTATGCTTCCATGAGTTTGATTTGAGTAAATATAGACCAGTGAGGGTCTTGTAAAAATAGAAGGAATTTTTATGTCAATCAAGATTCAAAATAGAAGTCAAAGTTGGTGCTTGGAATCAAGGGTTGGTGCTCCTTTCTGTTGGTGTAGATAAATTAGGGGTTGGTGCTCTTTCCAGTTGGTGCTGGTAAACTGTTTGTAAAGTTGGTGTTTTGCAAAGGTTGGATTTGGATGGGAGTCCAAGCAGTCTATTTTTGAGGAGTAGCCAAAATTGGTGAACCTCGTTAAATCTTGTGTTATGTGTTGATATTTTGTTACATTTGCTGCATCTGGTTTTAAGCATTCATTAGTTCTGAATTAAGAGATGAAGATTTAAGTTTTTAAATAGCTGCACTGATTCACCCCGCCCCCCTCTTAGTGCCATTATGAGACTAACAATTGGTATCAGATCCAAGTTCCCAATTTTGACTAAATCATTCAGGGTTGATCTTGGATTAGCACTCAATGGCTAAAAGAACAGATCCTCCTCCAAAAGGGCATCTCAGCCAGTTTCAGTTCCTGTGGGAGAGAAAACTAAACTAGAGAAGGTAGAAGAAGTGAATTCTGAAGCATGCAATGAAAACACTGAAGAAGAACAGGAATGTGATGAAAACCTTGAGGCTGAGGCTAAAGTAAATCTAAGAGGTGAGTTGATCGTTGCACTTGAAGAGTTGGGTTTAGAAAGGAAAAAGAACAAAAGAATGTCCAAGAAGTTAGAAGAATATGGAGATGAGATTGAAGATCTCTTCATACAAATTCAAAAGGCCAAGAAATCAGAAGAAGCCTTGAAGACACACCTGGATGATGTATGCAACACAAGTGAAGAGGAATCTAACAAAGTTATTGTTGATCTAAAGCCGCAAGTAGAACAGTACAAAAGGATTGAAGATATTCTCAGGTCTCAAATCAATGAGAAAGAGACTGTTTGCTACCAACAAGAAGAAAAGATTGTTTCATTGAAGAAATAACTAGAAGAGGCCAATGTAAATCTCAAATTTGAGAAGAGCACAGAGTTGCTAGATACAATGATAAAGCAACAAAGAAGCTCCACGGCTAAGTTTGGTCTTGGATATGAAGCTGAACAACCTTCATCTTCCAAATATGCAGAGAAGAAGAAGTTCAAGGTTGAAGCTAAATATTCAAAATGAAGAAAGCATAAAAGAAGATCTACAGCAAAACAACCACAGCAAAAGAGGTTCTCTCACTCTCACTCTTTTAATAATAATGCTTTTAATGGCTATTATTCTAAATGCAACTGCTATGGTCACAAGGCATTTTACTGTGGACAGAATAATAGATCAAAGAGTTATGTCGATAAAAAAACATATGCTTTCCTGAGTGAACACCCTGTGCAATGTTTTAAATGTAATGGCCATGGGCACATAGCAAGGTTTTGTCCAAGCACTTCTGTATCCAATTTAATGCAAGACGATAGATTTCATCAGACACACAGAATGCAATACAGACAGGGAATAAAACATGTGCAATGTTTTAAATGTAATGGTCAAGGGCACATAGCAAGGTTCTGTCCAAGCACTTATGTATCTAATCTAAGGCAAATCCCTAGATTTCATCAGACGCAAAGAATGCAATACAGACAGAGAATAAATCATGTGCACAACATAAAGGAAAATAATCATCCATAAAGGATGCACAAGAGACAACCCTGCAAGAGAAATGGTCAAGTTCATGAAAAGGTTCAGAATAGGGTTGCATGTGAAAACCTTCAGCCTAAGTTCAGGAAAGTCTGGATAAAGACAGAAGAAAGGAATTCGTGTCTCCTTGGACAGAAGGAGATTACTCCTCTACTGCATTAAGCAGCTCCAGGTGGCACATCCTCAAGGGGAGCAATATGAAAGTTTCATTTTAATGCTCCTATGTATTTTTCTGGGTATCTAAGGATGAAAGACCAACAATCAGGAAATTGTTGTACAGTTGTCAAAGTTTTTGTCGATTTATGTAGTGGACTGTGGAAGTACCGTGAAGGGTTGTGTTTAAATTGAGAGCTGGCACCCTTGGTAGTTTTGATAATTGTCATTGTTTTACTGTTGATGATTCTTCTGCCACTGTTCTAAATTAATAGATCATATTTTTGGTTTAATTAAAGAATGCATACATGCCCTAGCTGCATACTTATGTTTCGTTGTAGCAACTGATAGGCGTTATCTGGGATAGATCGTGCAGCACAGGTCAACGTATCATGGAAGCATAAGCTAGAAGGTGCTAGTTTTGAAGCCTGTAACATTCCCAATCTATAGGTAAAACAGAATCCATGTTCTGAGTGGGAAGAGATGCTAGAGTCAAAGCAAACAGTGGCACTACACCCAGTTGGTCAAGAGTGCCAAGTGGCACATGCAAGGCAGAGACGTTGAAATAATAGCGCCTAGGTAGTGAAGCACCTAGGAGGACAAGATGCCTATGCACCTAAGAAGGTCTTGCATTATTTGAGGAATGCGAGATATTTCTTGAGGAAGCAGAATACCGAGAGTTGATGACTACGTGCAGATTGAGGTTCCAACGCTATAGGTAACAGTACAAGAAGTATGAGTTTGAGTAAGGTGTAAAAGGATATATTGTTTGTATGCTTTATATATTCTTTGATAGTTGACTTCTAAGGATTGGAGTCATAAGGTGTTTTAATGGAATAAATATTTTTGTGGTTACTTTTATAATCTAACCCTAACTTGGTGGCAAAGTTGAGGGTGGTGTTGGTAACAGGTTGAAGAACTATTCTCTTCTTCCTCAAACAAAGGTATGGGCAACTTCTTCCATGTATATTGTTGATGGTGTATTTTCTGAAATTGAGTTTGGAGGTAAAAGGTTGTCTACTAGGTATTCTTGTTGGTGTAAATCCCAGTTTTTGGATAGTGAAGATTATTTAAGCATTAAAATAATTGATGAGTTTTCTTTGGGTGAATGCATAATTCTGGTTGAGGAAGAGGAAGCATTTTGCACTAGGGTTTATGTCAGCAAGTTTTGCTACTTGCATTGAGATGGTGAAACCCTTAGTTGGCTATTTTGAGATTGATGGTTGAGTTGTCTTCATAGAGGTTGTTTTGATCAAGTGAATTCTTTACTTGATACATGACTTGGGCTTACTCCATTGAGATTGATTTGAGAAAGTTATTCTCTACATTGGTAATTTATGTTGGTGGTTGTTTTGTTCAAATACCTTTGGAAGGAAAAGGATGTCTACTAGTTTCCTTTTCATGTAGTGAATGGTTGAATGCTTCAAGGTTAATCTTGAGTTGAATAATGGAGGTTAAACCTTGTCTATAAGAATTGTTGTTAAAGCCCTAATTGGTTGAGAAAATATATTGGTTATGGAAAGAACATGAGTCTCATTGTTATATGAGTTATTGCATGGTTGGCAATTGTTGGGTTGTGTTTTATGTTCTTGAGAAAAGCATACTACATATATCTTATTCTTTTGAGAGTGATATTGAGGTGATATTGAGATTGGGAGTTAATTATAGAACATATTGAGTCTCTAACAATTCTCTTTATGCTTCTATGAGGTTGATGAATCACATTGGGTCTCTAACAATTCTCTTTGTGGGTTCATGCTAAGAAAGTTTTTCTTGATGAACTTGTGAGCTGATTTGTTGAGGTTCTTAGTGAGCCTATGACAGAGTACAGAGGGTTGAGGCTCAGAAGACAGCGTGAACTGAAGAGGTCACATATTCCCAAGAATAGTCTAAGAATTGACTAGCTATCGGGATCAAATTCTCAGGGGGAGCATTTATGTGGTTGTTTATCTTTTTTCTCATATATGGGGTTTTTGCTAACTATAACAATTTTTGCCTGAGAATTTTGTGCATGGACTTAGGGGAGGTTTTGCAGCCGCCCTTTGGTATTATTGTCAAAGGGGAAGAAGAATTACAGGTAATTGCACACAATTACGTGTGTTGCCAACAATTCTAAAGGGGGAGATTGATGTGCAAGGTGCAACCAAAGTATTGTCATTGTTGTCAACACAGTCAGGTTGATCAGTTGATGCAATGGATAGGAATGGATAGGAGTTGATTGTTGAGCAAGGTGTAGCAAAAGTATTGTCATTGTTGTCAACACAGACAGATAGATCAGTTGATGCAGTTGATGCAGTGGACAGGAGTTCAGAGGTCAGTCAGAACATGTACAGTGAATTTCCAAGAAGAAAGAAGTGGCCCAATTTTAGAAAATCAAATAAAAAGACAAGTAAGAAAACTGTTGCGATATCGTGACAGGTTGAGAAGAAAGAAGGCAGAGAGAAAAACGTTGCGATTTCGTGACATGAACAAGGAGAGAGAAGGCGCAAGCAAAATTGTCATGATTTCGTGACATGAACGAGGAGAGAGAAGGCGCAAGCAAAATTGTCACGATTTCGCGACATGAACAAGGAGAGAGAAGGCGCAAGCAAAATTGTCATGATTTCACGACATGAACGAGGAGAGAGAAGGCGCAAGAAAAATTGTCACGATTTTGCGACATGGACGAGGAGAGAGAAGGCGTAAGAAAAATTGTCACGATTTCACGACATGGACGAGGAGAGAGAAGGTGTAAGCAAAATTGTCATGATTTCGTGACATGGACGAGGAGAGAGAAGGTGCAAGGAAAATTGTCACGATTTCGTGACATGTTGGCAGAGAAGGAGGCAAGTAGAAAAACTGTCATGATTTCGTGACATGTTGGCAGAGAAGGAGGCAAGTAGAAAAACTGTCACGATTTCATGACATGTTTGAAGAAGAGGCATAGGCAAAGAAAACTGTCACGATTTCATGACATGTTTAGAAAGTGCAAGGAAGACTGTCGTGATTTCATGACATGTTTAGAAAGTGCAAGGAAGACTGTCATGATTTTGTGACATGTTTAGTTAGCACAAGGAAAGGTGTCACGATTTCACGACAGGATCGAAGAGAAAGTGCCAAGGAGAGAAAGTGTCGTGATTTCATGACAGGATCGAAAAGAAAGTTCCAAGGAGAGAAAGTGTCACGATTTCATGATAGGATCGAAAAGAAAGTGCCAAGGAGAGAAAGTGTCATGATTTTGCGATAGGATTGAAGAGAATGTGCCAAGGAAAGAAAGTGTCACGATTTCAAGACAGGGTCAAAGAGAAGTGCATGGAAACGAAAAGTGTCATGATTTCGTGACATTTTGTGTTTTCGTTGGCCAAAGACAGAAAAGGCACAAGGTAGAGAAAGATGTCATGATTTCGTGACATGTTCAGTTTTCGAGGGCAGAAGGCAAAAAAGGCACAAGGCAGAGAAAGATGTCACGATTTTGCGACATGTCAGGTTTTCTCTAGAGCAAGCCAAGTAGAGTGTACGGAAGTGAAAAGTGTCACGATTTCATGACATGTTTGGTTTTCACAGTGGCAAGACAAGAGGTGAACAAGGAGGCCGATAATGTCACAATTTTGTGACATGCTATATTTTCATGGGTAAAAGGCGAGAAGGGCAAAAAGAGACAGAAGTGTCACGATTTCATGACAGGTCGCAACAGCACTAGAACACGAATAGTTAACTAAAGTTAGAATTGCAGTTGTAGGGGGTGTTGTAAGGAAAATCATGCAGTTAAATAATAATATGCAAACTGAAGTAACTATGGTAGTTATAGGAGTAGTTACAGTGACAGTAAATAGAAGTCTTTACTGCAGTTACAGGAGAGCCGTTATAAAGAAATTTCATGCAGTGGTGGTTACTGAAAGTCATCAGAAGAAGACCAAGAGTCGGACAGAGAAACGTTTCAAAGAACCGTTCTATTAATAAGATTGCATGGGAGAATAAAGAAGTTGTTACTATTAATAAGCTGCATGCAAAAATATAGAAGTTAAAAATAGAAAGAGAACACGGTTATAAAAGCAGGTTTGTATGAAGAATTGAGGTTGAGCTCCGTGCGTGAGGAGAAAGAGCAGCGTGCTGCTGATAGTGAAAAGTGCCACAAAAATAGAGAGAAAATGTGCTGAGAAAAGTAGGTTGTAAAAGTGTGCTGTAAGAGAGCGTTGAGCTCTGTGCGGGTACAGAAAGTAGCATGTTGCAGAATAGAGAAAAAGAGCTATGAAAAAGTAAATACAAAGCATGGTTGAAATGCAGCAGAGAGTGTGCAGCAGATAAGAGTGTAGAAAAGAGAGTGCAACATAAAGAATGCAGCATAGAGAGTGCAGTATAGAGAGTGCAGCATAGAGAGTGTAGCATAGAGAGTGCAGTATAGAGAGTGCAGCATAAAGAGTGCAACAGAGCTGTGAGAGCTGCAAGAGTAAGCTATAAGAAAGGGTTGTAAGTGTGTAGTAAGAAGTGTTGTAAAAGAGTGTATGCTTCCATGAGTTTGATTTGAGTAAAGATAGACCAGTGAGGGTCTTGTAAAAATAGAAGGCATTTTTATGTCAATCAAGATTCAAAATAGAAGTCCAAGTTGGTGCTTGGAATCAGGGGTGGGTGCTCCTTTCTATTGGTGTAGATAAATTAGGGGTTGGTGCTCCTTCCAGTTGGTGCTGGTAAACTGTTTGTAAAGTTGGTGCTTTGCAAAGGCTGGATTTGGATGGGAGTCCAAGTAGTCTATTTTTGAGGAGTAGCCAAAACTGGTAAACCTCATTAAATCTTGTGTTATGTGTTGCTATCTTGTTACATTTGCTGCATCTGGTTTTAAGCATTCATTAGTTCTGAATTAAGAGATGAAGATTTAAGTTTTTAAATAGCTGCACTGATTCACCCCCCCCTCTCAGTGCCATTGTGAGACTAATAATTGGTATCAGAGCCAAGTTCCTAGTTTTGACTAAATCAGTCAGGGTTGATCTTGGATTAGCACTCAATGGCTAAAAAGAACAGATCCTCCTCCAAAAGGGCATCTCAGCCAGTTTCAGTTCCTATGGGAGAGAAAACTGAACTAGAGAAGGTAGAAGAAGTGAATTCTGAAGCATGCAATGAAAACACTGAAGAAGAACAGGAATGTGATGAAAACCTTGAGGCTGAGGCTGAAGTAAATCTAAGAGGTGAGTTGATCGCTGCACTTGAAGAGTTGGGTTTAGAAAGGAAAAAGAACAAAATAATGTCCAAGAAGTTAGAAGAATATGGAGATGAGATTGAAGATCTCTTCATACAAATTCAAAAGGCAAAGAAATTAGAAGAAGCCTTGAAGACACACCTGGATGATGTATGCAGCACAAGTGAAGAGGAATCTAACAAAGTTATTATTGATCTAAAGCTGCAAGTAGAACAGTACAAAAGGATTGAAGATATTCTCAGGTCTCAAATCAATGAGAAAGAGATTGTTTGCTGCCAACAAGAAGAAGAGATTGTTTCATTGAAGAAACAACTAGAAGAGGCCAATGTAAATCTCAAATTTGAGAAGAGCACAGAGTTGCTAGATACAATGATAAAGCAACAAAGAAGCTCCACGGCTAAGTTTGGTCTTGGATATGAAGCTGAACAACCTTCATCTTCCAAATATGCAAAGAAGAAGAAGTTCAAGGTTGAAGCTAAATCTTCAAAAGGAAGAAAGCATCAAATAAGATCTACAACAAAGCAACCACAGCAAAAGAGGTTCTCTCACTCTCACTCTTTTAATAATAATGCTTTTAATGGCTATTGTTCTAAATGCAACTGCTATGGTCATAAGGCATTTTACTATGGACAGAATAATAGATCAAAGAGTTATGCTGATAAAAACACATCTGATTTCCTGAGTGAACACCCTGTGCAATGTTTTAAATGTAATGGCCATGGGCACATAGCAAGGTTTTGTCCAAGCACTTTTGTATCCAATTTAAGGCAAGACCATAGATTTCATCAGACACACAGAATGTAATACAGACAGGGAATACAACATGTGCAATGTTTTAAGTGTAATGGTCAAGGGCACATAGCAAGGTTCTGTCCAAGCACTTATGTATCTAATCTAAGGCAATACCCTAGATTTCATCAGATGCAAAGAATGCAATACAGACAAAGAATAAATCATGTGCACAACAGAAATGAAAATAATCATCCATCAAGGATGCATAAGAGACAACCCCGCAAGAGAAATGGTCAAGTTCACGAAAAGGTTCAATAACCAAATAATGTAATATAGGGGGGTGTTGGATAATATTACATTATTTGGTATGCTAATGTACCCCATGGTAGCTTATGATACAATTTTAAATATGTGAATATTAGGATAAGATTTGAGTTAATAGTTTAGGAATATGATTTATATTTCCCATTCATGTATGTATCTATGTGTAGGATGTGCACAAGTATCATGTAACTATGTGTGTAAGTGTGTAAATTTAGGAGTCTACAAATTATCATAGAATAAAGTGTGCAAATAGAGATCCAAGAGTTAATTATACAAATGGCAGGATGATAATGCAGAAGGTATGAGAGGTTTTTATTATGTGTGGAATAGGAAAGGATGCATCTCCTAGATATGTAAGGAGAGAAATAGACAATTATTCCAAGAGTTGCCTTCATAAGGTGATATTATGGGGACAAAGGTCCACATATTTTATCAAAGAATATATGTATTTCAAGCATTGAATATATAGAAGCTTGTATACATTTTTGAGCATTTTACTATTATTTTTCTTCATGTTCTTTCAAGAATAATATTGGCCATTTTTTCATATTATTGTTGTTATTTTCATGAATATTTTATTCATTGATATTTACCATTCATAATTGAAAGATCAAATATTAATTTTATGTTTGATCCTAAACATAAGAACCTATGATAACTTGGCTAGAAAACCAACCTACTACAAAGATAAAAGTGTAATATAATGAATTTAAATATTGATATATTACACAATGAAATATTTTCTAATTTTTATTTTCAAGAAACAAAGAATATTAAACTCTAACAAGTATTTCTACAATAAGATTTCTAAATAAAAAAAGTAAATACTCTATGCTAAAGGAACTATTTTATAGAGGAAATAAAAAAGGATTGACAAAAAGTAATTGGGAATCCGCAAAAAAAAAAGAAGCTTGGAAATATCTATTAATGCTTGTTATATTTCATACAATTTTCTATAAACATCCCAAAATATACATTCACCACACTCATAAGCATAAAAAGGAAGAAGAGTAAAATAAAAGAGTGTATAAGTGAACAATAGAGAATTAGATAAACAACCAAAATGGAAATAAAGGGTAAGGGGTGGGTGCCCACATGAACCCTAATATTTCACATATCATAAAATAGATTAGTCATCATGGGATATTTATAGTGATACCAAATATCCAATTAGATAATAATCTCAAGTTGACATAACATGAAATGAAGGTTGAATTGTAATATAATAAATATATTACACCCTTTAGTCAAGGCTATCCATAGAGGTGGAGTAACCAATATCACCAATAGTGAATACATGAAGGTTACCCTTACACTTACATGAGCATGCCTATAGGCTTATGTAAATGGTGTCCTTATGATTACATAAGTGATTTCCATAATATTACATGTATAATATCCATAGTGTTACATATACACTTTTCAATGGGCTACATTAGTAGTGTTCATAAGCACTCCTTCACACTATTATTCTTGGACTAATAATATTATATTACACATACTTCAATACCCCTCATAATCTAAGCTAAGAGGTCAAGGAGAGGATATAGTAGACATAATAGTCTCCCAATAATGTATGCTATAGTGGGCCTCTACTTTACCATTTTTATCCTCTCCTTCATCATTAGAAATCTTGTGTCTTGATCTCAAGAATTCTATCTCAATATTCATCAATCTTTCTATGCAATTTTTTATGTATTATCCTTAACTTTTACAATAATCATTTGTGGTTAAAATTATTTAAATATTATAAATTCCATTTGATAGACAAGCCTTAGATTCCAATAATTTGAATTAGTTTGGATGAGCACGTATATGAGAAATATCTCTACAACTCTTCATAGAACTTCATAATGGATAAGAAGCTTCAAAAGTCCTCCAAGAAAAATAGATTATAGCTTCTTAGTAGTAATAGAATTCAATTAATGAACCAAAACAACTATATTAAATGGATTAATATTGAAATCATAATGGAGAAAATCATAATCATATCAAAATTAGATTGGAGAAAAAATTAGGAACAAAAAAAATGGGGGAAACAATTGGCAAACAAAACCCAAAGAAAATATAAAGTTTCATTGCCAACAATTTATTTCATACATATCAAAATAAATTTTCATCATGCCAATGAAATACTAATAATATAAGTGATATAAGCTTAAACTACACATGAAAGTGACAAAACACATCTTAAATAAAGAAATTTTAATGCATCCAAAATTCAAATATTCCTTTATTTCTTATAATATAAAAAGTTTCAAATTACAAAATGTATCATGAGCCATGAAAATACATTATCCTAAGATATTTGAATTCCTTCACTCTTTTCCTTTGCAAAAGTTTTAGTCTCTCTTTGTCATTGTGTCCATACCTCTTTTTGTGCCTTGGTAGCTAACAATAGTCACCACTTGTGTCATGGGTCAAGGGGGTAGGAGCCCCCTTGTAGGATCAAGGGGTAAATCCCCTTGCAGGGTCAAGGGGCAACCCCCCTTGCAGGGTTGAGGGGTAGTAGTAATACAAGGTAATAATATTTAAAACCATTAATACCTTTGACTATATGAAGTAAATATTTTTAATATACAAGAATATCATTTGTGGTTATAAATATTACTGCTATATACAATTATATTGATCAATAATTTTGTATTGATGTTTCAACATCTTTTTATGGACAACTTCATAAATTAATAATGTATAGCATTGTCATTGATGGTTTTTGTTGGCTGTTGAATCCCTTCAAACCATAATTCACTTTTTTTTAGGATATCCTAGTGTTTATGGGATGGTGTGCTAACATGTAGGTAGACTTATTTCTTCCATCGTAAATGGTAGTTTCCTTTATTCCTTTCTTATATATGAATATAGCTACTACCAAGTTGTAATGCTTCTTAATGGTCTCCAAGATTATGTTCACTAATTGATTAACAAGGGCATTGAGTCCCATTGTGTTCCAAGAGAGTATTTTAGGTTCCATTCATAATTTTGATCATCACTTATCATTCTCTAATATCCTAATTCATTGGACTTCCATGTTTTCTTTCCACTCCTACGTAAATCTCTTTTTTTTTCACACCCAGTTTGTCTACTTGGGGTTGGTCCTAAGAATTCTAAACACCCCATATTTTTAGACCATTTTCCATCAACATGGGTTAAAGGTTCTACGAAAGGGCTATGACCTTGTTCATTTGAATCAAATAGACAATCAACTACATGTTTTCTTACTCATTCATTTCCATGTGTTTAAGGGAGATTGGATTGGTCATTATTGAGGCTAGCTGAGCAAAACAATTAGAAATCAAAACTTTAAAATCCTTTGAATAGGGTTTTCGAATATGTACCTCTTGATTTTCTTTCAAAAATTGACCCTCCTTAGGGGATTCCTATTGAACTGGTTCTCCTAAGTGATCCAGGACCCCCTCTCTACTGTTCTCAATAATTTTATCCCTTGAATCCCTACCCTGGTTGGAGTTCTCACCTTCATTTTGCTTCTTTTGTCAAACTTTTTAGTTTTGGTCAGTTTTTTTGCAAGTGGAGCATGCATTGGTTGAGTGTCTTAATTTCTTGTAAATTTTGCATTTGAAAAAGTTATTTCATATTTTATAGTCTTATTTCATACCCTAAGCTTTGAATCTAGTCTGATTGAACTAGATAACACATTCTCCATATCTATATTTATGCAAGTTCTTGTATAAATAGGTCATTAGCGAGAACCATTGGCAAGATCAATAGTAAAAAGGTGCCCTATTTCCTATGTGATACTTTGTAAAAATTTTCTCATTCTAGTATTGGAAGGGCAGGCCTAACAATCTTGTCCAAATTGGTGCCTAGGTGAAGCTTTGGATTTTAGGATCAAAATTTGAGCTCCACCATTTCAAGAAAAGCCCTCAACATCCATAGAACCATGGACCTCTCTATATTATTTGATCAAAGTCTTCATTGAAGTTAAGGTTAGACATAAAGAACCTTAATAAGTAACAATACATTGATAAGGCTTGATGTAAATACTTTTCTATGTGTTAATGATATTTAATGAAGTCAATGGAAATCAATAGACATTCATTTAAATATTTTAAAATTTATTTTTGAATAGAAAAATAAACTAAGGTTAAATATAAACTAATGTGATAAATATATTTTAAATTTATAAAACTATTCATATATCTTTTTAGCTCTAATTTTATAAATATTGTAAAAATAATTGTATTACTTAAAATTAATTTCCTTTGATTTTTGTGTTTTAATAATTACATCAATAAATAAATAAAATCTTTTCAAGATATTTGTAAAATTTAAAATGAGTTAGTACTTCTAAATTATTAGTAACTACTAAATGTCAATCATTCTAAACATATGAAACCACATCGAGGTCACATCGAGGTTAATGTATATATTTATTTGGACATATAGGGGAATCTTGGTGTTAACTGAATGTACGTTGTTTGAAGGTATGGTCATTGAAATCCTAGGTTAATGTATATATTAATTTGGACATCTAGGGGAAACTTGGGGTTAACTGTATGTATGTTGTTTGGAGGTATGGTCATGGAAATCCTCTCTTCTTCTTTAAATGACATCTTTATATCATAATAACAATTGTTTGAATGTTATTGTCGTCAAATTTATCCTTTATAATGTTAGAAGAAGAAATATAGATCAAGTTATTATGGAATGAAAAAAAATCTTCACGGATAAGATAAATAAATAATTTGCAAGTGAAATTTGAAAACACTCATTTTTACCACATCAAAAGGGAAGGAAATAAGATAGTTCACTAGTTAGCAAAAAAGACTTCACATTAAGATGAATGAAATAATCAACTAACAAGAATAAAGTGAATGTATAATAAGCATGAAATATTTAAAACTTCCTCTTAATTTTATAATAAATGCCAATTGATAGTATTTAAAAGTAAAGACAAAAATAAATATATAATATTTAAAACCTATTATTGATACTATCATAAATATTAATTAAAAATATTTAAAAATAAAATTAAAATGTAGAACAGTTTTTAAAGTTTATAAAACCATTACTCATATGAAACAATTTTCATAAAAGATATTTTTTATCAAACAATCTTGTTACAAAATCATTAAAAATGTCTTGTATAACATGGGACCACGCTGCTTTCAAAATATGATGTTACTGACATAGGCAAAATAAAATTTGTGGATTGTTAGCTGATTGCACAGATAAGAAAAAAGAGAAAGAAGCAAGACAGAAAAATAAAATAAAATAACATTTCAATTCTTTGCACTGTGCACACTGTTGGCACTTCCCTTAAAACTGTGTAAATTTATATAATCAAATATAACAGGGGTCCTCCTTACAATACACTTTAAAAACCATTAAAATTATTTGTTAACGAAAATATTGCTTAATACCCGTCGGGCTTAATATAAGTTAATATATGTAACTATGTTTGGTCCCCAAGCACGCTCTTGACCACCTTTATTTCAAACCGAAAAGTAAGTAAACGAAAAAACATAAGTTTGCATGTCACTCCATACTAGTGCAGGACAATGTTAATGACGCTCTAATTCTTCACTTTTACTTGTAAAGTTGGAAGGTGTTGCTTGATTTTCTAATGACCGCCTCCTGGGCTTTGCCTAGACCCGCTTGGTGCTGTAGTAGACCTAAGGATTCTTTTCTTGACAACATCCTTTTCCTTCTGCATGTAATCCTCCACTTCGCCACTTTGACGCGACTCAGCAGTATTAGAGATCTGCATGTGACCGACGGTGGCGCCGTGAGGCGATGCAGAGAGCCGCTGCGCGTTCACTTTATCATTCCCGCTTGGACTCGGTCCAGAAGGTGCGGATTTTTCTTTGGGAAGAACATTGTACACCACCTCATCGATCTGAGGAGATTATTTCTTCTCATCGGCCCCCGTTCGATTCACCTTAAATTTAAAGATCAACATCTTGTTCTCGATTGTGGCATTCTCAGCAGAGCTGCTCCACGGCTTGGTATCGTCTTCGTTGCACGGTGGTACGTTTTCCTCCGCCAGATCCTTAGAAACTGCCGAGCCCGCAGCCGCTATCACAGAACCGAGCTCTGGATGGAAGGTGGACGGATTTTCTGGACCGATGAAAACGTGATTTTCCAGAAGTCTGGTTTCGCTGCTCTGCTTGAATCCAACGAAAAACAAACATAAGAGAGTCACCAACATTGCCATCTCTCTCTTCTTCGATAATATTCTTCTCTATGCGCGATCTCGGTTTGTATCGCCAGCCCAATAAAGAAACAAAGAAACTATGATCGATGCTTCAAGAAGAATAATTTTGGTAGGAAGGAGAATGAGTTTGAGTGAGAGCTTTGATGGAGGAATGTGTCGAGAGCTGGGGAATTATATAGGCTTAGTAAAATCCTGAGATAAGAGCAGGTCCACCATAAGGAATTTCGCCTGCTTGTTTTTACCTACTTCTGTTGTTTCTCTGCAGTGTTCTCAGTTTCAAGTGAATTTTGACAATTCACGAAGAATGAAGCGACCACAAACAAGAAATAAAGAGAATGTTGAAGGTGGCCACATGGTTGTGGTATGCATGGCAAGGTATGAAGACTAACGAGACGGACGCGGAATGCACGGCACGGTGGTGCCAATACCTCAGTTGACAGAGATAAATTCGGAGCCGTTCAGACCACGACGCGTGCCAATACCTCAGTTGATAGGCAGACACCACGACGATGATGTAGTGTAGCCCGCCCTTCACACCTCTCCGTATTTCGATTGCTAAGAATGGTGTGATTGTGAACAATTTTTTATGTAATCTAAAAATAAATAAATAAATTAATTAATTAAAAAAAACACTTAGTTGACGAGATAAATTCGGAGCCGTTCGGAGAATGCCTAGAATTTGACTGCCGCCCCTACCTTGGAATAAAAATATAATGATTTTGGTCAGTTGTATGTATCGTGCATTTAAATCTATTTAAAATAATTATTAGTCAGTTCGTTTCTAAATTAGTAATTAATTTTGTTATGTTTATTAATAGCTATGGATTTTATTTAACTAAACTTTATAGTTGATTTTCTTCAATGAATAAGTGTTATTAAGGTCGTAATTATAAATACTAAGATTTTATGATTAAAGTTTGTTATTCAAATTTTAAATGTAGTAATTAAGGTTATTAATTTTATTTTGTTTAACTAAATTTTAGAATTGATATTGTTCATTTAAGATTTCATTAAAAGTATAAGTAATTAGAATACATTGACCAAATGACTTTTGAGTATAACAATTATGTGTAAGATAATAAAAATTTCAAATTTTAATTGCAATGATCAAATAAATAGTTTTTTTTTTTATAAATAAAATACAATAGTTAGAGCTGATTACAAACCAGATGAATATAGTTTTAACTTATTTCCACTATGATTTCTTTAGTAAAAAAATTATTAATTCAAAGTTTGATTTTAGAATGTAATTTTTTTTTATTAAAAGTCGGACAAGTATATATAAGAAATTATAATTTCTTTTTAATTTTTAATTTTTAATTTTTTTTATTTATATGGTGGAATTTGTAGTCTTTATAAATTCGAGTAAGTTATTCGAATTTTATGGCTGCTATAGTATTCTGCATTATGTGTCCCGAAAGCTTCCACATAGTTATTTGCGTAGTCCGTCTCTATAATCACCATGTCACAATCATTTCAAATATTTTATGCCACTGAAAGCACCAGGAAAGGGACAAGTGTTCAGTCCAACGAGGCCTAAGATTTGAACCTTGGACATCTTCCCCCCTTATAGGGTTTGGTCGAACCAATTGGTCTACACCTCAGACATATTTTCTTTTTATATTAAGAATTAATAAAAATATATTATACTAGTTATTATTATGTGATATCAAATTATATTGTTAATTAAAGTTGCTATTAAGAATAACTTGATTGTATTTGATGTTGAAAATGGTAGGGACGAAGTTATGGAGAAAGAGGTTGTTGTTAGTTGGAATATGGATCTAGAGAATTATGTTTCTGTATTCACTATTCAAAAAATATTGGCTACTAGATGACATAAATCAGCTAAAGAGTAGGTCATTCTAAAATTTGATGGGGCTGCCGAAGGTAATCCCAGAAGGGTTGTGATGAGGCCTGTAAATACCTCAATCATAACATATTTTGAACACTAAAATTTCCTAAAAACTCTTATGTTTAATCTGATATGCTAGTTAAGTTGATTCAATATGTTGTGTATTAACTATTTGCATGATAAATGTATTTGAAATACTATATTCTGATTTTTACAGCTTTTTGCATAAGTTTTATGTTATTTTGTTATGACTTGCTAAATGAGATATGCTTAGGTTGATAGCAGCATTTCACTAATCATGTTTTGATATGTATCAAACATTTATTTTACCTAAATCTAGCAACAGTGCAAGAAAACTGTTACTATGCAAAGAAAAACTGGTTTTTCCCATGTAAATTCCAGCCAGCTGCCAATGAATGTCAAGGCACAAAATTCACATATGAAAAAAGATGAAGACCATTGAAATCTGATCTTGAGAGATAACCCACCTGAGAAATGCAGAGAAAATAATTTAAAGAGCACACATTTGTTCATTTCGAAGTCTCTTCAGAATGAACAGATGTCTTCGAAATGAGAAAATACAGTGTCTTTGAAATGAGCGGATCTTTAAAATGAGAATTGCAGTCTCTTCAGAATGAGCCACTTATATTCGAAATGAAAACAAAATGTGTTTTTTGACTTGTTGATCAATTTTTGATGCTAGAAAAAGGGAAATAAAGATTGAAAAGGGTAAGGGAAAATATATCCCATCTGACTTTGTCGTCCTTTATGACCAAAGCCACCATTTATGGAAATATCAAGTTTGATCTTCTTTTAGGATAAAACTAGGAATTGTTGCAGCATAATAGGATTAGATATTTTAAGATATTCTCAGTTTGTCAGTAGATCTTAGGACATATATAAATATGGCTCCCGTTCAGGTTGAGCTAGTAGAAGATAGAGAAAGCAGAAAGTAGAGAAATATAGGAGAAAATAGGAAATAATAAAAAAAGTGGATTGTTATAGTCCTGTAACAAGTTTTTAGTAGAATTATTGTAATCATGTTCTTGAATCAATAAAGTGTACTATTTCTATTTCATATTGCTTGTAAATGAGTGTGAGTAATATCTAGAGAGAGAGAGAGACTCATGCCTTCTTATGGACAAGGAGGCTGGCCACTTCCAGACCTAGGAGGAGGACTAACAACAGGTTTTTATTCTAATTTTGTTGTAGCAGAATGAGTTGTAGAACTTGTCATTTCATTTATTTGTAAACAACTAATAGTATTTGCAATATTATATTATTTTATGTTTTGTGATTAATGATTTGGTTGTAATCTCCACTTTCAGCAAAGCTTTTAATTTATTGCAGACTATCATTTCAAAAATTTATTATTTTTTGTAATTTCTTGCATTTTGTGTTTTTTTGTCAACCCTTGCATAGAATATTGACAACCTTCTATTACAGAGCCTTGACAGGGTTTCATTTCCATGCTATAATTAGGTTTCCATTGTTACAAAAGTAAATAGATTTCCTTTTTGCAATTATAATCAGACTTCTAATTTTGTAAATATTATTTCTGCAACATAATTAGGTCTCATTCTACAATTGTAATTAGGATTTCATTTATGCATTTAATGATTAGTTTCCATTTTTACAACTATATTAAGGTTTAATTTATGCAATTTAGAGATAGGAATGTCCTAAATCCCCCACACAATCGGTTTCACCAATAAGACCTGTTGCTCTAGATTGACCTAAGTTATAACCCTGTTCACCCCTTCTTCTGTAGATAGCCTTGTACACTGCCCTGGATTGACAAATTCATTGAGAATTAATGATATGTATAACGACTAAAAATCATTTTGGCACCATTTCCAGGGAATTATGTTGCTAGAAGGTGACAATAGTCCAATAGTTATTAATTAGACTGAGTTGTGCAGATTCAGGATAAAATCTGAATAGAATAGTTGGTTAAACTAACAACTATTGACCTATAATTTATGTCATTTAATAGTAAACATGAATGAGTAAGTCTAGGGATGAAAAAGGTATAATTACCCAAAAGGATCCCTGGCTTGTTCCATTAAGAAGATATTCACACCTAAGGGGTGAATCACCTGTTTTTGAATTACCAAGAAGATTGAAAGAAAAATCACTAGTCTCACCATCATTAGAACATTCTGAGAAAGAAAAATCACCAGCTTCATCATCATTAGAACATCCTAAGAAAGAAAAATCATCAGAATCATCATCAACAGAGAATCTTGGACCTCTTGAGAGTGAAATTTGGATAGGTTTAACTATTCCCAAGGAACAAGAAACTATGGCAGAGGGAGGCAATCTAGATAGATATGTCCAACATTGCTATGTCCATAATGAAGGATATGATCAAGATATGCCCCAAAATTATAGAACATTTGAATATCATATCTGTTTGAATCCAACACAAAACTCTCCCATGAAAATCATTTCACCTTTAGTACTTCCAACCTTCCGAGGTGTTGTATTTGAATATCCTGATCAGTTTTTATTTGAATTCAAAGTAGTGTGTCAAACCTATGACTATGTAAATGACAATAAAAAACTTAAGGAAATATAGGAGAAAATAGGCCATTTTATCATATTATTGTTGTTATTTTCATGAATATTTTATTCATTGATATTTACAATTCATAATTGAAAGATCAAATATTAATTTATGTTTGATCCTAAACATAAGAACCTATGATAACGTGTCTAGAAAACCAACCTACTACAAAGATAAAAGTGTAATATAATGAAATTAAATATTGATATATTACACAATGAAATATTTTCTAATTTTTATTTTCAAGCAACAAAGAATATTAAACTCTAACAAATATTTCTACAATAATATTTCTAAATCAAACAAGTAAATACTCTATGCTAAAGGAACTAGTTTAATGAGGAAATAAAAAAGGATAGATAAAAAACAATTGGGAATCCGCAAAAAAAATTGAAGCTTGGAAATATCTATTAATGCTTGTTATATTTCATACTATTTTCTATAAACATCCCAAAATATACATTCACCACAATCATAAGCATAAAAAGGAAGAAGAGTAAAATAAAAGAGTGTATAAATGAAAAATAGAGAAATAGATAAACAACCAAAATGGAAATAAAGAGTAAGGGGTGGGTGCCCACATGCACCCTAATATTTCACATATCATAAAATAGATTGGTCATCATGGGGTATTTATAGTGATACCAAATATCCAATTAGATAATAATCTCAAGTTGACATAACATGAAATGAAGGTTGAATTGCAATATAATAAATATATTACACCCTTTAGTCAAGGCTATCCATAGAGGTGGAGTAACCAATATCACCAATAGTGAATACATGAAGGTTACCCTTACACTTACATGAGCATGCCTATAGGCTTATGTAAATGGTGTCCTTATGATTACATAAGTGATTTCCATAATATTACATGTATAATATCCATAGTGTTACATATACACTTTTCAATGGGCTACATTAGTAGTGTTCATAAGCACTCCTTCACACTATTATTCTTGGACTAATAATATTATATTACACATACTTCAATACCCCTCATAATCTAAGCTAAGAGGTCAAGGAGAGGAGATAGTAGACATAATAGTCTCCCAATAATGTATGCTATAGTGGGCCTCTACTTTACCATTTTTGTGGGCCTCTATAGTGGGCCTCTACTTTAAAAATATATTATAGCTTCTTAGTAGTCATATAATTCGAACTATATTAAATGGATTAATATTGAAAGCATAGTTGAGAAAATCATAATCATATCAAAATTAGATTGGAGAAAAAATTAGGAACAAAAAAATGGGAGAAACAATCGACAAACAAAACCCAAAGAAAATATAAATTTTCATTGCCAACAAGTTATTTCATGCATATCAAAATAAATTATCATCATACAAATGAAATACTAATAATGTAAGTGATATAAGATGAAACTACACATGAAAGTAACAAAACACATCTTAAATAAAGAAATTTTAATGCATCCAAAATTCAAATATTCCTTTATTGCTTATAATATAAAAAAGTGCAAATTACAAAATGTATCATGAGCCATGAAAATACAATGTCCTAAGATATTTTAATTCCTTCACTCTTTTCCTTAGAAAAAGTTTTAGTCTCTCTTTGTCATTGTGTCCATACCTCTTTTTGTGCCTTGGTTGCTAGCAATATTCACCACTTGTGTCATGGGTCAAGGGGGTAGGAGCCCCCTTGTAGGATCAAGGGGTAAATCCCCTTACAAGGTCTAGGGGCAACCCCCCTTGGAGTGTTGAGGGGTAGTAGTAACACAAAGTAATAATATTTAAAACCATTAATACCTTTGACTATATGAAGTAAATATTTTTAATATACAAGAATATCATTTGTGGTTATAAATATTACTGCTATATACAATTATATTGATAAATAATTTTGGATTGATGTTTCAACATCTTTTTGTGGATAACTTCATAAATTAATAATGTATAGCATTGTCATTGATGGATTTTTTTGGCTGTTGAATCCATTCAAACCATAATCTACTTTTTTTAGGATGTCCTAGTGTTTCTGGGATGGTGTGCTAACTGGTATGTAGACTTATTTCTTCCCTCGTAAATGGTAGTTTCCTTTATTCCTTTCTTATATATGAATATAGCTACTACCAGGTTGTAATGCTTCTTAATGGTCTCCAAGATCCCATTCACTAATTGATTAACATGGGCATTGAGTCCCATTGTGTTCCAAGAGAGTAGCTTAGGTTCCATTCACAATTTCAATCATCACTTATCATTCTCTAATATCTTAATTCATTGGAATTCCATGTTTTCTTTCCACTCCTACATAAATTTCTTTTTTTTTTTACACCCAGTTTGTCTACTTGGGTTTGGTCCTAAGAATTCGAAATACCCCATATTTTTAGTCCATTTTACATCAATGTGGGTTAAAGGTTCTACGAAATGGTTATGACATTGTTCATTTGAATCAAAATAAACAATCAACTACGTGTTTTATTTCTCATTCATTTTTCTATGTTTAAGGGGGATTGGATTGGTCATTATTAAGTCTAGCTGAGCAAAACAATTAGAAACCAAAACTTTAAAACCCTTTGAATAGGGTTTTCCAATATGTACCTCTTGATTTTCTTTGAAAAATTTACCCTCCTTAGGGGATTCTTATTGAATTGGTTCTCCTAAGTGATCCAAGACCCCCTCTCTGCTGTTCTCAATAATTGTATCCCTTGAATCCCTACCCTAGTTGGAGTTCTCACCTTCATTTTGCTTCTTTTGTCAAACTTTTTAGTTTTGGTCAGTTTTTTGCAAGTGGAGCATGCATTGGTTGAGTGTCTTAATTTCTTGTAAATTTTGTATTTGACAAGGGTATTTTCATATTTTATAGTCTTTTTTCATACCCTAATCTTTGAATCTAGTCTGATTGAACTAGATAACACATTCTCCATATCTATATTTATGCAAATTCTTGTATAAATAGGTCATGAGCGAGAACCATTTTCAAGATCAATAGCAAAAGGGTGCCCTATTTTCTTTGTGATACTTTGTAAAAAATTTCTCATTCTAGTATTGGAAGGGCAGGCCTAACAATCTTGCCCAAATCAGTGCCTAGGTGAATCTTTGGGTTTTATGATCAAAATATGGGCTCCACCATTGCAAGAAAAGACCTCAACATCCATAGAACCGTGGACCTCTCTATATTATTTGATCAAAGTCTTCATTGAAGTTAATGTTAGCCATAAAGAACCCTAATAAGAAATAATACATTGATAAGTTTTGATGTAAATATTTTTCAGCGTGTTAATGATATTTAATGAAGTTAGTGGAAATCAATAGACATTCGTTTAAATATTTTAAATTTTATTTTTTAATAGAAAAATAAACTAAAGTTAAATATAAACTAATGTGATAAATATATCTTAAAATTATAAAACTATTCATAATTAATTTCTTCAAATCCTAGCATCGTGTGTTTCTATCACCCTCATTTAACCAATGCAGTCTGGATTTTTGCCTCCAAAAGGTTTCTTCAAATCCTAGCATCGTGTGGTATTCGACTAACAGCTCCCTCTCCT
This sequence comes from Wollemia nobilis, assembly GCA_028583015.1. Lineage (NCBI taxonomy): Eukaryota > Viridiplantae > Streptophyta > Pinopsida > Araucariales > Araucariaceae > Wollemia > Wollemia nobilis. The sequence continues at coordinate 95,190 of JAQPPZ010001776.1, read as the reverse complement.
GGTTTCTCAGATCCTTTGTAAGCTACTCTGACTTCAGCTTCTCCTGTAGTTCATTGATCTTGTCTTTTAGTTCTGCATTTTTAACAAAAATATTGCCAAAGGAAGTTTTGTTCCACTCTCTAATGTTAGCCTTCACATTCCTTAGTTTACATGCCACTTGGGCCAGTTTCGAACCATTATACTTTTTGTCCCACCATTGGGCAACCAGATCCTTGAGATCCTGATGTTGGAACCACATAAGTTCGAATCGAAAGGGTCTGATGTATCTTTTCTTAGAGTCCTCCCCTATTTCCCATAGAATTGGGTTGTGATCAGACCCGATTCTTGGGAGTGCCGTTAATGAAGAGTCCCCAAACCTCTCCAAGCATTCTTGAGAAAGAAGAAACCTATCTAATCTGATCTGAATTTTGTTTTCCTTCAATATTTTGTTATACCATGTATAGGAGAATCTACGGAGGTCCACATCCATCAGCTCATGTTGCTCAACAAAATCTCTAAACTCGTAGATATCAGCAGTTATTCTTTGAGAGCCCCCCAATTTATCTATAGGATTAAGGTAGCAATTGAAATCCCCCGCCACAATCCAAGGGTAGTTGGGGACCATCTCCCTCAATTCAGCTAGCTGACTCCAAAGAAGCCTTCTCAGTCCCTGTCTAACTGGAGCATATACATTCGTTAAGATCCACTCTTCCTGCGTGGTTTTATCCACACATAAGAGATAAATAAACCGACTAGACATTAGAATCACTCTACTATCAATCACATTCTTGTTCCACATAACCAGCAACCCTCCTGCTTTTCCAGTGGCCTCTTGGTCTACTACTTCAGCTTCTCGCCAAGTCCTATTCTTAAAAGGAATAACTCTACTCTCCTCCATTTTATTTTCTTGCGATAAAATCATATCCGATTTGTGTTCTTGTCTAAGAGCATACAAAGCTCTTATTTTTGCAGGATTACTCCCACAAATATTCCATGAAATAATCTTCATTTATGGGCTTTGGATCCTTGAGGCTTCGCCCAAAAGAGCAATACTTCTTAAGTGCCATAAACCACTCCTCGCTCTGCTTCTTTTTGCCTTAAGGCAGCATTGCTAGGTTTCCCTCTTCCTACCGAACCATATCCCCAAACATACACTCTAGGCTGGGGTTCCTTGGGATTCACTTGGCTTCTAGTAACCATCTTGGATAGGTCAGTATTGGTCTTTGGGGTAACAATCTGGCTTTCCAGGTTAACTGGTCTTTCTGACAATGGAGATGATTCCGTGCTCTTAGCTTCTTGATTAGTAGATTCTTTTTTCCTTGCTTTGGGGTTACACTGATCCTGGTGGTTCACCTCTTCCTCCTGAGTATCCTTGCCTGTATTATTAGTTTCCTGCTCCTTCCTCTAATTTTTTTCCTCTAAATCCTTCTCTTGAGTCTCCTCTACCTCAGATTCCACTTCTTGGCTATCCATTTGATCTCCCTTCAGATGATTTAATGCATCAAAACTGTTCTCCACTGGGATGTTGATCTCCTTGGAATTTCTTCCCATAAATTCCTCTGCAGTACATGGGACCACTTCCATCGAGCCTCCATAGGCCTCCCGTATTACCCAATCAAACTTACTTGCCCCAGGGCAAAGATCTATGGGGTTCTTTCCTTTGTGATTTGGCTCTGAGGCTTGTTGTATCATCTTAGGAGCAGGATGAGCTTGAGGGTTCCCATAAAAGGGACCAGATCCCCTGTGAGAGGGTTTCGGGGCATAGGTATTTTTGGGAGGAGGGTTAGAACGTTGCCTCTTGCTTACAATAGGGCGAACAGGGTCTCTGATATTCGGATTTCGAGCTCCACATCCTTGAGGCCCATGTTGGGTAGGAATGGAGATCTGCAGGGGAGGGATATTATTCTGGGTTTGAGGAGCAGTTTTAACTTATTTTCACTATGATTTCACACTAATATTTAGTAAAAAATTTATTAATTCAAAGTTTGATTTTAGAATGTAATTTTTTTTTAATTATAAATTGGACAAGTATATAATAAGAAATTATAATTTATTTTTTAATTTTTATTTTTTATTTTTTTATTTATATGGTGGAATTTGTAGCCTTTATAAATTCATGTAAGTTATTTGAATTTTATGGTTGCTATAGTATTTTGCATTGTCTGTCCTGAAATCTTCCACACAATTCTTCGCGTAGTCCATCTCTATAATCATCATGTCACAATCATTTTAAATATTTTGTCACTGAAAACACCAAGAAAGGGACAAGTGTTGAGTCCAACGAGGCTTAATATTTGAACCTTGGACATCTGCCCCCCTTATGGGGTTTGGTCTTACCAATTGGTATACACCTCGGACCTATTTCCTTTTTCTTTTAAGAATTAATAAAAATATATTATACTAGTTATTATTATGTGATATCAAATTATATTGTTAATTAAAGTTGCTATTAAGAATAACCTGATTGTCTTTGATGTTGAAAATGGTAAGGAGGAAGTTATGGAGAAAGAGGTTGTTTTTAGTTGGAATATGAATCTAGAGAATTATGTTTCTGTATTCACTATTTGAAAAATGTTGGCTACTAGATGACATAAATCAGCTAAAGAGTAGGTCATTCTAAACTTTGATGGGGCTGCCAAAGGTAATCCAAGGAGGGTTGGTGGAGGGGGTGTTGTTGGAAATGATAATGGTGAGGTCATGTAGGCTTACACTAAATATTATGGTATTCAAACCAACCACCTAGTTGAAGCTAAGGCTCTTTTATCGGGTGTTCACTAGGTTTTGGAGATGGACTTCAAAATACTTCTCATTCAAGGTGACTCCTTGAACATAATTCAAGATCTACAGGCTGGAAATACTGATAATTGTTTCATCCTAAATATTATTAGGGATACATCAAATATTCTAGAAGGTATGTTAGAAGTTAAAATTGAGCATATTTATAGGGAATGTAACTAGGTTGTTGATGTTATGGTCAATTTGGGGGTGGATATTGGCCAATTCAGAATTTGGGAAGACTATTTTACTTTGCGGTTAATGGCAATTGTTGCTTTGGAAGCATTGGGTCTACCTATCTAATAGGTCTTTTTATTATATTTCTACTTGGATGAGATATTAGTTGTTTTCTAGTAATCCTCTATTTGGGGGGTCTTTTTTGGGGATTGGCCCTTTTGCTCACTAGTGGTTACCATTCTCAAGGAATATGCTTGGTGTTTTGCCTTCATCCTTGCTCTTTGAGTTTAAATTTTTTTATCTGCATCTTGATGTATTTACTTCCCTTCCAGTCTTATGCAAAAATAGAGTAGGATCGTTGGTGTCTCTAAAATAAATTTGAATACAAATTTTCCTTTATGCCCTGTTGAGTGGTGGGCTGGTCTTTGCTTTTTTTTACCTTGGAGGTTGGCCTGTGCTTAATTAGCCTTATATTTCTCTACCTCCTCTAATATAAAAGGTTATGGGACCTTTCAAAATCCTATTTTCACCATTAATAAAAAAATTAGATTGTTAATTAAAAATTCACAACATTCAAATGTAATATAATGTTTTATTCAAAAATATAAAATAAAACTATAAATATGAAAGCCATGAATTAGTTGATGAAATTTTTAAATAAATTTAATTCTATAGATAATAGTTACCCATGATTGATTAAAATTAACTATATATATATATATATGTATATTCTTAAGAAAGGATAGAATAAAGTTTAAATTTTTTATAATTAATCTTAAAAAATGTTATATCTCTATATATCTATTCTAAAGATAAGTAAAGGCAATAAAAAAAGAATCCAATGAAAAAAAAAAATTCTACTTTTTACTAATGAAGGAAAAAAACTTTCATAAGCTTATGTTGGATAATGTTACATTATTTGGTATATGTTAATGTATCCACATGGTACCTTATGGTACAATTATGAAGATATAAATATTAGAACATGGTTTGAGTCAATATTTATGGAGTGTGATTTATATTTTTTATTTATGCATGTGTCTATGTGTAGGATGTGCACAAGTGCCATGTAAGAAATGTGTGCAAGTGTGATGAGTAAGGAAGTGTGCAACTACCATGTAACTATGTATGCAAGTGTATAGATGTAGGAGTATGCAAAGTGACATAGAATAATATGTGTTAATAGAAAGCCAAGAGTTAAGTATACAAGTGGAAATATGAGAAATAAAAATGCATGAGGTTTTTCTTATGTGTGGAATAGGAAAGGATGCATCTCTTGGATATGTGAGGAGAGCAATAGATAAAGAGTTCAAGATTCACCATTCTAAGGTGATATTATGGAGATAAAGCTCCATGTATTGTATCAAAGAATATATCTATTTCAAGCATCAAAGATATAAAATCTTATATACATTTTTTAACATATTATTATAAGTTTTATTCATGTTATTTCATGAATGATATTGACCATTTATTTCATATTATTTTTGTTATTTTCATGAATATTTTATTCATTGATATTGGTCATTGATAATTGAATGCTTAGATATTAATTTTATATTTGATCATAAATATTGGGACCTATGATAACTTGGATAAAAGGCCAACAATGATATCATAGCTACTATGAATAGTTTCTAATAGAGCCACCACTATACTCCATTTAATTTTAAGGTTTGAGATATCTTCGATATTGACCTTGGTGTGAATTTTATTTGAAGAAATAGATTGTGGGAAAAAATATTGAGTTTGTGGGTAAAGAGACTAGCAAGAGGCTAGAGTTATGTGAGGAAGCATAGAAAAAAAGAGAAGAAAATAACTTGAAAATTTTAGGTATTGAAGACCTTGGATAAGATAACATCACCTATAAAATCTATCAAAGTAGAAGAACACATCAATTCATGAAATTATTGTTGATTGTATGAACCAAGAGCATTTTGGATATTGAAGAACTCGCGTAGGGACCTACGAAGAAGAATAAATAAACCAACTTAGAAGAACTCAAGCAAGGACCTAATAAGAAGAAAAGATAAGCCAACATTGAAGGAATCAGGTAGGAACTTGAGAATAAGAAAAATAATTCAACATTGAAGAAGCCAGGTAGGGACTTGAGAAGAAGAAAAATAATTCATAGATTGAAGAACTTAGATATGGACTTGAAAAGAAAAAAAAGGAGATACACCAACTTTGAAGTCATCCGACAAGAACCTAAGAAGTAAAATGAGATAAGTCAATATTGAAGAGAGTACTTAGGTAGAAATGTAAGTATGTAGAGTGATGAAGAACTAGGTCTAAAAATACTATGAATAATATGAAGCTTCTGTGAAGAATATATTTTGGAAGAGTATAGCACCATTGATTGAGATTATCTTAAGCCATCTACCACCAATTAAATTAAGAAATTCAAGTTGGTTGTAAAGTAAGAGCTTGATTTTTTTGGATAACATTGAGAAAAAATGATTCCTTATGATATTTATATGAGAAAATAAGGAGGAAAACAAATATTATAAGAGAAATAAATGTCTCTATGAATACCAAAAGGTAAAATTCCAAACTAGAATCATACCTTGGGTAATGCTTTACATGAATATAGTTGCAAAAATATAAACCAACATGGATGTCATGTAGATTTCATTTCTCACATCAGTTTATGCATGCATGATTCAAAGATGATAACTTTGATTTAACATTGGGTGCATAGAATATATACTTTCAAATTGAAAATTTTGCTGCACATTTGAATATTAGATTTTAAATTAATCAGGGTATTTGTGTAGACACCAAAACAGCACCAATCCAATTATGTGATTGCAAACACTGATCGCATTGACACCCACAGCCCAGAGGTTAAACAGTGGTCCTAACCACTCTCACAGTAGTTTTAGGAAGTCAAAGATCAATTTGGCACCTTCTAGGCACTTTGCTCAGAATTCGTCCCCCCCGGGAATGAATTCAAAATAGGATCCGTTCTCCCCTGGGACAAATACAGAATCTGCTCTAGGGTAGGACGAATTCCATTTTCAAAGGGAAAAAAGAGAAATTGCGCCAAATGCTAGCCAAGGACAATCAATTAATGCCTCCTACCTTGCATGCGCATGTAGGTGAGTAGATTGAACACTAGAGGACTGTCACAAGGGCAGTCATGGAAGCCCAAGTTAGGGAGGACTCTCCTCCCTCATGGGAAGGCATGACTGCCACATAGCACCCATGCATGACAATCCAAAGAGACCCCTTGGGTCTATAAAATGGTGAACTTTCTCACCCAAAAAAAAAGAGGTTGGAAGCATTTTCAAGCAACGAAGTGCTACCAAATTGATACCACACTTTACCTTCAATTCACCTCTTCCACATCCTTGATCTCTTTCGCAATGGAGGTCATTGGGTGGTTATTGGAAGTATGAATACGGATCCAAAACCCAACACTTGACCACATTATCCCACCCAATTTGCTGACAACCCATTACAAGAGATTTTGGGCCCATCCCAAGTGGATTGGTGCTAAAATCAGTTTCCAACAGTGGGTGGCCCGCCAGGGCACCCCGCACTGCTGCGAGCCTAATCCTATTTTTTAATAATTATTGGGAATTTGTGGCAGATTGACACACATAGCCCCAAGGGCAGCCCCTAGAGGTTAAATAGTGGTCCTAACCACTCTCACAACAGTTTTGGGAAGTCAGAGATCAATTTGGCACCTTCTAGGCACTTTGCTCAGAATCCGTCCCTCCTTGGGACAAATTTAAAATGGGATCCATCCGCCCCTGGGACGAATACATAATCCGCTCTAGGGTGGAACAAATTCCAGGTTCAACGGGCAAAAAGAAAAATCTTGACAAGTGGTAGCTAAGGACAGTCCATTAATGCCTCCTGCCTTGCATGCACGTGTAGGTGGGCAGATTGAACGTTAGAGGACTATCACAAGGGTAGTCATGGAAGCCCAAGTCAGGGAGGACTCTCCTCCCTCATGGGAAGGCATGACTGCCACATGGCGCCCATGCATGCCCATCCAAAGAGACCCCTTGGGTCTATAAAATGGTGAAATTTCTCACCCAAAAAGAGGGAGGTTGGAAGCATTTTCAAGCAATGAAGTGCTACCAAATTGATACCATGCTTTACCTTTGATTCACTTCTTCCACATCCTTGATCTCTTTTGCAAGGGAGGTAATTGGGTGGCTATTGGAAGTGGGAATCTGGATCCAAAACCCGATACATGACCACATCGATCTACCAATTCACCGACAACCCACTACAAGAGATTTTGGGCCCATCCCAAGTGTATTGGTGCTGAAATCAGGTTCCAACAGTGGGCGGCCTGCCTGGGCACACCGCACTACTACGAGTCTAATCTTCTTTTTTAAGAACGATTGGGAATTCATGGGAGATTGTTCTTTTGTCATTTGTTTCTTTTGAATTTCATATTATGCTATTTAGATAGCTTATAATTCTGATTTCATGATGTTTTGATCAAATTTTATCACGTTTTATCGCTTTTGTTGTCCCTACTAACTTGCAGGTGAACTTGTCTAATTCCTAGTGATCGAAGCCAAATTGGGGCAATCTGACCTTTTGGGTCTTCCCAAAACACCCCTATTTACCTAAGCCCTAACCTTGCAGGCCACTTGGAACCCCAGAGATGAGACATTTTGGGCAGTATCACCTCGACGCTTTGTCGTAGGCGAATTCATCCTACCCCGAGATGAATTACAGTCGAATTCGTCCTACCTTGGGATGAATTACAGTCAAATTCATCCTACCCCGGAGCGAATTCAAATTGCTAGAGAATTTTTTGATTGTTCTGATGGCAGTGGCCCTCTGGTAATGTTCTCTGGTTTCTGTCAAATTTGCAGGCTATTTGGAGTCATTTTATTTATCGATTTAGCTAATCTTATGCATGCATCTTCCATTGGTTTTTATGATCAAACATATTATCTTTTGTCACAGGTGCTACTAACGATTTGTTGTTTCTTTGAATGCAGGAGGATCAAAAAGGATCAAAGATTCATTCACACCAGCGGTGACAACATTTTGGCCCGCCCATTTTGCATGTGGGCACGCGGAAGGAAGAACATTAATTCATGATTGTAACCAAAACTCATTTAACACTCCTAGCCCCTGAAAATGGAGGAGGCATCTTTTTAACTGATATTAAGAGAGTTAAATAAAAAGGGTTGTGCTTTCTGTACTTTCTTTTATCTTAGTTCAATTCATCTCTTTCATTTCATGCATTTCACGTTATAGGACTTAAGCGTTTGTTTTGATTTTGAATGCATCGCATTAGTATTTCCTTCTTCCGAAATCTCGTGTTTTCAGTGGTGATCATGGTGGGACCTTGTCCCTTGCTTTTTGATATCAAGAAACTGATCAAAATTTTTGTTTTTGTGCTTACAGGTACCATTTTTTGAGCACTGAATGTTGTTCATTCCAGCTTGTGGCAGATACGGTACTAGAATTTGTCTGACCCTAGGACTAAGTGAAATTCATCTCAGCCCGGGACGAATCCTATTCTAGAATTTGTCTCACCCTGGGACGAATTTCTATCTGTGTAGTTTCAGGGCCGAGGATCAAAAACAACAGGTCTAGGCAGAGAAAAGTTAAGGATCCTAAACTGTTCCTGTCATTTTTTGCTTTTTTGTTTCTATTTTCTGTCAATTTTGCCTTCTTAGGGAAAGTGGTTGTTTCCTGTTTCATTTTTTAATAAAAAGAACCACACACACATTACGTGGCATTTTTAAACCAAGGAGCTGGTCGTAAGACCCCAGCCCTTGATCAAGACCAACGGTGGGTTCATCACCACCTTGGCTTGATTTTTGCATCCATTTACCTCGATTGTCATTGTTGCTCAACGTAAATCCTGATGAAAGCTGATCGAGTGTCGTTGGGGTGATTCCCAATGTGCGAGGATAAGTCTTCTATGGTAGGTGTCATAAACATGACAATCCCCCTTTCGTACCGCCTACATTCCATGTACCATCTGCTCTCACGTACCTATAGTTTCCCTCTCGTAAGGGTGGGTATATAGAGAGGTTGGTATATCGACCTGGCAATTTTATATCAAAGGTACGACCAATTATGGGAGTCATATGAGCCTTCATTATGCATTTAAACGTTCTTCAAAACCTTCAAAAACAAAAACAAAATCATCAAAATGCACTAAAACTAGTCTAGGACACACCATTAATCTTTAAAAGAGATAATCACCGTTTGTATATGTGTGTGTTCATTTCTGCTTAGTGTAACAAAAAAATCAAAAAAATCGTAAAAGAGATAAAATCTACATAACTTTGTAGGAAAGCACCACCATGGTGTACACACGTAGCCAAGCCCAATCAAGGGCGAAAGCTATGAAAAGTGTACAGGGGGGGACAAGTCGCCTCCACTATAGCCCTAAGGACTTAGTCATACCGCCTTGGCAGCCTAACCCACAAGAGAGTCCGCATCAGTCTAGGTCAAGATGGAATTATAGGGACACCCCTTTGGGGGACACGCCCATCTGTCATAGCCCCTTTCGGGAAGAGCTCCTATATGTGGTGCTCAACATAGATAAAAGGGCTCCCTTAGAATCTCGATATGAGTGGTCACCACACGATGAAGCACTAGAACGATAGAGGATTCATGAGGAGATACCTCAAGATTATATCATCCCTTCATTGCCTCCTCTCATTGTCAGAAACAACAGGACAAATCTGGAGCATAAGGCTCCTCTGACAGGGCGAGCCAACTCCGCCTTCCCCTTTCACACTTATGAAAGGGAGAATGAGGAAGACCCCTATCTTCATCAAGAGCAATATACAATGTGGGAGCAATGTTCTTTTGCACCTGCTATGTATCAAAACCATCCTTCGAGGCCAGAGCCTCGAATAAATGCTACCAACCTCGATATGGGGAAGCGACCTATAGAGATCTCGGATCACCACAACCGAGATAAGTGCATGGGAGAGACATCTAGGCCTCTAATACTCAATATGGTAGAACAGATCGACCTGGCAGTCGCCAAACATGCTACCCGCCAAGCGCAGATTACGCAGCTTGAGTAAGATCAACAACAACTACAACATTTATATCGCCTTAGTAAAGAGCGCATTAGGAACCAAATAGATGAGTTGTTGCATAACACCATGTCGAAGAGGGTTTCGACCCCTCACACCCAAAGGGTAGAACCATATGAGAGGCATAACCACTTGGTACAAGATAGGTCCTCACGACCTAACCAAGTGCTGCATCCAAGACCTCTTAGACCTGAACGGGAGGCCACTCCCCAGAATAATGATGGGATCCCTCCGTGGAGACCCACTCATGGTCATAGGTCTCGCCCAGAGACTCCTTAAGAATTTTACAAGGAGTATGAACAAGAATAAGAACGGTCTGAAATGCCCTATCAAGGTGGAGGGGTTGCTATCAGGCCACCTCTCCACAGGCATCATGTCTCCCACAACCCACAATGGGAGCAAATTAGAGAGGAAGATATCAAGTCTTTAGATACATACAAAGCACTGTTAGAGCATCTGGAGTCTGTGGAAACCAAAGCTACTGAGCCCCAAAAACCCACGTTACGCAAACTCCACAGTCACCCTGTGCATCCATCAGTGCCTACACCTCCTTACCCTGAACACTTCAAGCTGCCTCAGTTGGCAGTCTTTAAGGGTGATGAGTATGCCCAAGAGCATGTGACGATGTTCCTGAGCCAATGTTTAGGTATTCAAGACAATGATGCTTTGTTGCTAAGAACCTTTATAACCACATTTGCAGGCCCTGCCTTGGATTGGTTCACCCAATTACCGAAGCACAACATTAACAATTTGGATCATTTAGTGGATGTGTTCCTCGAATGCTTCGCCTTCAACACCAAGAAGAAGGTGTCACTAAGTGATTTGTCCAGCCTCAGGCAATATGAGGAAGAGACTATGGAGGCCTACGGGAATCGATGGAGGAATCTGCTTTCCAAGCTAATCATTCCCAGTCACAATGCTTATCATTCCTACATACCCCTACATGGGGAAGTTCTGTTGCACCTCATTGACCTGAAAGGGTTTTACCTGTGCCTCATGGGTAGGCAAGGGGTCTCTGAAAACTCCCATGGGTAGACAATTTAATCTGCTTGAACAATATGAGCCTCAGATGTCACAAGCAGTTGTTGAAGCTAATGAACGCTTTTGGATCTCTGACAGTGATTCGAAAGATGAAACTGAGATGGCCTATCTCAACCACATGCGGTAGATGCAACGACAACACCTCTTCAGTATCAATGATGTGCATGCATAGCTAAACATAAGGCCTGGGCATGAGTGGCACGTAGACCCAGTAGGGTGGGATCAAGTGTTGGATCCGCTACCCCAGGTACACGAAGAACACCTTCCACCATGAGACCCTAGGGTGATATTAGTGTCGAGGGCAGACCCTATCCTCCTATTAGCACATAAGGCTGATCCATTCATGCCCGTACCTCTAGAACCAGATCCAAAACACAGAGAAAATCCAAAATATTTGAGTCATCACACCCACGATAATGGAGACCAAATTCATTTCATCCACATGATCTCCATTGACTTGATCACACCCATCCGCAATCTGGTTGATCCAACATGGTCCTTGCATCTAGACATAGATGCCATTGATTGGGATCACGTCAATTCACCTCTATCCCCATCAGAGTACTAGCATTTTGATAAAATGCCTCATTTTACCCCAAGGAAAATTTAGGATATCTTTCAGGCTAAAGAGGAACCTGAGGTTCCCAACGTATATTTAAACTCAGCTAATTATATCCATTTGATCCCAACTCCACATCAGTTGGAGGACGGATCCCACATGTCGGTCGAGGAGATGACTGATGTAGACATTGGCTTGGATCCAATGAATCCACAGATTATCAAGCTGGGGGTAAGCTTATCCCCTGAAGAGCAAGCCAACTACATTGCCCTTCTCAAAGAGAAGAAGGAGGTTTTTGCATGGTCATACAGAGACATGATGGGGCTAGATCTATAGCTAGTCATGCATAATCTAACGCTTGATCCAACAATCAAGCCAGTTAAGCAAAAACTATGTAAGATGCACCCAACAATGGCCTTGATGGTCAAAGATGAATTGCAAAAGTTATTGGATGCATAGTTTGTCATCTGCATGGATTATCCGCCATGGCTGTCCAACATGGTTCCCGTCAAAAATCCCGATAGGAGGATTTGCATATGCACTAATTTTTGAGATCTAAACAAAGCGAGTCCTAAGGATGATTTTCCCTTGCCTAGCATTGACGCATTGGTAGACGCTACAGTGGACCATGAAATTCTATCCCTCATGGATGGTTTCTCGAGATACAATCAGATTCGTATCAATCCCGAGGACCAACTAAAAATCATTTTCACAACGTCCTGGGGGACATTTTGTTATAAGGTCATGCATTTTGGCCTTAAAAATGCTGGTGCCACCTACCAATGTGCCATGACATACATCTTCCACGATTACATGCATAAAACTTTGGAAGATTACATGGATGATTTTTTGGCCAAGTCTCTTTTGTGCCCGGATCATCTCGGTGACTTAAGCAAGATCCTCGATCATCTCATGGAACACAAAGTCAGACTGAATCCCAAGAAGTGCGTATTTGGTGTCACATCTGGAAAACTCTTGGGTTTCATAGTATCAAAGCGAGGCATCGAGGTGGACCCAAACAAAGTCAAGGAAATCCTTGAAATGGTTCCCCCAACTACCATTAAGCATCTCAAAAGTGTGTAGGGAAAGGTCGCATCAATTAAGAACTTCATAGCGTAGCTATCTGACAAGTGCCGACCCATGAACAAATTATTACACAAGTGGGTAGCGTTTCACTAGGATGATGAGTGCCAGTCAGCCTTTGATGACATCAAACAATACTTGGCTTCACCGCCAGTATTGGCACCACCTAGACCAAGAGTGTCATTCTACATATACATCTCAGCCTATCGAGGTGGCACTTGGGTGCCATGCTATCCCGGAAGAATGAACTTCACAAAGAACAGAGCTACTTACTATCTTAGCCGAACCCTGGTCAGTTATGAACTTAACTATGCATATGTCGAGAAACTCTGCTTGGCAATGGTGTTTGCTACCAAAAAGCTACGCCACTACATGTTGAGCAACACTACGTATGTTGTGTCTAAGGAGAATCCATTGTGATACATGATGAGTCGTACTTATCATAGTAGTCGCACGAAGAAATGGATCATGTTGTTGACAAAATTTGACAGAGTTTATAGGATAGAAATCCATCAAAGGATAGGTCATAGCCGATCAACTAGCAGAGGCTCCTCTCAAAGACGATCAGCCTCTAGTCATAGAACTACCCGATGATGGGGTCTTCCATGTCTCAGAATTGCCAGATTCTGATAATCCTGAGTCATAGGTTGACATAACCCTCTTTTTCAATGGTTCTAAATGTGAGCAAGGTGGTGGCACAGGAACAATATTCTTCACACCGCAGGGCACTCCAATGCCCCTGTCATTTAAATTAAATTTCCCATGCACCAACAATAATGTAGAATATGAAGCCTTGCTCATAGGTCTTCAGACATCAATCGCCATGAACATCAAATGACTAAACATCTTTGGTGATTCGTTGTTAATTTTATATCAAGTCAAAGGGGTATTCCAATGAAAATGCCCAGTTCTATAGGCTTATAAAGCCCTTGTAGACAAATTCCTAGCAAAACTTGAGTGGTACGACATCGAGGCACTCCCTCGGTCATCGAATCATTTTGCGAACACAATGGCCTCCTTGGGGTCACTAATCCCGCAAGACCTTTCCGGTGATATGACAACCATTCAAGTCAAAACCCTATCACAATCTGTGATGGAGCATGCAAGCTCTGATTTGATGCTAGGAATCCACATGATCCAGATTGAACCATCCTCATATAAATTCTCTCGAATCCATGATCGTCTGAAACATGCCAACTGGGGGTCCTTGTTCTCCCCTAATCTCATTAATAGCAACACAACGCTATTCTTACAAGTTTCTCCCGCTCAGTGTTTGCTAGGGATGAACTTCAAGAGGGATTGGCTATTCATACCGTCGAGGCTTCTGATCAACAGGACTGGTATTTACCCATTAGAGACTACCTCAAGTTAGGTAATCTCTCGCTTGGATTGACGCATGCCACAAAATGAGCATTCAAGAAAAAAGCGACTAAGTATGTCTTGATAGGAGACATTTTGTACCATCATAGCTATGAAGGAATCCTCCTTCATTACTTGGACCAGCAAGAGTCCACTTGGGCGATCGCCCAAGCGCATGATGGTACATGTGGTGGCCACTTCAGTGGTATGGCCATCGCAAAGTGCATTCTTCGCATGGGCTATTATTGGCCATATTTAGAGCGAGATTGTTGCGCATATGTCAGGAAGTGCGTGAAGTGTCAACATCATGCTAATTTGATGCACATACCTTCCCAGGCCTTACAGACAGTCCAGTCTGCTTGGCCATTTTCATAGTGGGGCTTTGATCTAATTGGAAAGATCTCCCCTATGTCATCAGGTCGTCACACGTTTATCATAACGGCCACAAAGTATTTCACCAAGTAGGTGGAAGCAGTTCCGCTTACCTCTACGACAGGACCCCGCATTGTGGAGTTCATTTTGCATAACATCATATGCCATTTTGGTATTCCATCCAAAATAGTCTCGGATAATGGTACGCCATTCAAGAACAAAGATGTGCATTATTTGACCACAAAGTATAAAATTCAGCACCGTTTTTCGACACCCTATTATCCGCAGGCAAATGGGCAAGTAGAGGCATCAAAAAAAATGCTAGTTGCCATCCTTAAAAAGACGGTCGTAGACAGTCATAAGGATTGGCACATCCAAATTCCACTTGCCCTATGGGCTTATCGCACTAGCATTCGGACGCCCACTAGGGAAACTCCATTTTTGCTCGTGTATGGCTCCAAGGTAGTCATGCCTCTCAAGTTGGAAATCCCTTCCTTGTGCATATCAATGCAAGAGTTCATCGATGATGATGCTGCGTGGCAGTCCCGATTAGACCAGCTTACGTTGCTTAACGAATGATGCATTAATGCTCTCGAGCATTTATGCGTTTATCAAGAGTGACTTAAGAAAGCTTACAACATGAAAGTCCACTTGAGAGACTTTCGGGTTGGTGATTTGGTCTTGAAGGAAAACCAACAGAACTCTAATTTTTTGTCCCACCTAAGGGACAAGTTCACGGCAAATTGGTTAGGTCCATATGTAATTGATAGCAAAATAGGACCCGAGACATACCGGCTAGCATCTCTTGACGAAATCAAAGGAAACAGAACCCTTGAACATCAATCATTTACGCCCATTCCATATCTAAGAGAGTCATATCCCAAAATGCTCCAAGGATTCCTATAATCTCTTGGTCAATCCCAAATGCTCCAAGGATTCCTATAATCACTTGGTCAATCCCAAAATGCTCCAAGGATTCCTATAATAGCTTGGTCAATCCCAAAATGCTCCAAGGATTCCTATAATCGCTTGGTCAATCCCAAATGCTCCAAGGATTCCTATAATCGCTTGGTCAATCCCAAAATGCTCCAAGGATTCCTATAATCGCTTGGTCAATCCCAAAATGCTCCAAGGATTCCTATAATCATTTGATCAATCCCAAAATGCTCCAAGGATTCCTATAATCGCTTGGTCAATCACAAAATGCTCCAAGGATTCCTACAATCGCTTGGTCAATCCCAAAATGCTCCAAGGATTCCTATAATCGCTTGGTCAACCCCAAAATGCTCCAAGGATTCCCACAATCGCTTGGTCAAAAACAAGGAAAATTCAAAAACAATAAAATCATCAAAAATAACAAAAATTTGCATCTCATCTCCATGCATACGTAACATCATCATAATAGTATAGAGTTCCTTTGCATCTCATATCCATACTCACAAACATCAATCCCTCAAAAATACAAAAATATATAACTGCATACATCACATATTTGTGGACGTATAAGTCAGAGCACCATAGACTGTCATTTCATGGCAAAAACCATCACCTTTTACATTTTTTCATGTTCTCAATATCTCATCGGCTATAACCGCCATTCACGTTATTCTCCCACATCATAGTCAGTTGTTTCTAATGTATCAAGAGTTTTCGTCTTTCAGTCATCATTTTGTTTTTTAGCCACATATTGTACCAAGTCAGACAGATTTTATGAAGGTAGAATTCTACTTGGATCACACCTTGTTATGTAGCATCCCGACACAAGTTAAAACACATAAAAATTCCCAAGTTGTGTGAACGAAAGATGAACCCTGCAAAGCAATCCAGGTCACCATAAGCGAAACGGTTATCTTGCTCATCCCCCTGTGTGAATGACCCCAAGAATACTGAGAGTTGTCAAAAGGACAAGCATCCTCCCTATCCAATTCCCCAAGAGTCCTAAGTTCTCAAAAGTTGCAAAACATAAAAAATTTGCAAAACGTCAAAACTCCAAAATTTTGACATCACAAACAAAGTGCATACATCAAAAGACACATACAATAGTGATTCTTATCACTCGAAATCCAAATCCCTTGCTCAAAATAAAAATATATAAAAATAAATAGTGATTTTTTATCACTAAAAATGAGCAAGTATCCCAATACAATTGAAGAAAATAAGGGAGTCGAACTTAAATCCCTGGAACTATTAGCATTTCAACAGGTCATGAGGCAAACCTCAGTACCAGTTTGGTGGATAGCCTATCGATGACTGGCGGTAAACCTCCTGCATGACGATATGTCTGTCACGTTAACTTGTGTATAGATCAATGTTTGCATGTGGATGAGCTAGCTTATGGTATCCTAGATCGCACCGCAGATTAATCTGACTAAATACAACAAAGGAGTTAGTGGAGCTAATTAGGTTATCCTCAGCACAGGTTTGGTTGATAGCATATCTGGAATTGGCAGTATCCTGACAAATACCACATAAATGAACTCAATTGCACATACAGGGATGTGAAATAGCTTGGTCAAAGACAAGTCCGATTCATAGCTTGTTCAAAAGTCTTGTAAGATAAATTACATTCGTCGCTAGTGAGTTGAAACTGTTTGAGTCTCAAAAAACCTTAGCTACATTTCTAAACCAATTGTGCTATCATTTATCCTCACATTGCCATCAGCAATCACCAAAATCACAAAAATTCTAAACAGTCTATGGTGCTCTTGCCAACCAACACAAATTCAATTCATCCATTCCATTTTGCATATAAAAACATTTGCATTTATCATAACATATGCATCCATCAAAATAAATTAACATGCATACATCCATACTCATCACTCATAATGCATAAAATTAAATCAACACTCGCATAAGCAAAATCATGTCATTTGTATATATCATCAAAAATGCACCAAAAATTGAACAAAAATGCACTAAAACAGCTAATAAACTTGCCCGATGAGAGTGCTTTGGCACTTGAAATTTTGGGCATGCAAAATAGATTTCAAGGTCACAAATCCTCGCTATCCTATTCCCTAAGAAGGCTACCATAGCGAGACCACTCCACGGGAAGACGAATTTTTGAGAATTTCATCCCCAAACGACGTTAGCAAAAGGGTCAAAAACCCAACCAAAAATAGTAATAACATTGCCAAACGAAGGTGCCTTCGTGCCTAATATTCTTGGCATCTAAAATAGACATTGGGATTGCAAATTTTCACTATCCTACTCCCTAAGAAGGCTACCATAGCCGGACCGCTCCACGGGAAGATATATTTTTGCCAATTTTAGCTCCAAAAAGCGTCACAAAAAGGGTTACCACCCACCAAAAATAGGTCTAAATGTCGGAAAACTACATAATATTAATGCTAAACCATCTAAGGGCACCCTTGAACAAGTCATCTTGGGTCAAGCGACTCGTCGCTTTTCTCATGAAGGTCATTCCATCATCGATTCATCGCTTAAGGGGGTAGTCACACTTAGTCACCAATCAACAATTACACACCCAATCATGGAATTTGGCATGCATTCAAAGGATCATTGACAAAGATAATTACGCTCCTGCTTGGGGCAGTAAACAAGCAATAATCATAATCTGATCAAAACACTTGGCATTCGTGAGTCATGAACTCTAGGTTACCACAGACAAAAGGTTGCGCCCTTTGCCTATTCATGATTGATCAATGTCCAAGCTCAAGTAACACCTCACCGAAAAAGGTTAACACTTGAATTAAGTTCCTTCGCTCGTCAAAAGCAAGGATTCAAGAATGCATGCCCTTTCCATGCTTGGGGCATCAAGAGTTGGTTAGGTTACTAAGAAACCCTAATCATTAGTGCTTTGGTTATCTATTTTTGCTCGACACTGTGCCATGCACAGAGCATTAGACACCAAAACAACACCAATCTGATTATGTGACTACAAAAACTGATCGCATTGACACACACAGCCCCTAGAGGTTAAACAGTGGTCCTAACCACTCTCATAGCAGTTTTGGGAAGTTAGAGATCAATTTGGCACCTTCTAGGCACTTTTCTCAGAATTCATCCCTCCCTAGGATGAATTCAAAATGGGATCTGTCTGCCCCTGGGACGAATACAGAATTCGCTCCAGGGTGAAATGAATTCTAGGTTCAACGGGCAAAAAGAAAAATCTTGACAAGTGGCAGCTAAGGATAGTCCATTAATGCCTCCTGCCTTGCATGCACGTGTAGGTGGGCAGATTGAACGTTAGAGGACTGTCACAAGGACAGTCATGGAAGCCCAAGTTAGGGAGGACTCTCCTCCCTCATGGGAAGGCATGACTGACACATGGCTGCCATGCATGCCCATCCAAAGAGACCCCCTGGGTCTATAAAATGGTGAAATTTCTCACCCAAAAAGATGGAGGTTGAAAGCATTTTCAAGCAACGAAGTGCTGCCAAATTAATACCACGCTTTACCTTTGATTCACCTCTTCTACATCCTTGATCTCTTTTGCAAGGGAGGTCATTGGGTGGCTATTGGAAGTGGGAATACGGATCCAAAACCCGACACTTGAACACATCGATCTACCAATTTGCCGACAACCCACTACAAGAGATTTTGGGCCCATCCCAAGTGTTTTGATGCCAAAATCAGGTTCCAAAAATGGGCGACCCGCCCGGGCGCCCCGCACTGCTGCGAGTCTAATCTTCTTTTTTTAAGAACGATTGGGAATTCATGGTAGATTGTTCTTTTTGTCATTTGTTTACTTGGCATTCCACATTATACTGCTTAAATAGCTTGTAATTCTGATTTCACAATGCTTTGATCAAATCTTATCATGTTTTGTCGCTTTTGTTGTTCTCACTAACTTGCAGGTTGCAACATCAAATTCCCACTGATGGAGGCCAAATTGGGAAAATCTTACCATCTGGGTCTTCCCAAAATGCCTCCAATTAGCTAACCCCCAAGTTTGCAGGCCTTTTGGAGTTCCCAATACGTGACATTTGGGTAGCATCACTTCGATGCTTTGTTGCAGGTTACTTCGTTCTACCCTAGAGCGAATTACAGTCAGATCTGTCCCGTCCCAGAACGAATTAAAATCGGTGAAGGATTTCCCAACTATCTCATTTGCAGTGGTCTTCTGGTAATGTCCTCTGGTTTCTGTCAAATTTGCAGGTTATCTGGAGTCATTTTATTTATCGATTTAGCTAATATTATGCATGCATCCTCCATTGGTTTTTAGGATCAAACGCCTTATCTTTTGTCACAGGTGCTACTAACGATTTGTTATTTCTTTGAACGCAGGAGGAGCAGCAAGGATCAAGGATTCATCAACACCAACATAGGCAAAACTTTGGCCTGCCCATTTTACATGTAGGCACGCGGAAGGAGGAACACTAAGTCATAATTGTAACCAAAACTCATTTAATGCTCCTAGCCCCTGAAAAGGGAGGAGGCGTCTTTGTAACTAATATTAAGAGAGTTGAATAAAAAGGGATGTGCTTTCTATACTTTCTTCTATCTCAGTTCAATTCGTCTCTTTCATTTCATGCATTTCACGTTGTAGGACTTAAGCATTTGTTTGATTTTGAATGCGTCACATTAGTATTTCCTTCTTCTGGAATATCGTGTTTTCAATTTGAATCTTAAAAATTTCATTAATTAGAGAATTAATTATTGGAGAAATAAGATAATTAAAGAACCAATCTAAAAATAATTTGAGATTTTTAAGGAAACCGAATTTAGAAATTGATTCGTGATAAATTGATGTTTTGCAATTTAAAAATATATATATATATAAATTTGATAAGTTAAAGTTTGGACATATAAGGTTTTCTACTCCAAAATAAATTTAACTTTTTTTTTTTAATTTTAAAAACTTGATTGATTCGATAAAATTTTTATTTGAAATTTATGGGTGAAAAGGTCTTCTACTCCAATAAAATCTATTATTATTGATTTGCAAGTTTGAATTGAAGAATTTGATTATGTGAAGAATTAAAATATTGGAGTTATAAATATTTCAACTTCAAGGGATCTCATTATGGAATAAGTCATTAAAAATACATTTGTTCAAAATAATGAAGGAATATTGAATAAGCTAAACTTCTATACAAAAAAAATTAATAGATGATTTTGATGGAAAGAAAAAAATGTTAAATGATTTGAAGGAAAGTTTATCTTTATTCTCAAATATACAAAATATGAAAATTTCACAATAATTATTAGCAATCTTAATGAAATACCTTTTAGACCATAGTGGGATTCAAAAAACATCATTATATTATCTACTAAAATATGCATAGTGATTATGGATTAACTCACCTTTGAGATTTATGAAGAGGATAGGCAAGAGAAGAAATAAGTAAATTGTGGCATATATTATTTGAATATAAAATATTTAAATTAGTGATTATGGATTAACTCACCTTTGAGATTTATGAAGAGGATACGCAAGAGAAGAAATATGTAAATTGTGACATATATTATTTGAATATAAAATATTTAAATTCTAGAATGTATTATTGTGATGACTTCTTAACTCATTATCTATAAGTTAAACCCTGAGATAAGCGCAGGTCGCCTACTTGTTCTTACTTCTGTTGTTTCTCTGCAGTGTTCTCAGTTGCAAGTGAATTTTGACAATTCACGAAGAATGAAAGCGACCACAAACAAGAAATTAAGAGAATGTTGAAGGTGGCCACATGGTTGTGGTATGCAAGGCAAGGTTTGAAGACTAACGAGACGGACGCGGAGTGCACGGCACGGCGGTGCCAATACCTCAGTTGACCGAGATAAAATGGGAGCCGTTCAGACCACGACGCGTGCCAATACCTCAATTGATAGGCAGACACCCAGGCCCTTTTAAGTGTGCGCCCGACGATGATGTAGTGTAGCCCGCCCTTCACACCTGTGCGGATTTCGATTGCTAAGAATGGTGTGATTGTGAACAATTTTTTTATGTAATCTAAAAATAAATTTATTAATTAATTAATTTAAAAAAAAACTTAGTTGACGAGATAAATTCGGAGCCGTTCGGAGCATGCCTAGAATTTGACTGCCGCCCCTACCTTGGAATAAAAATATAATGACTTTGGTCAGTTGTATGTATCGTGCATTTAAATCTATTTAAAATAATTATTACTCAGTTCGTTTCTAAATTAGTCATTAATTTTGTTATGTTTATTAATAGCTATGGATTTTATTTAACTAAACTTTATAATTGATTTTCTTCAATCAATAAGTGTTATTAAGGTCGTAATTATAAATACTAAGATTTTATGATTAAAGTTTGTTATTCAAATTTTAAATGTAGTAATTAATGTTATTAATTTTATTTTGTTACTAAATTTTAGAATTGATATTGTTCATTTAAGATGTCATTAAAAGTATAAGTAATTAGAATACATTGAACAAATGACTTTTGAGTTTAACAATTATGTGTAAGATAATAAAAATTTTAAATTTTAATTGCAATGATCAAATAAATAGTTTTTTTTTGAAAATTTTAAATAAAATACAATAGTTAGAGCTGATTACAAACCAAATGAATATAGTTTTAACTTATTTTCATTATGATTTCACACTAATATTTAGTAAAAAAATTATTAATTCAAAGTTTGATTTTAGAATGTAATTTTTTTTTTTAATTATAAATCGGACAAGTATATAATAAGAAATTATAATTTCTTTTTTATTTTTTATTTTATTTTATTTTATTTATATGGTGGAATTTGTTGCCTTTATAAATTCAAGTAAGTTATTCGAATTTTATGGTTGCTATAGTATTCTGCATTGTCTGTCCTGAAATCTTCCACACAATTCTTCGCATAGTCCATCTCTATAATCATCATGTCACAATCATTTTAAATATTTTGTCACTGAAAGCACCAAGAAAGGGACAAGTGTTGAGTCCAACGAGGCTTAATATTTGAACCTTGGACATCTGCCCCCCTTATAGGGTTTGGTCAAACCAATTGGTATACACCTCGGACCTATTTCATTTTTCTTTTAAGAATTAATAAAAATATATTATACTGGTTATTATTATGTGATATCAAATTATATTGTTAATTAAAGTTGCTATTAAGAATAACCTGATTGTCTTTGATGTTGAAAATGGTAAGGAGGAAGTTATGGAGAAAGAGGTTGTTGTTAGTTGGAATATGAATCTAGAGAATTATGTTTCTATATTCACTATTCAAAAAATGTTGGCTACTAGATGACATAAATCAACTAAAGAGTAGGTCATTCTAAACTTTGATGGGGCTACCAAAGGTAATCCCAAGAGGGCTGGTGGAGGGGGTGTTGTTAGAAATGATAATGGTGAGGTCATTTGGGCTTACACTAAATATTATGGTATTCAAACCAACCACCTAGTTGAAGCTAAGGCTCTTTTATCGGGTGTTCACTAGGTTTTGGAGATGGACTGCAAAATACTTGTCATTCAAGGTGACTCCTTGAACATAATTCAAGATCTACAGGTTAGAAATACTGATAATTGTTTCATCCTAAATATTATTAGGGACACATCAAATATTCTGGAATGTATGTTAGAAGTTAAAATTGAGCATATTTATAGGGAATGTAACTAGGTTGTTGATGTTATTGTCAATTTGGGGGTGGATATTGGCCAGTTCATAATTTGGGAAGACAATTTTCCTTTGCGGTTAATGGCAATTGTTGCTTTGGAAGCATTGGGTCTACCTATCTAATAGGTCTTTTTATAATCTTTCTACTTGGATGAGATATCAGTTATTTTCTAGTGATCCTCTATTTGGGGGGTCTTTTTTGGGGACTGGCCCTTTTGCTTGGTGTTTTGCCTTCATCCTTGCTCTTTGAGTTTAAATTTTTTTTTATCTGCATCTTGATGTATTTACTTCCATTCCAGTCTTATGCAAAAATAGAGTAGGATCGTTGGTGTCTCTAACAGAAATTTGAATAAAAATTTTCCTTTATGCCCTGTTGAGTGGTGGGCTGGTCTTTGCTTTTTTTTTACCTTGGAGGCTGTCCTGTGCTTAATTAGCCTTATATTTCTCTACCTCCTCTAATCTAAAAGGTTATGGGACCTTTCAAAATCCTATTTTCACCATTAATAAAAAAATTAGATTGTTAATTAAAAATTCACAACATTCAAATGTAATATAATGTTTTATTCTTTAAATATCGGGCCTCGCCAGACTGAACGCTTGTCCCTTTCCTGGTGATTTCAGCATCATAAAATGTTTAAAATTATTATGGCATGGTGGTTATAGGGGCGGACTACGTGAAGATCTATGTGGCAGCTTCTGGGGTGGACAGTGCAGAATATTGTGGCGGCCATAAATGCTAGACATCCTTCTCGGATTCGTGGTGGCTACCGATTCCACCATGTAAATTCAAAAAAATATATATAATGTTTTATTCAAAAATATAAAATAAAACTATAAATATGAAAGCCATGAATTAGTTGATGAAATTTTCAAATAAAATTAATTATATAGATAATAGGTACCCATAATTGATTTAAATTAACTATATATATATATAGATATTCTCTCAAGAAAGGATAGAATAAAGTTAAAGAAAACTAGTTAATTTGAAAAAGAATCCAATTAAAAAAACAAAATTCTACTTTTTACTAGTGAAGGAAAAAAAACTTTCATAAGCTTATGTTGGATAATGTTACATTATTTGGTATATGCTAATGTATCCACATGGTACCTTATGTTACAATTATGAATATATAAATATTAGGACATGGTTTGAGTCAATATTTATGGAGTGTGATTTATATTTTTTCTTTATGCATGTGTCTATGTGTAGGATGTGCACAAGTGCCATGTAAGAAATATGTGCAAGTGTGAGGAGTAAGGAAGTGTGTAGCTACCATGTAAATTTTTTCTTTATTCATGTGTCTATGTGTAGGATGTGCACAATTGCCATGTAAGAAATGTGTGCAAGTGTGAGGAGTAAGGAAGTGTGCAGCTACCATGTAACTATGTATGCAAGTGTATAGATGTAGGAGTATGCAAAGTGACATAGAATAATATGTGTCAATAGAAAGCCAAGAGTTAAGTATACAAGTGGAAATATGAGAAATTAAAATGCATGAGGTTTTTCTTATGTGTGGAATAGGAAAGGATGCATCTCCTGGATATGTGAGAAGAGCAATAGATAAGGAGTCCAAGATTCACCATTCTAAGGTCATATTATGGAGATAAAGCTCCATGTACTGTATCAAAGAATATATCTATTTCATAAAAGATATAAAAGCTTATATATATATTTTTAACATATTATTATAAGTTTTATTCATGTTATTTCATGAATGATATTGACCATTTATTTCATATTATTGTTGTTATTTTCATGAATATTTTATTCATTGATATTGGTCATTGATAATTGAATGCTTAGATATTAATTTATCATAAATATTGGGACCTATGATAACTTGGATAAAAGTCCAACAATGATATCATAGCTACTATGAATAGTTTCTAATAGATCCACCACTATACTCCATTTAATTTTAAGGTTTAAGATAGCTTCAATATTGACCTTAGTGTTAATTTTATTTGAAGAAATAGATTTTGGGAAAAATATACTAGCAAGAGGCTAGAGTTATGTGAGGAAGCATAGAAAAAAAGAGAAGAAAAGAACTTGAAAATTTTAGGTATGGAAGACCCTGGATAAGAGAACATCGCCTATCAAATCTATCAAATTAGAAGAACACATCAATTCATGAAATTATTGTTGATTGTATGAAACAAGAGCATTTTGGAGATTGAAGAACCCACGTAAGGACCTAGGAATAAGAATAAATAAACCAACTTAGAATAACTCAAGCAAGGACCTAATAAGAAGAAGAAATAAAACAACATTGAAGGAATCGGGTAAGAACTTGAGAATAAGAAAAATAATTCAACATTGAAGAAGTTAGGTAGGGACTTGAGAAGAAGAAAAATAATTCATAGATTGAAGAACTTAGATATGGAATTGAAAAGAAAAAAAAGGGAGATACACCAACTTTGAAGTTGTCAGACAAGAACCTAAGAAGAAAAATGAGATAAGTCAATATTGAAGAGAGTACTTAGGTAGAAATGTAAGTATGTAGAGGGATGAAGAACCTGGTTTTAAAATACTATGAATAATATGAAGCTCCTATGAAGAAGATATTTTGGAAGAGTATAGCACCATTGATTGAGATTATCTGAAGCCATCTACCACCAATTAAATTAAGCAATTCAATTTGCTTATAAAGTAAGAGCTTGATTTTTTTGGATAACATTGAGAACAAATGATTCCTTATGATATTTATATGAAAAAATTAGGAGGAAAAAAAATATTATAAGAGAAATAAATGTCTCTATGAATACCAAAAAGTAAAATGCCAAACTAGAATAATACCTTGGGTAATGCTTTACATTAATATAGTTGCAAATATATAAACCAACATGGACGTCATGTAGATTTCATTGCTCACATCAGTTTAGGCATGCATGATTCAAATATGAGAACTTTGATTTAATATTGGGTGCATAGAATATATACTTTCAAATTGAATATTTTTTTGCACACTTGAATATTAGATTTTTAATTAATCAAGGTATTTGAATCTTAAAAATTTCATTAATTAGAGAATTAATTATTGGAGAAATAAGTTAATTAAATAAGCAATCTAAAAATAATTTGAGAGTTTTAATGAAATTAAATTTAGAAATTGATTCTTGATAAATTGATGTTTTGCAATTAAAAAAAAAATGTATAAATATGATAAGTTAAAGTTTGGACATATAAGGTTTTCTACTCCAAAATAAATTTAATTTTTTTTTTTATTTTAAAAACTTGATTGATTCAATAAAAATTTTATTTGAAATTTATGGGTGAAAAGGTCTTCTACTCCAATAAAATCTATTATTATTGATTTGCAAGTTTGAATTGAAGAATTTGATTATGTGAAGAATTAAAATATTGGAGTTATAAATATTTCAACTTCAAGGGATCTCATTATGGAATAAGTCATTAAAAATACATTTGTTCAAGATAATGAAGGAATATTGAATAAGCTAAACTTCTACACTAAAAATTTAATAAATGATTTTGATGGAAAGAAGAAAACGTTAAATGATTTGAAGGCGAGTTTATCTTTATTTTCAAAAATACAAAATATGAAAATTTCACAATAATAATTACCTATCTTAATGAAATACCTTTTAGACCATAGTGGGATTCACAAAACACCATTATATTATCTACTAAAATATGCATAGTGATTATGGATTAACTCACCTTTGAGATTTATGAAGAGGATAGGCAAGAGAAGAAATATGTAAATTGTGACATATATTATTTAAATATAAAATATTTAAATTCTATAATGTATTATTATGATGACTTCTTAACTCCTTATCTATAAGTTACACCTGTTTCCATATGACAAATAAAGATGAAGATAAGAAATTCAAAAAATAAGAATAAAGTAAAGCACAAAGGGAAGAAGAAGAAAATACATGGAACAAAGACTAAAAATAAAAAAATCAAGATGAAGGACAAAAGGATATAGATTAAATATTAAAGTATTCAATAACCAAATAATATAATATAGGAGGGTGTTGATAATATGACATTATTTGGTACATTCTAATGTACCCCATGGTACCTTATGTTACAATTGTATATGTATATATATATATATATATATATATATATATATATATATATATATATATATATATTTTTTTTTTTTTTTTATTTGTGGAAAACATCCCAAAAGGCATGCCACTTTCGGATAAGATCGAAGGAGGCAGGGGTATCCATTCCGCCAAAAATGCCCAGGACTCAAACCTGGCCTACCACCTTTAACATACTCAATGAGCAAGCAAACACACAAAACCAATTTAAAAATAAGTAAATAATAACAAAAATAATAAAATAAAATAAAAAACATGTTCTTTGAGTGTGTTAAAAACAAAAGCACAACCAAACATGCACAATAAGATAAAAGAAACCACAACACAAACTACATAGAAAAATACAACAACCACATAACAAAACACAAACAAGATAAAATCAACAAAAAACTACAAAGACAACCCAAAAAAAATGAAAAAGAAACACAACCAAAACCTAAAAAATTAGAAAAAATAAAAATAAAAAACAACCAAAAACAGAAAATAAAAAAAAACAAAAAGTATAGAAAACACTCACACATAAAAACACAAATTAACACAAACAAAGAGAAACACAAGAACAAGAACGAAAAAAACACAAGAACAAGAACGAAAAAAACACAAGAACAATAACAAAAAATATAAAATAAATAAATACAAAACAACAAAAGCACATGAACATCAAAAAACAACACAAAGAACACAAAAACAAAACAAAACAAAAGAACCCACCCACCTTAAAAAACTAAACAAAAAAAACAAAAACAAAAAAATGAACATAACAATGACCTATCTAGACCAAAAGACTATTAAGGCAAGAATCAACAGAGGAAACAAAATAAAGAATAGAATGATCTAGGGAACTAAAAAAAACTGAATGAACCAAAGAGAAGGAAAAAAAAAAAAAAACAAGAAACTAGGTACCTTCAGAACTAGAGCCATCTAAAGAAATGATAGAAATAAGAGCTTCCCTAATTTGAGAAGCCCGCCATATAGGAGAGTGGCCTTAACAAGTAAGATCACATTTATCCAAAGCCCAATTAGCTAAAGAATTAACACTCTTGTTTTGATCTCTAACCACATGATTGTAATCAACTTTCAAAAATCCCATCTAGGTTAATTGAATCTTCTCAATAATTCTTTTTATTCTCCAATCCACCTTATGATTCTTAGAAGGATTCTTCAAGAGATTAATCATAAGTTGAGATTCAGACTCAACTAACACCTTTTTCCATCCAACCTTAGTAGCCTCCTGAAGGCCTTTAAGGATACCATACCCCTCAGCAAGGTTATTGGAAAGAATACCCAAATTCTTAGCAAAAGTAAAAACAAGGGATCCATATAAAAGTCTACCAATTCTTCCCACACTGTATTTTCCAGGGTTCCCTCTAGAGGCTCCATCAGTATTGACTTTTCTAAAATCCTTAGGAGGAGGTTGCCAATTTCTATTCTTATCCATATTACTAATACTCACATTCCCTTTAAGTTGGTTGTCGTTAGAAGATTTAATATTCAATACTTGCGTCACTTGATCCCATATTTGGTGGGATATTTGGGGGTGATTAAGGAGTTGATGGACTGATTCAACTAAGTTGGCTATGGTCTTTTGCCAAATATAGTGATTATCCTTCCTATATTGATTAAAAATTTGGTTGTTCCTTTCATTCCAAATATTCCAAAGAAGAATGGTAGAACCCATCCAAACTAACTGCCTAATAAAATGATCAACACCCTCTTGATTAGGCCAATCCCTCCAAAGATTTTTAAAAGTAAAAAAATTGGACCATTGTAAGCCAAGTAAAGTGGCCATTCTCCTCCATAGCTCAGAGGCTAAAGTACACTCAATAAAAATATGGTTGAGAGTTTCTATATTCTCTTCACACATTTCACATCTTAAAGGGCCATGAAAACCATGCTTCATAAGTTGCTCACCAGTAAGCACCCTACAATGCAATAAAAACCAATTAAAGAACCTCACCTTAGGCCAGAGCTTTTGAGCCCATAAATGAGAAAATATGTCAGAAGAATGGTTGGGATTAGTATGGAATAAGGTCAAATAACCTTGAGCAACTGAATACTCACCCTTAGTAGTGTTGTTCCATCCAAAACAATATTTTTCATGGGACCAAGAGAGGGATCTCATATGAAGGATGCCTTGGATATTTTGTCTTTGCATTTCTGGGATTTGAATAGGCCGATCCTTAATAGGGATCCAATATCTACCAACCTTTGAATTACCAGTATGGTACCAATATTAATTAGCCACCTTTATCCAATTATCTTGGTGAAGCTCCTCCATCCAAGGCCTCCAATCGAGAAACTGAGGTATCAAAGGCTTTTGACCATCCTAAGAATCTGTCCAAAAATTTGCCTGTTGACCATTATGAATTATCCAAAATAATTTTTTCTTTATCAAATCCTCACCAGTATTAAGAACTGCTCAAATGGGAGAACCTTTGGTAGAAATTTGATAGCAAACAAGGTCTTCAGGACTTTTGTTCTCAACATATTTAGCACGGAGATTATTGGCCCAAAGAGCATTGGGGTTATGCAACATCCTCCAATATAATATAGAAGTTAAAGCTTTGTTATTATTAATAGAAGACTAGAATTCTAACCCCCATTTTTTGAGCAAGGTGCAGTGACAGTATTGTCATTGTTGTCAACACAGTCAGATAGATCGGTTGATGCAGTGGATAGGAGTTTGAAAGCTATTCAAAGTATGTACAGTGATTTTCCAAGAAGACCGAAGTGGCCCATATGCTAAAGATCAAAGGAAAAGCAAAGTTGAGCAAGAAATAAAAGTGTCATGATATCGCGACAAGTACAATAAGAAAGAAAAAGTTTTGCGATATCGTAACATGTTGAGCAAGAAGGAAAAAGTGTCGCAATTTCATGACATGTTGGAAGAGAAAGAGAAAGCAGGAAAAAGTGTCACGATTTCGTGACATGTTGGAAGAGAAAGAGAAAGCAGGAAAAAGTGTCACGATTTCACGACATGTTGGAAGAGAAAGAGCAAGCAAGAAAAAGTGTCACGATTTCGTGACATGTTGGAAGAGAAAGAGAAAGTAGGAAAAAGTGTCGCGATTTTGTGACATGTTGGAAGAGAAAGAGCAAGTAAGAAAAAGTGTCACGATTTCGTGACATGTTGGAAGAGAAAGAGAAAGCAGGAAAAAGTGTCACGATTTCGTGACATGTTGGAAGAGAAAGAGCAAGCAGGAAAAAGTGTCGCGATATCGCAACATGTCGTATTTTCATGACTAAAAGAGGAGAGAGTGAGTAAGAAGTAGAAAGTGTCGCGATATTGCGACATGTCGTATTTTCGTGACCAGAAGAGAAGAGAAAGAGCAAGAGATAAAAAGTGTCGCGATATCGCGACATGTCGCATTTTCGTGACCGAAAGAGAAGAGAAATAGCAAGAGAGAAGAAGTGTCATGATATTGCAACAAAAGAAAATAGGAAGAGTATGGAGATAGAAGTGTCGTGATATCGTGACAACAACAAAGAGGAATAGTATGGAGGCAGAAGTGTCGTGATATCATGACAAAAGCAAAGAGGAAGAGTATAGAGGCAGAAGTGTCATGATATCGTGACAAAAGCAAAGAGGAAAAGTATGGAGGTGAAAATGTCATGATATCGCGACATGTATTTTCATGGGTAAAAGCCAAGAAAATGTCAAAGAGGCAGAAATGTCATGATATCGCGACATGTATTTTCATGGACAACAGCAACAAAAGAAGACAAAGAGGTAGAAATGTCACGATTTCGCGACAGGTCACATTTGCGCGATGCAAGAAGAAGAACCCAACTGAAATAAGAAGTGTGACAGTGAACGGACGTCACTATGGCATTTACAGGGATAGTTACAGAGTGAATTCATGCAGCTAAAATAAGAAGAGTGAACAAAATTCAGTACGACGGTTACAAGGACTGTTACAAAATGAAATCTTCGAGCGGTGGATATACCGAACATCTTCATTAGTTGAAGCCGATGAAGACCGACGACAGCCGATGAAGACAAGGAGTTACATTATGAAAATATTGTTATAAAAGCCGATGAAGACCAGGAGTGCAATGAAAGCCGACTAAGACTAGGGTTTACATTATGAAAATATTGTTATGAAATCCGACTAAGACTAGGGTTTACATTATGAAAATATTGTTATAAAAGCCGACGAAGACCAGGAGTGCAATGAAAGCCGACTAAGACTAGGGTTTACATTATGAAAATATTGTTATGAAAGCCGACTAAGACTAGGGTTTACATTATGAAAATATTGTTATAAAAGGAGGGTTGCTTGGAGAATTGAAGAGTGGTGAATGTGTGTGAAATGCGGCCATAAGAGCGCAGAGAGCGCAGAGGTGATGAAAGATGGCGAAGAGCACAGATTGAGTGCAGATGTAGCTAAGTGCATTGAGTGAGCGTAGAGAAGCAACGAAGAGTGGGCTAAGTGTGGCTGTGAGTGCGCAAAGAGAGCAGAGTGCGCAAAGAGCGAAAAGGGCAAAGACAAGCACTAAGTGAGGCTGTAACTGTGTAGAGTGTGCAAAGAGAGTGCACAAAGGGTGCGAAGATAAGTGCATAGAGAGTGCGAAGATAAGTGTGCAGAGTTTGCGTAGAGAGGCGATTGAAAGAGGGCGAAGTGCGACTGTAAGAGCGTAGAAGATGCGTGTGTTTCGTGAATAGTGAGAGAGATTGGGTAAGCAATAGACCAGTTAGGGTCTTGTAAAAGCGAAGGTATTTTTCTATCAAAACTTCTAGATTCAAAATTGAAGTCCAAGTTGTTGCTTGGCATCAGGGGTTGGTGCTCCTTCCAGTTGGTGCTGGTAAATCATGGTTTGGTGCTCCTTCTAGTTGGTGTTGGTAAATCAGGGGTTGGTGCTCCTCTCTATTGGTGCAGATAAATCAGGGGTTGGTGCTCCTTTCTGTTGGTGCAGATAAATCAGTGGTTGGTGCTCCTTCCAGTTGCTGCTGATAAATCAGGGGTTGGTGCTCCTTTCTATTGGTGCGGATAAATTAGGGGTTGGTGCTCCTTTCAGTTGGTGCTGGTAAATCAGGGTTTGGTGCTCCTTTCTATTGGTGCAGATAAATCAGGGGTTGGTGCTCCTTCCAGTGGGTGCTTGGTAAATTGATTGTAAAGTTGGTGCTTTGCAAAGGCTGGATTTGGATGGAAGTCCAAGCAGTCATTTTTTGAGGAGTAGCCAAATTGGTGAACCTCGATAAATCTTGTGTTGTGTGATGTTCTCTTGTAATACTTGCTTTATTTGGTTTTAAGTTTTAATTATTTTGGCTTTAAGAGTTGTGGATTTAAGTTTAAAGAACTACATTGATTCACCCCCCCTCTTAGTGCCATTGTGAGGCTAACAATTGGTATCAGAGCCAAGTTCCCTTTTCAGGCTAAATCAGTCAGGGTTGATCTTGGATTAGTACGCAATGGGTAAGAAGAATAGATCCTCCTCCAAAAAGGCATCTCAGTCAGTTTCAGTTCCTGTGGAAGAGAAAATTGAACCAAAAAAGGTAGAAGGTGAGTTGATCGCTGCACTTGAAGAGTTGAGTATAGAGAACAAAATACTGTCCAAGAATTTGAAAGAATATGGGGATATGATTGAAGATCTCGTCTTACAAGTTCATAAAGCCAAGAAAGTAGAAGAAGCATTGAAGTCACACCTGGATGATAAAATCGATGTATATAGCAAACGCGAAGATGAATCTAACAAAGTTATCAGTGATCTAAAGCTGTAAGTGGAAGAGTCCAAAAGGATTGAAGAAACTCTCAGGTCACAGATCAATGAGAAAGAGATTGTTTGTTGCAAACAAGAAGAAGAGATTGTTTTATTGAAGAAACAACTAGAAGAGGCCAATACAAATCTCAAATTTGAGAAGAGCACAGAGCTGCTAGATAAAATGATAAAGCAACAAAGAAGCTCCATGGCTAAGTTTGGTCTTGGATATGAAGCTGAACAACCTTCATCTTCCAAATATGTAGAGAAGAAGAAGTTCACTGTTGAAGGATCGAAGCAAGAAAATTTTGAAGCTGAATCTTCAAAAGGAAGAAAATATCAAAGGAGATCTACAGCAAAGCAACCACAACAAAAGAGGTTCTATCACTCTCATTCTATTCATAATAATGTTTTTAACGGCTATTGTTTTAGATGCAACCATTATGGTCACAAGGCAATTTATTGTGGATTGAATAATAGATCAAAGAGTTATGCGGGTAGAAATACATCTGCTTTTCTGATTGAACATCATGTGAGATGTTTTAAATGTAATGGTCATGGGCACATAGCAAGGTTTTGTCCAAACACTTTTGTATCTAATCTAAGGCAAGACCGTAGATTTCATCAGACTCAAAGAATGCAACACAGACAGGGAATAAATCATGTGCATAAAAGAAAGGAAAATAATCATCCATCAAGGATGCACAAGAGACAACCACCCAAGAGAAATGCTCAAGTTCATGAAAAGGTTCAAAATAGGGATGTACTTGAAAAACTCAAGCCCAAGTTCAAGAAAGTTTGGAGAAAGACAGAAGAAAGGAAATCGTGTCTCCTTGGACTAAAGGAGACTACTCCGCTATTGCACTAAGCAACTCTAGGTACAACATCCTCAGGGGGAGCAATCTTAAAAGGTTTTATTTTAATGCTCCTATGTGTTTGTTTGGTTATCTGAGGATGAAAGGCAAGTAGTCAGGGGGAGTTGTCGCATAGTTGTCAAAGTGTGTTTCAGTTCATGTAGTTGTTTGTGGAGGTGTCGTGAAGGGTGGTGATTAAATTGAGAGTTGTCACCATTGGTAGTATTGCTATATGTCATTTTTGTACTATTGATGGTTCTTACTGCCACTATTCAAAGTTAAGGATTATAATAGTTCAGATAATTTGGTTTAGTGAAAGAATGTTGCCCTAGCCGCATATATGTGTTTTGATAAAAGCAGTGTGTATTTGAACTACACATTGATGTGAAGATTGTTAGATCTATTATGACACTTTGGTGAAAAATATTGAAGTCTAATTATTGATTCATGTTTAGCTCATCAAGATGAGCAACTTTGCTTTGTGAACCATGCCAATCCGAGGTCCAAAAGTATGAGTTTGAGTAAGGTGCACTATAGTTGGCCGTGAAGTGTTTGACAAAATGTCTTCTCCTGATTTGAACAATTGAAAGTAAGGTGTGACCAGTGGTGACTGTAGAAAATATGACGACAGGTTGTAAGTTGAGCAAGGATGACAAATCTCCACATGTTGATCAAACCATGTACATAACTATGATTTGGAGCTTACTGTACTTAACAGTTGCCAGACCAGATATTTTGTAGGTAGTATGCATGGTAGCACGATTTCAGGCTAGTCCTAAGGAGACTCATGTGACAACAATGAAGAGGATTCTTCGGTACCTCAAGGGTACTATGGAGTATGGGTTATGGTATCCAAAAGGTAAGGACTTCACCCTTATTGCGTATTCAGATGCATATTAGGTAGGATGTGTAGATGACAGAAAGAGTACCAGTGGAGGTGCATTCTATCTTGGAGACAGGTTGGTGGCGTGGCATAGTAAGAAACAAGAGTCAGTCCCCTTATCCATAGCAGAGGAAGAATATATTACAGCGACAACATGTTGTACGTAGGTATTATGGATGAAACAAACCCTAAAATATCTTGGTATTAACTTCAGTGAGCCAATATCAGTTAAGTGTGATAACACCAGTGCCATTAACATCTCAAAGAATTTGGTTATGCATTCTCACACAAAACATATTACTATCCGGTATCACTTTGAAGGAGAAAGTTGCAGAAGGTGAGGTTAAGTTGGATTTTGTTCCAACTACAGAGCAAGTAGCGGATATCTTCACAAAACCGTTGCCCAAGGAAGTTTTTGAGTACCTTCGCAATAAATTGGGAGTGGTCATGCTTCCCAAGAATTGACTAGCTATCGGGACCACATTCTCAGGGGGAGCATTTATGTATTTGTTTATCTTTTTGCTCATGTTTGTGATTTTTGCTAAGTGTAATAATTTTTTCTTGAGAATTTTGTGCATGGACTCATGGGGAGTCTGCAGTAGCCCTTTGGTATTATTGTCAAAGGGGGAGAAGAGTTACAGGAAATTGCACATGTGTTGCCAACAATTCCAAAGGGGGAGATTGTTGAGCAAGGTGCAACGACAGTATTGTCATTGTTGTCAACACAGTTAGATAGATCGGTTGATGAAGTGGATAGGAGTTCAGAAGCTATTCAGAGTATGTACAATGATTTTCCAAGAAGACCGGAGTGGCCCATATGCTAAAGATCAAAGGAAAAACAAAGTTGAGAAAGAAATAAAAGTGTCATGATATCGTGACAAGTACAAAAAGAAAGAAAAAGTGTCACGATATCATGACATGTTGAGCAAGTAAGAAAAAGTGTCACGATTTTGCGACATGTTGGAAGAGAAAGAGCAAGCAGGAAAAAGTGTCGCAATTCAGGAAAAAGTGTCGCGATTTCACGACATGTTGGAAGAGAAAGAGAAAGCAAGAAAAAGTGTCACGATTTCGTGACATGTTGGAAGAGAAAGAGCAAGCAAGAAAAAGTGTCACGATTTCGTGACATGTTGGAAGAGAAAGAGCAAGCAAGAAAAAGTGTCACGATTTCGTGACATGTTGGAAGAGAAAGAGCAAGCAAGAAAAAGTGTCGTGATTTCGCGACATGTTGGAAGAGAAAGAGCAAGCAAGAAAAAGTGTCACGATTTCGTGACATGTTGGAAGAGAAAGAGAAAGTAGGAAAAAGTGTCACGATTTCGCGACATGTTGGAAGAAAAAGAGCAAGCAGAACAAAGTGTTGCAATATCGCTACATATCGTATTTTCGCGACTAAAAGAGGGGAGAGAGTGTAAGAAGTAAAACGTCTCGCAATATCACATGTCACATTTTCATGACCAGAAGAGAAGAGAAAGAGCAAGAGATAAAAAGTATCGCGATATCATGACATGTCGCATTTTTGTGACCAGAAGAGAAGAGAAAGAGCAAGAGAGAAAAAGTGTCGCGATATCGTGACAAAAGCAAAGAGGAAGAGTATGGAGGCAGAAGTGTCGTGATATCACGACAAAAGAAAAGAGGAAGAGTACGGAGTCAGAAGTGTCATGATATCACGACAAAAGAAAAGAGGAAGAGTACGAAGGCAAAAGTGTCGCGATATCACGACATGTTGTATTTTCATGGGCAAAAGCCAAGAAAAGGACAAAGAGGCAAAAATGTCGCGATATCGCGACATGTATTTTTATGGCCAACAACAACAAAAGAAGACAAAGAGGCAAAAATGTCACGATTTCGTGATAGGTCACATTTGCGTGATGCAAGAAGAAGAACCCAACTGAAATAAGAAGTGTGACAGTGAACGAACGTCACTATGGCATTTACAGGGGCAGTTACAGAGTGAATTCATGTAGCTAAAATAAGAAGAGTGAACAAAAGTTAGTACGACGGTTACAGGGACTGTTATAGAATGAAATCTTCAAGTGGTGGATATACTGAACATCTTCATTAGTTGAAGTCGACGAAGACCAATGAAAGCCGATGAAGACAAGGAGTTACATTATGAAAATATTGTTATAAAATCCAACAAAGACCAGGAGTGCAATGAAAGCCGACTAAGACTAGGGTTTACATTATGAAAATATTGTTATAAAAGCCAACGAAGACCAAGAGTGCAAGGAAAGCCGACTAAGACTAGGGTTTACATTATGAAAATATTGTTATGAAATTTGACTAAGACAAGGGTTTACATTATGAAAATATTGCTATAAAAGGAGGGTTGCTTGGAGAATTGAAGAGTGGTGAATGTGTGTGAAATGCAGCCGTAAGAGCATAGAGAGCGCAGAGGCGATGAAATATGGTGAAGAGCACAGAGTGAGTGCAGAGGTGGCTAAGTGCATTGAGTGAGCACAGAGAAGCGGTGGAGCGTGGTCTAAGTGCGACTGTGAGTGCACAAAGAGAGTAGAGTGCGCAGAGAGCGAAAAGGGTGAAGACGAGCACTAAGTGCGGTTGTAACGACATAGAGTGTGCGAAGAGAGTGCACAAAGGGTGCACAGAGTGTGTGCAGAGAGTGTGAAGAAAGTGCGTAGAGTGTGCATAGAGAGGTGGCTAAAAGAAGGCGAAGTGCGGTTGTAAGAAAGTAGAAGATGCGTGTGTTTTGTGAACAATGAGAGAGATCGGGTAAGCAATAGACCAGTCAGGGTCTTGTAAAAGTGAAGGTATTTTTCTATCAAAACTTATAGATTCAAAATTGAAGTCCAAGTTGTTGCTTGGCATCAGGGGTTGGTGCTCCTTCCAGTTGGTGTTGGTAAATCAGGGGTTGGTGCTCCTTCCAATTGGTGCTGGTAAATCAAGGGTTGGTGCTCCTTCCAGTTGGTGCAAATAAATCAAGGGTTGGTGCTCCTTTTTTTTGGTGTAGATAAATTAGGGTTTGGTGCTCCTTCCAGTTGGTGTTGGTAAATCAGGGGTTGGTGCTCCTTTTTGTTGGTGTAGATAAATCAGGGGTTTGGTTCTCCTTCCAGTTGGTGTTGGTAAATCAGGGGTTGGTGCTCCTTTCTATTGGTGCATATAAATTAGGGGTTGGTGCTCCTTTCTATTGGTGCAGGTAAATTAGGGGTTGGTGCTCCTTTCTATTGGTGCAGATAAATCAGGGGTTGGTGCTCCTTCCAGTGGGTGCTGGTAAATTGATTGTAAATTTGGTGCTTTGCAAAGGCTAGATTTGGATGGGAGTCCAAGCAATCATTTTTTGAGGAGTAGCCAAATTGGTGAACCTCGATAAATCTTGTGTTGTGTGATGTTCTCTTGTAATACTTGTTTTATTTGGTTTTAAGTTTTAATTATTTTGGCTTTAAGAGTTGTGGATTTAAGTTTAAAGAACTACACTGATTCACCCCCCCTCTCAATGCCATTGTGATACTAACACCCTTCACTTTTAAGAAGACATAAAGTATCCCATTTCACCAAGGCCCATTTTATTTTATCCTTAGTACCACTCCAAAGGAAACGATGACTGATTTGATCCAATTCTCGAAGAACAACCTTTGGCATATTCAAAATGAAAGAAACATAAATAGAATAGCTTGAAGGAATAATTTTACCAAGGTCATTCTACCCCCAGAAGAAAGCCACATGTTGGTCCACTTTTCAATTTTATTCCTGAATTTGTCCAACAACCAATTCCAATCTTTATTTTTTTGCCTTTGAATATTTATGGGAATACCTAAATAAGTGATTGGAAGGGAGGTCTTCTTATTTCTTAATTTATACAAGACCATGGATTCCTATATAGCAGAGCAGTGAAAGAAAATAACTTTAGATTTGTCTTCATTGATCAAATGCCTAGTAGCCTTAGAAAAACAACTAATGATTTGCTTAATATTAGAAGCTTCCTTAAATGTAGCTTTACCTAATAAAGTAGAGTCATCCACAAATTTAAGATGAGAGATAGGTCTAGCTCCATGAGCAATGGTAACTCCCTCAAGGTTTTTGTTTTCCCTCTTTTTGGTTATAGTCCTACCCAAGCATTCAACAAGATGATGAATAAATAATGGGATAGCGGGTCACCTTGCCTAATACCTCTGGAAGCTGGGAATGACTGATAAGGCCTGCCATTGATAAGAACTA
The DNA here is from genome assembly GCA_028583015.1 of Wollemia nobilis. NCBI lineage: Eukaryota > Viridiplantae > Streptophyta > Pinopsida > Araucariales > Araucariaceae > Wollemia > Wollemia nobilis. The sequence continues at coordinate 56,575 of JAQPPZ010001776.1, read as the reverse complement.
AGTAGGAAATTGAAGATATATATCCCATAATCCAATCCATCCAATCCTTAGAGAAATCAAATTGCCTCAAAACTTTGATAAGGAAGTGTATTGCAGTCTTGATTTTGGATTTAATGTATTGCAGTATTTTGGCAAAATAGAACATCTTAGTCCCATGCCTAGGCTTACCTTCCTTCAACCATTGTTGCACATGATGTCTGAAGGAAATGTCTCTAAGCCACATTAATTGAAAAATAAAAGGAGAGAAACTCACATTGGTTTTCCACATTTCCACCATGACTGGCCAATGATCCGAACCAACATTATTAAGAGACTTCACTTTAGGAATGTGACCATGGATTAAGAAATTTTCAAAGAGAAAAAACCTATACAATCTCTCCATTATACAATCTAAGACTTGCATTCTGTTATACCAAGTCATAAGGCCATTATCTGGTTCGATATCCACAAGATGGAGGTTTGTAATATATTCGCTCATGATGTCAGTGCTTTTGTCTAAATTTCTATTTCCCCCCTTTTCTCATCCAGAGAGAGGATGGTATTGAAATATCCTCCGATCAAGATACAAGCTTTAGGAAAATGAGAGATAATATGAGTAATATCCTTCCACTGTCTTCTTTTTTCATCCAAAGAAGTCGGAGCATAAATAGTAATGCAAAGCATAATCTGGTTGGAATATCTACTTTGAATAGCTATAGCCAAAAAACCCCAACTACCAACCATATGGTGAATAACTACCTATTTTGGGTCCCAAAGACAAGCAATGCCACCAAAAGTCCCTTGGGAACTAAGGGAAACCACTTTTCCAGCTGACCAAATTTTACTGGCAACTGAGTCCATATCCTCCATTGACATCTTTGTTTCTTGAAGGAAAACAAGATGTGGATGATTTATCTAAATCATTCTTATAATTTCATTTTGTTTTGAAAGACTCCCTTTGAGTCCTCTAATATTCCAAGTGATTATCTTCATTAATACCAGTATCAATAAGCACTATCTTGAATGGTTTCCTATCAATTTGAGCTACTATGTGTAGACACCAAAACAGCACCAATCCGATTATGTGACTGCAAACACTGATCGCTTTGACACACACACAGCCCCCAGGGCAGCCCTCAGAGGTTAAACAGTGGTCCTAACCACTTTTATAGCAATTTTGTAAGGTCAAAAGGCAATTTGGCACATTCAGGCACTTTGCTCAGTATTCGTCTCACCCAGGGACGAATTCAAACTGGGATTCGTCTCACCCAGGGACGAATTCTTAATTCGTCTTTGGTCAGGACGAATTCCAGGTTTAACGGGCAAAAAGAAGAATGGCACCAAGTGGCAGCCAAAGACAGTCAATTGATGACTCTTGCTTCGCACGCACGTGTAGGTGGGCAGATGGGCCGTTAGAGGACTGTCACAAGGGCATTCATGAAAGCCCAAGTCATGGAGGACCTTCCTCTCTCATGAGAAGACATGACCGCCACATGGCACCTATGACCACCACATGGCGCTTATGCATGTCTCTCCAAAGAGACCCCCTGGGTCTATAAAATGGTGGACTTTTCCCACCCAAGAGGACAGGAAGGAAGCATTTTCAAGCAACGAAGTGCTGCCGATTTGATACCACGCCTTTACCCTTTTGATTTGCATTTTCCACATCCTTAATCTCTTTCGCAAGAGAGGTTATTGGGTGGCTATTGGAAGTGTGAATTCGGACCCAAAAACCCGACATTTGGCCACTTTAATCCACCAATTTGCTGGACAACCCCATCCTAAGAGATTTTGGGCCCATCCCAAGTGGATTGGTGCCAAAATCAAGTTCCAACGGTGGGCGGCCCACTTGGGCGCCCCGCACCTTTTAAGTTTCATTCTAATTGGTTCTTTTGTCATTTGTTCATCTTTCATTTCATTTTATGCTGTCTAGATAGTTCATATGTTTGATTTCATAATGTTTTGATCAGATTTCATCATGTTCTCGTCGCTTTTGTTATCCCACTAACTTGCAGGTAGCGACGCCAAATTCCTACTGATGGAGGTCAAATTGGGAGAATCCGACCATCTGGGTCATCCCAAAATGCCCCCAATTAGCTAACCCCTCTGTTTGTAGGTCATTTGGAGATCCCGAGGTGTGACATTTGAGCGGCATCAACTCGACATTTTAACACAGTCGAATTCGTCCTACCCGAGGACGAATTACAGTCGGATTCGTCCTACCCGAGGACGAATTACAGTCGAATTCATCCTGACCAGGGACGAATTTTAGTTGAGTGCGAATTGGCCGACTGTTTCGATGGCAGTGGCCTTCTGGTAATGTTTTCTGGTCTCTTTCGAGTTTGCAGGTCATTTAGAGTCATTTTGTCTATCGATTTGGCTAATCTTTTACATGCATCTTTCATTAATTTTAGAGAACAAACGTTTCTTATTTGCAGCAGGTGCTACTAACATCTTTGTTGTTTCTTTGATCACAGGAGGAGCAGCAAAGGTTAAGGACTCATCAACACCAGCGACGGCAACGTCTTGGCCCGCCCATTTCAAATGTGGGCACGCGGAAGGAGGAACATTAAGTCTTGATTGTAACCAAATTCATTTAACGCTCCTAGCCCCTGAAAAGGGAGGAGGCATCTTTGTAACCGAGATCAAGAGAGTTAAATAAAAGGGTTGTGATTTCTCCATTTTCTTGTATCTCATTTCAATGCGTCTCTTTCATTTCATGCATTCTACATTTCTAGGACTTAAGCGTGTTTGATTTTGAATACATCGCAATTAGTGTTTCCTTCACCCGAAATCTCGTGCTTTCAGTGGCGATCACGGTGGGACCCTGTCCCCTAGTTTTAAGATCAAGAAACTGATCAGATTTTTGTGTTTTGTGCTTGACAGGTACCTTTTTCAACTTCTGACTGTTATTCGTCTTTGCCCGTGGCGATTACTTTACTGCAATTCGTCTGACCCTGAGACGAATTCTAATTCGTCTCTGGGAGGGACGAATTCTGTTCTGTAATTCGTCTCACAGAGGGACGAATTTTTGTCTATGAATTTTTAGAGCCGAAGATCAGAAACAACAGGTTTAGGCAGAGAAAGGTAAGGGTTTCAAAACTGTTCCTATCATTTTTTGCTTTTCTGTTTCTATTTTCTGTCAATTTTGCTTTCTTAGGGAAAGTAGTTGCTTCTGCATGTTTCATTTTTCAAATAAAAAGAATCACACACACTTCACACAACATCTTTAAACCAAGGAGCTGGTCGTAAAACCCCAGCCCTTGATCAAGACCTTCGGTGGATTTCATCACCACCTTGGCTTGATTTTGCATCCATTTCCCCGATTGTCACTGTTGTTAGGCGTAAATCCTGACGAAAGCTGACCGAGTGTCGCTGGGGTGATTCCCAGCGCGCGAGGATAAGTCTTCTATGGTAGGTGTCATTAACAGGACAATCCCCCTTTCGTACCGCCTACGTACCATGTACCATCTGCTCTCACGTACCTATAGTCTCCCTCTCGTAAGGGCGGGTATATAGAGAGGTTGGTATATCGGCCTGGTTGGTATATTGAAGGGGCGACCATTTATGGGAGTTATATGAGCCTTCATTACGCATTTAAACGTTCTTCAAAACTTTCAAAAACAAAACAAAATCATCAAAATGCACTAAAACCAGTTTAGGACACACCATTAATCTTTAAAAGAGATAATCACCGTTTGTGTATGTGTGTGTTCATTTCTGCTTAGTGTAACAAAAAAAAAATCAAAAATCATAAACGAAAAGATAAAAATCTGCTTAGCTAGTAGAAAGGTACCACAATGGTGTACACCCGTAGCCAAGCCCAATCAAGGGCAAAAGCTCCAGAAGGTGCACAAGAAGCGGGCACAAGTCGCCTTCGCTTTAGCCCTGAAGACTTGGTCATACCGCCTTGGCGGTCTGGGCCACAAGAGAATCCACATCATTCCATGTCTAGGTGGAATTATAGGGACACCCCTCTGGGGGATACGCCCATTCAGAACAGCCCCTTTCGGGAAGAAGCTTTACATGTAGCACTCAACGCAAATAGAAAACCGCCTTTTGAGGCTAGATATGAGTGGCCACAACGCGATGAAGCGCTAGAGAGGCACAGTGTCCATGAGGAGAGACAACATGAGTATGGCATCTCTCCTTTGCCTCCCATTAGAACTGAAAGACAAAACCTAGAGCGTAGGGCTCTCCACACAGGGCGAGCTAACTCTACCCGCCCCTTTCACACCTATGAAAGGGAGTACGAGGAAGATCATCGCATTCCTCGAGAGCAACATACAACGTGGGAGCCTTGCGCTTCCGCACCTGCTAGATATCATGATCACCCATTAAGGCCGGAGCCTCAAGTAAATGCCACCAATCTCGATAGAGGGAAGCGCCACATAGAAGTCCCGGATCCTCAAAACCGAGATAGATACATCGGAGAGGCGACTAGGCCTCCTAGAATCAAAATGACAGAGCAAATTGACTTATCATTTGCTAGACATGCCGCCCGCCAAGCGCAGATCAAGCAGCTTGAGCAGGATCAACAACAACTAGAACAATTATATCACCTTAATAAAGAGCGCATTCGGCGCCAAACAAATGAGCTGCTCCGCACCACTATGCCTGAAAAGGTTCAGACCCCCCAAACATAGAGGGCAGAAAGGTACGAGAGGCACAACCCCATAGTGCATGATAGGTCTCCAAGACCTCGCCAAGAGGTGCCTTTAAGACACCCGAGACATGAGCGGGAGGCCACTCCCAGGAATGACGATGGGCACCCTCCGTGGGCGCCCACCCCTGTTCATCGAGCTCGCCCAATAACTCCTCGAGAAGCTTATGAGGAGTATGAACAAGAAGAACGGGCCGAAACGCCCTATCAAGGCAGAGGAGGTGCTATCCAGCCACCCCTCCATAGGCCCCTAGTTGCCCGTAACACACAACGGGAACGAGTTACGGAGGAAGAGATTAAATCTTCCGATGCATACAAAGCGCTATTAGAGCGTTTGGAGTCTATGGAGACTAAAGCTTCTGGGCACCAAAAGCCCACGCTACGACAACTCCGTAGTCATCCGGTGCATCCGTCAGTGCCCACACCTCTTTATCCCAAACATTTCAAGTTGCCTCAGTTGGCAGTCTTTAAGGGTGAAGAAGATGCTCAAGAGCACGTGACAAGATTCCTGAGCCAATGCTTTGGCATTCAGGATAATGATGCGTTGTTGCTAAGGACTTTCATAACCACATTCGTAGGTCCTACCTCGGATTGGTTCACACAGTTGTCGAAGCACAGCATAAATAACTTGGATCAATTAGTAGATGCGTTCCTGGAATGCTTTGCCTTCAACACCAAGAAGAAGGCATCACTGAGTGATCTGGCCAGCCTCAGGCAATATGAGGAAGAGACAATGGCGGCTTACGGGAATCGATGGAGGGCTCTGCTTTCTAAGCTACCTTACCTTCCCCCTATGTCCGACCTCACACAAATGTTTTCACGGAGTTGTCTGAGATCGATCTCTGGGCTATTGCAGCTGCAGCAATACGCCAGCCTAGAAGAAGCTTTGGCGCAAGCCAGAGTTATCGAAGAGATCAAAATATAGGAAGGCAAAATCGCCAAGCCTAAAAAGAAAGAGTGGAACAAAAACACTAAGACAGGGACTACGCAACCAAAACCCGCTGCGGTTAATCAAGTTGCGATAAATGTTCCCAAGCCTGTGCAAGAAATACAGCCTCAAAAGGCTAATTATCAGGCAGTGCCTCCTAATTATGAAAGAGAAAATAAAAAATAGGAGCAAAATCAGCAGCGTCGCCCTAGGCGACAATTCACTCCTTATACGGAGTCCAGGGACTCCCTATTTGACCGCTTGTCAGCGGAAAATCTAATCACCCTTCCAGAAATCCAAACCATAGATCCTAACGCTCCCAAGCCTAAGGGATACAGAGAGGATTTATATTGTAGGTTCCATAGGCGAAGGGGACATGACCTGAATGGATGTTGGAAATTCAAGGGCTTGATACAAGATTTGATTGATAATCAAACATTGGCAGTGGACAACCCCATAGCGCCAAATAATCAGCAGATGGGGGTATTCAAGGACCCTTTGCCTACCCACGAGGCACAGGAAAAACCTCTTCAGGTTAATGAGGTGCGACAGAATCTTCCCATGCAAGGGTATGTGGGAATGATCAGCATAGTAACAAGGAACAAGAAATACCCAGGAGTTGCCACTGAGGCAGCTACAAGAGAAGTTCCTTCAACGTCGCACCCTCAACAACACCCTGTGCAGTTGCCTCCGCCTAGACCCGAGGTCACGATACGGACCAAACTCACGCAGAGTTTGTGGACCACATCGGCTAGGCTTTCCATTTATGAGCTTATACAGCAGTCAGCACCCCATCGAGAAGCTCTCATGGAAATTTTGAAAGCCATCGAGTTACAGACCTCACGAAGCGAATTCCTTCAATAACTTCGTGGGACATGTAAAATGATGTACGGAGCCAGTCATTACCTTCAGAGAGGATGAAGTTAAAATAGTATCGAATGACATGGCAGATCCACCCCTGCACGTTATCGCGTGGGTCAACGGGATCCCGTACAAGAGAGTGTTGGTAGATACTGGCTCGTCCAATAACATCATTACCACTATAGCATTAAAACATCTGAAGCTGCCAGCCTCTCATATCATGGCTTCCACATACACACTGTGAGCATTCAACGATGCGATATGCTCGACAGTCGACACAATTGTTCTACCCGTCCAGGTAGGACAAAAGACGATACCCACATTGTGCCATATTTTGGAAGGCGAGATGGCATACAACATATTGCTAGGGCGACCATGGATCAGGGACATGAAGTGTGTCCCTTCGATAGCTCACCAGTGTCTGAAGTATGCATTTGAAGGAGAAATACATGTAGTCCCGATGGACTTAGAACCCTTCAAATATTGCAATGCAGTGCAATTGATGCCGCAATCGACCCTCCCATCGATGCACTTGGATTTCCAGTTAAATCCATCTAGACAGGGTCCGATGCCATGGGCACCACTGGTGACTAATCCATCAAAACCCCAGCCAGGTGCATCTTCATCATCTGCTCCTTCATTACCAATGCCACCTGTCATGGCTAAACAGAAGGACAAAGGAAAAAAGATCCTGGAAGAGGCTCAACCCCTAGAAGAGGTGTTGCCAACGATATCAACTGTCTCAATAGAAGAAATACCTAGCACAATGGAAGTTGAAGCTCCTAATCCACCCAACATGGAATGGACTCAGGAAGGCCTTCCATTTCCTCCCTCTCAATCATCAACAATTACCATTGAAATAGCCAGTATGGGCCTGGGGGAATATCTAGTGTAGAATGTTGTAGCAACGCCCATGCTAGAATCAGTGCAGGACATGGGGAGACCTCGCCTTCCCATAGGGATAGTTGTTCCTTTAGGTTACCCACCAAACTAGACAAATTTTGTGTATGGGGGCCTTGATCATGGTATCGAACCATGCAAGCAAAAGGACGAGGACGAAGAGCCTTTTGCCAAAAATATCAATTATCTGTCGAACCCGGACTTCGCTCTGAGATATCTCGGCCAATGCAATTGGCACGGATACGGGTTAGGCAGGTATGAGCAAGGGGTGCGTGTCCTTTGCCACCCAAGATATCAAATGCCTTATGATAAGTCGGGAGTAGGGTTCAACCACCCCCTGCCCTTAGACATCTTGGTGGAAAACATGCAAGGCCTAGGAATAGGCAACAAGGGTGGATTGGCATCAGATCCTTATGCCAACCCAAACACAACGTACACATTGGGAGATTATCTCCCATGGTCAACAACCACCCTTGGTAACATCAATAACCCTTCTCCGTTGATAGAGAGAGGTGAAATTTCGGACACTAACTTCCAAGGAGAGCATAAACAATGTCCAGATATCTTTTTGAAATTGTTCCCTTTAGAGGTTCCAATTGAACCAATGCAATGTCAAGAGAATCAGGTCCCCCCACCGAGTGTGGAACAACCGCAATGGGATCAGATTAATTTGCTCGAACAAGATGAGCATAATATGTCGTAGACAGCTGTCGGGGCCAACGAGGGCCTTTGGATCACCGACAATGATTACGAAGATGAAACTGAGATGGACTATCTTAATCATGCGCGATGGCACAATCACCCTGTAACCCATGAACAACTGATGGCACAACTAGGCATAAGATTAGGGCATGAATGGCACGTAGACCCAGCAGGGTGGGACCAAGTGTTGGATCAATGGCTCCAAGTTTACGATGAGCACCGTCCACCCCGAGACCCTATAATGACATCAGTGCCGAGGGAAGACCCTGTCTTCCTATCAACCCATAGGGCCGATCCGTTCATGCCCGTCCCTATAGAGCCAGATCCAGAGCATAGGGAGCATCCAGAATGTTCGAGTTATCACACCCACGGTAATGGAGACCAAATTCATTTCATCCACATGATCTCCATTGATTTGACCGCACCCATCCGCAATCCGACCGATCTAGCATGGTCATTGCATCTAGACATAGATGCCATCGATTGGGATCACGTCAATTCACCGCTCTCCCCATCATAGTATTGGCCTTTCGATAAAATGCCTCATTTTACCCCAGGGACAACTCAAGATATTTTTCAAGCTGAAGAGGGACCCGAGGTTCCAAATGCAGATTTAAACTCAGCTAATGATATCCATTTGATCCCGACTCCACATCAGTTGGAGGACGGATCCCACATGTCAGTCGAGGAGACGACTGACGTAGACATCGGCTTAGACCCAATGAATCCATAGATTATCAAGTTGGGGGTAAGCTTATCCCCTGAAGAGCAAGCCGACTACATTGCCCTTCTCAAAGAGAAGAAGGAGGTTTTTGCATGGTCATACAGAGACATGCCGGGACTAGATCCATAGCTAGTCACGCATAATCTAACGCTTGACCCGACAATCAAGCCGCTTAAGCAAAAACTACGAAAGATGCACCCAACAAGTGGCCTTGATGGTCAAAGACGAATTGCAAAAGTTATTGGATGCACAGTTTGTCATCTGCATGGATTATCCGCCATGGCTGTCCAACATGGTGCCCATCAAAAAGCCCGACGGGAGGATTCGCATATGCACTAATTTTTGAGATCTAAACAAAGCGAGTCCTAAGGATGATTTCCCCTTGCCAAGCATCGACGCGTTGGTAGACGCTACAACAGGTCATGAAATGCTATCCCTCATGGATGGTTTCTCAGGATACAATCAGATTCGTATCAATCCTGAGGATCAACTCAAAATGGCATTCACAATGCCTTGGGGGACATTTTGTTATAAGGTCATGCCTTTTGGCCTTAAAAATGCTGGCGCCACCTACCAACGTGCCATGACATACATCTTCCATGATTACATGCATAAAACTTTGGAAGATTACATGGATGATTTGTTAGCCAAGTCTCTTTTGCGCTCGGATCATCTCGATGACTTAAGCAAGATTCTCGATCGCCTCATAGAGCATAAGGTCAGACTGAATCCCAAGAAGTGCGTATTCGGCGTCACATCTAGAAAACTCTTGGGTTTTATAGTCTCAAAGCGAGGCATCGAGGTGGACCCAAAGAAAGTCAAGGCAATCCTTGAAATGCCTCCCCCAACTACTATTAAGCAGCTCAAAAGTTTGCAAGGAAAGGTCACGTCGATTAAGCGCTTCATAGCGCAGCTATCTGACAAATGCCGACCAATGAACAAATTATTGCACAAGGGGGTTACATTTCACTGGGATGACGAGTGCCAGTCAGCCTTTGATGAAATCAAACAATACTTGGCTTCGCCGCCAGTATTGGCACCACCTAGACCAGGAGTGTCGTTCTACTTATACATCTCAGCTATCGAGGTGGCACTGGGCGCCATGCTGGCCCAGAAGAATGAACTTCACAAAGAATAGGCTACTTACTATCTTAGCCGCACCCCGGTCAGTTATGAACTTAACTATGCATACGTCGAGAAACTCTGCTTGGCAGTGGTGTTTGCTACCAAGAAGCTACGCCACTACATGCTGAGCAACACTACGTATGTTGTGTCTAAGGAGAATCCATTGCGATACATGATGAGTCGTACTTATCATAGTAGTCGCACGGCGAAATGGATCATGTTGTTGATGGAATTTGACATAGAGTTTATTGGACAGAAATCTATCAAAGGACAAGTCATAGCCGATCAACTAGCAGAGGCTCCTCTTGAAGACGATCAGCCTCTAGTCATAGAACTACCCGATGATGGGGTCTTCCATGTCTCAGAATCGCCAGATTCTGATGAGCCTGAGTCACAGGCCGACATAACCTTATTTTTTGATGGTTCTAAGTGTGAGCAAGGTGGTGGCACGGGAATAGTATTCTTCACACCGCAGGGCGCTCCAATGCCCCTGTCATTTAAATTAAACTTCCCATGCACCAACAATAATGCAGAGTATGAAGCCTTGCTCATAGGTCTTCAGACAACAATCGCCATGAACATCAAATGACTGAACATCTTTGGTGATTCGCTGTTAATTGTCAATCAAGTCAAAGGGGTATACCAATGCAAATGCCCAGTTCTACAGGCTTATAAAGCCCTTGTGGACAAATTCCTGGCAAAACTTGAATGGTACGACATCGAGGCACTCCCTCGATCATCGAATCATTTTGCGGACACAATGGCCTCCTTGGGGTCACTAATCCCGCAAGACCTTTCTGGTGATATGACAACCATTCAAGTCAAAACCCTATCGCAATCCACATGATCCAGATTGAACCATCCTCGGATAAGTTCTCTCGAATCCACGATCATCTGAAACATGCCAACTAGGGGTCCTTGTTCTCCCCTACTCCCATTAATAGCAACACAACGCTGTTCTTACAAGTTCTATCCCGCTCAGCATTTGTTAGGGATGAACTTCAAGAGGGATTGGCTGTTCATACTATCGAGGTTTTTGATCAACAGGACTGGTATTTACCCATTAGAGACTACCTCAAGTTAGGTAATCTCCCGCTTGGATTGACGCATGCCGCAAAACGAACATTCAAGCAGAAAGCGGCTAAGTATGTCTTGATAGGAGACATTTTGTATCGTCGTAGCTATGAAGGGATCCTCCTTCGTTGCTTGGACCAACAAGAGTCCACTTGGGCAGTCGCCCAAGCGCACGATGGTACATGTGGTGGCCACTTCAGTGGTATGGCCATCGCAAAGCGCATTCTTCGCATGGGCTATTATTGGCCATCTTTAGAGCGAGATTGTTGCGCATATGTCAAGAAGTGCGTGAAGTGTCAACATCATGCCAATTTGATGCACGTACCTTCCCAGGCCTTGCAGATAGTCCAATTTGCTTGGCCATTTTTGTAGTGGGGCTTCGATCTAATTGGAAATATCTCCCCTGCATCGTCAGGCCGTCACACGTTTATCATAACGGCCACTGAGTATTTTACCAAGTGGGTGGAAGCAATTTCGCTGACCTCTACGACAGGACCCCGCATTGTGGAGTTCATTTTGCATAACATCATATGTCATTTTGGTATTCCATCCAAAATAATCTCGGATAATGGGCCACCATTCAAGAACAAAGACGTGCATGCTTTGACCACAAAGTACAAAATTTAGCATAGTTTTTCGACACCCTATTATCCGTAGGCAAATGGGCAAGCAGAGGCGTCAAACAAAATGCTAGTTGCCATCCTTAAAAAGACGGTCGCAGACAGTCATAAGGATTGGCACATCCAAATTCCACTTGCCCTTTGGGCTTATCGCACTAGCATTCGGACGCCCACTAGGGCTACTCCGTTTTCGCTCGTGTATGGCTCCGAGGCAGTCATGCCTCTAGAGTTGGAAATTCCTTCCCTGCGCATATCAATGCAAGAGTTCATCAATGATGATGCTGCACGGCAGGCCCGGTTAGACCAACTTACGTTGCTTGACGAACGACGCGTTAATGCTCTCGAGCACTTACGTATCTATCAAGAGCGACTTAAGAAAGCTTACAACATGAAAGTTCACCTAAGGGACTTCCAGGTTGGTGATTTGGTTTTGAAGGAAAACCAACAGAACTCTAATTTGCCGTCCCACCTAAGGGACAAGTTCACGGCAAATTGGTTAGGTCCATATGTCATTGATAGCAAAATAGGACCCGGGACGTACCGGCTAGCCTCTCTTGACGGAATCAAGGAAACAGAACCCTTGAATATCAGTCATTTGCGACCATTCTATATCTAAGAGAGCCATATCCCAAAAAGGCTCCAAGGATTCCTAAAATCGCTTGGTCAAATCCCAAAAAGGCTCCAAGGATTCCTGAAATCGCTTGGTCAATCCCAAAAAGGCTCCAAGGATTCCTGAAATCGCTTGGTCAATCCCAAAAAGGCTCCAAGGATTCCTGAAATCGCTTGGTCAAATCCCAAAAAGGCTCCAAGGATTCCTGAAATCGCTTGGTCAATCCCAAAAAGGCTCCAAGGATTCTTGAAATCGCTTGGTCAAATCCCAAAAAGGCTCCAAGGATTCCTGAAATCGCTTGGTCAAATCCCAAAAATGCTCCAAGGATTCTTGAAATCGCTTGGTCAAACCAAAAAGCTCCAAGGATTCCCGAAATCGCTTGGTCAAACCAAAAAGCTCCAAGGATTCCCGCAATCGCTTGGTCAAACCAAAATGCTCCAAGGATTCCCGCAATCGCTTGGTCAAACCAAAAAGCTCCAAGGATTCCCGCAATCGCTTGGTCAAACCAAAATGCTCCAAGGATTCTTGCAATCGCTTGGTCAATCCAAAAAGCTCCAAGGATTCCCGCAATCGCTTGGTCAAACCAAAAAGCTCCAAGGATTCTCGCAATCGCTTGGTCAAACCAAAAAGCTCCAAGGATTCTCGCAATCGCTTGGTCAACCCAAAAAGTTCCAAGGATTCCCGCAATCGCTTGGTCAAAAGAAAAATAAAATCATCAAAAATAACAAAGATTTGCATCTCATTTCTAGGCATGCTCAAATTCATCAATACAAAGCTCTTCTCGCATCTCATCTTCATATTCACAAAAAAAATCAATCCATCAAAAATACAAAAATATGTAGCTGCATTAAGCATCACACCCATACATTGCATATTTGTGGTCGTACAGGTCAAAGGCACCATAGACTGTAATTATTCTGCTAGTCCATCTTGTTCCATAATTTTCCATCTTACATAAACAAACAAACAAACGCCATTTACTGTTGTTTACCACAATAGAGTCAGTGGTCTTATAATGTATCAAGAGTTTTCGTATTTCAGTCGTCATTTTACTTTCTAGCCATGTACTGTACCAAGTCAAAGAGATTTTACGAAGGTAGAGTTCTACTTGAAATACGCCTTGTTACGTAACATCCTATCACAAGCTAAAACACATAAAACAATTCCTAAGTTGTACGAACGAAAGATGAAACCTGCATAGTAATCTAGGTCACCATAAGCGAAACGGTTATCTTGCTTATCCCCCCGTGTAAATGACCCAAGGAATGCTGAGAGTTGGCAAAAGGACAAGCATCCTCCCTACCCAATTCCCCAAGAATCCCAAATTTCTCTATAGTTGCAAAACATCAAAAAATTTGCAAACGTCAAAAACTCCAAAATTTGACATCCAACAGTGCACACATCAAAAAGCACTTACAATAGTGACTCTTATCACTAAAATCCAAATCCCTTGCTCAAAAGAAAAATATATAAAAATAAACAATGATTTTTATCACTACAATTGAGCAAGTATCCCAATACAATTGAAGAAAAAAAGGGAGTTGAACTTGAATCCCTAGAACTCTCAGCATTTCGAAAGGTCATGAGGTAAGCCTCAGTACCGATTTGGTTGACAGCCTATTGGTCACTGGCGGTAAACCTCCCGCATGACGATATATCTGTCACATTAACTTGTGTACAGATCAATGTTTGCATGTGGATGAGCTAGCTTATGGTATCCTAGAAAACACCGCAGATTAATCCGACTAAGTACAATAAAGGAGTTAGTGGAGCTAACTAGGTGATCCTCAAGCATAGGTTCGGTTGAAAGCCCATCTGGCACTGGCGGTATCCTAATAAATACCACATAAATGAACTCAATTGCACACACAGGGATGTGAAATAACTTGGTCAAAAACAAGTCCGATTCATACCTTGTTCAAAAGTCTTGTAAGACAAAGTACAATCATGGCTAGTGAGTTAAAACCGCTCGAGTCTCAGAAAACCTTAGCTACATTTCTAAACCAACTGCGCTACTTTTCATCTTTGCAATACCATCAAAAAATACAAAAAAAAGAAAAACCACATGTATACATACAAAGTCATGCATCACAGCAATCGCTTAAAAACAAAATAAACAAAGTCCTAAACAGTCTATGGTGCCCTAACCAAACATCACAAATTCCATTCATCCACTTCATTCTTGCATATCACATATAAATCAAAAACATTTGCACTCAACATAACATATGCATCCATCAAAATAAATTAACATGCATACATCCATATTCATCAACCATCATACATAAGATCAAATCATCACATATGCATCAACAAAATAAAGCCGGTATATATATATATATATATATATATATCGTCAAAAAAAAATGCCCGTAGGCTACAAAACTGGTCCTCTGACCCCGCAATCACATAACAAAACCACCCAGCCTAAGGCGTCGGCCACCATGATCACGCAGGATCGGTGCGACGGGAACTACCCCCCATGGTGTGGGTCCTATGGGACCCCGTAGGGCGGCTACTGCTAGCCCCAACATCACGCCTACTGCCGCCTCCCTCATCCAATCGCCTGCGACGAGATGATGTTGACTGCTCAGTAACACTGTCCCTCGTCCGATGCGAAGATCCACCTCCCGAAGGCTCAGGTAGCCGCCCACCGAGGCGGATGATCTCCCCCTCCAAATCCATCCGATGCCGACACCACTCCGCCTCCCACCTACGGTACATCGCGACTACATCATCGCGCTGCACCAGCTACACTCGTAAGAGATCCCTCTCCCATGCAGCATCAGTATCACCCCCCTGCTGGCAAGGCACCACCCGTCCTCTCCCGCTCTGCTAGCCGAGCCCGTAGGAGATCCCTCTCCCATAGCGCATCCCCCAGCTCCTCATCTCGCCTCCACAGTAGCTCCACCAATCATGCATTCTCAGCGCGTACCCCGGACTCTATGTCCTTCGCATACGTCAGAGGCATGGGACTCTCGAGAATAGCAGCCTACTCTGGCTCCAAATCCACATCAACACCCTCCACCTCCACCATGTCCTCCAAAGGAGCCCCCAATCATCCCTAGGTGCCTCAGCACCCTCCCCGCCCATTGCTGCCACCTCCGCGCCTCCCAGTGGCCCCTCTCCCCGCCATCACCGTAGTACCCACCACTGGTCGTACTCTGTAGTAGTCCCGACGTCATCCATGTCCGGGACATCGATCACCACATCCGAATCCTCGCCCAATGGCGTGATGACCGGTCGGTCTAGAGTCCTCTCATCCCCCCGACGTCGATAGACCACGGGCTCACCAGGAAACCCCTGGCGCACCCCAAACTGTCGTGTAACCCGGCTATACGAGAAGAACTCATGCTCGGTCCCATGCCGCCCAATCAACCACCGCTCTCTACGTACCCATCGGAGCCACTCTCCAGCCTCCGGCCAAGCTGGACAATCTCGATAAGGACGCCAAACCACCTCCCCTAGAGTGAGCCGAGAGAAGGTATCGACATAGTGCCCTATGACACCTGCCCAATGTCGACTCTGTCCCTGCTCTCTAGACCGCCGCCACAAAACTGCATACCCTATCTCCTTATCCTCCATCACCGCCCGAGTCATCCATGGTAACCCGGTTGGCCTCTCAACTGCTATGTGCTGCCAACCCCAACACTGCAATAGATAACTGCAACTGATCCCCTTTCGCCGTCGACAGCGGACCTCATACAGCTCCCCATAGAGCTGTGCCAACAATGTCTGTCCCCATCTCAAGATAAGCGGTGCCTCTATCGGGCACTCTACCAACTGCCAAACCAAATCCAACAGGTTCCATGGGAACCTCGCACCTGACGAGTCAGGTAATAGCATGTTGGAAATGAGGCCCATAAGGAATGCGTGCCTCACTCCCAACACCCCCCTCTCCTGCCACCATCGAACAAAAATCCCACCAACCTGACAGTCAATCTCGACCGTCTCCACTGGGCTCTCTACGCCCAAACGCTCCCCATGGCCGAAGCATCTCGTCAGTACAATTGTCCGCTGATCACGCGACGATGTCCTGATGGGCAGTCCATCTATCGAAATCCGTAGAAGCCGATAGATATCCTCCAAGGTAATAGTCATCTCCCCTGTCGAGAGATGGAAGGTGTTGGTCCATGGATCCCAGAGATTGATCAGGGCCATCAAATAGGCTTGATCCATGACCATTGGCTCTAGATGAGCCACCTGCTTGAGCCCAAGGGCATCAAGCCACTCCCGATCCACCTCGCTCGACGCCCCACGCGCTTCAGAGAAAAGCAATGGATACACGGTACCGGCTCCTAACAACCTGCAAAAGAAAACAATTCAAAAAAAAAGAAAATTAAAATCACGAAAAAGAACTGTACAACAAAAACATGCATATAAAACATTGCCTATCAATGTACAACCAAAACAAAAAAAAAAAAAAAAATAAATTAAATTAAAAAAAAATTAAATTTTTAGTTCTAGGGTTTCTAATCCTAACTGATTAATTTAAAACAAAAACAAACAAAAATTCAAACAAAAATTAAATTTTCAGTTCTAGGGTTTCTAATCCTAACTGATTAATTTAAAACAAAAACAAACAAAAATTAAGACAAAAAATAAATTTTTAGTTCTAGGGTTTCTAATTCTAACTGATTAATTTAAAAAAAAAATTAAAAAATTCAATTAATTTTTCAGTCTAGGGTTTCTAATCCTAACTGATTAATTCAAAAGCAAAACAAAAAAATTCAACAAAAATTAAATTTTTAGTCTAGGGTTTCTAATCCTAACTGGTTAATTTAAAAACAAAACAAAAAAATTCAAAAATACAAACATTACGTCTTAGGGTTTTACGTTCCGTTATCCTAGGGTTTAGTTGTAAGCAAAATTCTTTACCTAGGTTTTACGCTACGTTTAGTTGTACACTAAGTCTTAGTTGTCTTCAATTCAGTTTCAGGGTTTAAGTTTTAAAATTTTTGAAAAACATCATCACAAAAATAATCAAATAAAACAATTGCAATTTTAAACAAAAATAAACTCTAGGGAGCACTTACTGGTCTCGCTTCGGCTCCGCCGCTCGACCCGGTTTGTGCACTCATGATGGCAGGGAAAATCCGGCAGCGCTTCGCTTCGCAGAATTAACCTCCTCCTCCCCAGAGCTCCAAATCGCAAGAAAAATTAGATGCAAATGAGCCCAAACTCAAGTTTTGGCCCTTAAATAGGCCTTTTGAGCTTCAATTCGTCCTTCCCTAGGACGAGCGCTCTAGTTAGCGCTCGTCCCACCCAGGGACGAATTCTAAAGCTGGAATTCGTCCCACCCCGGGACGAATTCAGGCCAAAAACTTCAAAAACATCAAAAAATGGACAAAAATGCACTAAAACAGATAATAAATTTGCCCGATGAGAGTGTTGTTGCACTTAACATCCCGGGCATACAAAACAGACGTTGGGGTCACAAATTGTCATTATCCTACTCCCTAAGAAGGCTATCTTAGCCGGACCGCTCCATGGGAAGACGGATTTTCGCCAATTTCAGCTCCAAACAGCGTCGCAAAAAGGGTTAACACCCACCAAAAATAGGTCTAAATGTTGGAAAAATTGCACATGCTTAACGATAAACCATCTAAAGGCACCCTTGCACAAGTCATCTTGGGTCAAGCGACTCGTCGCTTTTCTCACGAAGGTCATTCCCTCATCGATTCGTCGCTTGAGGGGGTAGTCACACTTAGTCACCAATCAACAAACACACACCCAATCAAGGCAATGACATGCATTCAAAGAATCATTGACAAAGACAATTACGCTCCTGCTTGGGGCAGTAAACAAGCAACAATCACAAATTGATCAAACACTTGGCATTTTGTGAATCATGAACACAAGGTTCCCCCCGTGGACAAAAGGTTGCGCCCTTTGCCTATTCATGACTGATCAATGTCCAAGCTCAAGTCACACCTCACCAAAATAGGTTAATACTTGAAATCAAATTCCTTCGCTCGTCAGAAGCAAGGATTCAAGAATGCATGCCCTTTCCATACTTGGGGCATCAAAATTTGGTTAGGTTACCAAGAAACCCTAATCATTAGTGCTTTGGTTATCTATTTTTGCTCGGTGCTGCGCCATGCACAACGCATCCCAAAAAGGGGCATCTGTAGACACCAAAACAACACCAATCCGATTATGTGACTGCAAACACTGATCGCTTTGACACACACACAGCCCCAGGGCAGCCCTCAGAGGTTAAACAAGTGGTCCTAACCACTTTTATAGCAATTTTGTAAGGTCAAAAGGCAATTTGGCACATTCAGGCACTTTGCTCAGTATTCGTCTCACCCAGGGACGAATTCAAACTGGGATCCGTCTCACCCAGGGACGAATTCTTAATTCGTCTTTGGTCAGGACGAATTCCAGGTTTAACGGGAAAAAAGAAGAATGGCGCCAAGTGGCAGCCAAAGACAGTCAATTGATGACTCTTGCCTCGCACGCGCGTGTAGGTGGGCAGATGGGCCGTTAGAGGACTGTCACAAGGGCATTCATGAAAGCCCAAGTCATGGAGGACCTTCCTCTCTCATGAGAAGACATGACCGCCACATGGCACCTATGACCACCACATGGCGCTTATGCATGTCTCTCCAAAGAGACCCCCTGGGTCTATAAAATGGTGGACTTTTCCCACCCAAAAGGACAAGGAGGAAGCATTTTCAAGCAACGAAGTGCTGCCGATTTGATACCACGCCTTTACCCTTTTGATTTGCATTTTCCACATCCTTAATCTCTTTCGCAAGAGAGGTTATTGGGTGGCTATTGGAAGTGTGAATTCGGACCCAAAAACCCGACATTTGGCCACTTTAATCCACCAATTTGCCGACAACCCCATCCTAAGAGATTTTGGGCCCATCCCAAGTGGATTGGTGCCAAAATCAAGTTCCAACGGTGGGCGGCCCACTTGGGCGCCCCGCACCTTTTAAGTTTCATTCTAATTGGTTCTTTTGTCATTTGTTCATCTTTCATTTCATTTTATGCTGTCTAGATAGTTCATATGTTCGATTCCATAATGTTTTGATCAGATTTCATCATGTTCTCGTCGCTTTTGTTGTCCCACTAACTTGCAGGTAGCGACGCCAAATTCTCGCTGATGGAGGTCAAATTGGGAGAATCCGACCATCTGGGTCATCCCAAAATGCCCCCAATTAGCTAACCCCTCTGTTTGTAGGTCATTTGGAGATCCCGAGGTGTGACATTTGAGCGGCATCAACTCGGCATTTTAACACAGTCGAATTCGTCCTACCCGAGGACGAATTACAGTCGGATTCGTCCTACCCGAGGACGAATTACAGTCGAATTCATCCTGACCAGGGACGAATTTCAGTTGAGTGCGAATTGGCCGACTGTTTCGATGGCAGTGGCCTTCTGGTAATGTTTTCTGGTCTCTGTCGAGTTTGCAGGTCATTTAGAGTCATTTTGTCTATCGATTTGGCTAATATTTTACATGCATCTTTCATTAATTTTAGAGAACAAACGTTTCTTATTTGCAGCAGGTGCTACTAACATCTTTGTTGTTTCTTTGATCGCAGGAGGAGCAGAAAAGGTTAAGGACTCATCAACACCAGCGACGGCAACGTCTTGGCCCGCCCATTTCAAATGTGGGCACGCGGAAGGAGGAACATTAAGTCTTGATTGTAACCAAATTCATTTAACGCTCCTAGCCCCTGAAAAGGGAGGAGGCGTCTTTGTAACCGAGATCAAGAGAGTTAAATAAAAGGGCTGTGATTTCTCCATTTTCTTGTATCTCATTTCAATGCGTCTCTTTCATTTCATGCATTCTACATTTCTAGGACTTAAGCGTGTTTGATTTTGAATACATCGCAATTAGTGTTTCCTTCTCTCGGAATCTCGTTCTTTCACTATGTGTAGTGGTGGATCATGTGAATCTGCTGAGATTTGTTTTTCCTCAATGTCATAAAATACTATCGAGGGTTACATACACTTTTGCACACTTCCTATGAAGGAATTTAATGCATTGGGGTATTTTTATTGAACTTGGATAGACTTTAAAATTTCCATCAATGCTTCCCTATGAGGTGTTGATTGTTGTATTATCTCATTTATTGACAATTTTGCTAAAGCCATTTTCAAACTTTGTGTTAACCGGCTGTTCAAAGTAACAACTGGGTGATTGTGGAAAGGTGGTGGTGGAATGCTTGGTCCAAGTTGTATGGGCACATTTGTTGGTTGTGTTGTTGGAGCCTGTGTTGTGCGATTAGCTTGCCTCTGTCCATGGGTAACTATGTTGATGGCTCCTACAAAACCTTAGGGTAGTTGAGACACATAATTAACCTGGTTGGGAGGAACTGTAGAAGTTGATGCTCCCATCGGTTGTTGATTTACCTCTCGATGTGGCAAAGGTGTCTAATAGATGCCTAGGTTTTGATTGTTTTGGTCTATTGTATTTTCCACTTTGATTGTACCTGCTTCCAATAAATCTTGCACAATACCTTTAAATCCATGACAACCTTCGATATCATGTCCTCTTTATCTATGATAGATGCAAAAGAGGTGTTATTTGTAACCTTTTGTTTTTGGTTTGTTAGGATCTTCAAGTTTCATTTCTGGAAATGTAAAAGGATTTGATGCATACAACTTCTGAAACACTAATGAATATGGCTCTTGTATTGGTGTGTAATTTATTTTTGTCTTAAAATGATGTTGTTGCCTTTTTACAGGTTTTATCTAATTTTTTGCCTGCTGTGGGGGTGGAACTTGTTGAGAAGCAACACACCCCCACTAAAAAAAATGAAATTCCATCCTTTGAAAATATTTAGTTTTCATTTTGTCACGGGGACCCTCTTGATGTTTTTCAGGTTTTAATTCCAAATTTTGCTTGCCTCCTTTTTCAAGTTTTGCATATATCAAAGTATCCAAGTAGGCTTGCATATGGCTTTGATTTCAATTTAGAATTCATTTTTCAAATGTTAGAATCATTTCTGAGTAAAGAAGATCTTTCACTAATATGTAAAAATGCAGAATACAGATGAATAAATTCATTGGAGTCAACCTACAATTTTTGGAAAATTTGCAAAGTGGAAGTAACTTGAGGAAACGTCACGATTTCGTGACATATTCCATTTTTGAAAACGTCGCGATATCGTGACATATTCCATTTTCGAAAACGTCGCGATATCGCGACATATTCCGATTGGAAGCAAGCTCGAAGAAAACGTCGCAATTTCATGATTTTTTGGTAGAAAGAGCCAAGTGATGAAAACGTCACGATATCGTGACATATTCTGGTTGGAAGATCAAGTGACGAAAATGTCACGATATCGCGACATGTTTGGATTGGAAGCATCAAGTGAAGAAAACTTTGCGATATCATGACAGCTTTGGATTGGAAGCATCAAGTGACGAAAACGTCGCGATATCGCGATAGATTCCATTTTTGGAAATGTCATGATTTCACGACATATTCCATTTTCAAAAATGTCTCGATATCGTGACATATTCTGGTTGGAAGCCAAGCTCGAAGAAAACATCATGATTTCACAACGTGTTTTGGTAAAAAGAGCCAAGTGATGAAAACGTTGTGATATCGCGACATATTCTGGTTGGAAGCATCAAGTGACGAAAAAATCATGATATCGCAACAGCTTTGGATTGGAAGTATCAAGTGACGAAAACATCGCGATATCACGATAGATTCCATTTTTGGAAATTTCATGATTTCATGACATATTCCATTTTTGAAAACATCGCGATATCGCGACATATTTTAGTTGGAAGCCAAGCTTGATGAAAACGTCGTGATTTCATGACATGTTTTGGTAGAAAGAGCCAAGTGATGAAAACGTCGCGATATCATGACATATTTTGGTTGGAAGAATCAAGTGATGAAAACGTCGCGATTTCGTGATAGCTTTGGATTGAAAGCATCAAGTGATGAAAACATTGCGATATCGTGACAAATTCCATTTTCAAAAATGTCATGATTTCGCGACATATTCCATTTTCAGAAACGTCGCGATATCATGACATATTTTGGTTGGAAGCCAAGCTCGAAGAAAACGTCATGATTTCACAACATGTTTTGGTAGAAAGAACCAAGTGATGGAAACGTCATGATATCGTGACAGATTGTCGATCGAAAGCGAATCTTAAAGAAAACATCGTGATATCATGACAGGTTTGAGTCAAAAGCAAAGCTTAAAGAAAACGTCGTGATATCGCGACAGATTTTATTTGGAAGTGAATCTTGAAGAAAACGTCGTGATATCGCGACAAGTTTTAATTGGAGGCACAACTTGAAGAAAATGTCACGATTTCGTGACGTGTTTCATTTTCGCGATGGCATAAGCTTAGGAAGAGTCAAGTATGGAAAACATCGTGATATCGCGACGAGTTTTGATTGAAGGCTAAAAGTGAGGGAAACATTGTGATATCGTGACATGTCTTGTTTTCGCGATGACATAAGCTTGAAAGAAATGAACTAAGGGAAACGTCGCGATATCGTGACCTATTTTCGCAAGGGCAAAAGCAAAGGAAAAGCAGCTTGAGGAAAGCGTCACGATATCGTGACATGTTTTTAAAGAATATGAGCTTGGAAGAAGAAAATCAAGCCGACATGTAATGAACATTAGGGTTTAATTTAATAATATTAAAATGCTAACCCTTGCTTTTCTTTTGCAGAAAGTGATCCGACAGTTGCATAATAGCAGAAGTAATGGCGAGAAAGACAAAGATAAGCACAAATCAAGCGAGGACCATCAGATGGAAATGGGAGATGCCGGGAATTTTTGGTCCATCCAGATTTTATAGATCTGGCCGCAAAAAGACTTTGAGGTGTGACTAAGCAGCTGCCCTTTTAATGAAATATGTCGACAATTGGCCGAAAAATGAAAATATCTGCACACAGTCACCGAAATTTGCCGATGGATGCATTTAATGGGAAAATTTATGGCGAAAGTAATGGCGTGCAGAGAATTTCAACTCGAACCAAACAAATGCGGTTGTGCGAGGATAGAAGGCCCGAGAAGTTAGTGACTCATCCAAATTTCCCAGAGGAATTAATGAGATGTTCCTGACAGACGCACCAGAAAAATGAAGATATCTACACACAGTTACAGGTGGATGAAAATAATATCAAATTGTGCCTTCTCCATTTATGGCAAGAACCGCACGAAGATTTTTAGAGTGATTAGGGTTTATCGAAACTCTATATAAAAATGCCTTATATTGTAAAACCTCGGCGGTGGGATTTTAGGATAAGATTTAGGGTTTTAGGAAAAGATATTTTTGAAAAGATCAGGGTCTGTCCTGAATCTATATATACTTCCTTTGAATGTAAAATCAGGAGGCGAAAACTTAGAATAAAAGCTATTGGAGCAATTTCTTGCAAATCTTGTTGAATGCTTTGTTCTGGACCTGGAGTTGGTGTGACTTCATTTTCTGTGATAGCGTGGCCAGGAGCCTAATCTCTTTTGGATTATGATAAGTGCATCTTCTTTTGTTTTCGTCTCACTAAGGTTTATTTAATTTATGTTATAAATCTGTGTTATCAAGATTGGATATGCTGCTAGGCTTCATTCCTTTTATTGTATGTTAGGGAAAATTAGAGATTTAAGGTTCAGGTCTGTTCTAATTGCTCTGTCCTCACTGCATGAGCTATGCTGTTGGTGAGAGATACCAATTGACACCGACTTCCCTTTTGTTTATGATTTTCTTTCAGATCTGTGTCTCATCTCCGTCTTATGCTCTTAGTAGAAGGTGATCTTAGAAATCTGGACACCTTCCTCTTTGATTTGTTCTATTGTGAAGCTAAATAGTATAACTAAAATTGGTAGTTTTGATTTTGCAACTAAGTTAGATAAACTTCTCTTTCTGCCCTACCCTACTCTCTCTGTTCCACCGATTGAATGATCCATTTTTATTTTCTTTTAAATTTATCTTTTATTTAAATCTGCTAAAGCATAAAGAGCTAGATCAAAGAACTGATTGTAAATCTGATTGTCCACAAAGATAACCAACTCCAAAAACATTACTGAACTAAAGTCTCGAACCCGTTGTAAGGTAACATACAGTCCACTTGAAACTATTCCAGAAGCGGAAAAGAGTGAATAGACATTCGACCCAACTCTGTAACTCACACCTTGGATATCCAACAAGATCCTAAAGTGAGTGGGATTTATCCCTTATAAGTGTTATCGGTATTTTATGCTCATTCTTCACAGGGTGTGTATAAAAGTCGAACCAACATTTAAAATTGGCGCTAGTTATTTTACCAACATTTAAAATTGGTGCTAGAAGGAGGGCCTAACTTCGTTCAGTATTTGTTAAGGATTGTAAGTCGCTTGTGAAAAGCTGGATTCTACCTACAGAGTAACAAGGTCCCACTCCAGAGCTAGAGAGCTCCTTGTGCCTGAGTTAGAAACCCCAAGGAGAAGCAGCCTCAGAAGGGCCAAGTCTTTGTCTGAAATAGTTTTATCACCACTTGTAGTTACTCCAACTACAACTAAAAATATCATCGTTAATCAAGTAGTAATGGCAAGCTGGTTGGGTTCCACTGCCTTGAACATCCCTGGTGCAGCGCATGATTTGCCCAAAACCCTGAGAAGTATCTTCCTACTTATAAACATGATGGAATTAGAACAGCAGAAGAACACCTGGTAGCTTTTAAAAATGCTCTAAAGTTGCTAAATGTACAACATGAAGATGTGGCTTGTAGGTTATTCCCTTTCACTCTCTAGGAGGGGGCATACGACTGGTTTTTGAATCTCACCAATGATTCTATTGCTAGTTGGAATGACCTGGAGACAGTTTTTGTATCGCAATTTGGTGAAGTGATAGATCCCAGTCTATTATATCAACAGTTCTCTAGCATTAAAAGAGAAATAAATGAGACTGTCAGATCTTTTAATATCAGGTTTCAAAAGGCTTATGGTAGATTGACAGGTCATTATGTGCCAACTGCAAATCTAGCATTGGAAATTTTTAAGAATTCCCTAGATCCAGTGACCTCTGTTTTCTTGAAAAGAGATGCCAATGTTACTAATCTAACAGAGGCTTATAGAGAAGCTTTGGTTCTTGAAAGACAATTGGGACCTCAACCTTTGAATGTTCATCAAATTCCTTTTGTGTCACAAAATACCCCTGTCTTAAACCCTATCCCACATCAAATAATGTTGCCAGCATGCCACACTCCACCGATAGGAAATCCATTGGCTGTAACGCAGGCTGAAAGTATATAGAATCCAGTGAAAGAATCTGATAACACAAGAGTTGAGGAAGTCTCAAAGATGGTCCAAAGGTTGGCAAATGACTTTTTGAGTTTCAAAAGGCAAGTGTCCACCAGAGAAAATGCAAACATATTTCCTTATCAACAAAACAGATTCACTAGACCACCGTACGAGCCCAACAAAGATTATAAAGGAAAGGGGCATGATGTGAATATTTGTGACTTGGCTTTGCCTAACTGGTGCAGGATACACGGGACATCTCAGCACGGGGAATTGGACTGTTTGGAGTTCTGCAATGCTTTTGAAGCTCTATCTGGTGAGTTGGTTTCTCCTGAACATCAAAGAAATGTGGATGGTCCAAGTTCATCCAAGCATAGTACAACTATGGTCTTAGATTCATTTACTTTTCCAAATGAATCAGAGAATGTTGTGGAAATACCTATGGATGAGGTGCAGGCTTTTCAACAATATAGGAGGGACAACTACAACCTCAGGAACAGAAATCCAGAGCCTAATACTACATCTACGCCTCCAGACAACTCCCATAATGTTCCTCCAGGTCCATCTCCAAATGATAACCCACCTCCGCCCAAGGGAGGAAATCCGAGAGGACCAGATGCATTTGTCCCTCCACTCAATAAGGGATATAATATAGTGGAGGACATGAAGAAGATCAAAGCCAACATCACTCTTCATGAGTTGGCCCAAATTTTTGAACAAAGGGATAACCTGATCAAAACATACTCTGAACCTACTGCCAAACCTCTGGAAAAAGGGAAGAAGATAGCTAATGCGAATATGGCTATGTACAAAGAAAATACTGAAGTTCCACCTTTCCTACTGACTGTCCGTATATTTGGGAAAAATTTACACAACTGTCTGGTAGATTCTGGTGCTTCAGCCAATGTCATGCCTCTAGCCATCTGTCAGCAGTTGGGTTTGACCCCCATGAACTCCGAGATGAGAGTCATCCAATTGGATAAGTCTGAGGTTAAAGTGGTAGGTGAACTTCAGAATATACACATCCAGCTAGCATCTGAGCCAAGAGCGCAACACAGAATTGACATTCAGGTGGTGGATATTCCTGTAGGATACGGAATGCTTCTGAGTAGGGATTGGTCAAAATCCTTGAATGGGTACTTGGCGACTGATTTTTCGCATATGTGGTTACCCTGGAATGGTTTTGCAAATCAATTAAGAATCGACAGAGAACCAAGATATAAACTCATGATCACTGAGTATAATGCCAAGAATGAGACTGTTAATCTTGTTGAGGACTGTTATATCGGGGTTTATAATTTGACAACTACTCAAAAGGAGAAACCTGTTAAAGCTCACCAAGATCACGATAATGAAGTTGGAATGCTTCATATTGATGGAGCTAAATCTAAGCAAGGTTTTGGTACAGGGGCTATTCTTAAAGGACCAAAAAATCAAACCTGTTTTATGTCTTATCGCTTGCAGTTTCCCTGCATGAATAATTTGGCAGAATATGAAGCATTAGTACCAGGATTAAAATTTGCTTTACATTACTTTGATCATGCAGATACGAAAGCTCGTATGTTGGACTTGATTGGTTTACAGGGTGAACGACTTCAAGCCGTGGAGCATTTTAGTCGACACCAAGAGACAGTCAAGCGCTGGCTTGACGAAAGGGCCAATTCGAAGGCCTTCAAACTTGCAGACCTGGTGTTTCTATGGGACAAAGCCCATGAAAAGAAGCGTAAATACACCAAGTTGCAACCTCTATGGATAGGGCCATACCAGATTGCCGAAATCCTAGGTAATAATGCATTTCGTCTACAGGACCTAGAAGGTAATTTTTTGAACCTTCCTATCAATGGTCAATATCTAAAGCATTATTTCTCAGTTGTTCCATCCACTACATCATCTGAATAAATCACAAAGACTTTGTGCATATGTATATATTGTAAATAAAGTTTGAAGTAGTGTGTTTTTATTTTGTTTTATTTTAAGGTTAAAGTGTTGTGTTTTGTCTTTTGTAGGAAATTGCAAATTTATCTTTAATTGGTGGCCCTTTTTCTCTTCTTTAGCTTTTAAATCCTGTTTGTTCAAAATTTTTGCCTAAGCAACAAACCACAAATCAACATTTAAAATTGGATTGGCGCTATAAAGAGTGAAGTAGTGTGTTTTCATTTTGCTTTATTTTAATTAAGAGATAGTCTGCTTGAACTAAAAAGTGGAACTACTTGTTATTTAGAACAACAGTAGAAAGATAATTGGATTTTGTATCTTGCTTGCCACAATTATTTTGATTATAAAGAAACTACTATACTGTTTGGCTGAAGAACTCCCAGGGAATCCAAGAAAAGTTGGTCATGAGAGGGGACTCCGATTCATGAAATTATTTTAAGTGTCCAAAGAAGCTATTGGTACCCAGGCTGAAGCGGTTAGTCGATCAATGAAATATAAAAGAGAAATTCTAGCAAGGCTTTCCAGATATCGGTATATTTCAAAAAGAGAGAGAGAAGGTGAAAGTTGGGCAAGCCAACATAAAACTGGCACTCTTTTCTACAAAAAAAAAAAAGGTTATGTGATGAAAGAGATAGCCAAGGCTCCCGAAGGATACATCTCAAACGTGTTCACCAAGCTATAGATACCACCTCATAGTTGTGAGTCAGGGTCGTGAAAATCTAAAGAGTAACTCTGTCGGGGCTGTAAAAGGCTAAACTAGTAAACAGAGCCCTACTCGGTTTCCCCTTCACAATCTAAAAAATTGATCAATCCAAAGTAAACATTCGAAGGCCCGGTCATCCTTGAAGGAAGGTTTATACGCTTATAATTGCACATCAGAATCTTCCTTAAGTGGTTCAACCTAGTATGTCCTTGGGAAACTTTAACAACTATCAGATAGTAGTTAAATTATTTTGAAGAATATTTGTGGCAAAGCATGGTACATAGTCTAAATTGTTTTGAAACTAGAGTTCTGGATTCTAAATAGTGCTACTATTTTCCCCGTAGATATCGCCATTTGTTGAGAAGCAACACACCCCCACTAAAAAAATGAAATTCCATCCTTTGAAAATATTTAGTTTTCATTTTGTCGTAGGGACCCTCTTGATGTTTTTCAGGTTTTAATTCCAAATTTTGCTTGCCTCCTTTTTCAAGTTTTGGCCTATATCAAAGTATCCAAGTAGGCTTGCATATGGCTTTGATTTCAATTTAGAATTCATTTTTCAAATGTTAAAATCATTTCTGAGTAAAGAAGATCTTTCACTAATATGTAAAAATGCAGAATACAGATGAATAAATTCATTGGAGTCAACCTACAATTTTTGGAGAATTTGCAAAGTGGAAGTAACTTGAGGAAACGTCGCGATTTCGCGACATATTCCATTTTTGGAAACGTCGCGATATCGCGACATATTCCATTTTTGAAAACATCGCGATATCGCGACATATTCTGGTTGGAACCAAGTGATGAAAACGTCACGATTTCACGACGTGTTTTGGTAGAAAGAGCCAAGTGATGGAAACGTCGTGATATCGCGACATATTTTGGTTGGAAGCATCAAGTGATGAAAACGTCGCGATATCGCGATAGGTTTGGATTGGAAGCATCAAGTGACAAAAACGTCGTGATATCACGATAGCTTTGGATTGGAAGAATCAAGTGACGAAAACGTCACGATATCGCAACAGATTCCATTTTCAAAAATGTCATGATTTTGCAACATATTCTATTTTCGAAAATGTCACGATATCGCAACATATTTGGTTGGAAGCAAAGCTGATGAAAACGTCACGATTTCGCGACATGTTTTGGTAGAAAGAGCCAAGTGATGAAAACGTCACGATATCGTGACATATTTGGATTGGAAGCATCAAGTGATGAAAACGTCACGATATCGCGACATCTTTGGATTGGAAGCATCAAGTGACGAAAACGCTGCGATATCATGACAGATTCCATTTTCAAAAATGTCATGATTTTGTGACATATTATTTGGAAATGTCGCGATATCGTGACATATTCTGGTTGGAAGACAAGCTTAATGAAAATGTCACGATTTCGCGACATGTTTTGGTTGAAAGAGCCAAGTGATGAAAACGTCGCGATATCGCGACATGTTTTGGTTGGAAGCATCATGTGATGGAAAACGTCAGCGATATCGCGAAATTTGGATTGGAAGACAAGTGAGAAATGTCGTGATATCGTGATTATTTGAAATGCAGAGTGACATATTCATTGGAAATGTCGTGATATCGCGACATATTTTGGTTGGAAGCAAAGCTCGAGGAAAACATCACGATTTCATGACATGTTTTGGTAGAAAGAACCAAGTGATGGAAACATCGCGATATCGCGACAGATTTTACTTGGAAGTAAAGCTTGATGAAAACGTCGCGATATCGCGATATGTTTTAGTTGAAGCTATGTTATAGAAAACATTTTGCGATATCGCGACAGGTTTTAGTTGGAAGTGAAGCTTGATGAAAACGTCGCGATATCACGACAAGTTTTAATTGGAGGTAAAGCTCGAAGAAAACATCACAATTTCGTGACGTGTTTCATTTTTGCTATGGCATAAGCTTAGGAAGAGTCAAGTACAAAAAACATCGCGATATCGTGACGAGTTTTGATTGAAGGCAAAAAGTGAGGGAAACGTTGTGATATCGCGATATGTCTCATTTTTGTGATGACGTAAGCATAAGAGAGATGAAGTGTGGAAAACGTCGCGATATCGCGACATCATTTTCGCGAGGGCAAAAGCAAAGGAAAAGCAGCTTGAGGAAAACGTCGCGATATCGCGACATGTTTTTAAAGAATATGAGCTTGGAAGAAGAAAATCAAGCCGACATATAAGGAACATTAGGGTTTAATTTAATAATATTAAAATGCTAACCCTTGCTTTTCTTTTGCAAAGGCGATCCGACAGTTGCATAATAGCAGAAGTAATGGCGAGAAAGACAAAGATAGGCATAGATCAAGCGAGGGCCATCAGATGGAAATGGGAGATGCCAGGAATTTTTGGTCCATCCAGATTTTACAGATCTAGCCGCAAAGAGACTTTGAGGTGTGACTAAGCAACTGCCTCATTTAATGAAATATGTCGACAATTGGCCGAAAAATGAAAATATCTACACACAGTCACTAGAATTTGCCGATGGATGCAGTTAACGAAAAATTTATGGCGAAAGTAATGGCGTGCAGAGAATTTCAACTCGAAACAAACAAAGGCGGTTGTGCAAGGATAGAAGGCCCGAGAAGTTAGTGACTCATCCAAATTTCCCAGAGGAATTAATGAGATGCTCCCGATAGATGCACCCGAAAATGAAGATATCTACACACAATTACAGGTGGATGCAAGTAATATCAAATTCTGCCTTCTCCATTTATGGCAAGAACCGCACGAAGATTTTTAGAGTGGTTAGGGTTTATCGAAACTCTATATAAAAATGCCTTATATTGTAAAACCTCGATGGTGGGATTTTAGGATAAGATTTAGGGTTTTAGAAGAAGATATTTTTGAAAAGATCAGGGTCTGTCCTGAGTCTATATATACTTCCTTTGAATGTAAAGTCAAAGGCGAAAACTTAGAATAAAAGCTACTTTAGCAATTTCTTGCAAATCTTGTTGAATACTTTGTTCTGTACCTGGAGTTGGTGTGACTTTGTTTTTCTATGATAGCGTGGCCAGGAGCCTAATCTCTTTCGGATTGCGATAAGTTCATCTTCTTTTGTTTTTGTCTCGCTAAGGTTTATTTAATTTATGTTGTAAATATGTGTTATCAAGATCGAATATGCTGCTAGGCTTCATTCCGTTTGTTGTATGCTAGGGAAAATTAGAGATTTAAGGTTCAGGTCTGTTCTAATTGCTCTGTCCTCACTGTGCAAGATGTGCTGATGTTGAGAGATACCAATTGACATCGACTTCCCTTCTGTTTATGATTTTCTTTCAGATTTGTCTCATCTCCGTCTTATGCTCTTAGTAGAAGGTGATCTTAGAAAGCTGGACACCTTCCTCTTTGATTTGTTCTATTGTGAAGCTAAATAGTATAACTAAAATTGGTAGTTTTGGTTTTGCAGCTAAGTTAGATAAACTTCTCTTTCTGCCCTACCCTACTCTCTCTGTTCCACCGATTGAATGATCCATTTTTATTTTCTTTTAAATTTGTCTTTTATTTAAATCTGCTAAAGCATAAAGAGCTAGATCAAAGAACTGATTGTAAATCTGATTGTCCACAAAGATAACCAACTCCAAAAACATTACTGAACTAAAGTCTCGAACCCGTTGTAAGGTAACAGATAGTCCACTTGAAACTATTCCAAAAGCCAAAAAGAGTGAATAGACATTCGACCCAACTCTGTAACTCACACCTTGGATATCCAACAAGATCCTAAAGTGAGTGGGATTTATCCCTTATAAGTGTTATCGGTATTTTATGCTCGTTCTTCACAGGGTGTGTATAAAAGTCGAACCAATAGAACCGCTTGATAATTCTATTGTTACGGTTGTTGTTGTTGTTGGGGTTGTTGGATTTGTGTTTGGGCCGGTTGATTTAACCATTGTTGGTCCAAAACTATTTGGTTAACCTACGCAGTCTTTGATTAACCATGGTTATTCCCATTTTTATTCTTATTGTGCCACTCTGTAATGGATTCTTTAGGATATTTCATCCCTAAGAATGAACATGGAGAAGTACAACCACTAATCATAACAACAATATCAAAATCATAAATTCAAAAGGCATAACCTATAGGTGAGAAGAATGTTTGTTTGGTACATGCTGAACCTTACAATTCTTACGTTGATGAGATAAGAAACTTTCTCAAGTCTATAATACTCCCATTAGAAATTACACGAACTACAAAAATAACATTAAAAAAAGAGTAATTCGTTTTACTCTACTGGGGGATGTGTTATACAAATGTGGATATGATGGAATATTATTACAATGTTTAGATCCAATTGAAGTATAACGAGCAATAATAGAAGCCCACGATGGTACTTGTCATGGCCACTTTAGTGGAATGCCTATTGCAAAGAGAATATTGCACATGGGATACTATTGGTCGACCATGGAAAATGACTGTTGCAAATATGTTAAAAAGTTTCAAAAGTGCCAATATCATGCAAATTTGACTCATGTACCATTGTACGCATTACAACCCATTCAAATTCTTTCGCCCTTTTCACAATGGGGTCTTGATTTGATTGGTAAAATATCACCTACTTCATCAGGACAACATAATTTTATCATAACTGTGATAAAATACTTCACAAAATGGGTGGAAGCAATTCTAATGACCACTACGACTGAACCTCGAATAGCAGAGTTTATACTTTAGCATATTATATGTCATTTTGGAATACCCTCAAAAATAATTTCTGATAATGGGAAGTCATTTAAGAATAAGGATGTTAGAGCATTGTGCAACAAATTCAAAATTCAACACAATTTCTCCACTCCTTATTACCCACAAGTAAATGGGCAAGCTAAAGCAACCAACAAAACAATGGTATCCATTCTCAAGAAAATGGTCAAAGAGAATAATCGAGATTGGCATACTCAACTTCCTTTGGTATTATGGGCTTACAAAACAAGCATCAGAATGCCAATGGGAGCGATACAATTTTCACTAGTCTACGATGCTGAAGCTATATTACCTTTAGAGCTCGAGATACCATCCTTGTGAATCGCATTACAGGAATTCATGGACGATGAAACAACTAGACAAGCACATCTTGACCAATTGACACTTATTGATGAAAAATGCATCAATGCTTTAGATCACTTATGAGTATATCAAGAAAGAGTCAAATGTGCTTATAACATAAAATTCCATCCTCATGAATTTCAAGTGGGGGACCTAGCGCTCAAATAAAATCAATAAAATACCAATGCATTGCCACACTTGAGAGATAAATTTGCAGCTAATTGGTTAGGTGCGTACATTGTAAAGCATAAATTGGGACAAAAAATATATAGAATTGCCAACTTTGAAGAAGAATTGGAGCTAGAACCACTAAACATAATGCACATAAAGGTATTTTATGCATGAAAGACTTGCAATATATGTATATATATGTACATGGCTTAAAAAATATATATAAATAAATAAATAAAAGATAAAAGAATTTTTATTTCCAGAATTTCTTTACATTGTAAATAGAAATGTCATTACTAGCACTTAGCATGTTGCATTTGCATATTACAAAAAAAAAACATGACTCCATGCAATAAAATACATGTTCTCTTCCACATATTGGAAGGAGAAATGCAATACAACATACTTCTTGGACGCCCTTGGATTAGGGAAATGAAGTGTGTGCCGTCAACATTGGATCAATGCTTAAAATATGTACATGAAGGCAAAGTGCATTGTATACCAGCTGACATAGAAAATTTCAAATACTACAACTTTATTTCAAACCCATATGAGCAATTTATTCCATAAACACACCTAACTATCCAAAAAATAGCCATTAGGACCATTCCATCTAGTAGCACATCCTCAAAAGCACCCATTCAAGAACAATTTCCTATAGTTTACCCAGCTTTTGTATCCAAAAGAATTAGCTTAGTGCACCCTTCAAACACTACATTTCATTTTCAATTCGCACCTACCCATCCTGCTAACCAATCTCCAACTCCATCCAGTAAACTTTCAGATCCACAACAACCATTCACATTCACAGCACAACCCACATCATCCATCACTACATCACAATCATTAGAACCCATAGTCTCAAAAATAGGGCCACCTATTAGAGATAATCCAATACCACCAGTGGAGCCACAAGCTAATGTACACGAACCCTCTTCATCCACTGAGCCATTAGAGTCCCAACCATTTAGAGTTGCAGTACATATTGCCAATCCAAGCATTGGTGAGTACATTATTGAAAGTGTCACAGTTACACCACCTATTGAGTCAGTCAGGGATTACAATCAACTTCGCGACCCACCTTTAGCTATAGGTAATATATATAGAATTGGAAATGCAATAAATTTCATATATGGAGGGGTGGATTCTTCATAGGATCCACCTCCTAAAAATGACAACTCTTTACAAGAGTTTAATGAAAACATTGATTATCTATCGAACCCAAGTTTCCCAGTGAGATAATTTTGAAGGGTTAATTGGCAAGGATATGGACTTGGAAGACATGAAAAATATCCTCACCACATTATTGAACCAAAATATAGAGAGCCAAGTAACCGCTTCGGTCTAGGCTATAAACCTTTCATCGCAAGCTCTTCGCTTAATCAAGATTTCCAAGAACTTGACATAGGATGCGAAGAAGAGGAAGAAAAGAACGATGAGGAAGGTGAACCTAATTATGAAGGTTAACAAGCATATGGTGGGTATCAAATATACACTTTTTACTCTCAATAACAAGCCTTACAACAAGAACAAGAATATCCCATAGAGATGACCTACCTTAGGCCATATGATATGCCACTGGTATTGGGACCTCACACAAATGCTAATGGGTTTTGGATGAGTAACGATGACGAAGAGGATGAAAATGAAATGATATTCATGAATCATAGACATGAAATACAAGCTATAATAATGCTTCAAGTAAAGGCACATCCTGAATGGCTAAATCAGGAAGAAGAAGAACCTCAAGAGGAGGCAACATACATAGATTCTATTCGGAGAGACGACTGGTATCAAAAGAAGTTTCCAATAGACCGTACACTTTTTTGGCTAAACAAAGAGTGTGAGGGTCCTAAACTAGAACCTCCTCCATCACATTGGCATCACATACAACACAACCAATCACACACATTAGGTCAGTTGCAACCCAGAGAATATGAGTCATCAACTCTCGAATCACAACCACCTCATTTCTATCAAGTCAATATGATTTCTGTTGATTTTATCACCCCCCTCCACAATCCATATGATGAGACAAATCCAATCCATATCGACACTAGTCTCATAGCCATGGACATGATTTCATCCTCACCATCCACTTCCAAGTTTATCCTATCCTAAGAGTTGTTGCATGCTTCAAACTCATATATTCCACAACCTTCATCGTAAAACAATTCAGTTTTTCAAATTGAGATAGAAGGGGAAACCCCGAAAACATTTTAAAATGTGGCAGATGATATTCACCTCATACCAACTCCACATCAGCTAGAATAAGGTTCTCACATGCTAATTGAAGAATCTATATATGTGAACCTTAGTCAAGACGCGGACAATCTCCAAATTGTCAAAATTGCAAAATATTTATTCGTAGAATAAAAAAAAGGCATAATAAACATGCTAATGAAAAATAAAGAAGTGTTCACATGGTCATACAAAGACATGCTTGGTTTAGATCCAAACCTGGTAGTCCACAACCTTACACTGGCACATAATGCAAAGCCTTTCCAAAAAATCTTAGGAAATTTCATCCAATAGTCGCATTAATTGTGAAATAAGAGCTCCAAAAGTTGTTGGATGTGTACTTCATAGTACTAATTGATTACCCAGAATGGATTTCAAATATGATGCCCATTTGCAAGATGAACAGAGAGATATGCATATGCACTAATTTTTTAGACTTAAACAAAATGTGTCCTAAAGATGATTTTCCTTTGCCTAATATCGATCAACTAGTAGATTCCTGCACTAGTCATGAAATGTTTTACTTAATAAATGGTTTCTCGGGATACAACCAAATCCCAATTAATCCCAAAGACCAGCACAAGATGGAATTTACAACATCTTGGGGGACGATCTGTTATAGAGTGATGCCTTTTGGACTTAAGAATATAGGAGCTACGCATCTTGAGCACATCAATGTACTAGAAAAAGCATTTGATCGATGGATAGAACACAAAGTAAGGCTAAATCCTAAGAAATGTGTATTCGGAGTCACATCAGGAAAAATTCTAGGATTCATTGTATCCAAGTGAGGCATTGAAGTAGATCCAGGTAAGGTAAAAGGAATATTAGAAATGCCACCTCCCAAAATATTGAAAGAGTTGCGTAGTTTACAAGGAAAGATCTAATCTATTCGAGGATTCATCGTACAAATATCAAATAAATGCAGGCCTTTCAACCGCATGTTACAAAAGGGAGTGAAATTTTCATGGACAACTAAATTTCAAGAAGAATTTGATGACATAAATAAGTATCTGGCATCACCACCATTTCTTACACCACCTAGATCAGGAATCCCTTTTCACCATACATTTTTGCAATAGATTTTGCACTAGGTACAATGCTTGCACAAAAGAATGAAAAACATAAGGAGCAAGAAATTTACTATATTAGCCAAACACTGGTAAGTTACGAAACAAGATATGCTTATGTCAAAAATTTATGCTTAGCAGTGGTTTTTGCCACTAAGAAACTTAGAAATTACATGCTAAGCAATACTACCTATGTCATAGCTAGAGAAAATCCTATGCGATACATGAGGACTCACACATACAACAACACCCATACTACTAAAAGGATAATGCTTTTAACCGAGTTTGATCTTGAATTCACAAATGAAAAATCCATAAAAGATCAGGTGATAGTGGATCAACTACCAAAAGCTCTTCTACATAATGATAAACCATTAATCATTGATCTTCCAGATGATTCAATATTTTCTATCACAGAACAAGAGGAATTAGTCTCTTCCAAGAAAGAAGCAGACATGACCATGTTCTTTTACGAACCTAAATGCGACAAAGGACAAGGTGTGGGAGTCATGTTTGAAGGGTGCATAGAGCTAATGCTTTTGGATGTAAAATCTGGGTCAACTATTGGTAAGTTTTCTTGAATAGGTTCTTTTGAGGATGTGCTACTAGACGGAATGGTCCTAGTGGCTAGTAATTGGATAGTTAGGTGCGTTGATGGAAGCAAGGGCTCGTATGGGTTTGAAATAAAGTTGTAGTATTTTAAATATTATGTGTTAGATGGTATGCAATGCACTTTACCTTCATGTATATATTTTAAGCATTGATGCAATGTTGAAGGCACACACTTCATTTCCCTAATCCAAGGGCATCCAAGAAGTATGTTGTATTACATTTCTCCTTCCAATATGTGGAAGAGAACATGTATTATTTTCACCCCCATGGTGACGAGAAGAACAACATTCCCCATATTTGAGCATAAAGCGTCATTAAAATCCCTAAGGGTGAATGTGGATGTTGTGATGTGAGATGATGGGATGTTGAGCTTCATCATTGCAGGTGTGGTGATGAGGTTGATTGAAGAACCAGTATCAAGAAGCACTCTCTTGAATGGTTTCTTGTCAATGTGAGCTACTATGTGTAGTGATGGATCAGGTGAATCTGCTATGATTTATTTTTCCTCGAAGTCATAAAATACTATCAAGGGTTCCATACACTTTTGCACACTCCCTATGAAGGAATTGAATGCATTGGGATCTTCTGATTGAACTTGGATAGACTTTAAAATTTCCATAAATGCTTCCCTATGAGGTTTTGATTGTTGTATTAGCTCATATATTGACAATTTTGCTGAAGCCATTTTCAAACTTTGTGTTAACCGGTTGTTCAAAATAACAACTGGGTGATGGTGGAAAGGTGGTGGTGGAATGCTTGGTCCAAGTTGTATGGGCACATTTGTTGGTTGTGTTGCTGGAGCCTGTGTTGTGCAATTAGATTGCCTCTGTCCATGGGTAACTATGCTGATGGCTCCTACAAAACCTTGTGGTAGTTGAGACACATAATTAACCTAGTTGGGAGGAACTGTAGAAGTTGATGCTCCCATCGGTTGTTGATTTACCTCTTGATGTGGCAAAGGTGTCTGATAGATGCCTATGTTTTGATTGTTTTGGGCTAGTGGATAGTCAACTTTGATTGTACCCACTTCCAATAAATCTTGCAGAATTCCTTTAAATCCATGACAACCTTCGATATCTTATGCTCTTTATCTATGATAGATGCAAAAGAGGTGTTCTTTGTAACATTTTGTTTTTGGTTTATTAGGATCTTCAGGTTTCATTTCTGGCAATGTAAAAAGTTTTGTCGTACATAACTTCTGAAAAACTAATTAATATGGCTCTTGTACTGGTTTGTAATTTCTTTTTGACTTAAAATGACGTTGTTGCCTTTCTATAGGTCGTGCCTAATTTTGTGCCTGTTGTGGGGGTGGAACTGCTTGATAATTCTATTATTGCAGTTGTTGTTGTTGTTGTTGGGGTTGTTGAATTTGTGTTTGGGTCGGTTGATTTAACTGTTGTTGATCCAAAACTATCTAGTTAACCTACGCGGTCTTAGATTGACTGTGGTTATTCCCCTTTTGATTCTTATAGTGCCACACTTTCTTCTTAGGCTTTATCTCACCTTCTTGGATTTTTGTTTCTTCAATCAGTTTTTCTTGGGCGAGTGCCTCATCTAATGTTCTATATTTTTGTAGCTGTAGTAATGAAGACATTGGTCTACCAAAAATCTTCATGAACATTCGTATTATCTCTGGCATAGGGAGGAAAAATGGTAATTCTATCATGACTGATCTCCACATATTTCCAAATTCATAGAGTGATTCATCATCATATTGTTTTATATAAATCAAATAAGTCAATGTGGTTTATTTTCTGACATTCAAGGCGAATCTTTCCAAAAACTGGTCCCCTAGTTTTTCAAAGGTAAAAACACTTTGATGTGGCAGGTGGTTGTACCAGTATTGTGCTTCTCCCCCTAGTGTCTGAGGAAATGTATGTAACAGTAATGCATCATTGCTTTTGATTCTAAAGCATACATTTACAAATCTAGTTATATGTTCACGGGGATCCTCTTTCCCTTTAAATTCAAGCTTCGGTATTTGAAAATATTTTGGATATGATCGCTCAGATATCGAAGCATGAATAGGGTGATTGAGTAGTTGCCTCAAAGTTAGCTTTTGGTATTGCAAACCTGGGGTTTGCATGGCAAGACTATCAATCTAAATCTGTAAAAACTGGTATCTAGGGTCATCCACATGACTGACACTTGAATGTACTTGATGCTGCTGGTAATGGGGTGTATTGTATGTAGGTTGTGGGTGATAAGACATGGATGGATGAAATGTGTTATGGTATGGATGTTGAGGGATGTTATGATATGTATGGGGTGATGGTGGTATGATGTTATGCTGACTTGCTGCGTTAGCATATGGGTGTGGTGATTGATTATGAACCATAGTGGTAGAAGGAGGGTGCATTACCCAAGCCATATCTTGGATAAAGGCATTAGATTGATGTGATGTGGGTGGAAAATTTTTCTCAATCCCTTGCAAGTGCTAGTTGGGGTCAGGGTTCATGCTACGGTTAGCATTATCTAAAATCATTTGCTACAGCTATAATAAAGTTTGTTGCATAGCAATTGTATTTGAAGTAGGAACCGATACATGTGATGTGGTAGACTAGGTTGGTTGCGGGACGACCATGGTAGTGGAAGTAGGTGGGGGGTAAGTAGAAAAATATATCGATACTAACTATGGTATGGTATGATATGTATGTCCTACGAGTGTGGCGGAGGGAATGGATGTTGGGGCTTGTGAAACAATAGGAATTGTTTCATACAAGGGATTAGTGGAAATGGTCATTTGTTGAGGTAATGTGAGGGGTAATTGGTTGGTTGACGATGGTTGATTGGCAAATGCTATAGCGACTAACTCAAAAAGACGATTGGTGAAAATTTGTTTTGATTGCTATGGATAGGTGAATTTGGATTCTTATTGTAATGAGGTTATGGCATAGGATGGGATGGAGAGTGGTGGTAATTATGGGAAAACCATTCTAGCTACATTCAAGTACATTCTAACAGTATCCATTTTGAACATAGTGATATGACTATATACCACTACAGGAGGTTCACTCCTAGGTGTCTCTGGTATGGCTGTGTGAGTAGCCCTATGCATAATGTCTATGTACATATTAGGGGCATTAATAGAAGGCACTACATTAATACTTTGGAACATAGAAAGGGGCATGCCTACTTGTCCTACCACCGAAGTGGAAGGGATGTTACCCGACTGAGAGGCCATAGGGGAAGACCACTGACTTTGGTTTGACACTAGTTTCTTAGCTTGACTACGAGTCACTACCATACGCTATTATGTGGTACAATGCCAAGTGCGACTATCTATGTAAATAAAATAACAATATGATGCAATACAACACACAAAGCAAACAAACACACAAAGTTTTTGAATCTAGATTTTTGTGTCTCTTTTTTTTTTTTTTTAGAATTTTGTTTGAAAATTGAAAAAGGCATGTACTCAATGTTTTGCCCTAAATGAATATAGGATTTCACCTGTATACTTGTAGCTTGACAACCTGGCTATGAATTCTAGGTCACGTAAATCTCCCATGTGTGGCAATGAAGTCCACACTCAGACAAGGAGCACAAGTCCTACTAGTCCTCACCCAGTCTCACTTGGTCAGCGTCATACTCTCCGAAGAGAAATATATGTAAATTTTCCAAGCTATGTTGGTTCTTGGAGCCGGATTTGGCAAAATATCAGGGTATAATTTTTGTGGTTCGGTGACGAAATCCAAACTTGGCGGTGATGAAATCTAGCCATTTTCCAATGTTTATGTGAGTGTGTGGTGGTTTGTTTAATTACGATGTTATGCAATGATACCATGTAATTCTATTTTGATGCCTAAATACAGAAAATAGAGGACAACAAATGACAAACAATATATCTGAGGTAAAAGTGCCATCTTCAGGTCTAATTCCAATTGGCTTCTATAAGACAGGGCTAACCGCAGGTGCGCGGTTAGTTCTAGTAAACCGTGAATGTGCATTTTGCCAACTGCACGTCTGCATTTGGGATGTCCAAACCACGGATGCGTGGGTCCTTTCTACTTAATAGAAATAAATTGAGCCTTTCACAGATCCGAACCCAAAATTAACACCCAAGTTATGCTTAACTTGGTGGATGCAAAATGACCTATTTCCTATTATGCAGATGCAGATTCTTATAAAAAAATTTCTTGTTATTTTATGTATGGATGCAAGATTTAAATACTTTTTCCTATCCCTAAGACCTAAATGCACACAAAGGCATACAGGATTGAGACCCTTAATTTATTTAAATGCACCCTAAACTGGAACTAAAGAAAAAAATTAAACAAAGAGTGCAAGGTATAAATGTGTTCCTTTTGCCTCTCATTCTAGTTGTCAACCGCCGGTTTGTATTTTTGAAACAACAATCGCGTTTCTATGTTTTCTCGAACCAGTAACCGTGCGTCTACATTTTCTCCAACTAGGAACCACACATTTATGTTTCCTTAGACAGAAACCACATTTTCATGTTTCCACAGTGAACAATTTAGGCGCAAGGTTTTATGAATGTATCGATTCAAAATTGAATCTGTGCGCGTCTTGAATTCTTGAAACCTATAGGTGCAGACAAAGATCAATAAATTTAAAAACAAGGTAAAATAAAATGGAACGCCTAGGAGGTCCCACTGTGATCACCATTCCTATAGCCAAAGAACTGAAACAAAAATAATATGAATGTAGACACATAAGTAAATTATAGAAATACCCCTTTTGTATTGATTTTTTATACAACTTTTACAAAGGGTTTTTGAATTGCCCCAAGTGTATTGGGAGTAATGTTACAATGTTTCCTTCTCTCTCTGAAGCACAATGCTTTGATGTATGAGAGGATATATTCCAACTCCAAGGGGTGAGTGGGCTTTGATATCCAATAAGGGACCACTCTAGCTTCAACAACTTATCCAAAATACCTGTCACCTAAACACATGCAAACCAACGAAGATATCAGTAGCACCTATATATTTGAGCAATAAAATCCATACTAGACATAAAACCATAAGCACATAATTTGTATGAAACAAATAACAGCAGCAATAAACAAATAAAAACTCACTAATTATTAAAGTCACTGATTGATATTAGTTGTGCATACAAATTTGTGCTCAGGACTGTGGACTTTTATAGGCTTCCTAGGGCTTTCGAGGGGAATAAGAGGTGGCAAGCCTGACATGCCAAGTGGTAAATCTGAACTGCCAAGTGGAAGGGGCAATTACAGTGAGTCATTCAATGTGGCTCACTTAACTGGGGTTATGTGGCTTCAAGTGGAGTGGGATGTGGGGTGTTGTTTTATGTGAAGGGACAAGGAGACAACACCAAATGAGTTATGGCATGGGTGTTGGGAATCTATCTCATGTGCAAGGACAAGGAGGACAGGAGTAGGTAAGATGTGGCAGGGGTGTTAGGTGAAGTGTCTAGGGCACATTTCCAACGGGTAGACAGGGTATCCTAGGGTGATTTTACTAATTAAATAAATTAGGAAAATAGGATGATGTGTAGGATTTTATATCCCTAAGTTTAGACTTAGGAATATAATTTTATTTATTCAGGATTTGATGGTGACGTGGTGAGTTTGACTTAGAGGGTGTCAGATTTTGGTGTCTACACCAACTATGAGAATAAGAGATGCTTGTCTTCGTATGGAAAATATTGTACTCATAAAACCAATCAATGTAGTTGTAGTACTTCAAGATTATCTCACAACTGAAGGTAACATGGAGAAGGACATACCTTGGTGAAGATATATGCAATTTGATCCTGAGTTGGAATATATTCTAAGTTTATGTCCTCGTTCTGAATATGCTACTGTATGAAGTGCATGTGTATCTCAATGTGCTTGGTGCACTGATTCTCAACTATATTTTGTGCAATATGAATTGTGCTTTGATTTTCACACCAAAGAGTTATAGGCTATTCATGGGTGAAACAAAATTCTTTCATTATTTGATGAAGCCAAAGAGCTTCCTGACTAGCTAACACTACTACCCTATATTCTGCCTCTATAGAAGATAATGCCACTGCTTGTTGTTTATTTCATAACCAGGCTATTGGTGAAGAAGCAAGGCAAAATACATAGCCCAAGGTTGAACATATGTCTTCTATTGAACCTGCCCAATATGAATCTGAGTAGCCAATGATATCCATGGATTCTCCCTTGTAGAAGAGCCCAAAGTGAGTAGTGCCCTAGAAGTAACAGAGGATTATTTTTGTTGCTTGCCAATGACTAAAATGAGGTTGATGAGAGAATCTAGATATGAGGCCAACAACATATGAGATATCTGGGTGAGTATGAGTAAGGTATAGTAGACTCCCTAAAAGCTGACGGTATAGAGTTGCATCACATAGAGGGGATGTGTAGGAAGTACTAAGATTAATTCCAGATTGAAAGGGTGTAGGATAAGGTTTAAAATCTGTAATTTTAAATCTTTGAATAATATCTAGAGTGTACTTTTGTTGACACAATGAAATTATTGCATCTTTTTGACTTATTTGGATCCCAAGGAAGTAATGAGTTTTACCTAGATCAACCATTTCATTTTTTTTATAGAGGGAGTCTTTTATAGTTTGAATGTGAGTGAATTTACTCCCAGTAAGAAGAATATCATAAACATAAAGAACAAGAATGGTGATGTTGCCTTAATTTCTCCAAATGTAAACTGTGTTTCAGACTCACAATGAGAAAAACCTATGAAAATAAGGAAGGATTCCATATTTTCATACCAAGATCTAGGGGCTTTTTTGAGGCCATAGAGATATTTTTTAAGCCTACAAATGAGAGAGGATT
Organism: Wollemia nobilis; assembly: GCA_028583015.1. Taxonomy (NCBI): domain Eukaryota; kingdom Viridiplantae; phylum Streptophyta; class Pinopsida; order Araucariales; family Araucariaceae; genus Wollemia; species Wollemia nobilis. The sequence continues at coordinate 12,632 of JAQPPZ010001776.1, read as the reverse complement.
CTTGAGTGAAACCAATAGGTTGTTCCATGAATATCTCTTCTTTTAAATCTCCATGTAAGAAAACACATTGTACATCCATTTGAAAGACATGAAACTTATAGGAAGCAGCAAAAGCAATAACCAGTCTAACAGAATCCATTTTAGAAACTGGAGCAAAGTTTTCTTCATAATCAATACCTTCAATTTGAGAAAAACCTTTGGCTACTAGACGATCTTTATGTTTGTCTATTTCTCCATTAGGCCCATATTTTATTTTGAAGATCCATTTACAATGAACTAACTTCCTTCCTTTTGGAAAGCAAACCAAATCCCAAGTTTTATTTTTGATTAAGATAATTAGTTCTCCATGGCATCATCCCATTCTTTAATTCTTGAGGCTTCTTTGAAGGATTGAGTATCAGAGGAAATAGACTGACATACAAGACCAGTGCCTACAGGGTTGCATGATTTAGTTGATGGAAACTTTTGGATGTAAGGAGTAGCTTCTTTAATAATGGTGCAGACCCATCTTAGCATAGTGGAAAGAGTGGAAGGAGTTGAAATACATTGAGTTGGAGTTACAGGTTCCTCATCTTGATTATCAATAACCAAGTTAACTTCAAGAGTTGGCTCTTCATAATATTGAGGTTCTATTATAGGAGAAGGCTCAATGGAGGAAGAGGGATTTTGAGGATATTTTTGAGGGAATGTTTCATCAAATTAGACATTTCTATGAAATATGACCTCATGAGTTGAGGGGTAAATAAGCCTCTATGATTTAAATTCTTCACAATAACTGACAAAGATGAGCTTTTTTATTTTCTTATCTAGAGCCTTTCTTTTATTCTTTGGGATGTGAGCCCAAGAAGTGCACCCAAAAATATTGAAGTGGAAAACATCTGGTTTTGAGCCAGAGCATGCTTCTTCAGGAGTTAAATGTTCAAGAACTTTATGAGGTGTGTGATTTTGAATATAATTGGTATAGTTAATAGCTTTTGCCCAAAAAAAAATTAGAATATATCTTGAATGAAGCATACAATTTGCCATCTCTTTCAATGTCTAATTTTTCCTTTCTACAATACCATTTTGTTGAGGATTATGGAAGACATAATGTTGATGAATGATGCCATGACTTGATAGAAATATGGAGAACTCATTACTACAGTATTCCCCCCCATTATCTGTGCAAATTTTCTTGATTCTACAAGAGGCCTGATTTTCAACTAAGGCTTTGAAGACTTTGAAGTGGGATAGAACATCACTTTTATATTTTACGAAGTAGACCCAAGTTATTTTAGAAAATTCATAAAGAAGTTTCAGGAAAAAACATCAAGTCACTATGGATTAGTTCTAGAGGGGATGCAGCTTTTAGAGAAGTACTTGGGTGAAAAGGATCTTGGTGTTGCTTTCCAATAGCACATCCATGACAAAATACATAAATAAAAGAGACTTGGGGTAAAATTGTTACCATATTATGGGTGCTTAATTCCTTTAGATAGTTGTAACTAAGATGACCAAATCTTTCATGCCAAACCTTACTTTCAAGATCTCCATAATCCACAAAATAGAATGTCCCTTCAGGATTTTTGAATCCTTTAAAGTGAAAAAGGTGAGTGTTGTGATCAATATATCCTTTGGATATTAGAGAATGAGGATCTTGAAAGTCCCTTATCTCAACTCCTATTGGAGAGAAGAGAATTGTTTTCCCCTTTCCAGAAGTACAAATTTGATAGACTAAGAGAAGATTTGTGGCAATGTTTGGAATATAGAGAACATTTTTTATAGAGCCACCATCAATGATTATGTCTCCCTTTCCTTTAAATGGGATAAAGGAAGAGTCACCCACTTCTATTCTACAGGTAGAACTAGAGGAGATAGAAGAGAATGACTCATCTGAAGCAGTCATGTGATCAGTAGCTTCAGAATCTAGGACCCAAAAAATAGAGAAAGAATTGGAGGTTTTCCCTTGAACATTTAGAGCTTTCCCTATTTGTTTTTAATGTCTATATTATGATCCTTCATAGATGCCTCTAGTTGTTGCAACATTTTCCAGCATTTTTTAGCAGAATAACCATTCTTTTTATAGTGATTACAGGTTACGGGGTTTCTTTCCTTCTTTTTGTATTTTTATTTAGAAAAGGTGGAGGATAATAAAGCTTTAGAGGAAGAGGAAGAGGAAGAGGACTCATATCTTGCAATTTTAGTTTCTTCCCTAGTTATTCTATCACAAAATTCTTCTAAAGAGGACATTTTAAAGGATGCACCAAGAGCATATTTTGTAGATAGAAAGTGGTTGTAAAAATATGAAAAGCACCATTTAGTTTAGACAAAATTATATAAATGCACTCTTCTTCATTATTAGTCTTCCCACTGCCTTTGTATTAAGATAAGACTTCTTTGAATTTGGTAATGAAGTCAACAACACTGCTAAAATCATCAGGACACAAAGATGTTAGTTCTGCTTCTAGTTGCATTGATATTAATTTATCTACTTTTCCAAAAAATATTTTAGTTTTTACTAACTTTCATGAGGATTTTTACAATATGTAATATGAAACCATAAACTTTCATGAATATTAAATCTAATAATACCCATAGTTTCATACATTTTACCTTTGTAACAAACTTTTCATATTCTTTATCAAACTTAGGTTGTTTTTCTTCTAATAGGTGAGTGAGACCTTTTTGAGAAATTAGATTTAAAACTTTTGATTTCTATGTATGGTAGTTATGGGGAGTGAGAAGATCAATTATATTTATTGAATTTAGGTTAAATTTAACCCAAGGTTCCCCCATTTAACTTTTAAAGAATGAAATACAATGGATAATTTGATCTTAATCCCCAAGGAAATACCACTTTCACAAGAATTACCTGCCCTTACAAGAGGGAAACTATAATTAATTAAGGAAATTTGATATTCAATGAGGGAAGAGATCAAAAAAAGGCCAAAGTTTCAAGGAATACCAAATAATTCAAAAATACCCATCCTTACGAGAGGGAAACTATAAGTATTATTGATTATTGATATAAGTTGTATTTTAGACTATCAAATATGTCAGACCTATATATATTTTCTTGCAAATACCCGCCCTTACAGGAGGGAAACTATAAGTATTTGGTAATATTTGATTCTTGGAACCTAGGCTTTAAATCATCCAAGCCAATATTGGTATCTCTATAACTCGCCCTTACTTAAGGAAAACTATAAGTTATGTAGGATATCCAATAAATATTAGGAGATTTTATATATGATTGATTTAAGAGTTGAAGTATTTGGATGTTTTAATTAATTTAACCAAATTCACAAAAAAAATTAATTTTTTTTATAAATGCGTAATTAATGTTTAAAGCTTTTGCAACAAATAAACTTAAAATGTGATATTTTAGAGAAATAAGAACAATTTTAGATAGCCAAATAAGAATATATCACATTTGAGAGTTTATTTTAAATAAAACAAGTTTGCTTAGAAAAGGAAATAAAATATTTAATTCCCTGTATTATGATAAGTAAAATAGATTATGCAAAAAAAATAAAAATTTATAGGTTTTTAAATAAATTTTGTTTATAAAAGAATTAAACAAATATTCAAACTGTTGAGATATATTTTAATTTCTTTTATGCATAGAAAAGCAAAAGAGAAAATAGAGGAGGTTCATTTTTTTAAAAAGGAATGCAGAGGGAAAAGAAACCCCTCCTTCCCGAGATTCGATTGGTGCAAAATCGCACTATATCACCCCTCCCAATTTTTTATTAAAATAAATTACAAGCTTCAATTTCTGAGGCAAAAGGAGTCAGAAATAAAGGATTCAGAATGAATACAAAAGAGTGGAATTAAAATGAAGAATACAACCTCGTAGAAGACATAAGATGACAAGCTTCAATCGAATGTCGAGGCTAAACAAATTATAAATCTGAGCTTATCTGAAGCATTCACACATCTAGAAAAAAGTGTTTGAAGTAGACTACCTACATTGAAAAGTCAAATAATAAAAAAAATTTATATTATACCAGAGAGTGCGGAAGATGTCAGGGAGGACACCGAAGAGAGTGATAATATGGCATTAAATAACAGTGTGATATTTAGTATACCTTTCAATAATTTGACTAGGACCCAACATACTCCACACAAATCTTGTTTCACACAACGTTGATGCAAAGACACACGAACTCAAAAAGTATTGTCGAAGGTAAAAGGTGCCACAGATTAAACGGAGTGAACTTCGCACTTAACCATGACATTGAGCAAGTTTGAAATGAACATCAAGGCTAAGGGAGAGGCTTCGATAATAACGTGCAGAATAAAGCTTTTCCAAAGAAATATACAACGATTGGCCTTAAAACTATATCAGCGAGTCAGAGATAAAATGATATATGATTTCATTCAAAGGAAGGCTTATAAAGAAATAAATCTTGATGGATTCTCGGAGCACCGAAGGACACAATGGGAATAAGATCAAGAAAAACTCACCTAAATGAATCAAAAAAATCAAGATTTGCGTTGTTAGGCGTAGATTCTATCGTGCCAAAGCTAAATGGTATTTTATAAGGCTATGTGCTTGAAGGAGGATATAGAACTTAGGTTTAATAATTAAACCGATATCTTCCGTGATGTGAATAAGGAAACCAAATATTAATTTTGACGAAGACTCAACGATTTTTTTTAATTAAAATCTAATAAGATATCCCACAAAGGATTTTTCGTCATTGAAGATGCAGCGAAGGTTACGGAAATCGAAATCCATTGCAATATGAGGAGAAATAAAACGTAGGAAATTTTTAAATAAAATTAAATGACCTCATAAAGGATTTCTAATTTATATTAACTCCTTTGAAATTATGTAGATAAGGCAATGAAGTCGTGAGAACTACGATTTGAAGAAGGAGAATATAAAATAATGCAATAGAGAAGGGTATTTAAAAAATAGATATTTTAATATGGTAAATCAGAAGTTAAAATAACTTAAAAGGAATTACCATAAGTAAATATCTAAAAAAATTATCTAAGATAAACTATAAAATCTTTTCTTCTTAAAAAAACAAAGAATAAGAAGATTGAGAACCAGTTTGGAAGATGACCTTCAAGAGAGAATGCTAGCAGAATCTATCCTGCTTTGGTACCATGTTAGAATTTCTTGAATATATATGCAAAGTATTACAAGAGATTGAAGAAGAAAAATAGGACTGATTGATTTATTCCAAGGATCAACTTTGTATAAATAACAAAGTTGATCATTGAGAGCCGTTGAATTACAAAAACTCATCAGACCTGATGAAGACACCATTGGGAGTTCTCCTCACACATGGAGGAGTGGAAACTTAAGTGTTTATATCTAGTGGAACTTAAGAGAATATTCTATTATTCCAGGAGTTGAAGCACTCAGACAAGAACCTAAGAAGAAAAATGATATCTAAGTATTTAGGTAGATGAAGAATTAGGTTTGAAAAGACTACGAATAATATGAATTTCCTATGAAGAGTATATTTTGTAAGAGTAGAGAACCATTGATTGAGGTTATTTTAAGCCATCTACTACCCATAAAATTAAGCAATTCAAGTTACATATAAAGTAAGAGCTTGATTTTATGGAAAACATCGAGAAAAAATTATTAGCTATGATATTTTTATGAAACGACAAGGAGGATAACAAATATGGAAAGAGAAAGTAGCATTTATATGAATAGCAAAAGGTGTAATGCCAGACTAGAATAATATCTTAGGTAATTCCTTACATGAGACATCATGTATATTTCATTGCTCATAACATTTTAAACATGCAAGAGTCAAAGGTAAGACCTTTGACTTAATATTAGGTGCATAACATTTATATTTTCAAATTGATGATTTGGATGCAGATTTGAATATTACATTTTTTATTAATCAAGATATTTGAATATTAGAAATTTTATTAATTAGAGAATTAATTATTGGAGGAAGAAAATAATTAAACAAACAATTTTAAAATAATTTGGGAGTTTTAAGGAAATTGAATTTAGAAATCGATTCTTTATAAACCGATATTTTTAAATTGTTATTTTGCAATTTTTGAAGAATTAAATATTTTGATAAAAATTTATAAATTAAAATTTGGATAGATAAGATTTTCTACTCCAAAAGAAAATTGTAAAATAAAAAAAATTTAAAATTTGATTGATTGACAAATTTGCAAGTTTCATAATTTTTTTATTTGAAATTTGGGAGTGAAAACATCTTCTACTCCAACGCAATTCTTTATTATTTATTTGCAATTTTTTATTGAAGAATTTGATTATTTGAAGAATTAAAACTTTTGAGTAATAAGAATTTCAAATTTAGGGATCTCATTATGGAAGAAGTCATTTAAAATGCTTTTGTTGAAGATAGTAAAGGAATGTTGAACAAGCAAAATTAGATATAGAAAATTTAATAGATGATTTTGATGGAAATAAGAAAATGTTAAATGATTTGAAGGCGAGTTTACCTTTATTTATCAAATATACAAAGGATTAAAATTTTACAACACTTATTAGCTATATTTATGAAAATATTTGAGAGCATAGTGGAATTCACAAACATCATTATATTATCTGCTAAAATATAAATTAAATCACCTTTAATATTTATCAATAGGATAGTAAAGAGAATAAAGATGTCAATTGTGAAACATATCATTTGGATACAAAACCTTTAAATTCTAGAATGTATTATTTTGATGACTTGTTAAATCCTTCTCTAGAAGCTACACCTATCACCATACCAAAAATAAATATGAAGATAAGAAATCTAAAGAAGAAGAATAGAGAGCAAAGCACAAAGGTAAGAAGAACAAAATATAAGAAGCAAAGACTAAAAACAAGGAAAATCAATATGAAGGACTAAAGAAAATAGATTGAATACTAAAGTCTTTAATAACCAAATAATGTATTACAAGGGGGTGTTTGAGAATATTACATTATTTGGTACAAGCTAATGTACCCCATGGTACCTTATGATACAATTATAAATATGTAAATATTAGATTAGCATTTTAGTCAATAGTTTAGGAGTGTGATTTATATTTCCCCTTTATGTATGTTTCTATGTGTAGGATGTGCACAAGTGCCATGTAACTATGTGTGCAAGTTTGTAGATGTAGGAGTGCGAAAACTGTCATAGAATAAAGTGTGCATATATAGAGCTAAAAATTAAGTATACAAGTGGCAAGATGAGAAGCCAAAAGGCATGAGAGGTTTGTCTTATATGTGGAATGGGAAAGGATGTATCTCCTCGATATGTGAGGATAACAATAGATAAATAATCCAAGAGTCACCCTTATAATACGATATTATGGGGATAAAGCTCCACGTATCGTATCAAAGAATATGTGTATTTCAAACATAGAACATATAGAAGCTTGTATACATATTTGAGCATATTATTGTATGATTTCTTCATATTATTTCAATAATGATATTGGCTATTCATTTCATAGTATTGTTGTTATTTCCATGAATATTTTATTCATTGATATTGGCCATTGATAATTTAAATATCAAATATTAATTTTATATTTGATCCTAAACATTGAGACCTAAGATAACTTATGTAAAAAGCCAACAACCTTCTACAAAGATAGATCATAATATTTCACATATCACAAAATAGATTGATCATAATGGGGTATTTATAGTGAAACCAAATCTCCAATTAGATAATAATCTTGAATCGACATAACATGACATGAAGGTTAAATTGTAGTATAATAAATATATTAAATCAGGGTTATGTACAGTGACGAATATTCACAAATTGGGCGAATATTAGGATTTCTAAAATTGGAAATTGTGAAATATGAGGACCCTCGATGTCGTCCCATTCGCCTAAAATTTTTGGGATCAATTTTTTCTTAGGATCAATTTGCCACAATATATATCCAAACATAGGCATATTTGTACTCGTTGGAAAGCTCATTTTGAGCCTGATATAATGATGGTGTTTTTATGAAGTTATAATATGATTTAATAGGTTACATTGGCCCCAAATATGAAATTTATTTTTAGGGCTTCAAATACCCCAAATTTTGGTGTGAATATGATTGATTTGATTTGCTTAGGATTCACCTTGATTTCAATTAGGATTCACCATTTTTTTACAAGTACATTTTGAGTCAAACACCTTATGCATAACCCTATATTAAATTCTTTAGTCAAGTCTATCCATAGAGGTGGAGTAACCGGTATCACCAATAGTGAATACATAAAGTTTTTCATTAGGCTTACATGAGAATGTCTATAGGTTTATATGAATGTTGTTTATATGATTAGATAAGCGATTCTCATAGTATTACATGTAGAATATGCATAGGCTTACATATACACTTGTTGATGGGCTACATCAATAGTGTTCATAAGCACTCTTTTACACTATTTAACTTGGCCTAATAATATTAGATTACACATAATTCAGCACCCCGGATAATCTAAGCTAAGATGCCAAGGAGAGGAGATAGTAGAAATTGTATTCCCCCAATAATGGATGGTCTAGTGGGGCTCTACTTTATCATTTTTATCTTATCATACATAATTAAAAATCTTCTATCTTGATCTCAAGAATTCTATCTCAATATTCATCAATATTGTTATGCAATTTTTAATGGATTGTGATTAACTTTTTCAATACTCATATGTGGTTGACTTATTTTAAATCTTAGGAATTCCATTTTATAGACAAGCCTTAGATTCTAGTAAATTGAAGTAGTTTGGATGAGCTTATATATGAGAAATATCTCTACAACTCTTCATTTGAAATTCATAATGAATAAGAAGCTTGAAATGTAGGTTATAGCTTCTTAGTATTCATAGCATTCAAATAAGGAACCAAACCAAATATATGAAATGGAGTAATATTGAAAGAATAGTGGAGAAAATCATTATTAGATCAAAATTGGGCTAGATAAGAAATCAAGAATTAAAAAATACGAGGGAAATTTTTGGCAAAAATAATCCAAAGAAAATGAAAAGTTTCATTGATTTTCTTTTTCATGCATATCACAATGAATTAACATCATGTAAATCAAATATTAATCATGTAAGTAATATAAGCTTAAGCTACACATGAAAGTAAAAAATACATCTTAAATAAATAAAAATTTATTGCATCCAAAATTCAAATATTCTTGTATTGCTTATAATATAAAAAGGTGTAAATTATAAAATTTGTCATGAGTCATGAAAAATAGAATACTTCAATATCTTTGAATTCAAAAAAATTGTTCTTTATTGCTCAATATGCTTGTATATAGGAGTAATATTTATAACCACAAATGATATGCTTGTATGTTTGTATTTTGAAATATTTAGTGCAAATAGTGAAGGTATTAATGATTTTAAATATTATTACCTTGTATTATTGCTACCGCTTTGCCCTACAAGTAGGTGGTTATATATATATATATATATATATATATATATATATATATATATATATAAGATAGTCCATTGCTACCACCAACATATTAAGGAGACTCATTGCACAAGCAAATTCTCAACCCAATGGTGTGAGTCATGCAAATGCAATGCAACTATATGAAGGGTATTTTATTACCCTAAGTTGTCGATGAATAAATCATCACCATCATTTCTAAAAATATCTCTCAACTTAGGTGGTTTACCCATATGATTCCACCAATGTGAGCACCTAGTCCCACACACACAAATATGCTAGTACTACCATATTCCAGTCATAAAGTACAAGTACCCACTCATATTGACATAATAAAATGTAGTTATATAATTAAAAATTTACATCAATACAAAATTTATTGTCAATAATGAATTATTCTAAGGAGGGATGTTACACTACCAAATATTCAAAGGTATTAATAAGAAACCTATTGTGTTTTTCCAAACATAATTATCTATATTTGCTTCTCCAACTAGATGCCTGAGGACACCCTAACTAGACTATGAGAGAAACAAGAATTCCGTTAAGGAACTTTACTATATGGACTAGGAGGAGAGATGGGGCATCTACTTAATGGGATGAACTTCAGTATAGCTAATGGCTAAGCCATATAGGAGCCTTGAGGTGTCAAGGCAGTTACCTATAGAAGGAGAAATAAAAGTTCCTTTTCTAGTAGTTGCATGAGAGCTCCCTACATAAGAGCCTTATTGAGACTCCTTTTTACTAGCTCATGTAGAAAGCTATGATTGATTGCCTCTACTACAACACAATTTTTTACTTGACCCTTCATAAGAAGGCAGTCTTTTATCTTGTGAGTTGTAAATTGATAATGATAACAAGTGTTGAGAAGATTTATATAGACCATATTTTGTTAAAAATGGGTCTCACCATTTTGAATATCAATAGAGTTCTTGAGGTCTTTTGAGAGATAAATTTCAACGTAGATGCATTTGTATATTAACGCAACATAGAATTTATGTGGGTCCATGCACACATACTTGCCAATGGGTATGATAAGCTATGGAAGGAACAATCAAAGAGGCTTGGGGAGATTGAATATTTCCACCCAAATGAGGACACACAAGGGATCATCGTTAGAGATCATAAAATTATGGTGTTAGGACTGAAGAATTAAAAGGGTATTTCTAATATACCAAGGATCTTTGCTCATAATTGCAATGACATGTTACGGTTTGGTAAACTAAAAATGAAATAAGACTTTAGTAAGGTTCTAAATGTGATGAACATGTATGCCATATGGTTGCGAGACTTGCTGAATCCATTGATGAATTAGCGAGTCACTGGAAATTATCCCTAGAATATACCCAATGAGGGTGTGACTCTCAAGCTAGTTGTAGGATTTTTCAAAATCTTGCATGGGTAAGACTATGTCTAACACAAAGTAATTACCTTGTAGAAAATCCACAAGACAAACTTCTTGGTTTTATTGATTGGTGTCATTGCTCTATGTAGATGCAAATTCACTAAATACTGAAGTGGTATCTTGAAAGGTAACCATAAGAAGGGGAGAATCCCCCTTCCCTAGGTAAGGTTAGCACACAAAATTACACAGTAAGAGTAGTGAGATCCATAACAGTATGACAAATAAAGAAATAGCAAACAAGTAACAATAACATGCAACCAAAACACCCTAAGCTACCGAAAATATTTTTTAAATATATATGCAAAATTTAAAAAGAGTTAGTACTTCTAGATGATGATCTTTATAATTTTTACTATTATAATATAAAAATATTTTATTAAAATACATAAGTATAATTTAAAAATTATTAGTAATTGCTAAATGTCAATCCTTCTAAAATGGTCAAACCACCTCAATATTAATGTAAATATTAAATTGGGCATCTAGGCAAACATGGGGTTAATTGTATGTATGTTGCTTGGAGGGATAGTCATGGAAATCCTTTTTTCTTATTTAAATAACTTCTTTGATATCATAATAATAATTGTTTGAATGTCATCATCATAAAATTCATCCTTTATGAAGCTACAAGAAGGAATATAGATCAAGTTATTATGGGGTGAAAAAATCTTCATTGATAAAACAAATATCTTCTACGTGAAATTTGTAAACACTCATTTTCACCACATCAAGAGGAAAGGGAATAAGATAGTTCATTAGTTAGCAAAAAGACTTCACATCGAGATGAATGAAATAATCAACAATCAAGAACAAAGTGAATGTATAATCATAACATATTTAAAACTTCCTATTGGTTTTACAATAAATGCTAGGTGATAGTATATAAAAGTAAAGGTAAAAATAAATGTTTAATATTTAAAATCTAATATTATTATAAATATTAATTAAAAATATTTAAAAATAAAGATAAGGGTAAAACGGTTTTTAAAATTTATAATTTCAAATCATATAAAACAATCTTCATAAAAGATGTTATATTTTATTTAACCAAACTTTTGTTTAAAAAAAAACTTACAAAAAATATTATTTACTAAATATATCCTTATTCAACCAATGACATTGACATGGGACCATGCTGCATTCAAAAGATGAAGTTACTGCCATAGGAAAAATAAAATTTGTGGATTGTTAGCTGATTGCACACATAAGAAAAAGAGATAGAAGGGAAGAGAGAAAAAATAAAATAAAATAAACATTTCAGTTCTTTGCATGGTGCAGTGTTTGCACTTCCTTTAAAAGTGTGTAAATTTATATAATCAAATATAACAGGACTCCTAATTACTACCCTTTACATTACTTCTCTTTTACAATACACTTTAAAAACTATTAAAATTATTTGTTAAGGAAAATGTTGCTCCATACCCGTGGGCTTAAATATAAGTTAATATATGCACCTATTTTTGGTCACCTACTTTGGTGACCTACTATGCTCTTGATCACCTTTACTTCAGGCCGAAAAGAATGTAAACGAAAAAAATAAGTTTGCTTGTAACTCGTACTTGTGCAGGACAATGTTATTGACGTGTAATTCTTCACTTTTACTTGTTACGTTGGAAGGTGTTGCTTGATTTTCTAATGGCCGCGTCCATGGCTTGGACTAGACCCGAGGATTCTTTTCTTGCCAACATCCTTTTCCTTCTGCATGTGACCGACGGTGGCGCTGTGAGGCGATGCAGAGAGCCGCTGCCCGTTGACTTTATCATTCCCTCTTGGACTCGGTACAGAAGGCGCGGATTTCCCTTTGGGAAGAACATTGTACACCACCTCTCCAATCTGAGGCGATTCTTTCT